>OU830597.1:12878046-14317069 GCA_917563855.2 Limnephilus lunatus | reverse complement strand
TACAGTTACATATTTACAAACAGGTTTGAAAAATACATTTTAAGAAAAACGGAGAACTTGGCTTAAGGTTACTAAAATAGTATCGGTGCGTATGTTCGTATTCTAATATTACGAAAAGTCCTCAGGATTGAGGCTTCTTTTACGGCATTTGGTGGGTTATTATAAAGTTTTTGCCCTTTATAAAATGCACTGTTCTGTGTGCACGAATGTTTAGTTTTGGGTAGCCTAAATCTCTGCTTCTTCTCGTAGGATAATTGTGAACATTTTCATGGTACATAATATTGCTTTGCAGATAATTTGGGAGCATAATATTTTTAAGCTTGTACATCATTTTTAACGTATTATATATTACTAGCAGACCCGGCAACACGTTGCTGTGGCTAACGAAACCTTTATAACCAATGCCATCTGTTAAATCAAATCTACACTTCCTGGTTGTCAGCCCGCTGCCCGCTGCCACTTGCATAGATATATTATGTATTTCAACCAATTTACACAAAACCTTGACAAATTATATACCTAAAAATCTATTGGTGAAAACAGCATGAAAATCCGTTGCGTAGTTTAAAAGATCTAAGCGCACATACATCGTGAGCGACTTCATTTTATACTTAGTAAAGATGTGTTGTTTGGTTGTCATCATATTTAAATTTTGTAATATAATTTCAACTCTAGTAATAATATTGCATTTTTAAATCATCCTCATCTCCCTATTTTGTATAACATGTAGTTTATTATTTTGGGTTTCGTTGTATAAGAATAAAACACCAGAATAATAATTCAAATGCGGAGCTACAATATAATTGTAAACAAGGCGCGTTGTCTTGAGATCCAAGTTATTTCTGATCCTTTTTAGGAATCGAACTTTTTTAGCAATTTTCTTTGTTCTAAGTGTTCATCAAATTTTAATTTAACATCTAATATTACACCCAGATGTTTAATACTGCTAGCCCTGAGCTGCTGCTAATTGAGCTTTCTTTGGGCTCACGCACACGCCCTCAACACACCTCGACTGATCTCTTCAGTGTGTACACACAACAAATACAATATTGTCTACAATATTAAAAAGAAGAGAAGGAAATAAATCTTTATCTCATGATAATAAATTATAATTGCTTATATCAACTGACAATCCCCAACACGATTTCTACAGTTCTTTATATATTATTTTAATTAAATTATATTATAATTTAACATTGTATAATGTTGTGAATAGCGTAAAACAACAATCCGATCCTTTGTTGATGTGTTTCGGCACGTTCAGGTTCGGAGTTCTAACTGATGCAATCAATACTCTTTCATTGTGTGGATTATTAAGGCGATTCAATAATCCAGGAAAAAATCGAAATCGGATTTCACGCCCTTTATGGGAGGAGTTTGAAAATACTTGAGAAAAAGCTCTCGGAAAGGTTTGAATAGGTATTTGAGAAAAAAAAATTACAGGTTGATTTTGTAAAGGCCTGTAAAAAACATTAATTCCGTTTTTACGCGTTGTTTATTGTAATAAAACGGAAATTTAAAATTGATTTCACGAAAGCAAGCGGCGCGGAGCAACACGTATATTTCCCGCTATGGCCGGGGCGTGACTGATAAGAAATGGGTTGTGTCCAGTGCATGGTTCTTGTACCCATGCCAAAAGGGTCACTTCAAGATCCAAATTCGTAGAGTGCGGGCCGTATTGATTGATGTCAAAAATAACAACGAGCAAATGCATGTTTTATTTTTTTTTGTGAAGTTCGGGCGTAAATATCATTTTTTTGCGATTATTATAAAAGAATCTGAATTTTCCACATTATACAATAAAACCATGTCCTAAAAGGGGTTTATAAGTAGGAGAATTTGCACTGGAAAGTGTTTTTTATAGACCTAATACTTTATTTTTTTCTAAGCTTATTAAAAGACTTATATTTTTAAGGGCCAAGGTATGTCCTACACGCAGTATTTAATTGAAGCATCTATAATACTATTAAGCGATCAAATTTTCAAAACAAAAAGCATATGATTTTGTATGATTTTGCATTATTTAGTATGACTTCATCTTAAGAGGAAACCGGGTGGTGTTTTTTCCATACAAACGTATTCCTCATTTCCCTCTCTGAATTTTGACACTAGAGAAAATATTTTTTTTACATAATATGAATATTGACCGCAAGCGTGTCGGTACGTTTTGATTTTTTTGATAAGTTACTTTTTATAGGAGTTATAACCCTTCAAAAATTGTTAAAATTGCCTTTTTTTAACGCCATCAACAAACGTTCAGTATACAAATTAGACGATGTATTTTTAAAAAAAGCAAAAGGTACAGACATAGAATGTTTTCTTCCAATACATTTGGTAAAAAAAATCTTGGAAATTGGTTCAGTTTTGGAGTAGAAAAATGAGGACTACAAAACCTCGATTTTGACAATTTTATTTGGGTATTATCAGGCTGAGGTGCATGTGTCCCTTTCTCTCAGTATTCGGGGGTGAGGGGGGGCGGAGAGGGTTTTGTTGAATACGTATACAGTCAACGAAGTGATGTGACATTCTCAATAATTATATCGATACACTAGTCCACTAGTGTTGTCATGTCCCGAGTTATCGATGTTTTTTTAAAATTATTTTTCTGTTTGGTGACTTATTTTGAGTGTGCCAATACTTACCGAGCTTATTTACTAAAGTTATTGTGACAAATTTAATTTGTTTACGTCAAATAAATTAATGGAAAAAAATTGAAAAAAAAACACCTGTTACAGACAGACCCCGAGATGATTCCGTTCCGTATTGCCGAGTTGGATATGGAACACAAAAATTAATTAAAATATTTTTTGATAACTTTTGAAGGTTGTACTCAACATAATATTATCCCTTTATAGGATACTTTTTTTAAGATACAACTACCGAACCAAAAAAAAACTTTTATATTTGACTAAATATATTGTTCTAGATTTTTTTTTCAAAAAAATTATATTTTACAAGAAAATGTGTGATGGTAAGTACATACACCACAGATCGTTTGATGGAATGCTGGTACAGCGTATGTTCAGTGGTACATGCATCTACCACATGTTGTTGAATCGATTATGTTATTATAATATCATATTATACAAATGAATATTGAAATCTATGTATAAGAGGCACCATATTGTTTATTGTGCTACATATTAGGTACATACACATAACTAGTTTAGTTTTTATTTAACTTTTTTAATACGTTATATTATTACAGAAAAATGCACTTTTGGGAATACCTCCTACATCACTTGACATTTTCCATCTTCTTCAATGATCTAATATTTTTTTGTTTTTAAACGCTTTATTGTAAAAAAAATTACTGTTTAACATCTACACAATGAAATTAAAACAATTTATGGTCCAGACCTTCCCCTCGCCGGTAAATTTCTTGGTATGCGACCGTCAATTATTTCTGGTAAAAGGCATTGGTGGTAGAAATTTTCTAACAGTGGAACGATTTTTTGCCAGATTTCATCGTCCCTCTCAATTTTTTCATACAGCAAACCTTTTGGACTCCACACAACAAAATAACAATAATTACGACAAGTAATATGTAACTGGCCTTGTACTTGGTAGAAGTAATTATGATTCCGTTTTAATGTTAAAGAATGGTCTTCCAATTTACAGTAATCAATTATCTTTTGTGCAATTCCCTCTTCTGGTGACATATTTGCTATACTATAAGGGCATTTAATTTCAATTATAGAATCCTCACCGATAAGGCCATCCGGACTTGCCGCTAAAAAGTTTTTGGTTTTATCGATAAATAGCCCACAAGCGGATACCTGAAAACTTGTTTTTTTTGAAAATTGCTCTATTGCTAGGCTTTCATTTTCTTTTCCATAATTTGTGGCCATAGTTCCTTTGAATTGTGAGTACAGTAAAGAGTTTAGTACTCCCGTAACTGAAGTTTTTTGCCGAAGCTTATATATTTTTCCAAAGTTAGACGCCGTTATCCGCTTACGTCTTTCAATTGCCCACAGATTGTTATTGCTTTGGCCTACCGTATTCCGTTCGAGCTCTTCCTTATTGGTTGAAGATAATTCTTTGAGAAATTCCTCTTTTTTCGTTTCAAATATTTCAGGTGGCATATCTGGTTCTAATTCCAATTGACCATAATTTTCATCGGGCCCTGTAACTTTTTTTCTTTTTTCTGTCGTATTTTCATTATACTTTAGTTTTTTTTTTCGACACATTTGTTTATTCTCCTTCGAACGTCGTTTTCTCTCTATAAAGTGCTTCGTGTATTTGCCGGGACTGTGGCCTTGGATTTTCTTTTGTATTCTTGAATGGGTTGCCAATTCACTATTCCACGAAGTTACTGCTCCAAAACATCTTGCTTGGTAAGATCCTCTTGTAGTAAAATTTACCCTTTTTCCACCTATAAATTTGGCGATAACGTTGTTGAATTGCTCCACAGTGTTATTTGTCACGTCAATAATAAGACTTTCTGCATTTGCTATTAGAGACAATAAGAATTGTTGGATATCAGTCCATATTCCACAATCTCGAAGATCGCTTACTAAATTTGGATCATCAGTATACTTCTCCGGCTTGCAATAGTACGATGCACAATTTTTATGATCACCAAACACATGATTTGCGGTATTTTTTATGTCCATTTTCAAATTTTTTATTTTATCACTTTGTACTGTGTTTTCTTGCTCTTTCCTGTAATTTATTGCTCCAACTACAGCTCTTCTCATGCGTAAAACGTTTGCTTCAACCTTTTTCCTTATATGAACTGGTACAAAGCCTTTAGCGTTGTTGGTTTTTTTTCCAAGTGCTTTCATTTTGTTGCAAAAATTGCGGAGTAAGTGATTTTTGCACTCTATTTTTTGTACTATAAGGTTAGGACCATATGGCATTTGTTGCATTATTTTTTTCATGATGCTGGAGTCGCCATCACCAACTAGTTTGTTAAATTTCAATCCATGCATTTCCATGCTTCTCGAGAACCCTTCTGCTATAATGTGGGCTTCCATGGCATTAGCACTGTCACGCCAGTTTATGAAGCACCTGTGCTCAGAAGCAACTATGTGTAGTTTAGTAGCTCTAGCACATATGCAGCAGTATGAGTTTCGCACTCCCAGAAATAAAACCTTTTTAGTTCGTAGTCCAACTATGCACCCTGCGCCAGATGAGGAGCTAAATCCACTTTTGTACGACCTCTTTGCCCAGGAGCCATCTGCAACCACCGTTACCAAAGGATAGCCACCCTCGTCTACGTCACCGTTTAAAATGGCTAGCCTTTTTTCTTCTTCACCAGCTGCGATCATTTCTTCTAAGGCACATTCTTCAATTGTTGGCGCTAAACATTGTTCTATGTTCGTGTAAGTCTTACAATCCATATTTGGCATATTTAAAACCCCACAAATTTCATTCCATTGTGAATACCCATTTCCTGTACACATCACTCCTTCGACGACAGCAGTATTTATAGACATTTTCCGTTTCGGGTCTTCGGAGTGAATGTATTCTATTTTCTTGCACATTTTGCACTCGAAAACATACTGGCTTAGAAGACCATTTCGTCGTTCCTTCATAAATTTTAAATCGGAAAATGTGCAGTTGGTGTGTTCGTGCTTTATATTTGATATCTCCGAAAACAAATATTCTATATCCACAATTCTGCGACCTTCGAAATTATCGGTTTCATCAATATGGTCTGGTTCTATCACCAAATCATCAAGCGTTGTTGATGATGGTGAACTTGCGTTTTCGTCTATATTTGGAGCAAATGATTCATCCATGGAAGTTTCATGCATTAGTGAAGATGTAGTTAAGTTTCCAAAAGTAGTATCGATGACATCCATATCCCTGTAAATGCAAATGATTTATTTATTTAAATTTGTCCATCCCATTTTCCCGTTATACATGCTACATAATACACGGCTCTCATAGCATAAATCTTTAGGTTTTTCTCGTAAGTCGCTCACGTAAGAGAGTTATGGCAAAATTATCAATGTAAACGATACCCATTGGTAATTTTGCCATAACTCTCTTATGTGAGCAACTTACGGGAAAAAAAAACTTTACGTACGTAAAGGTAACCTTAGGAAGGTTCAGTAGTAAGAGTGACAGGAAAGCGATATTTCGACTTACCTAGATGTCGAACGTGGTGCAACATGAATCTGTCGTTTGATACTAATAATCGGTTTTTTTCGTCTAGCAGATAAAAACAAACGCGCTTTGTTTCCATTTCTTTTACCCATTATTTATCTGTAAGAAAAAATTTTTTGAGTTGAAGGTAGGTAATATAGTAGTCGATTTTATGTAACTCAATTTCTAAATACACATATCTTATGCTACGTATATATTTGCGAATAGTGGCGTGCACAGAATTTGAAAATTGAAATTTCGGAAAAAAAATAATTTTCAGCTTCGACAACATCATTAATGTCGTATTTTCAATCTTAGGATTCTAGCCCACTGAAAAATCAGTGCACGCCACTCTTTGCGGACAGAGACGCGAGCCGAACCACGAATTATGGTAAAGGTACGAAGCAACCGCAAGCGGCGCAGCGTTTCGGGCAGTTTGCTTTTGCTTCGTTCCTTTCCCATAATCCGTTGTTCGGCTGGCGTGTGTATACGCAGCCTAAGACGTAGAATAATATTTATTATAGGTTACTAGATATGTTAACAAATGTACCGACTTGCACTAATGCACTTTATGCATACAGTCAAAACTGATGAATTTACGTTATTCAGGGAGAGCCAAAAAACAACAACATTTTTAGCGATATTTATATGTTTAATTAAAAAAGGAAATTATGTTGTAATATTGAGTTTTTATGAATGAATAGTTTGTTTATAATAATAGTTTATGAATAATTTATGAATAGTTTAGTAGGTATCTACTCACCATATGTCCTATATGTGTAAATCGTGAGAAATGACCAAACAGATTTCAATATTCAAGGGGGTTTCAGGGTCAAAATTCGAAGGTCTGTATTTGACGTAGAATAGTTTCCAGTAAAAAGGCTAGTCAAAAACAGTAGAGTGATGCAGCCAGCGAAAAATAAAAACACTATACAATCACAAAGTACGTGATGTACCTACTGCGCCTATGCTGCCGTTTTATAAAAAAAGATGGTATGAATCTCCCGATATTACTAAACCAAAACAGCGTGCATCTTACTTTACTAATAGTAACAAGATGAATGAACTATGAGCGCAGAAGATATCTATTATATAGGAATACGCACGCTCAAGTCGCGACGCGTATTGACTTATCTGTTGCAGCAGGCAGCAACCTGTATACACGCACCCACAAGTCTCATTGACTTGTGCGTGTGCAGAAGATGAGCTCGGAGCAGGCAGTCACATGTATTTGTAGTAAGTAATAATAATAATAAAGTTAAGTACAATACAATATTAAATAATGTAGACCTCGCTATTTTATTACGAATATGTACCTAGGCACCTACTTAATTTTTGGAATAAATGAATAACAGTAAATGAAATAATAAGAACGCGAAGTCGCTGGCGGGCGCGGCGCGGCGATTCGTGCTTCCAACACCTGCAGCCACGCACACACACGCATTGGGGTTCACCAATACACCGATAGCGCTTTTGCTGTCCCCGCTGAGATGAACGAAATAGAAATAATTTTTACAAATACCTATCGTTAAAATTTCTCGGCGCTCCTGCGCGCTCTTAAGTATTCAACAATGAATCCCTTGCTACTTGAGGAACGTTTGCGCGACCCGTTTCATACAAATCTTAATTTTTGATTTGAGATCAAAATACCCAACCAAACTGAAAAATTATTTTTGTAATCGAAAGATATATTAAATATCTAGTACGGATGTGAGCTACTTTATTTATTTTTGCTTTAAATTATAAGATTCAGGCCATTAAAGAATTTAATGTTTCGTGATTTTAGAGATAACTTGGGCAATTATTTGAGAATAAATTAAAAACATTTATTTTATTATTGATCATATTTGTAAAATAAATATAGTAAACTTATTTTTTAAATGTTTTTCAGTTACTCACAAATAATTTCCTAAGTTGCCACGAAAATCATGAAACATTTTAATGGCCTATATCTTATAATTTAAAGCAAAAATAAATAAAGTAGCTCACATCTGTACTAGATATTTGATTACATTTTTTTTTAAAGTTTGGGTATTTTGATCTCAAATCCAAAATTAAGATTTGTATGAAACGGGCCGCACAAACGTTCCTCTTACTTTCTTTGTTTTCTGTTCAGAGTGGATTTAGGAACGAGACATTGGTTTTGTTTTAAATAAATTATAATTGTATTTCTATAACCGCAGCAATTTCATAAATATAGCATTGAACACTTTTGAATTTGAATCATTTTGTCCATTAAAATTTTAAAATGCCATTTTTTTCTGCCTGAGCTGTCACATTGAACCATAAATAATTGACAGTTCATTGTGACATTTGAACTGTGTTAATTAACTAACCATAACGCTGTTTCCTCTGTTTTTGTAGGCACAGAGGACGGACTGCCTAACTGCTCGGTCTTGGCATACACTCTTTGCCTCATTCACATTCAAACGTCGTCTCATACTTACTCGTCTATTATTCTGACTCTTGACATGGCTCGACTCAAGTATCTGATTCACTTGATCATGCCATGTCTTCCTCGGGCGTCCCCGACTTCTTGCTGAGTTATATATTTTTTAAATACGGAAAACTGTCATTTGGTTATATCAAAATTATCATGATCTTGGAAAGATCCCATTATTGATGGCTATATATTGAATGAATTGAGGGTTTTTTACAAATAAATAAAGAGTGTAACAAATCAGGTACTTTCAAAATATACAGGGTGTTGAAGAAGGTACTTGAATTACTATTTAATCAGTGATTAGATACTAGAAATTTTGGTCTTCGGTGACGTTTTCGATGACTTTTTTTTTTCGTTTACTAAGTTTTTTCTATTCAAAATTTTCAATAATTTTCTTCCGCGTGTAGTCACTGGTCACTCAACCGAGTAACCGCTCAACCTCTTACCCCGCCCCCAACTGTCCAACAACTACTATTTTTTTTGTCGAAAAAAGCAACTCACCGCAGACCAAAATTTCATTAACATTTTTGCTCCAAATAATGTCAGGAATCGCTGGTTAAAGTAAATCGAAAACGTCCCTTAACACCCTTTATAATGACGTCACCATTTAAAAAATAATTTAAAACCGTGGATTGTTGTTTAAATTATATCATTATTATTTAAAAAAAAAAAAAATGTACATGAACTCCACACAGGAGACCCTGAGGAAAATAATTTCCCTCAGGGCCTATGTCATCTTTGGGGATGCTGTGTGGGTGTTTTTTTAAGGAAAGGAAGGAGATGAGAGTTTTGGGAAGGAAAAGGGTTTATGTGGTGGGTAGGAATCTCGGGTTCAGCGTGTCCTGGTCATCCACCTCCAAGACTTAGACAAATCTCACCCCATGAACCCTGGCACCCCTGGTAAATCACCAAACGTAGCGAACCACTTGGGGTGACCTATAACAGAAGTGTTGGTTATCCAATAAAGGGTCCCGGGGCGGCTGTACCCATTACCGCCTCCCAAATTATTTTTATCAAAATCTTTTGACATGTTTTTTTTAATTCAAATAAAAATGTTTATTGAAATATCAAATATTTTACTTTCTAACCATTCCAATACTTAGCGTGATTGCGTGCAATGTGAATTTGTTTTTTTTTTATGGCAGATGTCATTCAAACTATTTCTATTAAATTTACCAAGGGTACCGTTAATCATAATAATACTAAATAAATCAGTTGTTATCGGGCATAAGGAATGACACTCACACGGAATGCGTAACCTTGCTCTATATTTCCGCTTTTCCCCTAAATTATTATTAATATCACCTTTTTTATCAACATGGACGATTGTTTTAATCAACGAACCCTCATTTCGTGTTATTTATCTTCTTCGTTGGTGTATAAATTCATTTTTATTTTTCTCCGTGAGTATTCAAACGAGGGCGAGGCCGGAGTGTGGTTTCGGCTCCAAAGAGCTTTTTTAATTTTTTTTTATTGTAATATAAAATATGAGTTTCATATATTTCTACATATATATTTTACAAAATATTATAATAGAGTTCGTTTTTGGTCATGTATACCTTATCAGAAAAGAGGAGCTCTTGTGCCTGATAAGGGAGCCATGATTCTTACTTAGGTTGTACCAGTAGTATCTCCAATTAGCTTAACCAATCAGGTATCTACTGCCGGCCCCGCCCCCCACCCCCTCCACCATCAATCACCTTCAACCCGGGTACTTCGTTCTAGACATAAGAAGTGACTTGCACTCACTTAAGTCTTAGCTTCTGGACCGAACAGACATGCGAAAGCTATCAGTTTGAGACAAAAACTCAAGACATAAGGCCTCTGAAGATGGACAGTGTGATCTGTCCGAAACGTCAGGAGTTAAAAAGTCCTTTTAAGGACTACGTTACGCAGGTAAACCGAGAAATTTTTTTTTACATCTTACACCCGTGAAAACCTTAACCATAACATATATATATATATATAGATTATAGAAATAGATGAATAGCAAAACAATTGACTTTATGTCGCTTTTTCTAACCGAACTAACTGTCAATTTCGATTGTGGAGAAATTTGAATATGAAGAACAAATTTCAAAGGCAAAATTTAAAGACTTTTTTAAAATTTGCCCTAAAGAATTCAAAATTCGGACTTAATTTATTCGAAGACGAAAGTTCAAATAAAAAATTTTTCACTTCAAAATCGGCTATAAAACGTGACGTATGTAGATTCACCAATTAATATTTTTTGATTCTGTAGAAAACTTCTTTTAGATTTTAGTCAACTAGTAAAGTCAGAATACTTTAGTCAAGTCGAGAAGCGCCACAATATACTTGTATAGTAACTACATATACATATTCGTACAAACATTCTTCCTTAGGCCAGTCCTTATCCTCGCTAGGTGCGACATTCCACGCTCAAACTTAAGCGGGCGAAATCTGCGGCTCAAGCCTTGATAAGCCGGAGAACAGTTCCTCTTTTAGACAGTACCTACTTTGGTTTTTCAAAGAAAAAAAACACGTTCCTCCAATGACGTTATATATAGCGTGGTAGAAATCTTAAAGTTGTAAGACAAAAAAAGGGAATTGCATTGTACTCGATTTTGCAATTTTAATACTAAATTGATACGTATCGAGTAAGGACGTGTCCTACCATTTTGAAGGGTATCTCACCACTTTTCCAACGGCGTTATAAGCAAACAGTTTCCTCCTCTTTTTCCTATTTTTTTATTGAACAAAGCAACATTTATTTTAACTACTCTAGACCCTCCAATGTCCATGCATATGGGTTTAGTAATGAGTATGCAAGTACTTACATCAACATTATACAAAAGATAAATAGAAGTAGCAGTCCGTGGAATAATTCTTCTGAAATAGGTAAAATAAAAATAGAGATAAAAGTGTTAGTAAAAAAAATATATTTATATATATATGGGCTGTAACCACTCGAAAAAACCTACGGAAAATAAAAGAAATAACGAGTTTAAAAACAGTTATAATAAATTTTATAATGTAACTAATTACTATAATATCAGAAAGAAAATAAAATATATCAAAAGAAAAGAATAGCCACAAACCACCAGGCAGTCCCAATGAGAATGCGTATGACTATCAGCCCAACCGCAGACGAAGCTCGAAGTCCGCGCCCATTAGCCGGCTTCCCGATTCGTGTCCTACCAGTAAGTAAATTGCATAAAAAGCGCTAAAATGCCCTCGTGGGTGATGAGAAAATGTTTCCATTACACGGAAAACACTAGTAAAAGCCAAATGATAACATTTCATTCGTAAATACAAGCAAATTTGTTTATTATTATAAAAATACAATTATTTCTATTGTTTCTCGAAGAAGGACAACTTAGGTCGTCTCACACGGCATCTGTATTCGTCTTAGTTGTAATGGTCCGTCACTCTTGGCTTTTGACTCCAATTGTGATGAACCCTACCTAGCTGATTTACTTTTCTAAGCTTCTACCTCGTAGTTTAAATCTCGTAGCTCCTGTCTCGTAGCCACGCTCATAATTCTACCCTTATGTCCTACTGATCACACCACTAGGTATGATGGCCTGACTCAACCCTCCTTTCGGTTTATTTCTACCTCAGGCTCGTGATTTCTAAACCCCTATACCTTATAATCTAGCTAAACCTACCCTATCTTCTTAAATCCCTGCGATTTTCTCACAGTAATCAAGATTTAAGATTTTTGTTCACATTATTTCTATAATCTGCGTTGTGTAATTTTTTTGTTTTAGATTTTACATCTGTTTGCATACTTAATATGCACACATATGTAGAGAAGATAATGTATTACGTGTGGTAACCCATAGATTCTTTTAGAGAAAGGGTGAGAATTTTCCGATCAATTTATTTATTATTATTTTAGAATATTTAACCGAGTTTGATAAACTACCCCCGCCCTAAACCTTGTGTCTATTTGATTTCCATAGGAATTTAGTGTGTTTATTTAATTCTTCCTATCACCGCTGATACATCGATAACATAAACAACAGTTAATAAATTAAACATTTCAAGAAAGCAAACCTTACCTTAGGATGATCGAACTCGAAGGTCCAGTTTTCTCAATTGAAGTCCTTGTCTGCAACTTCTCCTAACATAATGTGTTTGTAGTCATAGTTAGTGCTATTGGTTAGTATTCGCAAAATTGTTGAAAGAGCAGGAATGGAGGGATATGGGGAGGGGATAATATGTTTGCTGAAAAAGTCGGCACCTCCGCTAACCAAGTGAAAACCGATGAACAACAATTTCAAACCGGATTCTCCCAAGTACGTTTGCTAAGCTTATCCTTAAGTCCGAGTTTTACTCTCTTCGACGAGCGTCTCTTGTTACGAAAGGGGCTCTTCACGCCAGATGGGGGAATACCAAGTCTTCATGCCGTTTTTCTGCCTCACTCCGACTTCCATCTCCGCCGGATTGAATTTAACTCTACTGAGTCTAGAAGGGGTATTTCATGTCTTCCCTTATCATGCCTCTATCCGTTAAATGTGGCGTAAGCTTGTGACGGGCAGATCCTTCCTCCCACGTAACCGACCCAGCGTTACATTCCACCTCTGACTAGCTGACATAAAACTCACCTCGTGAACCTTATGTTTGCTTTCAGGTTCGACAAGACTCACGGTATGCAAATAACCTGTGGCTTTAATGCCGCGTCAGCGTACTGTCCGCATACGTCCTTCCTCTTCCCCGCATGCCCACCTCGACAATACCGCCACAAGATCAAAGCCGTCCGTTCGAGAAAGGTTGACACTTACATTTCCAGATGGCTCATACCTACATACAGAAGCCTTGAAGTTTACGTTCGAAGACAAGTTAGGATTCAGGACTGTATGAGTATTTGAACACCAGTGTTGTTTAAATGAGGTCACTAGCTCCTCGTGTGTTAGGTATTTAGGATAATGGGTATTTATGGGTTCTTGGATACCTACTTCCTATAAGAAAGATTTAAAAATGAGATAAATCAAGTCGACATTGAATCAATGACCTCCTGAATAATTGTGATGTGCTCTCTTAGAGTTTGAAGCTAGTCGCAGTACTTTACTTTGCGAAATTTTTGCATGCTGAATCAATGCTACCTATTGGCGATCGCTCTAGTAAAATCAAGTCGTTTAGAATTGAGTGAATTTAAACGTCAATGTCGCCTTCACATATTGACCGCAGATTTCATCTCAAGCTATAATTGATAAACTTGTCCCTGACGTTAAGTTTTGTTTTGTTTATTCGTTAATGAATTTAGGTGACTGGGTCAATGGATGGCCTTGAACTCAAACCGAAATTTTGGTACACTATCGAAGGTCATATAACCATACCTTAATCGTGCTAGTGAAAAGAAACGATAGGTATTTATCTTACAAATACGCTAAGATACCAAAATTGGTTTAGTGATGCGTTTCTATCTAATTATGTGTTAAGTATTTGTTTAGCAACATTTCATTCCGTATGGGAGGTGTGACATGCGAATGCTAATAAATTGGTTAGTTATTTATTTACCCTTACTTGGCGTTACGTCCATCAGTGTCAGGATATCTGATAACCTGTAAAAGCTTAAATATTGTAAGGACTCACCAAGCTCTAATGTCTTAATTTCAGCTCCACCGGGTTACTATCATCGGCGAGAAACTTATTAGAGCATCCAGACTACCTGTGTAACTTATCGCACTTTTATTCCGACTTCCCACTTTTAACGATTTAATCCTACAAGATCCGGAACTCATCTCCTTCCTTTCTCCTTTGAATAGATCTCTGATGTAAAAAATCCTCACGTTTTCCTTTAATATCTGCCGTTATTATTGGAGAAGAACGATCCTATCTAATTATGTGTTAAGTATTTTCCAGATTTCGGATCAATTATTATTATTGCGTTGTCACCTAACGATAATTAATATCTCGTAATAAAATTTCCAACTTTCGACCTAAACGTAAATTTTTTATTTAATGAAACTTATTAGACTGTAATTTTCTTTATATAACCTCGGACTTAATAACTCTATTTTAACCTTCGTAGTACAAATTTAAAGCAATTCAAACACACTATATTAAACTCCTCCCGCATTGAATTTGTAATTAATTAATTAATTATTAGATTTTATTGAATCGGAAATTATTGCAAACACTGATTTTAGATTTATTATAAGATCATACACTCTGTTAAATTGCACGATTAACCCTATCCGGGCACTTCACTCCCTGTTTTATCAAAGTATAAAACTGATTGTAGACTCTATTTTACCACTGAATTTTTTTAAGTATAAAAACTGATTCTAGATTCTATTAATTAATTACCAGGGTAATTCTCACAACATGCGCGACGTTTTAATCAACCTTGCCAGTTGTCGAAGGACCCCTTTTTTATTTTAATGATAAGTTGAATTTATAAATAGATATATTATTATTCAATGCTGTTAAAAATTCTTTAAACACTGTTGATTTTCTTTAAATTCGCTACACTATATAAACTTTTTATTTTAATGACAAGTTGAATTTATAAATAAATATATTATTATTCACTGCTGTTATAAAATTCTCTAAACACTGTTGATTTTCTTTAAATTCGCTACACTATATAAACCTTTTATTTTAATGACAAGTTGAATTTATTGTAAAACTATATAAAACACTTTATTTAATTTTCAACACTCCACAGATTTAATCACGACCGTAATTTTTATAAGTCCCAGAATTCCCACTCCGAATTTTTCTAAGTCTCAAAATTTTACAACACTTAAGAAATTTTCAACTAATAACCGTTTTAGACGCTACGTCACGTAACTTCCACGTTTTAACCCGACGATTGGTCCCCGACGACTCCTTCCCGACAACTAACACCGAAAACTCCTCTCGATTCTTCTAAGTCCTAAGTTTTATATGTACCTCCAGGATTAGAACATCTTAATTACGCGTTCATTGATTTTCTAATTCAAACTCTAACAACTCGAGATTTCATATATCAATTCTGTTATTTTCGTATCAACGTGTTAAGTCCGGCCCCCCTGATTTTCGAAATCTTCTGTCTCTTACGTAAATTGTTCCAGTGTCGAACCTATCATTATGTCAAATTTTGCCCCGTCGTTCCTTTGTCTTCAGGTCTTACAAATTTAACTAAAATATCATGATTTTTGTGTCCTTTTTTCTCTCAATATATAATAGGTACGTCTTCAATAAACTGTATATAATTCTCAATTTGGTTTATCGCTACCAGAACACGAACAAACTCATGTCGAAATCTTCACTACGCATTTTCCAATTTTCATTTCCCTAAATTTCCCCACATTTTCATGTTTCCTATATGAATCAATTCAATTTTAAGCTGTATTGTCTCTACTTATGTCGTAGACTTGAATTTTCTTATTTTCTTCAATTATATTTTATATACGACGTTATTTTTATGATTTCTCTGCTTCATTCTTATGTCATTGTCCATAACTATATGATTAGTTATATTCCAAGCCAAATTTACTGTTTTCATCAATACTTCTGAATTTTCATGAGTTTTCCTTACGGAATCGTCTTTAAACTGTCTTTACTTCATTCTTTACCATCATTTGCATAATTTCCAATGCTTATCTTCTCTTAGAAAACTTCACCTTCTAGTCATAAATATTCAATCTGCTATTTTTTCATAATTTTCATAGAAGAAAATTCCAATTTGACTCTGGGATATGTGTCAGGTTAATTGCTTCGTATAAAAACGTATAAAATTGTGTCTCGTTTCATCCCAAAACCCCATAAAGTATCATCGCTGACATATGTTGATGTTTTCGATTTCTACGTACTTGGTCGTAAATAATAAATTAATATTAACTCGTTAAATTTAATCTCTTTTATCTTATCCAAATATTGCATAAGTTCCATGTTAACTTTTATTGCCCCAAAAGCAATAAAGACTATCATAATCACCCAAAACCATGTCGGAAATCTTATTGTTTAAACAACAAAATCGTGTGTGAGCTCGACAACCTTTTTTTTACATCAATTGCCTCAGCAATTTGTTCTATCGTCTATAGTATTTTCTCATAGCAAATGACGTAAAAACGATCCCTTCCTTTGAATTAATCTAACGTAATATAACTAGAATAACCATCCTATTTCAAATATATAACGATATCTATTTAAACTCGTCTGAAAACGCAAAATTAAGTCGAAATCTTATATTGTTCAATAAATACTTCCGTTTAAATGTCCGTTTTTTTTATTAGATTTTCTTTTCAAATCGTTTTCCCTGACCGTATTGCTTCATTTAAAAGTGACATTCCTAATTTCCATCGTTTTTCTTTCTTTTAAATATCAAACGTACGTTTTCCTCTGAATCTGGCCTCCTTTTGTTCTTCACGTTCTCGTTATGCAATTGAGTATCCCTACAGTAGCTTTTCCCACGTTTTCCAGGTCTTTTCTTTAATCTTCCGTTCATTATATTTCCTTGCTATTTTATTGCATCATTTTTTCAACATAATATGGATTTATTTGTTCGTTAACTGCGGTTGTCGATTCCTCTGTTGTACTCAATATTTACCTTTACAATTAGGGTCATTGTACCAAATGCACCGAACGTGGGATTGTGTTTATCTTAAAGCGTATTGATCTCTCGGGTTGATGATGATTTTTACCCCATAAATCTCAGACTAATGGTCTAGTCCAAAGTCCATCTCTTTGTCTTGAAAAAAGGTAACCTCCCCCTTCTCTGATTGGTAGATCAATCTTAAGTGTTTATAATTGGATCCCTCTGTGTTCTATTTATCAAAACTTGACATTAATTTAATAATTATAGATCTCTGCAGTCTCCATGGCCCAATCAAACTTAATCAGCTAGGTGTCGCTAGTGTGTTGATTTCGTTATAATTCTGAATTATTATTTATTCATTCGTAAGGTGGAAGCTACTATATTTTCGTATCCACTGCGATTCATCACAGTACGCGAGAAAGCGTATCTTTGCATCTTAGTCACACCCATGATATAGAATATAGTATTTGGCGCAAATAAAACGCAGTGCGGTCCTATATCAATGTAGTTCTTACACACATTCTTTGAAAATCTATCTTTAACACACACTAGCTAAAGTCCCCGGCGATGCCCGGGCTTTACACAGGTTTTCGAAATCAAAAATGTAGACCTCTTGTTTTGAAGGTCACATGTGCAAAATTTCATCAACCTCGGCATAAAACTGTAGATTTGCATACAAATCAAATCCACAACACCAGCTTTCCAGCCCGCCTGTTTACCACATACAGACATTCATATTATATATTTCAACAAATTTACACAAAATCTTGACAAATTATATACCTAAACCTTTCTCATGAATCACTCTATCTATAGGTGAAAACCGCATGAAATTCCATTCAGTATTTTTTTGAGTTTGTCGCGAACAGACAGACAGACAGATGCGGGGAGGACTTTAAATTTATAATATTATGTAGAGATGAATAACTTTTGAATTAATAAGTTACTGAAAACATGAGAGCGTTTTCTTACTTGCCACATTACATCTTGAGTTTGTGAGACAATGTCGAGTTTATTATATTTAACGTCATTGCGTTCCTCTATTACAATCGTGATGCTTGCGACCTACATCGGATAATCTTCCAAGCCACGCTAAGCTTAAAATCATATACCGAGCCATAAGTAGGTCTTCTACATAGAATATTAGTTAATATCGCAAACACAAGATGTCATCTCCATCGCAGTATTATATTTTTATTTCTTTTGTGTGATTATCTTATCAGGCACATTCACTTCATTCTATGACACGACATACATAGATAAACATTTTTTGTACGCATTCCAATGATGTAGTGCGATTTCAATATTGTTATGTTAATTAATAATTATTCTGTGTGCGAAAAGAAAAATGAGATGAGTCAACATTACAAGCTCCTAAGGAAATGAATACACTCAAACATAAACTCCTTGCCGTGTTTTTAAATTCTGATTCGTGTCGTATATGCATGAGGGTAGAGGCAAGGTGGGGCGTCTGCCTCACCCTGGCTGACCGATGTACGACCTCTAGGATTGTCACCGAGTCGCGTTTTCAAATTTACAACACTTAATAGAATAGTTTTTCCTTCTTCCGTTCATATTCTTTGTATTCATATTGCCTCAGACATGAATATGTTGTAGAAGCCTACTTTTTTCGGTACCTACTCTACATTTTTATTTTTTGCCCCACCCTAAATAAAAACCTGGCTACGCCCATGCGTGTATGTATGTATAATGATTTGTATCAATTCGGGTGTGAGGTATGAGTACCGTCGCTTCCGGGACCATTCATTGTATAACCAAGACCTCTGTCATAGGTCTGTTTGATGGCCGGCGTGGTCTAGCGGTAAGGCTTTTGACTCGCATTCCGAAGGCCGCGGGTTAAAATCCCGGCGTGGGCAAATACATTTTATTTGTTTGCCCACAAATAAAATTTATGTGAAAAAAGAATTATTGTTAATTCTAAAATTTCAAATATGAGATTGACAAATATGCCGGTTTGACAGAAGGTGGCGATAGCGAAATTGGTTAACGCGCACGTCCCGGTTAGAAGAAAGTTCTGGGTTCGTCGAGTCCCAGTTGCGACCATTGTCTTTTTCTCTATTTTTCTGTGTCTTGTTCTCTTTCATATTTTCATTTAGATTATTATTGTTATCTTCTTCTTCAATGGTATATTATATTTATTAATTTATTTATTTATATAATACATGTTACATATATTTGACATTTCCATAGATAAGATTTTTTAAATCACCATAATATATATTGATGGGAATAACCTTCAAAAGTTATAAAAAGATAGCTTTTCTTGTAAAAAAATTAATTTTATTAAATTAATGTTATTTCTCGATTAATTTATTAAAAATAATACATAGTATATTTGCGGCCCGTTTCAGAGTGGAAGATACTCTTTAGTGTCGCCGTGGTGTACGACCACCATTCAGAATAGAAATGTTGCTTGAAATGGCGGCGTATGTGTTTGCCCACCTACCGCGTGGCAGTCAGGATCGGAAGAGACTGGTTGAGGGAGACCTTTAGACTTCTTCAGTCGGCCTTTCTCGACGCCTTGCACCACAGTGGAAGGGATGGAATCATATATCCGTCACTCCTGGACACACTGACCCCCAGATTCCAATCCACCCCTCATACCTTTTTTCCTCCCAGAACTTCTTCTTCATCCTTTCCTTAAAAAGACCCTCCACACTGCATTTCTAAAGATGACATCTGAGGGAAATTATTTTCCTGTTTGGAGCCAATGTAAAAAAATGGTTCTGACTCAGTCCAGCTTTGTTTATCGTATTTCTTTGTTCTTTGAATTCCGATAGTGTTTACTATATTTGCGAACAAACACTTTAGGTAGCTAGAACAATAAGTACACCTTATCTCTGAAGATATTTGGAATCTCTTCTTATTCACACAGTCTACAATTACGCACAGCATCTTTGAAGTAGTTAGGTTATGAATCACTGACTGTAAAAAACTTGAACTCTGTAACCGCTAGAATAAAGTGAATCATTTGAATGAATAGTTGAAGTTGTAATGTAAATATTGCACCTACCAGAAATAGCTAAATTGTTACCTACAACAACAAAAAATTGAAAATATAGATGCACGTTTTTGTGGTTATAACGAAATGCTCACGATCGCGTGGTGCTACGTGAATGCCCTTCTTAACTTAACCTAACCTAACCTAACAAGTATGGCAAAATCTAAATAAAAGGACGAGTAGTTTGCGTAATGTTTGTGCAATCTACTGTGCAATTCCGGTTCAGAATCGGAAAACACACCAAACGCTTGCCCAACATTTGTACATTCGCCATAATATTATAACATATTATCATGTATATCTAAAGCAATGATAGTTAGCGTCACATAGTTGACATTAGTCATGTGCTTTTATGGTTCATTTGCTTATATGGGTCGTTTCTACTCGATTGTGGACTGATTTTCCGGCCTCTGTGTTTCCATAAAAATACTCTTTTCCACAAAAGGACCCTCCGCACAGCATCCCCAAAGATGACATAGGCCCTGAGGGAAATTATTTTCTTCATGGCCTGCTCTGCGGAGTTAACGTAAAAAATATCTATATTTTATGAACAATCTATTTATCAGTAAAATTCTGATAATTCAGCCAGCGTACTTACCAATGTCAATTTATGAAATAAATAAATAATGTTTATATCTTTGTGGTGACAAGCTGTCTTAAAAAATAGGAAAACCTATTTTGCAAATAGATTCGTCATGTGTTGATTTAAGCAGGCATACCCAACCTGCGGCCCAGTTGAAGTTGTTTTGCGTCCCAAAATGAAGTTTTCAGCTTTCTTTATTTTGGTTTTTGGTATTCATACAAAAAAAAATTCTCGTGAATTTATCACGGTTTCATTATAATAATAATAATAATATATATCTTTATTCAAAAAAAATTGCAAGATTTATAACAAAAAAAAGAAACGTACATATTCAGTGTTAATATTTACAATGGTTTATGTAAGTACAAAAGATTAGCAACAGAAGATAAATATAAATATGAACAGAAGGTACCTACTTGAAGAATAGAAAATAGTTATAAATTATGGTTTTTCGTAATCCACCTCACTAGGCTAGCCTTTGTTGAGGCAGTAATTTTTAAGTCAATTTATATTTCTTATTAACATACCTACACTTATATTAAAATATAATCATACAATAGATTGGTGGCATTAACAATAAATTTTTAATAATAACAATCAGTACATTGGTTTAGCTATGAATTTGGGTGAGCGCGCCGGTAAAGGCCCTATCATTATTTTTTATCCAAATTTTTATGTTATTTTTGAAATTTTTTTGTGAATCACATATTTTTACTCTATATGGAAGAATGTTATAAAGTCTTGATGCAAGGTATCTGAAGCTTCGTTGACCAAAAGTAGTATGCGTTATGGGAATTTGAAGTAAGTCTCTGTTATTGTTTCGTGTATAGCGTGTATTTAATCTTTTTTCATAGTATTTATGTATATTTGTGTACAGATGATTGAGGATTGTTTTTGCGTATATCTGCCGAACGTCAAACACATTCATAATATTAAAGATAAAATTCGAGTCTGTAATTAGAGGTAGTCTAAGGATTATTTTTATAATAGTTTTCTGTGCCTTAATGATTGGGTCTAGTGCAGATGCAGTGCCACCTCCCCATGCTATGATGCCATACTCAATAATAGATTGACAGACTGCAAAATAAATCATTTTCAAGTGTTGTAAGTCGAGAAAGTTTCGTATTGTTCTGAAAAAGTGCATTGTTTTTCTTATTTTGTTTGCAACTATTTGAGAGTGAAGATTCCATTTGAGATATGGATCAATGGTGAGGCCGAGGTATTTCATCTGTGTAGTGCGCTCAATGTAAGGACACTGGCAATATTTTGTGAAATTAGAACTCTCTTGTTATTAGAC
Organism: Limnephilus lunatus; assembly: GCA_917563855.2. NCBI lineage: Eukaryota > Metazoa > Arthropoda > Insecta > Trichoptera > Limnephilidae > Limnephilus > Limnephilus lunatus. The sequence continues at coordinate 14,295,137 of OU830597.1, read as the reverse complement.
CTCGGACACCGATTGAGATTTTGATTTATTGCTTGAAAAGTGCCAGGACATGACTGCACTAGGAATTTATTTTCGCTATCAATTCCAACCAGTGTATTTTTTCCGCACACCTTCTCGAAAGATGGAATGCAACTGACTAAATTTTAATAAGTGAGTGCAAAGGACACCCATAGGCGCGTGAATTTTGGACACCGAATTACCAGTCAAAATTAACGCCATTATCTGTATTCATGGACGGATCTAACGGTCGGCATTTCAGAAAATGCTGATTGCCCCTCCCCCCGCCTATGGGCGGACTTACACCAAACGATTTGGTTTGGGTACCCCTGATTTTAAGTATCTACCAAAAAATTAAATGAATACTTGAATCTTCTTTTTTCACCCTTCATATTTAAGTTAAGAAATGCATTGTTTACAATATTTTCGTTTTGAAACAATTAGACCAGTGGTTCTTAACCCTTCTTAATTGGAATAATAAAATATGATTTTTTCAAATTCAAAAGATAGGTATATGTTTATACAAGGTGCACAAAATGAACAAAACCATTAAAACATGTTCATATCGGATCCACTTCTATCGGGTGCATGATATCACGAGTGAAATAATCTCAGTTTACATTATTTTATGTTCGCTTCGTTATTAAAGGCGATTAACCAGCGGCCGAGAATTCAAATTTCGTAGAACCCTTGCAACGTACAGGGCGGTTCCGACGAGAAAGATGAATTATTCTCCGAACAAGAACTACTTTTAACCATATATCTATTTTATTTCAATCAATCAAATGGGTTGCAGTGCCATTAATGGAAGAAGACCTACTGGAGATACCACAATTTAAAAAATGCGCCATGTTATCTACCTCATGGTGGTGTGGAAATGAGTTTACAACATTATTATAATCATCATCAAACAGTATTAATGCCGTAGCGTCTGTGTGGTTGAATTTCAGAACTTAGCTACGAGTGCATGCGCGCCGCGCCACAAATAACATCTGTGTACGTAGAATTTCACACAAAGCTGCTGTTATAATTCGGTTTCGAATTCAAGATTTCGACAGAAGATGTTGCTACTTCCGTCGGCAGGTCGGACGGGGACGTCTCCCCTCTAGGTATAACTGCTACGAATTTGTGAATATGTGGTAACTCTCCGGATATGAAAAGATTGACGGTAATACATGTTGTATCAAGTGGCTATATATTACATGTGACGTCATTGCTCTGTCTCGGTTACTTTGTCCCGGTGACTAGCTACAGTGGATCCGAGGATCGGGCCGTTTTTGGAATCAGTTCTTATTGAACCTATAAAATGGTCACCAACACTAACTGGGCGAAGCCGAACCATAGGCCACCCGCAGGGCCTAGCAGTAAAAACCTGTCGAGCCAGTTTTTAACAGCTAGTTATGTAATGAATAGCCCGAAAAAATAACAAAAATTGGGAATTTCCACCATTTTTTAGAAAAATATTCACATGTCCGCCGCTGTAACTCGTTACCTATTAGAGAAAAAAATGAGAAACAACAAAATATTAGAAATTTTATCTTCTTTAAGTTTGTCTTTCACAATTTGGTTGTAAGATCAACCATTGCACAATTATTTTGAAAAAAGCAAATTTTGGCACCTTCAATCCAAATGGCGGCTCGAGCTCGACCTCCCCAAGATTGAAAACTTTTTTTTTGTCTTTAGAGTCCCAATCTTAACAACATATATCAAAATCGCTACTACATGACCTTTTGCAAGGTAAAACTCCCCACTGACTGGACTACAAGTCGAGTACCTGGAAATCTCCTGAAATTCTGAAAAATACATTTTACTTCAATATTAATTAATAATAATAAAAATACAACATAAATGTTGGTGTTTTGAACATAAGGTAAATGGGTATTCTTTATAATAATAATATATTATATCTAGGCAAAATAGAGTTTATCTTTCACTACATAACCACACATCTGATTTGTTACGTATTCTATGACTTTCTGGGTTTTATCCGAAAAATGACGAACTATTTTGGTGTTACGGGATTGGCGATATACGTTGACTTTAGTGCCATAATCTGTTTATTAGCTGTCGTCCATAAAATAGTCCTTATGTGCTCCAATAACCCATCGTGACTGGGATTAAACCAAAGATAAATGTTAATCAATCATAAAGGTAGACAGCATTGTTTTTTTGGGTAAACAATAACGTACATAATACGTGATCTGTAATCTCTTTATTCTATTTTGTTTGCTCGTGTAAATGTGATTTATCTTATCGTGACCTATCTTATATTTCACGATATATTATCTGCTCAGGATGCTGTGATGATTAGTTGTTAGTTAATTAAGATTCTTGGTCTATGGATTAAACAGTTTCTTGTACTGTTCCCGATCTGGTTGTAATGACTGATTTATCTTTGGAGATACTGCATGGAGGGTATTTTTAACGATGTAAAGGAGTTTACATAGTTATTGTAGACACAAATGTTCTGGGAGGAGAGAAACAAGGATGCGGGCAAATCATTCAACAATTCTTGTGCAGAAAAACGACAACAGTTGTATATTTGTCTTTCGATTTACACCTAAGCACCAAATTGATTATTTTGCCTATGTTTTTTCATTAGATTATGTTTATTGTATATTCTATTTTAAAATTTATTCTATATCTGTCCATCTCGACGATAAGCAAACAACGCAGATCACTCGTCACATTGTTTTTTTACCTAGGTGAAGTCCCCGGCGTTGCCCGGGCTTTATACAGAGTTTTGTTTTTAAATCAAAATGTAGACAGTAGTTTTCCTCTCGTTTTAAACGTCAAGTGTGCAAAATTTCATCAAGAAATATCATTCAAATTCAGCTTTGAGGGGTGGGAAAAGTTGGTGGGAGTAACTGTGATGCAAATTTTCATCAATTTCGGAATAACCTTAGGTTTGTTTTAACAAACAAACCCACACCGGAATACTTTTCTTTATTGACTAAGCGTGGCGATGTCTAGTTTAAATCGGTCATTTGGTATTTCATCTGTCGTAAATTCGTTTGTTACATTCCGGTTCCGGTTCAAGGTGGTTGCCTTGTTAGATACCTTCTACCTTTTTTATCCCGCCAGAGCTCGCTTGATCGTAGTTCTAACTACGAGCTATAAAATCTGAATAATCAATATTAAAGTAGGTACTCCCCTCTAGAAAGTTTGAAAAAGAATTGTCATTGAGATGGTGACATTTCTTTGGACAAATTGTATATATATAATTCTTATTTGAAATTTATAAAAAATGTTACATAAAATATTTATGGTTTATGAAATTATGATTTTATAAATAATAAATAATAAATTTTATTATTATTTTATAGTGTAGGAATTTATTATTTATAAAATAAGAGAAAATTAGAAACATACTTTTTTAGATGATAAGTCTGCTGTTCATTATATATTACAATCTGTAAATTTCATCCGCCAATGCAGCCCATGTCTATCAGTTGAAATTTCTGTATTATTTATTCAATGTAATATTTGATGCAATATATTTATATAAACAGGTTCACTGCCGTCTTACCTACAACTTAACCTATCATTTAGATTTCTGGAATTTCGCTGTAATGTTTATTCGTTGAAGGTATTTTATTTATTGTTACGATGAACTCTTTTTGAAATATTTGATTTTTTACTTTTTTTTTCTTTGTTTCAGACTAAAGAAACTCGAAGATCCCACGAAAATGATATTTCGATACCTGGCGCCATCTACGAGCGGCCTTGAAACCCAACAGAAGAGAAAACAGCAACAAAGAGCCACTGAAAACTCTGAACACTTTCACAGGAACGTTATCCTCTGACTTATTTCGGTAGCAACTATACCAGCATACCCAAAAGACAATATTTAACAGACAACCATTCCTGATAAACTCCCCCTTTATGGTTTCCAATATTCCAAACAATCGTCATACGAAGTTTAATAAAATGGCATACCTGGTTTGTTTGTGAATCTTTTATCTTTTCACGAATGATAAGATAGTGAAACGCTTAAAACAAAGCCCAAATAATAATATATATGTTCGTTTTTATTCAACAGCCATGTTAATATCGCCCAAAGCGTTGAACTGACAACATCTTCAGTGTCAATTAGGCTAGGCATTCTTCTGACTCAGTGTCTTCGAAAAGTGTCATTAATTTACGACTTTGTGTGAAGTTCGTCATCACTGTGATATGATCAGCGGATTGTTTCCGTCTGCCTGTGAAATCGAAAGTGAAAAGGTGCATTGCAAGACCTGGCCACTGCCGTTACTCACTTCATTGTTCTCTCCGGTGACAATAATCGCGTTGTGAAAGGTCCCATTGCGAAATCTTGAGGAACTCCGCTTTGAAAACAACAAAGAGTTGTCAAACCGATCGAGGAAACGACACAATTAGCTATCAACAGAACTTTTCTTTAAAAAATACAGTTTTAGTCGACAGCTCGCGTTAGCATTTTACTAGTCACAAATCTCTAACAATCGAAAACAATAATAATTTTTAAATTTCTAGTCTCCTGATCAAAAAATGTAGATTGTTTTTATTTTATTACGACTAAGAATAATTACTTTAATACATTGACTGTTTTATTGATCTCAATCATATATCATTACCTTTGACCTTAAAAACTGTACCTGTTGATTTTGACTAGCTTTAGACTAAAAAAGTGTTATTTCCTTGTTTCTTGGAAGCGTTGTTCTTATCTTGTGAACATTTAAAAAGTACACCTACAGATATATACGCCTGGTTTGTGGTTTCTATACGAATCACGCACTAAGAAAACGAACAAACCACACATTCCTAAAGCGGAATTAAGATTCGGTTTCTTGACCACGTGAAACGTTCTTGATTCTAATAAGTTTTTGAGTGAATTCGAAAAGCAAGAATTTTTGACTGAAACCATAAAATCAGTGAATAATTTGAAATCATTTTGAAACAAACCACGCGTTCCTCGAGGGTAGGAGTCTGGATTAGTGACATCTTTAAGTTTTCTTGAATCCAGACAGTGTTTCAGTGAAGTCGAACAACAAGCATATTCGACTGAAAGTGAAAAATAATTCTTCTTTTTGTGTGGTGATTAGTGCGTATATCCTATCCCATCATGCGTGTGCTATCTTCAGTGTTTGTTTGGGTGATGTGGGCAGCGGGGTCGAACCCGGCTGCCGGCGCGGCTCGCGTGTCTCCCGGTGACTGGGCGGGAGGACTAGCAGAGTACGGGTACTCTCCTGAGGCAACCATGACGCAGCCGGACAGCTACACGCTCGCGTTCCTAAACTTCTCTTACACCGACGAGAAGGGAGTCAACCACACGACTTCGCCGTTGGAGGTAATGTACACAATAATTATCAATTATTATATTAAATATTATTATTGAATTATATTTCCGCTTCAATCTTAACCCCTAAACCTTTTGCAACGTACTTATCTTAAGTTAATTGTCAGAATGCGCGGAAAATGCTTTCAATTCCTGATAAAATGGCTCTTTTTTAAAGTATTTCAAAATAAAATACTTTCAGATTTTAGTATTACAAATCAACATATTATAAATATTAAAATTTTCAACGCAAACGAAGATAAAGTCACTTAGCTACGGTTTTTATCGTGTAAACTCTAAGTAATTGCCACTTTACGAGAATCTAAAAGAACATATTTATGTAGACAGAGGTGTTATTAAAGTTATTGTAAATTAACTTTTTTCTTTTTTTTTTAATTTTTGCAAAAACTTGTGAAATAAATGTGTTTCATATAATTATTTCATTTTTTCGGGAGTGACTATAGTAAACTTTTGCATGCAAACTGAAATCATGGTATTCTCTCTTTCTAACACCGTGTAAATCATATATCTCGCCGTAATACACAATGAGGTAGCATAAGGTAACTTTTGTAAGACCGTGCGTTAAGCTGGGAGATATATCTCCCTAAAAGACGGTTGTTTGTGAAGAATTGCCCATATATGGTCAAATTATTGAAATAACACTTAGTTTCAAATAAATTACCACAAGAAACAATTATTTACATCGCGGAGACCGTAGAAGATCCATTTTTTCAATCAAAAGTTCAAAATTTCCCGTGTTTTGACCGTACTACGCCATGTTTTTTTGAAGTGAAAACTGCTTTAGCCCCTTTATGATTTGAAACTCGATGATACTAAAAAGAGACAAACACATACATCCATAGAGTTTAGCTTGCGAGAGAATGAGATAGAATAATCTGTCTCCTCTTTTTGCGGTGCGTCGTAGCCTCTCCACTCTTGTCTACTTTAGTTTTCCGAAGGTTTCACTCCTACCGCTGTGTACTGCACACTCGTATTTTTTTTATTTTTAGTGTGATATGCCGGAAATCAATTTCAATTTAAATATGTACGAATTATATAAATAAACGAAACTAAGAACCTAACAACATATTTTTGAATATTTTTACCCTACTTAAACAGTTTTTTCTTGTACTGATAAAGTTGAGACAAAGTGTTATTTCAATAATTTTTACGTATTTTTATTTCTTTTGGTATTTTTTGGTAATATTGTGGCATTTTGGAGCCAACAACGGATTTGGATTGAAGCGAAATTCAAAAATTTTACCATGAAACCATCAAATTATATTGATTTCACACAGGTGGAAATCTTAAGGGATGACATTTTAAGAGCATTTCTTAGGAAGGTATTAGTGAACTTAGATCTTGGGGAGACTTTTGCTGTAAGAGGAATGAAACCAAAACCTAGCAAATAATCCTACATCCAAACTATTGAGAACTGGATAATATTGTTAGGAAACATATAAAACAAAAATGTTACAAACCTTGTAGCGTCTTTGCTTTCATAAAATTCAACAGCCATCATTGTGAAGTTGTATTGTGAAAATTGCACCTTCCGCAGCAAACAAGAAGTGCAATTTCCACTGATTGTAAAATAATCTATCATCAACGGAAAAGGAAAACTCCCCTCGCGTCTGACCCACTTCGAGATGAATACCTCGTCAGAAATCACAACCCGTGCTAAAACAGCCACGTATTGACTGTGATTTTTATTCTTGAAAAGATGGCTCGTCTAATAAAAGGTATGGTGGATATTATAGGTGACTCAGTGATAGGCAGATAGCTAGGGATTGTGTTGAGACAATCTGAAAATATTTTTTTACTCTTTTATACCTGGGAAAATTTATAAGTTTACAGTAAGAAGCGCTAAACATAGGACTGGAATAATGGAAATGATGTAAAATCGAGATAATTTAATAAAATTAACAACTAGGCACAGATTAGAGTTTTGGTAAAACGAAGGCCGAATAATGGTTTAATAATGTCACGGAAATTTTAACAATAGATGATTTACCAAACGGTTGCTGTCACTGTCGGTCTTACTCCCCCGATTACTGAGCGAAAAGGACAACTAACTGCACATTCTGATAATAACTAAATAAAATCATAGAATTGAAGTTTTGAATTTCTCAAGTTTCTACTCCGAAACTGGACCGATTTTTAAGATTTTTTTTACTAACTGTATTAGAAAAAAATACTCTATTGTCTGTAGGTTTTTTTTTATAAAATACATTGTCTAATTTAAATACTGAAAGTCTGTTGATGGAGTTTAAGACAAAGATTTTAACGATTTTTGGAGTGTCCCAACTCCTATAAGAAATAATTTATCAAAGAAAGCAAAACTTACCGATACGCTAGTGGTTCATATCTATATTATATTTTAATAAATATTTGCAGTAGTGTCAAAATCCAGAGAGGAAATTGGGATTACGTTTTTATGGACCTGCCCTGTTTCATATTAATCACTTAGATTATCACTATATTAATCAGATAGATTGAGGGAAAATATTTTATGAAACTATTTAAAGAATAATTTATGCATAACGCATGACTGCTGCATACGGTTCCTTCGTTCCTTAGAACAGGCAATCTGCCTAGCTAAGAGCTAATAATTGACCTGACAAGTCGTAAATTTAAAACCGACCTGACGATTGTTGTGAAAACGGATGTATGTTTTTGTGCATTGCCATATTCTTAACAAGAATCCAGTTGGAAAAAAATTATGAACGTAAAGATGTTCTATTTTCTCTGATAGGAATTATGTAGGGGAAATTTTTGCATTTTACTTGATAGGAAATGATAAGTAAGATTTTTTTTCCCCAGGACGGCAAATACGGCGAAGGCCACGTGGGCGATGCTTCGGGTGTCCTGATCCACGTGGGCCAGGTGGGCGACCGTTTGGACCACCGCGCTTGTAAACCCCAGCTCACCGGCTTCGAGGGCGTCAAGAACCGTCCCTGGATCGCGCTCATCGTGCGGGGCGGTTGCAATTTCGAGGACAAGGTGACACATTTACTATTTATTAATTTAAACCACCAATTAACAAACACCACTAATTTACTAATAATTTTTTTTTAAATTACACTTTTGCTGGAGCAAAAAACGAACCGAGAATGAAGTTTGCAAACTAGGCTTTGGTCTCCTTTGACGCAGTGATGATATCGGGTTAGAGCGGTCGTCCGTAGTACATAATATTACAAGGGTAGGCTGAAAACTAATGCACACATGCTTGTAGAACACGAACAAAAACAAATAGCAAGATCGAACAATAAGTACAATAAAGTACCTACAATAATTCTTAAGCTTTAAACTCAAATATTTTTTCAATATAGTCACTTTAAGGCTATAAAATTTCTCCCAAAAATTCTTTCGACTTTTCTCGAATCCAGGACTTGACAGCTGCATTCAGCTCATCGTCCGAGGTGTAACGATTACCCTTGAGGTCTCTTTTGAGTAGAGGAAAAAGATCGGGGGAGTAAGGAGGGTGTGGAATCGGTCCAGACTTCAAACTTCGCAGAGCTTCTGCAGTTGCGCTCGAAGTATTTGGACGAGCGTTGTCATGTGGCACGGATTTTACGGTATCCCATTTGTTTAATAATGAAGCCGACACGTTCCTTGGAAATTCAAACACAGTTTGTGATACGATTTTGAGTGATTCGTCGGTCATTTTGAATCCAATCATCGATGAGTTTGCGATATTTATCGTCTGTGTCAGTAATCGGACGTCCGCTGCGTGTTTCAACAACAATTATGGCTTTTACAGGAAATTTTATTACCCATCAATTTACAATAAACTCATCAACAGCATCGTCACTACAAACATCCTTTAAACGTTGATCAATCTCAGTAGGAGTCACTTTTTCAGCAGTTAAAAAATAAATAGCAGCACGCTGTTAAACTTGCGTTGATATAGCACTAGAACACGTCTCCATAATTACGCTTCTCAAAATACACTGGATGAATTCAACGACTTCAAATCTGCGCAAGCGTATAGACGGGGAGTGTCACTTCCACTTTCCACCTAGTGCGCTTCTGAAAGTCGTTTTGTTCGCGCTGTATAAGCATGTTTCAGCTTACTTTGGTGAATGTGGTGAATTACTTGCACTTTAACGTTTGTGTATTTTTATCTTATCACATAAAATAAACTTTATTTTATTTTGTTTTCTCAAGCGATTTACGACTATGCATTCATTCCACCACCAATAGATTTCCCCTCATGCAGCTAGCTATCTGTACATATCCTGTGACGGCCTCCGTGGTCAAGGGGTAAGACTAGCAATCCGAAAGTCAGGGGATTAAATCCAGGCGTGTGCAAATAAATTTTGGCGGTTTGATTTGGTTCATTCGCAATTTAATCATTTAAAATAATATAAGGAATATATTTGTAAGACCACCATTCAGAATTGGAACGTTGCTTGAATTGGCTTTAACCGTGTTTGGTGATCAGATCTGAATAACTAGGTATGTACTTTAGCCATTCAAAACATACCCCAATTGGGGCTGCTGTAGTCTGACTGGCTCCAGGCGGTTGGGAGCAGCTGAGAATATATACATTTATGTTATGATTAAGGTTTAACGGGTGTAAGATGTAGAATAATTTTCTCGGCTTACACGCGTAACGAAGCCATTAAAATGACTTTTTAACTCCTGACGTTTCGGACAAATCTAACTGTCCATCTTCAGAGGCCTTATGTCTTGAATTTTGTCTCAAACTGATCACTTTCGCGTGTTTGTTTGGTTCAGAAATCAATTGATATGCACTCACTTACGTTTTGATTTCTGAACCGAACAGGCACGCGAAAGCGATCAGTTTGAGACAGAACTCAAGACATAGGGCCTCTGAAGATGGACAGTGAGACTGTTGAGTTAAAAAATCCTTTTAAGGACCACGTTACGCGGGTAAACCGAGAAAATTATTTTACATTTATATATCTGTATGTCTTCACATAAAATACTTAATGTTGATGTTGTTGTGACAGGTGAAGCATGCTTACCAGAGCAACGCCTCCGCGGTACTGATCTACAACGACAAGATACAACCCTCTCTTGACAAAATGAAGCTGCTCGATAAAAACAGTAAGTTTGATTTATATAAAAATTTAAATTTAAACAGTAAGTTGTCCTGTACTGTTTATAGAATAAATAGTACAGGACAACCAAGAAACAACACAAACACCATAAAAATACACGAATGTTTAAATACTAACATCTGCAGTTGCCCTTCTCTAGAAAAAACAGAAAAATAAAATATCTAGGTATCATAATTGACCATAACCTTAGATTGCTTAGTTGGACACATCATATGAAACAAATCACAAATAAACTCCTCAAAACCATACACATTTTCCAACACATAAGAAACATATATAAAATAAAACAAATGAAAACAATATATTTTGCACTTTGTCAGTCAATGTCAGAGGAGCAACAAACCCAGCTATCGATCACTTAGAAATCGCGCAGAAAACAATCTTAAAGGTAATACTTAAAAAACATAGACTGACTGATACAGACCAAATATTCAAGAGTTGTGACGTACTAGATATACGCCAATTATATGTTAAAACACTGCTAAACTACATTTTTGACCACAAAAAAATTTTTCAACAATCTCAAAATATTACTAACAGACCAGTTAGACAATCGTACAAAAATAACATAAAAACTCCGACGGTAAATACAAGCTTTGGACAAAGGCACTATAAATATCATGCTATAAAAGCATTCAACAGTCTTGCCCTTGAAAATAAAATGGAAGAAAAAAAAAGGAAATTTGTACTCAAAATTACAAATGGATTAAATAACAAAAAGACAATATTACCAAAATTTCATAATAAAATAAGAATAAAAAACATAAATTCACGTAACACTCAAAACCAATATAAAACACACATCACTCACAAACACACAACACATAATACATACCGATTTTAATTTTATTTAAGCAATAAAATAATTCATTTTAAATATAATTTTAAGTTAATTATAAATTTTAATTATTAGTTTATTTTGTTTTATAAAATGGAGGCCTCAGCACATGTGAGCTACCCAGTGAGGCCGACATTGCTTAATTATATTTGAAATGTAAAATATTATACCAAATAAATAAATAAACAATATTAATTTCTCTATATTTATAAGTACTTACATTAAAACAAATAAACCTGAATTCATCATTGAGAGTACGTCTGCGCGGCACTTTTCACAGAAAACTTAATTTTGATTTCGAGGCCAAAATACCAAACCAAACTGAAAAAAAAACTTTAATCACATGGTATTGCAAATGTCTAGTACATAATATGTATATGTGCTTTTTTTAATTATAAAATATCTTAATATACAAAGCAAAGTCGGGTTAGTTACACCATTTATAACTCAAGAACGGCTGGACCGATTTTTATGATCTTTGATTTGTTGAATTTGTCTCCGCCCCTAACAGCAGAATAGTTACTAAAACTTCGGAAAAAATTACAAAAAAAAAATTATAAATAAAAAAAAATCCTTATACATTTTGTATGGAACGAATTCTCATCTTTTGAAAGAGCTGCAGCAATATTGTGATACGTATAATATTGAATAGTGAGTGAATTCCAAAAATTCAAAAACGTCAAATGTCAATGCGCTGATTGTTTTGCTTTTGTTCTTAAACCTAAAAGTAATGCTGCCCCTCTTTCTTATACACTAAATGTCAACAGTCGAAAATGAGACAAACGGTGAACGTACGTCTATACCCCTACAAACGAAAAATACTATAATTATAATAAATCTCCCTCACACGTATAAAGAAAATGAAACGAAATTCCCGTAAGTACCTATGTGGAAAAGTAAGGAATCACAAAAAATATAAATCCGTACACAACTCCATCTCTGATACTGACTAAAACAGAACACGGACTCATGTGCATCGATAATTTCTTCATTGTGTAATTTTTAACTTAATAAAAAAACTGAATTTAATTCAACTAATAAGTTAAAATAACATTTATTAATTCTGAGGTGGTACGGAGTTCGCTGGGTCAGCTAAAAAAATGTGTTTGTTAATTGACACACAGTTTTTCGGAATTTTCTATTATAGTAAACTTAACGCTTATTATTATTACGCATACTTAAAAAACTGTGATATAATAATATCTAATTAGCTCTCTAATCTAATGACGATGGGCCCATTAATTATTATTGGATAACAGATAAACACAACCCATAAGTATTTATTTATTTTTTTATCTAAAACGACGAAATCTAATCCAGCCAATACCTTAATTACTAAACGCCTAGATAAAAAATAAACAACTTTAGATATACATCATTATTATGTGCCGATGATGTACCGAAATGAATAATTAAGCTATTTATTTACGACCATTTGAGCGACAGCGCGATTTTTAACTTTTTCCTCCGATTGCTTGTGATTTTTTGGTGACCATTTTGAATATTTTCCGCCGACATAAAAAAATCATACCTAACTAACTAACTAACTAACCATCACGCCGTTTCCCCGCAGGGGTAGGCAGAGAGGACGGACCGCCACACAACTCGATCTTGGCACTCTTTGCCTCGTTCACATTCATACATCGTCTCATACATGCTCTTCTATTATTCCGACTCTTCACATAGCCCGACTCAAGTAACTGATTCACTTGGTCGTGCCATGTCTTCCTCGGGCGTCCCCGACTTCTTCTACCATTCACATTTGCATCATATATTCTCCTTACACTCCTTTCCTCGTTCATTCGCTCTACATGCCCAAACCATCGGAGAGTCCCTTTCTTAATCTTACACATCACGCTTACATCAGCCTTGCATTCTTTGCGGATATCCACGTTTCTCTCACGATCGTACATGGTTTTACCACACATTCGCCTCAGGGATCTCATTTCTACAGCATTCAGTCTGCTTTCATCCTTCCTCTGCCAGTTCCATGCCTCACTGCCATACACCAGGGTAGGTACCAGCACTCCATTATGGACGGCTAGTTTCGCGTCTTTGGACAGTTTTTTATTACCGCCAACGGCATTCAGTCCTCCATTAATGGAGTTACCGGCATTCACCCTTCTTTCAATATCTCTATCAGCCTTCCCATCTTTCGTAAACATACTACCCAGATACACAAACTCATCCACCTGCTCCAAGTATTCATCATTCACAACTATATTGCATACTGTTTTCGTACTCTCTCTTTCAAACACCATGACTTTCGACTTACTTACATTCATCATTAACTCATTCTTCATACATACTTCGTTCATCCTAGACACGAGAGACTGTAGATCTTCCATACTGTTAGAAATTAGCACCGCATCATCAGCATACAATAGGCAACATACTTCCAGATTACTCAATTTCGCGCCCAATCCCATCTCTTTCATACCTCCGAATTTTAATATGGAAAAATTGAAAAAATATATGTATGCATCTAGTGAAAATTTGCCTAAAACTGGCAGCAAAGGAATCCGAGGTTTTTAAATATTTTGTTTGCGGAAGTTCCCGGCCCGGCATTGCCCGAGCTTTACACAAGATTTATAGAAATCAGATGTAGGCAGTAATTTTACTCTTATTTTAAACGTCCAATGTTCAAAACTTCACCAAGAAGTTTATTTTTACGTTAGCTCCAAGCAGGAGGCCCTGCGAGAAAAATAATTTATCCTAGGGGATTTCTGTGTGCAGGGTCTTTTTAAGGAAAGGAAGTTCTTGGAAGTAAAAAGGTATGGGGGGTGGGTAGGAATGGTTCCATGCCAACACAGAATCAACTCAACTCAACACCTCTTTGAAAAGTCATGAAAAGCTATGAAAAAAATAATTGAAAAACAGCCCATAACCTATCGTAGCGTAACCATTTTTTTTCATAACTTTAATTAATTTTCAAAGGAGGTGTTGAATCGATTTAATTCTGAGTTGTCCGGTCACTGGTAGGAATATGGGGGTCCAGTGTTCAGAAGTGACAGACGTATGAATCCACCCCTCCAATGCCGAGATGTTTTGGCTGGAGGAGTCAAACGGACTCCCTTAACCAGTCTCTTTCAATCCGGCCCGCCACACAGAAAATGGGCAGACACATCCGCCACCAAGACCTAGACCATCTTCACCCTTAAAAACCCGGGCACCCCTGCTAAGCCACTAAACGTGGCGAACCACTTGGGGTGACCTATGACAGAGGTGTTGGTTATCCAATAAATGATTCCCGGGGCGGCGGTACTCATACCCACCTCTCAAATTAACCTCAACCCATTAGCCCGGGCACCGCTGCTAAGTCACCAAACGTAGCGAACCATTTTGGTGACCTATGACAGAAGTGTTGGTTATCCAATAAATGACTCCCGGGTCGGCGGTACTCAAACCCACCTCCCAAATTAACCTCAACCCTTGAACCCGGGCACCGCTGCTTATTCACCAAACGTAGCGAACCACTTGAGGTGATCTATGGCAGAGGTGTTGGTTATCCAATAAATGGTTCCCGGGGCTGCGATGCCCATACCCGACTCCCAAATTAATTAGTTAGGAATTATGTACCCCGTGTAATTGACCCTAAGTAATTGTTTTAATTTTTCACTTTATATTAATAACATATTTCCCGCGACCACAGATTGTTGTAGATAGATACTCTATGATCTGCAATCATGACTTTTCATGAGCCGTCAAAATTTTTGATTTTAAATTACCTACCGGCTGCGCCAATGTAATGTGTTGGAGAAATGAAGAGCGTATTTTTTTTTTTACATTAGCTCCACACAGGAGGCCCCGAGGAAAATAATTCCCCTCAGGGCCTATGACATCTTTGGGGATGCTGTGTGGAGGGTTTTTTAAGGAAAGGAAGGAGAGGAGAGTTCTGGGAAGGAAAGGGGTTTAAGGAGTGGGTAGGAATCTGGGGTTCAGTGGGTCCTGGTCATCCGCCTCCAAGATCTAGACAAACCTCACCCCATGAACCCGGGCACCCCTGCTAAATCATCAAACGTAGCGAACCACTTGGGGTGACCTATGGCAAAGGTGTTGGTTATCCAATAAAGGTTCCCGGGGCGGCGGTACCCATTCCCGCCTCCCAAATTGAAGATATATAGATTGTTTGTACTGATATTTATTGGGGAGCTGCTCAATAGCCAAAGAGGACAAATCTCGCTTTCATTCCTTTATACATATAGATTCACGCAAGCATCCTATCTCACTTGCTCTCGTTCCCTTTCTTGCATACATCACAATTTTCCAAGAATTCTAGAAGGAAAGAGTTTTATCAGCAAGTAACATAAATTCGGCGAATAGAAATTCTATAATAAAGTTTCCTAGAAGCCAACTTCCGCGGTGTACTTGTTTGCATAATTTACAGAACAAGTTTTTTTTAATAATTACATTATTACTCATAACGTCATCACATTAATTAGTAATTAGTTTAACAGGTATCTCTTCTAGAGTTGGCGTGAACGCAGTGTACACACAGACGGATTACAAGCATACAACAGGTTTAAAACTGCTTTTAATAATTTCGGTGTTACAGTGTGTTCTGTTCGTTATAAAAAAGTAACTGTGCATTTTACTGAGAGTTAACCTAAAATAATTTATGATTTTCTCATTCTTAGATGGCGCTAGTTTAATTGTTTTATGAAAAAAAATACAAATGTTTAGCTGCAGTTTACACGTGGTAGAAGCGAAACCTTCAGAAAACTAAAGTAAACAAGAGTGCGGAGGCTACGGAGCACCGCACAAATAGGAGACCGATTATTCTATCTCATTCTCTCGCAGGCAAAATCCTATAGATGTAAGTGTTTGTCTCTTTTTAGTGTTGGTTTTTCGTTTCATCGAGTTTCAAATCACAACGGTGCTAAAAAAGTTTTCACTTCGAAAACCCTTTTAAATGATTATGGATGAATAGTTCTGTGCTTATTCAAATTCAATTCTTCCAAGAAAGCCGTACAAAAACAATACAATATTGTGCAATTGATTTAATTAATTCTCCTTACTTATAGGCGCAAACTAACAATAATTCACTTTAATATTTTGAAGCATCGTCGCCCATCAATTCCCTTCAAGTAGAATGTTCTGATCCCCCACTTTATTTAAGGCGTCAACTATTTGCTGACAAATTTGTCCAAAAACTAAAATCCAGTCCTCTTCTTCATTCTGATGATCACTTTGTATGTCTTATTCGAGTACTGATTACCTCCATTCAAAGCTCTGAAAAAACTGTCACTCTGATTTGGATTCCAGGACATGTTGGCATTGTGGGTAACAATATTGCTGATTCTTTGGCAAAACAAGAAGCGTCTATAACCCCTTCCGTTACCCTCATAAACCATATTCCCCTATCTGATATTTTTCCATCATCAAAGATAGATCCCGCAATGTTTGGGCAGTGTTTGGAACATTGCTAGTCAATCCAAGTATGCTCGCTACGCCTCAATACAAAGGACTTTCCCATTAAAATCGTGGTTTCAAAAATTCCCCTATTTTCCAAAAAAGAAATTTCCTCACTTTTTCGAAGGAGAATCAGACATTGTTCCGCTCCTTCTCACCTTTTTAAAATTCACGTGCTTGACTCCCCAGATTGTACGTTCTGTGGTTTAGATGTGGGAACTTTAGATCACATATTTTTTTGGTTGTCCCTCTCTAAACAAATATCCTCTCTTCTATCAAGCTTTATCTAAAATTGCCTCCCCTCCATTCAAGATCTCATCTCTTCTAAGTCTGCGACTCCAATATTCCATATAATTCTGAAATTTGCACATTTAAATACAATTAATATATAAATTCACCTTTCCCTTTTCTGTAATTTTAAATGATGGCCTAGAACACCCTTGAAGGGTGAAAGCCAGAAATAATTGAAAAAAAAAACTTGCAAAAAGTGTTTTTCCTAAAATAACTAATTTAACGCCATCTACGAACGAGCCGTTAATGATAGCTTTGGTTAGGTCGAGTTGTGACTTTCATAATATATTTGGGTTAAGTTCTAATTCATCTTAATATTTTGAAGCACAGCTTGGAAAAGCGTTTTCCGAAAATATCTAAATCAATACCATCTATGAACGAGCGGTTAATGATAGCTGAGGTTAGGTAGGTTAGGTTCCTACCAAATATGAACGAGCGGTTACTGATGCTTACTTAGGTTAGTTGTGACTTTCATAATATATTTGGGTCTAGTTCTAATTCATCTTAACATTTTGAAGCACAGCTTGGAAAAGCATTTTCCGAAAATATCTAAATCAATACCATCTT
The DNA here is from genome assembly GCA_917563855.2 of Limnephilus lunatus. NCBI lineage: Eukaryota > Metazoa > Arthropoda > Insecta > Trichoptera > Limnephilidae > Limnephilus > Limnephilus lunatus. The sequence goes on along the minus strand of OU830597.1, from coordinate 14,277,649 downwards.
TGAACGAACGGTTAATGATAGCTTAGGTTAGGTCGAGTTGTGACATTCTTAACATATTTAGGTCTAGTTCACCGCCTGGAAAACCAATTTTCCGGAAACGTTTCCGGCTATTCAGGGTCGACTGCCTCGTTAGAGGAAATATACCCACTGTGTATACAACCAGCCGCTGTGTTGGTTCACCTTGCCACCGCTACTCTACTAAAATACTTACCTGTGGAAACATTTATTATTCACTTGGCGGATAGAAGAGGAAGTGAAATGGTATGAAAAATGACAGCGATCAACGTTCTCGTCATGACTAAATGATATTGGCAAACGTGATAAGAACGACTAATATGAAAATTAATTTTGGGGTGTTTCAAAGTGACGTCACATTAACTTGATACTTAAGGGCCATTAACCAGCCAGCGGCCGAGAATTCAAATTTCGCCGAAAGATGTTCTTACAATCGTACAGGGTGGTTCCAGTGAGAAAGATTAATTATTCTCCCTACCAGCTTTTTAAAATAATACCTAACTCAATATCGATTTTATTTCATTCAAAATTTGCTTCAATTTATACCTACATTCAAAAATGCAAGGCGTGATGATAAAACTATTAATATTATGTACTTTTTGTAATTATTTTTTGATCGAAAGTATTTATAATTTTTCAATAATGTCTAAGCAAAATAAGATTGTAAAAAAAATCTTAAAAATATTCGTTTGTAAGACCGTAAATAAATAGACAAACTGAAGTATTTTCGTCACAAAACACTTACGCGGATCTTTTTTTAAAATCATTTTATTTAAACTAAAATTAAAATTCTGAAGGAAAGCTTTCCCAGATAATTTATTGATTTATTTTACTGCATGATTATTTGACTTGAAATGTGTGTTGTTGTTGTATAATAAAAAAAATGTTTGAAAATTTAACAAATCTGCCAACGACCTACGGTAAAACCTTATTGTACAAATTTTTTTAAAAATATTTTCTCAAAATTTAAAACATAGCTTTACTAGATAAAGGAACAGTCAAGAACAAATTGTTTGTGATACTTTTGTACTCTACACTTAACTATTATTTTTTGTCATCCAGTTTTGCATATTTACGAGTAACTAATTATTTTTAAAACTGTTTTTGTTGTAATTTCTATAATTTAAATCATCCATGTATGTAAATTTTTGGGCATAATGCCTGTTTTATGTACTTAAATAAAAAAAATAAAAAAAAATATACAGTCTTTCGAAATCAATTTATGATTTTTAGTGGAAAAAAGTCAATACGTCTAAAATTTAATTTAAAAATGACGTATTTCCGGTTTTTACTGTTTATTCCCTATTAAAAGAATTTATAATCTGATCTTTCATAGATGGCGCTAGTTTTATTATTTAAAGAAAAAAAAACTGTTTTTACAAGTTAAGTTTTACAATTTTTTTTACATTAGCTCCTCACTGAAGGCTCTGAAGGAAAAAAATCCCTCAGAGCCTATGTCGTCTTTGGGGATGATATTAGGAGGGTGTTTATAGGTAATCGAAGGAGAGAAAGTTCTGGAAATGAAAAAGGTTTGAGGAGTGGGCAAGAATCTGTGGGTCAATTCGTTCAGGACTGATGAACGAATCCATCCTTCCCACTGCGGTGCAAGTCGATGCGTCGAGATAGTCCGACTGAATGTCTGGACGAAAGGTCTTCCTCGACCAGTCTCTCCCGATGCGGCCCGCCACGCAGTAGGTGGGCAAAAGCCAAGACCTAGACAAACATCACCACCCCATGAACCCGGGCTCCCCTACTAAGTCACCAATCATAGCGAACCACTATGGCAGGGGTGTTGGTTATCCAATAAATGGTTCCCGAGGCAGCGGTACCCATATTTGCCTCCCACGTTAAGATGCATTGATTCATATGCGCTGACCCCTAAATTCCTACTCAACCCTCATACCTTTTCCTTCCCAGAACTTCTCCCCTTCCTTTCCTTAACAATACCCTCCACACAGCATCACCAAAGATAAAATAGGCCCAGAGGGAAATTATATTCTCAGGGCCTCCTGTGTGGGGTTAATGCAAAAAAATACAAAAAATGAATTAAATTTTACACCCTTGACGTTCGAACTAGGAGGAAAGCTTCTGTCAACACCTGTTTTCTAAAAACTCTGCGTAAAGCCCGAGCAACGTTGGGCCTTCAGCTAGTTATTTATAAACTGTCAAAGTGTGATGTATTGATACAATATTTCAGCGGAAGTCATAGAATAATAAATCTATTCATTATTTGCTCACCATTCATCACGTAGAGGTCGACACTTTGAATCCAAGGGTTTCCTATTCGATTCCTACCGGTTATAAAATACCTGCTAACGCACGCAAGAAGGTTTACCTACAAACATTAATAATAATTATTATTTTCCCATCGAACAGCCTCGGATTGATGGACGTGATATTAAAGTTGCCGCATTCTGTCAATGGTAGTTTTTTTCTGCCTGTGCGTGCTGTTGAAGACTTATCATTTTCTTTACAGTTAATAAAACACTCCGTTAACTTGTTGGTTGATTTCATAATCAACTAGCTTTACCTATCGACTTATAAGTGGTCGTTTCTTAATCGTATTCAATCTACTGCTGAACCCTTAGTGTGCCGGCTAAAATGCCGAGCGATCCACCATGGGCCGGTTGACACTTTATTTTATTTTATTAAGGAAAATCAACAGATATTTTACATTTATAATAAAACATTAATATTATACATTATATCCAATAAAAGATTTTCACACAATTAAAATTATAATTAAAAAGTAAGGGTCCTGTACCCGTAAGAAGTTAACAAAAATATAACCTTGAAAAAAGTGTAAACAAAGAAGATATGAAAACACAATATAAACTGTAATATAAACTAATAATCTGCTTACTAAATTTCAAATTATAAAGTAGTCAGAATCAGAAATCTATTATCACCACACAACAGCAATAATAATATGTACGTACCTACAACTCAGAGTGAACACAATAGTAAGTCGAATGGCAAGTAACTGGAAAGGATCTACAGCAATAATATGATAACTTTCAAAACGGTCAAAAAAGTATTTAATGTTAACTATAACATTTTTTTAAGGTACTTAAATTACATGAGAATATGTCTATATTATTAAAATTCTTATTAAATACATAACAAGCTCTTAATATAAAAGCATTTTGTCTGAGATTAGTAAAACATTTAGATGAAAAAGTGATTTTTCTCTGGTTCTAACGCCTGGGACTCTAAAATTAATCTCAGTCAAAAGGGGCGAACAATCAATAAAAAATAAAAAAAATAGGAAATAAAATAAAACTAGTATTTTCATAGTAATTAAATTTTTTTTGCAAAATAATGTTTTTTTCATAAATTATGACGTCTTACCGGAATTTTTTTGAAATTAAAACTTCTTTGGCACCGTTGTCATTTGAAACTCGATGAAACGAAAAATCGACACTAAAAAGAGACGAACACATACACCTATACGATTTAGCCTGCGAGAGAATAAGATAGAATAATCAGTCTGCTCTTTGTACGGTGCTTCGTAGTCTCCCCACTCTTGTCTACTTTAGTTTTCTGAAGGTTTCACTTCTACCATAACTAATAACCATATTATTGACGCGGGGTCGAAATATTTTGGGGTTTCTCAACAAGACATATTGGATGAGGAATTCATCGTCATTATCATCGCCTTCTACAATATTTGTGATGATTAGATTAGTAATTAATGTTGAAGCGCTCAATTTCGTAACTTACCTCCTACAGAACTGTCAACCAATTTAATTAATAAACAATTAGATTTTTCAAATTCTCCATTTTAAACACATTTTCTCTCCCACACCTACTTTTACCTCCTCTCTCTTACATAACTCCTCCTCGTTCCCCAACAAAGTTGATTGTCTCTCTCCCTCTCTTCTATTTTATCTTTAAATACTCTTTAACGTTATAATTTATTTATATGTTTTTATACATCCCTGATACTGGTTCAGGTTGAACCGAAATCGGTTAGTTAATATGTTAAAAATATATAATTAAGTGGTATTCAAACAAAGTTATGTGTACCCACAAAGTGTTTTGCTATTATTTGTGAAAATTTCTAACCTAGTTAGAGATAATTAGTTTAAAAATGTCATCACATAATACGCGTTTAAAAGCACTTTTTTATAAACACTACTCAAGAGTGCCTGCAGTCAGTAGGACTATGACATTCCGAATTGGGGTATGTTGTGAGGCTGAAGGGAGTGAGAAGGGGAAAGATATGACGAAGAAGAAGATAGGGAAGTATCCGGTTATTCAGCCGTGCGATTCTGTATTTTTTGTGGATACGGAATCGATTCCATAGGTACGGATTAGGTAATCTACTGTCAAATTTGTCTGTGATTGTCTATTGCTTGCAATTGCTTTTTGTATAGACTGATATGTCAGCTGTCACGAAATGCTGTATAACGTGGACTTGACATTTGCCAAGTTTCAATCTAATAACGCATGAATTACTTGGATTTCCCAAATTAAGAACCTAAGTAATAACCTATTTTGTGCACGTAAATAGTTATTTCTTGTATATAGTATCTTAATGTTGAAAATAAGTATAATTCCCATAATCCGTGCCTAAAAGTGCGGCGGTTACTGGAATAAGTAATGTATATCGTACCCAAATATTCATTTATTCTGTACGTGTATACTGCCTCAATGGCTTTGCCTTAAATAGGTTCTTAATTTGGGCAAACTACGCAATTCATGCGTATTTAGATTGAAACGAAACTTCTCAAATCCATGGTATACAACTTTAAAGGTACATTAAATGAATAAATAATCATGCATACTTGCAGCATTTCGTGTTTTAAACTAGTTGAAATACGACAGCTGACATATCAGTCCATAAAAAAGCAATTGCAAGTCATAGAAAATCAGACAAAATTGTCAGTAGATTACGTGTGGAATCAATTCTGTATCCACATAAGATACAGAATCGCTCTTCAGATCTGTTCATCAAACACGGCTAATACTATTTCAATCAAAGTTCGATCGTGAATTGTGATCTTTCACCAGGGCGTTGCGGAGAGTAATAAAAAAAAAATACCATATTTTATTTATTTTGATTATTTGGCACCATCGCAAGTGCACTCTGTTTCCTGTTGGAATTAATTTTATTCGGTCGCTCGCCAGTCAGTCTGAAGTGTGTACCCGACTGTACACGGCTGTGCATAAATCTGTTCAGAATGAAACATTTGCTGATGGTATGGAGAATTTGGAGGTATGGGGGAAAAATTTGCTGAAGGTATGAAAGATTGAATAATAAACCATCAAAATTGTACAATCATTTATAACCGTGGCTAATTGCAAAATTGGGTAGATGAAACATCTGATATTGGCCGTTTAAGATATTTCAATAAATATATTTTTTTAATGTATTTCACCTTATAGTCAGTAATTTATTTCTTAAGGATTATTGATGATGAACGCACAGCATCCCCAAAGATGATATAGGTTCTGAATGAATTTTTTCCACGGGGTCTCCTGTGTGGAGTTAATCTAAAAAAATCCTTTATAAATACATAATTTTGTACCTAAATAATTTTATTATTTCGTGTGACTTTTTAAAATCTGTATTCTCCACATAAATTATTTCGGTAAACTATTTTGAATTCAAAAGCTTTTGTGTTTCCAATGCAGGATTTGGTAGAATTTAAGAATCATTATTGTTTCATATATTTAACATTTTCGAATAAAATAAAATACCTGAATTTTTAATAAAGGGTGCAGTTATTTATTGTTATGAAGTTTAATTTACAGAACTCTATTTTAATTTTAATTTCTTTTATATATTCAATAATATTATAATTTAATTTATAAAAATAGTTATTATTTAATTTATAAATATTATATAATTTGATTTATAAATTTATACATATACAAGTTCTGCTATGTAATTATAATTACGCGTGATAACTGTTTCGCCTCCCGAAGATGTGATATTGCCTTCAGAACGCGAAACAGCTGTCACGCCTAACAATAATTACTTAGCGAACTTGTTTATAAATAAACTGTTTTTATAAATTGAATATTATTAAATATATATAAGAAATAAAAAGATATAATCATTATCGTAAAGAAATCTTTTGACGAAAAAATGCTAAAATGTTGCCTAACGCCTGTCTTAAAGAAATTAAAAAAAAAGTTTTTTACTTAAATCGATTGTTGCGAGTAGATATATGCTCACAGTATCGCCCTGGTGAAATACCACCGCTCAGCATCGAAACTTTGCTTGAATTGGCATTAGCCGTGTTTGGTGACCAAATCTGAATAGCCGGGTATTTCCCAACCTTTCTCCTCACCCTCTCCTTCCAGTCCCCAGTCCTTCCAGTTTCACGACGTACCCCTTTTGTGGAATCCATAGTCCCACTGGCTTTGGACAGTTGAGACATTTGTACGATGTTGTTCCCATAAATATAAAAAAAAGTAATTTATGTATTCAATCAAGAAGTAGGCGGTACCTTTATTGTTAAGTTTATGTTTTCCCTTAATCCGCATGCGAATTTTGTAAATGTCAGAGTTCACTGCGGAATTATATTCAATTTGGCTACGAACTTTGGACGCATTATACCAATTTAATAACTTGTAACGGTTCCAAGATTAAATAAGATTAAGAAAGGTTAGGCTAGAAGTAGTGATGTGTACCCAGGAATTTTCTTCAACACTATAAATTCCCCAAGTCAGGATTTTTTTAAATTACTTAAGTCATTCTGAATAAGGTTATTTTTTTGAAGAAAATGTATTATATTTGAAAAGTTAATAGCGACAGAAAAATTAGCTTTTCGACATCTCTAAAAATGACGAATTTATGAGCTTTAAAGTAAAATCTGGTAAAACATGTACAATAGGGGTATTTTCACGTTTTTTTATTGCTTAAAAAATTAAGCAAAAAATTTCGATGATTACTGCATTTTTATTTTATTTTTATGTTGACGAATAAATTTTCTACAGCGAGTTAAAGTTTCCCATTTTTGAATTACCGCTAAAACGATATTTTGGGGCGTGGCTATCGTGTGACGTCATGAGTGCGGACGCTAAATGACAGTGATTATTTATGCTGGTTCAGCAGAGCTACGCTTGTGACGCCACGAACCCATTTGCAAAAAACGAGCCGTTTTGATTTTGTCAGTTTTAAAGTGTTGTTAAAATCAATAATATTGAATGAAAACATTAAAAAAAAAAAACATTTTTAGTAGGATGATTAAAATCAGAAAAATAATCTTTAAATATTCCGTACATTTTCAACAGAATCCCTCGTTTGTGGAAATACCCCATTGTGTCTTGTGACGTCACACGATTCAGTACAGTTCAGTACAGGGGTCGGCAAACTTTAAAAAAAGAAGAGCCAATTTGTCAAAGAAACAGGATAACAAATATATCATTTTTAGCCCGTACCTTTTATTGTATTTTCCTGATTTTGTTTTTTTATGCATTTCTTAGTCCATCTCATTAGTCCATCATGGAGGATACTTTATTTTAACTTTTTGACACCAGCAGTACATAAATCAAATGAGTGGTTATAAAAATTCATAAAATCTTATAAGACATGTTTCTGTGAAATATTTGTAAAGTGATTTTTCATATGTTTGTGTCTGTATGTTGCTTCTGTGAAATGTTTTGTAATTTTTTTATTCATATATTGTGTCTGCATATTGGGTTGAGTTGGGTTTAACTTCTCAAAAGTACCAATTGGCGATCCCTTAATGAGTTCTGATAACTCATGGGAGTGCAACTTCGTTGTATGTTTTATTTAATAAAAAAAACGAAATTTTTTTTCACTGTTTATATGAAAACCCCGCAATATTCCACGATTCTGGAATATTCCCCAAGAATAAAATCCCGGAATTATAACCATCACTAGCTAGGAGTTAAAGCGAGAGACAAACTAATTAACTGGGTTCGCTAAGGTTAACTGCCATATTTTATAAGGGCAAAGCCCCGCAATCATTATACAGGGTGTAACAGCACGTACCTGAAGGATTTTAATATTATTCCTGAGCATATTTGGAGTTAAAAAATTATAATATTACAATCAAAATAAAAGTCAATCAACATCTTTCCATTCGTAATACATATATACTTATAAACGGGTTTAAATAAATCTTTGTTGTTTGGTCTGTCTTGGCTAGTGATCCGAGACTTGGTGTCCAATATTTATACGAGTACTTAAGAGTAATTTGTGTTCTGTGTAATGGTCAGTAGAAGTTCATTGTGTACGTTCGCCGGCCGGTGTGCACAAAAAAATCTTTGCCTTTTTTAAATGCGATTTTAACCCTTATGTATAAAGAAACTGTATGAAGGGCAAAGTCAGAAGAGCTTACTCCAATATCAATCTGGGACCCATATTCTATTTGATTATTGTAGCTACCCCGAATGATTTTGAAAGAATTATGAAATTTGCGAGTGGCTTTTGGCAGCTGTCAATGGCGAAAATATACGTTTTCAAATTAGTATAAAGGTCATTGTTTCTTTGAAAAATCATTTGAATTGTATTTTTTCGTGTTGGGTATGTATTCAAGTTTGTGTAGAGATAATAAAATCAGTTTTTATTTATATTAATGTATTTTTTGACAATTATTTCCAAAATGGGAGATTTTTTAATCTTTTTTTAGTTAGTTAGCTATTCTGGAAAAACTGCTTACGATATTATCATGTTATAGTTATATACATGAATAATAAGATATATTAACTGGTAAACAGAAAAAAATCGGTTTGTTTTTATATCGATTTTTGATCAGAACTCATCAAGGTATACTTTGATAAGTCAAGGTAATTTTCGGGCGGTTTTCGCAATACCATCCCGCGTTCAATAGGTTAATGAGAGATTACGCCTTTTGGGTATAATATAATCATGAGCAGTTTACTATCAGTATAACGAGCAAAAAAAATAGAAGCGTATGTAAGAGACGATGCATAAATGTGAATAAAGCAAGCAGTATAACTAGACAGAGGTGTGTGGCGTAAACGGCGTGATGGTTAATCAGTTAGTATTGATACTTCTTAGCGACCTAACCAAAAATATACCTCTGCCATAGGTCACCCCAAGTGATTTGCTACGTTTAATGACTTAACAGGGGTGCCCGGGATAATGGTTGAGGGAGATCTTTTGACTTCTCCAGCAGGACTCTCAGCAGGATTTTGACCGCAGTGGAAGGGATGAATTAATTTCCGTCACTTCTGGACACACTGACCCCTAGATTCCAACCCACCCCTCACACCTTTTTCCTTCCCAGAACTTTCTCTCCTTCCTTTCCATTAAAAAAAAACCTCCACACAGCATCCCCAAAGATGACATAGGCCCTGAGGGGAATTAATTTCCACAGGGCCTCCTGTGTGGAGCTAATGTAAAAAAATATTTATCCATTATTTTGAACCCCAAGCTTTTTAATATTAAAATTAACATTGATTTTAAAAGCTTTCTGTCACGATATACAGGGGATTATAACCTATCCGTGCATAAAGTGGAGTATAAAGGATGTAGTATTATAGTAGGTATAGTACCTACATTAATACATACACGTACCGTTATATTAAATTAGTGAGATAATCCCGCGTGAATTGAAGGCGCGAGCATCGATAGCTTTCTCATATTATTATGACTGGATTATTAGATTTGTGTAAAATCAATACTTTTGATGGCGATGGCTTTCAGATACTAACTTTAGGTACCTGCTGTTCTAGACTTTCAACTTGGCGAAATCTATAAATTATTCAGAGACAAACATATTGTGTGGAATAATAACCTGGTCTACCGGTTTCAATTCTTTTACTGCATGGTTTCTTTTATGTGTTAAACCTCATTTCCCTTGGAGTATTTTTAACTGAAAATATTTCACTACATTCTCAGAGTGCTTAAAACCCATGGTCCTCCATTGCATTCTCTTAGAGAGTTTTAAACCTCACTTTCGTCATTTTATATGTATTCTTCGAGTTTTTAAAACCTCGCTTCCTTCCAATACATTTTCTTGTAGTACAAACATCACTACCGTCCTCAATACATTCTCTTTGGGGATTTAAGTCTTCATGTTCTTCACTAAATTCTCTCCGAGTATTTTTATCTCTTGATAAATTATATTGGAGTGTTAATAACCTCACTGTCATCACTGGCTCTCTTGGCTAAAAACCTCACTCTCATCCCTACGTTTTCTTGGGGTGTTCAAAACCTCACTCCCACCCCTATATTTTTTTTGAGTGTTAAAAAACCCACAATTACATTCTCTTTTAGTATTTAAAACCTCACTCCTACCCCTACACTTTATTTGAGTGTTCAAAACCTTTGAGTAAAACTCCCACTCTTACATTCTCTTTGAGTTTTTTTAAGTGTTCAAAATCTCACTCCCGCTCCTATATTCTCTTTGAGTGTTCAAAAACCTCCCTTCCACCCCAACATTTGTTTTAAGTGTTCAAAAATCACTCCCACTCCTACATTTTCTTGGAGGTTCAAAATCTCACTCCCACTCCTAGATTCTCTTTGATTGTTCAAAAACCTCACTTCCACTCCTACATTTTCTTTGAGTGTTCAAAACCTCACTCCCACTCTTACATTCTCTTGGGGCGTTTAAAAACTCATACTCACTCCTACATTCTCAAAACCTCACTCCTACCTCTACATTACCTTGGGGTGGTAAAAACCTTATACCCACTCCTACATTCTCTTGGAGTGTTCAAAACCCCACTTCCACTTCTACCTTCTATTGGAGTGTTCAAAAACTCATAACCACTCCTACATTCTCTTAGAGTGTTCAAAACCTCACTGCCACCCCTACATTCTCTTGGAGTGTTTAAAACCTCCCTCCTACCCCTATATTCTCTTGGAGTGTTCAAAATCTCACTTCCACTCCTACCTTCTCTTGGAGTGTTCAAAACCTCACTCCCACTCCTACATTCTCTTGGGGTGTTCACTCGTCTAGAGAACTCACGTCGTCTACAACAGAGTTTGCGCTTCCGGCTTGTTCAAAATGTGTCATATTTCATTATTATTTTCCTGACAATCTTCTGGGACTTCCTGAATAAGTTCAAGGCTACTGCATAATATAATATCTATGAAGGCTGCGTGTTTTATTAGTTCGGCCACTCCCTTGCATGGCTCGCACGGAACACGAGTTGGTAGAGTATAATACGGTGTGGATTATGGGGGTGGTCGATAAGCGGGTAGGTACCGCCAGACATCATGAACGTGGAATATAAAAGCCGCCCTTCAAACAGTTCAAGTGCGGGGGAAGGTACCTGCACACTTTGATCCAGATTGAAACATTCTGTAAGCGATATGGACAGTTGTATCGCAATGATACTTAATGCGGTCCACTAGTACAGGAAAAAATCGACGTCGGAATTCACGCCCCTTTATGGGAGGAGCTTAAAAATACTTGAGAAACAGCTTTTGGAAAGGTTGGAAAAGATATTGGAGTTTTTTTTTTACTTGTTGATTTCGTAAAGGCCTGTAAAAACATCAATTCCTTTTTTATGCATTGTTTATTGTAATAAAATGGAATTTTTAAATTGATTTCAAGAAAAAAAGCGGCACGGAGTCTAACTCGTCATTTCTCCGCTCCGGCCGGAGGAGTGGGAGGAGTAGTGAGAGAAAATAAGTGCGGCTGCCAGTCGTTCTTTGGTGGACGGTATAAGGTTCACTTTGATATAACAAATTCGTCGACTGCCGAATTATCGCCGTGGTGTCAAAAATAACAACGCGAAAATGCATATTATATTTTATTTTGTCAGATTAGGGCGTAAATTTCAATTTTTCTTACGATAATTAGATATATAAGAAACTGAATTTGCCACATTATGCAATAAAACTATATCCGAAAAGATGTTTATAAATAGGAGAGTTTGGAATTTAAAGTGTTTTTTATAGACCTTATAATTTATTTTTTTCTAGGCTTATTAAAATACTTATAAAAAAAATTACCGATATTTTTAAGGGCCAAGATATGTTCTACACGCAGTATTTAATTGAAGCATCTATAATACTTCTAAGCGATCAAATTTTCAAAACAAAAACGTATGATTTTGCATTATTTAGTATGGCTTCATCTTAATATTATTATGAAATTCCTTACTGGTTACACGCCCTCAATAATAACGGGAAAGAAAATACTGATATCTACTGGATCGTTTTTGGCCACATTTTGGCCAATTTGCAAACACCCTCGAGAGTTCGCTAGCCTAAATGTGGCAAATATAAAGAGATATTTAAAACATTTGTTCTATTATTTCAAAGTTCCGATTGTAAGCTTCGATTGATCATAAAGATAACATAGAATTTTCACTTTTCAACAAGAAATGTCTCGCATCTCATCTGAATTATTTGTTATTGACATTTCGCCAACCGAAATTAATGAATTATTTTTTCTTATAAATCATTGATCATGTGTTTACATATTAAAAACGCATTCGAATTTTAAACTAGGCTATATATAGGGTCCGCCAAATAACTTTTTTTTTTTGAAAATGCTATAAAAAACATCGAGTGTAGCTTCGGCTGTGTGGCACGTAGCGCCGTCCTGTTGAAACCAAATGTTGCCAATATCCTCCTCTTCAATTTTTGTGAACAAAAATTCGTTCAACATGGCCCGATAACGATCGCCATTGACTGTAACGGCCACTCCTTGCTCATTTTCAAAGAAAAATGGCCCAATTATGCCTCTGGACCAAAATCCGCACCAAATAGTGACTCGTTTTGGGTGTACCGGCTTTTCAATGTATGCGTGCGGGTTTTCTGTGCCCCAAATACGACAATTTTGCTTGTTTACATACCCGCCAAGATCAAAATGAGCTTCATCCGAAAAGATGATTTTTTTGGCAAAATCGGCATCTTCTGTAAGTCGATCGCAGGCCCACTCAGCGAAGCGAAAACGCATTGGATGGTCAGTTGGCTTCAACTCCTGAACCAATTGGACTTTGTATGGCGTCATACCAAGGTCTTTATGCAAAATTCGTCTCAATGATGTCTCCGAAATGTTCAATTGTTGAGAACGACGGTGAATTGATGTTGATGGCGCTTCACGCACACTTTCTGCCACAGCATCGATATTCTCGGGTGTACGCACTGTTTTTGGCTTTTCACGCTTTGGTTTATCGATGAGGATGCCAGTTTCTTTCACTTTTTTCACAAGATAACGAACATACGGAGCTGACGGTGCTTCTCTTCTTCCAAAAACCGTACGCAATTTTCGCACACATTCTGCAACATTACCATGATTTTCAAAGTAATGTCGCAATATTTCCCAACGTTGTTCAAGCGTATACACAACCATATTCTGTCAGCGGAAGGATAAAACTAATTATCTGTCAAATCAGACATGAGCTAAGTGTTACCATTCACGAAATAAGCACTAGTTGAAAAAAAAAACTTTAGATGGCGGACCCTGTAGTATAGAAGTCATAATATGTATTTAATATTTTCAAAATATTTACTACGTACGCAAATTTTAAAGTAAATAATACGCGAAGTCATGCGTTTATCAATTTAATGATTTTTTTATTATTGTTAAATGAATCCTAAATTATTCTAAACAATTTTTTATAATTGTTTAATGATAATTGTTTAATGAATCCTAAAAATAAGTGATAAACGGTTAAATATTTATAGGTGCATTAATCGGGGGTGCGTAAAGTCTATTTCTCTTTCTATCTTCTATACAAGTTATATAGGTATCTATAAAAAAGAGTGAACAGGTGTGGATTCGTTTTTAAACAAATTCAACAATTTTATTCAGAAATTGACGAAGTTTTGTATACTTGACCTTCCCCACTCCTTAAAGAAGAATTTTGACACTTCTTGATGAAATTTTACGCAAAAAAATAAAAGGAAAACTACAATCTCCATCTGATTTCGAAAAACTCTGTGTAAAACTCGGGTAACGCAGGGGACTTCAGCTAGTTTTATAATGGAGCAAGAGCCCGTGAAGATCAGACCTTCGTTATTTTATAAAACCTGGAAGTTTCTCTGTGTATGTCCCTAATACAGGTAAAGACGATCCCCGACTATGAAGTTTGAATCACAGTGACCTTGAAAGATAGCAGGTTGCAAATGTGTATAAAATTGCACCACAATTTCAAGAGCGTTTTGCTCGCACTTTTACAAGGTCTGCTAGCATCGAAATTTCGCACCATTTCACTCCCATGCCGCTTGCATGTATATTTATATATCGGGCTCGCACCCACGGAAGACTTTTAATGTGTCTGACAAGGTGAAGGAACCAACCAGGAAACTGTCTGATTACTGAGAAAACCTATGTTAATAGTTCCTCAAGTAACATATATAAAATTCAGCTTTTATAATTTAACTTAAGTACAATTATTAGATATAATTAATTAATATAATATCTTTCAAAGCCACCGTGATCCAAACTTCATAATCGGGGATCGTCTTTACCTGTGTTAGAGACATACACAGAGAAACTTTCAGGTTTTATAAAATAAAGAAGGTCTGGTCGTCATGGGCTCTTGGACTATAAAGTAGATATTTTTACACCCTTCCACGTCAGCGCTATTGGACCTCTCAGATTACGTTGACCCAGCCGTGGCCGGGGCCGGGGCCGGATCCGGCGTATTATCGTCTATCCCTATCGCATAAGGTCAATGTCCCATCAGCTGTTCTTATTATGAATGCAATCACGGTTCATATTAATTACGAATAAATGAAACTAAAATAGGCGCCTTCCTGGCCTTTTCAAGACCCGCATTAATAAATCCCTTCCTACAGTCCCTGACTAAAGAGGAAACCAGGTCGTCGAGAAATTTGAACAATAGGTATGTTACCAAACTGTTACTGTCACTGATGCTCTTACTCCCCTGCATACTGAGCGAAGGGAACAACTGCACCTCGGGCCGACAATACCTAAATAAAATCATCAAATTCGTGGTTTTGTATTCCTTATTTTTCTCCTCTAAAACTTGACCTATTTTTTTTTACTAACAGCTTTAGAAGAAAATACTCTTGTATGTACGTTTTGATTTTTTTAAAATACATTGTCTAGTTTGTGTACTGAACTTCTGTTGATGGCGTTGGAACCAGGCAATTTTAACGATTTTTGGAGGGTCCTAACTTCTATAAAAAAATCAAAAAAGGAAAAACGTACCGACAAGCTAGTGGTCTGTCTATATTTACGTTGGCAACTCGTACACTAGTAAATAAGTGTTTAGTTAAGGGGCAGCAACTCGTATTTCTACCGATTTCTTACATATCATTTGAAGTTTTTAAGCTCTTAAAAAATATATGTTATTTTTTAAGATGATGTCTAGATGCTGCCCAAGCCGAAACGCAAATTATATGAAATTCCCTCGATAGAGAAAAATAGCAAAATATGCTCCAAAAATTATTAAAAACACGTCTGTTTCTATTACGTTATTAATTATATTTGTAAAAAAAAATTCTGTTTTCTTATGTTTCTTTAAAATTTTAAATGATACTTAAGATGCTCCCTACGAGATTTTTGCTCTATTTTACACGAGCCGTGTTTTATTAAACATTTTGGTACTGTAAACGTTAGCGCTCTCCTCTAACATTCGTAATTTCATATCTCTCCTTCTTCTTTTCGAGCCCGGTTGCGGAGCCTTTAGTGTATGTTCCCCTCGTGCCTAGATGTACAAAATCCATTTTTGCACGTATAATCTTGAGCTGTATACATGTCATATATCTACCAACAAATGTGATGAAATAAAATGCATCGCAATAGTGAAATGTCAATCACGTTTAATGTGAAAAAAAATTACTTTAATTTGTCCCCATTTTAGATAAGATTAAATAATATTACTAATTTTTTTCTTTTGAGAATAATATTTTTCGCAATTGGTGCTATCTTGGGCTTTCGTAACTAGTATTATTCGCTTTAATTGTTTTATTGTTTTTTATTAGATTGTCATTGGATTAAATCTTTTTTATAGAAAACTAAACACACCTATTCTACACCTTGATAATATAATATCATACGTTATTATTTTTTTTTTGTTTGCATTTTTTTCAGCGGAAAGAGAGGGAAAGAGAGAAACTTTCTGGGACAAAGAGATAATTAAAGACCAAAAATAAATAATTAAAGACAAAGAAACAAAGATAGAATCTAAATAAATACATAAGAAATATTATAGAGAGGTAATAACGAAAGATAGAACGTCTGAAAGATAGAAAGATGGAATGGGAGAGAGAAAGAAAGAGAGAAAGGTTACGCAAGAAAGAAAATAAATAGAGAAAAAATATAAAGAAGGAAAAAGAACTAAAGACCGAAAGACTGGGAATAGAATAGAACGGGAAAGAGAAATAAGAAGCAAAGAAAGATAAAAATACAGAAAAATAATGAATAAAAGAAAGAAAGGAAAAAAAATGAAGGGAAGAATGAAATACAGAAAGAAAGAGATAGTAAAAAATGAAATACACACGGAAAGACTCTTTTTTTTGACTTTTTGAAATATTGGCATACAGAGCTCCGGGCCAAAAAGGCCCCTTTCTCTTTCATCATGAATTTATATTTACGGTTGTTGAAAATAAACGGAAAGACTCATACGAGAGGTATTTGTAGTTATGAGTAGGCACCTATAAGTTATTTATAAATACTGCATTCGAGTCAGTAACTAGGTAGGTACTGCCATTTATTTGCTTACTAGCTGGTACCCGGCATGCTTTGCTATGCCATTTAATAAAGAAATCGTTTCTTCCTGCGTGTCCTTTCCCATTCGTCGCGTTCCCCTTCCGCCTCCCCGTCCTCCCTCGTCCCCTTCCCCTCTCGCGTTCCCACTCTGCCTCCTCCACCTTCCTTCTCCCCACTCCACCCCCGTTCCCCCGTCCCGCGAACCCCCTCCCCCCTCTCGCGAACCCCCTACCCGAGTTCCACTCCCCCTTCAACCGCCCCTCCCACCTCCCTCCCGCATTCCATACATTTATTCCCGGTGCATTCAGTTTTCAAACAGCTCGCGTGCCACCTATTGCATTTTTTTATACAAATTTCATAATGCCAGAGCTCACCAGTAGTTTTATACAAACCTTGTCCTGACAATAACGAACACAAAAAAAAAGAATTATTCAATTTGGTGCAGTCGTTCGGAAGTTATGCGCGCACATATTTATTATGTAGGTACATTTCGGCGATTAATTTTTATTTATATATATATATTTATATATTACACAAAAACCGACATTTGAAAATATGATTCTTTGTGGAATTGACATTTTTTGAATATCTATATTCTGCTATTATTATTATTACCGTTGAGTCGACGGTTGGTTGAACTTCTTACCGGTTGTGAATGCCCGCACTTTATTGAAAGGGTGATCTCATCAAAGCACACTCCTTTATCTCAATAAATACAAACACAAGTTGCAAACTCAGATAAATATATATAAAACGTGAATCGGATTGGACCACCTGCTTTTAAATTTTTCTTTGGATCATGAGTCAATCCGCTTACGTCACCCTGTTCCGCCTTTGGTTGGAATTCATAAATTTTAAACAAAGACAAAAAGCGTACTGAATAAAACATCATTTTGTTTTATTATGTAGGTACACTTAAAAGGAAGAAAAATTTGGATTATTCATGCTTTGATCGGCAGGACCGACGTGCCGTTGGTCACGCAAGTTGGGAGAGCTTTTCTGTGTAGGTAAATACGGCATAACAACGATATGTGAGAATCCCAAGTGCCCTGGAAATGGAAGGAGATGGGGAATAGGAAGGTAGGAAAGTAACTGGATATTCAGATGTGGTCACCAAACTCAGCCAAAGCCATTTCAAGCGAAGTTTCAATTCTTAATTGTGCTCCATTACCAGCGCGATACTGTCTCTCTTTTTAAGTACATTTACATGCATATATGTATTTCATTACAATACATTTTTAATGACAAGGTTGAAGAGCCATAAAACTCCATTTCTGCTAAAAAATTAACATACTTTTGTACAAAATACGACCACTTTTTCTAAAAAAAATATCGCAAAAATAGCGAATTTCGCCGATAAATAACACGCAATTTTAAATCGCTAGTTACAGGGCACTAGCTGAAGTGTCCGGCATTGCCCAGACTTTACATAGAGTTTATCGAAATCAGACTTAGACAGTGAATTTCCTCTTGTTTTTAATGATTAATTTGTGTTATGTCACAATTTAATAATTTTCCACATATAAGGTATATATGTGTAAAATACTTACAACATCTCCCTGGTGTAAGACCAACCTTGCTTGAAATGGCTTAAGCCGTATTTGATGATCAGATCTGAATAGCCAGGTACTTCCCCAACTCCTCTTCTCCATATTCCCCTCTTCCTTCAGCCTCACATCATACCCCAATTTGGGATGTCGTCACTCACATCTTACTGGTTTCAAGAGGTTGGGACTCTTGTGTTGTATTTAAACAACAACAAAAAAGTTCTGTGAAACAGCTGTTTTATTTTCTAGCTTATAGCGCCTCGAGGTGATATTTTTTAAACAGCTCTTAAGAAACCGACCAGCATCGTTGTAATTAAAAAATGGTTTAGCTTATTGTATGTATCTACGACTCATTTGTTAATTTTTACAGCCAGTAAACCTAGATAATTATGTAGGTGAGAAAGATAAAAAACACATACTAAATAAAACAAATAATGATTTAGTAGTAACTAGATATTGTGAACATTACAAACAGCTGTTAAAGGCTCAAGGTCTACACAATATTGACTTGTTTTACAATAAGAGTACTCAGAAATAAACATTAAAACCTGCAAAACGTCCTGTGTATCGGTTAAATTATAACATTTATAACTTCGATACGATTGTAGCCAGAAGCACTCCTGTCCCGGTGAGACCGGTGCACCGAGGGGAACTGATTTGTTAGGACTTTGAATACATGCTCTGAGGATGGAAAGGAGGTTTGAGTTTAATCGACCTGTGTACATGGCAACCTAATAAGCCAATATTGGAATGTAGATTCTAATAGGAATTAGATAATTAAAGGAATGGATTTAGCGTTATGATTTTATTATTATTTTTTATCCTTTCTGTATTCCTTCTGCTTGCCTATTATCATCTCTTCTTGGATCTTCTCGTCTCTTCTTGTTCCTATAGGATCTTTTCGTCTCTTATTGGCACTTTTTGTTCCTTCTTGTCTCTTCGTGTATCTTCTCGTCTCTTCTCGGCTCTCCTTGCGTCTTTTGGGATATTATCGTCTTTTCTTGGCTCTTGTATATTTTTGGATCTTCTTGCCTCTTCTTGGCTCGTGTTATCTCTTCTTGCTTCCGCAACTTGAATCTTCCAAGTCTCTTCTTGCTTATTCTTGTCTCTTCTCGGCTCTTCTTGTCTCTTCTGGGATCGAGGTTAAATTGGCTTGGGTGAAAGGGAGTCAGAAAAATTGTTAAATAATTACGTAACTTAAAATGAATGAAAATCACTAATATTACAGAATAATATATACACAACGCAAAACTGGAGCTTTTGGTTCCTTAGAACAGACAGTCTGCCTAGCTAGGAACTAATATCGACCTGACAAGGAATAATAGCATTTTAAATATTGTCAGTTATTATACAATATTATTATGGTGACCGGATAACTCAGAATGAAACCAACTCAGAAGCACCTCAGAAAGGTCATCAAGAGTGATAATAAAAAAATTATGAAAACATTGGTTGAATATTTTAAGTTAGGTTAGGGTTACCGGCTATTTTAAAATTATATTTTCATAGCTTTTAATGACCTTTCTGAGGTGGTTCTGAGTTATTATGAGTTGGTTTCATTCTGAGTTGGCATGGAACCATTATTATCATGTTTTTTTTGCTATCCAGCAGTATTTTATGCGAAAATCAGTATTTCAGTCCGGTCTCCTGCGACTGAAAATACAAGCATTGCCTCAAACATTTCGAAAACATTGGTTCAAACGTTCAAAATGGGGGCGTTGCGCTTGCAATGTTTCTGTTTACCGTGGCCGATGGAAAACGTTTTCCTCCCGGATGAAACGGGAAAGGCAGGGGAGGTGATTATTTCATGTTATGACAGCAGTCGCGCGATGCGGTTAGTCATGGAGAATAGATCGCACGATTTTTTGAGGTTACGAGTTTGAGAAGTAATGTCATAATGGATGACTGTTTCTATCATGAATTCACCTTTAAATGAATTCCTTTGAGTATATTGATTTATTGTACCAAACCAATAAACCCATATAACAATTTACGATAATAATTGTTTTGAAATTTCTGAAATGGTACAATATAGGTATATATGTCGTGTATAAATCGACATTAGCCAGAAATCTTTCCTGATAAATAAATATACCTGTTAAAATTTCGAGGTGGTACAGTCTAACTTGAAATCTGTATTTTCTCCTTGATAACTTACAAGTGACAACTACAATCTTATCGCTAAAACCGCAAGAATCTCTTCCCCATCATAACTTGACATTTTTTGACGTCTACGTAATTATTTACGAATATTAAATTCTTAAATGGTACATTGAGATCGTGTACCAATCGATATTAGCCAGAAATCTTTCCTTGTAGATAAATATTTACTAAAATTTAGGAGTAGTACGGTTACATCTCTTCCTCTTGAACTCATCTTGACAATTTTTGACATCTAAGCTTCAGTTGTGTCACGGACTTTGAGCAATTCATCAAATTTAATTAAATTTTCAAGTTCTGTGAAGGTTCTACTCAAGTTCTGCTATTCTTCCATCATGGGCCAGTTGTTTCACTGAACTAAAATAATAAAAACACTTTAATAAACATTTCACAGAACTTGAAAATTAAGTACGAAAATTGGATGCATTGTTCAAATTCTGTGAAACAATCTGTCGTTAGTATCGTCGTAGTTGTACAGTATTTAAATTTTTTCAATTTCGAAAATTCACGATATTTAAGACCAGATGATTTCATCTTCACAAATCGACGATTGGCGCCATTTTGAATTATTGTTGACATCTGAGTGGTTCTCTTTTTAACTGTCGACTCTTTGCTCGACAGCGGTGTTTTAATTTTTACGTCGGGTTGTTTTTCATTAGCTCCACGTATGAGGAAAATAATTTCCCTTAGAGCCTATGTCATCTTAGGGGATGCTGTGTGGGGTTCCTTTATGGAAGAAGAGAAAGTTCTTGGAAGGAAATAGGTATGGGGGGTGGGTAGGAATCTGGGGGGTCAGTGTGTCCAGGAATGACGTATGCGATGGGTCGAGAGACTCTGATTGGAGGGGTCAAAAGACTTCCCGCCCAGTCTCTCTCGATCCGGTCCGTCATGGTGCAGGTGGGCAGATGCTTCAGCCAGGACCTGGACAAACCTCACCCCATGAACCCGGGCATTTCTGATAAGTCGTCAAACGTAGCGAACCACTTAGGGTGACCTATGGCAGAGGTGTTGGTTATCCAATAAATGGTTACATTTCCGCCTACCAAAATGATTTGATTGTTTGATCTTTGATCCTCTTTGACGCTTGCCAGAATAGTCTAAATGGCGTCGATCGTAGATTTATGGCGATGTCAAATGCGACGGTTGGTCAAACAATCCGCCCTTGATGGAAAATTTAATATAGCCCTTTGTATTCTTTCTCGTGTTGTGTTGCATACAGGTATGACGAACATTAAATTATTCACGGCCATTGTAAATATTCAGCAAAACCATCAGCACAGCCTAATAGCAGGCCACCCTGTTCTGTTTGAAACTTTACCGATGACGAATATTATGTTTGCGCGAGAGCTTTGTCAACGATCTGATAAAAGTAAAGCGGAAAAACGGCTGTGTGAGCAACCAGTCCAGACAGAAGAAGAAGACGTTTAAGTTTTACGGCCCTCCGTAATAACCTAAAAGGAGTGTGAAATCTTTTTAAATGTGAATACCTCACCAGACTCCAACCTTTTTTTCACATTATCCACATAAAGGAAGGAAAAAATCCTCGGGCCTACGCATCTTTAGGGATGCTGTGTGGCGGGTATTTTTAAGGAAAGGAAGGAGAGGAAGTTCTGGAAAGTAAAACTATATGAAAATGGGTAGGAATCTGGGGGTTAATGTGTTCAATGTGGTCATTGAATGACAAATGTATAAATCCATCCTTCCTACTGCGGTTTATGGCGATGGTTCGAGAAAATCCGGCCGGAGAGGTCATAAGCATCCGCCGCCAAGACCTACTAAGAACGAATGTTATGTTTTTGCTGAGAAACCCTACAGTATAGTCTTAATTTTTGTGTACGCAGCATAATAGGCACAAATAATAATTATTTTTAAGAAAAATCTTCTTTAGCACCGTTGTGATTTTAAACTCAATGAAACAAAAAATAATGACACTAAAAAGAGACAAACACATACATCCATAGGATTTAGCCTGCGAGAGAATGAGATAAAAATCAACAATTTGGGAGGCGGGTATGGGCACCGCCGCCCCGTGAACTATTTTATTAGATAACAACACCGCTGCCGTAGATCACCCCAAGTGGTTTAGCAGGGGTGCCCGGGTTCATGGGATGAGGTTTGTCCAGGTCTTAGCGGCAGATGCGTCTGCCCACCTGCTACATAGCGGGCCGGATCTAGAGAGACTGGTTGAGGTAGGCTTTTTGACCTTTCCAGCCGGACTCTCGACCCATCGCTTTGCACCGCAGTTGGAGGAATGTATTGTCCGTCACTCCTGAATGCACTGACCCCCAGATTCCTACCCACTCCTCAAACCTTTTTCCTTCCCAGAACTTCCCATCCTCCCCTTTCTTAAAAAAACCCTCCACACAGCATCCCCTAAGATGACATACGACCTGAGGGAAATTATTTTCCTCGGCCTCCTGTGTGGAGCTAATGTAAAAAAAGGATACATTAATCGGTCTCCTCTTTGTGCGGTGCTTTGTAACATCCCCACTCTTATTTACGTTAGTTTTCTAAAGGTTTCACTTGTCAATCTTTGGAAAGAGTAGACAATATCAAATATCTTGGTTTAGTTATTGATAAACATTTAAAATGGAACAATCATATTGCAATATTAACAAACAAAATAAGAAAGCTAGCCTATATCTTCAAGACTCTAAGAAATATATTGGACAAAGTTACACTAAAAACTGTTTATTATGCTCTTGTTCAATCAATACTTTCATATAACGTTATTTGTTGGGGTTCTTGTCACAAGACTACTCTAGAGCCTTTAAATATTGCACAAAAATTAATTTAAAAAATAATGTTCAAGAAAAGTTTTATGTATTCATCACAGTTATTATATAGCGAAAGCAAAATTATGACAATAAGGCAATTGTACATAATACATGCTCTCTGTAAATTTTTCAACAACATTATCACTGCTAAAAGATCTCAACAAGTACGCAACACTAGATTGGGCTCTTCTTTAATGTATCAGCCAGTATATACCAAAACATCCTTTGGACAAAGAAGTTTTTCATATAAAGCTCCGTTGCTTTATAATATGCTCAATGAAAAAATAAAAACTATTGGTATATCACATTTATTCAAGAAAATGGTCAAAATATGTATACTAACTGAGAGTGATGGTTTTGGATTACCCATGTTGTCGCTTATATCATAAATCACTATGGAATTAAGCTATATTTGATACAATCCATATTTAATTACTCTGTATGTACTTAACTTATTTATTGTTATGTAATTTTTAATTTGCTTATTGTTATAAGTATTTACTTACTATTATCTACTTCTTTCGTACCGTAATTTACTTACTATACAATATTATAATTGTTTATTAGTATTTACTCATAATTATTATGTACTTTATTTACCTATGTTTATTTACTTATTATTATTGAATTGTTTATACTTGTTTACTCATAATTATATTATATTATATTATTTGTTTAATTTAATTATATCTACATATTTACTTAATATATTATATTTATTTCATAAACTTTATAAATTTATTACATAATTGTTTATTATTCTTTATTTTTTATTAATAATTTAATGCTACTGTGGTATGATCATCCTCTTATTGCATCTGGTAAGCCACAACAGGTACCTTGTATTTACATATTTAATATTTAGTTTACAGTATAATGTTATTTTTGTCAACAATGAGCATACTGCCCAGCTGTAATAATTATTAATTTGTAATGTTTAAATAACTGTACTCAGTGCTTCTTTTGTATGTTTATTATTATATTTCTTTTAAGTTTAGGTATATGTATGTTTCTTTTTTTTTTAAATTACTTTATTGTAAAACTGCATATCTCGTTACAGGAATCCCCTAGTGAGATGTGCAGCTTATGTTTTCATGTATTTCTTATTTTTTTTCAATAAATAAATAAATAAATATCGCGTGTGAACTGCACGCACAATTTTTTTTTTTTTACCTTTTCACTTACTTTTTCTTGTCATTTGGGTTAGAAAGTTTTGCCAGTGCTAGATATTTCTCCCAGTTTTAGGGAGAAACATGGTTTCAGGATTAAACGGAGTTTTTGATCGAATATAAAAATAAATCTGGGAAGAATTTTATAGCGTCAAATATTCACCGTAAATTGAACAACAGACACCCATTTTTATAACTATTTTTATGTTTCTATTTTCCAGATATTGGTAGATATATAAATAAAACATTGATTTCGTAAATAATAACGAAACAAGATGACTTCAATTTGCTTCCATCTTTGCAGCAGCCAACATTTACAGTGCACTTCGCAATATTAAATTCGTGGAGAATCTCCCAATCTCACCAACCGCGGCCTATCTATCAGGATCGGATGTGGTTGCACGTTACGGTTGATAAGGAACTTGCTATTTAGTGTACTGTATAATTATACTATAGATAATAATATATAGCGTAGTTCTCTGAAACAATTCAAACAATCGAACAAAGGAGCATTGTTCGTCGCCATTTGCAATTTTATTCTTGCTCGTTTACGTGCACCAACACGCCGGGTGTCTTTCTAGCTCTGTTAGTTATTAAATACGTTATTAATAATATATCATGGAAAATAATATATGACAGACGAGATGATTGTTATAATGTTCCTAGTAGATGGAAAATTAAGACGCCGCACCTCATAACTTCGAAACCAACAAATACACCCCATAGATGAGGCATGTTCACTTCATAGCATTGATATACATATATACATACACCCTCAATGCTTCATAGCTTTGAAATCCACGTGGCTGTTAAATTATTTTTAAAATCAACTTTAGCCACATATTTTTTTTACAAAATTCAAAATAAATTAATCCCGCATTGGATAGTTTTCGTTTGGTAGCAACATTTGTTTTCAAATTTTCGAATACTAGGGTTGGGGCGCGAAATAGGGTGCATTCTCGAACATTGTACCAGCTGCTGTACCTACTTATCTACCTACCTCCAACAGATGATCGCATGACAACACGTTGTTTTTAAATGCACCCACACATCTCTATAATATTTTCCAGATGTTTTCTACGACAAAATCTATGGTTGTTTCCTTGTTGTTATTTATGATTTAAGATGGTGTTCAATATTTATGATGGTGTTGAATATTTATGATGGTGTTGATCAGTTGATTTGCGTTTGTTTATGTTAGAGATCGACCATCTGAATTGGCTTTTTGCCGGCTGTTTTTGACTGAATGAATCGAAAATCACGACTGGTTTTTTGATTATTACAAAGAATAATTAGATATTACATATCTTTTAATACATCTCTACAATGACACTTTGAGGTTATAGGAGTAGATGTTTAACTATTATAAATCGATTCGTTGTTGACATTATCAAAATGTTAATGGTCTCTTTTTGTTGATTGTTTCAGGAAACATCAGCGCTGTGTTCACGTTCAAACATAAAGGCGAAGAATTGGTTAAATTGTTAGATAACGGGTTCGAAGTCATCCTCAATATCTCGCAAGGAACCGTCTGCATTCGCTCTCCCAGCAATATGAATAGGTAAATATAAATAATAATAATAATAGAATTATCGCCATTTTCATTTTTTTTCGCTGTGTGCAGTCTGAGCTTGGATTGTTTGCGAAACTGACCCAAAATGGCGATCGTGTGGTAAGTTTTAACATTTTTAATCTTATGGTTCCGTAGGAATAATATATGCATGCAGTAATGAAGAGCAAATATTTTAGTTTCGTTTTTTATAAAGTTAATTTATTTAGTTGTGACCAAGTTGCATTTAGTTGGGTACTTCGTAAGTAGCCATTATTGAATCTGTTTTCTCCCATAGCACTTATCTGCTCAAGTTTAGAACCATAACTAGATCCTTTTAAGTTATAGAAATACATTAAAGTAATGTTCAGATATATCCAGTGGCGTTTGCCCAGTCAGGTTTAGCAACCAGATCTGAAATTCCAGGTTCTGCTAACCTTCATTCTTTTCCTTCCTTTCTTCCTTTTCCGTTTTTTTAACCCTTTAATCGCCGAACGAAAAAATCAAAATTCTCTGATTGAAAAAAAAAGTATTTTTCGGTTCTCTGTTTGATGTAGGTTCATCGAGTACCACTAGTTTCCGGAAACCGTGTGTATCCAGTTTAGTTTCTAGGTTTTTTTTTTATCAAGGAACATCCTGATGAAATATTATTAATTAAAAAAAATTATAAGAACAACTTTCTTTTTATAACTTTTGAAGGTTGTTCCCACCAAAGTAATATATCTTTGGAGAAGAACATAACACTAATAATCTAAAAGAAAACCGATAACCTACATAAAAAAAGTTGTAAAAAGAGTTGTTCGTATAAAAAATTGAATTCATTGAAGTAGACTTTTAAGAATAGATCAATAAATGTTTCGTACAAAAATAAAATCGGATATATTTGTCTGAGACGCTATCTAGGTTACAAACCAGTTCTTAGAACGATTGTTTCCTATGAAAAAGGTAGTTGCCTATAATATGGAAAAATTATTTGAAGAAAATATTGTTAATTCTATAATTAAAAATATGAGTTTGATAAATATGACTTGAGGGAAGGTGGCAATGGCCGAATTGGTAAAGGCACCCGTCCCGTTTAGACAAGAGGTTCTGGGTTCGAGTCCCAGTTGCGACTATTATCTTTTTCTATTTTTCTGTGTCTTGTTCTCTTTCATATTTTTGTTTAGATTATTATTGTTATCTTCTTCAATGATATATTATTAATTTATTTATTTATGTTATCTTTTTTAGGACGTCAGTGTTGTTTGTATCCATATCCTTCATAGTCCTTATGGTGATGTCCATATCCTGGCTTGTCTTCTACTACATCCAGAGATTCCGCTACATTCACGCCAAGGACAGATTATCGGTAAGAAAAACTTTTACTTTTATTGCACTTCAGCCATTTTTCAATAAAAAAAAGTATTTGTTCATATGAAGCAGATTCTTTGTGATGTGACATTATAATTTAAAATAAAACAATAACTTTGTAAACACCGCTTTTATTGTATATACTTTATGCCGACCGGGTTTCGCTACAACCGTAACTTCTCCAGGGCAGTATAATACTCTACGGTAGAGTATTATTAGTGGTGTTTACAAAGTGATTGTTTTTTTTTTTTTTTAAGTATTGCTTAACCATGCCAAGATGCTTAACCCTTTCTACTCTAAGCCTTTTTTGTTTTTTATTCCACCAGCTCCACGCCAAACTTGTCTTTAAGTTTTAGTTGATATTATAAAATAACTGAAAACGTTTAAGAGGCGTAGTCCAAAATGATGATTTGTTTTCATTTCGATTTATACTTTCGGTTGTTGGCCTTTTCGACGCATCTCTTTTTATTTTTTTAAAACATGGCAATTATTTCACTAATACACAATCAAGCTACAGAAAATAGAAATCAGAAATAATCCATTCAACGAGTATTTGTACGAAAACAAAAATGATAATGAACAGTTGGTAATATGTTGACGACAGCACGGTGCGGTAATTACTAGTGTACTTTTGTAACATCGATGCCTGCACCTCTACCTGCAGTGAGGCGTAGCCCTAAACAAAACTCATCCATCCTTTGACCATAGTACTAAAGTATTGTGTGATTCTAGAATATGTCTTTCAATCGTGATTCAAAAATTTTAGTAAAAAAAATTCTCCTATATCAAAATTGTCCGCAAAAAGAAATATTACACCATGTCGAGTGACACTCGAAATTGGAACTGGTGGAACGAAATCAATGTCTAGTGACACTCGAAATTGGAGTGGAAAGGGTTAACAAAACATTTGTTATAATATGGGGTCTCATTGCAATTTGATCAAAATCATTACAATTTTTTTATTGAGGATGGTAATTTCGGAGGTTCTGGTTACCCCTTTTAGCAACTGGAAAGTTAAATAAAACTAATTTCAGCGCCCTTGAGGTGATTTTTCACAAAAAAAGCGCTCTACAAATAATCCAATTATTATTATTATTAACTAGCTGTTCCCATGCATGCATTGCAATGCCATTCAGAGAAATAAATTGATTTGCATGTCCTTTTCCGTGCGTCCCCATTCCCTTCCACCTTCCCCGCCTTCCCCCTCCCTCGCCTCTTCCTTCACTGCGAACCCCACCTCCCCCGTTCCCCTTCCCCCTGCTTTTCCTCCCTACCGCTAAAATATATGAAATACACACATTTTCATTTATACAAATTTTATAACGCCAGAGTTATTCTGATGTATGAGCTATATGTACGGTTTCATTAAAATCCATTCAGTAGTTTTTGCGTGAAAGAGTAACAAACACACATACATCCATACAACTTATAAACGTGAAAGTTTGTAAATAATGTGAATGTGTTTTAACACATTCACATTATTAACGCATTGAACCTGCAACCTCTGGATTGCTGGTTGGGAGCCTCTTCGACCACGGAGGCCGTTGAGTTTCTCCCAACCTTTCTCTTTCCTTTCCTCATTCCCTCACAACATTTCCCATTGTTGACGGTGCCGTATCAATTCTTACTCCAGCATTTGGAACTTTTTATGTAATATTTAATCAGCATTACAAGATGTAATTTCAAAAACCAATCAATTATTATAAATTATGATAATCTTCCAAAAAACATTTTAATAACGAGGATTTTGTTTGTCTTTTTTTTATCTTGCAATCTTCAAGCGGGTATTACTTTTTGATAGCATCATTCCAATTGTCTTTATTTTGTCATAAATTCTCAGATTATTTTGTAATTAAATAAATATTAGCTAATGATTATTAATTTATCACGTAACATCTTAAGTCACCAGCGGAAACTTTAAAAAAAATTGTTTTGTTTGCCGGCCGAAGGCTCTTGACTCCGAATCCTTGAATCCGAAGGTTGTGGGATCGGGTCCCTGTGTGCGCAAATAAATTTTATATTGATTAATTTGTGTTATTTCACAATAATTCCAGTTCCAGAGTGTAAGATACTCTCAGTATTGCCCTGGTGTAAGACCACCATTCATAATTGAAACGTTGCTTGAAATGGCTTTAGCCGTGTTTGGTGACTAGATCTGAACCGCCAGGTACTTCCCCACCTTCCTCTTCCCCTCCCCACTACCTTCAGTCTCACAACATACCCCAATTGGGGATGCCATAGTCTCACTGGCTCCAATGTACCAGACCGTTATGCTTAACCACTCCGATACATCGCGAATATGCACTTTTTACGTCTTAAACGACATATCAGATTTGCGAAAACTTTATGTTATTTCCGCTTCACAATTAAAGCTCTATAAATGAAACATTTCCGAACTTAGCCGAATACTAAAAACTGTTTTTGAAAGGATATGAAATAAGCTTTCAAATTGTTGTGTTACAAATAAATATTAACATTTGTAAACATTAAAATTTAGAATGCAAACATTAAAAAAATGAAAAAATGACTCACGTGATGTTTTTATGTGAAAACGGTACTAAAATCACGGATTATATAAAAGACAATATTTATTGTATCTTATAAATGTATAATAAACAATTTGGTCACCTCACTTTTTTATCATTTCATACAATAATATTTAATAAAAAAATAACGATGTCGAACAGTGGATAGGCAATTTGGCGGTCTATCATGTATCTGACGGAAAAGATATTTTTTATCTATTTCTATGGACATCTTGAATAGTGATGGGTGGCTTGATTTATTATGGAGCTTCTCCTTTTTGTTTTAGGGATGTCACTAGAACAATAACGGAGTTATGATGATTTCTGTATAAACATACGCGTTGACGTGTAAACACGCTTATTGTACTTAACTGATGTCGGCATATTAACGTGTATATCTGCTTATGTTGCTGAGTGGTTAACAGTGTTATTGAAGTGAAAACTTCTTTAGCAACGTTGTGATTATGAAACTCGATGAAATGAAAAATAGCGACACTAAAAAGAGACAAACACATACATCCATAGGATTTAGCCTGCGAGAGAAATAGACAGTATAATCGGTCTCTTCTTTGTGCCGTGTTTCGTAGCCTCCCCACTCTTTTCTATTTTACTTTTCTGAAGGTTTTACTTCTACCGTGTTAATTGCGCACTGATTTTTTTTACTCTCAAAATCTACACTAGTAACACCACCCGCTGTGTAATTAAGTATATCAATTTCAACATTATGAGAGTGTTTAAAACTCTCAGTTTCGCCCTGGTGAAAGACGTCCATTCAGAATCGAAATGTTGCTTCACTTGGCGTAAACTGTGTTCGCAGAATAGATCTTAATGGCCAGGTTAATAATAACCTAACCTACCCCATCTCCTTCCCCTCACCACCCTCTCCAGCCTCACAACTTAACCAAATAATTGAGAAGTCATATTCCCACAAAAAAATAATAATATTGAGTATTTTAAAATATTCTGGTAGGTCGGTGATACTTCCTGATTGCAGTCTCTTTATCATCCATTTATGATTGGTATTTTTAATAAGTATTAATTTAGCATTATTATCTATGCTTTGTCACTCATTAATTAATTCTCTTTGTTTATGATTACAGAAACGTCTTTGCTCCGCTGCCAAGAAAGCCCTGTCCAAAATACCTGTCAAGAATTTGAAAACAGATGATAAGGTATGTTTCTCATTACATTTAAGAAAAATTATTTTTAACGTTGCATTTAAATTAATGTTGCTACATCATTAATATTTTAATCATACCTCTGGGCTGCTACTTGAAGAGTATTTGCGATTATCTTATTCATAAAGGATGTTGACAACACTGGCCTCCATACAGATTTATTTATCTTATTTTGACTTCATACTTACATAGTTCTTATTTTAAAAAAGGTTATACATTTTAGACATTAATTTATGTGTGTGTTATTAACCCATTAGGCCTCGGGCCTATTTTATTGGAAGGTCAAACAATTCTATTTTGCAATAAAATCAAAACTAATGGAATGTTTCCGAATGCATCTGAATTCTAAAAATTGTTTTTGAAAGGTGAGGTTCAAATTTAATATTTCGAAATAAACATGTAATTTTTGTAAATATAAAAATTTTGAATGCAAACATAAAAAAGTTTTAAAAATGGTTCATCTTACATTTTTCTAACTAAAATTACTGATAATGAAAAAAAAACACACACACACATATTTTACTAGGCAAATGTATTATAAACGTTATGGCCAACTCAATTTTAAATAAAAAAATAATTAATAAAAATTCCCAAAGTTTAAAAATTATTTTTCTAATGCAACCGGAAACTTAGATTTCATAAAGGTGTACATTTTTATTATTTTGCAGTTAATTTTTAGATTTACATATAAAGCGTGGTGTTTTATCTTTCTAACACCGTTTAAATCGTGTTTCTAAACATGGATAGTAAGGCAGATGCAATGATTTCTATGAGACTATTACGAATTGTTTAGAAAACTGAACAATTTAGCCTGAGAGGTTATATTCGATACTGCTAGAAGTAAGGCTAGCAGCCCACAATGGAGTGTTGATACCAACCCTGATGTATGGTGGTGAGGCATGGCACTAGCAGAAGTAGGATGAAGGTAGTCTGTGTGCTGTAGAAATAAAATCCCTCAGGTGTACGAGTGGTAAAACTGTGTATGACGATATTGCAAATGGATTGTCTTAAATCTTAAACCATAGTGAACTAACTCACTTTTTGCAGTTTCTGAGTTAGAGCTTGGCTCCAAATCATAATCTAGCTCTGCCAGAGAGAACCAATTAGATCTCTTGACCAATTCTCTTGACCAATCATAGACAGTTTTTCTCTTATTGATTCTTCTTTCTGGCAGAGCTTGATTATGATTTGGAGCCTTCATTTCAAGATCTAACTCATAAATTGCAAAGTGAGTTAGTTCACTATTGTTAACCCATTGGTCACAGAAACAATGAACTAAGAAATTGGCCCTCACCACTGAATTAATTTTGTACAAAAAATTGAAAACCTGCATTGATGTGCAAAATCTATTGTAACTTTTAAACCATATATTCAAATGAATTAATTTATTTACATATTGGATTAAGGTAAAGAAAATCATAAACATAAAAATTAATAATATATATGTGTAAATAATGGTAGAGTTATACTTGTAAGGCGTGACGTGACGTTCTCTGTCGTGATGGCTAGCGTTCACATCTATAAGTTGTCTTCTGACGATTTATGACCATATTTTAAATCAATACAGTGGCCCGCGCGTCACTACACAGCACATGGTACATACACACTAGCCAAGACGCGGCCGTCCTCACCTTCACCTCTCTGTCGAAAATCGAGATAGCTTCTGTCGAGTTACGACAGACCGCATCATGACACAACGGAACAGACAAGTATAATTGTCTCCATACTAAATGTATGAAACCAATACCGTTATGACGCTCACGTCACGTCACGCCTTACAAGTATAATTCTACCATAAGGATTCAATTATAACCTTTTCTTTTTTTGTAAGTTTTTTTTCACATTTTTATTCTTAAAGAGGCAAAAAAACATAATATTTATTAATCGAATAACTAAAAAATATATTAGTATGATAGTTCTCAAGGCAATCAGGGATGTGAAGGGCCACTGCCACAAGCCTAGAACCACTCGCCATTTTGAAGAAATTAAATTGCGGCTGGCTTCTTCAAACATAAATATCAGGGAAAAACTGAAGAAACATTATTTTCAATGACACGTAATGAATGCTTTATTACCGACAGAGCTTTTGGCTTTAAAAATTTTATTCAAATTATTCATTTTTTGGCCGACCTACTCTAGTCCGTCTGAGCCGGGGTTTGTGCTTAAGTAGAGCTGGGGTTTGTGGTCAATGGGTTAAGAAGATCCAAATGTTAAGATCCGGAATGAATGTTTGGTTTGAATGTGTTAGTTTTTTTTTAAATTTAATGGCTTATGTGCATATTATAATTCAATTTAAATTAATAGTACTTTCAGGAAATCCAAGGAGACGGAGAATGCTGCGCCGTCTGTATTGAGCCGTATAAAGTGTCGGATGTTCTTAGGATTCTACCTTGCAAGTAAGTTACATTTTTTTCATGGGAATATCTACCACTTGGTGTACTTGGAAATATTGATTGTCCAGTTGATTAGTGAGATATCTCCAAATACTAAGTTTTGAGAAAGTTATATTCTAATGCTAACCATAAATCAAATATTAGTTACACATTTCTGTGATTTAAATATTAAATAGAAGTGCGATACAGTATGATCGATCGTTGTGTTCATCTCCTAAACATACCATCCTAAAGATAAAACGTTCTCTTGGATATGCTCCGAATTAACCAAGTAAGGGTCAGAAGGGATGTGTACATGTGCATAACATTTCTTCAGATTGACTTGTGGATGGTGTGAAAACTCGACTATCATGGAGAGCATTAGTTTCTATGTTTGTGACGGTTATCTCCGTCATTGACAGCACATATTGTTTTATCTCCCGGCCTGCAGGACTAACTTGCCAATGGTCATGCTGATGCCGATAGGGAGATCTTGTTGTAAAATAGAATTTCTTGGTATATTGATATTTT
This sequence comes from Limnephilus lunatus, assembly GCA_917563855.2. Classification (NCBI taxonomy): domain Eukaryota; kingdom Metazoa; phylum Arthropoda; class Insecta; order Trichoptera; family Limnephilidae; genus Limnephilus; species Limnephilus lunatus. Next base: position 14,243,887 of record OU830597.1, on the reverse strand, counting down.
TAACATCAAAGAAGCAGAATTTAGACAGAAAGCTTTGTTGCTGCTAGTATAAAATCTGCTTTTAAATATTTACACTGTTAGGCATGGGGGTCGCGTTGGGTCCAGTGTTATGCGCTTGCAACTCTAGGGCGGCTAAGGCGCCCTACCGGTTTAAATGAGGAATAAGTACCTGCCCGGCTTCAGGACTGGGCGGGGGGGCCCAGTGCTCAAGGGGACTCACCTTTTCAAGGAGTGACGGATTAGTAAAAATTGTTCATAATACACATTATTGATAGTTCCTATGAAACGGTTCGTTTCCCTACTCTCTCTCTATGATGATGCTGGAAATTATAAGGAAATGAGTTTGCTACTTCTGCACAAGAGGGATAATATTCATTATAGTAAACTCACAGGAGTGCTGAGGAAGGCTCCTGGTGAAGTCTTCGAGGCCACCATGGCTGGTTTTCTCTGCTTGGCGACTCAACGGCCTTCTGGACGCTGGGCGGTTGTGCCCCTGGGCACACAGCCGAAGGCTCGGGCACTGAGGCAATGCCCCCACACGAAGCTAAAACGACATCGAGGGTAAGGATTATTCCGACTCGTATTTTGCGGTGGCAATATGTGGGAAGCCAGTGCCGCGTAGCTGCATGCAATCTGGTCGCCGCGAAGCTCTAGAATGTGCCCGGCTGTGTACGTCTCACGCCACGAGCGCCCTGCCAGCAGTACCCCGGCGCAGCGCCGAACTATGGCTGTGTGCGCATGCCCGCTATTTTGAAATGCGTTGCGTAACAACACCCTTGCTGATTGGAATTTTTTGATTTTACGCGGCTGATATACGGCCAATAAAGATACATTAATGGTAGTTTGTCAGTTGTGTAGGGTTTAACCCTTCAAAAATCAGGCGTATTTTGTCAGAAGGTAAAAATATTTCCGCTTTGCAATAAAATCCAAATAAATGGAATATTTGTGAACGTAGCCGAAAACTAAAAACTGTTTTTGAAAGGTGATGCAAAAATGAAAATTTTGAATGCAAATTTTAAAAAGTTAAAAATAAGTAAACTTATTTTTCTTCACAATAAGTGCACTTATTGTTCTTTAAATAAACAAAGTGATTGGAATTGAACATACTTTCGCCAGGCAATGTTTTTATCAGCACAGATTTTGTGTCGCCTTAACAATAATATTTATCATACTAAACTAAAGTCCATGCCCATCATATATTATATTTATTTACATGAGATACAGATATTATAACATGGAGCTAAAAACTTTTTTTTATATCAGAAAATCTAACGTTTCAAGCAGTGGCGGTCCTTCCTTCAGGTCAATTGGTCAAAAACCTCCCAAAATTATAAGATGATAGTAAAACATAATATTGTGAAATATTATGCTAATCAAAACTGATATTATTCTGATGTATTTGAAATGCACCGCGAGATAGCAGGCAGCAGCAAGCAGTGACATCTAACGTTTTAAATGGAAGCTTTCTTTCCCACGCACTATGATTAGCTGGATCAATTTTTTCAAATGTCCCGATATCATGTCTTCTGTCTCTTTACGCACCATACGCATAGCATGAATGTTTTCGGATTCTGAAGACAGTTTGGGTCATGGCCGTGAGCGAGAGAAAAACATGATGAATATCAGGCTTCTGAAAGAGATGGTTTGATAAACGTAGGTTGATTTTGCATATTGTAGGCTTGTCGTATGAAATAATTTACTATATTAAATGTAATTTCACTCTCAAACTCGTGAGATAATTATTAAATGACCTTCCACTTCTGGACCCCTAGAGCCGCCTCTGGTTTCAAGGTTTGCAAAAATTCCATTTTAGTTTTCTCAATATTATAAATTATGGAGATACAATATTTTAAGTAAGTTGTCGAAATATTGTTTTATTGGAGCCATTTAGAGATGGAAAAACAGTGCGTCTGGCATAGCCGTTACAATATAGTTTTGGGATCATGTTTTCAAACTTCTTACTCGGGAATTTGTATCTTTGGCAAACATTATTAAACAAAATTTGTAACCTCGTCTTATTCTATTTTCAGACATGACTTCCACAAGTCCTGCATAGACCCCTGGCTGCTCGAACACCGTACGTGTCCCATGTGCAAGATGGACATCCTCAAGTACTATGGCTTTGTGGTAAATAATATTCATTTTTAAACTATACCACATATTTATAAATACGTAAATAAAATACTGTCTGAAGTGCTGGTACCTATCCTGATGTATGGCAGTGAGGCATGTAACTGTCAGAGGAAGGACGAAAGTACACTGAATGCTGTTGAAATGAGATCACTGAGGCATATGTGTGGTAAAAACCATGTATGATTGTGTGAGAAATGTGGGATTCGCAAAGAATGTAAGGCTGATGAAAGTGTAATGAGTAAGATTAAGAAAGGTACCCTTAGATGGTTTGGGCATGTAGAGCGAATGAAGGAAAAGAGTAGTGTAAGAAGAATACATGACGAAAATGTGAATGGAGAAGAAGTCGGGGATGCCCGAGGAAGACATAGCACGATCAAGTGAATCAGATACTTGAGTTGGGCCATGTCAAGAGTCAGAATAATAGAAGAGTATGTATGAGACGATGTTATGAATGTGAAGGAGGCAAAGAGTGTGTGCCAAGACCGAGTTGTTTGGCGGTCCGTCCTCTCTGCCTACCCCTTCGGGGAAACGGTGTGATGGTTAGTTAGTTAGTTAGCTGAAACTTATAAACAAGAGTTTTGAATTTACACACAAGTTTTTAGGAGACCGCAGTTAAATAAAACTTGTTGCCCACTGGACAAGTTGATATTCATTGATTGAATAATTTCTTTTTTAACTTTATTTTTTGCATTAACTCCACACATCTTTGGGGACGATGTGTGGAGGGTCTCTTAAGGAAAAGTAGGAGTGAACCAGGGGGTCTTAAAGTGACCCATGTTGTAGATCCGTGACTGAAATAACTACATATTTAGTAAACAGCTGGTGTTGGTGCTAAGGGCTGTGATTGAAATGTACTACTTAATAAAAAGCTGTATTTTCCTTCTCGTTTCTTAGCTATTAATGTTATGCATTCACTATATTTTAATTAGCTAAATTCCGGCTCATTATCACATTATTATATTTTCTATATCCTCGGTACAATCGCACTCAAAAGTTGGATCCGTCCCAAATGATGTAGGTACATAATTAATATTAGTATTAAACTAGCGCACACCTGTGAAAAATCACGGGATATTATAATTTTAGGATTTGTAAAGTTAAAAGTATTTATAAAAAAAATATTTTCATCAGGAATTGCCTTTCAAAAGAATGTTAGTAAACTTGAAAAATTATGAAACCTATCCAATGACATTATAAAAATAAAACACGATATATTCATACTAATCGAACAAAAAATTAAGCACCGCTTATGAAAAGGATAGCCATTAAAAGAATGTGTATGAACAGGCCGCAAAAGTATGTCCACTGAACCAAGCACACTGTCTTAGTAACATATCTTCATCTGTCTGTCAAGCATATTTGAACAAAACAAATACGTATTTTGAATAAAGTATTAATGCATAAAATAATTTTGATTCCTACTTCTCTGTGATATGGATAAGTAGTTCCAATATTTTGAAAATAAAATGTTTATTGAAGTTGAATGGTATTATGCAGAAATATTTCACATTATTCATATGAACCAGCAACCAAAATTAGAGTGTTTAATAATGTTCTCCCACAGTACTTAACAAAGTATATTATAATTGGCTAAAGTGTGTGTATTTATGATAATTTAGCAAACATGAGCCTGTTTATCTTGTACTCATAACTATTGGCTACATAGAGACAGAGACAGAGACTGGCACTAAACTGACCTTAAGCTCACTTATCATCAATACAACAACAGATGATGCTATTCTGCAGACTAGGTCAAACGCATATTTTAATTATGTATTTTTGCAGCTGTTTTATTCAAATATGCGTGTATCTTGTGAAGTAGTTTGTTTTTTCCGGTCCCTTGGAAAACATCTTAAGAGGGTTTCACTGTACTAAAAACCCAAACGGACCAATTTGTTATATAGGTGGGTAAGTTCTGCATTTTGCCGGAAGCCTCCGAGACTTGCTTCCTTTTAAAAGTACACGAGTTCTAGGAGCAGGTCCCGGGTCCGAGTTCTTAGGTGCGGACTGAGCACTGGGTGTTGTTGCGGCGCACCGAACCGGGACTCACGGGTTCAAAGAACTCGGAGCCAGGACCTACTCGTAGAATCCGCACGAGAACTCAGAACCCCGGAGCCGGACAAGACCCGCATGAGGGCTCGGACCCGTCACCCGTGCAATGTACCTACATTGCACGGGCTTTTATTAAGAATTTAAATAAGTACATTAGCTGTAAGCTGTGATGCTTTATTATAAACTATTATTTTATAATGCACTTCACCCTTTGATTATACCAAGATAACACGCTCTAATTAAAAACGACTCCGTGTCTAGCCGAATATTCAAAAATCTAATATACCTACTAAACAATCCCGCGAGAGCAGTATACTGTTACGTCAAGCGGTCACGCAGGTGTATGTCGATCAGCGGACAGCGATCGAATGATCGCCCGCCGGTCGCGAGTCGCGACGTGTTGTGACTCAAGGGGAAGTGTCATAGTTGGCGGGTCGCGGGGAGTGCCTCGCGGTTCACGCAGTTCCGAGGACCCGAGACTCGCGACTCGGGAGTGGAGTGGAGAGTGGAGCGCGTCGGGGACGCCGGACGGGGATTCCTAGTTCCTACTACTCAGTACTTGCGGCGAACACGGAGACGCCCGCCGGCCGGTGGAGGCATCCGAGTTTCGGGTTTGGGAACGAGCCCGAGTTCCGGGACAGGGTTCTGTTGGAGTAGTCACTTTGAAAAAGAAGTGGGAGTAGGAACCGCTTCCCGCAAAGGAGCGGATCACATGAGCCCATTCCGGCTGAACCGACACATCGCTAATTTGTTCTATGGGGGCATACATTAATTAAGTGAGCTCAAAAGAGGGGGAAGGTCCAGCAAAATCTCATGTTACTTGAAAAGAATATACGAAGTGGCCCAAATTTATCTCACCAAGGGGAGGGAGGGGCTAGATTGGAAGAAAAACTGCTCACGTAATTAATGTATGCCCCCTAATAATATGCTACTATATCTGATAAACACTTTTTTAATTTTTATAAACACAACTTCGTGAAAAGTGAACACACACCTTTGTCGGCATATAACAAACTCATTGTTTACAAATTAATTTCTAACAATTTCATTCACGTAAACATAATAATAAATATTATTATACTTCATTGGATATTTTATTTAAAAAAAAAAAAAAAATCAGGAAAACAATTTTTTTTCCTGATGTAAATATTTTCAATTTTCATTTTCGCAATATGAAAACGTGTCATATTTTGTCACTACGCTTGTACAGAATGTTTTCATAATAAATTAATTGTTTTTGCCATGATTTCTTATTCCATATTTACACAACACAAAAACGAAATGTGTTCTACGATTTTCATTTACTCAATAACTAACTAACCATCAAGGCGTTTCCCTGTCACAGTAGGCGGAGAGGATGGACTGTCAAACAACTCTATCTTGGTGAACACTGCTTGCTTCATTCGCATTCGAGTCTTGGTATGACCCGACCCGAGCATTTGGTTCTCTTGATCTTGTCATTTCTTCTTCGGGTGTCCCTGACTTCTTCAACCATTCACAACTGCATCATAAATGTATTTTCCTTACACTTCTTTCTTTGTTCATTCTATTTATATATCCAAACCTCTAAGTGTCAGTTTCTTAATTTTGATCATTACCCTTTCATCAACCATGCATTCTTTGCATTTCTCACATGATCATACATGATTTTGAGCCACATACGCCTCAGGGATCTCATTTATACAGCATTTAGTTTACTTTCATCCTTCCTCTGCCAATTTCACGTCTCACTGTAATACACAGGGTGGATACCAGTACTCCATTGTGGACTGATAACTTCGCTCTTTGGACAATTTTTTGTTAGCGCCAACCGCGTTCAGTCTTCCATTGGTGTTATCTGCATTTACCCTTCTTTCATTATCTTTATCAGACTTTCCGTTTCTCCTAAACATACTATGTACATACTTAAATACACAAACTCATTCATCTGATCTAAGTATGTACAGTGAAACCCTCATACAGAAGTTTTCCTGCTTAACCACTCCGATACATCGCGAATATGCACTTTTTACGTCTTAAACGACATGTCAGATTTACGAAAACTTTATGTTATTTCCGCTTCACAATTAAAGCTCTATAAATGAAACATTTCCGAACTTAGCCGAATACTAAAAACTGTTTTTGAAAGGATATGAAATAAGCTTTCAAATTGTTATGTTACAAATAAATATTAACATTTGTAAACATTAAAATTTAGAATGCAAACATAAAAAAAATGAAAAAATGACTCGCGTGATGTTTTTATGTGAAAACGGTAATAAAATCACGGATTATATAAAAGACAATATTAATTCTATCTTATAAATGTATAATAAACAATTTGGTCACCTCGCTTTTTTATCATTTCATACAAGAATATTTAATAAAAAAATAACGATGTCGAACAGTGGATAGGCAATTTGGCGGTCTATCATGTATCTGACAGAAAAGATTTTTTTTATCTATTTCTATGGACATCTTGAATAGTGGGTAGCTTGATTTATTATGGAGCTTCTCCTTTTTATTTTAGGGATGTCACTAGAACAATAACGGAGTTATGACGATTTCTGTATAAACATACGCGTTGACGTGTAAACACGCTTATTGTACTTAACTGATGTCGGCATATTAACGTGTATATCTGCTTATGTTGCTGAGTGGTTAAGAAGTTTGCTTTTTTTCAGTCCCTTGAATATTGAATGGCCCAATTTATCCCACATAAAGGTTTTCCCGCAAGAAGTTTATTTTTTTCAGTCCCCTTGAAAATTTCTTAGGTTTCTTAGAGGGTTTCACTGTATTTATCATTCACAACTATATTGCGCATTGTTTTCGTACTCTTCTTTCAAAAACCTCGACTTTAGACTTACTTTCATTCATCATTAACTTATTCTTCATACATACTTTGTTCATCCTGGACAAAAGAGACTGCAGGTCTTCTTACTAAATTTAAAAAAAAAACGGAGTAGAAATGAAACCTTCAGAAAACTAAAGTAGACAAGAGTGGGAAGGTTACTAAGCACCGCACAAAGAGGAGACCGATTATACTATCTCATTCTCTGGCAGGCTAAATCATATAGGTGTATGTGTTTATCTCTTTTTAATGTCACTATTTTTCATTTCATTGAGTTTCAAAATACAACGGTGCTAAAGAAGTTTTCACTTCAAAAAATGATGTTTGGCTGAGATTTGTGGGTATTTATGTTTCTCAATGTAATTTATGCCGCACCCCCAATCTTCTTCGTGATTCTACGATCCTACCCGCTCCAATTTGGGCAATTGGTTTTCCATTAATCGTTTTCTGATGCTAATTTACTGGTCTGCTTTGATTTTTAACTAATTTATTATGATTTTTACAGTTTACTGGAAGCCAGGAGAGCATCTTGCAGCTAGACATAGAGGAGGGAGACAGGAGGGCCAACGGGGGCATTACTCAATCTCCGAGACAGGTAAATATAATATATCTGCAACTCTTAAATCAACCAATCTTTCTCTATCACAAATCATACTCTCTACCAATATCTGAAATAATACATAACATTTTGCTGCAAAAATAACTGTAAAAGTATTGGAAAATGAGAGATAAAAACACCAACAGATGATTTTCTCTCTCCCTCTTCTATTTTACCTTTAAATACTCGTTAAAGTTACATATTTATTTAACTAGTGGTTAAATAAATATGTAATTTATTTAACCACTCCGACCCTAAGCTTGTTTACGCGATAATATAACAATAGCAGTCAAGTACAATAAGCGTGTTTTCACGCTAACGCGTGTGTTCCCACAGAAATCGTAATTCTGTTATTGTTCTAGTGACAACCCTAAAACAAAAAGTAGAAGATCCACATTGAATCAAGTTTCACATTTCTATTCAAAGTTGTCCATATAAGTACATAAAAAAGACTTATTTTGTAGTAACATTTTTCACCCACCAAATCGCCTACGCGCCGTTAGACATTGTTAATTTTTTATTAAATATTCTTTTATGAAATGGTAAAAAAGTGAGGTGACAAAATTGTTTATTGTTCATTTATAGAATAGAATAATTGTTTTTTTTTACACAATTTTAGTACCGTTTTCACATAAAAAGAGCATGTGAGTCATTTTTACAATTTTTTTATTTGCATTCTAAGTTTTAATATTTATTTGTAATATAACAATTTGAAAGCTTATTTCGTAACCTTTCAAAAATAGTTTTTAATATTCGGCTAAGTTCAGAAATGTTTCATTTATAGAGCTTTAATTGTGAAGCTAAAATAACACAAAGTTTTTATAAATCTGACAGTTCGTTTAACACAAAAAACTTCCACAACGGGAAAATACCTGAGTGGTTAAATACTCTGTAATTTATTTAAGTAGTTTTTACACCCCCTGATGAAGGTTCAGGTTAAACCGAAACCGGTTGGTTACAGACATTTATAATAAACTGGTGTTCAAACAAAGTTATTAGTTTAAAAAAAAAACACACATTGTATCAGTTACATAATAATGAGAAATAAGTATTTCTGTTTCCAGAAATAGAAAATGAGGCATTTTAATAGTTATTTTGTTAAAATGGAAATCTATTGTTCACTTGGCAGCCATTGTTTTGATGTGAAAGTTTTTAGTTTTTTCCTTCTCTTATTTAATCCAAAATACGAATCTAAAATAAGTTTTTAGTTTGGGCTTAAGGCGCCGTATCCCCGCTCAAAAAGAAGAAGATGGACAGATATGTTATTACGAATGTTGGAGAGAGCGCGCTAATATTTAAAATGATGAAAATGTTTAATAAAACATGACTCGTTTAAAATAGAGCAAAATTCTCACGGGAAACATCTAAAATAGCATTTAAAGAAACACGGTGATTGTTTTCATTCATATAACTTCTAAAATAAGTGAAATGAATGTGTTTATATTAATTTTCGGAGCATACTATGCGATTTTTTTCTATTGAGGAAATTTCATATAATTTGTGTTTCGGCGTGGGGAATGTATAGATATTATCTTCAAAATAACATATGTATTTTTAAGGCTTAAAAACTTCAAATGTTTAAGGGAGATATGTAAGAAATCAGTAGAAATTCGAGTTGCAGCCCCTTAAGAAAAGATGTTAAATTATCAATTATCAATATAGATAGCTATTGAAATTATTTATTTTCGGTTACTGAAATAGTTGTTTCTCTTATTATCTAACATTGATATTAACCTAAAAGTATTTTTAAAATGAAATGTGCCTAATAACCATTTTTAACATTTCTGTATACAGTGAAACCCTCTTCAGAAGTTTTCCAAGGGACCGGGAAAAAAAAACTTCATAAGCAGGAAAACCTTATATGTGGGAAAAATTGGGCCAATATTGAGCCGAGGGACCGAAAAAACCAAACTTCTTAAGCCACGAAACATCTTAAGAGAGAACTTCTTAAAAGGGTTTCACTGTATTTACAAAAATAACACTGACTAGGCTTCAAAATAAATTAACGGAAGTTTGCAATTTACAATATTGACGGCTACCGCAGTATTTGTTTTTTCAGTTGACTTTAGAGACTGCAGCAGGTTTGATTACGATTGAAGTGCAAAACAATGCATACACATCTCTGTATTGCCCTGGTGAAAGACCACCATTCAGAACGGTAAACATTGCTTGAAATGGATTTAGCCGTGTTTGGTGACCAGACTCCTTTCGGGTTTCCCCAACTGGGGTAGCCAATGAGCGCTTTATTATTACCGCAACGATCGTATGGAATATAGTTACAAGGATAATAATCAAGCGTGATTGAATTCCAAAAATTCAAAAATGTCAAATGTCAATGCGCTGATGGTTTTGCTTTTGTTTTCTAAACATATAATGCTGCGGCTCTGCCTTACACACTAAATAATAACAACAGTCGAAAATGAGACAAACGGTGAACATATATCTGCACCCCCCCAAAGGAAACATACACTCATTATCATACATCTCCCTCACACGTATAAAGAAAATGAAACGCAATTCCCGTTGCCGTAATAAGACATATCTGTTTCCTCCAAAGGAAAAAAGTAGTACTTTGGAAGAAACTATCGCACATATTTTGTGTGTCTCATCTTTTGTCTCGCCACTATTTAATGTGTAAGAATGAGCTGCAACATTATATTAATCAAATGCCGCATTGAGCAAGCTCTTGCAACCTTTATCCGCATGAAAAAGATGTTGTGCAGTCATGATCTCAACCTTGGATTACGAATGCAAATGGTCAGATGCTACTTGTTTTCGATATTATTTTATGGAATGGAAGCATGGACGCTTACTGTAGAACTAATTAGGCGACTTGAGGCATTCAAGATGTGGATCTACAGAAGAACATTTAAAATAAGCCGAATTACGAATGAAGATGTTATGGTTCGGATGAAGAAAGAAAAATAAGTTATTATAAATTATTATTATTAAAAATATAAAAATCCGAAAACTTAAATATCTTGGACATGTGACGAGACATGCAGGGAAAGATTGCCGGAAGACGGGGTCCTGGAAGAAGGAGAACCTCATGGCTGAAAAACCTGAGACAGTGGTTTGGCCAGTCTACTGTAGAGCTGTTACGGGCTGCAGTAAACAAAGTCCGCATAGCCAACATGATAGCCAACGTCCGTTGAACGGACAGGGCACAAGAAGAACAGGCAGCATTCAAAATGGTATTTTTACGGAACGTATGTTTATTGCCTTTTTTTGCCATCACGGTACCGTAAGTGTGGGTCATCACGGTAATAATAAAAGCGTAATAATTGTGCGGTATCTTATGATGTACTGGAAAGTGTGTAAATTAAAAAAAAACCACCCAGGACTCTCGGGGGGGCTAAAAGACATGTAAAATTAAATATTAAGTAGTTTTTTTGCAGCTTAATTTAATAGATATATTATTTCACATATTGTTAAAAAAACTTTCATCTTCTTTCTCTTTCGCCTTCATTTCATTCACTAAACAATATTCATTAATATTTTATTATTTTTTCTCACCAGAATCACAACAGCTCTTTAGGTCTGTGGTGCATTTTAAAAGTGTGCAAGTGTAAATGAACGACACGCCCCGTTTGAGATTGTTCAGGACTAACGACGAATATGGGACGAAGAATTGACGGGAGTTTGAATTTTGACATTTTAGGGAGTGCTCATGCGCGGGACCTCGTATGTGATACATTATGTTTCCGGGCGGCTCCTAGGTTTCTCCGCTTTGCAAGAAGTTGACGTAGAAACGGGCACTATCGGTGGAAGATATCTGATGTAATGACGCAGAAATACACCGGGTATACACGAGACTTCTTTCTTAATCTTGGGGTTTAAATATTAAACAGTATATTATGGAACGAATATTTTATATTTATATTGTTATCACTATTTACTACCTATATTCTCTACAGTTTGATTGATATGATGCAAAATATTGAAAGATGTCAATAGAGGACGATTATTCCTGTTAAGAATCTTTTTCTTTTCAGATACCGATAACATTTTATTATTAAGAATTGAATACACAAGTGAATGAAGGTACTTTATATATTACGATACAATTTTTCAAAAAGCGTTTTGTTTGCATGAATGAAGGTTTTATATTAATTTATATACCTACCCATCTTTCACGTAGCATCATCGAACATTTCGATTGTTGTATAACTGTTAACATCCAATTCCCATGTAATTGCGCTGAATAAAACTTGCAAACAACAAGACATTAATTTAATCATTTTTGTTTTCCCATATATATTATTTAATTTAGATTTTGTTACACCTTCATCCACTCATGTCATTAATTTGATGTATGAACATTTCTATTTTGTGATTCAATATTTTGCATCTATTAATAATAGCAAGAGTTACACTTCCATGTAGACATTGGGGTTTTATAATATCATAAGGAATGAATACTATCTGATAGTATTATTAAGTAAATGTCTGCCGTACATACTCGGTCCGCATGCCAACAAAAGTGGAGCCATCTACAATTTTCAAAGAGAACTATTGAAGTTTTTATAAAATATCGTATGTAGGGTGCATGTTTTATAATGGAGGAATGGTTTTCCTCTTCGATATTATCTGATTATTTTCGATTTGGTTCAAATTTTGTATTGGCGAGGTCAGGTCGGAGATTACCTCGAATCTAAAGTCAAAATTTTGGCAGCCATATTGAATTTCTTGAGTTCTGAACAGATTTGGTTCAAAATTGGTACAGGAGGGGACTCTCAGGATGAGGAGTTGGTACGAACAAAATGATTATTAAAAATTTCGACGGCCATCTTTAATTAGTGGAGTTCTGTGGCAATGGGTTTTAACCTCTCATCTGTGGCTCGCACAAAAAAAAAACTTTGCTTTTTTTTAAAATTTGATTTTAACCCTTACACTATATTATACTATTGTAACCCTTATATTATACTATTTCAGTATAAAGAAATTGGATGAAGGACAAGGTCAGAATCCCTTGCACCAATACCAATCTGGGACCTATCTTCTATTAAATTATGTAGCTACTCTGAATGATTTAAAAATTATTTTCTAAGATTATATGCGGATGGCTTTTGGCAGCTGTCAATTGCATTTTTTTACGTTTTCAAAAAATAATTTGAAAACTTAAAATAAAGGTCATTATTTCTTTGAAAACTCCTTTGAATAGTGTTTTTTCATGTTGGGTATGTATTCAGGTTTGTGTAGAAATGATAAAATCAGTTTATATATGTCTGATTATATTTTTTGACAATTATTTCCAAAATGATAGATTTATTTTTCTTTTTTTTTTAGTTAGTTAGCTATTCTCGAAAAATCTCTTACGATGTTATCATTTAATATACATGAATAATAAGATGTATTATCTGGTAAACGGAAAACAATTGCAAAAAAAAAATCGCTTTGTTTTTATATCGACATTTTACTAAAACTTTTCAAGGTAATTTTCGCACAGTTTTTCGAAATACATGAACATGCTAATTAATTATTGTAGTTCTCTTTTGTGAAACATTTATCCGAAAGAGAGAAGTATTATTTTTAAAGAGACGTTATAAATGTTTTGTATATTCATATATAAAAGAATAAAGCATGATGAATGATGGTGATTATGTATTTAACATTGTAGAGTTGAAAATCATTTGTTGCCTTTTGATTATGCTTCCTTTGCTGACTTTTCAAATGCTGTTGTGGTAATCACAACACTGATGTTTGTATTGACAAAATACTCTTTGGCAACAAATGATTTATCAAGTTGCAATGAGAATATTTTATGTATCAGGAAAGTTACTACAATCTTTTGCTTGCATTTCAGAATGATTCCTATCTTAACCCTTTGTAATAATGGTGCATGATTTTTTCAATCATACTAACTAAATTAAATATTTCATACTTATATAAACCAACCTTACTATATAAAATTATTATTAAAGTATATTGTATTGGAAAGGAGAAAATTTTTGTTAATTATTTTGGATTTTAATTTTAAAGTATTTTTTCTCATCAGACACAAAGGAGTTAAAGGTGACTTCCCCCACTACAGTACTCTCTCAGTATTCCGCCGTTCGATTATCCAATAACTACTATAATTCAATTTGGGTACTACCGCCCCGGGAACCATTTATTGGATAACCAACATCTCTGCCATAGGTCACCCCAAGTGGTTCGCTACGTTTGGTGACTTATCAGGGGTGCACGGGTTCACGAGGTGAGGTTTGTCCGGGTCTTGGCGGAGTCTCTGAGGGAGTCTCTTTGACTTTTCCAGTAGTTTTTTCTCTGGGAACACCGCCTTGCACCGAGTGGGGGGACAGATTTATACGCCCGTCACTCCTGGACACACTGACCCCTCATACTGTTTCCTTTCCTAACTTTCCTAAAAAGACCCTCCACACAGCATCCCCAAAGATGACACAGGCCCTGAGGGCAATTATTTTCCTCAGGGCCTCCATGTATATCATTTTGCTAACTCGCCCATCTACTCGGTACGTGTGATCCAGGCATAACACACTCAGTTACTAAACTTTTGTCTAGCTTGCTAGAGCTGAACATTTTACCACCAGGATGTTTTATGACATTTCGGTTAATCAGAGATATTTTTTTTACAAAGAAAGACAAACATTCCCAGGTTACAAATAACCTACCAATATGAAAATCACCATCTCCTACCACCACAGTAAGCCGAAAATGTTGCTTGAGTCGTGATGGAGGACTTAGCCAGCCGAGGAATCGAACACGGAACGCCTGGGTGGGACCCAAACGCGATGCCCACTGAACCTCTAACCGGTCATTATATTTACGTCAATTACCGGTAATACATGTATTCAAGCAACTGTTGCGTATGTTGTTTCTGTTTCGTTCAGCCGTGTTCTTTGTTTGAATATGTTTACAAAATTTAGTCTTCTATCAAGAGCAAAACCATGACACTAACTTCAAACAGAAATTTTACAAAAGATCGATTGCCGTATTTGTTTATTTATAATACGAAATACCTGTTTTAATTTTGAGCATATTTTGTATGTATGCACTATATATAATCCACGGTTTTCACTAATTATACATTAGCCCGGTTTTTGGAGTAGCGGATTGGTGAAAGAGTACTGTATTTAAAAAAAATTATAATATCAATCATTTTTTATTTCATGTAAGAAATCAGTGTGACTACTGCAAAATACGTCTATCTGCAATGCAAATCTGATAGTTTACAGAGCAATGTGCAGTATTGATACCGGTTTAATTTTAGTTATTGATAATATTGTTATTTCCAGGCAAGCCGCACCAGCTCGTACGAGGCTGCCCACAGCGAGAGGAGCAGTCGGGCCTCGTCTCCCGACGAGATGACCCCATCTCTCCCCTCCAACCCCTCCCCGGCGGGAAACTATTCCAAGTTCCCCCCGCAGAGCCAGAACACCACCTCACCCAACTCCTCCCCCTCCTACGAGAAGAGGGAGCGAGTCACGGCTGTGCACTCCACCCCCAGCTGCAGTCGACAGATTGTGGAAACCACCATCATCACGGAAAACCATGATCTAGATGCCGACAAGGATGATGTGTGATT
Organism: Limnephilus lunatus; assembly: GCA_917563855.2. Classification (NCBI taxonomy): domain Eukaryota; kingdom Metazoa; phylum Arthropoda; class Insecta; order Trichoptera; family Limnephilidae; genus Limnephilus; species Limnephilus lunatus. The sequence continues at coordinate 14,228,728 of OU830597.1, read as the reverse complement.
ATCGTTGATTGTGTGTATTCACCGCGGTTAATCCTTGAGGTGTTGTGCAATACCGTGACGCCCGTATGCATTTATAGTGGTGTGTCACAATGGCGTTGTGTATTGTCATGTCACTGCAGTACCTAGTATAAATTGATGCCCGTATGCATTTATATCATTGTGAAATGTCAAAACTGCAATTGTCATGACGGTTGTGGTTTGTTATAATGATATTGTAGTGCGTCATGCGTAAAAACTAGGATTATATTCGAGTCTAAAGATGACAAACGATTGTGTACCTAGTATACATTGATGCCTGTATGCATTTATATCATTGTGACATGTCAAAATTGCAATTGTCACAATGCTTGTGGTTTGTTATAATGATATTGTAGTGTATCATGTGTAAAAACTAGGATTATGTACTAACTAAAGATGACATACGATTGTGGTGATGGTGGTACATTCATCGTGGCAGGTCATGACATTGTAGTGGCATATTGCCGTTGTGATTTTAACAATGAGAGCAATAGCAGCGTAGGTGTATAGTGCACACAATGCCGTTGTGACATGTTATAATGTCGCAGTATTGATACGCCGTTGTCAAATTGGCGAGTGTTTTGGAACAATGTGAATTGACAGTTTTTAATGTAACAGTCGACTGCCGAATGCATTTTTTAAGATAGCCATTCAATCTATGTAAATTTGTGATAGTGAGCATCTTGTAATCTGTGTAATTTTACCATCTTTTGGGTTTGTGCTAATCACAAATACTCGATCAATTGATTGCAGCAAACAGTGCAATTTGTTTGCCATTGATGTCATTAAAAAGAAAAACTGTGAAAAAAAACATCTTTTAATGACACAGATGCATAGTTTTAATTAAATTTATATGACCTACCTTTATTTTATGATCATTATTATTATGTGTAACTATGACAAAACAGATTTTTAGTTAAAAATCTTCTAAATTATGTGGTAGTACTTATTGTTTTTTTTTTTTTTTTTAATATTATGATAATGTACCTACTTACAATATACATTTATTGAGAGACGCATTTTATCAATTTGATATTTATAAACATATCATAACTAAAATTCATTGAAAAACTTTATATTATTCATAATATCACTTTTACCAGACATATTTTTTTTTCTCTGATCTATTTACTATCAAAAGGTACATTATTTGAAACTGAAGTTCTCGAATCTGTACAAATGCTGTTTTCTAATTTCTCTGCTAATACAAAATATTCATGAATATAACATTTACAATAAATAATGATGCAGTCATAGATAATAGAAACACGGGAGATGGCCATGAATGAAACTGCGGACGCAATGTATGTCACCAACCCGCCTTTGTTTCTACCTACTCACCAAACAACTTTCATTGCCTCTGCCGCTTTGTTAGTCCACGCAGTTTGTCGTAGCTTGGTGACAGTCTTCCATGCCATATCTCCCTTTGATTCCGTTGTCTATAGACCCAACTCTTCCCCTTTTCACAATTATCTGCATACTCCGCTAAATACTAGTTATTAAGCAATCCACAATTTGTATAAAATTATCAAAGATAAAATTTAAGAATTCCTCCTTATTAATAAGTATACACAAACATAAATATTACATATTAGCAGAGAACAATGTTTGCAGAATTTTCATTGGAGGACTTGTTTTTTATTCTGCCATCACAAGCAAAAAGGCAGCTGGAAAGTAATATTCTGATATACGAGACTATTATAATAAAAATTACATTAAAAATTTCTAGCTGCCTTTTTGATGACGACTGCAATATAATTGCTAAATATTGTGCTACTTAATTTGTAAATATTTAAAACATAAAATATCAATGATTTAGATCAATATTTTAATGACTGATTATAGTAAATGTAGTTGTTACTGCATCTAGCAAGTGTAGTGTTCTATAGGTAGTTTAATATTATTACATTGTTGAACATTATTATTGTAAGGATTCTTCATATGTGCTTAAAACCTGTATTGGGTTTTAAAGGGGTTAGGTTAGGATGCAAAACTGGCAATGAATATTTAATATCACCTACTTGAAATCTTTCTATATATAAACTATTCAAAATCGCAATGTTACCTAAGGTGACTTGAACTACGTTCAGTTACCAAATGTGACGCTTCCCAAATTGATTGATTTCCCTCCCTCATTGCAATATGCCTTAATTGGGAGTGCCATAAGTCCAATTGGCAAAATGTAGTCGATCTGATATTAAATATACGCAGTATTTTTCACATTGCGGCGGTAATTAAACCAAGGAGAATTACATGCGTCATTTACAATACAGCAAGTTCGACCACAGTACAGACCTTGGCACGCATGTCACGAGATCAGGTCATTGCCTGCAAACGACAGTTTGAAAATGGCGGTGATTGTTGTTGATACACGTTACTGCTGATTTGTGTTATACCGTAAGCATATTAAATGTAAACAGTGATTAGACTTTATTTTTTTTTTTACATTAGCTCCACACAGGATGCCCTCAGGAAAATAATTTACCTCAGGACCTATGTCATTTTAGGGGATGCTGTGTGGAGGGTTTTTTAAGGAAAGGAAGAAGAGGAAGCTCTGGGAAGGAAAGAGGGACGAGGGGTGGGTAGGAATTTGGGGGTCAGTGTGTCCAGGAGTGACTAATATATGAATCCATCCCTTCAACTGCGGTGCAAGGCGATGGGTCGAGGGATTCTGGCTGGAGAGTTAAAAAGACCTCCTCAACCAGTCTCTCTTGATCCGGCCCGCCACGCAGCAGGTGGGCAGACACAACGGCCACCAAGACCTTGACATGCAGCAGTAATTAAACCAAGGAGAATTACTGCCAGTTTCGCTTAGGTGATATTGAAAATCATTTACTATCTCAATTATTTTATTACTTATGTTTTCATGCTTTTTTGTCTGTGACATGTAAAATTTTATATTTACAACCGAATAATCAAGTATGTGTTCATTTAATATGTATTACCGATACACATTGAAATGGATGTTTTATTATTACATTGACAAACAAACAGCAAAACGTACAGTATTTTTTTTTGGGCATTTAATTATTGTATGAAGTTCTTTCCCTGATAAAATAATGTCTATGGTGTGAAAGTAAAAATTGCTCATTTAATAATCTATGGTTGTGTTGATTGAAAATGATTATTAAATATAATTTTTGATCCCCTGTTTCAAAGTATTTTTTCCATTTATTATCTGTTTGTACCCATCCATGGCGTCTAATGCTAAAATATATTTTACAATAACCAAGCGCCTGCCAAATCTTAAGTAAGTACTTAAAAATATAATATTAAATCAAGTAATTATCCATTTATATCCTGGTGCTTAGAGATTGTGTAAAAAAATATTTTTATTCTACGAAGAAAAAAAAATTAAAACTATTTTCCAAAATGTAAATACCATAATATAAAATAACTATTTTTCATATCATTGCTTTTAAAATTCGTAACATTTTGTCATTGAAATATATTATATTTTAATGACATATATAATATGTCATACTAGGATGAACTTACTAAAAATGGCTCTTATATCACACAAGTCTGGTAGGTATGAAGCCTAGACTAATGGGCGATTTACGCAATGTTTTTTTTCATACCAATCTTCATATGAAAATTATTTTAAGACAGTGTTAAATTGCCAAAAAAGGCAACAATTTGAACATACAACTTGTCATTTGCCTTTGCTGTCAACAAATCATCAAAATATACAAGCGAATTATGCAATACCTAACAGTAATTAACATTCGCAGTCAGAAATAAACATAAATTATAGGTACCTTGTCTCCTCTTTTTATCAATATTTTATATATAACACAAAATAAACAAGCAAAATATCAATGTGGTCGACTGGTAAGGCTCTTGACTCATAATCTGAAGGTTGCGGGATCGAATCCCAGCGTGTGCAAATAATTTTTTTTGATTAATTTGTGTTATTTCACAATTAATTCATTTAGAATAATATATAGTACCTACGAGTACATTTGCAGCATGTTCCAGAATGGAAGATACTCTCAGAATCGCTTTGGTGTAAGACCACCATTCAGAATTGAAACGTTGCTTGAAATGGCTTTAGCCGTGTTTAGTGACCAGATCTGAATAGCCAGGTACTTCCCCGCTTTCCTCTGGGAATGCCATAGTCTCACTGCCTCCAGACGGGAGCAGCTGGGACTCTTGTGAGGTGATAACATAAAAAAAAAAAAAATAGTATAGTTACTTAAAACAATGACAAACGACAGATGTCAATAATTTCTGCCATCTATTGAATATAGAAAATGGTACATGTCCTTTTTTTTTCATATTTAATCAGTATGGAAACTGAATGAAAAAAAGCTTTGTGTAAATCGCCCATAACGCATCAGTCTCTTGTCGCTAACTGTGTAATTCTGACTTCAATCTGTTATAATAAAATGTGATCTGTTGTGTTGATCGCTGTCATGCATAGGATTGTTATTATGTAGTGCAAAAATAGTTTTTTTATCAACATCATTCAATCGGCCTGAATGTAACATGTAATTATTATTATTTATGAAATGAGAAACCCGCTCTTCAGATTAGGTGTATAAACAAAATAATAGCTAAAGTCATTTCTGACAAAATTCACTTTTGAGCAGTCGTCTTTCACATGTACAATTGAGCAATTGAAAGTATGTTCAGTAAACTTGCCAAATTCAACTTTGCACATGCAATTTTTTTTAAAAATAACTATTGATTTCAAGTTAAATTACTGCAAACAACTCTGCAAAAAGTCGGAGAAGTAAAAAATTATTAAAATACATTATTAGGTTCTTTGTTTGTGTTATTTAAATAATTAATGTGTATTTTCTAACTTTCAAACCTAATAAAATAAATGCATTTTTTATCTTCTCTTCTGACAACCACCAGAGCGACAGCGCAATTTAAAACTTTTTTTCTCCCATTGCTTGGTTTTTTGGTGATCATTTTGAATATTTTCCGCCATATTAAAAAAATCATACTTTCAAATTTTAATATGGAGACACACAAACTGATATAGTCAATGAATTCACCTATCTTTTGTCGATTATCTCATATTCATAGGATTTATAAAAAAAATATTATAAAATCGTAAACTTATATTTAATTACTTACAAATAAGGGAAAATTTGCCAAAGTTGGCAGCAAAGCAATCCGAGGTATTTTAAATTGTGGCAAAAACGCTCCAGTGGATAAATAATTGTTTCTTGTAATAGCCAAGTTGAAATCAAGTGTTATTTAAAAAGTATTGTGTATTAAAAGCGGTATTCGGCAACTTTACGTTATGTTCGATATAAACTAGAAAATGGGAATGTCGAATATTTTAAATGAATATCATTGGTTTGGTCTTCTATTCAATCGTTGAACCATTTTTTCTTGTTCTGCCGGCATTTCAATTTTATAATATCTACATATGTTACCTGCCGCCTTAGAAAATGTCTGTTCTGAGACAAATTCCGATAAGTCACTTCATTTCTGTACCGAACTGGGACCGTTTTTATTGCTAATGACCCATCCTGTGCATGCGTAATCAACCAAAACACCTCTACGACGCATCTAGTATCCTATTTCAATGATTTGTTTGTATTTTGAACATCCATCCAAAGGATACTCTTTAATATTGAAATGAATAGTAACATAATAAATATAGATAGATGTCTTTTAGAAAACCTTGTTGGTAATCTTCATGATCTTGTAGCCTGAATGTTTTTATTGTGAACTATAGCGATGAAGCTACCAAGACATTAAAAAATAAGTGATATTTAGTTTTATAATGTATGTCTAAATTTTATATGTAATCTTGGATAAGTTCTTCAATAAAGAAAACCATTCTTATCAAAAATATTGTATAATTTTTCCCCCTAAGCCATCATCTGCTCATCGAGAAACTGAAAATAACCAGTGTGCGATGCAATCGCAATAAACCTGAATAAAATCGATATTATTATGATCTGACGTATCGCGATTACTCCAAAATAACTCCAACTCCGAGCAACCTGCCAACAAGGCAACTTCGCTGTGAGGTTGAAGCCTCAAGCACAAAGTGCGAGCAGATAATACAACTTCTTCTAACACAGCAAAATTATTTTGTGGCAGCATTTTAAATTCAAATTAATAAAATACTTTGTTTTAACCACTTTTATTGTTTATAAAAATTGACATGTTTCGTAAGCAACACTCACTTCTTCAGGGTTTTAATAATACTAATTTTAAATATTTTTAAATAATAGACATAGCCAATTGAGTCAATGGAAAAATAGAAATAGACAATGGTAACAATGAAAAGATGAGAATAGGTAGGGGACAACAGGCAATATGGAACAGTTTACAAAGGAAATAGGTTTAATATTGAGTCATTTAAAAACAATTTTTGATTATTAACTTGTTGTGTGCCGAATGTGGCCGCATATGCTTGAAATATTGTCACCCGGATGACAATCGGCACTCAAATGATTAATAATATTCAAATTCGCATTCACACTCTTTCTTATCTCTAAAATTTCTAATTTATCCAACTGAAAGCCACTGACATTGCAATGCATTAATTCTATTCCACTGTTGAAGTTAAAGGTGTGATAGTACTAGATTCCATTCGGTATTTATTGCGTGAAAGAGTAACGAATACACATCCATACAAAATTTTGCCTTTATAATATCTACTAGCTGTTTCCCGGCATGCTTTGCAACGCCATATTCAAATAAATAAAATGTTACTCCTTGCATGTCCTTTCCCGTGCGTTCCCCTCCAGCGTTCCACTTCCACCTTCCCCGCCACCGCTCTCCCGCTCTCCCGTCCCGCCAACCCCCCTGGCACTTCATTTCTTGACTCCTCTCCCGCCCGGCCCGTAGCCGAAACTTTTTTCTAATACTAACATTTTTAAACTCGTGATATCTTTCTAATTAAATATCCGAATTGAAAAATTCAAAAAGTTAAATAAAGGTATTGAAGCTGTCTTGAATATGAAGTAATTTATTTTGATAAGGATTAAAACCAAGATACAAATAAAGAGCCTTTTCAAGCGGCGACATTTTAATTAAATTTGTAAAATAAAAGAATACTTATTGTAGCATAACCATAATAGTCAGACATATGCTGTCGTGACCTTTTTTGTAAATAATGATGTGTTCTACAAAGTCGTAGTACATTATTTTATTCTATCATCAATAGTTTTCGCAGCGCACGCGATGTAAAGAATATTTTAGGTAATTTTTTTACACCTTGGGTTACATTATTGAAGTTTTAATAAGGATGCCCATTTTTTTTGAAAATATAATATAGCCTATGTTACCCAGGGATAGTGTAGCTTCCCAACAGCGAAAGAATTTTTCAAATCGGTTCAGTAGTTTCGGAGCCTATTCAATGCAAACAAACAAATCTTACCTCTTTATATAGTGTAGTAGATATGATAAGATAAGATTTAATTTTTAAGTTTGTTATTTGCATAAAATACAGGAAAAATTTAATTAGGTACATTCTTTGTTAATGATTTTAATGAATTAGAAATTTTATTATTAAAATACATAATTTTCCTCCTCCTTACCCTTTTGTACAGGATAAATGTACAAGGAATTTATTCTTATATTTTTTATTAAGAATGTTTTCAATTAAATTGGTGTTATAACCATTATTGATTGGAATTCGTTTAATAATATTGATTTTGTAACAGTTTGAAATTACAATGCGAAGTAAGCACCCAGTACCTAATTAAGTTGGTGACTACAGATCATTACAAATTGATTTTTATTCAAACTAGAACAAATGGAATACTGGATTCTTCTGTTGATAAAAATACTACGGGCAAGCTTATTTTTTAAAACAGTTCCAAATGAAAGCCGGAGGGTCTGGTCGTCTGTTCTAAGGAGAGAGGCACACTTCGATGGATTCTTTCTGTGAGCTAATTCTTTCTTTGTGAATTTAGAATTTTATTAATTATCATCGATTGTTGATTTACCATTTAATTAGTTGTTCAATATTATAATTGAACTGGCGCCCTTAGAATAATGTTATCTTTCACATCGTGATTTAAATTTAATTAACATCATTTATTTTATTTACAAAATGCTAGGAGCTATCAATTTATTTAGAATTTTGAACTATTTAGTTTCTCTGGTAGGCTAAATGCGACCCGAGTATTTAAAGTTTATTTTATATGTAATAATATAGAGTCTCATGTATTGGTTTTGTCTGAATTCTTTAATTTCAATATTATACCTTGAATAATTCATTAAGATTTACTTTTAGCAACGTGTATACATTGACATAAGCATTACATTGGCAGGCATTATATTTACATTACAATGGCGTCCACCGTGGTTGGATATTTCTTATTAATAATTATTTATATTAGATAGGGGTACATTAACTAATCTATGATATGAATCATAGAATGGAAAGCTGATATTTTTTGAGAAAATTGGATGATTTGAGGTGTTATGGATTATGATGTCTGTGTATGTGTCTTTGCGAAAAATATTAAATTCAAATTTATTATTCATTATTGAAATAATTCAATCCAAAAAATTTTGATTTCCAGCGAATTTTTGAATTTGCGTTTAACGTTCACTAGATTTATTGTTTGTTCTATGCGAACTTATCCTTTGGTTTGACGATTTTATAAAGATGGCAGTGTTTTTACAGATGTTACAAAGAGAACCCGTATAATTTATTGCTATTCGTGTGGAAAATGTTCCTTTTTTTAAATGATTTTCGGCTGTGTAATTATCGTTTTTTCGCACTCATAAAATTACGTCTCGTCTTTCCGGTTTATAAAAAATGGTCTGATTTTTCAGATTGAAATTTTCAAAAAATCGCCAAGGTTTCAAAAATACGATTAAAAAAAAATACAGAATGTCTTAGAATATTTGCCTAAATTGGATTTTTTTTTTAAATGTGATGCAAGTGGCCTATTGTTTATTATTATGGTTATAGTTTAATCCTTTTGACAACAAATTTAACTCTTCCTTGTTAAATTCGTGTTTAGATAAATTAATCACATGGTCATAGAATTTAAAATTATTTTTATTGTTTATAATATTATTCACTGTTTTATTAGGAATATTATTTTGATTCATATTAAAATGAGTTATTTCTTGTGTAGAATTGTCACATGTAATATTATCAATATGTTTTTCTTGAAATTTATCATTTTTAAAACACAAATTATTTAACTTCTTTATTAACTTTCGTTTCTTTTTAAAGGCTTTAATACTTGCGATGAATCTAACATAGTCATCTAATAAGTCCCACTCAACCGGGTGTAATGTGCTGGCTAATTCCATGTGTAAAATTTTGATTTACGTTAAGTTTCAAGTTGTTACGTTTTTTTAAAACTACATTTTAAATCCTCTTTAAGCCAGGCTTCTTTAGCTTGTGATGATCTCGCCTTTGGGCCTACGAAATAATTCTTTTAAAATTGAGAGATCAATTTAGAATTATATTTAATTTTTGTAACATGGAATGGTTTCAGCATACGATTCTCTGTTTCAATTCATGGGGGTGATTTATGGGTCCTTACCACTAAATAACCACATGTGTTTGCGTAGCTCAAGTGCATGCGAGCCCCGGCAAAGGCCATTCTTCACAAAACTAAGAAGGGACCCAGAATAACATTTAGAGGGATTTTTTCAGGTTCATTATCAAGTCAGGGGCGGCCGATGGATATTTGCCCGAGTGGTGACTGACTTTAACGCGAGCAAATTGATTTGCGAAACAATTGTCTTGTGAATTTTCTATGGCAGTAGGAAATTGAAAACTAGGCAATAAAGATTAATCTTGGTGCATTTAAATATACTAGAGCGACGCGCCGATTAGGGGTTAAAATATTTAACATATTTGTCAAAATAAGATTGCAGAATTCGTTAAATAGTGACGCACGCAGAAAGAACGAAAACGTGTACAGACAATGCTTATATAATGTTATTATATAACCAATAAAGTCGACGCAAGTAATTAGGATGAGTAGTGAATTGAAGTGCGCCACTGAGCTCTTCTTTTAAGCGTTATTGGGATAATTTATGACTCCGGCGCAGACAAAATTAGTTTACACCGAAAAAAAAAAAAAGCGAACATGGTTCCTACACAAAATTCTCTGAAATAATAGTTAAAGTGTGACATTTTTGACTATTAAAGTTGATATATGCATATTGGGAGATGTGCCCACTTGAGGTTTTAAAAAGTGACTAAGAAATTATTGAAACCACACAAGTAGATGGGTGGGGGTCGGGGTAGAGAAGTGTTAGAGGATAGTCGGGGCAGGGAAGTGTTAGAGGGCAGTCGGGGAGAGATTCTGGAGACGCACGGGCTAGCGAAAAATCATCGAGGTTGAATACACGATAGAATAATAACTCTGTGCGCGTAAACCGGGAATAATTCATAAAATTAAAGGATAATAGTTCACGCGATTGAGGGGAGTCAAGATTTGGAAGGAGTCCACGCGAATAAGGAAGTCAGAGATTGCGGCTTGAGAGTTCATATCTGTGACGTTAAATTATATAATTTGTAAATTGAAGCGGTCAATTATCAATACGGGACGTGCTTTCTGGGGCGTTTATCAGGGTCAGGAAAAATTTTACAACGAATCGACGCGAGAATTGTGTTTGACGGCTGCATCTTGGAATAAATAACTGCATGACGGGTTGTGGTTTAGAAATGCTTGTTTGAGTTAAATATTAGAGTAGTGAATTGATTTGTGAAATTATTTTGTGCAACATGGCGAATTTGGTAAGTTTGAAAAATTGAATTAATTATTAACAACATTGATGTTTGGATTTCGTACAAAGCAGGGTTAAAACAATAGAATCATCATTACTCCCCGAGTATTTTAATTGTTTATAATTGTTCGTCTAGCTTGTAGTTTTCTAGATTTAAACATGTATTATAGGTTATATAGCGCCCTTGAGGTGATTTTCCATAAAAGCGGTGCTATGTGGATCGTTCAAATATTAGTATTATTATTATGGCTACCTTAATGGGGCCTTTAATAAGGAACCATGTCATCTAAGTCGGATGATTTAATCGGGAAATTATAACGGTAACATTTAAAAGGCTATCGGGTAATTATCGGTAATCGTAAAAAAAGGAGCGTTCCCTCCGTAAGTCGATCCGGAGCTGCCTGAGGTTGGCCGGCGACAATTTCTTGAGACAAGACCGTTGTAAAATAATAATTTGGGGTTCAATGAACTAAAATAGCATTGGAAGCACAAAGTGCTCTTTCGGGCAATAAATCTTAGACGAGAGACTTCATTTAAAAGACGGGATTTTGAAACCACAAAACAATAATAAAATCCTTTAAAAGTGCTTGGTTGGTGGTCGAGAAAACTAGGTTATTGGGTATTCTCCAATACATAACGGGTAACAAAATACAGAGGTATAGAATATAGGTATAAATTAATGTGTAAAGCGCCTTTGAGGTGATAATTATTATTTACGAGTTTCGTAATAATATTTTTAAACGTAGCTAGGGGACTATATTCAGGAAGGGTTTTTTGAAAAGACATTGGGTAATATAACGGTTTATGAAGGGTGCGTAGCATGGGCATTTTTGATTACTAACAAAATCTGAAATATTTGAATTCCCATTCCAAAAATTTCCCACACCTTATTCCAAACTTTAGGTATCACAACAAGTCTATTACATAGGACTTTGCATAAACTTGGTTCGATATCTTATCGTATAATCCTCACCTTTTGGTTTACGCTTAGGTAGGTATATTTCATTCGATATTCGATTTAGCAAAAACTTTCACATTGTCGGTTGAATGAAGCCGTCAGTAGGTATTCATATTTTAAGCGTAATGCGTTATATCCACCTACATAAGTAGCAAAAGTTCTCTTAACTCCCTCACACTAGGAATAGGGATCATCCAGCATCAGGGTGGGAATGTACTCTGGACGAAAGAGCAGCCGGGGAAATAGAAGGGAGGGAAACCAGATTCACGACCTGGTGCCTTTCATTCTTGGACCCAGCACCCTGGACGCCGAGCTTGACCTTCCTTCTTTGAGCTGATATTTGAGTTTGAGCTTGGGGTACGCCTATCGTAGAGCATATGCCCGTGACACATATAGGGGAAGGACCCAAGTTACGCTTGTGTATGTTATGCGAGAGGACGTATTTTTCATTCAAATCAAATACCGATGACCATCGCGATTGCAGGCTGGCGCATGTTTCTGTAACGTGCCTAGAAAAAAACGTAATCAATATTTCTACTGGTTCGACGTTTCTTTGTTGGAATCCAGATAAGTTTTCTTAACTCCCTCACACTAGGAATAGGGATCATCCAGCATCAGGGTGGGAATGTACTCTGGACGAAAGCGCAGCGGGGGAAATAGAAGGGAGGGAAGCCAGATTCACGACCTGGTGCCTTTCATTCTTGGACCCAGCACCCTGGACGCCGAGCTTGACCTTCCTTCTTTGAGCTGATATTTGAGTTTGAGCTTGGGGTACGCCTATCGTAGAGCATATGCCCGTGACACATATAGGGGAAGGTCCCAAGTTACGCTTGTGTATGTTATGCGAGAGGACGTATTTTTCATTCAAATCAAATACCGATGACCATCGCGATTGCAGGCTGGCGCATGTTTCTGTAGCGTGCCTAGGAAAAACGTAATCATTATTTCTACTGGTTCGAGGCGGCGTGCTGGACGGAGAACGGGACTATTGAGGACATGAGTGACTGCCAAGGCGAGGATCGGTGACATCAAAATCTTCCTTAATTAAATTCATACATCGCCAGATCAGAGGAGAGAGCGGCCCCACCGATCTCCTGACATTGCCGATTGTCGAATCAACTCCGGTTTAATGTTTATGCCGGTGCTTTAGGAGTAAATGGAACTCAAGTCATCGGCATGCTGAAGAACTTCAAAATCATCATCATCGTCATCAATCCAGAGTAGGATGTCACGATCTAAAACCTCGTGCCACCCACGCATTTCCTGAACAGTTCCTGACATCGGCTATCACGCCATTAATCGGAGCAGACCCTCATATCAAACGGTATGAGATGACCTTTCATCATCATCATCAACATAGTTATAATTTGGCTGCGTATTGGTCGATATTATTCCCATTACCACCCTATGATCCCGAAACACACATCAAACCCTCTCCTGACAGGAGGCAAAACATGTCGATTTTCATTCGTCGCTTGCGACCTTAACATTCTCCGGAGGCGTTGGAATTGGAAGCTGATTCGGCGGTCTATGACCATCACCTTATCAGTTGGGCTATGGAGGAGTCCAATTATTTAAACAGCACATGTTCTGTCTCATGTTAATCCAAAATACCTACCCGTAGAATCAAATTAACAAAATAAAACAAGCTAGCTAACTAACAAACTGCATCTAGAACTGTGAGTGTAGAATTATTGCACTCCGTACTGCTTGAGTGTAAATCTTTTGTTAGAATGTACATAAATGTCAAATTATTTTCATGATAGCATTTTATAGAGCTGCAGAGAGTACGTGACATCGCATCGAAAGGTAGGATCTTCTCAATTTGCCGTTTGAATGTAAATTTATATATTAGATGCTAGGAGGGAAAATGCAGATTACTTCAATAAAAATAGTCGTCGATGAGCGTAGGTGTATAACAGGTGCTAGGGGAGGAAGCTGGATGAATATAGATAGATAATTAGTTAATTTTCAAGCTAGTCAGACTCAGTCATTGTTATTCGAAGCCTTGCAAATTGTAACACGCCATACCTAAAAGAACAAGGGTTTACCACAAATAAATTATTAATTAAATTGGATTAACTATACCAAACCACTAAAACAAAAAAGTACACAACGTTGTGGGGTTAATTACAATTGATTAATTGAGAGCATCTCGTCACGTTTGCATAAAAGTATTACGTGATGGGGTTGAAAAGGCGCTGCAAAAGGAATGCAGGGGAGAGTCGCGAGAACGGGCGAGCTACGAGCCTTTAAAGGCCGAGCGGGGTAGCTGTAGCAATGTAGCAGCATTTGGATTCAAAAGGAAGGTTTCAATTCATAGGGGGGGGGGGTTAATCACAAGCTTTGTATGCAAAATGCATTTAAAATTAATATAATTAGGAAATACACGACTTTTTTGACACTCATGGAGAAAAAATAAGTCTAAACCTATAAGTCTAACACTTTTGCCTTTTTAGCCGTACTCGCTACAATCACTTCTTCTAACACAGCAAAATTTTAAATTCAAATTAAAAAGATACTTCATTTTTACCACTTTTATTGTTTATAAAAACGGACATGTTTCGTAAGCAACGCTCACTTTTCAGGGTTTTAATAATGAATAATAAATTTGAATTTAATATTTTTGGCAAAGACACTTACATAGACATTGTAATCCATAACACATTTCTCAAAAAATATCAGCTTTCCATTCTATGATTCATATATTAGTTAATGTACCCCTGTAATGTATCTCTTAATAATTTTTCAATAGAACTCAATATTATTAAACAAATTTCAATCAATAATGGATATAACACCAATTTAATTGAAAACATTCTTAATAAAAAATATAAGAATAAATTCCTTAAATTGTACATTTATCCTGTACAAAAGGATAAAGAAGAGAAAAAATGGAGGAAAATTATGTATTTTAATAATAAAATTTCTAATTCCTTAACAAAGAATGTACCTAATGAAATTTTTCCTGTATTTTATGCAAATAACAAATTTAAAGCGGATCCACCGTTGTGGGCATGCCCACAACCCTAATAGACTTATAATGTCACACTTTCACAGTAGAAGTGTGCTGATTCACTCATTTTACGGAATCAATTCCGGACCCATATTCAACTGAGTGTACTCGATTCACTGGTTTCGTTCCTTTGATTCCGCCCGTCTCGCCGAATCAAATTAATTGCGGCGATCCGCCGGAGTCCTTGAATCGGTCGGAAAACAGAGAGTTGATTCCGCCGGACTCACCGAATCAAACGCATTGTAGCGCTCCGTCGGAGTCGTTGAATTGGCCGGAACGAAACTCGGTTTGACTCCGGTTGATTCAATGCCGAGAGTTGATTCAGCTGGACTCAGACAGAGTCGTTGAATCGGCCTGAACCAAACTCAGTTTGACTCCGGCTGATTTAATGCTGAGAGTTGATTCAGCTGGACTCAGACAGAGTCGTTGAATCGGCCTGAACCAAACTCAGTTTGACTCCGGCTGATTTAATGCCGAGAGTTGATTCAGCTGGACTCAGACGGAGTCGTTGAATCGGCCGGAACCAAACTCAGTTTGACTCCGGCTGATTCAATGCCGAGAGTTGATTCAGCTGGACTCACCATACTCGGTGGAATCTTGGAAAGTCACGGAGTTGGGGAATCATAATAACTGATGTTGAGAGTTGATTCAGCTGTACTCGGTGGAATCGTGGAACGTTACTGAGGAGGAGTAATATTTGGAGTTTCGAAGGAACTTTACTTAAGTTTATTTAGAATCGGAAACAATTAATTGATCGACGTGTCGAGTAGTGTTTGTAAATCATCAAACACTGAAAAAGTGATTTATTCTTGACCTAAAAATAAATACTGTCGACTGTAATATTATGTTATTGTAACCCATTGGGGAGTTAAAAAATAAATAAAACACAATAAGGTTTTTGCTCTTCAAGATATGATATTTTTTTATTATTATTTAAATGGCACTCACCATCTGGTGTTCTCAATAAAAGCGGGATACGATAAGATTGTACCACCCCAACCAGGAACACTCCTGTCCCGGTGAGACCGGTACACCAGGGGGCACTGATTTGTTAGGACTGGAACACATGCTCTGGGGATGGGAAGGAGATTGGAGTTTAATCGACCGGTATACATGGCAACCTAATAAGCCAATATTGTAATATAGGATGGGCAGGAATAAAGGAGTTGATTGAGCTATGGTTTTCGTTTCTCGCCTTTCGCTTATTTTGTTTGATAATACGAACGGGTTAGACATCAAAATAATGAATGAAATCTGAACGTCTAAAAAGACTTCATGTGGGGACGAAACGCGTCAACAAGCATTTAATAAACATACAAAATTAAAATAAATATTAAAAATATAGGCCGACTGGAAAAAAAAAACAATTACGAATAACATTTCAAAAACGTGCTCTCTAAAGTGGTATTGTTTATGATCCGAGTTCAATGCTCTGAAATATGATATTATAAACAATCTAAGCCATCAAGTAATATTTATAAACAAAAATAAAGTAGATCTTATCGACTATCAAACTTTGTCATTTTTACCACTGTTGCAACAATGCAAAACCAAATTTTGTAATCAAATTATGAAGCTATAACTAAACCACGTATTTTGACACATTTTCAAAAAGATTGCACGGTAGGTTCCGTGCTATAAAAATAATCCCGCAGAACAAAAAAACAAAAGCGGGAGTTAAAAAATAAAACATAAGGTTTTGCTTTTTTTTATTATTATTTAAATGGCACTCACCATCTACTGGTGTTCTTCAAGAGCAAATAGCATACATAAATATCATAAAAAACATGTAGAGCGAACATACACAGAAATATGAACAGAAGCATTAACATAAATAATGAATATACATTTATAGCATGAACATAAACAGAAAAAATACATACTTACATTAGGGTGTCCCAAAAAAATTAAAGTTGTTATTTTTCAACGCATACCCTCTAATTTTTTTCCAATAATGACAAAACATTTATAAAAAAAAATTCGTTTACTTGGGACCACGGCAACCCGTGCCGACTTGCATCGAAAGGTGTTAGTACTTTTGTATTAAGACGCCCGCGAGCAAATGTCTTAATGTGCTTGTAGTAACTTGTTTTTTTGTTAATAAACGCATATTACTCGTTCAGGCAAGATGTCCTTAGATATACGCAGTTCTAAAAAGGGTATATTTTTAAAAGAAGTCATAAAACACCGAATATCGGATTCTAAACTGCCCTCTAATGAACAAGTTCTTGAAGTTTTGTTCTACAATATCCGAGAAGTGAATTTAACTGTCAATGAAAGTGCTAATCTCACTATTCGCGAGTGTGTTATCTATTGGGAAAAGGCGCGTTTGCCAACCAAATATTTACCTAATTGTGTGAAACTTATTAACTTATATCAAGTTTGGAGGGATTTGCAAAAAAATGCGCAGAAAACGCAAGACATATTTGAACAAAGTCGTCAAGAGTTTGTCAAAAACTTAGATAATTTATTTGACATTGCACACGCCGATGCCCTTGAATTAATAAAAATAAATGAAGATAGAATCTTCTTGCAGCGGCAAAGAGAGCCAGGTCGTCCTGGCTACTTAGCGGGGGTGGACAAAAAACTGACAGATAAAGAGAGAGCGCGCCTTAGAACAATCGAGGAAGAAAAGCGGCGTACTTAATATTTATCTGCGCCAATTCCTTCAACATTGTCTTACGAACTGTTAAAAAACTACTCATCTTCTGATTCACATATTCAGAAGATTTGCCGAAACCGCTACAAAACACTCAACCAGAAACCAGTTAAACGTCGATGCGAAAAGACTTCATTACTCAATTGAGGCGCTTGGATATAATATTGATCAGTTTCCAATAAGTAAGTCTTCAACTCAAAAAATTCGAAAGGAAAAACGAAAAGCGCGCGTGAAGGCCATAAAAGCTAATTTTTAAAACGAGGTACCAGATGATGTGACTCTTCACTGCAAACTGTTGCCTGCTTTAGATCCTCGAAAATCAAAAGAAGAACATCTTCCAACTGTTATATCATATGGGAATAACGAACAACTTATTGCTGTGCCACGATTGGAAAGTTGCTGTGCCATGAAGGAACAAGCGCAGGCTGAATGGAATGCGATTATAGACTGGAATCTGGAAGATGTGCTTGTGTGCTTCTTGAACAAAAGCTTAAGAGAGAAATGCTTATTTTTGCTTGCTGCCATCACGTGTATGAGTTGGTATTAAAAGCTATATTTGAATTAAAAATCAATCAAGTGACTACAAGCCCTGACATCCCACTCTTCAAAAATGTTAGAGATAACTGGAAAAATGTTAATCCTGATAAAATTCAGTGCTACAGAGAAAATCTCACATTTCACCTAACCGCTTCCGAAATCGATGATTAGCTTGACTTTTACCGTACTGCACCGACAACAAAAATATTTTGAGATGATTATCGAGAGTTGTTAGAGCTCTCTGTGATATTTTTAGGCGGAGATACATAGAAAAAATTACGATTCGGCCCCCAGGTGCTATGCACCAAGCTCGATGGATGGCAAGGGCGCTTTATTAGTTTAAAATATCATTAAATTACTGCTAAGGATAAAGCGGCACTTTTAGACGTTTGCTTGTTCATAGTATCATCCTTTGTCAAGCAAGGGCTATAATGTTATATAGCAGTTAAAGCACCTTACCAGGACTTGTGCATTTTGAAATCGATGGAGGCTTATAAAAAAAATTGTTACGATGCGTTCAAGATCACCGGAAGACTGTAAAAAAACAAACTTTGAAGCGAAAATTTAATCAATAAACCATTTTTAAATATAAAATACTACATAATGAAACATGTTTGCGTTTTTAGTTTTATTTATCCGAGAAAAATTAAAATTTAAAATCCTTCCGTATAAAACTCAGTACAAATTTTTGTACCAAATGTTTGGCATCAAGTCGGCACGGGTTGCCGGTGTTTGATCAAAATAATATTTATTATATGAGTTATTGGGATCAAATGGAATAAAATAAGAGGGTATGCGTATTTAAATTCATGAAAAAAAAATTCTTCCTTATGTCTTGGGACACCCTAACTTACATATTTTAAAAACCAACATAATATAAAATTATTAGTGCATGTATTGATGCATTAGACAAAACATAAATCAGATTTGCATTCGAAGGAAAATTATTACAGATTTTTTTTATCTAGATTGATTATTATAAAAAATAACTCTATTTGCCTTACTTAATTTTTAAAAACTGAAACATGAACATATAAATTTAAGTAGATAGTAGGTAAGTTGGTAGGTACAAGTAAATTTATTACGCTTTTTGTAAATAGTTTGTACAGTATAACATTTGAGGGAAAAAACTGAGAAAGTTACAATAGTTTGTTTATTCACATGGGTTGTACTTATACATCTATAATGTGCTTTAATTAAGGAATTCGATAATAATAATTGAAACTTTTTAGGTGGCTTGGTGCACTTCAAAACTGGCTTAAAATTAACTCGCTTACCCATAATAAAAGCATGTCTAAATATATAAAACTTTTTCAATAAACTCAACAAACCAACTAGTAAAATAATTCGAAATTAAATTACACGAACGCCTTAGAAATAATTTTCAATAGCTTTGACGTACCTAATTTATGTCAAAAATATAATATTGAATCTATTAAAAAATACTGAATCCTCAACTATACCGTGTATTCACACTAGATCCAATAAAAATGACATAAAAACACAAATCATAAAACCACATTCAGACAAAGAAATTACACGTATTTTGTAAGAAAACTTCACAACGTCTTTAAAGCCCCCAAACAAAAAAAAATTATGAGCAAAAATCAAAAATATAAATCTATCTGAAAAGGATCAATAATAAAAAAATAACCTAAAAATACACTTTAGAATACAAATAAACTAGAACTAAATAACTTTAGTCCACCTCAGCACAGACAAGACCCCTAGTCAGGAGGACTAAGAAATATATTTTGTACGTGCAATATTTAATAGTCACTAGAATAAAAATAAAAACCTATATTTTATGATAATAAAAAACGCATTACGAAAAAAACCTTAGCTAAGCAAAATTCATGTTTGTATTTATGAACATCATTTGGGAAACCTTTTCAGGATTCAGCCTACTTCTTTTATCACTAATGGTCATTCCTGTTTTAGAAAATAATCTCTCACACGGGACTGAAGTAGGCAATATGCATAGACCCGTTTTCATTATTTTGTAAAGACGAGCCTCCTCCCTTCCCACCACTTTAAAGGATCTTCCTTTCTGTTCATGATAGGCTCCTCGATATACTTTTTTACTTGTAGCAATGCAGCTGCCCTAAAATCGGAGACTGTTGGAGCCATCACAGTACTAACCGTTTTATCATAAGCATTCCAAAAAGAAGATGACAATTCGACTATGGATAATGGAGAAGGATCGCTTGTAGATTGTGGAAGTTCTTCTTCGACATTATGTGTAATCAATGACAAATACGACGCTCTACTTTCATTTCGTTCTTAGTAACTTGGAATTGGCTTTCGCTCATTCCCCCGTACTGCTTGAACCTTGGATCCAAAAATATGAATTGTTTTATCTTTGTGTATAAATTTTGTTTTTGTCGGTTACAATCTTTTGGCGATCATGGCTCGATATGTCATATAAAAAATTGGCATAAAATGAGTTCGGAAATAAAAAAAATATGATTTCTACGCACCCCCCCCCCCCCCCCCAAATTTGCAGTTAAAACACCTAAATAAGGGGGCGGCTAACACTCTGTTGTGACCACAACCTTTTTCAGGGGCTGAATCCACGCCGAGATTCAAAAATGAAAAAATCTGGAATCTATAAATTGAAGTGTAATTGATTGTGGTTAAAACTTCAAAATAGGGATTAAAGAGCATATAAAATCTTTAAACAACAGTTTCTCGGAGTTTGCTAACCATTTGTTGGAAACTAGTCACACCTTTAACTTCAACAGTGGAATAGAATTAATGCATTGCAATGTCAGTGGCTTTCAGTAGGATAAATTAGAAATTTTAGAGATAAGAAAGAGTGTGAATGCGAATTTGAATATTATTAATAATCAAAAATTGTTTTTAAATGACCCAATATTAAACCTATTTCCTTTGTAAATTGTTCCATATTGCCTCTCGTCCCCTACCTATTCTCATCTTTTCATTGTTACCATTGTCTATTTCTATTTTTCCATTGACTCCATTGTCTGTCTCTATTATTTAAAAATATTTAAAATTAGTATTATTAAAACCCTGAAGAAGTGAGCGTTGCTTACGAAACATGTCAGTTTTTATAAACAATAAAAGTGGTAAAAACAAAGCATTTTATTAATTTGAAGATAATTTAAAGCTCAAATGCCAGAACCAGAGGATGTGATAATTGAAGATGAATTTGAGAGAGTCTCAACAAGTTCTCGTTGAGTTAGCAAACCTTGCCTAAAATTAGCCACTTCTCTAAAATAATCTTTATCGATCACATCCTCCGGTTCTAGCATTTGAGCTTCTAAATCATCGTCAATAATCACATCCTCTGGTTCTGGCATTTGAGCTTTAATGGCCATATTGTGAAGAACAGCACATGCATTGGCTATCTTCACTACCATTACTGGCGCATAATGTAGAATAGAAGGTTTTAGGAGACAACGCCATCTTGCTTTTAAAATCCCATAGCAGCGTTCTATGCAATTTCTGACCCTGCAATGCATTTTTGTGTAATGGTCCTCTGGTGATCCCGGTGCCGCATTTAAAATAGGAGTCATCATACAAGGCGAAAGTGGAAACGCTGAATCTCCTGAAATATTGAAATTATTACATACATTTAAACAAATATAATTGAAAATTGCATACTCTAACAAGTCATTCAAACCATAAAAGAAATTTACCTAAAATCCAGAAAGTTTCTCGGGTATTTGCTTCTTCCAAGTGTGGTCTTAAGGCCATCATACGCCATACATGCGCATCGTCCGATTCACCTCCGTACCTCGCATTTATCGCAATTATTTTCAAATTGGAATCGCAAATCTACAGAGTGGAATAGTAATATGATATATTATATGACTATGATCAGCTATTTTGAATACATTTCAATAAACGAAATATTTATTTACCATAAGAGCATTCATTGAATAGAAACCTTTTTGGTTGAAAAATGCCTCTTCGTGGACTTTCGGTCTTATCATAGCTATGTGGATTCCATCTATGCATCCAATTACATCCGGAAACTGATATTTCTCATAAAATCTGAAACACGTACAATTTTAAAGATATAGTAACAGCGATGTGTAGGTTCAGCTGGGGTGGGCTCTTGAACTCGGGTTCTTCGTGGGAAGCGGATCTTATTCCTCAAATCGACTACTCCCAGAGAACCCGGTTCAGGACTCGGACCCAAGCCCGGAACTCGGAGCCGGAACCCGAATGCTTCTACCGGCGTCCCCAAGTTTGCGGTTCGAGCCGATCCCGGGTTCAAGTTCTTTTGCTGGTAGCCCCCAGTCAATGAACGCATTGAAATGGAACAAATTCAGGGAGAGCTGATTTTTCGCTGGCGGATAGTACTTCTTACAGAGAGTATTTTCCAAAAAGTCCCCATCCCTCCCCCGCTTGCTCCCCCCCCCCATCCCTCCCCCGCTTGCTCCCCCCCCCCCACTTTGAAATTGTAGAGTTCTACAAAATCCATCATATCTCCTAAACTATAACACATATCTGAAAAAAAAATACGTTATTTTTTTAAGAAAGCTGTCTAGAAAAAAGATAAAATATATTTTTTTTGTTATCTACTACGGTTTGGCAAATAATAATGACATTGCCGCCAAAAAAATCATGCTGATTCTTGTAACTACGTAGCTTCTCATGCTGATTTCTTGTAACTGAAAAATCTCATGCGGAAAGTCATGCATCTGATGGAGGGCAGGACTAGAGTGTTCTGATATATGTGGCCACTGCAATGGACTCTCCTGCAGTAACACATCTAAAAAATACTGATGAAATATTTGAAGACGGCTGTGATGCCCTGTGAATATTCTGTAGTCCCCTAAAACCTACGAAAAGTTGTATAATTTTTGTAATGTAATTCTTTACATTTTTTATTGCACATACTATTTAGTGTTTAAAGTGTTTTAATATCAATTAAAAAGTACTCAGTGTTTCAATTTAAAACTATAAATAGTGCTTTTGGAGATCGCGCTTTCGGAGTGTCTGGACAACCCCCCCCCCCGGAACTTAGATGCATAACAAGCCCAACAGAATTTAGGTCCAAATTAAAAACCTACCTTTTCGGGCTCTCATACCCTTAAATAAAAATACCTATCGGAGAGCATTATAAAATTTTGCTTTTGTTTTCAAAATACGCTCATTACAGAACATATTATATATTATAGTTCCCAATTATGTCCTCTGCGTGCGAACTGTGTCTTAATTTCTCTAAATAAACAATAACAGTGTTAATCTCTAGTGACCCTCCAGGTAAGTATGGTCTTGTATATATTTTCTGCCTGTACGGTGCATTTTTACAGCAGCATCGCGTTCATTGGTCAAATCATTGCATATATAGTTTCATATCGGTGATCGGTGAACCGGTGGATGCAATTTTTAGCCATAAGTTGTTGTAGTGATCCGATAAACCGGTGGATGCAATTTTTAGCCATAAGTTGTTGTAGTGATCCGATAAACCGGTGGATGCAATTTTTAGCCATAAGTTGTTGTAGTGATCCGATAAACCGGTGGATGCAATTTTTAGCCATAAGTTGTTGTAGTGATCCGATGAACCGGTGGATGCAATTTTTAGCCATAAGTTGTTGTAGTGGTTTTTCTAGTTTATAGTTAGAAATAAGATTGTATAAACATATTATAAATTTGTACAGCGCCCTTGAGGTGATCTTTCACAAAAACGGCGCTATACAAGTCATCCAAATATTATTATTATTACCTAAACACCAATCGGTCACCTGCACCACTGTGGGCCCGGCTCGACTGCCAAGCCTCATAGCCTGCACTCCGTGCCGTCCTGCGATTGAGTCGGAATTTTACCAATATTAAGGACAAAAGTAAACAATGTTATACATTGTTTTAAAGCCTATTAAATTTGGCAAATAGTTTGTTAGAAACGTTTTTGTGTTTCCTCAGACAAAAAAATATTCACCCTTAAATCAAAATTTTACAAAAAAAATAATTTTTTGGCGACAATGTCATTATTATTTGCCAAACCGTAGTAGATAACAAAAAAATATATTCAATCTTTTTTCTAGACAGCTTTCTCAAAAGTATAACGCTGTAAATTTTTTTTCAGATATGTGTTATATTTTAGGAGATATGATGGATTTTGTAGAACTCTGCAATTTCAAAGTTTGGGAGGGTGCAGCGGGGGAAGCAAGTGGGGAATGGGTGGGGACTTTTTAATAAAATACTCCCTAGAGCATGTACTACTTACCTGCAAAAATTTAGTTATCCCTGAATTTGGTTCAGTTAATGCCTATTTTTTGTCAAAATTGACGCTATGGTTCCGGCTCGGGCTGAACCCATGCAACAGCACCCAGTACGTAGTCCGCACCAAAGATCGCGGACCCGGGATCTGCTCCTAGAACTCGAGTACTTTTAAAAGGAAGCAGTCTCGGAGGCCACCGGCAAAATGCAGAACTTACCCATCTCTAAAGGTACTGACACACTTGCTCACACAAGCCGGCTTATGAGCATGCTCATTAATTAGTACGCTTATGTCAAAAATAGTCAACTGTACACATTGGCTCAATAATGAGCAGGCTTGGTTTGAGCTTTCTCGTGAATGAGCGTGCTCAAAGCCAACATTTGAACACACATGCTATTTAATGAGCATGCTCATGTCAAATAGAGTCAGTTTCATTCGCTCAGAACTAAACAAAATAATATTACTGCTTGCAATGCAAATATTTAAGATTCTTCTGACTTAAAAAAATAAGATGTTTGATTTGGGTCCAAGATGTCAACAAATCAGAAAATGACTGAATCTTAAAAAATAAATGCTAATTTAAATAGAATGTGGTTTCATTTTGGAGGTAAAGGAGCTTTTGGGGAATTTGGAAATCTATTGTGGGTATTTTAGTGACCTTGTGTTCCAAATATATTCGTGATTCATATTAGGTCAATGTGTGATTCCCATAATAAATAAAATAAGCCCAGCAGGCTATTTTGACATTTTCGCAAAGTATGCGCAGACGCGAACTGAGATCGGATTGAAATGAGCGTGCTCATAAGTTAGCCTGTTCACACATGCTTAGAGGCTTCCCCTTCAACCCAATAAGCATGCTCATAAATCAAACGGCTGTTGATTTGTGAGCGTACTCATTTGGCTTCAAATGAGCATGCTCATACTAGTAACGTCACTGACACACTTGCTACTAGGTAGCATGCTCTTTGGCTTCAAATGAACAAGTGTGCCCGTAGCATAATAGGTACTAAACTATCAATATAGTTTTTAGAATTTACTTTTTTTTTAAATTCTTTCAGGACAACAATAAGCTGGGAGCTGACCTTGCAATACAATTTTGTTCAATTAGTATGAATATAATGTATGTATTTTTGTATATGCCATGTATTTATATAATGACATTGCAACATATGTGTGTACTTACTTGTACCATGTATTTGTTATTGTTAATATAGGGTCTTTCATTAGGAGCTTCCTATCTTTAAATTTAAATAAAACAGAGTGTGTGTGAGAGATCATTGAAAAAAAAAATATTTTGAAGATTCTATTGATGCCATTATGTATGGAATATAACATCCTTCAAATGTCTGCCGCGGCTTCTCATGGTGGAGCGCATACGAAATGTCCTATTTTCCATGACTCTGGCGCATAAATCACGCTGAATTTGACCGATGGCATGGGTTATGTTGCCTTTGGGGGCTGTGGTTTGTGGCTTATTCACATTGACCAGCAACTTAAGAGATCCAAGAGCATCCAATGCATTCCGAAAAATTCACTGTTTGGTGTGGATTTTGGGCTGGCGGCCTCATCGGTCCATATTTTCAAACGAAAAAAAAAATTCGAAGATATCTCACACACACTCTGTTTTATTTAAATTTAAAGATAGGAAGCTCCTAATGAAAGACCCTGTACATTCGTGTTTACCTAAACATTTTTTACCATTTCTCATTAAGAGTATATTATAGGGGCAGAATTGTAATTTGCTGAAAAACGGCTCTCTAAAACGGCTTAATACTACCTTTCGTGTGTCATTCTCAGACTTGATATTTTTTGTTACCAAATAATGGACTTTTATTTTTCAATCTGCTTATTTTTTTTTGTAATTGATGTAGGCATTCGACCATGAAAAATAAAAACATCGATACACCATACAACCCACTTTTAAAACTTCAGTCTATGATTATCGCACTAATAATGATTTTACACAATATTTTAAATTAAAAATATATACATAATACATACATCTGTAGAAGTACGGCCTCTTATTATCGTTATGATATCTGTGGATATTGATAATTAAATAAATACTTCATTTTTTCACTAAATTTGAACACGTTTCTTAGCTTCTACTCATTCCGGGCTGGAATCTCCCGTTGGCAGGTAGCGAAGCTGTACGCTCCTCGTTTGACAGCGTATATATTTTGAAAATACGGTCGAAGTGTTTCATTAATAGCTGTAAACATAGAATACCGACTCACTTGAAGCACTTCAATAATCTCAGGAAGCTACAAAAACAGAAAGTACTCGAAAATTCTCTTTTTTGGTATAAATTTTTCGAACTGTGACTTTTCAACGGCCATATTGTATAAATCGTTGAAAATATAACATTACATGTGCGTTCTTGGTTCTCGTTCCGAAACGGCGTTAGCGCGATGTTCACACGTGTGTGCGCACATACTTGCAACGCGCACGTTTTGCAAGTATGTGTGAGAATTAATTGTGCTGCGTACACACACACAGCTATAATATATGTAGCGTGGATTATTTCGGAATGTCAGTATGTTCATTTGTGAGCATTTGCTCGCCGTCGGTAAATTATGTACGCTGTGTTTGGTAATAGATACAAAAATTACCTTATATTATTAGTATTACTATCAAGTATAATGGACTAGAAGACGAGATAGGTAAACCATACGTCATCAAGTACACGGATGAAACTACTTTGTAGTGATAATGGATAATGGGTAAAGCCATGGAAATAGTGAGCGATTTTTTTCGAAAAAATTACGACATCGAGTACGCGAACGGAAATGGTTTCATATGATAAAGGGGGATTAGAAAATGAGAAAAAGCAGGTCTGCCAACCGGCAGCCTAGCACGTTCCCAGGCAGCCGGCGTCAAAGTGGGGTAAAAAATAGTAAATTTTACGTCATCGAGTACACGAATGAAACCAATGAATAACATAGTCCAGATCGTTCTATTTAAGAATTTCTTGGTCTGCCGACCAGCAGCCTGATAGCTTTTAGTGTACGACTTTTTAATTATTATTATTTTTATTTTTTTTCGTTTATCTGAATTATTATTTTTATTTCATTATAGTTTTAAATTAGATTGCCATATTTTAAAAAAATAAGCCATAATGATAAAAAAAAAAAGTATTTGAGAGTTCCGAGTGTACCCATCCGTCGGGCGAGCCTTTCAACGCCAAACCACTTACGAAACCTGCCGCGGTGCCCCTCACCGCTGTCGCGTGTCCATATTATTGTACAAATTTATAATAATAATAGTCATTTTAAGATTGCCAAATAGTCCATAGTAGTTGGAAGTTCGAACAACTAACGCATCGTCGCCGTAAGAGTTGCGTTCGTTCGTAAAACGACGGAAATTTCCGAACCTCGCCCGTTTCATATCGGTTTTGCTTCCCCTGCTGCATCGATTACATCGAATACAAGATCGAAACTAACGAAAAACTGTAATATAGATCATCCCATTCATGACTTCCTTGGTCTGCCGACCAGCAGCCTGGCAATTTTTTGTGTACGATTTGTTTTAATTAAAAAAAAATCAATATCTTTATTATTATTTTTATTTCAATATGGTTTTAAAAACTTAGAATGCCAGATATTAAATTAAATAAGTGGTAATGGCAGGCGCTTGCATTATAATGTAGTTTCCCTGTTATAGACTGTTTTTATACAATACATAACTACGAAATCCATAATTATGAAGCAGAACTTGTTTATAATTAACTGTTTTTATACAATAAATAATAATATTATTGAACATATAAAATAAATAAAAAATCGAGTGTGCAAGACCACACGACTGAAGCAAAATTTCACTAACTTATAAAAGAACACATGATATTGGGGTGACATTGACATTGACATTCCAGACAATATTGTTTGTTGCATTTCACACAGTAGTACACACTCATGCGTCTTTTTTTCGCTGGGCAAAAGTTGCTCCGTTTTCTTTGGCATGCTCTGTTTCCTTTTTTAATGACATTGATCACCGTTCGCATCGATGATCACCGTTCGCATCGATGATCACCGTGCGCATCGATGATCACCGTTCGCATCGATCACCGTTCGCATCACACTTTTCGTAACAATCAGACCTTTCGTAACGCATTCACCAGTTTACCCCCAAGTGTCGATCGTGCGTAAAGAAGTTTTACTTTAAAAAAAACGAGTGTGCTTTAGACCACACGACTGAAGTTAAACTTCACTAACTTATAAAAGAACATATGACATTGAAACACGTTAAAAAAGGAAACGAAGCATGTTCAAAAGTTGCACATGCTCCGTTTCCTTTTTTAATTTTTCGTAACAATCACACTTTTCGTAACGCATTCACCAGTTTACCCCCAAGTGTCAAGCGTGTGTACAGAAGTTTTACTTTAAAAAAAATAATTATATAATACATAAATACGAAATACATAATTACGAAGCAGAACTTGTTTATAATTAACTGTTTTTGGCTTGTTTATAATAAACTGTTTGTTTGTATAATAACTTGTTTATAATAAACTGGGCATGTAGAGCGAATGAACGAAGAAAGTAGTGTAAGAAGAATATACAACGCAAATGTGAATGGTAGAAGAAGTCGGGGACGTCCGAGGAAGACATGGCACGATCAAGTGAATCAGATACTTGAGTCGGGCCATGTCAAAAGTCAGAATAATAGAAGAGAATGAATGAGACGATGTATGAATGTGAGTGAGGCAAAGAGTGTGTGCCAAGACCGAGTTGTTTGGCGGTCCGTCCTCTCTGCCTACCCCTGCGGGGAAACGTCGTGATGGTTAGTTAGTTAGTTAGTTAGTTTTTATACATAAAATAATAATATTATTGAACATATAAAAGAAATAAAAAATTAAAATGGAGTTCTACAAAATAAACTTAATAACAATAAATGAACCACGAGATTCCAAACGTCGTTTATAATGGAAGTCCTGCGAGTATGAACGACCATGAACTATGGGAAAAAACCATCAACAAGCAAATTATGAAACATTTGTAAAAAGGATCATATTAAATATTCTACCAAAATAATAAGTTCCATAAGTTGAACACACTTTGTTATTGGTTTTGTTTTTACTTCGATATTTAAAAATATTGTGCTCGTCATATCATACACATGTTGAATGTTGAAGTTTTAAAATTCGCGAAGGCATCACTACCGCCACCTAGCGATCTAATAATGAATACATTTTGACAGTTTTAGAATTCGGCTGTGGCTATTACATCCCTTTAACAGTGTGTATTCTAAATTAGTAATCTTCTCTGTAATATTTTGGTAAAGCGTCGATGACATTGAGCGAGTTTACAAGTTACTTTCTGGGAAATTCACTATCTGTTAGTAAACTTGCAAGTGTCATCGTGTTACTTGTTAACTAGCAGATTGTTGACAACCTACGAAAAAAGTTGAAAGGTTGTCAACTTTACTTACTCGTGGTTGGTTTATTTATGCGCTCAAAATGGCGGCCAAGAAACAGCTGATTTCGACTGTCAAACATCTGACAGAATTAGTTCACGCAGGCGTCGTTATTCTGGCTACTGGGTAGCTGTGGCGCTAGAAGCGACCTACGAGCTCAGTTTTGTGTCATCATGAGAATCTCACTCGCCGATTCACCCGCTTTTAAACTTAGTAGATAGTAGCTTGTAAACTCGCTCAATGTAATTGAGGCTTGACTATTTTATGGAGACTTATGTTTTCTTATTTATTTTTATTTTATTTTATAAATGTACAAACATGACATATTACACCACATACATAATTTTTGTAAATCTTATTATTCCTCCCTTCAACCTCGATAGAGACGACATGCAATAAAATTAATATTACTGTAATCGTCAAGTCAGACCGTTCTTCGCATAAATTTCCAAAACAACACTGTGTTTCATCATCATTATGAAATTCAAGTAAGTGTACAAAGACAGAGCAAAGGTTAAACAGTTTGGAACCAAAAGGCACTAAGTCAGCGGTGACCTTGGTTTCCATTTAAATCTACATGGAAGGCTTTTGTAGTCTAATTAGACTATAGAAATATAATACTAGCAGTTGAAAACCCGCTTCTAAGGTTTTTGCTGCTAGGCCCTGCGGGCAGCTTTTAGTTCGGCTTCGCCCAGTTTGAGTGTTGGTGACCATTATACAAATCCGATAGGAACTGGTTCCAAAAATAGCCAGTTCCTCGGATCCACTGTGATCCAGTGACAGCTAGTCACCGATACAAAGTAACCGTGACAAAGTAACCGAGACACGCAATGACGCCATATGTAATATATGATTTATTGCATATAGCCGCCTATAAATCCTAGTGCTTATACCTAGGGAATAAACTTCCATAAGCGAGCTGCTGACGGAAGTAGTGACATCTTTTGGCAGATTCTTGAATTAAAAACCGAATTACAACAGTAGCTTTGCTTGAAATTTCACAAACACAGATGTTATTTGTGGCGCGGCGCATAAGGCGTGGCGTTGGACATGCAATGGATGCAAGGCTATTAATACTGTTGGATGATGTATTTAAATCGGCCTTAGACTGTGCCCATGTGTTAATTCCTCTATACAGGGTGATGGAGAAATGAAATATTAGATAAAATAATTACACATTAGTCTGTCATCTGAATATGCCTTAATTAAGATAATTAACAAACAATATATAATAAATCGGAACATACCCTTGTTTGACAGAATCCCTTGCTTGCTGAGTTCCTGGGAATATGATATGTCGGTTCATGATTTCGTTAATAGCCGACACAATCTCATGCATGTGCCGGCTAACCGATTTTTGAGAAAGGTTCGAATGAAAATCGTTTCCCACAATTGTTTGACAGAACCCTGTTGCAAGGAACGAGAGTGTCGTTAGAACCTTAAAAAAAAAATATATATATATATATAAAAATTAAAATATGCTTATATGTATTTATATGAGTATGTAGTATACGAGAATAAAAAAGTATATAAATATAAATCAGAAAATGTTTATATGTACGAGGGCTGTCCGTAAAATAAGGTCTCCAAGGCGCTAAGATCGCGAGGAACAATTTTACGCGAGATCCGGCAACACTGGCGGCTTGTAGCCTGGTTCCCCTACCACATTGCACTCTCTGCGATATTTAGTCTCAGCGTGGCAGCCGTTCGCGAAGAAGCCTCCACTCGCCGCATTTGCCAGGTATGAATTACGCTCCATAATTATTTTTTTACAAAACCCCGGTAGTTAATCATTTCAGAGGCTTTAAGTGTACGAAAAATAGTGTATGAGTGAATTTAAATGCGTGCCGGACAGCCATCAGTTGCAATTGCCAAAGTGGAAAAAGCAATGATTGCAGATCGACGGGTGACAGTGCGGGAGCTCTGTGAGATTATCCCTGATGTCAGTAAGACCGCTATTGACAAGATTTTGACAAAACATTTAGGAGACCACAAGGTCTGCCCAAGGTGGGTCCCAAAATGCTCACCGAAGATCACAAACCACAATGGTTGAAGCAGCCCGCGAATTCCTCGAGTACTACGACATTGATGTGAAGAATTGTTTGACTCAATTGTGACTGGGGACGAAACCTGGGTACACTACATGACAACAAAGACAAAGGAACAGTCCCGTCAGTGTCGTCATTCAGATTCACTGAAGCATAGTTTAAGAGCAGTAAAAGGAGAGCATAGCACACTGCTGACGGGCGCGGCGATTGGAAGCTCCATCGCGAACGGCTGCCACGCCGAGACTAAGCGTCACAAAGGGTATAGCATGGTGGAGATTTGACAAGGGGAAACCAGGCTCTATGCCAGTGTTGTCGGACCGCGCGTTAAATCGTTCCTCGCGACCACTGACCCTTGGAGACCTTACTTTACGGACAGCCCTCGTATTTATATGGGTATGTATATGAGATGTCCATGCGTTGCTAAACCATTAATTCGGTTGCGATGAAACTTTGGAGATTTGATGTGCATATGCATTTACAATTTGGGAGGCGGGAATGGGTACCGCCGCTCCGGGAACCTTTATTGGATAACCAACATCTCTGCCATAGGTCAACCCAAGTGGTTCGCTACGTTTGGTGATTTAGCAGGGGTGCCCGGGTTCACGGGGTGAGGTTTGTCTAGGTCTTGGAGGCGGATGACCAGGACAGACTGAACCCCAGATTCCTACCCACCCCTTAAACCTCTTTCCTTCCCAGAACTCTCCTCTCCTTACTTTCCTTAAAAAAAACCCTACACACAGCATCCCTAAAGATGACATAGATCCTGAGGGAAATTATTTTCCTCAGGGCCTCCTGTGTGGAGCTCATGTAAAAAAAAAAAAAAAAATATACCCGCGATAGTTTTTATTATATAATGTGTTAATATAAGTGAGTTCTGGCAACATGAAATTACGCATTGATAACCATTCATCCGATTGCGATGAAACTTTGAGGAATTGATGTGTGCATGCCCGCGATGGTGTTTTGTATATACATATTATGAGTTCTGGCATTATAAAATTTGTACAAAAAATTGCAATAGGTGGCGAGCGAGCTGTTTGAAAACTGAATGTATGGAATGCGGGAGGGAAACCTGGGAGGGGGAAGGCGGAGTGGGAATGTGTGAAGGGAAGGGGATGCAGGAGAGGAAGGGGAGGCGAAAGGAGAATGGGAAAGGACACACAGGGAGAAAGAATTTCTTTATTAAGTGGCGTAGCAACACTCTAAGTTATTAAGGGAACTCGCTAGTAGAAACTAAATAAATGTCACCAGATCAAGTGTTCTGCAAACTTTTTGTGTTCAAGGTACACCAACCAAATCAAGAAATTTTAGAGGTAAACCAAAGAAAAAAATCAATGTTAATTTATATTTATTATTAAAATCAATATATAATATGAAAATATTATGTTGAGCTCATGGGGGATTTTTTAAATATTTTATGTTTTTGTTGTGAATGATGAATACTTGGAGCAGGTGGATGAGTTTGTGTATCTGGGTAGTGTGTTTACGAGAGATGGGAAGGCTGATAGAGATATTGAAAGAAGGGTGAATGCCGGTAACTCCATTAATGGAGGACTGAATGCCGTTGGCGCTAATAAAAAACTGTCAAAAGAAGCGAAGCTAGCAGTCCATAATGGAGTCCTGGTACCTACCCTGATGTATGGCAGTGAGGCATAGAACTGGCAGAGGAAGGATGAAAGTAAACTGAATGCTGTTGAAATGAGATCCCTGAGGCGTATGTGTGGTAAAAAAATGTTATATTCCATCAGTTAAATCTAAATTTAACAAATAGGAAATCTCATGGGAAATTACCCCACGTTATAGGAAAAAATCAAAACCCAGCGATCCACGAAAACGGCTAAGATAAAATACGATCCTTTTTTAATTTGTGTTCGGGAATGATCGCTCTTCAGGTTTTTACGAGTGGATACTAGGATCAAATCCTTTTTGAGTATTTTTTATTCTTGGCGGAGAAGGTTTACTTTTAGTTCCCGTGAGCACTTAGGCCATAGGCCCATTGTGCTATCTCCCATTTTACCTCAATCCTTTAACAACAAACCAGTCCCTTTAATATAGTTCACCAGAAGTGTAATTGGAAATGAAGCTATATCTTCTGGTTCGACAATGTGTCTTCCCAGGTCTCATTTCCCCTCTTCACTTGTCCTTGGTTCCTTGAAGGCCCCATGAGGGAAGAGGGCTTCATCTCTCCTCTCCACTCCTTAGTTACCGAAGGCTCCACGACGGAGAGTCCACTTCCCCTTGGTTCTCTAAAGACCCCACAAGGGAAGAGTCCACCCTACCTCGGTTCTCCGAGGGCCCCAGGAGGGAAGAGGACTTCATCTCTCCTCTTTATTCCTCCTTGGTTCCACAAAGGTCCCAAAAGGGAAGAGGACTTCATCTCCCCTCTTCTGCCTCTTCACTCCTCCTTGGTTCTACAAAGGCCCCGCAGGGGAAGAGTTCACAGAGATGGTCTCATTTCTCCTCCTCACTCCTACATGGTTCCCTGAAGGCCCCTCATGGGAAGAAGACATCACTCTCCACCTCACTCCTCCTTGGTTCCTCAAAGGCCCCACGCTGGAAGAGTGCCCTTCCCCTTGGTTCCCTGAAGGCCCCGCAAGGCAAGAGTTCATGGAGGTGACCTCAGCTCTCGTCTCCACGGCTTCTCATCTTGGTTCCTCCTACAGGCCCCAGGAAGGAAGTCCACGGAGGTGGCCTCAGCACTCCTAGGTTCTCAAAAGGTCCCTAGTTTTCGAAAGGTCCAATCTTTTGTCCCATGAGTTACCAGGGAAATAGAAGGTCCATTCCAGCAGAGCCCCGAGTGCTGGAGTAAGGTCTAAATACTCCAAGATGCGACCTTGTTTCTCGGAGGCACCGTTCGTGACACTGTTCCCAAGGACATTCAGCCTGAACACGGTAGCTCACACCTTGGCTTGGGATGGCTATTGCAGGTTTGTGTTTCCACTCCCTGAAGGATGGGTTCACCACACTCCCTACGCTAGACTTTTTGAGTAACAATATACAGTAACTTTTGGTGAAATTGACTTAAAAATTTGACGAGGGCGACACATTTCGGCATATTTTGAGAAAATTGATTATCCTGCTTAGAAATGTGAGCCTGCTTAACTGAGCACAGGAGATCAACATTTGAAGCAATCGTTGCTCTCATCTCTTCGTCGATCGTCCTCAGGCGTTCTTTTTTTTTTTTTAATTCAATCAGAGTTTTAGTATTAATTAAAACCCCCAATTCGCAAAAGTAGGTCACGGCAAATGGTAAGAGAATTGCAACATCAAGCTTTGAAAGCAGTGGATACTCATTTTTTATATGCAGCCAAAAATGTGCTAGTTCTGTTTCAGAAAATTTTTTTTTTAATTTTGTATCAGTTTTTAGTTCCACTAATTCTTCCCGCTCGTTCATTCAAGAGAAATAACCAACCGTCCATGTCCATAGATTACAGATCACACTTACTAAAATACCAGTTCATTTCTTCTGAATCGGCAGCCATAACATTTGGAAACATTTCATTACTACCATTGGTAGTGTGGCTGATCCATAAAACAAATTTAGCGCGAAAGCTTTCAATCTTGTCCGATGACGTTAAAATATTACAATTCCTGCCTTGCATTTTTTTGTTGAGCTCATTTAAATGAGCAATACGAGATATGCAAGTTTTGCTATCCATTTATATTTTTTAAACAAAGAAGCAAAATCTGAATCTTGGGTCTCTAAAAACTCTGGGACTCATTTTTAGCTCAGCGACAGGGGGATTGACATTGTAAGAAAAGGTGATAAATTAGATAATGTTGTATTCACTTTAAGCTCCAAGGGCACTCCGGTTTTTCGCCTACGCAAGGGGAGTATTGGCCTCAACTCCTCACACAAAGCTCTGAACAGGTCCTGTGATAGCCGATATTGAGCGATGAACAATGTCACAGGAATATTCATTGGGTTTGAGAGATCCCTCAACTCGCGTCTTCGCACTGCCATTTCTCTGAGCTCCTCCCTGAGCAAGATTCGTTTAACAAAACGACGGCGCATATAAGTGTCCATTGTGGCTAAAACATTACACATAAATTATTAATAAGATTGCAACAGACCCGTACCTATTTAGTACATAATATTATAGTAGAGGTAGATAAATATTTACAACAAACTACTATTTACTAAGTGAGATGTAAAAAATGCATTCAAATTCAATTTTCATTCAAGTTTAAAAAAATTTTAAACGATCCCTCTGCCGCGTTGGTCATTTAGGAAAGTTTCGCTTCGATTTAAATACGCACAAATTACTTATAACTAGACATCGGATTATATGCACTAACAAAGTGCCAAAATATGCACTAAAAAAGGCCGAAATATGCATTAAAAACTCTTGATATGCCCAAAATATGCACAA
This sequence comes from Limnephilus lunatus, assembly GCA_917563855.2. NCBI lineage: Eukaryota > Metazoa > Arthropoda > Insecta > Trichoptera > Limnephilidae > Limnephilus > Limnephilus lunatus. The sequence continues at coordinate 14,192,822 of OU830597.1, read as the reverse complement.
TGCATAATCAAAAAATTATTTTTATTTTTATAAAGACGGTACAAAAACTTAAAATTATGCATAGTTTTTGTGACAATGTACAATTAAGTAATTTTCCAAATTTTCGAGCGTAAATTTTGTCACCCAGTTTTAATTTGTACCCCAAAATCTCAAAATTTTCAGCATAGAATAACACCGCCATTAGCCAAGTACCCCCATCGAGTTATAATAGGTTCTGGCAGCAATGCTAGATTTGGCAATTGCTCTTTGTAAAACTGCACACGATGGTGCTTTTAAAAACACATTTTTTCGTAGAGGAAATCAATTTGTTAAAATTCCCATACTCTCTTGCCTTGCCAATTTGGATAAAAAGTTTGCATGGCTTATCCAGCTTTCACCATGTACGGCGCAGCATCAGAAACAAATATGCAGATTTTTTCATCCACAGAAGAATCGGGAAACAAATCTTATGGAATCATTTGTGAAACGAGCAACAGTTGAATTATTTGTTTTTTCTAGGACTTTTAAAACCAAGTGGGGAATAGGGGGCTCCTTTGTGAGTTTTCCAACTATCGAATTCGTTATATATCGTCCACATGAATCCGCCAATTCCTCCCGCTACTAAAAGGAATATGCATGATTGGAAAAAAGGCTAAAATATGCATTAACGCCGTAATTAGAGAGTTATAAGATGTTTCTTGTAGGAATCGCTGAAACGAGGTGTAATTAATAGTAATTGATTAATTAATAATAACCTGTGCCTAAAAGTTCGGCGGTTACGTAAAAATCTATCGACCTAGTTAAGGTATCGTAATTCGAAATAATTACCTATAAAAACAACTAAACAAGTATTTAAATTCGAGAAATATGTCAATAACCGACTTGTCAACAACTGCGGAATGCGTGGGAATGCGGAACCCGGAACCATAAATAAACCAATCCATAACCATATACTATGTAGAACACGGAACCATAAATAAACCAAACGCCAATAAATAAATCAATGATTTTTGCAAAACGGCTTTTTACTTTCATGACTGGCTAGAATACTTCTTGCTGAAAAGCCATTAAAAAAGAAGAAGAAGATCAATAATTTCTCGTGATAATTCCATAGATAATGCAACTGTCTACTGTCAGATGACTGTCAGTTTGACATGAGAATTATTCTGAACAATAAGCGGTAATTATTGCTATTATCGCGTCTTATGTCCTACGTGGACTGTATAAAACACACGTATTACATTATATTTACCGCGATGTGGGACACCGTTGTGCAATATTCAACGTAAGAAAAATTGTTTAAGTCATTCTGTAAATTAAATGTACTCTTTTTAATTAATAAATCGGAACTCTCGGATTCCGGGTAGTTTCGAACCAATCTCTTTGTTATTCCGTTGTAATAACAAAGTATGGAACCACTACAATAATGGTTAGCTGTGAAATGCCGGTTAATTAGGATAATATAAATTAATAGGCATGTAGAGCGAATGAACGAAGAAAGTAGTGTAAGAAGAATATACGACGCAAATGTGAATGGTAGAAGAAGTCGGGGACGCCCGAGGAAGACATGGCACGATTAAGTGAATCAGATACTTAAGTCGGGCCATGTCAAAAGTCAGAATAATAGATGTATGAATATGAGTGAGGCAAAGAGCGTGTGCCAAGACCGAGTTGTTTGGCGGTCCGTCCTCTCTGCCTACCCCTGCGGAATAACGGCGTGATGGTTAGTTAGTTATATAAATTAATATTATTCCACACAATAGAAATCAATTCAACTAAAACTTGAAGTGAAATGACACAAAACTGCGCTATACACATATTACGTTATTATTATTATTATTAAAACCATGAAAACCTTTCATTTAAATAGAATGTGTTTGATGAGTATTTGAATGCATATATTGATAATTTATGATTATGAACGCTTGTGAGTATTTCAAAGCATATATTTATATTGAACGCATTCTACTGTTTATACTCCCTCGTTTGTTTGTAAAATGAAATTAACACACTTTGTAGAGTTCATTTTTCATAGTATTACCTACCACCAGATGTCCGTGCTCTAAGATTGCAAGCATTGAGAAAAGGGAAATTAAATGTTTCATAAGCCGCCTCACTTGGCACAGATTATGGGAATTACACTTCATTTCAACAATTACTACATATAAGAAACAACTATTTACATTCACAAAATAAGTTATTAGGTTTTTAGTTGAGGTAAATTAAGTAATTCATATATGTATGTATATTATTTAGGTTGAAATAAAACTTCACAAATCAAATCCATACAAAAAAATTTAAAATGGCGGTAAAGGGATTGTTTTATACGGGAAGTTTTGAAATTTGATGGAATAAAAATTGAATTTTAATGCATCTTTTACCATCTATCCAAACATTATTAGTTGTTTCTCGAAGTAATTTAATTGAAACATGGTATAATTTCCATAATCTGTGCCTTAAAATTTACCAAAGGGAATCTGTCGAATGGATTGCCTGTTTTCGCATAGTTACTGTGAGCTTTAGACTTGAGGTGGCCGCTAAGTTGACTGTGAAAATAAAGAAGGCGCTGCACAATAGCGTAATACCTTTCAATACTCTCACCCTGCATGCCGCTTGATGAAAACCCAACTCGGCAATTTTTCGCCGAGAACCGTGACAGAGTTCTCGGTAGAATTTGTAGCCGAGAATGCCGAGACCAAGATCTCGGTCGACCCTTAAAAATATCTTTAAAAAAAATGTTTAATCTTAAGTTTTTAGAGCAAAATTAAAAAAAAATTATATTTCTTTTAACTTAATAAATGAAAATGAAAAAATTGTGCTTCAAAAATTTTCAGGAAGTTAGATTTTGACCTCTTAAGTTTGTGTTTTCCAGGTTCCTTTTGATCCTATCATGCTCGCTGATGTTTGTGGCCATGATAACGGTGGTGATGGTGCCTCTGGCGCTGATGTTCGCCACGTGGTTCATGCGTATCGATGCGCGCAAGAAGCAGCGTCGTCTCAAGGAAGGCACTATCGTGGCCTTCTTCCACCCTTACTGCAACGCCGGGGGGGGTGGAGAGAGGGTGTTGTGGGTAGCTGTCAATGCCATTCTGACCAGGTGGGTGGAATAACAAACTTATTTTACACTAATAGTTCCCAAAAATATCCCTCAACTGTGCGAAAACGGGCAGTCCGTTTGATAGATTCCCCTACCTTAACATTTGGAATGCCGAGTACTAGTAACCTATACCTTCGAAGTGTGGCGAGGGTAAGAACCCCTTGAACCGAATGTATCAACATGAGATTACCTTATGGATACCTTACCAGGCGGTCAATGGATACAACATGTTTTATCCAATGGGTACTTTTGGCGCGTGAGAAATTAACAAACAGATTGCAATCTTTAGAGCACTGGTGCCAGGTGGGAGTGCTGTCCTTATTCTTTCGGTATTTCAATGGAAGATGCTCCAAGGAACAAGCTTCATTGATCTCTTTGACAACGGTGCACAGTCAGAAATAAGAACGAGCGGTTTCTACGACTTGTTCTTGAGTTCAACAGCTTGGCTGTATAACGATTTGCCGGCTTCTGTATTTCCTCCCTCCTACAACATTTCCTCCCTCATTCAAGAACCTTGTTCACTCCTTCCTCTCCTCAAACAGACCCTCCACTTAGCATCCTCAAAAATGCCATTAGCCCAGAGTGAAACTATTTTCCTCAGAGCCTCCTGTATGGAGTTAATGTAATCTTTAGGAGAATCGGCGTTTTGGACATTTGGCAACTTTATGCAAAAAATATACTAACTTACCTATTCAAACATAGAACTGTTTTTGACAATATCCAAACTGTTCGTGATACGAGAACTAAAGGGCAAAATCTCTTACTTATCCCTTTCGCCAAAACAACGTTTGGTCAAAGAAACTTCAGATACTTTGCAACTAAACTTTATAATACACTTCCACTGACCATTAAACAGCACACTAATTATGTAAAATGCAAATCAGATACCAAGTCTTGGATCACTAGCAAAGACAGATCATATATTAACAATATTTTTATAACCTCCTAATGCATGCTTTCCCTTTGGTACAATGCTGATTGTCCTTGTACTTTTACTTTTACTTTAAATTTATATAACATTGTTGTTGTTATCTTATTCTTCTTTTTGTGTTAAACTACTTATGTTAAAATGCGCCTGCTCTCAACACAGGAATTCCTAGTGAGACAGGCACAGTACAATCACCTATGTAACTTGATAAATAAAGATTATTATAAAAATAATAAAATAATTTTTTTATATGGTTCAAACAAAAGTAAGTCACAGTTTTGTACGTGGGTCCTCAAATGACCATTCAGTCCCATTTTGTCTCTTTCGCAGTTGAAAGGTTCCCGTTAAATGCTGATTCTAAGTCTGTTTCAACTTTTGAACAAATTGTGATCAGCAGAAGCTTGTCAGCTTATTACAATTTGATAGAAAGCTGAAACGCACCTATAATCGGTGTACAGGGACCTTTCAAATGTGAAAAAAAAACAAAATGGCGTTGAATGGTTATTTGATGATACTGTTATATTTGAATTTCTGCGAAACAACTGGTGTTGCATCCGAAACTGTTCCCGAATTACAGCTTCAGATGCACATGGAAATGGACTGTAAATACTAAACGAAATGAAAAGAAATGGTATTTGCTGGAATTGGGTGATAATATGTGTAGAAAATAATGGATACAAGGAAGATGGCCAACCAATCACTTACCTCTGCAAAGGCGTACACAACACAATTGCTTATTTATTGCACAAAATAGTTTATTTATTTCATTTCCACCTCGAGGTGTATATCACCACAACACATATAAGAATAAAACGATCTCGATAAGGTCAAAACCTTCTTTTAGTTCATAAACAATATTATGAACAAGAACAATCAACAAAATGCTTCCAAGGTAGACCCAAATCTTCTTGTTTTTTTTTCAGAAACAAAAGCACTTGATTTCACTCTTTTCATTGTTCCATTTTTAAATGCTTTTCCAGCAAGATGGTATGGTTAGGGAGGGTGGTTATGGTTTTGGATAAATGACATTCCGGTAGGAACTATGCATATCATCATTTCACCATTCCAAATCCTAACAGATTTTTTTTGTTGTCAATAAAGCTCTGCCATATTTTATTCCAATATTAATTGAGCAGCAAAATTTATGATAATTCCAGATATCCCACAACCAAAATTTATATCTATACTGGCGACACCGGCGCAACTCCGGAAGAAATTATTAAGAAAGCCAAAAGCACCTTCAATGTCAGTGTTGACATTGACCGAGTCAACTTTGTCTACTTGAACTTCCGAGGACTGGTGGAGGGAAGCAAGTATCCCTACTTTACACTCATACTGCAGAGTCTCGGATCCATGGTGCTAGGATTTGAAGCCATCCTCAAATTGAACCCTGGTTAGTTGGATTTAATTATTTTTAATGCTAATTTATCAACTAGGAAATTTCCCGTTAAATGCTTCAGATTTCAACCCGGTCTCTGCTATCCAAATCCACCCATCATTGCATAAGCAAAATTTTCCGCTTATAATGATGGTAGTAGGAACTTAAAAACCTTTGCAGTATCTACCGTACTTTATTTTTCAGTTAAACTTACCAATATTTCGATAAATATTTACAGAAAGTATTTTTAACTCACTTGTACTTGTAATCCTACAGTTTGTTCGGTTTTTTGGAATAACTTATATAGGTTTCATAGAAATCATTGTGTCTCCTTTAATGGTTGGAAATGTGGTCTAAACAATGTTAGAAAGAGAAAACACTGCACTTTATATTTAAATCTAAAAATTAACCACAAAATAATTAAATTATCTTGTTTATATTTACATCTTTATGAATCCAAAGTTTCCCATCGCAATTATGAAACTTTGGTAATTTTTTTTTTATGAAATGACAAAAAAGCAGGTTGACAATAACATTTGTAATACATTTGCCTAATAAAATAAGTGCTTTTTCTTTTTCTTTATCAGCAATTTTTATTAGAAAAAAATATAAGGTGAGCCATTTTTAAATACTTTTTTTATGTTTGGATTCAAAAACTATTATATTTCAAAAATTATATGTTCATTCCAAATTATAAAATCTGAAAGCGTATTTCATCATCTTTCAAAAACAGTTTTTAGTTTTCGGATGCGTTTAGAAATACTCCATTTATTTGGATATCTTTTTCTGATTTTTCTGTCTCCAGATTTTCGATCGAGTTTCGCTAATATTGTCAGTGGCGGACTAAGCCCGTCAGAGGCCCGGGGCGGCAAAGCTGAATGAGGCCCCCCCCTAGTATAAAATTTGATGTAATTTTACAAGATTTTTATTCAGTTCACATGGGCATCTGGTCCTGGCTGGCCTCCCTGGCAAAAAAAAAATAACATTTTATTTCATTTTCTAAAAAATGCATTTTTTAATGTTTTAAGGAAATTCCAAAAAAAATCCAAGAAAGTTTTAAACAGTTTGTATGTTGAATTAACCTTTTCAAAAATTTTGAACGCATTTTTCTCGAAACTACATATTTCAACCTGGTTGACAACATACTAGAAAATCTATACATCCGATGTTGCATGCACCAAGTCTTAAACTGTTAGAAAATCCAGTCACTATGGCACCACATAGGGATTTTTTTATAAAGGGCCTCCTTCTATTTTTTTTAAGAACACTGAAAATTTTCCATAAAAAATCGAATATAAAATTCGCTGGTCCGCCATTTTTTCTTTTTTTTTTAGTTATGAAAATTCCCCTACGTGGTGCCATAGACACTGGATTTTCGAACAGTTTAAGAGTTGGTACATGCAAATGAAAATGCAAATGCAATAAAAATACATACAGGCGGATGTATAATTAGTTTTTATATATATGTTGTCAACCAGGTTGAAAAACGAGTTAAAAAAGTTTCGAGAAAAACGCATTCAAAGTTTTACTGAAGGATAATTTGACATACTCAGTTTCAAACGGTTTCACATTAAATGCTGTAAAAAACATTTGGTGAGAGCATTGTTAACTTTGAAAAATGAAATTAAAAATAAATTATAAACATTTTTTACTGTGTCCTGGTGCCTTAAGGCGCCATATCCCCGCTTAAAAAGAAGAAGGTGGAGAGATATATAATTACGAATGTTGGAGAGGGTTCGCTAATATTTAAAAGAGCAAAATTGAAGCGAAAATTGTGAAAATGTTTAATAAAACACCACTCATTTAAAATAGAGAAAAAAATCTCTTGGGGGCTATCTAAAACAGCATATAGAAAAAAACTCTGTGATTTTTCGATACTTGTAAAATAAAAGAATTAGACGTGTTTATAATAATTTTCGGAGCACACTTTGCGATTTTTTTCTATCGGGGGAATTTCATATAATTTGTATCCAAAATAACATATATATTTTTAAGAGCTTAAAAACTTCTAATGTTTAGGGGGGATATGTACGAAATCGGTAGAAATTCGGGTAGCGGCGCGCGGCTTAAAGCCTTGTTTAGGATTGATCAAGGAAACATGGTGGCGTTTGTAGGCCCCCGGGTACCAGAGGCTGCCCCTTCCGCTCCCCCGTTAGTCCGCTACTGATTTTTTAAATTAATTACTTATTTTATTACTATCTACATATACTATCTGTAATGATAAGGTAACCTTTAGCAAAGGGCCTAAGTTTATAAAAATAATTATAAAGATTAGTAGTAGTCATTTTATTTTTTTAAATTGTAAAATACCGGTTCAGGCTGTATTTATTTATTCCTATTTTGTCTTTATGGGATGATGTTTGTATGGGACCTCCCAACTCCAAATCACCTCTTAGATAGGTACTAAGCATATTTTAAAGGCGTCAGCTCACTAAAAAAAGGCACTTTCATTTTCTAAAATATGCATTTGTTAATAATGCTTTCACCAAATATTGTAAAAAAATTCGTAAAATTGACGGAGATACGGCATCTTATATGAAACTGTTTTTAACAGTTTGTGTGTTGAATTATCCTTCAGCAAAACTTTGAACGCGTTTTTCTCAAAACTACATTTTTCATACTGGTTGGACAGAACATTAGAAAAACTATACATCTGTATGCATGCACCATGCACCAAGTCAAAAATAACAAACTGTTCTTCAAACTTTCAAACTTGTGGCACTGTTCAAAAATCCAGTCAATATATCCGGGGCTGTATTATCCATAAGACGTATAGCATAGGGGGCCCCGCATTGAGTAGGGGCCCCTAGGGTAAAGGGGCCCCAAGACGTGCATTGCCTAGGGGCCCCGAAAAGTTTAAGCCGGCCCTGGTAGGGCCCTATTGTCCATAAGGCAGTGTAGGCCTGAAGCCACTGCCAGAAGCCCCGACATGTTTTAGCCGGCCTTGGCAGGGCCCTATCGTCCATTAGGCAGTTTAGGCCTCTGCCTAGGGGCCCCGCATCGAGTAGGGGCCCCTAGGGTAAAGGGCCCCCGAGGCGTGCATTGCCTAGAGTCCCCGACATGTTTAATCCGGCCCTGACTATGACCCTATGTAGGGATTGTTTTATAAATGGCCCCCTTCTATTTTTATTTATTTTTATGAACGATGAAAATTTACCATAAAAATCGAAAATAAAATTCATTCAAAAATAAAACGCATTCAAAGTTTTGCTGAAGGATAATTCAACATACAAACTGTGTCAAACGGTTTCACATAAAATGTTGTATCTCTGTTAATTTTTCGAATTTATTTTTTACAAAATTGGTGAGAGCATTGTTAGCATTTATAATTTGATCAAGGGAACATGGAGTCGTTTGGGGGCCCCCCAGGACCGGGGGCCCGGGGCGGGCCGCCCCCCCCGCCCCCCCCTTAGTCCGCCACTGAATATTGTCTTCTTTTAATTAAGTATTATAATTTGAGATTTTACTCATAAAGTTAAAAAAATTAAAATAAATATTTGGATTTTATTGCAAAGCTGAAATATTTTGACCTTCCGACAAAATAGGTTCGAGGCCTGAGTGGTTAAAAAGTCGTTCTTATTCAGTCAAAATATAAAGTTCTGATTAATTTTATCTGAAATAAGTATCAACTATGGTATTTTACAGATATTTTCATCGACACAATGGGCTATGCCTTCACGATGCCCATCTTCAGGTACCTGGGCCCATGCCAGACGGCCACCTACACACACTACCCCACCATCACCGACGATATGATGAAGAGGGTTAAGATACGCTCCCGTTCCCACAACAACTCCAGCCTCATTGCCAGAAACCCTCTCTTCACCTGGATCAAGATGGTCTACTATCAGATGTTTGGATGGGTTCGTTCATTAAATGACATTATTTATTTAATTTATTGTAAGACAGATTAGTCATCCTCGAGAAAGAAGGAGGTAGCGCAACACGGCATAACACCCCAAAAACAAATAACCAAAATGCTTTTAGCCGTGAAAATCTAAAAACGTATCAGATTAGTCATTCTTTTACAGTGCAAGATTTTTATTTGACCATTCCTAACATTTGGGAAGATATGAGGATTTAATGTCAAAACTCAGAATCATGCATCTTCAACACCTATTTGGAAAGTCATTAAAAGTGATTTTTTTTAAAAATTATTATGTTACGGCCTATTTTTAAATTATATTTTTTCATAACTTTTTAACTTTTCAAAGGAGTGTTGAAATTGCATGCTTCTGAGTTGTCATGGAACCCCAAAAACTTACCAATAATTCAAGGGTTCAGAGTCAAACAACATTATCTACAAAAAACATGCAATTTTATTTTATATTAACCCCACACAGGAGGCCCTTTGAAAATTAATTTCCTCCTTTTTTGTATTTTTTTTCTTTCTGTTTTTTTTTACACATGTACCTGTATTGTTATTTTGTCCAATTTCTTTTTTTCATTATTTGTTTAATTTCTTGTTTGTTATTTATAAATATTGAATGTATTGCATATTACCCCTGTACTGGAATTATTATTATTATATTATGTTTAATTGCAAGATTGCAATCCAATGGATAGTTAGATACATTCTTATTTTGATATGCAACATCTATTGACCGTTTACAAGTCAGGGTGAATAATCAAAAAGATCACAGGCAAAAAAACAGTGGCGGCTCGAGCACTTCTTTGGTGGTGGGGATCGACATTTTTTTACGTACTGTACCGTAATCTCACCACCCGTAGAATATAATATAAAATTTCTCAAAAAAAAAAAATTGATGGTCTAATCATGCTAGTCGGATATATTTAACACAAATAATATAAAATGTCCATAGATATATGCCAATTAACAATATAGTATAACAAAAATAAAGCTTTATCTTGCAATATTATTATTAAACTTATTTGAACGCGAGCGACTCCCGCCCGTAACTTCGCAAACAAATGGTTCTATGGGGATCCAAAGGATTGTTCCCGCAGGTACTTGAATTCACATACTACTGCGCATGCGCAGTTGCATACGATCGCGAAACAACGCAAGGAAAGTATAGGGATAGTTCGGATTGTCCCCGAAGTGCGCATTCGCATTAGATTCTGCGCACTGAGAAATAGACCCGCTGTTTTTTGCGCCGTACATTGTTCGATGTACGCGCGTAGGGTCTTATTAAAATCATCGGGAATAATTGTTTGCATTTTATTTCTGCAAATGTTAATTACTTTATGTTTAAAGAATTCATTCATTTTGGTGAAGACAAAGCATCGACTGTTATTTACTTTAGTAGGTTTTGAGTGTAACTGGTGGGGACTGTCCCCATTGTCCCCCTGTGAAGAACCGCCACTGCAAAAAAATATGCCCTAAGAAAATTAAGATAATATTGAATGATGTAGTAAATGATGGAAGTTGATAATGGTCAATTAGCTCAGTGGTCAGAGCAAGGCCCCGGCAAGACAGAGGTCCTTTCATTCAATTCCCAAATGCGACTGAATATTTTTAATTTGAGAGTGGTTAAGTAGAACGTTCGCGCGGCCCGTTTTGGCCCGTTTCATACAAATCTTAATTTTGGATTTGAGATCAAAATTCCCAATTATTTTATATTTTTGCTTCAAATTATAAGATATGGGCCATTGGAGATTTTAGTGTTTCATGATTTTACAGGCAACTAGGGCAATTATTTGTGAGTAAATGAAAAACGAAGAAAAAAAATTAACTTTATTTATTTTTAAAATATGTTGAAAAATAAAATAAAACATGTTTGAAAATGCATTTTTTGGGGTAGTTATTTTAATATATAAATGACAAACTTTTATTCCAACATTCAACAAAATAGGTAATTTGTATTATAAATTTACAACCATTAAAATAATTTCTTTTGTTAATTTTTATTTTTTATTTTATATTTCATTATATTTTTATGCTAAACATAGTAAATTTTTTTTATAATGTTTTTCATTTACTCACAAATATTTGCCCAAGTTGCCTCTAAAATCATGAAACATATATTGAATAATTTGGCGGGTTGGAGATAAGCCGACGTAGCTCAGTGGTCAGAGCATTTGACCGAAAATCAGAAGGACGCGGGTTCAAGTCCCGTTGGCGGCATGTACCTTTTCTCGGGAGATTTTTTCAATATAGATGAGTGTTTCAGGCTAATAATTATTGCTTTTAATAATTGTTACCCTTTGTGCTATGCATAAAAATCTTTTCTTAAACATTAGTTTATCAATTAAAAAATAATAATTAATATCTGACAAGTTAAAGTATTTCACCAAAAAATGTAGACATAATTTGTCTCGACGCCACCTAGTGAGAAATTTAGCACTTACAATGCCTTTCTCATATAAATAAGTTGGTGGAAAAATATAATAAGCAGTAATTGTTGAATGAAACACTAGTATATATTGAATAATTTGGCGGGTAGGAGATAAGCCGACGTAGCATTTGACCGGAAATCAGAAGGACGCGGGTTCGAGTCCCGTGGCGGCATGTATCTTTTCTCGGGAGATTTTTTCAATGTCGATGAGTGTTTCAGGCTAATAAAATTATTGCTTATTGCTTATAATAATTAAAATCTTTAATGGATTGTATCTTGTATTGACGTGACGGTATTCCGCCATACTTTGTCTCAAAATGTGCCGAAAATCTTTCATACCCTTTAAGAGTGTATAAGCAGAGAAACCAGAAATATGTCATTTTTAAATCAGTGGTTAGACGTATTGACTCTTTTCCACAAAAAACTATAAATGGATTTCAAAAGATTGTTCTTTTATCTAGTAAACTTATGTTTTAGATTTTGAGAAAAAAAAAATATTTTTAGAATAATAAGGTTATACCATAGGTCGTTCGCAGATTTGTTCAATTTTCAAAAAAGTACATTTCTTATACAACACCCATTTCAAATCATATAATCATGCAGTAAAATAAATCAATACATTATCTGGTAAACGTATATTTCAGAATTTTAATTTTAGTTTAAATAAAATTATTAAAAAATATATACGGACATGTGTTTCTTGACGAAAATTGGTCGGTTTGTGCATTTATTTGTGCACTTACAAACAAATATATTTCGGATTTTTTTACGTACTTATTTTGCTAAGACGTTATTGACAAATCATAAATAATTTGATCGTAAAAAAATTTCAGGAAGTATTTAATTTTAAATAATTTTGAACATCGCATTTTACCATTTTTATCGCAGCCCGTAAACACAAATTTCAGATTTCATTACGGGCCCAAACGCGGCCAGGAGAGCACGTCTTCGCGACGCTTTGAATAATAATATTTGGAAATGAAATTTGAAAACGAAATTTGAAATAAACACGAATTCCTTGATTCATGTTTGTTAAATCTACAGGGTTGCCCGAACGCAATTTTTCATGTTCATTGAATATTTTTTTGCAAAAATTTTTATAATTTCGAATATTTTTTTTATTTTAAATTTTTCTTGTGTGAATACCGCACAAGAGTCCCAACTGCTCCAAAATATTTTTTTGGGGTAAATCTTTTTTACGCACGCTCGACACTTGGGGGTAAACTGGTGAATGGGTTACGAAAAGTGGTGATAGTTACGAAAAATGACATGCGAACGGTAATCAATGCGAACGGTGATCGATTGCTCGGCGGGTCGGGCCTTTACGCACGCTTGTTTTTCGTGTTATTGTTATATTGTTAATGGACTATTTGTCCGTAAATAAATAAATAAATTATATACAGCGGGTACCCGGCATGCGTTTCATGGGCACTGTAACCTCGCGGTCAACTAAACTGTTATGGTTCCATCACAAGTCCCGGGAATTATAATGCAAGCGCCTGCACTATATAACATTATATACAGCGGGTACCCGGCATGCGTTGCAAGGCCACTCAAAGAAAGAAAGGGTTTGTGCGCTTTAATTCTGTTTGTTGAAGTGCTTATTATTAATTATGCACACGAATAAATATTTCAAAATGCGACATTTTTTACAATCCAACTTAATATTACTCGTTTTTTTTCATGAATACCGCACAAGTCTGGAGCCAGTGGGACTATTGCATCCCCAATTTGGAGTATGTTGTAAGACTGAAGGTAGTGGGGAGGGGAAGGATATAGGGAAGAGGAAGGTGGGGAAGTACCTGGCTATTCAGATCTGACCACTAAACACGGCTAAAGCCATTTCAAGCAACGTTTCAATTCTTAATGGTGGTCTTACACCAGGGCGATACTGAGAGTATCTTCCACTCTAATGGCCGTAAAATACAATTGAAAAACAAAAAACCAAAATATTAAAAAGAATATAACAAATTGTTTATTCATGTAGCTATCTACTTAATACCTATTGTGTTTACGCATTTCACTTGTATCTATTTATGTTTATGCACTTCAATATACAAATAACTACTACTAATTAAAATTCTGGAAGCGAGAATAGTAATATAAAGTAGCAATAGTAGCGGGTAGCCCTAGCTCGAGTGAACAAAACCCTCAAAACTCGGATTGCCGCGGAACGAAATTTAGTTCTGAAAACGCCCGCTCGCGAGCCCTGATGTGTTAGCGCTAGTGTCGGAATCGAAGTTGTCATGTGCTGGTTATTCACTCTTAACTAACATATTTTTAATGTCACTAAAAGCAGGAAAATTTCCCACAAAATTTAAAGAAGCAATTATAATCCCTATTCATAAATCAGGTTCTAAAAGCAACATTGAAAATTATCGCCCCATCTCAATACTCACGGTATTTAGCAAACTATTTGAGCGCATTGTCTACGATCAAATTTATACTTCAATTGTTCGCAACATTCAAAACCAACAACACGGATTTTTACAAAAAAGATCGGTACTAACAAATTTGGTAAATTTTACTGATTATTTATCGAGCAATATGGAAAATAGAAACCAAATAGATGTGATCTATACTGACTACTCGAAGGCCTTCGATAAGGTAAACCATATAATTTTAATAAAAAAATTAATTCAATTAGGCATTCATGGTGACTTACTCCGATGGCTCACTTCATACCTTTTGAGTAGACTCCAATGCGTCTCAGTTGAGGGATCAAAGTCCAACTTCTTTTCTGTGCCCTCCGGCATACCTCAAGGTTCTCACCTAGGCCCATTATTATTTAATGTGTATATTTATGATTTATTTATTTATTTATTTATTTATTTATACTGGGTTTTACAGATGTTTACATTTACATGAGAACAATCCACTTATAAAACTCAGTTATTATACAATTATAAAAATCTACAATTACGTACAATTAAATACAAATAAATACAATTAGAAAAACAAAAACATCACAAATTAAAATACAGAATTATATACAAGGTCACTTAAGTAACACATTACAATGAGTGGTAAAAGACATATGAAATACGCAAGCATGCATAGAGGGACAATTCACACAATATAATTAGTTAGTACTTTTTAACAGCGCTAGAACTTTTTTTTTAAAACTGTACAAATTATCAATGAAAATATCCACATCAGCGCACTCTATCTTGTTATACAGTCGACACATCTGGGTCAGAGGGCTGAAGTAGGCGATATTATTTTTAAATATATTAATATGAAAAATGTTATGGCGTCTTAAACAATGGGAATTGGGGACATTAATTTTAATACTGTTAAGACATAATTTAGTATCAAGATGGCCGTGAATAATTTTATGTAAACATATTAGATCAGTCAATTGCCTTCTAGTTTTAAGTGTATCAATCTTGAAGTAATCACGACGTACATCGTATGATCTGAGATGGTCGTGTAGTCCACATTTGAAGGATAACATTCTTAGTAATTTTTTTTGAACTGATTCTACAATGTTTTCATATTTACAGTAATGTGGATTCCAAATAGTGCTTCCATATTCAAGTTTACTTCTAATTAAGGCATTGTAAAGTGTTAGAATTGATTGAGGATCTTTGAAAGGTTTACATATTCTGTGAATAAATCCCATCATTTTTAATGATTTGCACTTAATGTTGTTAATATGTACATCAAATATGAATTTAGAATCAAGAGTGATTCCTAGATCCCTTATTGAAGAAACTTTTTTGAGAATAATATTATTGATAACATAAGAAAAATCTTTTATAATTCTATTTCTAGTAAAGTTTAAAATGTAACATTTTTCAACATTTAAGTGCATATCATTGACAGTACACCAGTTATTGAGTGTGTCGAGGTCATTTTGAAGCAGCTGATGATCGGAAACAGACTTAATTTTACGAAAAATTTTAAGATCATCGGCGAAAAAAGCATAATCACAGTTTAATTTCGAGCCAAGGTCATTTATGAATATAAGAAAAAGCAGGGGGCCAAGATTTGAACCCTGTGGTACACCAGAAGTTACAATTATAGGGGATGATTTGTATCCATTAATAAGAACTAATTGAGTTCTGTTATACAAATATGATTTCACCCAGCGTAATAGGTCTCCATGTATTCCAATTTGTTCAAGTTTTTTTAGTAAGATGGAGTGGTTAACTCTATCAAAAGCTTTTTGGAAATCAGTATAAATTGTATCTACTTGTAATCTTTCATTAAAAGAATTACAAACATAATTACAAAATTCCAAAAGATTTGAGTTGATTGATCTTTGAGGAACAAACCCATGTTGCCTAGTGCAGAGAAGGGGTTTAAAATGTGAAAAAATACTTTTATATATCAGAGATTCAAAAACTTTAGCAAAACAGGATAGTATACTGATTGGCCTATAATTTTTTATTAAAGATGGGTCTCCCGATTTTAATACTGGGACCACGTGTGCTTTTTTCCACAGATCGGGAAAAGTTCCCGTGGTAAGGGATGCATTAAAAATTATAAAAAGCGGTAAACATAAAGAGTCTGCACAGCAACTAACAAAGAAAGGAGGAATTTTATCAGGTCCTGGGCCCTTACTGGGATCTATTTTACTCAAAAAACATTTTATTTCATCTGCACTAATATGTATTTTACCCAAATTGCTTTGATTGTGTTCAGTTATGTTTGGCATTGAATCATTAGTAGATGATTCCGACTTGGTATAAACAGATGAAAAATATTTAGAGAATACGTTTGCTATGTTTTCACCGTCATTCGCGGAAATATCGTCAAGATGCATTACTTTAGGAATACAGTTATTTTTTCGTAATGATTTTGAGTACGACCAGAATAACTTTATGTTACCTTGCAGACCACTTTCGACAGAGTTGATATATGATTTATAACATTCGCTTTGTATTTTTTTTGTAAATTTCCTTAAATAAGAGAATTCCCTATAATCTGACTCATAACCATGTTTTTTTACCTTAAGTCTAACTTTGTTTTTTTTCTTAAGAAGAGCAATCAATTGCTGATTAAACCAGACAGGATATTGATTTTTTGTTTGAGTACCATATTTTTTAAAGTATTTGTCAATAATTTCCCACAATTTTTCATATAATAAGATTACCATGCTATTCACATTTTTATTTTTAAAGAGAGTTATCCAATTAACAGACAATAGATCCTGTCGACATTCATCAAAGTTTCCCTTCCTGAAGTTATATTTTGAATCGCTTCTATTCATTTCTAAGAATTGATCTTTATTTTGTTTCACTATAATTTCAAATGAAGGGTGATATTGATCCAATTTGGTTAAGCCTGGTGCTATATGTATATCAATGTTAACTTTATCTGAAAAAACAAGATCCAATAAATTTTCATTTCTATTTAGTACATAATTGAATTGATACAAATTGCAAATTGATGAGAGATTGACAAGACTATGTGCTTTCATGCTTTTATAATTAGAAGGGGAAAGTACATTATTTTTGAATGAATTGTCAGGTATCCATTTAATTTCGGGCAAATTAAAATCACCAACAAAAATAAACTGCGAATTGGAAGTTGAAAACTTTAAATACAGATCCTGTAATTTTTCAATATGTTTACAATAATTATCAACGGTTACACTAGGAGGAATATAGAGGATGCATATAAAGATGAGCGAGTTGGAACGAGACTTAATTACAAGCCACAAATCTTCATTGTCACTCTCCCACTCCGTTTTTCTTGACACAAGAAGTTTTTTAGAAACGGCGGCTAGAACTCCGCCACCTTCTTTAGACACAGATTTGGTTGACTCACGATCTCTTCTAAATATTACATATCTATCATCAAACAATTCTTCACTAAATACTGTTGAGTTCAGCCATGTTTCGGAAAAACAAATAATGTCATAATTATTGATTAAAATATTATTGCGCACACTTACGGTCTTTGTTCGAATACCCCTCACATTTTGATATAATATATTTAATGCATCAACAGCAAGTACCTCGCCATCTATTTCGGTATGGTTAGATGCCATAGTCAATGGTGGAGAGGTCCTTCAATAGTGCTGCTTTGTAGGCCGGGCAGTCCTTATCTCCGGTGGGGTGGGCACGTGAAGCTGCAGGCTTTCCAAAACGTGCGCATGTGGCGCAACTGGGTGCTGCAGCAGCAGCGGGGCAGGCCTCACGCGCGTGTCCTTCTACACCGCAGTGGGAGCATCTCTTTGTATCTTTGCAATACTTGTGCGAATGTCCGACCATTTGGCAATTCAGACACACTGTAAGTCCAACAAAGTCACGCACACCGCAAACGGTCCAGTCCACAAATACACGTCCTTGTTCCACCAATGCATGACGAATGTTAGCAGGCACCGAGTACACTCTGTGGCAAGACGGTCCGGTTCGAGCTCCAGCCATATGACTTAGTTTGCACTTGGATGCACACTCTTTGAAGTCATTAGAATCAGAGATTCCGGAGAGGGCCTTCTCTAAAAAGTTCTCGTCCGTAAGTTCACGGGGCACATTAAAGAATATCATTCTAGGCTGCCTCTTAATTGGAAGACGGGCACTCAGCAAGTCGGAGCTGCATATAACAGGATCATTTAAAAGCCTTTCTTGTTCCTGGCTGCTGGCAGTGTGGATAATGACTCCTTTGTTTTTGATATTTTTTACTCCCGTTATCCTTATTCCTAACTGCGATGGCTTAACAATGTCCTTAATTATTTTTTTTGTGCCATCGCTATCATCAACCCCCGGTAGTTTTGGAAAAAAACATACAGATGGTCTTGGTTTCCCTATTTTGATGCTGGTACGAGTGAGTGGCGGGGGCACTGGGAGTTTTTTCTTTGTGACTTCAGCGAAAGAAAGGCTAGCCTCTGTCGCATCAGCCACTCGGCGCATTACTGGACCCAGATCTGACTCAAGCTGTTGTATTTTATCCAGCAGCTGCTTTGTATAGTTTTCCGCCATTTTCTTCTCAGCTTGCAAGACCTTGATGTTAGCTAGAGCCGAATTTAGGTCTCCTCTAAGTTCTTCCTTCTCTAGCAAAAGTTGTGCAACGGAGCCGAGAACATTTGTCACGTTTCTTGATACTTTGAGCTGCTGCTCTTTGGAGACTTTGGATGGTTTTTCAGCCAAAGCGTCCTGTAGGGCTTTTAGGGCAATTTGGGTACCGGATAATGTCTGGTGTCCTGATACATGACTAAGGTCAGGGTTGGTTTCGGCTTCAATCTCCTCAGCGTCTGAGTCCGATTCTTCAGATTGGGAGGTGTAAGGGGAAGCAATAATAGGGCTTTTAACAGAGTTCTTTTTTTTCCCCATAATTATTACACATATGTACTTATCTTCAGTTCAATGTTAAAAAAGTATTTTTCTTCAAAATACAATTAGTTTCGATTTGTGATGAAAGTATTCAATGATATTCACAAATGTTTTTTACACTCTAATTATCTAGCATACGCAGATGATAAAAAAATATACCTAGTTGTCAAATCAATAGAAGACTGCATTAAACTTCAAGAGGACCTCAACCGTCTTTTTGTCTACTGTGAATTGAATAAACTAGTCATAAATATCTCAAAATGTAATAAAATATCATTTACACGTAATATAAATAAAATTTCATTTGATTATACACTAAACGGGACACTTATCAACGAAGTTGAATCTATCAGGGACCTTGGGGTAACACTTGATTTTAAATTAAACTTTATCCAACACACTAATGAGATCATCAACAAAGCCAACAAAATGCTGGGATTTATAATTCGTATATCGAAACCGTTTCGAAACATAAAAACTCTATATTCCCTTTACACCGCATATATCCGCCCAAACTTAGAACACTGCACACCGATCTGGACTCCTTTCTACCAAGCTCATATTGATAGGATCGAAAGAATTCAAAAAACTTTTTTTAAACACTTACGACCTTACTAAAAAAAAACCACAGCACGACCGATTACCTGTGTTTTTGTAGCATCATGGATACAACACATTTACACTAAAACACGAAATATTACTAAAAAAGAATTTCACTCTAAAACACGTTTTAAATTTGGCAACACTGCAATTTTTCAAATTTTCCATACAAAATTTTGTTTTCATTCATAGCCGCTAGATGGTGATGACGTCGTGCCTGCACAACAGCAGTTGGTTTTCATGCATGATGGGAATATTTTTACTAAATGTTGAGATTTTACTGAATGATTTCTATTATAGTGACCAATTCACTCTTCTATTCATGTAATTAATACATTTGCCGTGTTATTTGTGTGGTATTACATCAGTTTTATCAAGTTATTGCACAATAAACAGTATTTAAAAGTTGAACTGTTAAAATATTGTTTTGGGTTACATAAAAGTTCAAATTTACGTTTTTAAATCTTTATTTTATGAGAATTTCTTAAAAGTGGTGTTTTTTTAAAATATTAATATCAAATTCACGTGTTGGTAAACTTATTAAAGAAATTAACATCTTTAGTGGTGCAAGAAATGTGTTGAAATGTCAGAGATATTTTTAAGGTTATTTTTTTGGCATTAAAAAATACTTTGAAATTTTTTATAATTTTTTTATTGTATGCACGAGGAAAAAGTGAGGTGACAGTTTCATTTCAAATTCATTATATAAAAGGTCTGTATTTTTTAAATTTTAATTTTTTTAATATTTCTGTACACTTTCATCAAAAATGTTTTGGTAAGAAATTATTTTATTTATATATATATATTATATATATTTATATAATTGATTATAATAAAACAAATAAAAAACTTTATATAATTATTTTTCCGTGTTTAAATCTTAAAATATGGCAGTTTTTTAAAACTAAAGTGTATTTCAAATACACAAATCTAAACGGTAATATTATCTAGTTTTTAAAAATGGTATTTGTTTATACGGCACCTTCAAAAATAAGAAATATATAGAACATTCAAAATACTTAGGAAAATTCCAAATTTCGTTCAGACATCATCCCTAAAACAGAGATAAACTACCCCCCCAGGCTGTGTAAACGGCGTGTACTTTTTTCCAAGAACAATTTTTTAATTAGTAATGTTTTCACATCCGCGGCCGTTTGTCAATTGAATAAATTTTTCACAGGGTTGGCCGTTAAATTATAAACTTAACCTACACTTTTTAAATTACACCGATTCTATTAAATTTCATCACTTCAACTCCCTTCATACACAACCATTAATTTTTGATCAAATTTTATTATTTAAAATTCTAAACAATGGCCTGGACTCGCCAGAGCTTACCAATTTAATAAAAATCCATATTCCTTCAAGATTAACCCGACAATCAAAATTACTTTATTTGCCCACTTGCAGAACAAACCTTAGAAAAAATTCCCCGATTCCTCGAATATGTGCGCAATACAACGAATTGTTTTACAACGTAAACATTTTTAATTTAAACCTTCAGAAGTATCGAATAGAAGTAACGCGTGCAATATTGGATTGATACGGGAGTGGTAGGTATCGAGAGCATCTCATATCCTTATCCTTTATTCTCCCTCCCATCCCCCTCCTCTCCCCTTCGTCTCCCCTTCCTAAGCCTAAAATTTAGTTTAAGGTAAAATAAAACTCCATCTCCAAACAATATTAGCATAAGAAACTCTTTTGGCTTCACTGCAGTTCACATGTATATATCTTTCTATTATATGTATATAAGCTGTTTGTTTCTTACAAATAAAAAAAAAAAAATAAAAATAAAATCTTATAATTTTAAGCAAAAGTAACTCACATCCGTACTAGATATGCCTTTTGATTACAAAAATTATTTTTCAGTTTGGTTAGGTATTTTGATCTCAAATCCAAAATTAAGATTTGTATGAAACGAGGCTGAGCAGACGATCTTCTTAACACTAGAAAGACCGGGTACTGCTCCATACCTATAAAGACCGTGACCGTCATGTTGACGGCTGATCACTTTTTTTTTATTGGGAGGCGGATATGGGTACTGCTGTCCCGGGAACCATTTATTGGATAACCAACACCTCTGCCATAGGACTTCCAAGTGGTTCGCTACGTTAAGTGACTTAGTAGGGGTGTCCGGGTTCATTGGGTGAGGTTTGTCTGGGTCTAGGTGGTGAATATTTTTCCCCACCTACTGCGTAGCGGACCGGGTCGGGAGACACTTGTTGAGGGAGACCTTGTATTTTCCTCTTTTTCTCGTCCCGTCGCCTTGCACCGCAGTGGGAGGGACGGATTCAATCGTCCGTCACTCCTGGATACATTTACGATTTTTTTCTTTTTCATCTCTCACACTTTTTTGCTTCCCAGAACGGCCTCTCCTTCCTTTCCCTAAAAAACTAATGCGCACAGCATTTCCAAAGATGACATAGGCACTGAGGGTTTTTTCCTCTGGGATTCCTGGAAAAAAATGTGAGTGCAAAATGCTGTAATTTTAGTACAAGCATGTGTTATGTTTGTACAATATCGAATTGTTACGTTTTTTATAAAATCGACTGCACTCTCCGCAAACGGGTTTCTTTCAATTATCACACGTGACATTTATTTGGTTTTTATTATATTTTTTATTAATTTGGCACTGTCCTCTATCAGAAGTTTTATTTTTCGATTTCTTTTCTTTTTCGTTTACATTAGCTCCACAAAAAGCCCGAAGGAAAATAATTCCCAAGGACATTTGTCATCTTTCGAAATGCTGTGTGGAGGGTACCTATAGGGGAAGGAAGAAAGGAAGGAAGGTTCTGGGAAGGAAATGAGGTATGAGGGGTGGGTTGGAAACTGGGGTTCAGTGTATTCAAGAGTGGCGGACGTATGAATCTGTCCTCACCTCTAAGGTGCAAGGCTATGTTCTGAGAGTCCTGCTGGGGAGGTCAAAAGATCACCCTCAACAGTTCACTGCCGAACTGGCCTGCCACGCAGTTGTTTGGTAGACGCATCTGCTGCCAAGATCTGGATAAACCTAACCCAAAGAACCCGAGCACCCCTGCTTAGTTACAAAACATAGCTAACTTCTTGGGGTGATCTATGGCAGAATCGTTGGTTATCCAGTAAATGATTCTGTCAGTTCTTCAGAAGCAAACGCAGCTGGATTAACTCTGGTATTTGTATACTCTGTCCTTTTCCAACAAGCCATAAAATAAATTTGGGCGAGAGATATATTTTTTTGGTATTTTTGAAAATAATGTGATAGTGACCAATCAACATACAGATCGAGTTCGAATGAAACGCGATACCAAAAGAAAGAGACAGACATAATAGTACTATCATAAACGAGTAGGAATGGGTATGTTGTTAACTTGGGTAAATAAGGTTGTAAACAAATTCAGCATAATGGCCCAAACCGTCACATTGACGGCGGCGGTCTTTGTAGGTATAAGTCAATATATCTCAAAAAGTAGTTAAGACACGTACCTGTTTTTTTCACCATAGTTGTTAAACCATAAATCATGAAATTTAAAAAAAAATCACACCAATACAATAATTATTAAGCATTATATCGTCTTTTTACTTCGGGCTGCCGTCAAAATGAAGGCTCCGGTCTTTCTAGTGTTAATTTGTCTTGAATGATAATTAATAATAAATAATATTTCAGCTATATGGAATGATGGGTCGCTGTGCCGACATTGTGATGGTGAACGGAACTTGGACAGAGGAACACATTAATCGGCTGTGGAAAGTCCCCCTCAATACGCACAGAGTTTACCCACCGTGTGAGGTACTTATTATTACATATTTACTGACAATTCCCGTGTATTTCCGCTTTGTAATAAAATTCAAATAAATATAATATCTCTGAACATATCTGAAAACTAAAAACTGTTTTTGAAGGGTGATGAAATACGCTTTCAAATTTTGTTATTAGAAATAAACATGTAATTTTTTAAATACCTGTTTAAACATTGAATGCAAACATAAAAAAGTTATAAAAATTGCTCACCTTACGTTTTTTTTTTTACTAAACACTGAACTAAAATTACTGATAATGAAAAAAGCAAACTTTATTAGACAAATGTATTATAAACATTGTTGTCATCTCCGGTTTTTGTCAATTTGTATAAAATTATTGTGTTCGGGTGAAAGGTGGATTTTACGGGGTGTTTTGACATCACAAAAGGTGTTAAGCAAAGCTGCATAATGTCACCATGGTTATTCAATCTATACATGGATAATTTATTTATTTTATTTATTTATTTATTGAAAAAAATAAGAAATACATGAAAACATAAGCTGCACATCTCACTAGGGCATTCCTGTATCGAGATATGCAGTTTTACAATAAAGTAATTTAAAAAAAAAAAAAAAAACATACATATACCTAAACTTAAAAGAAATATAATAATAAACCTACAAAAGAAGCACTGAGTACAGTTATTTAAACATTACTAATTAATAATTATTACAGCTGGGCAGTATGCTCATTGTTGACAAAAATAACATTATACTGTAAACTAAATATTAAAATATGTAAATACAAGGTACCTGTTGTAGCTTACCAGATGCAATAATAGGGTGATCATACCACAGTAGCATTAAATTATTAACAAAAAATAAATAATAATAAACAATTATGTAATAAATTTATATAGTTTATGAAATAAATATAATATATTAAGTAAATATCTACATATTTAATTACTCTGTATGTATATATTTATGAAATAAATATAATATATTAAGTAAATATGTAGATATTAATAAATTAAACAAATAATATAATATAATTATGAGTAAACAATAATGAACAATTTAATAATAATAAGTAAATAAACATAAGTTAATAAAGTACATAATAATTATGAGTAAATACTAATAAACAATTATAATATTGTATAGTAAGTAAATTATGATACGAAAGAAGTAGATAATAGTAAGTAAATACTTATAACAATAAGCAAATTAAAAAGTACATAACAATAAATAAGTTAAGTACATACAGAGTAATTAAATATGGATTGTATCAGATTGTATCAATTGTATGTAAGAATTGAAAGAGGTGGAATTGGGTGCAAAATTGAGTAATCTGAAAGTATGTTGCCTCTTGTATGCTGATAGTTTGTGTATCTGGGTAGTGTGTTTACGAGAGATGGGAAGGCTAATAGAGATATTGAAAGAAAGGTAAATCCAATAAATTTATTTATTTCACCATTAAATTTATACGACGAGAATGCCAGCATTCTTATAAATACCAACCAGGAATTATTAGATTCCTGGTCAAATAAAATTCTTCACGCAAAACACTTCAATTATCTCAACCAAACATATGTTGACAAATTTTCGTCAAACAAATGGTTGAGTATTGGAGAGTTGAGCGCAGAAATAGAAGGCTTTATGCTTGCCATACAAGATAGAGTCATTAATACTAAAAATTATAGGAAGCATATCATCAAAGATGCAAATCAAATTGATGATTTATGTAGAAAATGTTTGACTTATCCGGAAACTATAGAACATATTATATCGGGATGTTCTGTATTAGGCCGTCCGAGTATACATTTAGGCACAATCAAGTTTTAAAGATGATTCACCAAAGTTTGGTAATTAAACATAACTTGATTGACTGCCGTAATGTACCATATTATGAATATGAACCAAATTCATTTTTAGAAAATGAATTTTATAAAATTTATTATGATAAAACTATTCTGACAGACAGAACAATTAGTCATAATAGACCCGATATAGTTTTACATGACAAAATTAAGAAAATAACTTATATCATTGATGTCGCTATTCCAAATTCTTGTAATATTCAGAAAACTGTTTCTGAAAAAATAAAAAAATATACAGATTTAGGAAATGAAATTAAAAGAATTTGGCATTCTCAGACTATAAAAATATTACCATTTGTTATTTCGGCTACTGGCATTATACCTAGCTCTCTCATTCAAAATTTAGGCGTATTAGATTTGTCAAAAAATTTGTACATAAAAATGCAAAAGTCGGTCATTTTAAATACATGTAGGATTACGAAAGATTTTTTAAATATTTATATTGAGGGATCAGTAGGATTTATCGGACCAGTTAGGATTTCATCAGAGCCGAACCCTCTGATATGAAAATATCTGGAGTCGGTGAAATATTTTCCCATTATGTTTCTGGTGGATTGACGTATTGTTCTTGTATTGTTTTATTCTTACATAGTGCACTTACATTGCGTTAATTTACTAGATATTCATTTGTGGAAAAGTGTGTGGAAGGGTTTAATCTTTCATTTGGGAAAGATTCAACCCGGACATAAAATCTGGAGCACCGTAAAATGAGGTAAATTCATTAATGCAGGTAAAGGGTAAATGCATTAATGGAAGTAACTCCATTAATGGAGGACTGTATGCCGTTGGTGCTAATAAAAAACTGTCAAAAGAAGTGAAGCCAGCAGTCCACAATGGAATTCTGGTACCTATCCTGATGTATGGCAGTGAGGCATGGAACTGGCAGAGGAAGGATGAAAGCAGACTGAATGCTGTTGAAATGAGATCCCTGAGGCCTATGTGTAGTAAAACCATATATAATCGTGTGAGAAATGTGGAGATCTGCAAAAAATGCAAGGCTGATGTAAGTGTAATGTGGAAGATTAAGAAAGGACCCACCCTCAGATGGTTTGGGCATGTAGAGCGAATGAACAAAGAAAGTAATATAGGAAGAATATGTGATGCAAATGTGAATGGTAGAAGAAGTCGGGGACGTCCGAGGAAGGCATGGCACGATCAAATTGACTCTGCGGGTTATAGCTGTTTGTTTGCAAAACCGAACAAATTAGCCTGAGGGGTTAAATACATTTGTGAAATAATATTACATGTTTTTTTCAGGTAACTCAATTGAAAAATCTAGTGTCTCTGGTGCAGAAAGATTCCCCTATCAACATAGTGTCTGTGGGACAGTTCCGCCCAGAGAAGGATCACCCCCTCATGCTGCAGTCCATGTATGAACTCAGAAATCTGCTCATCAATAATGATGACCTCTGGAATAGAGTAAGAAATATTACATATATATGTTATAATGTACCTTGTACACCAACTCGACTCAAATCACCTTTTTATTATACTGGCACTAATGCAGAACAAAATTCAATAATACATTGCTTGCACAGATTAGGTTATGATTATTCTAACATCGATAATACTGGTAGTCTGTCCTTATATAAAAGATGCAATAAACAAAATTTGTCTGCAAGTACCAAGTAATCATAATGTATCCATAATATAACCTACCAGTTCTTGCCCAATGTAAAATTTATCATATAACGCAAGTTCGTCAAAAAATAATGCTAATTTCAGCCAAAAATAACAAAAATTTAAGGTACCATATTTTCATGTTTCTAATTATTATGTATAAGCTACCGTATTTTCAGGTTCCTAATTATTTGATACATGCTGCTGGTTTGCTGCCCGGTGGATTGTTAAAATTGTTATAATTGAACTATTTTATTTGTTTAATTAAATGAAGACAATATTAGCGAAACCCAATCGAAAATCAGAAAAAGATACGGCCACACTATCTAGATAGCATTTAGTTTGGGTTTGAATCTTGCAATCATACACAAAGATAGCAAGCCAATAAAAATATTCATTAAGAAAATGAAGATCATGTTGGTAATTCTTAGTCGAAGTATGATACAGTTAAATATGACCGAATCAGATAGGGACACATTAGCTCAGTTGGCAGAGCTCCGCCCCGGCAAGGAATAGGTCTGGGTTCGAGTCCTAAATGTGACCGTATCTTTTTCTGTTTTCAGATTTTTGAGTTTCGCTAATATTGTCTTCATTTAATCTTTACATAATATTATAAAACAAAGTCCTCTGCCGCGTCTGTCTGTCTATCTGTTCGCGAAAAACTCAAAAACTACTTAACGGATTGTCATGCGGTTTGCACCAATAGATAAACGGCCTTACTAAAAAACCCCGTGAAAAATTTATTCAATTGACAAACGGCCGCGGATGTGAAAACATTACTAATTAAAAAATTGTTCTTGGAAAAAAATACACACCGTTTACACAGCCTGGGGGGGTAGTTTATCTCTGTTTTAGAGATGATGTCTGAACGAAATTTGGAATTTTCCAAAGTATTTTGAATGTTCTATATATTTCTTATTTTTGAAGGTGCCGTAAAAACAAATACCATTTTTAAAAACTAGATAAAATTACCTTTTAGATTTGTGTATTTGAAATACACTTTAGTTTTAAAAAACTGCCATATTTAAAGATTCAAATACGGAAAAAATGGAAAAAAATATTCTTACCAAAACATTTTTATTGAAAGTGTACAGAAATTAAAAAAAAATCAAAATTCAAAAAATACAGTCCTTTTATATAATAATTTTGAAATGAAACTGTCACCTCACTTTTTCCTCGTGCATACAATAAAAATATAATAAAAAATTTCAAAGTTTTTTTTATTGTCAAAAGAATAACCTAAAAAATATCTCTGACATTTCAACACATTTCTTGCACCACTAAAGATGTTAATTTCTTTGATAAGTTTACCACCACATATATTAGATATTAATATTGAAGAAAAACACCACTTTTAAGAAATTCTCATAAAATAAAGATCTAAAAACGTAAATTTGAACTTTTATGTAACCCAAAACAATATTTTGACAGTTCAACTTTTAAGAGTGAATAACCAGCACATGACAACTTCGATTCCGACACTAGCGCTAACACATCAGGGCTCGCGAGCGGGCGTTTTCAGAACTAAATTTCGTTCCGCGGCAATCCGAGTTTTGAGGGTTTTGTTCACTCGAGCTAGGGCTACCCGCTACTATTGCTACTTTATATTACTATTCTCGCTTCCAGAATTTTAATTAGTAGTAGTTATTTGTATATTGAAGTGCATAAACATAAATAGATACAAGTGAAATGCGTAAACACAGTAGGTATTAAGTAGATAGCTACATGAATAAACAATTTGTTATATTCTTTTTAATATTTTGGTTTTTTGTTTTTCAATTGTATTTTACGGCCATTAGAGTGGAAGATACTCTCAGTATCGCCCTGGTGTAAGACCACCATTAAGAAATGAAACGTTGCTTGAAATGGCTTTAGCCGTGTTTAGTGGTCAGATCTGAATAGCCAGGTACTTCCCCACCTTCCTCTTCCCTATATCCTTCCCCTCCCCACTACCTTCAGTCTTACAACATACTCCAAATTGGGGATGCAATAGTCCCACTGGCTCCAGACTTGTGCGGTATTCATGAAAAAAAACGAGTAATATTAAGTTGGATTGTAAAAAATGTCGCATTTTGAAATATTTATTCGTGTGCATAATTAATAATAAGCACTTCAACAAACAGAATTAAAGCGCACAAACCCTTTCTTTCTTTGAGTGGCCTTGCAACGCATGCCGGGTACCCGCTGTATATAATGTTATATAGTGCAGGCGCTTGCATTATAATTCCCGGGACTTGTGATGGAACCATAACAGTTTAGTTGACCGCGAGGTTACAGTGCCCATGAAACGCATGCCGGGTACCCGCTGTATATAATTTATTTATTTATTTACGGACAAATAGTCCATTAACAATATAACAATAACACGAAAAACAAGCGTGCGTAAAGGCCCGACCCGCCGAGCAATCGATCACCGTTCGCATTGATTACCGTTCGCATGTCATTTTTCGTAACTATCACCACTTTTCGTAACCCATTCACCAGTTTACCCCCAAGTGTCGAGCGTGCGTAAAAAAGATTTACCCCAAAAAAATATTTTGGAGCAGTTGGGACTCTTGTGCGGTATTCACACAAGAAAAATTTAAAATAAAAAAAAATATTCGAAATTATAAAAATTTTTGCAAAAAAATATTCAATGAACATGAAAAATTGCGTTCGGGCAACCCTGTACATTTTAACAAACATGAATCAAGGAATTCGTGTTTATTTCAAATTTCGTTTTCAAATTTCATTTCCAAATATTATTATTCAAAGCGTCGCGAAGACGTGCTCTCCTGGCCGCGTTTGGGCCCGTAATGAAATCTGAAATTTGTGTTTACGGGCTGCGATAAAAATGGTAAAATGCGATGTTCAAAATTATTTAAAATTAAATACTTCCTGAAATTATTTTACGATCAAATTATTTATGATTTGTCAATAACGTCTTAGCAAAATAAGTATGTAAAAAAATCCGAAATATATTTGTTTGTAAGTGCACAAATAAATGCACAAACCGACCAATTTTCGTCAAGAAACACATGTCCGTATATATTTTTTAATAATTTTATTTAAACTAAAATTAAAATTCTGAAACATACGTTTACCAGATAATGTATTGATTTATTTTACTGCATGATTATATGATTTGAAATGGGTGTTGTATAAGAAATGTACTTTTTTGAAAATTGAACAAATCTGCGAACGACCTATGGTATAAACCTTATTATTCTAAAAATATTTTTTTTTTCTCAAAATCTAAAACATAAGTTTACTAGATAAAAGAACAATCTTTTGAAATCCATTTATAGTTTTTTGTGGAAAAGAGTCAATACGTCTAACCACTGATTTAAAAATGACATATTTCTGGTTTCTCTGCTTATACACTCTTAAGTACTGTTTATTGTGCAATAACTTGATAAAACTGATGTAAAACCACACAAATAACACGGAAAATATATTTACTACATGAATAGAAGAGTGAATTGGTCACTATAATAGAAATCATTCAGTAAAATCTCAATATTCACTAAAAACATTCCAGTCATGCATGAAAACCAACTGCGCGGCAAGACAATAGAAAATGTGCCGGTACGACGCCATTGCCATCTAGCGGCCATGAATGAAAACAACAATTTAGTATAGACATTATGCAAAATTGCACTGTTGCCAGATTTTAAAACCTGTTTTAGAGTGAAATTCGTTATTGGTAGTATTTCGTGTTTTAGTGTAAATTTGTTGTATCCATATTGCTGCAAAAACACAGGTAATCGGTCGTGCTGTGGTTTTGTTTTAGTAAGGCCGAGAGTGATTAATGAGGAAGATGTAGGTATATAATTTGTTAAGGTTTTGTGTACATTGGTTGAAATATATAATGTATAAATATTTTGTTTATCCTTCACAGGTAAAGTTAGTGTTTGTTGGCTCCTGTCGCCATGAGGAAGATCTGGAGAGAGTTAAGAACCTAAAAGATTTGGCAAAACATCTGGCCCTGGACAACAATGTGCAATTTAAAGTCAATGTGTCCTACTCTCAGCTGCTGGATATCTTCCAAAACGGAACCATAGGTCTGCACGCTATGTGGAATGAACACTTTGGTATAAGTAAGTACATACTGAACTATATAGTTTTAGGGATTTTAGCTGTTGGTACGAGTTGTTACTCTTTATCAAGAGTTCCCAACCTTTTTGAGGTTTTCTTGGTATTACTTTTGTTTAGTGATTCAAAACTTTGACCTTTAAACTGCTTCTATAATAAATAAGCATGAATCGAGCAAAAACCAATTGGCCCTACAGTAGGGTTATTAATTTTTTCACAGGGCTTGTAAATTTAAAATATGGAAATAGTAATTATTATTTTCAAAATTCACAATTATAATTATTTGCTCTGTGATCGACCAGTTGGGCTCTATATTGTCTACGTGTATCTAATGTTAGCAATACAAACAAATAAAAATGAATAATAATTATAAATATAATATACAGTGAAACCCTCTTAAGAAGTTCCCTCATAAGAAGTTTCATGGCTTAAGAAGTTGGTTTTTTCGGTCCCTCGGCTCAAAATTGGCCAAATTTAATAAAATATAAGGTTTTACTGCCTAAGAAGTTTGTTTTTTCCGGTCCTTTCTTAAGAGGTTTCACTGTAATTACAATGAAACTCTCTTGAGAAGTTTTCCAAGGGACCGAAAAAAAAACTTATTAAGCAAGAAAACTTTATATGTGTTGAAATTGGGCCATTCAGTCTTCAAAGGGCAAAAAAAAAGTTTCTTGCATGAAAACTTCGTAAGTGAGTTTTACTGTATTTGTCTTGCCAAATTCTGCTCTTTCACTGTTTTGGTCTTGCTCTCTGAAGCGAGCTCACTGTATTGGTCTAGCTAAATTAAGGTCTAAAGGTTGATCTAATAATTCAGTCCTTGTTTCGGTAATTACACTTTTTCTGATGCAATTTGATAAATAATAATAATATTATTTTGCAGGTGTGGTGGAATCCATGGCTGCAGGTTTGATAATGATTGCCCATCGCTCCGGCGGACCTCTGTGTGACATCATCGAGACCTCGGAGGGCAGCCGCAACGGTTATCTCGCTTCGGAGCCCACCGAGTACGCCAGGGCGATACTGGAAGTCATAGCACTCACGGAAAACGAGAGGCAAGGGATTAGAGATGCCGCAAGGTATGTTTGAATCGGTTCTTTGACTGAAGGGGTCAGTTACAAAACGGAAAACTTTAGGAATGTGGGTAAAGTCATTAAAAGTGATAACAAAAAACTACCCTAAAAACCTAACCTAGTTTTAAGTGTTCTGTTTAATCGGTTTACTGTTTGAACATAGATTATTTATTTTAATTCAATTTGATATTGTTGTTTCTTATTCAATCATTATTTTTTTTTATACTTTACAGAAATTTGGTCACATATATTAACTGGAATATTTTACTTTTTTTACATTAGTTCCTCACAGGAGACCCTGAGGAAAATTATTTCCCTCAGGACCTATGTCATCTTTGAAGGGTTTTTTAAGGAGAGAAATATCTGGGAAGGAAAAAGTGTGAGTGGTGTGTAGGAATCTGGGGGTCAATCTACCACCAAAACCTATACAATCCTCACCCCATGAACCTGGGCACCCCTGTTAAGACACCAAACGTAGCGAACCACTTGGGGTGAACTATGGCAGAGATGTTGGTTATCCAATAAACAGTTCCCGGGGTGGTGTTACCCATACCTGGATTTTCTAAGAAATTGGAAAACAAAAAAAGTTATGTGGAAAAACCTTGTATTGTGTGGGATAAATTGGGCCGTTTTTTAAATTTTGGTCTCAAGTGACCAGAAAAAAAAACTTTTTAACTAACTAACTAACCATCACGCCGTTTCCCCGCAGGGGTAGGCAGAGAGGACGGACCGCCAAACAACTCGGTCTTGGCACACAGTCTTTGCTTCACTCACATTCATACATCGTCTCATACATACTCTTCTATTATTCCGACTTTTGACATGGCCCGACTCAAGTATCTGATTCACTTGATCGTGCCATGTCTTCCTCGGGCGTCCCCTACTTCTTCTTCCATTCACATTTGCGTCATATATTCTTCTCACATTATTTTCTTCTTTCATTCGCTCTACATGTCCAAACCATCTGAGGGTCCCTTTCTTAATCTTACTCATTATGCTTACATCAGCCTTGCATTCTTTGCGGATATCCACATTTCTCACACGATCATACATGGTTTTGCCACACATTCGCCTCAGGGATCTCATTTCGACAGCATTCAGTTTACTTTCATCCTTCCTCTGCCAACTCCATGCCTCACTGCCATACATCAAGGTAGGTACCAGGACTCCATTGTGGACTGCTAGCTTCGCGTCTTTTGACAGTGTTTTATTAGCGCCAACGGCATTCAGTCCTCCATTAATGGAGTTACCTTTAAGAAAACTTTTAAGAAAACTTTTTAAGAATAAAAAATGTTTGAGGGAACCTTGTAGAGGTGTGTTTCACTATACATAATTATGTATTTAAAAAATAAAAAAATTCTTTCCCATTTGTATATTTTTCTGATCCCAATGGGAATTTGAGAAGCCAATATAAATTCTAAATGTTCTCTGGGAAAATGGCTGGTGATATTTACGAAAACAATTTGATTGTGATGTTATACAGTGAAACCCTCTTAAGAAGTTCTCTCTCAAGAAGTTTCGTGGCGAAGTTTGGTTTTTTCGGTCCCTCTGCCCAAAATTGGCCCAATTTTTCCCACATATAAGGTTTTCCTGCTAAAGAAGTTTGTTTTTTCCCAGTCCCTTGGAAAACTTCTTAAGAGGGTTTCACTGTTATCAATAATTTTATCTTTGTTTCAGGGCATCGGTCGACAGATTTTCAGAAAAGGAGTTTGAAAAGGGTTTCCTTTGGGCACTAGAACCTCTCATGAAAGTGGGAACACCAAACTGAAACATTCCCGCATCAAACTGTTCATCGGAACCTAAATATTAAAACTTAGACATTTCAAAAGATCCAAGTACAAAATGAAAATCATTAATTTTATAGTAAAATGTCATTCGTTTTGTACGATATAGCATTTGCCTTGAAGTAGGTTGTCCATTAGATATAATAATTTATTAATTACATAATAGACAATAATGAATGTTTTTCAAATTAATTTGCTCAAAAGGCCAACAAATTTAGAAGCATGACTTTAGGTACAAAGTTTTGGCTCGAATTTTAATTAAATGCAAGCAATTTTATTCAAAGTGTTGTGAAAGGCCTCGGTAGTTCTAGCATTAAAAAAAATATTCTCAGCTGATGTCAGCTTATGAAAGGGAAAAAACTACTATAATCGTAGTAGTATTTCTAGACTTAATCATTTAGTCATTTTATATCTTAAGGAGTTATTTAAAAAAAGTCTAATTAGGGTTATAAAAGCGTTTGTCCAGTAACTAAATTTAAATCGCATTATTTTGCCTCTCACTAGTTCTACACGGCACTCAAATAATCATTAACCTTACCTGTGTTACTGTCGCATATATTGTCCATCGGTGGCTATCCCCGTATGCGACTGTCACTTATTGATTCATCTGCGGCTTCCCCATATGCATTTATTGCATATAAGATCCATCTGCAGCTTCCCCGTATGTAACTATTGCATATGCGATCCGTCTGTGATTGTTAAACCAACAGGTACTTAAAACCAGTGGCGGCTCGAACACTTCCTCAATGACTTGTATTGAAATATATACAAAATTTCTCAAAAGTTATCAAACGTAGAATGTTCATGGACAAGTCGTGCACCTAATCAGATGTCTAATCACAAAATAAATAAAAAATATCTATAGGAATTTACTAATTTACACAATATACCAAAAAGTAATGCAATATTAAATTTAACAGAATGCATGCGATTCCTGTTCGAAACGGTCTAATAATTCATCACAAGTAGATTTAAAAGTTTATCTCAGAGTTCTATGCAATCCACACACAAGTGCAAGCGCGGTTTCGCAGAATGCGTAGGATCAAGAAATAAATACATTGAATGAACCCAAGTTGTGCTGACCACCTTATTTACTGGTAAATTTGTACCAGAAATCATATATAAAATTACATAAATTCTTTCATCTAAATCTAGATACCAAACAAAGGTACTGCATACCTGTAATACTCAGTGGCGGCTCGAGCACTTCTTTAGTGGTGGGGATCGACTTTTTTACGTACTGTGCCGTAATCTCATCACCCGTAGAATATTATTATTATTATTATTATATATTATAAAATTTCTCAAAAAAAAATTTTTGATGGTCTAATCATGCTATTCGGATATATTTAACACAAAATAATATAAAATGTTTATAGAAATATGCCAATTTACAATGAAATATAATAATAATAAAGCTTTACCTTGCGAGATTATCATCAAACTAATTTGAACGCGAGCGATTCCCGCCCGTAACTTCGCAAACAAATGGTTCTATGGGGATCCAAAGGATTGTCCCCGCAGATGCTTGAACTCACATACTACTGCGCATGCGCAGTTGCATACGATCGCGAAACAACGCAAGGAAAGTATGGGGATAGTTCGGATTGTCCCCCAAGTGCGCAGTAATTCTGCGCACTGAGAAATAGACCTGCTTTTTTTTGCGCCGTACATTGTTCGCTGTACGCGCGTAGGGTCTTATTAAAATCATCCGGAATAATTGTTTGTATTTTATTTCTGCTAATGTTAATTACTTTTATGTTCAAAGAATTAATTCATTTTGGCGGCATTGACTGTTATTTCCTTTAGTAGGTTTTGAGTGTAACTGGTGGGGACTGTCCCCATTGTCCCCCTGTAAAGAACCGCCACTGGTAATACTCATTACAGACACATTTATATATATAATATGTAATAACCAGACAACAAATTGACTGATTGTAAATATATACATAATTATTTTAAAATGTACATGCATAGGTTATTTTATTTAATTTTTGCCCAAACAACTGTCTTTCTTTTATTCAAACAATTTTATCACTCAACAAATTAACACAATTTGCTCTCCAGTTATTGCTCTCC
Source organism: Limnephilus lunatus (assembly GCA_917563855.2). Taxonomy (NCBI): domain Eukaryota; kingdom Metazoa; phylum Arthropoda; class Insecta; order Trichoptera; family Limnephilidae; genus Limnephilus; species Limnephilus lunatus. The sequence continues at coordinate 14,157,034 of OU830597.1, read as the reverse complement.
AGACTATTCAGTTTAAAAATGTTTTTTATTATTAAAAAATATATATTTAGCTACTTGTTTTGTGTGTTTTACACAACTGGGTGGTTTCCAAAAATCAATAATTTATGTACCTATTAATTATATGTCACACATTTGAATCTAAATATGTTTAAAGCTTAATAGCATTTAAAGTGTATAGTAAACTTTTTTAATTGAAAAAAATAATTTTACTATGTTAAGTGTACATCGAATATGGAGAAAATTAAAGATAATTACTGTTACGATATGTCTTTTATTTGATAATCTATATGTATAAAGGAGAGTGTCGGACGGCACGGATTTGATTTTTATAAAAATCTAAAGTTTCATTCCGAATTAAATTTTGCATACTTTACCTTCAAAACAAGAGAGGTTGTCTACCTGAGATTTCGAAAAACCACCCCATCCACTTTTCCTACTCCTTAAAGCAAAATTTTGATACTTCTTGATGAAATTTTGCACACTGAGGATCAAAATAAGAGGAAAATTACTTTATATATCTGATTTTGAAAACTCTGCACGTAGCCCGAGCAATGCCGGGGATTTGAGCAAGTGTTAAATAAAAAACATGACTTTCTTAATTTAAGTGTTTATTATGTATTAAGCTTTACATTACAAAAGAAATGGATAAAAAAACATGTTTGTTACATAATGAACTTGAATAAACTTAATATTTTTAATTAAATAAAAAACAATGTCAGCAAAAACAAAACAAACCAAATATGTAATGCTTTTTTTACGTAATAAATACATACAATTCTGTGTAAATTTCAATAAAATTAAAATCTAAAATATGAAATTTAGATAAATTTTTAACATACCCCTACATGCATATTTAAGTATAAAAAGTAAAATAAATATATATTTATTTGTGAGAGAGGAATGAATACAATTTCCCTATAGAAGTCTTCATCGCCTGAGAGAGCCCACTCTATCTCTTGGAATTAATCTCAACTCTGATCCGTGTTTCAGAAATATGTTACCTGGAATCAAACAAAATACTAAATTTAACTATATAAATATGTACACACATTTAAGTCTGTTTTTTCACGGGAGATATATTCTAGGTAAATAGAATATCAGGATCGGTCCTAGGTAGGCGAAATTGGAGCAATCTGCTTTGGGTGCCAGGCCAAGGAGCCAAGAAGCAAAGGTGCTGATAATACATAAGACCTAAACTTCCCGTGTTTTTTAATAGTGCCAGGCGCTGTTTGGCTGAGGACCAAAATAGTCAAAAATAGGGAAAAATCATACTGATTTATTTCAACTACATATATAGTACATGGGGACATCCATTAATTAGGTGAGCAGTTTTTCTTCCAATCTAGACCCCCCCCCCCTCCCCCTCGGTGAGATAAATTTGGGCCAATTTGTATATTTTTTTCAAGTAGCGTGAGATTTTGCTGGACCCCCCCCCCCCCCCGTTTGTGCTCACGTAATTAATGGATGCCCCCTATAATCTGTTTGGCTGGTGTATTATGTATGGAATCATGAAACTTGTCCAGTTTTTTTGTTTATCTGGAATTTCTAGGTCAACGCAACTAATCAACCGTACCATGATTTTGAAGTGATATCAAATTTTCAATGTAATTTACAGGATGTACCAGCACCCTAAAGACCAGTGATTCGTGATCACACCGCCACATGGTTGCAACATTTTTTTATTTGAATAATAAAAGATACTCGTACAATATAATAAAATAATACATAACAATATTAATTAACTAATTTCAATTCCCCGTTAGTGGAGAATTATTTTCGAGTCTAACTGGGTAGTTGGTCCGTTTTTCTAATTTCTTTATTTTTTTATTATTATTAATTATTATTTCTTTAATGTTCTCCCGTAATAAGGAAATGCTTGTGTGTATGGGAGTAGGTATTATTTGTTTAGTTATTTAGATTTATTTTGTTTTTATTGCTGTTTTTATTTTGTAGTTTTTTTTAAATTTATTTTATATAAAGAATAAGAGAGAAAAGAAAAATATAAAAACATATCACGTGATATGTGCTCCGTCTCGTCTGAAGGATGCTGCTGGAACGAGACGGAATGCGTATCATGTGATGCATTAAGTTGGACCCAGTGGTGATGTGTGAAGGAAAAATACACTTTTTGTTTTTGATTGAAATAAATGTTGCTGGACAGCAAAACAATGTGTAATGTATTTTTACTTCAAATCTACTCATTGCTGGTTAAATTCTTTCGGATACGTGCTGATACAACCTGTATAAGGTCAATGTACGGGACGGGCACTGTAATCGCTCGCCGCACAAACGATGTAGTGGGAAGTGGGACCGGCTGGCCGTTTCGACGCCTAGGGAGGAAGGGATAAGTGGGGAGAATGCGAGGGAAATATGGGAGAAAATGTAGGGAAAGGGATAAATGGATAGAAGGCGAGGGGTAGAAGGGAGGTAGAGGGGAGTAGAGGTGAAACCTTCGCCTTGAGAAAGGCGTTCGAGCAATTGTATGACCAAGGCGAGGGAAGGTAGGGAGTTGGAGGGAAACCTGCACCTTTAAAAAGGGGCTTTCGAGTAATTGTAAATATGCTTAAATCTTCAAGGGTGAACAAGTCGGCCAGGGCGAGAAGAGAAAGTCCAATTTGCAGTTAGATCGAAGAGCGCAGGGCAGGCGAAGATGTGTGCGAGATGACAGATGCTGGGATTCTACCGGCCCAAAGCTATTATGGCTCTATTTAAAGGGGAGAAAGCGGGTCCTGCCCTTTGTCTCCCCGTAATTCCAGGAACTGAGATCCTGGAATCGGCCGGGCAAAGAGAATGAACGCGACGGCGGCGGTCATCCTTTTGTCATCTCGTAACATCTCCCTGACACGCTACGCTCCCTTGATATTTATTTTCAAATATTGCGAGTTTGCACATAATACGAAGAAGTTACATAGAGCCAATTTGTGCAGGATAAAAATACAAAGTTTTGCACAAATTGGGTAAATACAGAGAAATAGGAATGGCTTTGCATAAGATTGAATTTGCGCAAAGGTCAAAGGGTTGTAGGTATGTACCACAGATTATGAAGGCTTTGCACAAATCACAATCTTATGCAAAGTAACAAAATAAGAAGTGTGTAGGTATAAACACTGAGTGATGGGAGGATAGGGGGGGGGGGGGTCAAGCATTATTTTTTGTCATATAGGGACCGCTTGACCCCGCGAATTAATTTATTGTACATTAATTTTATTACATAAATTTAGCACAAAATTACGTCCGATACAGTCAAGAAATGAAACAATTCTCATGTGAGGTTTTTTATCCAGTAAAACTTTTTCCTCACAATGACACTAATGTAATGTAAATTCAGTCAAGTAAATACAACCTTCAGAAGGTAATAGTAGAAAGGCCGAATGAGCCGTAGTACTAGTTAGTTAGAAACATGAAAGGGTATTGCATAGCCCTAGCTGGTTAGAGGATTACGAAAGAATCCGTAGAAACAAAAAAAATAAAAAATAAAACAATTCTCACTACATAATATTATATCTCATCTCATCTCAAGGTGCTTCAAGGCGTCCCTGACCTGTGCTATGAAGCCGGCCTCCATCCATAGCAGAGCCAACCTCTCCCCACTTAGCCCCTGGAGTTACTTCTTCCAATATATTAAATATACTTAAAAAAACCAAAGCATCGAATAACCCAATGTAAATATACTTTTTATAGATAAATAAAAAAAAATTATACTGTAGTAACCTGCGGTCTGTTGAGGATTAATGCCTATGCCATCATCAGTGATGATGGCACTGGTCGCTGGGGGCACTTTGAACTCTTCAGCTGCAAACTTCAGCACGGCGGTAAAAGGTGTGGCTTCTGGTACACTTAATCTATAAACAAACATGTAAGGTGTGAATCTCAGAGTTCAAGAGGACTAGATGACGTTGGGAACTGCTCTGTAATTTTGTGTGAGCTTAAAAAATATAACGTATCCATAAAAAAACAACATCTGAATTATCAGTATGCTTTTTATGAGATGTTACATTTTGAATATCTGTACCCTTAGTCCTATGAGTTCTGGCATCATGAATTTCTAGGTCAATGCAGGTGTTTTCTGCCTGCAACATCATCTCTATTGCTCGAACATGAGCGCTAGTCGAGCCAGGAATTATGGGAAAGGAACGAAACAACAGTAAGAGGCGTTTTTCGCCGTTAGCAGCTTTGCGCAGTAGCTTCGTTCATGTTCATGCGTGCATAAGCCACTTATTATGATGCCTATTATATTACTTAAATAAAAATTAAAATAAGAAAAAATATTTTGTTAAAGTAGTTTTCACTTTCAAAAAGCCGAGTAGTAAAACTAGGAATTCTTGGCAAATTTTTATAGCACCATTAGCGTGAAATATCATCACAAGAGAGTATAATAAATAAAATAAAACTGTTTTTTATTGATCTTGCTCCTGGCAACTAAGACAATACATACATACATGTTTATTTTAGTGATGATTCAGTGTCGTGAATAGACTTGTTCCTGTGTTAGTAACAACAAAAACAGGCCACTTAGACACAGATTGAGATACTTACAAGTGATTTGAATTTTGTACGTGTACCATACTCTTCGCTCGTGAGTATCGACCATACTATTTTGCTAGCATTCATACACAATGCAACAGGTCAACAGCGCACCTTACTGACGTCAAACCAGTGCTGGTAGCATGTATATGTGTTGTGTGTGTGTATGCTAGTTTCTTTCGTATGTACTAGTCGTTTGAGAGAAATAGCATCCGAATATGATTTGAATGTTAAATTTGTTTTGGAGGTGGGAAAATATCCATGTTTATATAACAATAATAATAGGTAAGAAAGGATTTAGAGGAGAGGGCGTATATTGAGGTTGGAAAAAAAGACAATTTGACATCATACTCATGTAAATCCTTGGCGGAGATAAATGCCCCTACAGTTAATATTTCTTTCGTTGCAGGGGTGAACCCAACAAGATCTTCTTTTAGATCTTCTTTAATGCATATAATAAATAAATATAAAGAATAAGAATGTCATTTCACTTCGTATTAACTCCACGGCTTCACATGAAAAAATGATCTAGTTCAATATATTTCAGGTAGTGCGGTGTACAGAAACCAGCTTTAAAGAGTAGCATATCAATAGGACCCTTGTGATTGCATCAGTCATGTAGCTTGTAAGTAACTCTGTGTATGATGGGCCTTAGTATATGAATAGACGATGGATGACAACTCAAAGCCAATTATTATGGCTTATACAATTATGTAAAAGTGTTATAATCAAGTAGTATTCAAGGTTTAGGATTCATGGGAATTAATATATTGAATAAAATAATATGGTAGAAAAGAAACCAATGTTTATAAAAGTAAACAATTTATTACGTTAAAAAAAAAGTATCAAAGAAATCCAGTTGCAAAATCAATCTAAAAATATATCTTCATCATAAAAACTATCCAAATTCTTCCACAGCAATTCATTACTGATGCCACAGGCTTTGTAAACAGAATCCCAAAAAGCCAAAATAGGAAATGAATCATTGACCAAAGTTAAAAAATCATCACGCATTTCGCTGTAGTCCTTTGTAAATAATTTAACAACATTAATCAAGTGTCTATGACTTAAATCGGGGCACAAAGACGCGAGTCTATTGTTAATCCATACGTCCTCTTCTAATTCAGATTTTTCTGAATACATATGTCCACTGCAGTGAATTAAAAACAATACTATCTCTTTAAAAACATCTTTGAAATTTTTACAAACGTTGTAAAGTAGCACTTTGTCCGAGTCTTTCAACAACCAAAGCCAAAATTTAGAGTTACACTTGTCACGTTCCATCAATTTATTTAAGACACATTGTTCAATTATTTTTTTAGTTTCACTGTATCCATTAAAATTTAATGCACTAAAAATCAGTTGCACATTTTCAAATAAATCAAAATTATCATTGCTTAGCATGTTATTGATTATATTAATCTGCGAATCAGACTTATTGTTCAAATGATTTAAAAACAGTTCACATTTTAGATTATTTTCAGTTTGTTCGCTGACCTCCGTTTCGTTTGCATATTTTTCAACTACATTATAAGAAGCCGATTTTAGTATCAATGTCTTGAGAACGCATTGCAATCTTTTTTCACCAAACATTCTAAGATATTCGGATATTGCAGCATCGGCTATTTCAGTTTCCAAATCTTTGACCAAGAACTTTTCAAGAATACAGTCTGCAGATTTAGAAAAAATAATTTTATCTTTGCAAAGAATGTTCTTTCCTTGTAACTCCATCCATTTTGTATATGAATTCATGAAATCGTTAAAAGAACATAACGTATCCAACTTTTCGATACATTTCTCGATAAAGCTTGCGATGTTATATGCTTTGCATATTTCTTGAGATCCGGTAACGTTATTTGGCCATGAATCATTTTCACATATCTCTATAAACTTTTCGAATGTGGTAAATATGTCGTGGACATTCTGTGAATCTGCTTTATCCGTTTTGGTTGTGAATTCCATGTTTTGTTTGTTTTCTGGGAAGATTACTTCTGAACTTGCAGTGTCATCTGTTAACAGTTTGACAAAGTATTAGACATGTTATTGTCAATAATTATTGCAAATGAACAAAACACAAGTAATAATTCCAGAAAACAATACATCAAAATGTAAATCACCCCAACAATTACTACCTCACGCCCTAATGTTGTTTCTAAGTTTTCTAAGGTTTTGGGCTGGCTAAGTCCTCCATCACGACACAAGCAACATTTTAGCTTAGTATGGTGGTAGTAGGAGATTTTCAAACATTGTTGGGTTAGGTATTCATAATCCGGGAATGTTTGTCTTTCTAAAATAAAAATAAAACTAACCGTTATAAAGTGCTTTTATATTAATCGTGTCCCACTTTTCTGTAAATTTACCCTTACTATTTCAACACATACAGCTGATGTTTAATTTTGCTAACGAGGTTGTCAGGAGGTAGTGGTTTAGGAAAGATGTTTTGTAGATGAACCACGAAGGGAGAATTGTTAAAAATATTATTCAAATATACTCACACTTTAAATGGCAGCTTTGGATCTGATGTAAGAGTAATTTTAAAAGTTACTTTAGCCCTGGAAAATAAATTTTCATTAAAATGAGAGAATGTCATCGCGATTTTCCATATGTTCATACACACACGTGTTGTAAATACTTACGCCATTTCGAGAGAGCTTTTATGAAACACGACTGGTGCGTGGATTATAAATTTAACATCCAGTAAGGAAAATACCGGAAAGCAAAATGATTTTAGATAATAATACTTTTCCCAGACTAGAATGACAGCAACGTCACTCGTCAGCGGTGTCAAAAATAAATTGTTTATGGAAATTCGGGCAAGCAAACTAGACATAGACCAACATAGATACCAGAGTTGCCAGCTCGTACACACAGTGTTTTTTTCTATGCTCTGTCTTTTTGATAGACGCGCTTTTTCCATAGAAAAATAATTTTGTATTTCGTTGACAGCTGTAATCTGTCGTTTTGTCTGAAAAAGACTGAAATATATTTTTATTTATTTATTTTTCTATATAAACAACAATTTGAAGAGATAGAGTCATAAAGCATTTAACGGGTTTTGCATTTAAGCGGTGGACGCATCTTTACCCATGACAAGTTCCCTCGTATCCCCGAGTGATCTGGGAGAAATGCAAATGTCAAACAGTGAACCCGAATCCTCACACAGTCTCCTTCAGTCACAAGATGGTTTGTTTTGAATAGTTTACCGTCACTTTATTTGTTATTGTTTTTAAAATACCGGCTAATGACAATAAATTTCTATGTGTTGTCATGCTACTCTTTATTACTTTCAACTTCTATTCTAATTTGAATCTCAAAACAAATATATTTTCCTAACTTTCTTGGAATAAAATATTGGGGGAGATTTGTAAGTCCCTGTTGTAAAAAAAACCTTGAGGCCGCAAATTGCCCTTTTTCTTTCAATGTTATGTGTAGAATTAAATTGTAATCATAATTATGGTTATTTTTTTTATTATTATTTTTTATATGAATACCGCACAGGAGTCCCAACTGCTCCCTTTTGAAGCCAGTGAGACTATTTTGTGAGGCTGAAGGTAGTGGGGAGGGGTGGGGAAAAGGAAGGTGGGGAAGTACCTGAATATTCAGATCTGGTCACCAAACACGGCTAGTGCCATTTCAAGCAACGTTTCAATTCTGAATGGTTGTCGTACACCAGGGCGATACTGAGAGTATCTTCCACTCTGGAACGTGCCGAAAATGTACTATATATTATTTTAAATTAATAAATTATGAAATAACACAAATTAATCAAATTTTCAAATAAAATGACCTGCGGTGTGCGAGTGTACCGCTGGAATACGCCGGCCGTCGAAATTTTTCAATGGAAATTTAGGTGTGCAATGAATAGTTTTAAAATATAATAGCTAAAAATATTAGGATCCTTTCCAAGGAATTTATGTGTGTTTTGTAAAATGGGTTCAATAAGTTGTTTAAATTATTAACACCCTAATGAACTTCCATAAATTTTTATCCATATTTTTTACATTTTACATGATTTGTAGTGCAATCAGGGAGAATTTTATTAAATTTGTCTTACTCAGCCTCATGGTTAATACAGAGTATTCAAATAATTAGATTTAGTTATAAGTGAGTATTTATTTATTTCTGGGGAGACGAAAAAATATGAATTTTGTATCTTAATTTTGTTGATATTAATTCACTTGCGCAAAGTTTTTGACTCTGTAGTTAGCTAAGTGAAGCGGAGTAATAATAATAAGTAACCCGGGAATGTTTGTCTTTCTTTTTAAAAAAATGAAAAAAATTGGATAATTTGTAGAGCGCCGTTTTTGTGAATAATCACCTCAAGGGAGTGCTCACAACTTTACTGAAAGGGTAAACTTTAGAAATCACTGGACACGCTTAATATGAATATTTTTAGTAAAAACCTTTAGATTTACCTTAATTTCTATAAAAGGCATCTTTATGGATTTGAAGCCATTAGCGCTCGCGCCGCAATCTCATACCGTTCACATTTTAAGTAATTGAAATTTCGAATGCAGTATTTTCTTTCGTTCCAAATATGAAAAGTTGTCTTTTACACTAATTACGGTGAATCAAAAGGTTTTTTTCTAAAAAAATATTCTTATTAAAACATGTCCAGTCATTTAGAAAGTTTACCACCAAAAGTTTTAGAGGATTCGGTTAACAAAATAACTGGACATGGTAATTTTACCAGCAAGTCCTTTAGTTATTTTTTTATCATATAAATAAGTTGTCTCAAAGTGGCTTAACCACAGTTTGATAATCGCCTTTTAAGCCGAAACAGCTGTTACAAAAATAAACACTAAAATAATAACATAAATTGCAGAACTTGATAATAACATTATTAAATTTAATTTAAATTAAATGGAATTCTACGAATTAAATAGTCCTCAAACAATTAATAAGTCCTTTTTGGTGTTAAGACCCACTTTCGTGTTAATTTACGAGGACTCGTTGAAGTCTGCTTCTAATAGTTTTTTATAAAAAGCAGTGAGGGGGGGGGGGGGGGGTGTAGAAATAAAAGGACATTTTCCAAGTCATTGAAATGTCGATAAATAAGAAATAACTTTTTAATTTTAACTTAATACAACCATTTTTAAATTGTCAAAAAAACATTGGGTGCACCTACAATTTGTTCAAAATTTATGAATATCTTTTGTTTGTTTTATAAATTTATATTTTTTATAATTGACACTATGGACTGATCAATACATTTACAGGCGTTTGATACGGTTCCATGCCAACTCAGAATCAAGTTAACTCAACACCTCTTTGAAAAGTCAAAGTTATGAAAAATAGCCTGTCACCTTTTATTTTTTTATGTAAATACCTCACAAGAGTCTTAGCTGCTCCCGTCTGGAGCCAGTGAGACTATATCCCCAATTGGAGGTATGTTATGAGGCTGAAGATAATGGGGAGGGGAAGGAGATTTTTTTATTTTTTTTTTTATTAATTTTGTTTTTTACAGGTTTGTTTTACATGGTTTTTCGACTACCAAGCTAGGCAAATGCCCGTATTATGGTAGTCGAATGGTATGGTATGGTAGATGGGGAGGAGTAAGGTGCGGAAGTATCTGGCTATTCCGATCTGGTCACCAAACACGGCTAAAGCCATTTCAAGCATTAAAGCCATTTCTTCCTCTCCTCAAAAAGACCCTCCACACAGCATCTCAGATGAAATAGGCCCCGAGAGAAATTATTTTCCTCAGGGCCTCCTGTGTGGAGTTAATGTAAAAAAAAAAGCAATGTTTCAATTCTGAATGGTGATCTTACACCAGGTCTCACACTCAGATCTTACTGAGAGTATCTTCCACTCTGGAACATGCCGCATATACACTTAATATATTTTTTTAAATGAATTAATTGTGAAATAACACAAATTAATCAAATAAAATTTATTTGCCCACGCCGGGATTCGATTCCGCGACCTTCGGATTGCGAGTCAAGAGCCTTACCCCTAGACCACGCCTAACCTAATATAAAGTATTTAACCAAAAAAATTTTATGTATTTTTAATTTTTAATGACTTTTCAAAAGAGGTGTTGAGTTGTCTTCATGCTGGGTTGTCTGGTCTCCGTTTGAAACGTCTGGTGTCTGCGGCTCTCCATAAGCAGGACCGTGAGGAGTGAAGGAGCCTGGTTCATCAGAAAATGGACTGCAGTAAGGCGAAGGAGATATGATATTTGAATGTTGTTTTGAGCAGGTGGCAATGCCAGCGGCGAGGAGGTGGCGGGAGGCGCAGCGAGCGGCAACAACACGCCATCCGGCGACACGGCATCGCGCCAGTCCAATCTGCAGCGCATCCAGCAGCGCAAGCAGCAGGTCTACAACTGGGCGCACAACAAGAAGCTGCTCAAGCTGGCCATATACTCGGCCTGCCAGGTAACTCTAAACCAGTGTTTCTTAACCGTATTGAAAGAATCGCCCCCTTTACCACAGTAAAATTATCCAGCGCCCCCTTTCATGAGAGCTTTTAATTGGTATAATCATAGGCATACAAATAGATAGACCAGAACATACAGATGAGGGGTAAAAACCAACTTTTGGCGGAACGAAGAGAGGGTCTATGACTGTGATTCGTCAATAAATCCATCGAAGAGTAAGTTCTTAAAAGAATGAATAGACCTTTTTACATGGGAGCGCGAATTACTCGCCACGATAAGAACAAATATACAAAGTCCAGATTCGGCAAAGTAAAGTTTCACTTATTTTCAGATGAAATATCTTGTTGCCGTATTTAGTTAAGACACTTTTACAAATAACATAATTTACTTACCCCAGTAACATCAACGAGCGCACTGGAGACACGGCCAAATTCGCGATGTATCTCGATGTCATAGTCATGTTACAAAACTGATATATTATTGATTCTAAATAGGCTTTAAATAAAGAAAAATAATGCTTACCTATGGAATGTAATACCACAATTGGGTTTATTCTCTTCTATTTTTACACGTTTTTATAGCACAAGCCACCATTTTTGCCGTGTTATTTCGTAAAATGTATGATGAGAACTCTGGTCCGGACAAGAATGATGATGTCACATTTTTTAGATTCACGCGAGGCTCTCGCAAGCCCAGCCGGTTCCGATGGAATGGTTTCAATGGGAGGGAGAAATAATACAACTTTTATCACTTCGGGCAAGTCCACCTATTTGTATGTCCATGGGTATAATATAATGTAACGAATGTTGTGATTTACAGAGCCAGGAGTGCACCTGCACGGGTTGGAAGACTCCGGTGCCTGTGGCCAAGACGGGCCCTCGAGCAGACTCGGCTCAGCCGCCCCTGGCCAGCTTCTCCGACCCGTGCCGGAACTGCTCCCATAGCCTGGGTATGCCATTTCACCTTACTCCATTCTTGGTATATTCATATGTGTTAGAACTAAGGGAAATTCAATTTAATTCATTTATTATTTTTAAAACATTTCAAAATTGTTCATTTTAAACAGTTTTAATATATTTATAAAGCAGAATTACGTAGATGTAAAAAAGTAGGCATCAACTGTACTAATTGCAACAAAGCTTGCCCTTTAAAGGCTGCTCCTAAACATGTTGATATCTGAACTGATTCTATTCAACCGTTAGACTGCGTCCCCACCGGCATGACCACTGGCAAGTTAGTCCTGCAGGCCGGGAGATAAAACTAACAATGCTGTCGGTGACGAAGATAACCATTGGGAACATAGAAATGAATGCTATCCATGATAGTCTAGTTTTCAAATCACCCACGCATCAGTATGAAAAAATTTGGCATCAGTATGGGATGACGGTTGTGTATTTCTGTTTCCAGAATGGCACGTGTCCCACCTGTCTGTATGCTCGGCGCAGGAGGTGAACCGACTCCTGGGGATGGTGGTTGACGTTGAGAACATCTTCATGAGCATGCACCGCGAGGATGACCAGGACACCAAGAGAGTTTACTATTATCTATTCAAGGTAAACATATTAAGTACCTTTTTACCAGATCATTTTCTTTGCTATGCTTCTTGTTCATGGAAGAAAATAATGAACAAAGATTCTTAGTCGAAGTATGATTCAGTTAAATATGACCGAAGGGGATAGGGTTTCATTAGCTCGGTGGTAGAGTAGCGCCCCGGTAAGACTAAGGTCCTGGGTTTTCAAATAAGGAAATATACCTATTGTTCAAAGAAATGTCACTATCTCAAATATGTACAATTATTTTTCTAAACTCTTAAGACAGATAGGTACCATAATTTTGATTATTCAGTTTTGACAGATCCGCAGTCATGCAAACTCTATTAGGATAAAAAAGAAGTATCCAACATGACCACCATTTTGAACCTGAAGTGAAATATACAAACAAATGTACAGATAATGCCAAACGGTCTAGTTAAAACAGAACTTTGCTATGCTCAGTCAATAAATGTTGACTAACATTATAACAACGCTTGTGTGTAATTCCAGCTCCTTAGGAAGTGCATAGTGACGATGAGCAAGGCGCAAATCGACGGGCCACTCGGGCAGCCCCCCTTCGAGCGCCCGTCTATAGCCAAGGCCATCACCAACTTCGTCCTCTTCAAGTTCAACCAGCTCGCTCAGCGCGAGTGGCAGACCATGTATGACTTGGCCAAGATGTTCCTGCACTGCTTCAACCACTGGAACTTCGAGTCTCCCAGCATCAGGAAGATGGTTCGTATCTAATATCTAAATTATTTAATGTGGGAGGTGGTTCTGTATCTTTTGCTTTAGCTAACGCGGTCTTAAATGAGTCGCGTGTAAGGTACATACATATGAATTCTTGGTGAGTCTAGTATTCACGTTACATGCAGTGGCAGTCCTTCCCTCAGGTCAATTGATCAAAAGCCTCCCAAAATTATAAGATGACACCAAAACATAATATTATGTAAATCAAAACAACTGGTATTATTCTAATGTTATTTTAAATGCACCGCGAGATAGCAGGCAGCGACAAGTAGTGACATCTAACGCCCTAAATGAAAGCTTTCTTTTCTACGCACTATGATTGGCTGGGTCAATTTATCAAATGTCCATATATCATGTCTTCTTCATAATAAACGAGATGGCACTATGTCGCCTAGTAAAAATGGTTTTGGATTCTGAAGGCAGTTTGGGTCATTGCCGTGAGTGAATATTGTGCATCTTAAAGAGATAGTTTGATAAACGTAGGTTGATTTTGCATATTGTACGCTTGACGCATGAAATAATTTACTATAGTAAATTTTATGTAACCTAACCTAACACCTACAAATGAATATTATCGTATTAAATTTGATATTGTATCATAATATATATTTTTTTAAATGACCTTTCACTTCTGGACCCCTAGAGCCGCCTCATGTTGCATGTGACGCATTTAATACTGATTTAACTCATAAATGCTGATCTTCACAACTCATTTAACATCGCATATGTGATTCATCATCAGTATTTAATTTATATGGTCTCAATCAGTAAAAACACTCTGGTTAAAAATAAGTATTCGATTTTATTTATCACATCCCGTTTTACATGACATTGCACTTTATACATTTCTGCTTCTATGAAGGAACTGCTTGGCTTGCTTGCTGATTAAGTAAATTAAAGAATCCGATTGTATATATAAAGAAGGTAAAAACTCATACTAATGAAAACAAAAAAATAAGCATATATATCAAAATTACATTCTGGGTTAGAATTTTGTTTGAAATTTGATGCAACTCTAGGTAACCTTAGAGTCTAACTAAAGGTTTCTTCAAGACCCATGATTACTAATTCCTCCCCTCATAAAGAACCTCAAAAAATGTAAAAAATTTAATGTAAAAAAAAATACTATTTTTTCAGGTTATTAGTATGTAATCTGGTTATGTTTGCCTCTCTTTCGTAAATATTAGATAAAGTTAACCACTCAGGTTCTTTGCGATTATGCAATTTTTTTTTGTCTTATGAACTCTCAGATTTATAAAAACTTTGTGTTATTTCCGCTTCACAATTAAAGCTCTATAAATGAAACATTTCTGAATGTAGCCGAATACTAAAAACTGTTTTTGAAAGGTTACGAAATAAGGCTTCAAATAGTTATATTACAAATAAATATTAACATATATAAATATTAAAATTTAGAATTCAAACATAAAAAAATTGTAAAAATGACTCATGTGATGTTTTTATGTAAAAACGATACTAAAATCACGGATTATTATGTACATAAAAAAAACACTTATTCTATTGTGTTAATGTATAATAAACAATTTTGTCACCTCTTTTTTTACCATTTAACAAAAGAATATTTAATAAAAAATTAACAATGTTTTAACGGCGCATAGACGATTTGGTGAGTGAAAACTGTTTCTTTAAAATAAGTCTTTTTTACGTACTTCTATGGACAACTTTGAATAGAAAGTGAAGCTTAATTCAATATGGATCTTCTACTTTTTTTTAGAGTTGTCACTAGAACAATAACAGAGTTATAACAACTTCTGTGGGAACTTATTGTACTTGACTGCTATTGTTATATTGTCGTGTAAACACGCTTACGGGTCGGAGTGGTTAGAAGATCCAAGCAAAGTTAGGAGTTGACATACCCTTTGCTTTTTCTTAAATCCTTGGTACTTAATAAACTGTTTTATGTGCACCTAAAAAGAGATGCAACTTCTTTGATTAATTGACTCACGCAATAAATTAATTGTTACATATATTGTATTAAATTTATGCTCAGTAACAATAGTATCTGTTTACAATAATAGGTTCTGTCTTGTTTCAAAACACCCACTTTTAACCATTAACCGATTTGTTTTTCAGCAGGTGTCAAATCCAGAAGACATTTCGGCCTATCAGATTAACTATACAAGGTAAACAATCATTATATTTATATATTAATTTAACAAATGTTTTTAGTCAGATATGATTTTAGATTTTTCACGGTCAAAATTTTGGAGTGTTATGCCGTGTTGCGAAACTGGCCATTACTTTGGATTTGTCTCTGAAGTCCTGGGAAGATCCAAAACTCATAGAGCACGCCTGATTGCGGAGGCAATTGAAATTCATAAAAATTCAATTAAAATTAATAGAGACGACGGAGCTAAGCTCATTAGTTTTTGTTTCCGGTAATTGACTGCTACAACAAAGCTAAACGCAGAAAACCATTTTGTAGTATATTGTAATACCAGCTCGTAGAGGAGTAGAGCTGGCAACACGGTGTCGCTTCTACGTACATAAGCACACACTTCACCACTATCAATTACACATCAGTACACACCTGTATGTGTTTTACATAGTGAATATGTTATAAAATAATACCGAAAGGCATAACAGTATGGTACATTAATATGACATTTTGAAATATCCTACTTGTGACCCAGACAACATCAACATTTTGTTCAATTCACTACAACTATAATAACTGTATATAATACTAACTGATTTGGTGATGTTTATGAGTAATGTGAGTATTGTACCAGATAGAGAAAAATCCCCCAAGGGCGCTGGCAAATGGCTAATCATTCATCCTTGAACGTTATCTTATGATGTGAAAATGTATTAATTTTATATAGGTTCACTGTTTAACTTCGTCTTTTCTATCCCACATGCTTTAATTTATGCTTTTTCATTTCTGTTGTAAATATATTTATTTTTCTTTTTTTCTACCACTTTATGTTTTCTTTAAAGCTTTAAATCTATGTTTTTATACTATAATTTTTTTTTTGCAGAAACTTCACTAGTTAATGCAACCATGTAATATGTAATTACTAGACATCGGATTATATGCACTAACAAAGTGCCAAAATATGCATACAAATATGCACTAAAAAAGGCCGAAATATGCACTAAAAACTCTTGATATGCCAAAAATATGCACAATGCGAAATCAAAATACCATTTTTATTTTTGTATATTTTAATTAAAGACGATACAAAAACAGCGAAATATTCTTAAAATTATGCATTTTTTTTTGTGACAATATATAATTAAGTATTTTTACAAATTTTCGGGCAAAAAATTTTGATGTTTGTCACCCAAAATGCCGAGAACGACTTCTCTACATCAACTGACGTCATCCGACAAAATTTAAAAAATTTGGCGCCATTTCTGGAGATACCTGTTGAAGCAGACCTGTGCCGTTGATGTAGTTCTTCATGTCTTCAAAACTCGGATTCTTAAACAAAATAGCGTCTAACTTTTCACGAAGCTTTTCTGATATTGAATTGGGAAAGGCGTTGGCGAGTTATATCATTGTTTCCAGTATTTCTATCGATTTAAATAGAGGAAGGTTTTTTGTTTCCAATTTTTCTATGGCATCTGGTAACTTGTGGAAATGTGTTGAGATGAGGGCGATATTCTGTTAAATGAATGCCTCTTCAAATGCTAAATATGCACGATTGGGGAAAAAAGGCTAAAATATGCATTAACGCCGTAATTAGAGAGTTATATGCATTTGCATATGCAAATGCATATAATCCGATGTCTAGTAATTACCTTATAATATGTATATCTGTTTGTTTCCCTAATAAAATAAAATAAAAAATATAATAAAGGGTACACTTTCACATATAACTGCATGCTTAATTCAAACATCCGGAGGTGTCCGACTAATCAACTTAACGATCGACATATTTCTTGAATTCCATTATTATGATTTGTTGCAACAATTTAAAACTATCATCCATTTTTTTTTATTTTACTTAAGGCTCAGTTCCCGGCCCCAAAAAGAAGAAGATGGAGAGATATGAAATTACGAATGTTAGAAGAGCGCGCTAACATTTACAGCGATAAAATTGATGCAAAAAACATGAAAATCTTTAATAAAACACGACTCGTTAAAAATAGAGCAAAAATCTCGCGATAATTTTCTTTAATTTTATTAAAAGAAATGCTGTGAATTTTTTCATACATATAACTTGTAAAATAACCGAAACAAACGTGTTTATAATCATTTTTGGAGCATACTTTGCGATTTTTTTCTATCGGGTGAATTTTATATAATTAGCGTTTCGGCGCGATAAATTTCTAGATATTATCTTCAAGAATAACATATATTTTTTTAAGAGCTTAAAAACTTCAAATGTTTGGGAAGTTTGCAAGAAATCGGTTAAAATTCGGAGAACCGCCTCTTAAATAAAAAATTGGATAAAAGTTTTAAATTGTTTCAACCCCTCGGACCTGCACAAAAAAATAACACAAATGCCATAAAATATTTTCACTTGACATTCAATTTCAAATAGATTTGCTGTTTTTGAACATATTTCAAAATAAAATACTGTTTTTGAAAGCAAATTAAAGACTCTTTCAGATTTTAGCATTGCAAATCGACAGGCAAAAAATATTAATTATATGCGGTTTTACTAGTTAAATAATAACTTGAAGTTAAATAATA
The DNA here is from genome assembly GCA_917563855.2 of Limnephilus lunatus. Classification (NCBI taxonomy): domain Eukaryota; kingdom Metazoa; phylum Arthropoda; class Insecta; order Trichoptera; family Limnephilidae; genus Limnephilus; species Limnephilus lunatus. Next base: position 14,139,180 of record OU830597.1, on the reverse strand, counting down.
AGACCTGAAATGGTAAATAAAATAAAGTATGTGGAGTTAAGGAGTTTTGAAGTATTCGTGAGTAAAAATGGCAGAAATTTTTTTACGCAGTTTCCTAATTTGTGTTTATCTAAAAAGATATATATGTATATTATAAATTTGCGAGTTTTATTAGTCGATGCGGGACTAATATTAACACCGGATGGCATTAAAAACGTATTTATATTGCGTTAAGAAAATGAAGATAATGTTGGTAGTTCTTAGTCGAAGTATGATACAGTTAAAAATGACCGAATCGGATAGAGACACCTTAGCTCAGTCAGAGCTATGGCCCGAAAAGCCGAAAGTCCAGGGTTCGTTTCCCAGAGGTGCTGATATCTTTTTTTGATTTTTCTGTCTCCAGATTTTCGATTGAGTTTCGCGAATATTGTCTTCATTTAATTAAATATTATAATTTGAGATTTAACTCATACAGTTAAAAAAAAACTCAGCCCAAAATTTTCCCCATATATAAGGTTTTCCTGCTTGAAGTTTACTTGTTCCGGTCCCTTGGAAAACTTCTCAAGAGGGTTTCACTGTATTTAGGCGCAACTACACGAGCGGTTCTCCTGCTGCGGGAAACCGCAGCAGACACAATTTACTATGAGCATTGTATGGCGCAAACTACACGAGCGGTTCTACCGCCGCGGGAGCTTGCAATTCACTGACGGGTGAAATTCGACCGCCACATGCAGCTATTCTCCCGCCGCGGGAAACCGCGACGTTCAAACTACACGGGCGGTTTGTCGCGATTGCATCATTTCGTACGAGACAGCGTTGTTGTTTGGTCGTGTGCTTAAAGGATTGGGCGGTTTCCCGCGGCGGTAGAACCGTTCTTGAAGTTTGAACGTGGCAGTTCCCCGCGGCGGGAAACCCCCACTCGTGTAGTTTAGATGGCCTGCGGGAGCTCTCTTGGGCGGTTTCCCGCGGCGGGAGAACCGCTTGTATAGCTTGGGCCTTAGGTATAGTTTGGCAATTAAGTCTAGAAATTTATCATTTTGGAACTAAATTTTTTTATTACTATGGTAACACCGAAATACTCGTTTTGTCAATGACATTTCGTATGGCTCTTGGCTTTACTGACTTAAAAAGTGTAGAAAACGCTGAAAATCACTCGTTTAATGTTTGCTTTTTCATTGTTTTCCTGTGCATTGTTTGAATTGAATAAAAATGAACAAACCAATACGTAGTGGTGCAAGAGAAGTTATATACTGGGTTTTCAACGCTGCCTAGCCGATTATCGCGCGAAGAAGCTCCTATGCCTAATTTGTAAGATGTTTACAAACGAACTACAGAAATGTCTGGTACGTAGTATCGTTTTTTAATGAATTTCATTAGTATTACAAGATTTATCCCAATTTTCGAGCGATTATAACCATTACAATCTGATTTGAGGTTATGTTTAAAAATCCGAATTTGACATTTACATTTGACAGTTAATATTAGGCCACAAGAAAAAGGGAATAACTCAATTAACAAAAAAATAATAATAATATGCAACTTCTTTAAACTCATAGATAAGTTACTTTTTTCTTAGTTTTCTCAGTCTTTCTTTCTAAATGAATATTATCTAGTGTTTTTTTTTAAACTCCCTTCTATAGAATAATAATTTTAATGATATTTTCCACACACAGGTAAATCTGAATCAATGGTAAGATGAATCATCAAGGAAAAAAGCATGAGGGACAAAACCCATTTGGCTTTCAGCGTGAACCATGATCCAGGGCTTACCTTTTGAAATATCGTGCTGAACTCCAGTCACATATATAGATTGCCAGCATTTCTTTAGCTTGTAGGATGAATGGATATAACTTTCATCTAAGTGAATTATATTTTTTTGCAGTTCTTCTGGTAAATTTCAGATATCCATGTTAATTTTTAAGTAATGCTCTCTTTTAGCCGCTATATTTGTTTTTTTCAATAAGTGCAGTTCTGTTTGTTTTGCACTTTTTTATAAACAAAGCCAAAGGAATGCAAAATTTTTCGTAAATTTTCCCGCCTACCATAAAATCCAATGTCTTCTTTGAGTACGGTTAGTAAAGTTCTTAAAGTTGGGACTTCTTTACGTACTATGTAAAAAAATTATTTTTTTGACGAATGGCACGGACGGATGATTTACCCCATAAATAAGTAGGACTCATGTATATGGGGGGGGGGAGGGGGTTATTATATTGATTTAATTTTTTTTTTCAGTACAAATTTTCGTTGTAATTTTTAAGCTGAGTTTTAACCTCTCAGAAATAGGCGTTTGTTTATTATGTGTCCCTTAGAAAACTGTCAAAACGTGATAATATTTGTGTTATTTACGATTTTTACTAAAAGCTTCATAAATCACGTTTTGGGAAACGTAGCCTCATTCTAAAAACTGTTTTGGAAAGGTTATAAAATAAACTTTCAAATTATATTATTGCAACTAAATAATAACTTTTGAAAATATTAAAATTTAGAATTCAAAGATAAAAAAATTGTAAAAATGACCCACATGATGTTTTATGTGAAAACGGTACTAAAATCACAGATTATGTAAAAAAAACAGTTATTCTATCGTATAAATCATGGGTTCTCAACGTGGGCGATAACGCCCCCTTGGGGGCGTTTGAGACCTTCAGGGGGGCGGTAGAAGATCCAGAGACATTTGGGGGGCGTTGAGATGGCATAGGGGGGCGTTGGCAAGTAAAAAAATATGATCTAAAAAAGACAAACAGAACACTCTAATCACATACTAATAAAGCTAAGTAAACTTTAATATTGGTTAATGTTTGTTATTAAAAACCCATTTCGGAAGTTAAAAAGAAGATGCGGCAATATGGTGTGGATTCTATTAAATACGGATTTATCGAAGATCCCACAAATCCATGCGATGAAGCCTTCTGGGTTTCAAGATCATTTTAATAAAATCCACCCGGATAAGAAAGACAAAGATGTGACCTATTTTCAAGTCATAAAAAAGAAGTACAAAATTCAGCCAACTATATGAAAATAATTTTCAACAGCTTCTAAGCATGACGATGATGGACTTCGAGCTTCGTACAATATCTCATTGTTGATTGCTAAAACAGGCAAACCACATACTATTGCGGAAGATTTCATTTTACCAGCAGTAAAAGAAGTAATTACCACTGCGCTCCATAAACCAGGTGCAGATATTATCCGAAAAATTCCTTTGAGCAATAGTTCTGTTCAAAGACGAATTGATGAAATGGCTGAAAACATTGAAGAATCATTGTGCAATCATCTGCAGTCTTGTCGATTTTCACTTCAGCTGGATGAGTCAACTTTACCAACCAATGAAGCATTGCTATTGTCATACGTGGGGTTCTTCAAAGATGAGAAAATATGTCAAGAACTATTGTTTGTTACAAATTTGGAAACAGATGCAAAAGAAGAAACCATATTTAATACACTGGAAAAGTTTCGTGACGACAAGAAAATTCCTTTTAATAATATTTTGTCAGCTGCTACGGATGGCGCTCCAGCTATGACAGGGCGTCACAAAGGCTTCATAGCGTGCTTAAAAAATAAAGTTCCTGACTTGCTTTGACGTGCATTGCGTAATTCATCGCCAGCATTTGGTTGCGAAAAATCTGAGTGAACGCCTACATAACATACATCACTGCAATATGTTATCAGAGCAGTTAATAAAATCAGAAGTAACTCATTGAATGACATTATTTAGTCAGCTTTGCATTGCCAATGATGAAGATTTCAACCGATTGCTGCTTCACACAGAGGTGCGCTGGCTGTCAAAAGGTTCTTGTTTGATTCGATTTTACAATCTGTTTGAGTCTCTGATAGAGTTCCTAGGAAACGAAGCCCCAGAACTGCGCGACAACTTCACCTCATCGAAGAACGACATTGCGTACTTGACAGACCAGTTTAAATTGTTTGTCAATCTCCAACTTTAATGCGACGACTTAAATTTGATTAAAACAAAAAATTGCTTTGCAGCTTTTGTATCCAAACTACTATTATACAAAAGAAATATCGGCAGACGGGAATTCAATAACTTCCCAAATTTATCAGCAGTATTATTCCAGAACGACGACTTGCTTGTTTACTGTCAACACTTGGAAAACCTCCACAGTGTTTTCAAGGAATGATTCCAGGATATTCACATTCTCATTTTCTTTGCACAAATAAGTACCAATGAGTGCAATTTTACCGCCGCCCCGGAACAATTTATTGGATAACCAACACATCTGCCATAGGTCACCCCAAGTGGTTCGCTACGTTTGGTGACTAAGCAGGGGTGCCCGGGTTCATGGAGGAGCTTTGTCCGGATCTCGGCGGCAGATGCGTCTGCCCACCAACTGTGTGGCAAGCTGGATCGGGAGAGACTGGTTGAGAGAGATCTTTTGACATCTCCAGCAGGACTCTCTCGGAATATTGCCATGCACCGCAGTGGTAAGGATAGATTCATACGTCCGTCACTCTTGGATACACCGACCCCAGATTCTTACCCATCCCTCACACATTATTTCTTCCCAGAAATTCATCTCATTCTTTTTTCTAAGAAACCCTCATATACGGGAAATTAATAACTTCCCAAATTTATCAGCAGTATGATTCCAGAACGACAACTTGCTTGTTTACTGTCAACACTTGGAAAACCTCCACAGTGATTTCAAGGAACGATTCCAGGATATTTAACGTGGACATACCAGACTGGGTTTTGGATCCTTTTTCAAATGTCAACACAGCAGGATCATCCCAGAAGAAGAACTAATAGAACTGATGACAAATGAGGAATTAAAAATTTAATTTAAGAATAGCTACCGAGAATTTTGGCTGCAGAAGCCGATTTCGCAACTGTACCCAGGATTATGGTCGATAGTTCAACGATTTTTACTAGCATTCCCATCTTCCTATTTAGCTGAACGTGGATTCAGTGCTGTAACAACGTTGGTAACCAAAAAGAAAAATAGGCTCCATATTACTGAATGCGGCGACTTACGTTTGTTTTAAGTAAAATCGAGCCTAATGTAAACAAACTTCTTAAAACGCATCAAATTCAACCATCTGATTAGATAAGTTATAAATTCAATATCTTTTCAATGTTAATAAAAATACTTCTCTATATAATTAAGTATGCGTTTTAATTGTTCTCATTAAAACAATCTTCTTCTCAGAAATATGATAGGAGTCATAGCCTTTCTTACGATTACGTAATATTACAGTGTAATTTCACGTTTAAATATAATCGTGGCAATAGCTGTTTCAGATTCGCGACTATTTTTTACTTACTAGGTACCTAGTATGTAAAAAATAAAAACGGACTTTCAGGAAACCCATCGCCCCTCCCCCCCCCCCCCCAAGATGGTATGTAAAAGCAGTTGGGGGGCGCTAGAAAAAAATATATTGTCAAAGTGGGCGGTGGGCAAAAAAAGGTTGAGAATCTATGGTATAAATGTATAATAAACAATTTTGTCACCTCACTTTTTTACCATTTCATACAAAAATATTTTAATAAAAAACTAACAATGTCTTGAACAAATGACAATCAAACAAGATGGAGGTTCCATTCGGCTCAGATAATTAATCTCTATATTCCATAGATATTTTTGAATACAGACGCGTAGTGTTGTTCATTTTCGATATTCCGTTTTTTATTTCATGGTAATCCGTATACTAGTGATGGAAATAAATCAATTTTTGTAAAATCTCGCGTGTTGACGTCAAAAGACGCTCTAATGTCTTGACCGCTATTATTATATTCGCGTCTTTTGACGCTCTAATGTTCCGAGTGGTTAAATCTTTTTAAATTACTGTTCCTGTTTCTGATTTATTCAGGTAGTGAATTAAAAAAATTAACTCCGAGATATTTATGATTTAACTGTCCTTTTGTTTTTTTTACATTTCGGAGTAGGAAGTATTGATGTTTGCCTAAGATTTCTGTTATTTTTAAAGGGTTCAACTATATTTTGAATATTATCTTTATAAATTTTTTAATGTTGCATGATAAAAGTATAATGCACTTAAATTTCTGACCTTAAATTGTTTGAATAAAAGTTCTGACGAATATGAGTAAGGTTGTTGTTTTTATAATTAATTTTTGTAATATGCGTCGATGACACAGGGCGAGTTTACAAGCTACTATCTCGGAAATTCACTATCTGTTAGTAAACTCGCTCAGTGTCATCGTGTTACTTGCTAACTAGCAGATTGTTGACAATCCACGGAAAAAGTTGAAAGGTCCTCAACTTTACACGCTACAAGCCGACTCGTGATTGGTTTATTTGTGTTTCCAATATGGCTGCCAAAAACCAGCTGATTTTGACTGTCAACTGTCTGAAGGATTAGTTCACGTTATTTCCGCTATTGGCGCTAGCAGCTACGTGCGAGTCCAGTTTCCTACAAAAATGTCGCGAGCTTCTGAGCGAGTGGACAGTTTTGTGTGTCATCATGACAATCTCACTCGCCGATTCACCCGCTTTTAAATTTAGTAGATAGTAGCTTGTAAACTCGCCGTGTGTCATCGAGGCATTACCTATGAAAATTGTTTGTTTTGATTTGTATATATACCGCCCCATCCTATAGTGCCCCATCCTATATTAATATTATTATTATTACCTTATAACGAAATACAAGCCCACTTATAATTTGTTTTGTGTTATTTTATTTATAGTAAATTGTAATTTTACTTCGATTAAATTATAGTTTTTTTGCAAAATTTTTGAGAATACAAATACATTATGAAATATCCATTTTGAACGAAGTGTTTTTTAAAACTTATATTCATTGTCTTATGAGCCATCTTGGTGTTGCCATTTAAAACCTAAAAACGATCTTGGCGCCATCATTTATTTTCTACACTTTCTTGCCAAACTGTAAACAGAAGTATTATTAAAGTTGTCATTTCATATTTTTTTTCAAAGTGATAACAGCACATAGCGCCATCCTGGCCAAATCACATCTCGTCCAGATCAATGTCATCCAAATTTTAAAATCATTAAGCATTATTCCAGTTTGATATATTTTGATTTACGGCAGTCTAGTTGTGGAAGGGTGACTTACGATGATTTCTGTTATACACCAGACATATCTTTATGAACATTATATAAATTTATTCTAGATGGTTAGTGTTTTGCCACGTGCCAGCCTTTTGTGATTCGCTGCCCCATTTCGAGACTACACTTGTATTTGGACGGACATTGTTGCGGGCAGTTTTCAAATCTGTCTGCAGACAGCTGATGGATAAGTGTCACTCGGAGAGGGACAGAATGTCACCAGAGAAGAGGGTGAGCTCAAAATAAATAATTTCCTTCTTTTTAATCAGATCTTCACAGCAGTGGCGGTCGGTGACTTTTTGTATAAAGTATGCTGATTCTTTTATATTAGATGGGGATACCTACAAATTCTGCAACCTCTGCTCTTTGAAATGAATCGTTGAGTTCCAATATCCGCCCTAATGAATTTTGGTAAAAAATTAGGTGTGAATGCCATCTGATGTGGTTTCTCACAAAGAATGTGATGCCGTTGTTATTATTTCCAAAAGTGTTCTAGTTTCTTTATAAATTGTGTTTAACCTTTAACTTTGGATGTTACATTTTTGTTATACTATTATGGACGTACAGTCAGCGCCGGATCTGCCATACGTTCAAAAACGTGCAAAAAACCTGGCGCCAACTCCGAAAGGGCGCCGTGAGAAAATAAATATTGTATTAAAATTTAGTTATAATATTCCCTGAATCGTTTAAAAATTACCCATAGTACGAAATAATTATTACGCTCTGGCAACACTTTCCAAAGAAACAGAATGCGCACGCGTCAGGTTGGTATCAACGGCTTACGAATTTATAGTCAGTTACAGAATTTTTTTACAAATTCCTTATATTTAGTTTAACGTAAGATCTATTTTTCCATGTATCTTTTACGACTAATGGGTGCGATCCAAACTCAATAACCAATCACAGCGCGGTATTTTTATTCTGGAGAATCAAACAAACGGACTTGCGCCTTTCAAAATGTTTACAATTTTAGTTAGTTAGTTATTTTGTACGATTTAAGTCTCTAGGAGAAGGTAGTTAAAGACCATTTTCTTATGAAATCTTCAGTAAATTCCATTAACAAAAGCATCGCACGGTTTGCAGGATTTGCAGGTTGCAACGTGTTGACACTGTTGACAGTTTCATAATTGATTTGACATATTATTTGATGTTCGTTAAATGTGTAATTAATATCTATTATATTTGTTGGTTTTGTTATTTTACGGTGTCAGTGTACATAAGCGTCTTTCGTAAGCCGTTGATACCATACGTCAGTGTTCAGTGTTTGTATGGTGTTTGTTCGCTCAATTTGGTGTTTGTTCGCTGGGGAAATGCAAGGTACAAATATGAGGTTATATTCTTATTAGATTTTAGAGCTAGTCAGAAGCTGTAGATGCTATTCTTGTGTTGTACGTTGCCATGGAAACGAATTTGTATTTGCTTTTTCTATTAATATTCGCGTTGGGTATATACATAGCCGTTCTTAAGTGAAGTCAAGCCTTGGTGTTAGACGTGGCAACAATGCATTTAGTCTATGGTGTGACCGGGTGCGAACACTGCGAACCAAGGTTATATTTGACAGGTGAAAGACTTGTATTTCATGCGTTTGTAGTAGGATTTTCGAGGAGGAAATGTATATTTCCAGTCGTTAATGGTAGAATTGCCTATGTCATTTTGGTAATTTGATTTACGTACCAGAAAGTTCTCTTATTTGAATGTTCTGAATACCGACGTTAGGTGCTCTGGATATAGAGTGATGGCATTTTCCCAAAACGTTTTAAGGACCAGAAGGATTCCTCTACCGGTTCTCACGTCAAGACTCTACTTTTGATTTTAAAACGAAGCTACTGTTAAATGATTCTAAAAGCCCCCGACTGTCCCTACACGGCCCAACCTACATTTATACATACCAAAAACTTTAAAGTTCTCTTCCGAGGCAGTTTGTTCCTGTTCTTGAAGCTAGTGGAGAGATATATATATATATATATAGAGGAACATACATTATAAAGTAAAAGCATATTCAAACACGTTCCTACGGCAGTGTACAACACAAGATCCGCATCTAGAGCTTCTGGCAGGCCACAGGCAGCTCTATCGAGAGACAGTGCGATGGGAAGGTGGTCCTTCAAATCATTCACACCGTCCCCGGCAGCACAGTGGCCAGACGTGACCCCTATGAAGACGGTGGGATAGTGGAGGAGAGACTTCTGAAGAACCCAGGGAACTAAGTAACTCACTCCAGCCGACAGGACCACAAGCGAACTGGAGATCGGGGTCGAAAGAAACCCCTCCTCTCACTTCTACCGCTACGTCAGGGGTGGTGCAGTGGATAGTGCAGGAAACTAGGCGCCTACTTAAGATATGAAACAAAGACACCACCTGCGCCAGGCAGGGACAAGGGGGCTATTTGACCCCCTTTTGGGGAGAGAGTAACAGTACAGACGAAGAAGCAGTACAATTCTAGCCTGTTTGATAATAAACAGTTAATATAATAAAAGATCAGTATCATTCCTAGAAGAAAACAAAAAAAAAACAAAGAAATTCATAAGATTATAGCTGTCAGTAGGACGATAGATAGAATCAGGGCAAAAAAATTAAAATAACAATTAAAGTTACATAGTATAGGATCGTTGCCTTCCTATCTAATGAAAAAGTCAAAATATTGATACAGCATTTTTTGCACCACGAAATGAATAAACAATTATCATCCCCGGTCCCAGGGATTCGGGGCGATTCAGTAGCTAGGGCATTTCTAGCGGGCATTAGGCCCCACATGTATTTTACACATTCAACATTCATGAAAAAAAAAAACGAAAAAATAGCACTACTTCAGCTACACAAAGATATATTTAAAAAAAATATTACCCCACTGCTAAATATTAGCATAAGGAATACTTCTATTGGTGGACTAACTATACCACCCATACGAACCACAACAGCACAGAATCACTATGTATATAAAGGAATAAAATTATTTAATCAATTACCCGCCGATATGCGAACAGAAAAAAATTACGACAAATATAAAAAAAAAATTAAATCATATTTTGGTAGTCCCACCATATAATTTTAACTTTTATTAGATATGTTTTTGACTGTTTATTCCAAAGGTTTTATGTACATCCTATATATATATTTTGTTTAATTACCCTTATTAATCTTTAAAAAATATGTTATTAAGTCTAAATCTATTCATAAGTTAAGTTCTTAAGTTTGTCATATTATAAATCTACTCATAAGTTAAGTTTTTAAGTTTGTTATAAGGATTTGAAAAAAAAAAAAGAAAAGTTATTATCAAGTTGTCCTCTCCTAAACCCAAGCACTTGCTTTATTAGGAGAGTATATAAAATATGTAATATTAGAATGAAATAAACTTATTGTAAAAAAATTTACTCAATAAAAAAAAAAAAAAAAAAAATTTTAATCAGAAGAAAACAATTCTTTTAAAACAGCAAAGTTATCAAATGGATCAGATAATAATAGATAACAAATATTATAATCAATAATTATCAACCTGAAACACTCATCTACATTGAAAAAATCTTCCGAGAAAAGATACTGGCCGCCAACGGGAATTGAACCCGTGACCATCTGATTGCCAGTCAGCAGCTCTGACCACTGAGCTATGGCGGCTTATCAAATACCCGCCAAATAATTCAATATATACTAGTGTTTCATTCGACAATTACTTATTATTACATTTTTCCAACTGAAAACAACCAACTTTATTTTTGTGAGAGAGGTATTTTTAATACTAAATCCCCCGCTAGGTGGCGTCGAGACTAATTATGTCTGCATTTTTTGCTGAAATACTTTAACTTGTCAAATATTAATTATTATTTTTAATTGATAAACTAACGTTTTTAAACAAGATTTTTATGCATAGCACAAAGGGTAGATAACAAATATTATCAATGTAGATGAGTGTTTCAGGCTGATAATTATTGATTATAATATTTGTTATCTACCCTTTGTGCTATGCATAAAAATCTTGTTTAAAAACGTTAGTTTATCAATTAAAAATAATAGATAATAATAGTTAAGAATTTTTTACCTTCATATATTATGATGCTAGATGTCATCACCATTTAATTTAAAATGCCAAAAGGATTTGTTAAAATTTAGAAATAAAGTTCGCCAATAAAAACTTAGTTCCGCATTCATTAAAAAAGCAGATAAAGGATAATTTATAAAAATTACAATAAAGGCACTTTACAGTAAAAAGTAAAGAATCAGGTTCGGTAAGAAAATTATGGTGATTTTAATGGTATGATGTATGTTTTATGTATTAATAAAAAAAATTAAATAAGTATACATACGTACCTATTAATTAAAACAAACTTACTGTTTTAAAACACTTTATTTAATTTTATTGTCAACCAATTACAGAAGAACCCTTCCTTTCTTAGAACAAAATACAAATTAACAATACAATTAATGACAATAACCAAATATTAAATAATTACAATAACCAAAATACAAAGAGAAAACTAATTACAATTACCAAAATACAACTGGAGTGCAAGAGTAAGCCATGATTATGTTTTATTTTATGTTATTCAAATATTGCTAAGAAACAATGGCGATCAATAGATATGTAATATTGAGGATTTTAAATGCATATTTTTTTTATTTTTATGTGAATACCTCATGAGAGTCTCGCTACTCCCGTCTGGAGCCAGTGTGACTATGGCATCCCCAATTGGGGTATGTTGTGAGGCTGAAGGTAGTGGGGAGGGAAAGGATATGGGAAAGAAAAAGGTGGGGAAGTACCTGGCTATTCAGATCTGGTCACCAAACTCGGCTAAAGCCATTTAAAGCAACCTTTCAATTCTGAATGGTGGTCTTACACCAGGGCGATACGGAGAGTATCTTCCACTCTGGAACGTGCCGCCAATATACTATATACATATTATTTTAAATGAATTAATTGTGAAATAAAATTTATTTTGCCACCCCGGGATTCGATCTCGCAACCTTCGGATTGTGAGTCAAGAGCCTTGCCCTCAACCACTTTATGTGCTGCCATACAGTTCCGATATCCGATTGCAATAAAACTTTAGTGCTTTGTTGCGCGCACGCCCGTAAAGGTTATGGTCTATATGTATGGTGTTAAGAAATTTGTATAAATAAAAATTTGTGTATTTCATATATTTTAGTGGCAGGGAGGAAAGGCAGGGGTGGGGAACGGGGGGTTCGCAGGAGAGGTGACAAGGGAGGGGTAAGGCGGTGAAGGTGGAAGGGAAACACGGGACGTGAACGGGGGCATACAGAGAGAATCAATTTATTTTTTTGAATGGCATTGCAACGCATGCCTAGTACCAGTTAGTATCATATAGAAAACTGATTACGGTAAAAACAAACTTATTTTTCCATGTTTAAGAGAAAACTTGACATTTACTTGAATAGCATTTAGGTAGAAGATTAATTATGCTGTTGTATTACGACTATTTTATTGCTTTATCCACAAGCAAAATGCTTCTAATCTTTTCTCTACCGGTATTAAAATGGAAGATGCTCCGAGGTACTAGCGTCGTTGACCCCTTCGACACCGTGCATAGCTCACGTAGTACAGTATCAGTACACGGCTCAAATTTGTCATGTGAGAATGGGTCGTTTTTAAGTTCAACAGCTCGGCTATGGAAAGATTTTCCAGCCTCCGTGTTTCTTCCCTTCTACAACCTTCCTCTCGCCAAAAAGACTACACAGCACCCCTGTAGATGACACAGGCCTTGAGGGAAATTATTTTCCTCAGGGGCCTCCTGAGTGAAGTTAAGGTGATTGTCAAAAGAATTCATATTCTACTCTTTTATAAGCGTGCATATAATTATTTTACAGAAAATAACGCTTTTGGCGCCAATCAAATTATTTTAGGTTTTTAATGCTTTTTGCACGTTACGCTTTAAAATTTTGGGGTAAATTAATTGTTCCAGCCTTTACATATTTAATTAGAATATAAATAAATAGTTTTGTCCATAAACAAGTCCATTTCAAGGTTAAAAATTCAATATTGTATCGGTGACTCAATCCAATATTGTATTTTTCAGCCTTTCTTGAAAGATTTGGGTTTGTTTATGGACAAAACTATATAATTATATTCTAATTAAATGTGCACGGGCGCCAATTAATTTGCATTAATATTTTAAAGCGTAACGTGCAAAAAGTATTAAAAACCTAAAATAATTTGATTGGCGCCATCTGTGAATGCGTAGATTATAACGTACGTGACATTTAACCTTAACATGAATATAAATAGTTTTGTCCATAAACAAACTCAAATCTTTCAAGAACGGCTAACACATTATGGATGGAGTCACCGATACAAAATTGGATTTGTCAGCCTTTCTTGAAAGATTTGTGTTTGTGGACATTATTCTGGTACTAGCAGTTAAAAACCCGCTCCGCAGGTTTTTGCTGCTAGGCCCTGCGGGCGGTTTTTGCTTCGGCTTCGCCTGGTTAGTGTTGGTGACCATTAACTATTTTATAAATCCAATAGGAACTGGTCCCGAAAATAGCCCGTTCCTCGGATCCACTGTCATAGCTAGTCACCGGGGCAAAGTAACCGGGACGGGCAATGACGTCATATGTAATACATACATAGTTGGGTGATACAACTAAGTACTACCGTCAATCTTTCCATATATCCAGAGAGATGCAACAAATTCACTAATACATAGTATTTGCATCTGCCCGGGAGACGTCCACAAGAGACTGCTAACGGAAGTAGCGCCATCTATTGCCACATTCTTGATTTTAAAACTGAATTAGAAAGGTAGCTTTGTTTGAAATTCCATGTATACAGATGTTATTTGTGGCGCGGCGCGTATGGCGGGGCTCAGACATGCAGCGAAGCCGGGTTCTGAAATTCAAACACAAAGACGGTAAGCTATTAATACTGTTTGATGATGATGATGATTATATTTATTTAGTATTATGTATAATCTAATATTTATTCTAGTTCATATTGAATATGTATGGGCGCAAACAATTAATTCACTTTAATATTTTATAGAATAATTGCAAGTGTCAAAAACCTAAAATATTTTAATTGACGCCATCTGTGAATGCCTAGATTATAACGTACGTTACGTTTAACCTTAAGGTTAAACGTCAAGTACGTTATAATCTACGCATTCACAGATGGCACCAATCAAATTATTTTAGGTTTTTAATGCTTTTTGCATGTTACGCTTTAAAATATTAAGGTAAATTAATTGTTCGCGCCCGTACATATTTAATTAGAATATAAATAAATAGTTTTGTCCATAAACAAACCCAAATCTTTCAATATAGGCTGAAAAATTCAATTTTGTATCGGTGCCTCAATCCAATATTGTATTTTTCAGCCTTTCTGAAAAGATTTGGGTTTGTTTATGGACAAAACTATTTATTTATATTCTAATTAAATATGTACGGGCGCGAACAATTAATTTACCTTAATATTTTAAAGCGTAACATGCAAAAAGCATTAAAAACCTAAAATAATTTGATTGGCGCCATCTGTGAATTTGTAGATTATAACGTACGTGACGTTTAACCTTAAGGTTAAACGTCACGTACGTTATAATCTACGCATTCACAGATGGCGCTATTCAAATTATTTGAGGTTTTTAATGCTTTTTGCACGTTACGCTTTAAAATATTAAGGTAAATTAATTGTGCGTGATCGTACATATTTAATTAGAATATAAATAAATAGTTTTGTTCATAAACAAACCCAAATCTTTCAAGGCTGAAAAATTCAATTTTCTATCGGTGACTCAATCCAATATTGTATTTTTCAGCCTTTCTTGAAAGATTTGGGTTTGTTTAAGGACAAAACTATTTATTTATATTCTAATTAAATATGTACAATCGCGAACAATTAATTTACCCTAATATTTTAAAGCGTAACATGCAAAAAGCATTAAAAACCTCAACTAATTTGATTGGCGCCATCTGTGAATGCGTAGATTATAACGTACGTGACGTTTAACCTTAACATAAATACAATGGAAGTGTATGTAAATCTGTTATTGAGATACAAAACAACTCATTGAACAATCAAACAATGCGTAAGTATTGTAGGGGTGATCTTTCACAACATACATTTTATCATTATTTTTAGCCTGAGAAACAATTTACTAAATATTAATAATTATTTAAATTACATAGTAAATTAAATGACTGACTTAATTTTTCTGGCAATATCCATTCCAAATCATGATCTGGAGTGCATTATTTTTTTTATAAACAACTTCTTGCTACAGTCCCATTCACACATCGTCTCGTACTCGTACATACCATTCTTTTTATTCCATTAACTCCACACAAGAGGCCCGGGGAAAATAATTTACCTCTGGGGGCCTATGTCATCTTTGGAGATGCTGTGTGGAGGGTCTTTTTGAGGAGAGGAAGGAGTGAACATGGGTCTTGAAGTTGTATGTTGTAGGAGGAAGGAAACACAGAGGCCGGCAAATCATTCCACAGCCGAGCTGTTGAACTCAAGAACGAGTCGTAGAAGCAACCCATTCTCATATGACAAATATCAACTGTGTACATAATATGTTGGGCGCGTGTTTCCCGACTATGCACCGGTGCCAAAGGGATCAATGACGCTAGTTCTTTGGAGCATCTTTCATTTTAATACCGGTAGAACAACGACAGCATAGCTACCTGACGATGCTCCGCTAAAGATTGCAATTATCAAACAGACCCCCGTTTCTGCACAGAGTTTTTTTCACGAATTTTGGGGCTCCAGACCAGAGGTAGCAGCTAAATTCAATAATAGGGCGCACTTGTGATTTATAAGGATTAGCAGTTGTGTACTATTAACGTATCTGCAGGCCCTGTACAGTACGCCCAGCTTCTGACAGGCTAGCTCGACTCTGGCTTCGATGGAGCCCCCGTGCCTGAGCTGGTCATTTAGAGTTACACCAAGCATATCAATAGAAATATCCTTCTGTTATTTTGACTCGATCGTGCTATCTATTTGGTTCACTTGATCTGCCATGTCTTCCTCATTCGTCCTCGACTTCTTCTACCATTCACATTAGCATCATAAGCTTGTTCTTCTTACACTCCTTTCTTTGTTCATCCGCTTTACATGCCCAAATCATTTAAGCATTCGTTTCTTAATCTTACTCATTATGCTAAACCAGCCTTGTATTCTTTGCGGATCTTCACATATTTCACTTGGTCGTCACGGTTTTACCACACAGGGATCACATTTCTGCAGTATTCAGTCTAAACAACATCATAAATGAAATAAATTCCAGTCATATTTCATGATGCCAGAGCCATAATGTTGAAGAGTTTTTAGCGGGACATAAAAACAGATTGTACATCCTACGCCTCCGGGATCTCATTTCTACAGCATCCAGTATACTTTCATCCTTCCTTTGCTAATTCCACGCCTCACTACCATGCTTCAGGGTTGTTATCAGGACTCCATTGTGGACTGCTGTAGTCTACATTTAAAGTGTAAAATATAATAATATTCACATGACTTACTTGTAAATTCCATACTGGGTCCACAGTTAATTAAGTTTTAAAACTGTCAACAAATTCACTACAATTTAAAAAATGTCTCTTTTCAGAAACACATCAATTTGATTATTTGTCGAAATAACATTCTTGTCGCACTGAAGGATTTTCGTTTTGATATGTAAATATTTATGTAGATTCCACATGAACTTCCATCTGTCACTTCACTAATCTCTTCACCGATGGCTAAATCAAATTTGCATTGTCGTCACAGATTCAGCTCCATTTTTCAAATCAATGTCATGGTTTGACATCTCCCAGGCTCTCTCATTTCTCTAAAACAAGAAATATAAAACATTACCTAATATACGCTTTGAATAGTGTTTGACAATGTGTAAAATAGTAATGTAGCGACTTACGTTAAACAAGTTTACGTAATGCAATATTTACATCATTGATTGCACTTACATCTCTTTATAGAAATTACTACTTATGGATATATTACTGTAAAAATGTGAATAAACGTTACCTTGTAGCTTTATTCAATGATGATTATAAACTCTAATCACAATATTTTGTGACGTAAATCTTTACACAACGTGTACTTCGTTAGAATCTGAAAAACAACATAAGCATTATTATAGGTTATTATACGCCGACAGTTGAAACGTGTAAAACCATATCACACATCATTATTAACATAATATTTATTGTAAAGGGTGAATAAACACTACATTCGACGGTGACTAAAAACTGAGTCTAATCTGAACATAATCACAATATTTTTTTATCATAAAACACGTGTATTTCGTAAAGAATTTGTAAAAACAACACTGCAAAGCAAATACTGGCGGAGACGCGTTGATGCTTGTAACGTGTAAAACGATAGTTAACATCATATTAAATGTAATAGTAACTGAAAAAATGTGTTTAAACGTTACCTTGAAGTTTTATTAAAACAATGATTACAGATTGAGAACCGAATCATACAATTTTCAATGAAAATTCATTATCACAATATCAACAACACAAATTATCAGAGGGAAAAACGGAAAAACTGTTCGAATGACTAGAAATTACACGACTACTAGCAGCGTTGCCGGATCTCCAAGGCCACGTCTAGTAATACTGTAAAGGTGTCTATGGTATATACATAAACGCAGTAAATCTCAAGAATGTCTAATGGACCTAGTTCAGCGAAACCCCCCACATTGTCTCGTAACCTATATTTTAAATCATGGTACGGGCACAAACAAACAAATCGTAGTATTATTTTAAAGCATAACTTGCAAAAAGAGTTTTTCATAAAATAATTAAAATAGCACCATAATTTTATGTTTACCCAATAGATTCAGAGAGTATAGGGCTCCTGGCGATTCTCTCTTTTAAAAAAAATGAGTGTGAGAGCTACCGCAGGTCACTTGGAAAAGTTACACCCTTTATATGTCTTGATTTTATTTGATAAATTAGTGTAAAAAAAAAAAAATTAAATAAGAAAATTGGGGTGAACGGATTTTTAATCAAAATAAAAGTGTAGGGGGGGGGGGGGCGCCATCGGTACCTACTGCACAGGGCGACAGATTTCGTAGATCCGGCCCTGCGTACAGTCTCACAGACCGCTATCTTTAAAGGCCGGAATCTATCTAGTTAAGTAAGTATTGTACCTAAAATTGTTTTTATTTATTTACGGACTTTACCAAATGTAAATAAAACAAGACATTTTAATCAAAATATTTTTATTTTAAACTAAAATCCAACTATTTAACAATCAAAGGCACTTTTCAGTCATTTTTACTTGAGATCACTTTGTAGGAACATTATCCAAGGAAAATTACTTTTTCAGTAAGTTTCACTAATTTTACAACGAAATATAAAGATTAAAAATTTAAAAAAACTTAATATTAACTTCTTAAGAGGCCGGTATTCGAATTTCTACCGATTTCTTGCAAACCTCCCTCAAACATTTGAAGTTTTTAGCTCTTAAAAAAATATATGTTATTCTTGAAGATAATATCTAGACATTAGTCGCGCCCAAACGCAAATTATATAAAATTCCCTCGATAGAAAAAAATCGCAAACTATGCTCCAAAAATTATTATAAACACTTTTGTTTCAGTTATTTTACAAGTTATATGTATGAAAAAATTCACAGCCTTTCTTTAAATGATTTTTGCTCTATTTTAAACGAGTCGTGTTTTATTAAAGATTTTCATGATTTTTGCATAGATTTTATCATTGTAAATGTTAGCGCGCTCTTCTAACATTCGTAATTTCATAACTCTCCGTCTTCTTCTTTTTGGGGCCGGGAACTGAGCCTTAAAACAAAACATATAAATTTTGGCAAAGGCCCAACTTGTGCATATTTATTGGCAATCTCTAGAGTTCGTCTTCAAAAGAATGATCATCTAATCGAAATATTTTACTCGTACTCAATGGAATCGATGAATTTGATGTTTGTTTGCTTGCTGATGTACTAGGTTGATCATTTTCTGACATTTTTAATTAATAAATCTAGAACAAAGAAAATCACCATCAGATCAACTTATTACACAAACGTAGATGCGCGGTACCACAGACCGCAATAAAAATACGAAGCGAAATTACTTACGAAAAATACAGCCGGCGACGTAACCTTCACTCTCGACAGTCGTTTCGCCACTAAAACCGAAGTTACTGAGGCGGACAGAGGTGTGGGGTACACGGGAGGAGAGGGGCACGCGATTCACAAACTGCAAGCGGCCTGTGAGATCGCACGTCCATAGTTAAAGGTTGAATATGGGCCTATAATACCTAATTAAACCACTTTTTTTTTTAAATTACATATTAAACATTTAAATAGAAAAAACAATTGTATCAAGTTATTACAAGATCGTTCTAACGTGTAAAAAAATAAAATAACTGGAATCATGAAAATTCATCAGCCCACTATGCTTTTCTTGATTTACTTCGTAGCACGTTTTTCTTGATTTACTCGAAAGTAAGAAAATCAATTAAGGCGGATTTTGGAACTCAATGATTCAAATACCCTGTAAGCTTTCTGGGTTGTGATGTGTCTTTTAATTTGTATGTGTACTGGTGCGATCGATTTCTCCTAGCACCTCTTGAGGAAAGCCAGGTTGCCCAATAGATGGAATATCCAATATACCTACTGTTATAAATTTTTTTAATGATTGAATTTTCAAGGTGCTGGTGTTGACCCACTTCCCCCGTTTCTTGGCACTGCTGGAGGAGGAGATATTCAGTGCCAATTCTCCCATCTGGGACCCGGACTATAAGCAAGTGCCGCCCTCACATTTACAGGCTATTCTGGACAACTCTCGATCTGGTTAGTTGGTGTCACCTTTATCATTACCGAGACACGATTCCTTGAAATCAGTTTGAGGAGATTAAGGTCCTCCCAGCTCATCCCACAATGCTAAAGGACAAATACGTACCATCAAAATTATGAAATCCCGATCCCCTGCGAGTGCCGGTCTCGTGCTTTATGTTCAAGGTTTATGTAATGGTGCGGGATCAGGCCTTAAGTTGTTAACGACCTTCCATTCCAGCAACCAAAGTCTTGTAAAAATATTATAAAATCAATATATATATACATTTTTTTTTTTGATAAATATATCGAAAATGCATTTTTGCCACCTAATGTGAATACACTTTTCTTATAAACAGTTTTCTATTAAACAAACAGTTTATTTACGACCACTAATTTATTAAAAATCAATTCAATTTACACTTGCTAAATATCTTAATACTGAACATCTTATCCTTTCCAGGCTAGCTCTGGATGATTAAGATGTTTATCAATACATTTTTTGTGACTTTTATTATTAGGCTGGGTGGGAATACACAAACTGCTACAAGAAGTCGATATTCAATATATGACTGCCGTGTTACTATTTATAATTTTGCAACTGATGTACGGCAGCCATTTTGTTTTTTTTTTTTTAATTTTTTCTATGGAGAACTATGCAGTCACTGTTTGAATCTGGCAACATCGACCTTAACCGAAACTTAAATGCCGACCTGAACTTGACAAGATCCATTCTCACGGAGGTACAGTCTCTTTACTGACTTTACAATGATCATAAGCGAAAGAGAAAGATGCGTAAAGCATACATGCAACAGAGAAAGGCGTGGGCGGGGAGGCATGCCCCTTTTCAAACCATTAAAGTTTAGCTTGTATTATAGCAATTTGTGTATTCTGTGCTTTAGTTGAATTTTCATCTCCTTTATAATTATTTTTTTCAGCTCGTCTCAAATCAAGCGGTGAATTTGAAAAAGTGAATATTACACCTGAAAACAAAGACGGATTCACCACAATTACTCTCTGCCCAGGTAAAATACAACTAAACATATTTATTACATAAATGACTACTAGTTTTTTTTTTCTAATAAATATGAACTTTTCCAAAATTAATGCACATTTTTCTTTGACAATAAAACTAGAAAAATTTCTTCATATTTTTTTACTTAGCTTCTTTAGCAACATCAGGGAGCAAACAATAATTTCTCCGAGTAGAATTAGCTATTCTGGGAAAACTACTGGTACTATAAAAATTATTTTTGATGAATAAATGAGCGATGGGTGCTTTATTTGCTTTTTATGCTCGGCACACATCGGGAATTGTAGCTCGTGGGAATACGGCATTCCAAAAGTTAACCCTTTCATGCCGTACATACATTTGACCTCTTATGTGCCTTAAGCTTGTTAACACGCTCTAAGTAGCTGTGCTCAGGAGGCCGGCCATAAAAAAATTGCGTGTTAACAAGTTGGTCTAAATGATGGTTTTTGTGTCAAACTCAACTATTTAGAAAACTTGAAAATATGTGACGGAGACATTAAAGACATACAATTTACATATTTTGTAAGTCTTCAATATACTTATATTTTTAATATATCTCAGAAAAAGATTATTTTATTAATTTTTTTTTTTCTAAAAAATTCGCGGCCTGCCGGTACATCCACACAAGATACCTTTCGGCATTTAAAGGGTCAAACATACATATATTTCAGATTTTTTTCCTATCTGTCTAGAGCCAATGAAAATTTAAGGTTTTTTTTCCAATTGCTGGTATAACTGGTTTGCATACTATATTTTTAATTGGATTTTAGCTACTCTTCCAGGCGGGGTTGCCATTTTCATATTTTGAAGTTGATTTTTGTGTTTATTCTTTGTCCGAATTTGATTTAATTTATTTTATGTAAATTTTGAAAATGCCTTTGAAGTGAAAACTTCTTTAGCACTGTTGTGATTTGAAACTCAATGAAATGAAAAATAGCGACACTAAATAAAAACACATACGTCTATAGGATTTAGCCTATGAGAGAATGAGATAGTATAACTGGTCTCTTCTTTGTGCGGTGCTTCGTAGCCTCCCTTGTCATGTCTTCTTTAGTTTTCTGAAGGTTTCACTTCTACGGCTTGTGAATTGTAGACTCTGATTTTTTTTTATACAATGTATAATTGGTCATTTGAAATGTAACACATCATCATAGACCTAATGTTCTTTCAAATGAAAGTAGCAATAACTTTAAGTATTGAAATAATTTTTTAAACTCCCAGATTCCCTCATATTTTTTTCCTTACCAAAACTTCCTCTCCTTCCCTTCTTAAAATGACCTTCCACACAGCTTACCTAAAGATGACATAGGTTCTGAGATGGCGTCCTGCAGAGTAGAGCTAATGGTAACGTAACACTATGAATGTAAAACTAAGTAACTTTGTAAAAGTATTTTGGTTTACTTAGTAAAAAAAAATCATTTAAAAAACAAAATTGTTATACACAAATCCTAGAATTTAAGGTTAATCTGTAAATGACAGTTGGACATGAGTCATTTTGCTGTGCAGTATTGAGTTACGGTATAGATGTGAATACAATGCAGCAGATAAATAAATGTTTTTATTCGTCTTCTTAACAATGCTGCTTGAAATTGAAACTGCTGTCTACCTAAAGATAAAAGTTAACGCGCAAGTATATTTATTTTCTTTGTCTGTGGATTTGTTTGAGTTAGGTTGTTTTTTTGGTATAACTCATTCAACACATGGGACGCCAATCTGAACTTAAATATACAAGTAAATCATTTTTCTTATTTGTTTCTAAACTTTCTATAGGTTGTATAAAACTGTTCAACATTTGGCTGGGAAAAATATAATTGCTGATGTGAAGGTCTGAAGCTCTAATCCCCTTCAAATTTGTCTCACAATAGATTACACACACTTTTCAAAATCTTGGGGAATGAGTACAACTGGACCATTCATTGCCTTTCTTCTGCTTCTCACATTTATTTATTTATTTTTATTTATTTAATACATGAATTATCGAAAGTACATATAGGTTTTTTTATGATATTTCACCATCCATGCTAGGGATGACCCTGTGTTATGGCGGGTGAAGTTTACAGTTTGCGGATATACATTCATTAGTATAGGTTGAAAATTTTGACTAATTAATACTATGTACACAGATTCTTCTACAATAAGAGAGTGTATGTAGTTAAATTGGATTACAAGAATAAGGTGAAGAAGTTAAAGAATTATTGGAAAAGAGAAGTTATAATTAATATATTAAGGAATTATTGGTATATAAATCACAGTAATATGTCTTATACATACATACAATGCTGCTTAGATAGTAAATAAAAATATATCATGTTTTTCCTGATCTTAATACTATGCACACAGATCTTCTATAATAAGAAAATGATATATGTATATGTAGTTTGATTGGGTTACAAGAAGAAGATGAATAAGTTAGAGAATTATTAGAAAATGAAAAATTTGAGGAGTTGTTAGATATAAATCACACTAATTAATCTTGTACGTACAATGCCGCTAATTTAGAAAATAGAGATATTATGTTTTGTCTGAAGGGTGATTAAATTGATAGAGTGTAGAGTGATTGGGTATTAAAATTGTAATGTATTTTATGTCTAAGGATCCATTTGTTATTTGTTTTTTAAAGGAATGGGGTTGGCTCTTTAAGTTTTCAGGGATAAGGTTAAAGATTTTAGGAGCTAGGAAGAAAAATTGTCTTTGAGCTGTCGTGGTGTGTAGTTTAGGTACATTATTGTGTCCGTTGGTTATTGTTCTGGTGGTGTAGTTGTGTTGTAAGAGAGTTTTGTTTTTGTAAATACTGTTCAAATGAACAGGAGATGTATTAGCATAAATTTTAGATAGAGTTGCCGTATGTTTAAGACGTTATACTCGATCAGGAGTCGTTTGGAGGGGTATCTAGTCGGTCGCTTGTTAATGACACGTATACATACCATTTTTTGGGCTTTTAGTAGAGGTTCGATGATAGATTGTGCACAGCCACCCCGAGTTATAATGCCGTATGCTAGTAGGGATTGGCAGAGAGTGTAGTAAACAGTTTTAAGAGTTGAGGTAGTAAGGATAGTTCTTAGGAACATGGAGTTCAACTGGACAGTTGCCTTTCTTTTCCTTTTTGCATTGTTGGAAGCATTTCTGGTACACCACTTTGGGAATGAGTACAACTGGACCATTGCCTTTCTTTTCCTTCTCGCATTGTTGGAAGCATTTCTGATACACCTCTTTGGGTATGGAGTACAACTAGACCATTGCCTTTCTTGGCCTTAATAATATTTGGCTGATTTATAAAGCGCTGGTTTGTGAAAACCACCCTAAGGGCGCTCCTTCTCACATTTTTTGAAGTATTTCTGGCACACCTCTTTGGGAATAGAGTACAACTGGACCATTGCCTTTCTTTTCTTTCTCGCATTGTTGGAAGTATTTCTGATCTTTCTCTTCTCTTTGTGAATGGAGCACAGCTGGGCCATCGCCTTTCCCAACTTCCCTCTTATTGTTGGAAAAATTACACGCCTCCCCAAGTTTTTGGATGATGATGGTCCTGCATATCCAAAGTCCAAAAATGGCAATAGACCCCATCATTTTGTCTTGTTAAGGCCTTACTTAAAAGCCAGTCCTTCATCTAAAAGTGGTTATGTTTTTAACCAAATGTACCATTCAATAATTTGTTAAGCTCATTGCATTGTTGTACATAAATAAGTCAATCAATTTCATTGTTAAAGATTTCAGGTTCAACTCACAGTCATATATATTAGTATGGTCAACTTCTACAGCAGGTATTGAATTACCAATTTTCATTATTCGCCTTTCTACCTCGGCTTATAAACTTCTCGTCCAAATTTAGAGTTTGACGTACATGTGCAGAATAGTACAATGAATAATTATGCCTGGGTATTAAGATAATTGTGGTGCTAATTCTTGGACAAGCCTAGATGCCCAACCAAACATGCGATGCTGTCTTCTCTCTTCTCTGTCTTTTTCATTCAATCTAAATAAGTTATTTGGTTTTCCATTGAATTTTCTATCTTTTTTTTTTCTATCGTTTTTTTCTAAAAGGCTAGAGAATCCAACAGTTCTGTCATATTATTTTGCTAGTTGCAAGGATTGCTACATTTGATGACTTCGCAGAAGTACCTGGGTTCATGGGGTGAGGTTTGTCTAGTCTTGGCGGCACCTGCGTTGTTCACCTATTTTTTTTCTTTTTTTTTTATATGAATACCGCACAAGAGTCCCAACTGCTCCCATCTGAAGCCAGTGAGACTATGGCATCTCCAATTTGGGTATGTTGTGAGGCTGAAGGTAGTGGGGAAGGGAAGGAGATTGGAAAGAGGAAGGTGGGGAAGTACCTGGCTATTCAGATCTGGTCACCAAACATGGCAAATGCCATTTCAAGCAATGTTTCAATTCTGAATGGTGGCTTACACCAGGGCGATACTGAGAGTATCTTCCACTCTGGAACGTGCCGTAAATATACTATATATTATTTTAAATGAATAAATTGTGAAATAACACAAACTAATCAAATAAAATTTATTTGCCACCGCTGGACTACGCCACCTACTATGTGGCAAGCCGGGTCGGGAGAGACTGGTTGAGGGAGTCCTTCTGACCCTTCCAGCCGGACTCTCTCGCCCCATCACCTTGCATCACATGTTTGGTATGGGAGGGATTGATTCACTCAGTCACTCCTGGATACATTGACCCTCAGATTACCTTTTTCCTTCCCAGAACTTCCTTTCCATAAAAAGACCCCCCACACAGCATCCCCAAAGATGACGTAGGTCTGGAGGAATTTTTTTCCTCAGGGCCGCCTGTATGGAGCTAATTTAAAAAAAAACAATGGTGTGAGCGTAATTAATAAGATTAAGAAAGGGATGGTTTGGACATGTGGAGCAAATGAATGAAAAAAGGAGTGTTACAAGAAAATGTGACGTGAAAGAGAATGGTAGACGGAAATGTCCGAGGATGACATCACAGTCAAGTGATGTCAAAAGTCAGAACACCATAAAAAATATTTTTGTGATTACCACCCAAGAGTCCCAACTACTCCCTGTTAATGAGCCAATGAGTCTATGGCATACCCAATTGAGGTACTTTTTGAGGCTATATTTACATGTATTGTATGGGGAAGGGAAGGACATGGGGAAGTACCTGGCTATTCAAAAACAGCTAAAGCCATTTCAAGTAACGTTTCAATTCTGAATGGTGGTCTTTCACCAGGGCGATTCTGAGAAAAGAGTGTGTGACAAGATCAAGACAGAGTTGTATGGCAGTCCATCCTCACTGTTTACTTCCCCAGTAAAACAGTGTGAAGGTTAGTTAGTTATGTATTATATCATAAACAGAATTTGTTATTTTTCCAGGAAGCGGCAAGCAAAGCGCTCATGACGGCAAGCGTGCAGCCATGCCACTGTCCACCGCCAACACCACGATGGACCCCAATGCGCCGGGCGGGGCGGCCAAACGGAGGCGGTTTGCAGAACTCGGAGAGTCGCTGGAAGATCTCACTGACGACACTGTGGCTGATATTGTAAACACCATAAGCGATCCCAACTATATGGCAGGACCAGATGTAAGTTTCATGATTCCATGGCAATTGATCCGCCAACAGTTGGCCCCCCGGCATTCTTATATACGATATGCAGTCGGCTTAGGGAAAATACAATATACCTAATTACCCAAAATATAACTAAGTGATCCAAAAGGGATGTGCCGTTAAATAACAAAGTATAAAACATATTTTCATTCAAATGCATCTAGGGAGTTTTTTTTATATATATGACCCAAATGTGAATGGTAGAAGAAGTCGGGGACGCCCGAGGAAAACATTGCACGACCAAGTGAATCAGATACTTGAGTCGGGTCATCTCAAGAGTCAGAATAATAGAAGAGAATTTATGAGACGAAGTATGATTGTGAATGAGGCAAGGAATGTGTGCCAAGACCGAGTTGTTTGGCAGTCCATACTCCTGCGGTAAAACAGCGTGATGGTTAGTTAGTTAGTTAAACAAATTTGATATCATTTTTGTCACAGCATTAATTTGTTTCTAATTTGAAATATTCTGGGTATTTCTTATGGTCAGGCAGTGGCAAATATATTGAAATATAAGAGATGTGCTATCGGCAGTTTTTACTGGGTGGGACTGTGTTTCCTGGCGTCGCCGATATTGTTAACCACTACTGCACACCTTAAAAAAATAAAACGAATTCTTTCCATATTCAAACTATTCCCAATAGACGGTAGTCCGCCGATGGTCGGGCGGCCATCATAGCATATCTCTCGTATTTCAATATCTTTGGGCAGTGGGGACAATCCGGTTCTATAGGCTAATGCTAGTAATAATCTTCTGGCATTCTATACTAAACTATGTATAACCTTCTCTAATTTGTAATTGCAGGCATTACTGCAAGTCAGTGCTCCGAGAGACGAGGCTGCTAAAGTGGAAGAAGCCAAAAAGTTGATAGAGTTCCATGTCATCGGCAACTCTCTTACCGGACCTGTCAACAAGCAGACTATGCTATGGCTAATCGGTTAGTATTCTTTACTTTATACATATAAATATTTTTTTTTAAAGAAAGACAAACATTCCCGGATTACGAATAACCTAACAATATTTGAAAATCTCCTAATACCACCACCACAGTAAGCCGAAAATGTTGAGTGAGTCGCGATGGAGGACTTAGCCACCCGAGGAATCGAACACGGGACGTCCGGATGGGACCCAAACGCGATGCCCACTCATCCACTGACCGGTCGATATATATATTGTTCAGAATAACCTAGCTTTAGTATAACCGGGGACAGATGGGAAGAGACTATTGAAGTAATGTAATGAATTATTGTTTTTTAAATTTTATTTTCAGGTCTTCACAATGTATTTTCACATCAGCTACCTGAAATGACAAAGGAATACATATCGCAACTAGTATTTGATCCGTAAGTGCTTCATAACTTTTTCTTATAATACGAGGGTTGTCCAAGAATTAACCTCTCAAATGCTTCGATAGCCACGCCGATTTGAAAAATAGCATGCGAAAATTACCTTCCTGTCTTTTGAAAATGAACTGATGTTGTTATTTTTACACAAACCTGAATAGACATCCTACATGAAAAAACACATTTCAAATGGGATTGCTAATAAATAAATACCTTTATATGCATTTGAAAAAGGAACAAAAATGTTAAAAGTCTGACTTTTCAGTTTTGACAGCGTTTACAAGTCACAGATAATTCAAAACACAAACAGTGTAGTGTTGCCATATGAATGAAATCTTTGAAGCCACCAAGATAGATATTGGCGCAAGCGATTGTGACCTTGTCTTTCATACAGTTTTTTTATACATAAGGGTCAAAATTGAATTCCAAAATGATTATTTTTTTTAAATACGGGCTGTGGCCACCCGGTGACAAACGGCACGGAATAGGTTTTAAAGACCTTTCCTCATTTTCGGTAACGTGGACATTATTTCATAGCTTAGACTTTCCCCTAAAAACGAGCGGTGATCCTACTTAAGGTGAAACAGATGTGACCATTCCCATACAATCTATTTTTCAACCGCATTTGAAAACTACAGATAATATTTTATTTATTTTAATGTCGAAAAATAATACTCATAATGAAATATTCGCGAACGAAAATTTCACAGTTCTATCACTTATAATAACCCAGTAATTAAATTAACAAAACTAATTATTTTGTGCAAAAACTGCCAGCCAAAATGCCCTAATCTGCGTTAGAAGGAGACAAACCTATGTGCGAGCCATACGTTTCACGTGCACGCTTTCAACCCATTCCTATGGTGTTAAAGGGGTCAGTATATTTGTAGTAAAAATGTCAATTTGCGTGGCGCGATTTGTTATTCTGATAGAATGTTCGTTTTGCTTTTTTATGAATGTTCCAGTATTACTCGGCGCAAGGAACATTTGCGGTTTTGGCACGCAGTAAAAAAGGACAAATTAACTAATATAATAGTGAGAACGACTGTAATTATTTAGAACTTTCTAAAATCTCCAACTATCACTAGACGCCCGCCTAGTTATTTTGTTATTGAGACTTGCTAAACAATAAAATGCATAGATCGAGCTGGGTACCTACATTCTGTCCGATTCTCGTCTGTCTGCCACGAGTTTTAGAAGTTGAAGCTTTTTTCGACTTTGTACAACGCATTATTGTTATTCCATAAAAATGAGGCGTGCTCTTTATAAGAAACAAAAGTATTATTAGAGAGCATACTTGGTCGAAGGTAGAGAGTGAATCCAAGACTAAGTTACAATTTTTTTTACAAATATTTTATCGGTAACTACCTAACTAACCATCACGCCGGTTCTCCGCAGGGGAAGGCAGAGAGGACGGACCGCCAAACAACTCGGTCTTGGCACACACTATTTGCCTCACTCACATTCATACATCGTCTCATACATAGTCTTCTATTATTCTGACTTTTGACATGACCCGACTCAAGTATCTGATTCATTTGATCGTGCCATGTCTACCTCGTGCGTCCCCAACTTCTTCTACCATTAATATTTGCGTCATATATTCTTCTTATACTACCTAGGTACTTTCTTCATTAATTCGCTCTATATCCACATTTTCTAGGTACATTATGTAGTAATTTATATAAAATTAAAATTAAATAATAAATATTTTAATTAATAATAAATATTTTATTTACTAAAAAATATTTTAATTACTATTTTAATTTTAATAATTAGATTATTTTATTCTGCAGTAATTATTACATTCTGTAGTAATTGTGTAATTTTTACTAATTATCTATCCCCGTTTTCTCGCTGAGAGGATGGGTCACAACTAAGAGTTGAAAGAGAATGTGAAGAATGCGATTATTCACATTCATACACATCTCTTCTATTATTCCGACTGACTGTTCCCAAATAATTAATTCGCTTGATTGCGCCGTTTTTTGCGAAAAATTATCTCAGCGAGCTGACACCAAATCACACCACATAGGCATATACTATATTATTATGCATTGTTTTCTTGTTATGTGAAGCCATCGTATCCTGACTTGAGCACACGACAAATTTGTTTCTCCATCTGGCAATTCTAACCACTTCGTTGGTTTGATAAATGCACCCCATAGAAATGTAAGAATTAAATGTAACTTTTTGACTTATTCACGAAATATTAACGAGCAAGCAACCGAGAGGTATGTACCTACATCGCTTGTCATGAATAAGCCCGTTTAGCAAAGGCGGCCTTTAAAAAAAGATCCAGTTAACACCAGCTCCCGCCACACACGCCGTTGTTCCCAGCCGGTTCCTTTTATAAATTTATTCAATCTTCCCAGGCGTTGATTTAATTTACTGAATACAACAAACCTCTATCTCGCGTCTCTCTTCCACGCATGCGAGACATCGTAAAATTTTTGAAATACATCTTTTTCGCGAATGTTTTTTGGTTGGGTAAATAAAAATGTTCTTTACCAACGCGCGCGGAGCTTTGGAAAATGTCTTTTGTGCATATTTTTTTTGCAATGAAATTGTGTATTTTTCACCCGTTCTCTACGATTATGTAATTATAGGTACCAATTTTTTTTTAAATATAGATTAATATTACTAATATACGTTCGCGAACCAATAATTCATCTCAATATTAAAAAGCATAACGTGTTAAAAGTGTTTTATTATTGAAAATAGCACCATCTATCGGCGTAAAGTTTCTAAAAATATTTTGAGAATACCCTTAATAGCTGCTTCAGTTCGATCTTTGCGTCCATTTGTGATGGACACTCCGCTGTCAAATTCAGCCGCCTTTAAGGTGTGCTATATTATTAGCTTTCTCAATTAAGAGGGAGTCTGCCCTGTTGAAGTTCATAAACTTGCAATTTTGATCCCAGACTTCAGTAAGTCTACCAGACAAACTATTTTGAGGGAAAAATTGCGTATGCAAATTGCGTGCTCGTTGGTTTACCGAAATGTACAATCTTTATTCAATGTGTAACAAAAACACTGTTTAATGGTAATTTTTTTATAAGAAAGGCTTATAAAAATTGTTTTATTTTTCAGAAAACACAAAACTTTAGCGTTAATCAAAGAAGGAAGACCAATTGGCGGCATTTGCTTCAGAACTTTCCACACCCAGGTGAGAATTCATAGTCATTTAAATAATATCCCTCATTTTTTATAAATTATAAATACATGTCACCAAAAGCAACAAAAAAATTTGTGATGCTCAACATTCTAACATTACAATCCAAATTTATTTTTTGCAATTACTTTTTATTAAAAACTAGCTGACCCGCCAAATTTCGTAACGCCTCAGAATCAATAACTGTTTTTTTAACTTATTAGATGAATTAAGTTCAGTTTTTTTATTAAGTTAAAAATTACACAATGAAGCAATTATCGATGCGCAACTGTCCGTGTTTTATTTTTGTCAGTATCAGAGATGGCGTTGTGTACGGATTTATATTTTTTGTGATTTTCTTACTTTTCCACTTACTTACGGGAATTGTGTTTCATTTTCTTTGTACATGTGAGGGAGATTTATTATAATTATTGTATTTTTCCTTTGAAGAGGTGCAGACTGCAGACATGCGTTCACCGTTTGTCTCATTTTCAACTGTTGATAATTTAGTGTGTAAGAAAGAGGGGCGGCATTGTATGTTTAAGAACAAAAGCAAAACAATCAGCGCATTGACATTTGACGTCTTTTAATTTTTGGAAATCACTCACTACATACTCAATATTATACTTATCACAATATTGCTGCAGCTCTTTCAAAAGATGAGACTATTTCCATAGAATCGTTCCATACAAAATATATGAGGAATAGGAATTTTCTTCATTATTTTTTTTTGTGAATTTTTCCGATGTTTTAATAGCTGTTCTGCTATTCGGGGCGGAGACAAATCCAACAAATCAAAGATCATAAAAACGGTCCAGTTGTTCTCGAGTTATAAATGGTGTAACTAACCCGACTGTTTTATATATTATGCTAACAGTAATTATTTTCAATTATATTAATATAATAGTAAATTGATCATTACAACAGAAATCTCAAAAATTCATCTCGCAATTCTCACGAATTGCGCCTAAAATATCACACGTCAAAACTGGAATTTTGCCGCGAATTAATGAAAAATAAGGCAGCCGCGCATGCGCAAATCTACTGATTATTAATATTGCCAACATAAAAATGTCATCATGTTAGTAGTAACATTGCGGAAAATAAAATGTACAGTCTTTATACAGTGTGAAACAAAAATTCCAATATTTTTTATAAGTAAGACTATTATTATTATTTTTGGTACATATTTATTATTTTAACAAGAGTCCCAACCGTCTGGAGCTAATGAGTGTTGTAAGGCTGAAGGTAGTGGGGAGGGTAATGCATATGATTAAAATTAGTTTTATTATTTGTTTCAGGGTTTCAGTGAAATAGTGTTCTGTGCGGTGACTTCCAATGAACAAGTCAAAGGATACGGAACGCATTTGATGAACCACCTGAAGGATTACCACATAAGGAACAATATCCTTCATTTCCTCACCTTTGCTGATGAATTTGCCATCGGTAAGAATATTTGGAAATTTAAAGATGCACAAATTTTTAAGTCATCGTTTTTATTTTATTGAGGTTTATTTTTTTTTTTGTTTACCGCAAAAAAATTACATATTGTGTATGTTAAATTAGGATAGTTCATGTTACATGCTTAAAATCTTATCTGTTTGTGTGTCCAACTAAAAGCTCTCGAGCGATGAGGTCAGGTGTCAGAAAATTTGCACGGCTGTCTGGGGCTCAGTATTTCTAGATAAATTAGCGTTTGGTTTTATTTTTATTTGAGTACTTCACCGAAGTTCTATTCTGTTCCTCTCCAGTAAATTATGGCATCCCTAATTGAGGTATGTTGTGAGGTAAAGGATGGAGAACAAAAAGGATTTTGTTTTTGACGGGTCAGTGTTGAGTTGGCATTGTGTTTGGGTCCCATCCAAGCGTCGTGTATTCGATTCCTCGGCTGGGTAAGTCCTCCATCACTACTCAAGCAACATTCTCTGCTTACTGTGGTGGTAATAGGAGATTTTCAAATATTGTCAGAAATCAAATATTGTCACCGGGAAATGTTAGTTTTTCTTTAAAAATTATATTTAAAAAAAGGTCAAGAGCCGCCTTGCTATTCAGATCTGATCATTAAGCACGGCTTTCAACAACATTTCGATTCTGAATGGTGGTCCTTCAACAAGGGCGATATTGGGAGTATCTACTAGTCTGGAAGATTGCACAAATATTCTATGGTTTAATTTAAATTCAAATTTAAAGTTATTTAAGTAAAAACATTATTTTTTTGTTTGCAGGTTATTTTAAGAAACAGGGCTTCTCCAAGGAGATAAAACTACCCCGCGCCATGTACCAGGGCTATATAAAGGACTATGAAGCAGCCACCCTGATGCACTGCGAACTTAACCCTAAAATAGTGTACACACAATTCACCGCCATCATAAGGAAACAAAAAGAGGTGATTAATTCTAATTTCCCTTAAGATCCTCTTGGTAATCTTTGTATTAACCCTTCTAATCACAGGAGACCCAAGTTGTCCCAAAACATCATATGCCGTTATAATAACAAGAGACCCAGATTGTCCCAGAGCGACCGTGCATTATTAAAAGTTATATATCTCTCTTCCTGTCATGCAAATATTTGTGATTTCTTTTATGTTAGAGAGCCAAAGAAATAATGCTTCTCATTGTATTAGGATTATATGAGCTATGTTGTTGAGATATTTTACAAACCCGATCATAAGTGACGGTTTTATTTCGAGCCAATTTTTGACGTAACAAACATTTAATTTTAAAATAATATTGTATGAAAGTGATAAAAAGTGAGGTGACAGTTTTATTAAAAATTTGGTTAAAAAAGGGAATCTGTATTTAAAATTTTAATTTTATTCTATTTTAAGTACTTTAATTCCAATATTCGCAGGTATGCATTTTTTAGCTAATTTACATTTCCAATATCAAAATTTTAATATTTAGAAAAAAAAAAGTTGATTTCTAATAAACACATCGGAAAGATTATTTTATCTAGATTTTAGAACAATTTTTGTTTTTGCAAAAAGGTTAAAAAATAACCCATAAATAGGAAAATTAAAGATGCATGGCAAGAACCAGGAATTTTGCGCGCGAACCTTGACAGGCAAAAGGTTACAGATATTATTTTCTTATTATTCGAAGGGTTAACCATACGAGAGTCTCTACTGCTTAGAGGCGTTGGTTATACAGTGAAATCCACAAATCCATTCGAGTGATGGAGATTTCCGGGTGTATAGTTTTGGATTCGGCTGTGCTAATTCTAATAATCACACCTTTGAATTTTAATATG
Organism: Limnephilus lunatus; assembly: GCA_917563855.2. NCBI lineage: Eukaryota > Metazoa > Arthropoda > Insecta > Trichoptera > Limnephilidae > Limnephilus > Limnephilus lunatus. The sequence continues at coordinate 14,105,046 of OU830597.1, read as the reverse complement.
GAAACATAAATAGAAGTGAAACTTTCAGAAACTTAAAGTAGACCAGAGTGAGGAGGCTACGAAGCCCCGCAGAAAGATCAGACCGAGTATACTATCTCATTCTCTCACAGGCTAAATCCTATAGACGTATATGTGTCTCTTTTTAGTGTCGCTATTTTTCATTTCATCGAGTTTCACATCACAACAGTAAAGAAGTTTTCACTTCAAAGTGATTAATGTGATTTAATGCCAATAAATCTCTACACATTAAGTCCCCCGCCGCATCTGTCTGTCTATCTGTTCGCAATAAACTCAAAAGCTACTGAATGGATTTTCATGCGGTTTTAACCAATAGATGGAGTGATTCATGAGGAAGGTTTAGGTATATAATTTGTCAAGGTTTTGTGTAAATTGGTTGAAATATATAATATATAAAGGAGAATGTCTATATGTGGTGGACGAGCGGGCTGGCAAGCAGGCGGTGTGGATTTGATTTGTATGCAAATCTACAGTTTTATGCTGAGGTTGATGAAATTTCAAAACAAGAAAAAGGTCACTTGATTTCGAAAACTGTGTGTAAAGCCCGGGCATCGCCGAGGACTTCAACTAGTTCACTTATATTTCACTGTCTATTCTATACCTTTAGGTTTTATACCTATAGCTACCCAGATTTAACTGTTAACTCTCTCTCAAGTAATTATTTAATGTTTCCCACATATTAGTTTTCATTTCTAAGGAGTTCTTTTTTTTTCAGTGCCTTCAAGGCCTAAATTTATAAAATGATTAACCAATTTATCACACATGATAATATAAGTTTTCCCATATAACTCCTCGAGCGACAGCTACCTAAATTTGGCTGGTCGATTTTTATGAATTAAGCCACAGTAAGAAGTTCATGTTTCTATATTAATGCAGTAGAAGCCCATTAATTCGAAATCCTCGGGACATCAAAAATAAAATTTCGAATTAACAAATTCCCACGTAATTCGAAATTTTAGGATAAAAAAAATCTTAAAAAATTGCCAAAAATTGAATTTTTCAGCGGCAAATTCAAATTTGGGTTCAGAATAAATTCGTAATAATCCTACTTATTCCCTGGAAAAGTCGAATTTTCACAGCTGTGTACCGCCGCGGACGGCCCTCTATTCGAAGTAAATTCACAAAAATATGATATTTTCCGAGCAAAATCAAATTTTCGCGGCCTATTACCGTCACGGCCGTCCCTTTAAACTCAAAAAAATGTTACATATTACCGCGTAAATCGAAATTTCGCAGTCTATTTCCGAAGCAGCTGGCCCTTTAATTTCAGATACTCTAAGTAAATTCGTAAAAATACAATAAATTTTAAATCGAAATTTCACAACCAAATCCCGTCGTGAAATTCCTATTTGAAATAAATTCGTAAAAATACCGCATTTTTCTGCGTAAATCAAAATTTTGCTGCTTATTGCCTCCGGGGCTGGCTCTTCAAATTCAGAAATGCAAAGTAAATTTGTAAAACTACGATATATTTTGCTAAAATCGAATTTTCGTGGTCGAGTCCCGTCGTGGCCGGCCCTAATTCAGATACCTATTCGGAATAAATTTATAAAAAATATGATATACATTTAGCATAAATTGAATTTTTGCAGTCGAATCCCGTCGCGGTCGGTCCTTTAAATTAATATATTTATGAAAATTCATTAAAAATACCACAACCAATTCAGATTTTACAAAATAATACGAATTAGAACAATGTTAACCGCGTAAATCGACATTTTACGGCATTTTACCACCACGGCTGTATGTCAGATTCTGATTTACGAAATTATTTTTTTTTATTTTTATAAAATTGATGTTTTTCGAATAGAGAACTCCAGTCCAATTTTTTTATTTTTTTTATTAATAATGACCTTCTAACTTAAATAACTGCATATTATTTTTTATTTTTAGCGTTAGTTTTAATCTACTACACTATATAAAGAGGTAAGATTTGTTTGTTTGTTTGTTTGTTTGTTTGCATCGAATAGGCTCCGAAACTACTGAACCGATTTGAAAAATTCTTTCGCTGTTGGGAAGCTACACTATCCCTGGGTAACATAGGCTATAATATATTTTCAAAAAAAATGGGCATCCTTACTAAAACTTCAATAATGTAACCCAAGGTGTAAAAAAATTACCTAAAATATTCTTTACATCGCGTGCGCTGCGAAAACTATTGATGATAGAATAAAATAATGTACTACGACTTTATAGAAAACATCATTATTTACAAAAAAAGTCGCGACAGCATATGTCTAACTATTATGGTTATGCCACAATAAGTATTCTTTTATTTTAAAAATTTAATTAAAAAGTCGCCGCTTGAAAAGGCTCTTTATTTGTATCTTGGTTTTAATCCTTATCAAAATAAATTACTTCATATTCAAGACAACTTCAATACCTTTATTTAACTTTTTGAATTTTTCAATTCGGATATTTAATTAGAAAGATATCACGAGTTTAAAATTGTTAGTATTAGAAAAAAGTTTCGGCTACAGGCCGGGTGGTAGAGGAGTCAAAAAATGAAGTACCAGGGGGGGTTGGCGGGACAGGGGAGCGGGAGAGCGGTGGCGGGGAAGGTAGAAGTGGAACGCTGGAGGGGAACGCACGGGAAAGGACATGTCAGGAGTAACATTTTATTTATTTGAATATGGCATATATTATAAAAGAAAGTCCAAAAAAACGTGCAGCTCGCAAAAACTCAGAAACGAGTCCCGGTTCGATCAAGGGAGTTATATGGTGTGGTAGATCGCTATCCCCCCTAAGGAATAAGGGTATCCGTTTTTACCTAAAGGGCATGCTTTTGAAGATATAAGGGCTGAAAGCTTCGCCCTCTTGAAGGTTCCATAGAGCTGTAGAAAGTTCTGGAAGGAGTGGCGGAGTTGTCATGGAATGATCAGGAATAGGGAATCGGGAACATCATTGTGCAACATTCCATAATACTCTCGAATGTTGTCCTGAGCGAAGCCGGGTAACCCAGCTAGTAGTTAAAATAATTGTTAAAGTTTTAATTTTTCAAGATCCCTCGAAAACCACCATATCTATGGTGCATCGTGTGACGTCATCACATCATATTTTTATTTACTCTATTGTATGATTGGTTTAGTTATGGGTGCTGTCATTTTTTATGGAAGAATCTTCAGGTGTCAGAAGTCGAGGCGTTTTTTATTCAAGATTAATTAACTGCATTTAATATAGAAAAACATTGGGTAAAATGTCAACATCTCTTCGCTACTGTTATTGTATTGTACCTAAATGCAATACAATAACAATTAATCATCTTTTTCATTGCAAATACCAATAACATAGTAAGCTGTTGAATTTTGGGTTCAGGTGTGACTTTTGCTCTAACATAATACATTGTATTATGTATATCACATACAGAAATATTGGTATTTTTAATACACTGATCACGACGATTGTCTAATTACTTGTATAAAAAGCCCTTGATAATAAACCAATTCGAAAATACGATCGATGTTATGGTAAACAAAAAGTCAAATATGACACGACTTTAACCTCAAATAGGCCAAATTTACTGTAGATTATCAAAAATCTTTTTTACATATTCTTTAATCCTGCCCATCCTTGTTCGAGTATTGGCTTGTTAAATTGCTATGTAAACCAAATGGAATAAATTCCGCAAGAAGTTGCGGATTTGAAATTTCAAAGAATCACCAAGAGCAGGCAAGAAGGGGGTGAGAAGAGATAAGAAGAAGCAAGAGGTGATTAGAGGGAACAAGAAGAAACACTAGGATGCCAGAATGTGAATGAACAACCGAGACAACTAAGCTTAAAAATTTGAAAAAGGATGCAATGGGGACAAGGATGAGTTAAAAGGGGCCAACAACAGTCAATACGAGACAAGAAGTAGCAAAAAGAGCCGTAAACATACATGAATTTCCAAGAGGAACCAATAAGAGACGAGAGGATCCAAGAAGAGATAAGAAGAGACACGAAGAGCCAAGAAGAGTCAAGAAGAGACGAGAACATACAAGAAGAAGAAAGAAGAGACAATAATAAACAATAATATCGAAGGAGAGGCAATATGAGACAAAAAGAGGCAAGAAGAGCCAAGAAGAGACAAGAATATTACAGGTGAGAGATGAAGAAACAAGAAGAAGCCAAAATGAAACAAGAAGAGATGAAAAGGGCCAAGCAGAGCCAAGAAGAGTGAAGAAGAGACGAGAAGGAGCCAAGAAGGCAAGAGGAGCCAAGAACAGCCAGAAATAGACAAGAAGATCCAAGAACAGCCGAGAAGAGGCATGAAAATGGAAGACATAAAGAAAAGAAGAAAAAAAAAATTTTAACGCTCAAACCGTTCCTTTATTCCTGCCCATCCTTAATTCCAATATTGGCTTATTAGGTTGTCATGTATACCGGTCGATTAAACTCCAACCTCCTTCCCATCCCTAGAGCATGTGTTCCAGTCCTAACAAATCAGTGCCCCCTGGTGTACCGGTCTCACCGAGACAGGAGTGCTCCTGGCTGGAGTGGTACAATCGTATCGTATCGCTTACTACGACTTTCAAAAACAACTAATAAGATGATTTATGTACTTAGTCGCTTTTATTCCAGCACTAACATAGTCCGTTTGAAAAACATTATCCAGGAGATGTCAGATTGTCCGCAAATATAGCCCTTTTCCGTCATAATTTTAATTGTGAAGGCCTAAATAATATTTCAATAAACACAACAACTATTATATGTCTAAATCACTATTAACAGTATGTAAATAAACCAAATAAAAAACACGAAATGTTGTGGTTGAATGGCTTGCCCCATACATTTCAATACAACTTCAAAATGCCATCACCAGGTGAATCTTGCATCGTGACTTCATCACTCAGCATTACACAGCATACCAACTTGACGGCGTGTTTCAACGACAGTATTAAAAAAGGACTTTTTAATATTATTTTTATAAACTCTGCATTTAATATTATTAAATAAAAGTTATGTATTGAGAATCAGCGTTAATTGGTCTATATGACCATATTTTTTTAAAGCCATAATATTTTTTACTGGAGTTCCTTATTACACTAACGAATTTTCGTGTGCGGGCAAAAATAAATTTCGAATTAAAAAATCATTTTGTACAAATTTTTTTTTCGAATTACGTGTTTTTCAAATTATCGGGGTTCGAATTAACGGGGCTCTACTGTATTTGGAGGTATGATTTTTGTAATGAGCGTAGACGAATCCGAAAATGTAACACCCCGAAATCTCTATTGCTTGTGTGGTTACGAAGTATTTTTTCTTGTCTCTTAAAAAAATCTTTTAACCCTTAACGGAACTTTTTTTTTACTTCAAAATTTTTAACTGAATGACAAAAATGTCAGTAAATATGATGTTACTAGCTGGTTGCTGACATGCGTTGCAATGCCATATTCAAAGAAAAGCATTGTCTCTCTCTGAATAATCTTTCCTGTGCGTCCCCGTTCCCCTCCCGCGTCCCCTTCCTAGCTAGCTTTATAAATTATAGCCTATATGTTATTCTGATGTATGAGCTATATTATTGTAAAGTTTCATTAAAATCCATTCAGTTGTTAGTTGCGTGAAAGAGTAACAAACACACATACACGCATACAAACTTTCGCATTTGTAATATTAGTAATATTCAATTTTTTTTATGAAGTTCGATATATGTGCATGTGTTATTTTAAAAAGTTCACTGCTACGCTAGATTATAATTATTTTCTATGTGTTATCACTGGGATACCACAATTCCGCTAAGGGTTAAAGAGTTTCACAGCACATATGTGGTTCCAATACATTGTACATAGTTAAGGGAACATTGAAAGCAGAAAGCATAGTCAAAGACTTGGATACCTGATTACCGAGATTTGGTTATTAAACATACATAAAACTACTTCAAGCAATGTTCAGTTCTAAATAGTGGTTTCTCATTAGGACCATATTGAATTAGAAGTTTTTTTGCACTTTAATGCATCTCACCATATATTTTTTGACCTTTGACGGATGTATAAAACAATTTGCAATTTTTATAATTGTATTTTTTTGTGTATTTCTAGATTGTGAAGAAATTAATTGATATCAGACAAAAAGAAGTAAGAAAAGTTCACCCTGGCCTGACATGCTTCAAAGAGGGGGTAAGTTACGAGTTTCCAAAATATTTCTTCATTTATGTATTCTAAAATATTTATTGAAGCAAGAGACATATACATATATACATAGATTTACCAACTTTTCTTAGCAGTTTAAAGTAATGGTGTGTTTTTCCACTGTATCCTAAATATCTACAGTAGACATTTGACGACTTTTGTGGACGAGTATTCCTGTAGATACAAGTCACTTTTATATTATTTTATTACCCTGGTTAGATACGAGGCTCAAAATTAGGACTCAAAAGTACGGGACTTGGGCGGTAGAGGAGAGAAGTGGTCGGCTGTTTTATGGAAACTCTTTCTCAGCCGCGTCGCTGTGAGACCACGCGTTCGTCCAAAGATTAATTTTAAGTAGATCGAGATTTCTTCTTTCGGCGAAAACGCGAAATGGCGTTCTCGAAAACTCGTCTCCTCTCTGTGGATCAAAGAGAGCGTCGCCTTCAAGCCTGCCACAAATCGAAAAATCAGCCGGAAGAGGACTCAGATTTTTTTCCAAGGTTTATTACTGGTGATGAGTGATGAGTCATGGTGTTATGAGTACGATCCCGAAACCAAGCAACAGTCAAGTCAATGGAAGAGTGCTCTCTCTCGTCTTCTGAAAAAAGCGCATCAGGTGAAATCGAACATCAAGGCGATGACCATTTTTTTTATAGCGGAGATGTTGTGCACACAGAGTTTGTTCCTCCAGGCCAAACAGTTAACATACAGTCCTACACGGAGGTACTAAAGAAGTTGCGAGAGAGCATCGGGAAAAAAGGTCGAATTTTTGGCGCACAGGGGACTGGTTCTTCCACCACGACAATGCACCTTACCATTGTTCACATCGCGTTGTCTGTAGTGTTGAGCACCTCATACAAGAGATTGAACACCTCAAATGTCCCATTCAAAAATATAAAATGTCCCCCCACCTCACAAAATGTATTTGTACCAACTTTTTTTCTTTGTATTACTACAAATGTTATACGAGAACTCGCGACTCGCGAGCGGAGCCGCGAACACGGGGATGCCGCGCCGGCCGGTCACGTCACGTTGTCACGTATGAGACAAATATGGGACAAAGGGGGGACAAATATGAGGTGTGAGGTGGTTGGTGTATTGGACTACATTCATGTCATGTCACGTATGGGACAAATATGAGGTGAGGTGTGAGGTGATTGGTGTATTGGACTACTTGTCCAGGTCTTGGCGGCGGATATGTCTCAGGAGAGTTATTTTCCTCAGGGCCTCCTGTGTGGAGCTAATGTAAAAATCACGTTCTCTGAAATTCTCTAGCCCCCCCCCCATTCACACCCGTAAGCTAAAATATTGTCACACCTCGCCTCAAATGAGGTGGTACACCTCAACACCTTATTTCAGTATTTGAGTACCTCATACAAACTCATCCTGATGTCGTAACACTACTGTGAAGCAGTATTTGAGAATAAATAGAATGACCCCGATTGTTCACCCGCCCTATTCACCCGACCTGTCTCCCTGTGACTGTAGGGTGAAAAGGGACTTGAAAGGGAAATGTTTTCATACTGTAGAAGAAGTGAAACAAAAATCGCTTGAGGCCATAAAAGACATTCCAATCAATGAGTTTCAAAATTGTTTGACAAGTGCATACACACTCTAATGGTGAATACTTTGAAGGCAACCAAATTTTGGTGTAAAAATATTGAAAAATAAAAAAGTTATGAAGAATATTCTGTTACTTTTGGGTCCCCCCTATTACATATCAATAGATTCAAGTCACTTTTACATTGTTTTATTTCTGTGAAATCAAGTCCCTTTTATGTTGTTTTATTACCCAGGTTCGAAGTATTCCCGTGGAATCAATTCCTGGTCTGCGAGAGGCGGGATGGCGGGCGGCTCCTAGACAGACACGTGTGGCGCGCCTGGCTGAAGAACCTGCCGATCCAGACACACTCGCCACGGCACTGCGGACCACACTCAATGCGGTAATTGTCATTATCATCACACAACATACATTATCTCATTAAAACAGGCACGCAAGAATGACCCGTTAAATCACACTGCCAAAAACTAATGTTTCTAATAGAGCATGATTCTTTGGGAATTCCGTGTGAAATATTTAAAACGACTCCCGTCACGCTTTACTAAACTGCTCTACCCGCTGCCGACCATTGCTACAAAACGTTTTTTTTTTTAAATTAACCCCACACAGGAGACCCTGTTAGTAGTTGGTGGTGCAATGGTCAGCATAATTCCCTTCCAAGCAGTTGATCGGAGTTCGGTTCTCAACCAATATATTTTTTTCAATAAAATTTTTTTTATACATATTTTTTTATCACATATTTATGTTTTTAAAAATGCTGCACTATTTTTTAAATATTTTTTTTATTCGAAAGGGGTATACAACACTACCCTTTTTTTTAGTAAAATTATGTTTAATTTATTTTCTTAATCATTTCTAAAATGAACATGATTTTTTTTCTGTGACATAATTTTGGGCAATGTTTTGTTCAATTGCATGCATTTTTGATGAATTATAATAATTAGTTTAATTGTTGTAGTTTAGATTGATATTACTCTCACACAGCACATAACACTAATTCACTTCTGTATTTTCTTTTTACTAAGCTCTCTTTGCAGATTAAGAACCACCATTCGGCCTGGCCTTTCCTGAAACCAGTCGATAAAAACGAAGTTCCAGATTACTATGACCATATCAAATACCCTATGGGTAAGTTTAACTGCACTGACTTTGACTGCATTACTAAATTTGTTAAAAAATAATATTACAGTAAAACCCTCTTAAGAAGTTTCATGCTTAATAAGTTTGGTTTTTATGTTGCCTTGAAGACGGAATGGCCCAATTTATCCCACATATAAGGTTTTTCCGCTTAAGAAGTTTTTTCCGGTCTCTTGGAAAACTTCTTAAAAGAGTTTCACTGTAGTTATTATTATAATATATTGTAATTATTTGGCAACCCTTGAAAAAGCATAAAATCTGAATTAACTTGTCAGAATTAAAACTAAGCAAATACTCTATTATATTAGTTCAGTAGAATCAAAGATATTTTATTTTTTTTATTTTTTTTTTTTATTTTGCAGAAACAAACAGTACATTATTACATATTAGAAAGTAGTTACAAGTTATAGAGTTAATACAATAATTGGTACCAATGACATGTCGCTGTTATATAGTATATGTTTTTATGTGACAAATGATGCATTTTACCTATATTTAATTAATAAATTATTGAGGGAGAGGGGTAAGGGTGTGTGTGTGTGTGTGTGTGTGTGTGGATGTGTGTGTTATGTGTGCAAGTTCAGTGTGCTAGAAATGTTTTTCTTAAATAAAGGAAGGGAATCAAAAAATATGTCGATATTTGTACTTGTTTGAATTGAGTTGAATCTTTGAAGGATGCGGGATATGGGGGAGTTGGCTGCAGCGTTCGTATTATTACTGGTTGTGTAAAAAAGGTTGGTGTGGCGAGTTCTTTTAGATGGGATGTTAAAATTTATTTGGGATAGGAGTTCTGGGCAGTCTATTTCGTTATGTATTATTTTATGGAGAAATGTCATGTCGGCTACCGTTCGCCTGGATTTCAGGGATTGGAGAGTGCAGATATAATTAATGTTGTATTTATAACCGAGATACTTAATAAATTTATTTTGTATGCGCTCTATATTATTGACGTATTGGGTGTATTTGGGATTCCAGACAGGCGATGCAAATTCCAGTGTACTTCTGACTAGTGAGGAGTAAAGCATTACTAGCGTATTTGGATTTTTAAATAATTTACTCAGACGTAGTATGAAACCCAACATTTTGTAGGATTTATCAGTGATTGAATCAATGTGCGTATTAAATATAAGTTTACTGTCTAAATATACTCCTAGGTCCTTACATTCATTTTTTGAGATCACGGGTTCATCGCAGAGTGAATAGCGGAAGTTAATTATATGCTTGTTTCTAGTAAAGGACATAGTGTGGCATTTAGAAACATTGAGATCCAAGTAGTTAGCTGTGCAATAGTTGCAGAGCCTATCTAAGTCACTTTGTAGCTCTTTACAGTCCGATAGAGAGCGAACCGTTTTATAAATTTTCATATCATCTGCATACATTAAAAATTTAGAGTGATGGAAGCATGAGCCTATGTCATTTATGTATATATTAAAGAGGAGCGGACCAAGATGGGAACCCTGAGGGACACCCGAGGTTGCTTTGATAATTTTGGATAAAACTCCATTTATTGAGATAACTTGACTACGATTGCTGATGTATGATTTAATCCATCTAAACAAGTCACCGTGTATTCCAAGACGAGTGAGTTTATTTAACAGAATTGAGTGGATAACGCGGTCGAAGGCCTTTGAAAAGTCGGTATACATAGCATCGACCTGCACCCTTTCGTCCATATTGCTGTGCAAATAGTTGACGAAAAGGGCCAGGTTAGATGTTGTAGACCGATTTTTCATGAATCCGTGTTGGTTCTGTGTAATTATTGTTGTGATAGTCGGGTAAAGTTGGTCGTAAACGATTTTTTCGAGAATTTTACTTAAGATGGGAAGTTGAGAGATAGGTCTATAGTTTGTAACGTCATGTTTGTCGCCCTTTTTAAAAATCGGAGTTATTACGGCAGACTTCCACTTATGAGGAAAAGTTCCTTCACTTAATGATTTTTTGAAAATTGCACTGACCGGAGGAGTGATATATTTACTACAGTTACGTATGAAGATACCAGGCAAACTATCTAAACCGGGTCCTTTGTTAATGTCAATGGATGAAAGATACTTGTAGGTGATGTCGTCATTGATTGTAATTGAGTTTATAGATATATTATTCAGTGGATCAGGTTCGTGAACATCGGATGCAAAATTTTGGGTATGATCAGTGAAGACGGTAGAGAAATAGTCGGCAAACAGATCTGTAATCTCCTTACTATTGTGTGCGATTCTCGAGCCGTATGTTAGGTGTTCAGGTATGGAAGGAGATTTTCTTTGCGTTTTGACAAAGCTCCATATTTTTTTAACATTATTTTGTACGGCATATTCTAAATGTGAAATATATTTGTGGTATGTGAGAGCAGCGATTTTCTTTTGTCGTTTTCGGAGCAGTGAAAAGGTTTGGTAATCTAGTGGATTCTTGTGGCGTTTCCAGGCTCGAAAGAATTTGAGCTTTTCTTTTGTAATGTTGATAAGAGCCGAAGAATACCACGTTGGGAATTTGTTTGGTTTCAGAATTTTTTTTGGAACAAAGTTATCTATTAAGGCGTCAATGATTAAATAAAAGCTGTTAACCGCCGTGTTGACGTCCTGTGCGTTTAAGACAGGAGACCAGTCAGTTTTTGACAGAGCGTCGTTGACTAGGTCATAGTTGACTTTATTGAATAATTTGATCGTCTGGGGTGAGGAAGTAGTTGTGGGGGAGTGAATATTGAGTTCGACTATTAAGGATGTGTGATGTGTATCCTCCTGAACCAGAGGGGAGTCGGCAGGAGAGACGCAGACTGTGGTGTTACAGAGCACTAGGTCAAGTGTTCTACCGTGCCTATTTGGAATGTGGTTGTATTGTTTTAAGTCCGAGTAAGATAGGCAGTTTAGGAGGGTGGTGGAGCAAAGGTCAGTACCGCGGGGATGATGTGTGGTGTTCCAATTGATATTAGGCATGTTGTAATCTCCGATTAGTAGGAAGATATCGTTTGGATAGTTTGTGGTTAGATCGGATATTCTAGACGTATGACTGTTGAAAAAAGATAATCGCTGAGTGTTTGATAGCTTTGGACCGACTCCAGGTAAGTACGAACAACAGATGTGAATATTAAATATACGTCGTTTTGGGTCTCTTAATACTAGTGAAATCCAAATGTCCTCAGCCTCCGAGCTCCACGACTCGCGTGAATGTACAGTAAAATTTTTTTTTATACCAATTGCGACACCGCCTCCTTTGGTTTTACCCGTGAGGGACGTGTCTCTGTCTTTTCTATAAATAATATACCTGGAATCGAAGAGCTCGTTGTCAGATATACTGTCTACTAACCACGTTTCAGTAATTAAAATTATGTCGAATTCATTTATAAGAACATTGTGATAAAACTCGTTCGTTTTAGTACAAAGGCCACGTGCGTTTTGGTAAAAAATGATTATTTTTTCCAACATTGGAGAAAGAAGTAAATTACCGATTTATTATTGTCTGCCACAAGTCCACTGGAATATGCATTCGGCGAGTGTGTCGCTGGATAATATGTTAAATGTGCGAATGTGTAGGTACGGTTGTTGAACATTTTAGCTGTTGATATGGGTAGAATGAGTGTGTTGTTATGATGTGTTGTTTGCGCGGGATTAAAGGAAAGATAATAATAATTTAATGAAATGTAAGTGAAATGAATAGGAAGTATACAAATTTTTGTAGTTACACCAGGTTTAATAATTGAGCAGGGTAAGATATCAGGATTGCGGGAGATGTTTCGTTTTTTCTTATATATATCTTGGAGTTTCGCACCCATAAAAAATTAAAGTTATTAGCAATTTTGAACTCTTTCGCGGAACGTAATAAATATTTATTTTTCCTTGTGAGTTGGTCATTGATAAATATTTTTCCTCCGATTAAACCTATGTGACGGCAGTCGAGTCCCTTCTTCTTCTTGATGGCAGCAATCAATTCGTCCTTCAATTTCTTGCTGGCAAATTTGGCCACAATATTTTGGGGGCGGGGATCGCGGGGGGTAGCAAGTCCAGGACCATCGGGTAGAGGATATTGACGTATTTTCATCCTGCTAGCGTAAATAATATCTTGTCTGTTTATCGTACATCCCACGTTAGTTGCAACTTTAATAATGGTGTCAGCAAGGTCCTCGTTAGTTTTTTCTGAGATGCCGAAGATTTCAATGTTATTTTCGAGCAGCTGTTGGTCGTGGTTATTATTCCTTTTGTCCAGGTGATTAACAATTTTCTTAAGCTCCGCAATCTCGCCTTCCAGCCTAACTGACTTAGTTTTTTCTTCTTTTAGGTCCAGGTCCATATTTTTAAGTTTTCCTTCGTAATCATCGATTTTTTTTGACATGTAATCAATATTGAAATATAAGAGATTGGCTATCCACAGTTTTTACTGGGTAGGACTGTGTTTCCCGGCGTTGCCAATATTGTTAACTAATACTACTGCACATTTTAAAAAAATCAACTAAATGAATGAATTCTTTCCGTATTCACACTATATTTTTAAAAATCTTTAAAATCCAGTGTAGTATGTTACCATCAAAATGTCGGGTTTGTCGGTATGAAAGTTGGAGGTATTATAACTATTTTACAGTATTTGTAAGTAGGTACTTATCTCTTCTTATTCTTCTACTTATTCTTCACACAATCAGTTACAATTTTGAAAATGACTTAATTTCAAAACCAATTAGAGTTCTTTGAATCAGAATTACACAAACAGAAAGGTTCGCAACTTAAATTACTATTTTTGTTTATCATCGAATGCAGTTACAGATTCTCCTTTCTTTTACTGTAAAAACCATGGAACTAAAATCCAATGGAAGCGGCATACCTAACTCAGAATGTATAAAACCGCCAAAACCAGTGAAGCTCTAAAAATTTGTGGCCGCCGGGAAGTGGGGATACAGATGGGGTAAAGGGGCCAGCGTGCGGGGGGAGGGCAGCCGCCAGGAGATAAGGGCCGAATTGAGAATGGGCTTCACATTTTTTTTTATTATTAAAAAGAACGTTCGTAAATTTTTTATAAATTTTGAACATATGTATAATAGTTGTTTTCTGAACAGGGAATGGTGGTGAAAAATAAGTAATGAAGAAAAGGGAAGTACTTAACAAAAGACTTTTGAGTAAGTTAAGTAATTTGAGACTACATTATTTAATTTTTAAAATGTCCTGATGTATGTTACTCATCCAGACCACAAACAATCACATAAAAAACAGACATATCGTGACAATAATTCGAAAAAAAAAACCTAACGGAAGATACGATTATCTGACCAATGTCATGTTGAATTATTCCGACTGATGACGAAACTTATTACTGTTGGATACTAAAAAATATTTTGCTGACACCAGATGTTCATCAAAAAAATTATTCAAAGCATCAAGAGTTTATACTGCTTTCATCAATTCAGGATGGTAGACATATACAAGTTCACCCTACAGGCTCGTCGGATACATAGATAATATATCATACTCCCAGGTGTCCAGCAGTCAAATGATCCCCGTCTTCATGATATTGTCGAAAACAAAGAAATTTTGCTGCCACCAGCTATCCAGCACCTAAATAATTTACACAACATTGTCGGATATCAAGATATATCTATAATTAAAAATGACAATTCCAAAACCAACATTGACCTTATTATGAGTAGAACTAAAATTCACGTGCAATATGTCAACAAAAAAGTGCAATCAACAATAACTAAATATATATATTTTTTAATGTGATCACCTCACAAGAATCCCAACTGCTCCATTCTGGAGACTATGGCATCCCCAATTGGGGTATGTTGTGAGGCTGAAGGCAAGTGAGGAGGGGAAGGATATGGGGAAGAGGGAGGTGGGGAAATACCCGACTATTCAGATCTAGTCTCCAAATACGGCTAAGGCTACGTTTTAATTCTAATTGTTGGTCACTCAGCCGAATAACCGAACAACTTCTAACCCCGCCTTTAACTGTTCAACACATACCATTTTTTTTATGTTTTTGTAGAAAAAAAATGTCACAGAAGACCAAACTTTCAGTTACATTTTTTACTACAAATAATGTCAGGAATCACTGATTAGAGTAAGTCAAGTACGTCCCTTAACACCCTATATATATACACACACACACACACACATGTATATATATAACATAAACTTCGAATATTTATTTATATATATGTAAATAACAAATAATCGAATATGTACATATGAATAACACATAATCGAATATATATATGAGGGGAAGGAGATAGGGAAGAAGAAGGTGGGGAAGTACCCGTCTATTCAGATCTTATCAACAAACATAGCTAAAGCCATTTCAAGCAACATTTCAATTATTATGGGTGGTCTTACACCAGGGCGATACTGATAGTATGTTCCACCTGGAACTTGACGGAAATATACCTTATATTATTTTTAATTATTAAATTTTAAGAACACAAATCAATCGAATAAAATTTATCTGTGCGCGTCGGGATTTGAACCCGCGACCTCCGGATTGCTAGTCAAGAGCTTTTCCCCTCGACCACGGGGGCATGTCCATGTGAATTTTACATAACAATACAGTGATTATTTTATTTTATTTTATATACTATGAATTACAATTGTAAACATATGTAAAAGGAGTGATAAATTAGTAGGAAAAGAAATAAAAATAACAGTGCAAAAAAGACGAAGTAAAAACGTTTAAAAATGAATAAGCTAAACGATAAAAAACACGTACATACGACATGTGTAAATCAAAACTTTATATTTGTGCGTTATGATTTATAAAAAAATAAAAGTTTTTTGGTAACTTTTAATTATTATAATTTAAGTTGACTGATTCGGCCCATTGCCATTCCGAGATCACGTGATAGCGACGGGCCGATGGCGGTAGCGGTTGAAATGAACACGTCGACAATTATAAAATGTATATTTAAGCGATGTTTAAACACTTATATGTGAAAGGTAAGACCGTCATTCTTTTTAAAGGTCTTCATAGAACTACTTTTACACAATTTTACGGCGCATTGGACCATTTTTCTATGTTTTATGAACGTTTTACTGGGAGCTCTATACGCGACCGAGGTGTAAAAGCCAATGTCAACCGTCTAAAAACCGTTCGGTAAAATTTTTGAATAATCACACTTTGGGTCAGTGTGCACACTTTACATGCCGTCTCTCTAATATCCATACTCTTAGGTAAAAACCTACTGTGTGAAGAGGAAAATCTGATAGGCCCGGTAATATCTTTACAGAATAATAGTCATGGACTCTAATTATTGACACTTAACTTTTTGAACGTTGGATGGTATTTCGAAAAACTGCCCGAAAATTTCATAGAAAATTCTTTAAAAATAATTCAGAGTAACTACAATAATCAAATAGTACCTAGGTCCTAGATTGATATCGGCGCAAGCGATTCTGACCTTGTCCTTCTCACAGTTCCTTTGTACATAAGGGTTAAAATCGCATTTAAAAAATATATATTTTTGGGCCCTTGGGAGGTTAAGGTAATGTCATTTTTTATCTCTTTTTTTTATGCAGATCTCCGAACTATCGGTGAACGCCTGAAGTCCCGCTATTACGTGGCGAGGCGTCTCTTCATCGCAGACATGACCAGAATCTTCACCAACTGCCGCCTGTACAACTCTCCCGAGACTGAATATTACAAGTGAGTTACTATTTTGACAGCCTCTGTAGTCGTTAATTTGTTTCTACCTGTTCATAAGTTTTTTTATATGCTGCCGACCATAAAACGACGTCTATCAAATAAGAGGTACTTACCAAACTGGAGGAGTTTTTTAAAGATATTATTAGTTTTGACAAAACAGAGTATATTCTGGCCTCCGTGGTCGAGGGGTAAGGCTCTCAACTAGGAATCCGGTGGTCGTGGGCTCAAATCCCAGCGTGCAAATTTTATTTGATTGGTGTTTTAAACTTTTATCATTTAAAATAATATAACGTATATTTGCAGCACGTTCCAGAGTCAGTGGCGGATAAGGGGGGGGGGGGGGGAGCCGTCATCCCGCATGCTATTCGTTTGTTTTTTTCGTCGACTAATGATCGTGATTCTGTTATGCAAGCGTTGTCTGTTTGTACTAGATCTGACTATCCTACTTTGGGGCCGTTCAAGTTTTACGTAACGCACTTGGGGGGAGGGGGGGTCTAGTAAAACGGGGGGGTTCAAACAACGTGTTACGTAACTTTTTATTTAATTTAAAAAAATAGGGAATTAGAAACATAATGCACATTCTTAAGGCTATGTCAATGTTTGGGTAAATTGTTTTAAGTTCTTTATTTCTTAGAACTTAAAATGTAAAATCGCTTTGGTTTTTCGGGGCAGATCTCCATCTCAAGCTATCGTTGTTAAATAAGATTGTAGATGGATACATTCATCAAAAAAGCACTTTTCTAAACCTCCAAAATTATGTCGTTACTAACAACGTCGTTACTTACCAGCACTATTTTGAACTTCTTCAGTGTTCAAATTTTGATGGAATAAAAATTTTCTGATAAAGGTTTTTCCCCACTGTGGGTAAATATATGATTTTTTAGATATACCTTTGTGGTACATGAATAGTTGCAGTCAGTACACGAAACAGGTTACTCTCCACTGTGAATCAGGGAGTGCGTTCTTGGACGTCCCTTTTGAGAACATGATAAGTTGCAGTCGGGACACGATAAAGGTTTTTGTCCACTGTGGGTTAACACGTGATTTTTTAGATGTCCCGTGCGATAACATGAATAGTGGCTATCGGGACATGAAAAAGATTTTTCTACTCCGTGGGTCAATATATGACGTTTTATTTGTTATTTTGTAGAACATGTATATTTGCAGCTGGGACACGAAAAAGGTTTTTATCCACTATGGGAAAAAATGCGATTTTTTTAGATTTCTCTTCGTATATGCATAGTTACACTCAGAACATGAAAAAGGTTTTTTCTCCACTATGAATCGCGCTGTGGATTTTTAAATCTCCCTGTCGAGAACTTGAATAACTGCATTCAGGACATGAAAATGGTTTTGTCCGCTGTGGCTGAACATGTGATTTTCTTGGTGCCTCTTTGAAGAATGTGAATACTCGCAGTAGACACATGTAAAAGGTTTTATGTCACTGTGAATCAGCAAATGATTTCTAAGAAGTTCCTTTGTACAAATGGATAATTGCAGTCGGGACATGAAAAAAGTTTTTGTCCAGTGTGAGCAAACATTTGAATTTTTAGATAGATACATTATATCTGTGAAAATGGTTTTCGTCCGCTGTGGGTTAACATGTGCATTTTTTTATGCCTCTTTGTAGAACATGAATAGTTGCAGTAGAAACATGTAAAAGGTTTTATGTCACTGTGAATCAGCAAATGATTTCTAAGAATTTGTGCAACATGAATAATTGCAGTCGGGCCATGAAAAAGGTTTCTTTCCGCTTTGGGTAAAGGTGTGAATTTTTAGTTACCGTAGCGCACGAATAGTCGCAGTCGGGACATGAAAAAGGTTTTTTATCAATGTGAGTCAGCAAGTGCCATTTTAGTTTTTTTTTTTGAGAAAAAGAATAGTTGTAGTCAGGACATAAGAAAGGTTTTTCTCTTCTGTGAATCATACTGTGGATTTTTAAATCTTCCTTTTGAGCACTGCATTCGGAACATGAGGAAAGACAGTATTAATTTGTGGATATCCGGAAGGAATACAAGGCCGATAAAAATAATAATAATTTCCAATTATTTTATAAATAGTAACATGAATAAATAAAATAAACGATATACGAATGTATCCTGAGTTAGAAATCTCTTGTTTTATTTATTACCGCAAACGCGATAACACGAAAAAAGGTATTCAAGCGATTTTCCAATAGGTACTTTGCGCAACTTAGCAGTAAAAATTGTCACTTGGGCGCTACGTTACATTTAGGGGGGTGGGGGTGTATAGGAAAACGTTACAGCGCGTTACATGAGGGGGGGGAGGTCAAAAATCTCCAAAAATTGCGTTACGTAATACTTGAACGCCCCCTTTGCACACGCTGTACGAAATATTTGCTTGTCTACCTGTATCCATTATTGCTATAATAGAAAGAAGTTTTTCTACATAGAGGATTGAGATTTCTAGAGGATTGAGCTCTTGGGGTGGCGTCGGGTGGGCCCTAGCTGCTCAAGATATTTTTACCGCCCCCCCCCCTTGAATTTTTCCTGTATCCGCCACTGTCCAGAGTGGAAGACACTCTCAAGGTGTAAGACTTTTCAGAATTGAAATATTGCTTGAATTGCCTTTAGCCGTGGTTGGTGACCAGATCTGAATAGCCAAGTACTTCCCCACCTTCTTCCCCATCTCCTTCCCCTCCCAACTTACCTTCAGCCTCACAACGTAGCCCAATTTCGTTTCCTTAGTCTCGCTGGCTCCAGGCAGTTGAGACTCTTGTGCAGATTACTCACATAACATACACGAAGTTAAATTCCTTCCAGAAACACTTCACATAAAGTTATTTTGATTATGCAAACTAATTTTTTTCTCATTTTTCTGTTTCACATTTTTCATTTGAGAGTCTTTAATAAAAGGTACACTAAAAGTATTTAATAGTTATTGCTATTGTTTTCAGATGCGCAAACGCCCTCGAGAAGTACTTTCAGACCCGCATGAAAGAAGTCGGCCTCTGGGACAAATGATCAGAGTTTAACTTCGACGACTTCTTTATGTCCGAGATGAAGCAAAGTATACCCTCCTCCGTCGTAAAGACAACCTCTGCCACCGAAATCTCCAACAAAAAGTCGTCAGACCTTGACAAAAGGTCTTCTGATACTGATATCGTCTTCAAAAGATCTTCAGATGTCGATAAGAGATCTCTGGAGCAAACCGCCGGGCCTTCCACTTCTTATCGGATCATACAAACATCCGGGAAGAAGCCCATTTATCGTGGCCCCGTGCTACAAATTCGGGATGGAATCGTGCAAGGTGTGACTGTTAATAATATGGACTTGGCTGTCGGTTCTTACGGGAAAAGCCTTAGTTTGTGCGCCAAAGACTCGGGAAATAGTGTGGACGAAGACAATGATTAAAGGACTTGAATTATTAACCACGGGTGTAGAATTTAGAGAGTTCTTTATAATATGCTGACTTGTTCTGTTGGAAATTTGAATTGTGATTTGTGAATAATCTATTTACTGATAACAAATTAAACACAAAGTGCCTCACAAAGTTAAGGGAATGTAAAAGCTGTACGTAAAAGGGTTCAACTTTCTGTGGCACCTGAAATTTTTTTTCTTTTCTGCGTGTTTTTCTATACATTGTTTGAATATTGTTTCAATGATTAATTCAATATCAGTACATTGGTCACTTTCATTCTACTATATTCTAAATATTAAATACCATACTCCATGCAAGCATTATTGAGATGGACAAATTTATCGCATTTCTTTTTTTTTGTCATGATGCGTATTAAAATCTTCTTGGGAAGATGTGGACTTCTCTAAACCGCATCCGGTGCGGTCACAGTGTGTACATGATGTACAATTGTGGTGTTGAATGTGGACATATTCACGTATGAGATGTTGAATGTGGTCATATTCACGTATGTGATGTTGAATGTGGACATATGTGATGTTGAGTGTGGACATATTCACGTATGTGATGTTGAATGTGGACATATGTGATGTTGAGTGTGGACATATTCACGTATGTGATGTTGAATATGGACATATTCAAATAGAACACATTGTCGAAGAATGTCCCCTTTGTCAGTTTCCCTGTGCTGAAACAAGTGATTCCCGGCACCGTTGTTTGGCTGAATAACCTCAGGGTTCCACTTTAAACTTCACAATATGTTTTTGATAATGATTCCTTCTAAGTGAAGAACAGGCCTTTGTGAATTCAAAACCAGCAGACTAGGTTAGTGAACATATTGAGGCATCTGACTTTTAAATATTATATTACGAGTGGAAGTTTTCTGGGACAGCATTTATCTACATATATTGTGTGTGTGGGTACAAATTTGAAATTAGATGTTTAAATTAAAATAAAATATTGAAGGTGATATAATGAAGATCCATAATAAGAGAAAATGAGTAATTTTGCGTGATATTCAACTCATTATATCTTGCTAAAAGTTTGTGAATAGTACTTATAATAAACTCTTTATGCCGTTAGTATTTTATTATCTTTTCTTAACTAGATAATTTTATCTAAACTTTTTTTACATAATCCATAAAATTTTGAATTTCCAAATAATTTATAAGTGTGTAGGTATTTTTAATAATTCAAAAAATTATATGTACGAAGTTTAACAACACTGCCATGCTATTCTGTATCTTTTGTGGATATGGAATCGATTCCATATGTAATCGACTGTCAAATTTGTGTGATTTTCTATGGCTGTCAATTGCTTTTTCTCTGGGTGATGTTGGCCGACGTCAGATTTCAGCTGTCTTTTACTTTAATTTAGATTGCTTAAAACACGAATTACTGTAATTATACATGATTATTTATGCATTTAATTTACGTTTTAAGTTATATACTTTGGTAATATGCAGTTAGTAAAACTGGCTGGCATCTGCCGACGTTACCCATAGAAAAAGCAATTGACAGCCATAGAAAATCACACAAATTTGACAGTCGATTACGTATGGAATCGATTCCGTATCCACAAAAGATACAAAACCGCTCTTCTGGGAAAGACATACATAGTATGCAGGGATATTTGAATTAATTTGACAATGATTCACCCTGTTTTGTACTCTAGTGATATTAACATAGAATTTTCTACTAAAAATACAATTTTATTACCTCTTGGATGATTGACATAAGTAGGGAAAAATTAAATAAATTTGGTACATAACCTTCGTAGTTAAGAATCTTTTTGTATAATATTCCTTTCCACGCTGTCTGCATTTATGTAATTTGATTATAATTTAAAAAAAAACACTTTCATCTCTTTAAATTTAATTTTTATAAGTACATATCAAAATATATTTTTCTATAGTACATCACAATAATAAATAGATAAACAAAACAGTCACACATCTTGATACATTTAACTTTGTTCCTTCCTCCTTAGATTTTTTGTATTCGCAAAATCTACACTGATGACGATACTGACTGTAAAGTGGAGCATGTCAAGCTGTAATATCTTGATTTTTTAATGGTGTTTGAGGTTGTTATTGTTATAATACACTGCAAAGTTAACATTTTTTGTTAAATCTTGTTATATGTTTTTTTTTATTTAAGAATAATGTTACTTCTTATTTTTGAAGTATAAAATATTAATAAATTATCAAGATAAAAATTATTGTTTTTTCTTTATGTTGCAATACTGCCTAGTCCTAAATTCCACTTTCTGAAGAGCGATTCTGCATCTTTTGTGAATACGTAATCGCTTGTCAAATTTGTGTGATTGTCTATGACTCGCAATTGCCTTTTAAACTAGTTTAAAACACGAAATGCTGTACATGATTATTTATTCATTTAATGTACGTTTAAAGTTGTACAGCGTGGATTTGACATTTGCGAAGTTTCGTTTCAATCTAAATATGCATGAATTACTTAGTTTGCCCAAATTAAGAACCTATTTAAGGCAAAACTGTTGATGCAGTATACTTTTTTTTTTATTCTTGGCGGAGACGGTTTACGATTAGTTCCCGTGAGCACTTAGGCCATAGGCCCATTGTGCTATCTCCCATTTTACCTGAATCCTTTAACAACAACCCAGTCCCTTTAATAAAGTTAACCAGAGTTGTTATTGGGAATGAAGGAATGAATCTTCTGGTTTGACAATGTGTCTTCCCAGGTCTCATTTCCCCTCTTCACTCGTCCTTGGTTGCCTGAAGACCCCATGAGGGAAGAGGGCTTCATCTCTCCTCTCCTTAGTTCCCCGAAGGCTCCACGACGGAGAGTCCATCTCCCGTTGGTTCCCTAAAGGCCCTACAAGGGAAGAGTCCACCCCACCTTGGTTCTCCGAGGGCCCCAGGAGGGAAGAGGACTTCATCTATCCTCTTCATTCCAAAGGTTCCACAAAGGCCCCAAAAGGGAAGAGGACTTCATCTCTTCTCTTCACTCCTCCTTGGTTCCACAAAGGCCCCAAACGGGAAGAGTTCACAGAGATGGTCTCATCTCTCCACCTCACTCCTTGGTTCTTCGAAGGCCCCACGCTGGAAGAGTGCCCTTCCCCTTGGTTCCCTGAATGCCCCACAAGGGAAGAGTTCATGGAGGTGGCCTCAGCTCTCATCTCCACGGCTTCTCCTCTTGGTCCTCCTATAGGTCCCAGGAAGGAAGTCCATAGAGGTGGCCTCAGCACTCCTAGGTTCTCAAAAGGCCCCTAGTTTTCAAATGGTCCAATTTTTTGTCCCACGAATTACCAGAGAAATAGAAGGTCCACTCCAGCAGAGCCCCGAGTGCTGGAGTAAGGTCTAAATCAGGGTGGCCACAAAAAACGGATTTCAAAATTCCCTGATAATTCCAGGTTTTCCAGGGCAGTTTCTAATTTTTTCCCTGATATGTTTAATTTGATATATGTAAGGGGATATCGTTCGTTAGATAAATAATAAAGGGAATTCCGTCAGCATTTATTATTTCTTTGCATCCCAATAATCCATTAAAAACAAAATACACTTGTTACAAATTTATGATATTTCGCCTGAAGACAATTTGTGAATAATGAAAAGACCAGACAAAAATAGACAAATAAACAAAAAAAAAACATTAACATTAGAAGAGATACTAAAAAAATATCGCATTAAACAATATTCACTGCAATCGGTGAAGAAATGGAGAAAAAGCCGCAGTTATTATTGTGAGGTTTGAAAAACATAATTTAGAGTGGTTGTCAGAAATGACAGTTGTCTCCAAATCTTTGGGTAGACCAATAGAAGTATTTCAAGAAAGTGGTTCTAGATCAAGGAAGAAAAAAAGTGCATGATATGTTAGAGTCTCGCACTCTTGATGAACTCCGGTTAGCAGCAGAAATGAGATTGCACAAATGTATAAATGGGGCTGCGATAGTTATGGTAATCAGTCACTTCAAGGAAAGGTATAGTGATGGAAAATATCATGATGACTCGAATCTCCCTACAACGCCGTAGGTGCCACTTCAGCTCTACAGCGAAGGAAACTCAAGAAGCAAGACTATTATATAGCTAAACCCACGGTCTTCACCTACAAGGAACTTCAGACCAATAAGATTACAATTTAAAAAAGAAACTCCCGAGATAATAAGAAATGAATTTTCATTTTGCAACTACTTCCAAAAAAAAAGGTTCTATTTACCTACTGAAGTTTTAAGTCTACTAAAAATTCGTTCAATGGTTCTGGAAATTTGTGTGATGATTTAAACTCCCAACGACAACGCAAACATCTTTAGCACTTAGATTTTCTACCATTTTTCGATTAAAATATGTGTGTACCTAGTAGTAGGGGAGGCGAAGCAGGGATTTTGGGATTTACTCATGCGCGTCAGATTAACTAAGGGGAGATACCTCCCGACCCTGTTATGGACTACCACCATTTATGAACCAATAATATTGGTGGGTGCGGCTAGGGCAACCGATCAGATTAGTAAAAAAAATCGATCCCCGTAGTTACTCGAGCGCGTCAGATTAAGATATTGTGAGTTAATTACATGCAGAAAAGTTTACATTTCAATAATCTGACGATTTGAACGTGACGTAAGAAAATTAGCGAGTCACAAAGTTGCAAAAAAAAAACGTCACGTGGATTTACTCAGGCGCGGTTAATTTTTTTTTTTATTTTGAAGGAAATAATGTAAGGATCACAGAAATAATATAATCTGACGATTTCAACATGCCGAAGAAGCTAAAATCATCACTGAGTGTGGAGCGTACAGCGGCTGACGGCGCTGAGAACTGCCTACTCACTGTCGACTCCATAGACATAGGAATATTACTAGATCTGCCCTAAGTGATAAAAGTGGTCTGCCTATATTTAAAGAGGAAATATTTGATTGTTTGTTTGTTTGCATTGAATAGGCTCCGAAACTACTGAACATTTGAAAAATTTCTACGACTCAAGCGGCGACATTTTAATTACATTTTTAAAATAAAATAACACTTATTGTGGCATAACTATAATAGTTAGACATATGCTGTCGCGACACTTTTTGTAAATAATGATGTGTTCTGCCAAGTCATAGTACAATATTTAATTCTATCGTCAATAGTTTTCGCAGCGCACGCGATGTAAAGAATATTTTAGGTAATTTTTTTACACCTTGGGTAACATTATTAGGCAGACCGCTTTTATCACTTAGGGCAGGTCTAGTAATATTCATATGTCTATGGTCGAGTCGTACGTTGATAGGCGCTTGCTTGTTTTATATTCTTCAAAATTATTAACTACATAATCGATTCACCTACATTACTACAACTCATCCCATTCAATATACCTTCTCGTAGACTCAGAAATAAAGACCTACTATTCCTCAATCAGCACTCCGTTACAACTCACCACTGTCCAGAATGTGTAGAATGGTCAACTCACGACAAGACCTTGATTTTTTTGGTATAAGCTTGAATGAATTCTGTCGCTCTTTAAATAAATGATGATATTTTATATTTACTGTAATTTTTGCAAAGTCTTGACTTGACTTGACACTTCTATTTTCTGTTTGTCTTTGCTCTCACGTACCATGTTCATCCTTACAATGTACATTCCCAAATTTTCGTTACACCATGTTGTAAATTGGACGTAAGTCCGTAAATAAATAAATAAATATTCTGTCGCAGAGCCGGAGGCCCTTAGGCCGCACGTTCGTGTACAACGCTTTGGTTTATTCATTGTGCAAAGAAATTTAATAAGTGAAATTTTTAAGAAGCTTAATTAAGCGATTTTCTTTTTATCATTATAATAGGTATATATTATATTCAGTAATAAAAAATAAAATAAAAAACTTAAAACTGTCAGATTAAGAAAATCCCTCCACATAATTGTCAGATTAAAGGTCAGCACAACAAGGACATCAAACTGAACCGTCTGTATAAAAATCTGACGCGCTCGATTATGTCAACGTCACGATTTTTTTTTAAATTTTAAAAATCTGCCATGAGTTTAGGTTACGTCCAAATCGTCAGATTATTGAAATGTAAACTTTTTTGCATGTAATTAACTCACATTATCTTAATCTGACACGCTCGAATAAATCCATTTTTTTTTTCAATTTTCTACCTCTTCATACGGCCACCCCCACCACTCAACTCGTCAGATTAATATCTCTCCATTACCAGAAACACGTAGGGCGTATACGCTATTAATATCTGACGCGCTCGAGTAAGTCATTGTGACGATTTTTTTTAATATTTTTGAAAATTTATACTCGCTCCCCCCACCACTGAAAGGGCATACATTACATAAACTTTTTTTTCTTTTTAGCATCTAATCTTTGCAATCCAATAGGTCCCCACGCTACCAATAGGTCAACGCTCGAGTAACTACCCATTTAGCGTTATTTCCTCCCCTACTATAATTATTGCCCGTCTTTTATTGTTTATATATGTGAAATATAATATGTAAAATTTAAAATTAATATGTTTTATTTGCCTAGATGTTTGTATGTTTTCACAGTGTATTATTTTGTTGTTGTAAATTTCTACAGAAGAGTAAATTAATAATTTTTACTTCAAAATAGTTATAATTCATTAATAAGATCAAAAAAATTTAAATTGCATTAATATTGACCGGTCAGTGGTTGAGTGGGCATAGCGCTTGGGTCCCACCCGGGCGTCGCATGTTCGATTCCTCGGCTGGCTAAGTCCTCCATCACAACACAAGCAACATTTTCGGCTTTCTGTGGTGGTAGTAGGAGATTTTCAAACATTGTTGGGTTATTCGTAACCCGGGAATGTTTGTCTTTCTTTTTAAAGAAAAAAAAAAAAAAAAAAAAAATTTAGTCAGCAAGGAATTAATTAGTTTTTTTTCTTCATTCCGTCCACTGTGCGTCGCAAGTAAAAGTAATAAAACACAACTTTGGGGTTTCACAAATCGCAAAATAACGAATTTAGTTTTATTTTTGGAATTCCCTGATATTATAAATTTTTTTTGAAATTCCCTGACATTTCCCTGATAATTCCAGGTTTTCCAGGTTTTCCAGGTCCTGTGGCCACCCTGTAAATACTCCGAGATGCGACCTTGTTTCTCGGAGGCACCGTTCGTGACACTGTTCCCCAGGACATTCAGCCTGAGCACGGTAGCTCACACCTCGGCTTGGGATGGCTATTGCAGGTTTGTGTTTCCACTCCCTGAGCGATGGGTTCGCCACACTCCCTACGCTATGCAGTATACTTACAGCATTCCATGTTTTAAACTAGATGAAAAAGCAATTGCAAGCCATAGATAATCACACAAATTGACGTATGGATTCCATATTCACAAAAGATGACTGACGTAAAATAGTTTGCTGGAGCTCACCGTTCAGAAAATAAGACATCAGAATGCATATTATTTGTTTCTTATTTTGAGAACAAAGGGCTCCAGTGAGGTCCGCTAGTAATAAAAAATTAAACATGAGAGTAATAGCACAGTAAATTTGTATTTTATTCGATCCTAGTATCTCCTGAATTGCTTTTTAAACTTTTCATAATGATAATCATCCGTGGCCCTCTCTCCTTTCTCCTTCTTGGTTGGAACAATCACCATTGCCATTGGCGGAGGCTCCATATTCACACTAGATATCTTTTTGGGTTCAGGTTTTTCTTCTACGGGAGGTTTCTTTCTTTTGGGAGGGTCAGTGTCAATATTAAATCTGTTGTGCTGAACAAAATTAACAGCCATGTTTGTGGGGACGAATTGCGAGGGGCCGTCTTGCTTGTTTCTCCTCTCCCAAAGAAGTCTGAGTTTGGCATCCTCTGTGGCTTCTATATTTTTGATTTTAGCTTCGATGCCCAGATCTACTTCTGGAATTCCACTGAGCATTTGATTGGACAACATTTCTTCAGATCTGTGAGTCGAGGACTGTCTCAGGTGATCAGGTAACGACTGTAGGGCTGCCTCTTCAGGGGACAGATATTTATTAGGGTCCGTAGCATCTTTTTCGGCATCTTCTGAACCCTTTCTTTTGGCTAGTTCTTCGTCAATGTATTTCATCATTTCTTCATCTTCATCTCGTTTGTTTGTCTCTGCTGAGAATTGAGTTCCAATGCCCGTATCGTAGGCATCATCAACCTGTTTCACTTTGCCACTTTTTAAAGCCTTCATGTTCACCATTCCACCTGACTTAATCTTGTAAGGGTCTTTGCACGTCAGTTCCTCTTCAATAGACACTTTTTGGCCGACCGCTAGACCAATGACACTAACTCCTTTAGGCCGTTGTCGAAGTTTCTGTATTTCTTTAGTTTCTTCGAGTCGCGATAGAATGTCTGCGTTGTTAATTTCATTTTCTCCTTCGCTGTCTTCTGAAGAAGAATCGCGCCTCTTCCTGATGGGTTTTCTTTTAAGTTGTTTGAAGGATATTTTGTCCGATTGAGAATCGTCGTCTTTCTCCATGTTTGTATTTAATAAACTAAAACCTGGGACAAATAGACAAGCGATAAGATGAGCGTTATAAAAAGAAAAAATACTAGCAAACCGTCGAGACCTAATAACTTAAGTTTGCACATAACATAAATAATAAATATAAATATTATTATAACCTAACCTCAATAACAAGATGCAGGGTTGCCAACCGTAAAAAAAATTCCCTCGTGTTAAAACTACTGGATGACTTTTTACTCATAGACCAGGAGACGAGATAGGTAAACCTACGTCATCGAGTACACGGATTAAACTACTTTTTAGTGATAATGGACACTTAGAAAACCTTTAAAAAGCTGGCCTGCCGGTGCGCCTCTTGGCAGGAGCCGTGCTGCCATGGAAATAGTCAGTGATTTTTTTCGAAAAAATTACGTCATCGAGTACACGAACGGGAATGCATCGGGAATGGTTTCATATGATAAAGGTCGATTAGAAAATGAAAAAAAATCAGGGCTGCCAACCGGCAGCCTGGCAAGTTCGCAGGCAGCCGGCGTCGAAGTGGGGTAAAAAATAGTAAATTTTACGTCATCGAGTACACGAATGAAACTAATGAATAACTATAGTCCAGATCACTCCGTTTAAGAATCTCTTAGTCTGCCGACCAGCAGCCTGGAAATTTTTTGTGTACGATTTTTTAAAGTCTTACATTATTTGTTATTTTTTAAAAAATTATTTTCAATATCTTTATTATTATTTTTATTTCAATATGGTTTTAAAAACGAGAGTTCCGAGTGTGCCCATCCGTCAGGGGAGCCGTTCGAGGCCAAACCACTTAAGAAACCTGCCGCGGTGCCCCTCACCGCTGTCGCGTGTCAATATTATTGTAAAAATGTATAATATTATTAGTCCTTTTAAGATTGCCTAATAGTCCATAGTAGTTGGAAGTTCGAAAAACCAACGCACCGTCGCTGTGAGAGCTGCGTTCGTCCGTAAACGTCGAAAATTTCCGAAACCCCGTTCGTTTCATATCGGTTACGCTTGCCCTGCTGCACCGATTACATCGAATACAAGATCAAAACTAACGAAAAACTGTAGTCTAGATTATTTCATTCATGATTTCTTTGGTCTGCTGACCAACAGTCTGGCAGTTTTTTGTGTACGATTTTTTTAAATTTTAATTTTTAAAAAAAATATTTCAATATCTTTATTATTTTTTTTTTATTTCAATATGGTTTTAAAAAATTAGAATGTCAGATTTAAAAAAAAAAGTGGTAATGATAAAAAAATAAATTTAGAGTGTAATCGATGCAGCAGGGATATAAACCGACTGAAACGGACTAGGTTTTGAAATTTCTGTCGTTTTTCGGATGAACAGAGCTTTTACGGCGACGGTGTGGTGGTTGTTCGAACTTCCAACCACTATGATTTTGTATAATAATATGGACATGCGATGGCGGTGAAGGGGTCCGCGGCCAGTTTCCAGTAAGTTGTTTCGCGTCGAAAGGCTCTCCCGTCCGATGGGTACACTCGGAACACAGATTTTTTTTTATCATTACCACTTATTTTATTTAAAATCTGGTCTTCTAAGTTTTTTGAAGCATATTGAAATATAAATAATAATAAAGATATTGAAAACATTTTTTCTTAATCAAAAAATAAAATAGAACTTTAAAAAATCGTACACAAAAAACTGCCAGGCTGCTGGTCGGCAGACCAAGGAAGTCATTAATGGGATGATCTAGACTACAGCTTTTGGTTAGTTTTCATCTTGCATTCGACCTAATCGATGCAGCAGGGCAAGCGAAACCAATATGACACGGACGAGGCTCGGAAATTTCCGTCGTTTTCCGGACGAACGCAGCTCTTACGGTGGCGGTGCGGTAGTTGTTTGAACTTCCAACCATTATGGACTATTAGGTTATCTTAAAAAGATTATCTAAGACACTATATGAGAGGTAAGATTTGTTTGTTTGTTTGTTTGCATTGAATAGGCTCCGAAACTACTGAACCGATTTGAAAAATTCTTTCACTGGTGGGAAGCTACACTATTCTCGGGTGACATGGGCTATATTATATTTTCAAAAAAATTAGGGATTCTTACTAAAACTCCCATAATGTAACCCAAGGTGTAAAAAAATTACCTAAAATATTCTTTGCATCGAGTGCGCTGCGAAAACTATTGATGATAGAATAAAATAATTTAACACGGCTTTGTAGAAAACAAAAAGTTTCGCGACAGAATATGTCTAACTATTATAGTTATGCCGCAATAAGTGTTATTTTATTTTAAAAAATTAATTGAAATGCCGCCGCTAGAAAAGGCTGTTTATTTGTATCTTGGTATTAATCCTTATCAAAATAAATTACTTCATATTCAAGACTGCTTCAATACCTTTATATAACTTTTTGAATTATTAAAGATATCACGAGTTTAAAAATGTGAGTATTAGAAAAAAATTGCGTGGACGCCGGCCACCCCGCTCGGCTAGCTAGGCAACATCTTATGCGATCTAGGCATCACTGGGATACGGGCCGTACGGGAGGAGAGTCAATGTCAAAAAGATGTAAGGGGAACGCAGGTGGGAAAAGGGACGCATGAGAATATCCATTAATTTATTTCTTTTAATGGCATAGCAACGCATGCCGGGAACCAGCTAGTTATTATTATAAATTTGTATAATAATATGGGCATGCGATGGCGGCGAAGGGCTCCACGGCCAGTTTCCAGTAAGTTGTTTTGCGTCGAAAGGCTCTCCCGTCCGATGAGTACACTCGGTTCAATTTGAACAACCACCACACCGTCGCCGTAAGAGCTGTGTTCGTCCGAAAAACGACGGAAATTTCAAAACCTTGTCCGTTTCAGTCGGTTTATATCCCTGCTGCATCGATTACACTCGGAACACTCAAAATTTATGTTTTTATCATTACCACTTATTTTATTTAAAATCTGGCATTCTAAGTTTTTAAAACCATATTGAAATAAAAATAATAATAAAGATATTGAAAATAATTTTTTAAAAAATAACAAATAATGTAAGACTTTAAAAAATCGTACACAAAAAATTTCCAGGCTGCTGGTCAGCAGACTAAGAGATTCTTAAACGGAGTGATCTGGACTATAGTTATTCATTAGTTTCATTCGTGTACTCGATGACGTAAAATTTACTATTTTTTACCCCACTTCGACGCCGGCTGCCTGCGAACTTGCCAGGCTGCCGGTTGGCAGCCCTGATTTTTTTTCATTTTTTAATCGACCTTTATCATATGAAACCATTCCCGATGCATTCCCGTTCGTGTACTCGATGACGTAATTTTTTCGAACAAAATCACTGACTATTTCCATGGCAGCGCGGCTCCTGCCAAGAGGCGCACCGGCAGGCCAGCTTTTTTAAGGTTTTCTAAGTGTTCATTATCACTAAAAAGTAGTTTTATCCGTGTACTCGATGACGTAGGTTTACCTATCTCGTCTCCTAGACTATCAATGAAATAAATTATGCCGCTGGATTATGGTTATGATTTTTTTACGGTAGCAACACTCTGTTTCAAACCCGAAAAAACGCGGTCAATAGTGCTCCCCACACGCACACTTCGGAGCGACCGAGTCCCGCGTCACTTCAGGCCGCCGCGCAGAAAAGTTTCACGGTGAACAGCGCTGTAAACCTATCGGTCTTTACTTTTCTGCGCGGCGGCCTGAAGTGGCGCGGGACTCGGTCGCGCCGAAGTGTGCGTGTGGGGGAGCCTAATTTAGCATTTCGCGGCATGTTGCCAACTTCACGTTTATTCTTATTCACATGTCAAATATACTTCACGTTTATTTATATGTCAAAATATTATTTCAATATTTTCAAATTTCAACGAGATTGGTTTGTTTAACAATAAGCTAAAAATGGACAACGTCGCCAACCAGAATTTGAATGTGAAGATGAAAAAGCGTAAGCGGAACAAGAATTGGGGTGACGTTGAAAAGGTTTTGTCAACTTTTTATCTTGGCTGTAATGTTTTGTTTATTTGTTTGAAATTAGTGTTAATGATGGTTTTCTTCGAAGGAATTATTGAAAGACTGCGTGATGGAACATATTAGGACTGTCGAGAACAAGCACTCGGATACAAACACTCTAGTTGCCAAGAGGAAAGCTTGGAAGCTTATTTTAATGAAGTAAGTATTCCTCCATAATATATACATATATATATTAGAGATGCCACTAATAGTGATTTTGCCGAATACCGAATATGCGGCTAGGCTCTCGGCCGAATACCGAATATTCGGTGACACTTAGTACATTTCGCAATCAGTTTTCATGAATAAAAATCATGAATTTTTAATATATTAAAAATGTTTTCATAAATTAAAATGAATTGGATTAAAAGTTGTTTTCATAAATTAATAAAAATCAATTAGGAAGGTACAATTTGCAAATTTAATTGATTTTTACATGAAAACTGTTCGCCTAGATCGGACAGCAGAGCCTTATAAGTGGTGGTCAGCAAAAGCAAAACAGTATCCACGGCCTAGCAGAATTTGCTAACATTTATTTATCATCTCCTGGTAGCAGTGTATATAGTGAGCGGCGAGCGGCTATTTTCGGAAGCAGGTATAATTTATGAGGAAAAGAGCAATCGTTTGCTATCAGCAAATGCTGAAAAAATTGTTTTCATTCGTCATAACTTACCAATGATAGATGTTAAGAATTAAATATTCTGATTTTTGGTTAAAATAGAATTTTTGTGAATAATATATTATTTATTACGTATTTCTTTTTCATGATGTGCTAGTAAAAAAAGTTGCCGAATAGGCCGAATACCGAATAGTAGCCGTATTTGAATTACTTGTAATTGAAATACGTATTTGAAATAAAAATATGTATTTTGTATTTGTATTTCAATTAATTCCTAAAAATGTATTTTGTAATTGGTATTTCAATTACCTGATGCTGAGGTATTTTCTAATTTGTATTTCAAATACTTATGGCTTCAAAATACATTTTCAAATACATACATTTGGCGATCTTAATAATGATAATGAAAAATAAACTGACATAGATAATACATAGACTATAAACGCTAGAATCCAGAGCAATACATGTTAATATTTAGAGTTGGCAACATGTTGATACGCCCTCGTATGTGGCGGGTTCAAACTTAAACTATCAACTTAAAATTAAGGAGGAACAAATTAAAAAGATCGATTTCAGAAATGACACATTTAGGTAAATGTTCCGCTATTGAGTCCACGCTCAAAACACACTTTAAAAAATTAAAATAAGTTGTACTAGGTAGATAATAGTTAAGTTAGTAATAAGTAATTCAGTAACCGGAATTTAAAATTTTTGCGTTTTAATGATTATTTTGTTAACTTTAAAAATGCGAAATGTCATTTTTCAAGGACCGCCATGTTATTAATTACGACGATGAAATATGCACTTTTAAAAGGAAAAATCACTCTCTGTCAGTTACACAATAGTAAGTACGAATTTCAATCTTCGAAAATGATAAATAATGCGTATTAATCATTATTTTGTTAGGTTTCGTAAATTCAAAAAATCATCACTTATTATGCGTGCATGACGCGAGACGCAAGCCTATATGAAATGTGAAACTGTTCCTTAAATATACCAAACCACCCACAACTGTTCCATGTGAAACATGTTTTACATGCAATTTGCAAATGAGCCAACCTAAAAATAAAAAAAAAGCATTCACGAAACGAGTAGCTAAAAGCGATACATAGACGATATTATTACGAAAGTACCTGATTTGCCAAATTACATATGTAATTATTTTAATACCTAAAACGAAAATAAATAAAAGAACACGCACGCGTTTTTCTTTTTAATAACACCCAAGTTTTGAAAGGTTTGTACTGCAAGTAGGATTAGTATTATAGACAAGTTTGTACCTATATTTATAACAGAAGAACATGGAAAGAAATGTCACTTTCTTTTGTATGACAAACCATGTTACACAAACCTAGCGTAGCCGCTAAACTACTTGAAAACTGGGATGTTTTTCTTGCCTTGACGCGAGCAGGCGGTTTAAAGGGGCACTTTCTTTTGTATCACAAACCATGTTACACAAACCTAGCGTAGCCGCTAAACTACTTGAAAACTGGGATGTTTTTCTTTCCTTGACGCGAGCAGGCGGTATAAAGGGGCACTTTCTTTTGTATCACAAACCATGTTACACAAACCTAGCGTAGCCGCTAAACTACTTGAAAACTGGGATGTTTT
Source organism: Limnephilus lunatus (assembly GCA_917563855.2). Lineage (NCBI taxonomy): Eukaryota > Metazoa > Arthropoda > Insecta > Trichoptera > Limnephilidae > Limnephilus > Limnephilus lunatus. The sequence continues at coordinate 14,070,619 of OU830597.1, read as the reverse complement.
TCTTGCCTTGACGCGAGCAGGCGGTATAAAGGGGCACTTTCTTTTGTATCACAAACCATGTTACACAAAGCCGCTAAACTACTTGAAAACTGGGATGTTTTTCTTGGTAGGTTATTTTACAACAATTAATTGTTATTATATTATTTGAAACAACTGGTTACGTAAATGTTTTTGAATTTTTAGGCTGGTAGTGTGTATTTACAATTTGCGTATTTCAGTTTCACACGGCACAAGAATGGCCTTCTTATTTAAAAAGATGGCGGTCCTTGAAAAATGACATTTCGCATTTTTAAAGTTAACAAAATAATAATTAATACGCAATATTGTTAAATTCCGGTTACTGAATTACTTATTACTTACTATTATCTACCTAGTACAACTTATTTTAATTTTTTAAAGTGTGTTTTGAGCGTGGACTCAATAGCGGAACATTTACCCTAACTACTTCGGTGGTTAAAACAATAATAAAATGTTCTTTTTATCGAAGGAAGCAAATACTTTGTGGTGTGACATTATATATTAAATGAAGAAACACACTTTGTAAAACACCACTTTATTAGAATTAATAATTATTTGACAGCCAACCAGGTTTGCTGTCAAATAATTATTAATTCTAATAAACAAGGTGTTTTACAAAGTGTGTTTCTTCATTTAATATAATAAAATGTTCAGTCACTTCCCTTTGTTTGAGGAGAGCTTGGAGTCTCCGCGTTCAACTAACTGGACCACTGGCACTTTAACTTTTATTATTATCTGTTTCACTTGTTATTGCACAAATCGCACATGTCGGATGGTTGCACAATTTCTTTTCGAAGGTTGAATTTTTTTAATAAATTTTTCGCAGTCACTTGGTTGGACTTCTTGGTGGAAGTTCGCGAACGTCTCGGCTGTTCCTGGTTGGAATCCGCGAGCGTGTCTGTCAATTTCCCTGGTCGGGAAATTGCGCGGGGCGCGAGCGAGGCAGTTTGCAGAGCGTTTGCAAAGCCCTGGCAGGGTTGCAAATCGCTTGATCTCTGGGCGGGATTCGGTTCGCGCGGTTCCCGGTCGGTCGGGACACTCCGATGGAGGAGCGGAGTACCACCCCCTAACCGGGCAAAATGGTGACTGACTTCTTGGTGAGATTTTTTTCATGGTTTCTGGAACTTTCCTATGATCGTAGCGGCGCCGCGCTGTTTGTCAAAGCAAATAGGTTTATTGCTTCGTCCGCTTTTGTCCGGCCTCAAGTATTGTACCTAATTCACAGCTTTGAAATATTCCCATCAGTCGCAGCGGCTTCGTGGCTCAAACGAAAAAGTTTATTGCTTTTCGTTGGGTGTTCGTGAAAACTGCCGACGCTTTCTAATTTTTATTACGGTCCTCCTTTGCTTTCGCCGTTCTATGTTCGGGGCTAGGTACAAATTTTATTATTATATTATATCCGATTTCTCAACTTATATGACTATTTCCGGTCCCTTGACTAACTTTAAGGTCTTTGTGTCTACCGCCTACTCTTATGCTAGCGACCTTATTGTAGATGGCACACATTTGTTAAGTTCTGTGAATTTTTGGCATTAAAATACCTATAGGTACATCAACGTCCTGTGCTATAATAGCACTGTTATTGTACATTTTCTATCATATTCGTATCATATCTATCTATCTGTATACATACAAATGTTTGTATGTCTGCTATGCGTTGCTAAACCATTCATCCGATTGCGATGAAACTTTGGGGATTTGATGTATGCTTGCCTGCAATGGTTTCTGTATACAATAGTGAGCTATGGCATCATGAGATTACGAATTGCTAAACCGTTCATCCTATTGCGATGAAACTTTGGGGATTTGATGTGTGCATACCCGTAATGGTTTCTGTTTACAATAGTGAGCTCTGCATCATTGTAATGTTCTTTAATATACTTTGTAAATTACAACGCAAGTTCGTCTTGTATCTTATTTATTTAATTGGATTACAGCGGAATTAGTATTGTTGGTAGCGTGTAATTATTAGAGCTCTCAGTTTCAGAATGAATTAGCGATAGCGCCCGAGCGCCCAGCAGCTGTAAGTTCGGCAGCATTCGGCTACGCCCGAATGTCTCCGAACGAACGATAGACATATACCACACCTTCCTCCCTCTAATTAAGCGCTACCAACACAAATACAATTATTCTTAATTATTAGATATTTCATTTACAAAATCATATGTCTCCTTATTTACATGCTAATACATATTATACACACATTTATATATTATTTTAACCACACATTTATATATTATTTTAACCACACATTTATATATTGTTTATTCACAATTTAACACTCAATAGTTTTTGTTTCTTTCCTGGAGAGGATTTATCTAGGTCGGAGCCTTCCCGCCCATGAAACTGGTTGACACGATGTACTAGGAATTGCCTCATCCACCGTACTTGGTCTCGTCGTGTCTGCACTTTCCAGTGCCGTCTCCTCTCCTCTCGCCAGGCTGAAATCAGGAGAACAAACCGTTAGCTCACTCCACTGTAGTCTATATGTAACCTACTCCAGGCCTTTCCTGAATTTGGCCATACAGATAATTGACTCTTTGGGGGTGACTGTTTCGTCGAAACGCAGTCTGGACATTCCTGAACAATTTTCTCTAAATCCTTGCTCAGCGACGTCCACCACAAATAACCCCTTGCTAATCTTTTCATCTTTAAGATGCCTAAGTGTGAACGGTGTATAAGCTCTAAAACTTTTTTATGCAACGAACTTGGAACAATAATCCTATGTTGCCAAAATAAACAATCCTTAACAATCGAAAGTTCATTTCTCTTTATAAAATATTTCCATAAATTACCTTCGCGACTTATCCGTTTGGGCCAACCCTGCCTCAAACAAGTCATTACGCTCTGAATTTCCGTGTCAACTTTAGTGGCTTCCGTGATTGAATTTACGTCTAGATGTTCGCAATTACTAACAAAGTTTACGAAATCTGACCCGTAGTCCTCTTTGAATTCTACATTAGAATTCTCAACTCTGTTCTTCAACGGTAACCGAGACAGAAAATCTGCTTGGTTCCCCCTTGATACCATCGGTTCCCCAGAAAATAATCTTAGCAATTGAACTACCGTATTCTTTAAATATGGTTTTACGTTCCTATTATTTGCACATGAACTACCATGCTCCGTAAACATGGTTTTATGTTCCCTAAGATTAGAACTTCCATACCCTGAAATATATGGTTTTACATTCCCCATTTTCTGAAAATTGTTCTTATTCGCGAACGAAACCGAATTAATAGTATTTTGTCCCGGAATAATATTGAGTTTGAAGGTTTCCATGAAATCTCTCCCAACTATTAGTTCTGATCCGTTGTTTACAATAATAAAGGTTACAAACCTAACTATATTATTGTACTCGACCTTGAAATTTATCTTACCTACAACATCCAATATACTACCATCATAACCTGAAATCTTTCGTGTTTCGGGTGACAATTCTAAATTACTGAAATGTTTACAAAACAAAATTTCTGGAATAACACAGACTGATGAGCCCGAATCAATCATAGCATTGAAATTTTTACCATTTAATTTCAACTGAGCTGTGATTGCTTTCATAAATGCTACAGTATCAATATTATTATCATTACAGTTCATAACTGATTTCACTGATCCGTACCTGCAATTTTTTCTTAAATGCCCTATTTTTCCACAATTATAGCACTTTGCATCCTTCAATCTACAATTACGCGTGTCATGATTTAATTTCCCGCAAATACTGCATTTCTTTTGAGATGAAACGGTATTAAACTGTTTAAACGATCCGCGCGCGTCGCTACTGTATGAACGTTTATTCGGCGTACGAGCTGGTGAAGGTGATCTTGCACACTTTCTCACAGTATTTACTTCCAATTTAAGTTTAGTTGACTCGATTTCAGGACCTTTCGCGGTAACTGCCAGTTCAACTAACTGATTAAAATTTAACTTAGGGCCTTCAATAAACAATTTTACACGCACTGGACCCGGAAGTAAACCAATCGCAAAAACATCTACCAGATTAGCTTCTAATCTAGCCCCAAATTGACAATAAGTACTTAACCCTCTAAGTCTTGCTGCAAACTCCTTAATCGACTCGTTTTGATCCTGTTTAGCAAGAAAAAACAATTCGCGCTCCCGAAAGATAGATCTGCATTTTACACAATGTTTTTCGAGCAACTCAATTAATTTATCAAATGTAACATCAGTGATTTTAGATGGAAAACATAAATTAGTCAGAAGGGTCAACGATTCTGCTTCAAGCGAGTTTATCAGATAAGCCTTTTTCTTAATCTCCGTGATATCATCATGCAATAAGAGGAACTGTTCTAATCTGAGCTGAAATATATCCCAATCTCCATTTATGTGAGAAAACGGTGGAATTCTCCCGGATTCCATTCTCACGAGAGGAAAAAAAAATGACACTAGCCGTACAAGTACACGAACGACAACAATAACTTAACAAGCAAAAAAAAAATACACAATTCGATAAATCCTCTACAAGAAAGAATCAAAAAACCTTAACTTCTGATATTGCGGCTGTTGACTTCCTTCTCGTATGTGAGAGAGCCCTTTCCTCGGCTTCTCTCGGACTTCAACTTCCGTGGATAGACTCGACTGGTCAATCTGCCAAGCCCCAAAAACGACCACTGCCTCCTTGTGTTTTTTCCGGGTGCCCTTTCCTCGACAACCCAACAACCCAGACTGTGGCTCCAGGGATAGTATAACTAGGATTTCCTTCCTCGGCTGTAGGTAGCCTTAAAAATCGGGATGACTTAGCCCTCCTTGCTTCGTGTAACAAAAATTTTTTTTTTTTTTTTTGTGTATGCTCCCACAATCCAATTAATTTTTATCCTACCGGCTGCGCCAGTTGTAACGTTCTTTAATATACTTTGTAAATTACAACGCAAGTTCGTCTTGTATCTTATTTATTTAATTGGATTACAGCGGAATTAGTATTGTTGGTAGCGTGTAATTATTAGAGCTCTCAGTTTCAGAATGAATTAGCGATAGCGCCCGAGCGCCCAGCGGCTGTAAGTTCGGCAGCATTCGGCTACGCCCGAATGTCTCCGAACGAACGATAGACATATACCACAATCATGAAATTACGAATTGCTAAACCGTTCATCCGATTGCGATGAAACTTTGGGGATTTGATGTGTGCATGCCCGAAATGGTTTCTGTATACAATAGCGAGCTCTGGCATCATGAAATTATGCATTGCTAAACCGTTCATCCGATTGTGATGAAACTTTGGGGATTTGATGTGTGCATGCCCGCGATGGTTTCTGTATACAATAGTGAGCTCTGGCATAATGAAATTATTTATTTTTAAAAAAATTTACGGCACAAAGTGCCATTTACAAACACATTTTTACTAAATATTTTTTAACAGTTGTAGTACATTAAAGAAAGAAATGTTTTTTTTTTTTTTTTTAAATTACACATACTTAATAGAAAAGAAGGAAATTAATTGAACAACTTGACCGGTCAGTGGTTGAGTGGGCATAGCGCTTGGGTCCCACCCGGGCGTCGCATGTTCGATTCCTCGGCTGGCTAAGTCCTCCATCACAACACAAGCAACATTTTCGGCTTTTTGTGGTGGTAGTAGGAGATTTTCAAACATTGTTGGGTTATTCGTAGCCCGGGAATGTTTGTCATTCTTTTTAAAAAAAAAATAAAAAAAATAAAAATTGATGAAAGCAAAGAAACACAATAAAATCAAAAAAAAAAGTCATGTAGTGACCTCATTAAAATATGTTTGGCTGAAATGTTTGATCAGTACAGCCTTGTATTTCAGTTGGAAAATATTAAAAATATCAGCCACATTGGCATAAAAATTACCAATTGTATGTAATCTATTTATAACAGAATTGTAGCCTGAGACCGACTTATAATTGTCACAATAATACATACTAGGGAACCTTGATCTAATGGTAGGTACATGAAAGTGAATCAACTTTATTATATCAGGGCTATCCAACTGATAGTTTACAATTTTATATAAAAATATTAGATCAAAAATTTTTCTTCTATCGCTTAACTTCAACAATTTCAATGAATTTAATAAAAAATCATAATTTATTGATTCTGAAGGAATTCCAAGTCTAAAATTAATACACCTCAAAAATTTGCGTTGGACTCTTTCAATTATATTCATGTGATTATTAAAGACAGGTGACCAAATTGTAGAATTATATTCTAGAATGCTTCTAACGAGAGATGTGAACAGAATTTTTAATGTGTGAATATTTTTAAAATCTTTGGAAATCCTTAAAATAAAACCTAACATTTTCATAGCCCTATTTGCTATAGAAGTTACATGAGATACAAAACAGAGTTTCTGGTCAAAAATGATATCTAGGTCAAGTATTTCGACTACAGAGATTAAGTCAATATTAGAGAGTGCATAATCATATAGTATTGGTTGTTTAATTTTGTAGAACCTCACAACTTGGCATTTGTTAATATTTAGCTGAAGTTTATTACTTGAACACCATTTGAAAAAGTTGTTAAGATTCTCTTGCAAGATTGTGCAATCATGCACATCATTAATGACTTTAAACAGCTTCATATCGTCGGCAAAGAGTAAAACTTCGACACTGTGGAAAACGTTAGTAACGTCATTGATGAACAGGATGAATAATAAAGGTCCCAGGTGCGAACCTTGCGGGACACCGCTGGTAGCAATAAATTCGTAGGATAGACAGTCGTTGATCTTTACAAAGAGTAATCTATCAGATAAGTAGCTGATCAACCATGCCAAAAAGTTGCCACTTATCCCTAATTTTTTTAGTTTATTTATTAGTATTTTGATGCAGACCTTATCAAAAGCCTTGGAAAAATCAGTATAGACGGAGTCAACCTGTTGCCTGTTAGTCAATGCTGTGTTTATGTAGTTTTCATATACTGTAAGGTTTGTGAGAGTAGATCTAGATGAGACAAATCCATGTTGGCAATTGGTAATAACATGTTTAATATTAGTGGATATTTTACTAAGAATTATTTTTTCAAAGAGCTTAGGAATACTTGACAGAATACAAATAGGTCTGTAATTGCATACATCATTTCTTAAACCCTTCTTGAATACGGGGGTGAGATAACAGGATTTCCAGCTATTGGGGAATTGACCTTTTTTAAGAGATTTGTTAAAGATTTTGTACAATGGATAAGAAAGACTATTAACACAATTTTTCAAAAATATGGGTGGGACACAATTATGCATTGCTAAACCGTAAAAACGATTGCGATGAAACTTTCTGTGAGTTGTTGTGAGCACGTCAACAAAGGTTTCTATATATATATATATATATACTGGTGAGCTCTGACATTATGTAATTTATATAAAAAAAGTTGCAATAGTTGGCACGCCAGCTGATTGAAAACTGAATATGCAGGGACTGAATGTGTGAAATGCGGGAGGGGAAATCGGGAGGGGGGTTCGTGGGACGGGGGAAGCGGGAGAGGGGAGTGGGGAGAGGAAAAGCGGAGAAGGCAGAGTGGGAACGCATGAGGGGAAGGAGATGCGGAAGAAGAATGGGACAAAGGGAAAGGACACGCAGGGAGAAACAATTTATTTATTAAGTGGCATAGCAACGTATGCCAGGAACTACAAACCCAGAAGCTAGCATATTTTGATTTTTATATATACAGATTTCCCCCTAAAACCGTGCGAGTGAAGCCGCGGGTAAAAGTTAGTTATGTATATTATACCTGTCATTGCATTGTTTTATACATTTTTGTGTTGTAGTATTAGATCAAGAACTATAGGAATAATTTGAATGAATACTAGATTTTTAAAAGTTAATTATTACAGTAGAGCGCACTTGAAGTGAAATAACACGAAACAAATGTCATGTTATTGTACTAATTATTATTAATAATACGTAATTAATATTACTAATTACGTAATTAATAGTGCACTATTTTTCAGATTTAACACCCATAATGACAACCATAGGGATCTTGGTCAAGTACAACAGCAATGGAAAATGCTGAAATCGGCTTGCAAGACCAGTTTGGGCTGGTGCAGTCCATCGCAGGAGATGTACTCTGTGGTTGAAATGTTGTCCAATGGGTTTGTGGTCGATAAAAAACTTAACGATGGCGATTCAACATTCGAAGCAAAGGTAAATATCTTTTTTTTTGGCATTAGGATTCTTTCAAAAGATAAGTTGATGGTAATATTATTGATAATAATATTAATTAATATTTGGATGATTTGTATAGCGCCGTTTTTGCGAAAAATCACCTCAAGGGCGCTGTACAAACTTACAATACATTTCTAAAATCTTACTTCCAACTACAAAACTAGCCAAACACTTAAAAACAACTTATGGCTAAAAATTGCATCCACCGGTTCATCTTTCGTATGCACAATGATTTGACCAATGTACGCGATGCTGCGTAAAAAGTTTGGTAGAAATGTATAAGCCCACCTCACGGATAATATGGAATGTTTGTGTTGTCGAATGTTGCGGCGGGGGAAAACGATCCGCCTCGAGGTCGAGGGATCAACTGCCGTGTGGACTGTATGTATGCGGTTCAAAGTATCTATTTTATTACGTATAATCTCACTTACCAAACTGCAATTCTGCCTTCCACTGATGTTCACCGGGAAGGGTATGTTAGTTGGGAGAGATTTTTGGGGAAGGGATGGTGAATAGGGAATAAACGTTTGATAATCGAGAACAGTGACGGTACCTTTTAACTTGCAAAATGGTTGCGGTTTATGAAATTGAACTGTAAAGCTGTGCGAATTACGGACTTACATCCGTAGCGGCGATTTTAATGGAACTGAAATGATTAAGGTAGAGGGCACACAACAGGCAGTTCGAAAAGAGCAACATACAACAATAAAAGCGTGAACAGTTCGATACACAGAAAATTCGGAATATTCCCTTTTTAATTAATAGACAATGTGAGTTGGGATAAGACCGTGTGGTTTTTCAATGAGATGAATTTTTTTGGTCATTGGTCCATTTTGAAATTTTTTAATGAAGGATTCATGGTGTTTCCGCAAAGTTTTTAATTTAATTATGTTACCTTTAACTCTTTAACTATGTGAGTAAATTTTTATTTATCGAGTTATCCGCAGTTAAATACCCAAAAACTGCCAATCAAAACTTCCTGTAAATTATTTTTCAATGTGGGGTAATATCGGAAATTTTTGGGGCAAGACCGGCATTCATTCTAAAATTGCAAATAAGCATATTAGCCATAAGATTTATTAAAAACGGCACTTAATCTTACCTTTTGTTACCAAATTAGCATGTGTAACATTAAATTGTTTACCTGTACAACATAAATAGGCCATTTATAATTTTGGTACACCGGTCTTCCCCCTTACGGGGTAAGATCGGCAAAGTGTTCTCAAAGTGTTTTGGAAACAAGATCAGAAAAATAGATATTTTTAAATGCATATTTAGCAGAAAATTATAAATCCCTCCAACTAAAAATATATATATAATTTCGTAAATCTGAATCTGACAGACAGTGGTTAACATCGTCCTAATTCGTATTATTATCTTCTCAGATTTCTAAATTAGTTAACATTGTAATGTCGTATTTTTACGAATTTTCTTCGAAATATTAATTAAAAGGAGGGTTACGGCGGAAATTCGCTGCAAAATTTTCAAGGAAATTTATAGTATTTTTACAAATTTACAATGAATATTCGAATTTTGAAGAGCCGGCGATAAGTATCGGTATTTTTACGAATTTACTTAGAATATTTGAATTAGAATGACCGGCTGCGATAGAAATCGGCCGCGAAATATCGATTTACGCGTAAATATATTGTATTTAATGAATTTATTCCCAATAGGTAGGTATCTCAATTAAGAGGGCCGGCCGCGATGGGATTCGACGCGAAATTTCAATTTACGCAAAATATATGGTATTTTTACGAATTTACTTCGAATACCTAAAATTAAAGAGACGGCCGCGGTGGTAATAAGCTGCGAAAATTTGTTTTTCGCGGAAATTATGTGGTTTTTTTACGAATTTATTTCGAATAGGTGTATCTGAATTTAGAGGACTGGCTGCGACGGGTTCCGCCCTCGAAATTTCGATTTACGCGGAAATATACTGTATTTTTATGAATTCATTTCGAATAGGTATCTAAATTTAGAGAGCCGGCCACGACAGGATTCAGTCGCGAAATATTGTATTTGTACAAATTTACTACGAGTATCTTTTAAAGGATGGCCGCGATGGTTTTCAGCCGCGAAAATTTGATTTACTCGGAAAATATCGTATTTTTATGAATTTACTTTGAATATAGGGCCAACCGCGGTGCTAAAACTGCTGCAAAAATTCGATTTACACCGGAATATGTCTTATTATTACGAAATAATTCCTAAGAACTTACCTGAATTCAAATTTGCGACCGAGAAACTCAATTTTAGGCAATATTTAACTTTTTTTTTTTCATAAAATTTCAAATTACGTGGGAATTTGTTAATTCGAAATTTGATTTTTGATGTCCTGTGGATTTCGTATTAACGGGGTTCTACTGTATTTATATATATTTTTGTGGTGTTATAATGTATACATGTAGCTTGTACCTACGTATATTAATTTTTTTTATCAGAACAAAATAAATAATTTGGTCTTCCAAGAGTATCACTCTTTGAAGCTGTTTTCCCTTTAACGCGGTCATGTAGAGTATTGTAGAGTACAAATTGATATTCCACACTTCTGTGATCTTCTTTATTTATGTCTTCATTAGCAGATAAAACATCGTCTTGTGCATAACATATAGCTCGCAGTGTTTTTCTGCAGTAGTTCCGCGGCATAACAACCTTGAAAAAAATTAAAAGCTACACATTTTTTTAAACTTTTAACCATTTAATCATTTATATAAACAGTCTAATAGGAATGATCTTGGTCTGTAATCAATACTCGCGTTAATCGAATACGGGAATAGGGGTGTCCGCCCGGCACAGCGCTGTTCCTGCACTAAGCACTACCACCACCATAAATGCGCCCCCCGAACCTCTTAGTTTGGGAATACGTGGCTTTTTGTATGGAAACCGAAAAAGGGGTAAGGCCGGAAGGGTCATATTCCGATCATCCCCCGGGAAATATGTCAAGGGGGAAGATCGAAAAGAAAGCTACAGCCGAAACCGAAGCAGATTAGGCACTGGAGCCTTCCTAAACTATTTTTTATCTAAAAAAAAATACAAAATGTATTTGAAATCAATTCAATAGCTTACCTGGATCCGGAGATATTTTTGATGGGGGTAAGATCGATTATCTCACAATTTTCTGTGAAATTTCACCTGTTCAAAAAACGCGCCTCACAGCCTAACATTTTAGCTTCCTAGAGCCGACCGAAGGGGGTGCGAAGCGTAATGAAATAGCGCTCCTCTAGAGGTATTGGCGCATATTATAGGTTGCACAGATACCGCGAAAATCGAGTTTTTCGATCTTCCCCCAAATTCGGATTTACCCCAACTCACCCTAACAAACTTATAAAATGAATTCTCGTCAAAATAAAAACATTATTATTACTAATACTATGGGTTGAGGTTCAAGCTACAAAAGCTGCATGTCCTCATAAATTAGATATACATCCCAGGTTTTTAATGGTTTCTTTGGCAAGCAGGGTTTGTCTAACTTAGCCAACTTCAAACGCCATATGTGCCAACTATGCATTTCTACCTATCCCATAAATTAATGTGAACAACAATTTTAAACATTAGGTACCTACTTTATGTCAATTCCTATATTTTATGGACTATATTTTGTTCTTATACTTTATGTAACCTGTTGTTATATAATAATATGTTATTAACATTATTATGTTACCTAGCTATGGAAGGTATTGTCCAAGTATGGAGTGAATACGAATCTCATACAGGCAATTGCGTCTCTATATGAGGGAAGCGTTGTATGTATTAGGGTGAATGGCGATTTTACGGGCTGGTTTGACATCACAAAAGATCTTAAACAAGGCTGCGTAATGTCGCCGTGGTTATTCAATCTATACATGGATAATTGTATGCGAGAATTGAAAGAGATGGGATTGGGTGCGAAATTGAGTAATCTGAAAGTATGTTGCCTGTTGTATGCTGATGATGCGGTGCTGATATCTAATAGTATGGAAGATCTACAGTCTCTCGTGTAAAGGATGAACGAAGTATGTATGAAGAATGAGTTAATGATGAATGTAAGTAAGTCTAAAGTCATGGTGTTTAAAGTGGGAGCACGAAAACAATATGCAATATAGTTGTGAACGATGAATACTTGGAGCAGGTGGATGAGTTTGTTTATTTGGGAAGTATGTTTACGAGAGATGGAAGGCTGATAGAGATATTGAAAGAAGGGTAAATGCAGGTAGCTCTATTAATGGAGGACTGAACGCCGTTGGCACCATTGTTATATATATATATATCACAAGATTAGCAATGACCGCGTCAAAGCATTGCCACTGTACATATGTCCATAAGCATATGCCCATCTAACGTCAGTTGAACCGGACGATACGCGATCAAAACTATCTCCAAAATGGTTAAATGCATCGCGAAAAAATGCGATTCAGAGTCAGAAAAACATATAAGCAAGCGGAATTACTTACTTTCCTCAGGTAAATTTATTGTTTACTAAATATTCATATTAGAATACTAATATTTGAATTTTCGCTATCAAAGAAATAATATTGACAGCCCACTTCAAACATTTACTTGCCAATAAACGTATAATAGATAATTTCATAACGCCACAGCTTATTCATAACGCCAGAGCTTACCAATATATATAGCCCATGTTACTCGCAAATAAAGTAACTTTCGATTAGTGAAAGAATTTATAAATTCCATTCGATATTTATTGCGTGAAAGAGTAAAATCCAACCATCCAACCAACCATCCATCCGTACAAACTTTCGCATTTATAATATTAGTAGGATTGGTACAATAAAAATATTGGAACAAAAAATTGGCACCAACAAAAAACTGTTCAAACACATGAAACTAGCCGTCCATAACAGAGTACTGGTACTCTGGTACCTACCCTGATATATGGAAGTGAGGCATGGAACTGGCAGAGGAAGGATGAAAGTAGACTGAATGCTGTAGAAATGAGATCCCTGAGGCGTATGAGTGGTAAAACCATGCATGACTGTGAGAAATGTGGAGATCCGCAAAGAATGCAAGGCTGATGTAAGCGTAATGAGTAAGATCAAGAAAGGAACGCTCCGATGGTTTGGGCATGTAGAGCGAATGAACGAGGAAAGGAGTGTAAGAAGAATATATGACGCAAATGTGAATGGTAGAAGAAGTCGGGGACGCCCGAGAAAGACATGGCACGACCAAGTGAATCAGATACTTGAGTCAGGCTATATCAAGAGTCAGAATAATAGAAAGGCGTGTATGAGACGATGTATGGAGGTGATCGAGGCAAGGAGTGTGTGCCAAGACCGAGTTGTTTGGCGGTCCGTCCTCTCTGCCTACCCCTGCGGGGAAACGGCGTGATGGTCAGTTAGCTAGTTATGTTACCTGTATTTTGTAAACTCATTATTTTCACTGTAATTAACAAATAAAAATGTACTGCATTCTAGGTAAAAGCCCTATGGGCGTTTAAATAAATAAATATATAAAATAAATAAATATCAACAGGAAATAGCATCGTGCAGCAACACCGCTGCATTGGAGAGAGAGACAAGAGAGAGGAGGCATTCCATTGAGATTAAGGTACGTTTGCTTTACTGTCCCTTAACTCTAGAAAGATAATATAATCTTATTTTTACCTACAGACAATGATATCTCTTAGAGACGTACTGAAGTTTAAAAGTGTATATTTGACATATTATCATACTTAAACGGTTGTAGTTGAATAATTAGTTTAGGGTTTTGTACTTTAAATAAAACCAAAATAATTATAAAAAATACATTGTAATTAAAAAAATAATGAAATTCTGTAAACCTCTTACAAATCAAATACAAAATATTAAGTCTTTTTTTAAATGAAAAATAATGTTTTATTTTATGTCTATATTAACGGCCGTCATGATCTAGCGATAAGGTTTTTGACTAACAATCCGGGGGCCCCGGGATCGAATCCCGGCGTGGGCAAATAAATTTTATTTGATTAATTTGTGTTATTTCACGATTAATTCATTTAAAATAATATATAGTATTTCCAGAGTGGAAGATACACTTAGTATCGCCCTGGTGTAAGATCACCATTTAGAATTGAAACGTTCCTTGAAATGGCTTTAGCCGTGTTTGGTGACCACATCTAAATAGCCAAATACTTCCCTACCTTCCCCTTCCCTATCTCCTTCCCTTCCCCACTACCTTCAGCCTTACAAAGTACCCCAATTGGGGATGCAATAGACACACTGGCTCCAGATGGGAGCAGCTGCGACTCTTGTGAGGTATTCATATAAAAATAAAAAAAATTGTATTTTTTTTATATGCTATGAAAATTTAAATGCTAATCAGCCGTATTACATAAAAATAATATATTTTTTATTTCACTGAACCACATTTATGTATATCAACAAGTCTGAAAGTTAAACTAAAGGTAATCATACGTCTTTCGGACGTATGGTGTATGTATTTCTGCCTAATTATTGTACTTACCGTGGTGACAGAGCCGCCCCGCGCAAGCTCTGCTCAGCAACTGAGCTAACTGAGATAGACAGTGCGCAGGAATTCAATGTTGATACAAACAATATATGTACAGTGAAACCCTCTTAATAAGTTATCCAAGAGACCGGTAAACGCAAACTTCTTAAGCAGGAAAACCATATATGTAAGAAAAATTGGGCCAATTTTGGACTGAAGGACCGAAAAAACCAAACTTCTTTAGCAGGAAAACCTTATATGTGGGAAAAATTGGGCCAATTTTGGGCCGAGGGACCGAAAAAACCTCTTCAACCACAAAACTTCTTAAGAGGGTTAGTTCTTAACCGCTTCTGTGCCAAGAGCGAGATATCTCGCATTCTTGGCCGTGCCCAGCAGGCTGGCCACAGAAAAATAGCGAGTATTCTCGCTCTTTTTGAGCCTCTGTATCATACATATGTCCCATTTTTTATTAATTTAAAATATGGAACACACAGAGAGATCTATTGGGATGATTTTAATTTTTTTTTTTTTTAAATAAGATTTAAAAATTATTTATTTTGATTAAAAGTTCACGGCCTGCTGTGCACAGCTACACTTCTACCTACTGGCATTTAAAACGTTAAGAGGGTTCCACTGTATATGGATGTACTTTTCAGGTTTGCAGTGAAGTCGATATACCAGCTACGCCACCATCACCACCGCTACCATCACCCCCACCACTATCACCAGCACCACACACTGCCCCGCTGCACACTGGCCCTCCACCTCGGAGGCGACCATTTTCTAAAGTAGGTATTTCTTCACACTACATTTTTATTTGGACAACAGACTTTATTGTCGTACCAAAATTGAAAGTTTACTAATAAAAACAATAACTCATATACAGAGTGTCAGGGGGTAAAGTGCATTAACTTCGGGAGGTGATTCTACATACATGATATTATAAGTAAAAAAGATAAATAACTTTTTCGAAATTCCAACTTTTAGGGGTAGTTTTGTGGTAAAAAGATAAAATTAGACCGGCGTGTGCGGCCAGCTTTATTACTTTCCACTGTTACGATACGGGCCAAACACAACCATGCGATGTTGCCACAATCGTGCAACCTTTTTTACTCCTACCATCCTGTAAAATCACCTCCTGAAGTTAATGCACTTTATCCCCGGACACCCTGTATACAGGGTGTAACAGGTGATATTTTTTTTCTATTTAAAAAAAATGTTTCAGTCACACGTCGCTAGTGTTCCCATCGCTATGGGATATATCCCGTCGCGATGGGTTTGAGCAATACGCGCGCTGTTTCGCGCATTAACATGCTGTTAGAACGAGATGCTACGCTTATCAAATGACTGCTAGGCTATAAACATGCCACTCTCCTAACTAGTCAGTTGTGACGTGTGAAGGAAAAATATTTTAATGTTGTGATAGAAAAAAAAATGTCATCAGACAGCAAAATGACATGTACATTGCGCTGGATAATTTTACCGTGATTAAAGGGGCGATTCTTTCAATAGGGTTAAGAAACACTGGTTTAAGACAACAAACTAGCATAATCGCAAAATACCTGAGTGGTTAAACCAGTTTTGAGAGGTTTGTCATTTAATGTTTTGATTTTCAGAAACACAATTCTGATGATATGAAGGTGAAAATTTTCGAAGAAACAAAAAAAATTATGCTCCTTGAGCACAAAAAGAAAATGGATTGCATGGTCAGGTTGATGGAAGACGAATCCAGAGCCAACATTCGTCTGAAGGAAGATGAGTCCAGGGCGAATATTCGTCTGAAAGAAGACGAGTCCAGAGCGAATATTCGTCTGAAGGAAGTAGAGTCTCAGGTTAGGGTTAGGTTGATGGAGGAGGAGCATAACACAAAAATGTTAATGCTGACAGATAGTTGGGCAACTAAATAATTTATTTTATTTTAATTGGAATAACTTGTTAATTTTTTTGTTTACATTTAATGTTGTCTTCATTGAGCTAAATAAAATTTTACAGAAATACATTAAGAGGACATTACCAGAGAAACCAGAAATATGTCATTTTTAAATCAGTATTTAGACTTATTGACTCGTTTCCACAAAAAATTATAAATTGATTTTGAAAGATTGTTCTTTTATCTAGTAAAGGTATGGATAAAATTTTGAGAAAAAATGTTTATTTTAAGTATAATAAGGTTATACCATAGGTCGTTGGCAGATTTGTTATATTTTCAAAAAAGTACATGTATTATACAACACCAATTTCAAATCATATAATCATGCAGTAAAATAAATCAATACATTATCTGGTAAAATTATTTGTCAGAATTTTAATTTAAGTTTAAATAAAATTATTAAAAAATATATACGTACATGTGTTTCTTGACGAAAATTGGTCCGTTTGTTTATTTATTTGCGCACTTACTAACTAATATATTTCAGATTTTTTTACATACTTATTTTGCTAAGACATTATTGACAAATCATAAATAATTTTAATGGAAAAATAATTTTAGGGTGTATTTAATATTAATTAATTTACAGCTTCGCGTTTCACAATTTTTCTTATCGACGACAACACGAATCGAGAGCGCTCATTCAGACCGCAACTGCGGCCACTGGCGGTTGTCTTCGCGGCGCTCTACATCGCAACATTTTCAAACGAATAACGAAGCAAAATAAATAGGATTTCATGTTTGTAAAATTTATAGGGTTGCCCCAACGCAAAATTTCATGTTCATTGAATATTTTTATGATAAAATTTTTATAATTTTGAAATTTTTTTTATTGTAAATTATTCTTATGTGAATACCGCACAAGAGTCCCAACTGCTCCAAAATATTTATTTTCAAGTAAAACTTCTTTACGCACGCTCGACACTTGGGGGGTAAGCTGGTAAATGTGTTACGAAAAGTGGTGATTGTTACGAAAAATTTCCTTCGAACGGTAATCGATGCGAATGGTGATCGATTGCTAGGTGGGTCGTGCCTTTACGCACGCTTGTTATTCGTGTTATTGTTTTATTGTTAATAGACTATTTTTGCGTAAATAAATAGATAAATTAAATTATTTAAAAATATATACGTACATGTGTTTCTTGACGAAAATTGGTCCGTTTGTTTATTTATTTGCACACTTACAAACTAATATATTTCAGATTTTATTACATACTTATTTTACTAAGACATTATTGACAAATCATAAATAATTTTGATGGAAAAATAATAAACACGAGAATCGGGTATGGGTACCACCGCCCCGGGAACCAATTATTAGATAACCAACACGTCTGCCATAGGTCATCCCAAGTGGTTCGTAACATTTGGTGACTAGCAGGGGTGCCTAGGTTTAAGGGGGTGAGGTTTGTTTAGGTCTTGGCAGCGGATGCGTCTGCCCACCAGCTGCATGGCAGGTCGGATCTGGAAAAGTTAAGGGAGTCCCTTTGACTTCTCCAGCCTTACTCTCTCGGAACATCGCCTTGCACCGCAGTGGGAGGGATGGATTCATACATCCGCACTCCTGGACACGCTGACCCCCAGATTTCTACTCACCCCTAATATCCCTTTCCTTCTCCGAATTTCCTCTTCTTCCTTTCCCTAAAACGACCCTCCACACAGCATTCTCAAAGAAGAGATAAGCAGTGTGTCGAGCGAGTGTAAAAAAAACGGTCTCTCCCGATCCGGCCTTCCATGTAGTTGGTGGATGTACCTTCCAAATTACTGATACCACTTATTGACGGCCGGCGTGGTCAAGGGGTAAGGCTCTTGACTAGCAATCTGAAGGTCGTGGGATCGAATCCCGGCATAGGCAAATAAATTTTATTTGACTAATTTGGGTTATTTCACAATTATTTAATTTAAAAATAGTACATTTGCGTCACGTTTTAGAGTAAAAGATACTTTCAGTATCGCCCTGGTGTAAGACCACCATTCAGAATTGAAACGTTGTTTATTGACCAGATCTGAATAGCCAGGTAATTCCTCGCCTTCCTCTTCCCCCACCACCTTCAGCCTCGCAATATACCCCATAGTCACGTCATAGTCTCACTGGCTCCAGTAGGAGCATTTGGGTCTCTTGTGCGGTATTCAGATAAATATAAAATAAAAAATTGTGCATACGAATAAATATTTCAAAATGAGACATTTTTTACAATCCAACTGAATATTACACTTTTTTCATAAATATACCGCACAAGAGTCCCAACTGCTCCTGTCTGGAGCCAGTGGGACTATGGCATCCCCAATTGGGGTATGTTGTAAGACTGAAGGTAGTGGGGAGGGTAAAAATATAGGGAAGAGGAAGGTGGGGAAGTACCTGGCTATTCAGATCTGGTCACCAAACACGGCTAAAGACATTTCAAGCAACGTTTCAAATCTTAATGGTGGTCTTACACCAGGGCGATACTGAGATATCTTTCGCTCTAATGGCCGTAAAATAAAATTAAAAAACAAAAAACCAAAATATTAAAAAGAATATAACAAATTGTTTATTCATGTAGGTATCTACTTAATACCTACTGTGTTTACGCATTTCACTTGTATCTATTTATGTTTATGCACTTCAATATACAAATTACAAATAACTACTACTAATTAAAATTCTGGAAGAGAGAATAGTAATATAAAGTAGTAATAGTAGCGGGTAGCCCTAGCTCGCGTGAACAAAACCCTCAAAACTCGGATTGCCGCGGAACGAAATTTAGTTCTGAAAACGCCCGCTCGCGAGCCCTGATGTGTTAGCGCTAGTGTCGGAATCGAAGTTGTCATGTGCTGGTTATTCACTCTTAATAATAATAATGTTTGTTCTGACTGATTTTGATGAAATTTGGCTTACTGTGTATAATTTGGTCCAAATTTAAAGATGAGATAGTTTTTATTTCGATTATTGATATCAATATTTATTATTACGAATTAAATGTTCATATGTTTGTTAATATCCACTGGAGCGCTTTTTGCTGAATTTCAGCAAGATTTAAAAACCTGGGATTGTTTTTCTGCTGAATTTCAACAATTTTTCCGTAGATTTTTTTTTAAATATTATCGAATATGCCCGCGGTTTTATTTTTAAGTTTTTTAGTAGGTGGAAAGATACTACTTACATTCGTAACAACAGATGGCAGTATACTCTAGTTATGTACGAAATATATTGAAATGAAAATTCGTGTTTTGTAGATTTCTGTAAAAGATTAAACTGTCAGAATGTGTCAGTGTAAAATGCAGCATTTTATCGTGTTTTGGTGGATTTTTCTAACATATTTGTATACCAGTGTTATAATGATTGAATTAGTAATGCATTCAACCGTTTGCAACGTTGTTTCAAACTTAAAAATTCATTGATTATTTGATAAACAAAAGTTTTGTGGTTATGTTTTTCCTATTTTTTTTTGCCAATCGGACTGTGTTTGACAATGCAATATTTTCAATAAATAAACCAATAATCGAGTTAAGGGGATCTTACCGCAATCGCAACATATTTGCAGGTTTTTGATGCAGTTTTTAGAAAATTTCTATATTGTTTATTAGAAAATAATATTATGTTTTGAACAAATAAATTATTCTTCTAAATGGTGAAACAACAAAACGTGTTAAAATGTTTAAAACAATTGCGTAAAAAAATATTTACGGAACCTCTAAAAATAGCTTAAAGTTCGATTATATCCTTTAATTCTAAATACAGGAGAATTATAAAAATATACATTATCACCACATCAATGTTTTCTAAACGGCTAGATAATAAAATTATTTTAAAAAGCATAAAAACAATGCTATAATATAAAGCAGGAGACGAGTTGTTTCCCATTAGTATATGAGATGCGTTCACGGTGGGAGGACGTCAAATTTTGCAAGAAATAAATACGTAAATGTGGTGGCAATTGAGAAAAGGGGTCACACTAAAGGCTAGTCATTATGTTATCTTGTATTATTTCAGAACCAAGTTGACTTTTTTACTCGAAATTCCATTCCGCAGCCGTTTGCTACAACCAGCGGCATATAATGTTTTAGAGTGCCCCTTCACCAGAATCGTATTCCTAGTTTTATTTATTTACGCCCTACTGGGCTTTTATATAAATTTCTAATTATAGTTATTTCAGTTGTAATAATGGTATATCGAATAAATTATGGTAAAATAAAACGAGTTACAAAAGTTATAAAAAGTAACAAAATTGTAAAATAGGTTTGCAAACAAACAAAAAGAAGTCGACACACTCCTAAAAATTAAATAAAGGATTAACGAAAAAAATTGTTGAAACCCATTTTATACATAACATGGGAAAATAAAATAAACAATAAAAAAGTGTGTGCGTGGAATCCACGCGCGACAGAAGTGAAACTTCTTGTTTATTTATTAAAATTCGATTTACGCGAAATATATCATATTTTTATGAATTCATTCCGAATAGGTATCTGAATTAAGGCTGGCCGCGACGAGATTCGGCTGCGAAAAATTCGATTTACGTGAAATATATTGAATTTGTATGAGTTTTTATTCCGAATAGGTCTCTGAATTATGGCCGGCCGTGACGAGATTTGACCGCGAAAATTCAATTTACGCGAAATATATCGTATTTTTTTATGAATTCATTCCGAGTATTTTTATTTATTTAATTTAATTAGGACCGGTCGCGAAAATTTGATTTACCCAATATATATAGTAGTTTTACGAATTTATTCCGAATAGGTATCTTCATTATGGCCGGCCGCGACGGGTTCGGCCGTGAAAATTCGGTTTACGCGAAATATATCGTATTTTTATGAATTTATTCCGAATAGGTACATATCTGCATTATGGCCAGCCGCAACGGGATTCGCTCCTGAAATTCGATTTATATATCAAATTTTTTATGAATTTATTTCAAATAGGCATCTGAATTAGGGCTGGCTGCAATGGGATTCGGCCGCGAAAATTCGATTTCCGCGAAATGTATCGTATTTTTATGAATTTATTTCGAATGGGTATCTGAATTAGTGTCGGCTGCGATGGGATTCGGCCGCGAAAATTTGATTTACGCAAAATATATCGTAGTTTTACGAATTTATTTCCAATATTTAAATTTGAAGAGCCGGTCGAGGAGGTTATAAGCCGCAAAATTTTGATTTACGCAGAAAAATGCGATGTTTTTACGAATTTATTTTGAATATCTGTATTTAGTGGGCCGGCCGCGACGGGATTTGGTCGTGAAATTTCGGTTTATGCCAAATTTATCGTATTTTTACGAATTTATTTCGAGTATCTGAATTCAAATGGCCAGCTGCATCGGAAATAGGCTGCAAAATTTCGATTTACGCGGTAATACATGACATTTTTATGAGTTTAAAGGGATGGCCGCGACGGTAATAGCCAGCGAAAATTTGATTTACTCGGAATGTATCGTATTTTTGTGAATTTAGTTCGAATAGAGGGCCGCTCGCGGCGGTATACGGCTGCGAAAATTCGACTTACCCAAGGAATAAGTCGTATTATTACGAATTTATTCCGAAGAACCTACCCGAATTGGAATTTGCGGCCGAGAAATTCAATTTTCGGCGCTTGTTAACTTTTTTTTTTCGTAAAATTTTGAATTACGTGAGAATTCGTTAATTCGAAATTTTATTTTTGATGATCCGTGGATTTCGAGTTTACGGGGTTCTACTGTATTAAGATTATTTTTAGTATTCCTAACTGATATAATAATAATAAATTATGGCGTTTACACAGGGTGTCCGGGGATAAAGTGCATTAACTTCGGGTGGTGATTCTACATGATGGTAGGAGTAAAACAGATTAAGAACTTTTTCCGAAATTCCCATACAAAAAGACGTACCTACTAAAAATCCTTAGTTTGAGGTACGATCTTACTTGCTGAAAGCCTGCCTGGCACGATTGTGGCAAAATTTATGGTTGTGATTGGTCCGTATCGTAACAGTGGAAAGTAATAAAGCTGGCCGCACACGCAGGTTGTATTTTATCTTTTTACTACAAAACTACCCCTAAAAGTTGGATTTTCGAAAAAAGTATTTTATCTTTTTTTCTTATAATATCGTGGAGAATCAACTTCAGAAGTTGATGCACTTTATCCCCGGACACCGCTTTGTAAAAAAAGTCTTATGCTCTGTACTGTACATAATTTTTTGTTATATGTAACTTTTTGTAAACAATAATAATAATTATTGAAAATGACTGATATTTTTTTTATCTTGCCAATATATTCAGATATAATTAGGATCACATTTTATGAAAATGATGCGTAATTAAATACCGTATTATTTTGACATCTGTCAATGAAGAACGTGTCGGTTACGAGTCAAAAGCTACTGCCTGCCGTCTAGCAGTTTAGTTGATTGTATCGAATAATTTAACAAACAAGTTTGATCGAAATCTGATAAGAGTCGTAAAATCATAAGATCCTTCTGCAATAGGTAATGTTTCTATCTAAATTTACCTAAAACATGCACATTTAACTTAATAAACACAATTTGAAAGATGCGCATTATTTATTAAACGTTTCATGTTCAAACCTTACTCAAGGGCACTATCTAGTCT
The DNA here is from genome assembly GCA_917563855.2 of Limnephilus lunatus. Taxonomy (NCBI): domain Eukaryota; kingdom Metazoa; phylum Arthropoda; class Insecta; order Trichoptera; family Limnephilidae; genus Limnephilus; species Limnephilus lunatus. The sequence goes on along the minus strand of OU830597.1, from coordinate 14,047,554 downwards.
ATACTTCTTTGCTGCTCTGACTGACAAGCGCGTAGCAGCCGCTGCGTGTTCCCCGTTCCAACTTACCCACTCCATTCCTCTCCACCCCGAAATATTATTTCGGTTTGCGTAAATTACCCCTTAATTGGTATTGTGGATTTAAGATAATTGATGTACATATCTGTTTGATGTACTGCAGCTATTTTTGGTGAGTCCTTTATGAATTCCATTGTAGTCTATTAAAAGTGTCACCATTTCTCGACTAAATTTGTGTCAAAATTTTCAAAGGGAACATTAAACAGTTCACAACATATTAAAATTCAGTTTTCTTATATACCTATGTAGATTGTGATTATAAATTAGACCATAAAAGAAACCTAATAGAACATATTTAATGTGGAGGCAAAATTGAACTTCCTAGGCGAGTTTATAGGGAGAATATCCTGAGAATAGTTCCGTTTTAAATGTTTACGATTTTATAATATTATTTTTATAAATCCTAGGAATATGTGATAAGCAACCAAAGATAGGTGAATTCATTGACTATATAGAACTATGATCAGTGTGTATGCCTCCATATTAAAATTCGGAGGTATGATTTTTTTAAGGTGGGCGGAAAATATCACAAGCAATCCGAGGAAAAAAATAGAAATCGCACTATCGCTCCAGTGGTTATAGGACAATGCTTTGTAATTATTTGTAAGTTCCATAAGTTTCTAACAGATAGCGGTGTGAGTTAATTTATCAACACAAACTTGGCTATCTAGGTTGGGTAACCATCCAGTAGTTTGCGCAGTCATTTTGTATGTCGGTTTAAAATACATACACTTTATACTTATAAACAACATACCTACACTTGTATTAAAATATATTGGTTGCGTTAATAATATTTTCGAATAATAACAACTAATACATTGGTACAAAGATATTCAAATACAAAAGAGATTCTATGATGTCCTTGCGACTGTCAGCAGACCACTACCTAATCGGAGTAGTTTGCATACGAAAAGAATTTGTTCATTGTTGATTTTTAGAAGGTGTGCATTAGTATTGGTTAATAATATAGTTTGAATACGGAAAGAATTCGTTCATTTAGTTTAACGTTCGTTCAGTTTATTATTTAATTATTCATTAATTTAGTTTATTCGTTAATTGGTAAACAATATCGGCGACACTCGGACACTGCGGATAGCACATCTCTTATATTTCAATATCTTTGCATTGGTATCGTTAGTAATTTCGGATTTGGGTGAGTGCACCAGTAAAGTCCCTATCATTACTTTTAATCCAAAATTTAATGTTGTCTTTGAAATTTTTTTGTGAGTCACATTTTTTTATAAAGTATTTTTATTAAAAATTTTGGAAGAATGTTGTTAAGTCTTGTTGCAAGGTATCTGAAGTTTCGTTGACCTCAAGTAGTATGCATTATGAGAATTTATAGTACGTCTTTGTCATTGTTTTGAGTATTTAATCTTTTTTCGTAGTATTTATGTAGTATTAGTGTATTAAGTTTTCCAAGTGGCCGGAAAAAACAAACTTCTTAAGCAGGAAAACCTTATATGTATGTAGGAAAAATTGGGCCAATTTTGGGCCAAGGGACCGAAACTTCTTAAGCGGGAACTTCTTAAGACGGTTTCACTGTATCTACCGAACGTGAAACACATTGTCTGTAATTATAGGTAGCCTAAGAATTAATTTTATAACAGCTTTCTGTGCCTTTATGATTAGAAACGAGGAAGTGATGTTGGAGTGGTTGAGGAGCCACGGAGAAAAAATACGATAATTTGTGCGTAGATAAAATGTATAGATACCGTAAACTTCAGCGATGAGTTCACGCCACAAAATAATCAAATCAAGGTGCAATTTCGTAGTTTCCATACGAAAAGGCATGTTTTTCAGCCAGTCAAGCCTTTCCACTGAAAAAATATGCACATTCGTCACATTTTGGACGATGATGCGTCCACCCAGGATCACTTAATGGAAGAAATGGACTTGAGTAGTGAATTGGTCGTTTTATTGCCGAGAGGTATGCGAGGTCTGGTGCCACAAGATGAAGCAACAAATTGGAGGTGTTGGTATCACCGTGGAGATAGACGAAAAACAACCGAGGAAGAATTGTTGACTGAAAATGGATTTTCGGTGAATTTAAGAGCGGTTCCAAAAAGATTCCAAAGAGAATCGTTCCAAAGAAACGTTACTAAAGGTCATTAAGGAGTATATACTGCCTGGCACCACAGTCATATCCGATTGTTGGAAGGCATATGACTGCCTTGAAAATGAATGCTTCATCCATTTGAGTGTGAACCACAGTTTATGTTTTGTGTTTATGTCGCAGGTACATTATATTGAGTATGTAAATTTGGTTCAGAATAATATAATTATTATGTATATAGATACAATCATATCGAGTACATGCTAATACATTTAAAAATGTTGACCAATGAACACCTGTCTAGAGGCATTTCCAATACGATTGATGTTTGGGGTTACTTCCACCACCACCACCTGCTTCTGCTCCTGCTCCCACTCCTGCTCCCACTCCTGCTCCCACTCCTGCTCCCACTACTGCTCCCACTCCTGCTCCTGCACCCTCATCACGTTCTTCATCATCATCTATTCCAAATTACAAATCATAGCATTAGTACATACAAAACTCTAATGTAGGGCATATCTAAAGACTGACTAGAGTATTATAATGTTTCATTTTATTTATTTATTTTAAGTGAAATCAACAGGTTTCAATTGGTTTAATTTATGCATACATGTATAATTTACCTAACTGAGAAACCAATTATAGATTTCCTCATTATACTATTATATAGTGTATCTAGAAATTAAACAGTAATCTTACAACAACTAAAAGATATTACATTATTATAACAGGAGGGTAGGTAGTAATTCATTGCATACATAATATAGTTACATTATTAGTGGATTTTTCGACCACCAAGCTAGGCTGATGCCCGTGTTTTGGTGGTCTTATACACTCAATGTATCAATTTTGTTGCATCAAGATAATTATATATATATTATATAGTATTGTTTGGTTTTTCAAAAAACTCACTTTTCGCTTGACGGGAAAATCGACCGCACCGCCCCTCGCGTTTCACCAACCTCAAGGTTTAATTTGGCTTGGCGACGCAAAAATGCCGCTGGCACGCCAAAACGACCTCTCCGATCCTCGAGTTTCGCACACCTCAAGGTTCAATTTTGTTCGAAGGAAATTGTCCCGACGGCTGACACGCGAGAATGGACATTAGCGCTCGCTATTTTGGAACACTTCAAAGTTCACAATCCTTCGAAGAGTCGATTATTTTCCAGCCACTAGCAGTTGTTTTTTTTTTTGATAGGGGAAACATTTCAATATGTTTGCCAAAACTTTACGGGAGACATCTAGCGGTGCGGAATACAAGTATGGATTATTCACATTAGAAAAAATCAAATGTCTATCGAATACTGTTGTAGTTCTATTTTCATCCGTTTGAAATGGCAGCTTCGTCTGAATTTAAATAAATACGCTAGCTTCAAGATTTTCACAAAAAAAATAGACTAGACAGGAAACTCACATAAAATTGAACTGACACATTTTAAGAGCGAAAATTATATAAATTTGCGGCGAAAACTGGAACTACTCATTAAATCAACCAATTCGGCTCAGTTATAGTTCCCGCCGACAGGTTCGCATTAAAAAAAAAAACCACAAATTAGGCCTTAGTTTCAATGCAATGGAAAATACTAGAGAGAATGTTGAGACAGGTCAGTTATCAGTTACCCGAGATGTCAAAACAAAACGGATCTCTCAGCGGTTTGGGTTGTTGTTTTTCGGGAAACGGCATTGCGGCCGGAAAAACGATTCCAGCTTGGATGTTTTTGAAAAATACGGTACCCGGCAATATAAGGCAACTTTTAACACCAAAATTTCGTGTTCGTTTCATTAAAAAATGTTCAGGAGGAGATGACAATCATATAACATTTTGCAAAAAAAACAAGAAAATACGTGTCCATAGATTCACTTCAAATTGAAATGTTATTCATTCAGGGTAGGTGCCTACTTATTTCGGTAGTATTGCAAATATGATGAAAACAGCAAAAAAAATTGCCGGAATTTTGTAAGGAATGCGTAGGTACCTACCGTAATGGGTAGCCACACAATTATTTAAGTTTAAATGCAATTTAATTTACTAAGGTAATGTTGTTTCACCGATACTGAATAATTTAACAATTTTTTTACGTTAGTTAATTTCACGTTCTGTGTAAGTTCTGTTTTTTTATCAGTAAATGCCAGTTGCATCATAAAACTGAAATAATTACAGAACTTGAATAGAATTCGAACCGAACTTTTGCAGAACGTTAAAATTGACTTGAAAAATTGAAGAATTTTTAATTTCGTTAAACAACCCAGCCTAAATATGAGTTCTTTTTTACGTATGTATGCAAGTACCTATACTCAGAATATAAGTAGGTTCCTACCTGCACATAAACACTCGGTATCATCCGACGGTATTGCATATGTATTAGTTTTCTAATTTTACAATGAAATTACTCGAAGTTGAACGGGATATTTTTTAAGTATTAAATTCATATAGCGCTTTTTTTTAAGCAGTAAAACTACTGGTGAGTTCTGGAATTATAAAATTTGTAAGAAAATGTACGTACGCTCATAACTTCTGAAGGACTGCAACAAATTGAAAAATTCTTTTTTTGTTGTGTTCGTTATTGTTAGTACAAGGTTTGTATAAAACTACTGGTGAGTTCTGGCTTGACGAAATTTGTAAAAAAAAATTGAATAGGTGGCGCGCGAGCTGTTTGAAAACTAAATGTACCGGGAATTAGTGTATGTAATGAGGCAGGGGGGATGGAAACAGGAAGGGGGGGAACCTGGGAGGGGGGAGGGGAACTCGGGAGGGGGTTTACGAGACGGAGAAGCGTAGGAGTGAAGTGGGGGGAGGGAAGGTGAGGGAAGCGGAGTGGGAAGGGGAAGAGGACCCTGGTGAGGAAAGGGGGGGGGGGGGAAGGGGATTGGAACAAATGAGAAAAGACACGCAGGTAGAAACATTTTCTTTATTAAATGGTATAGCAACGCATGCCGGATACAAGCTCTCTTCTATATATATAAAAATCAAAAAAATATTTGCAAGTAAGTATGTATGTATGTCCGCTATGCGTTGCTAAACCATTTGTCCGATTGCGATGAAACTTTGGGGATTTGATGTGCGCATGCCCGCGATGGTTTCTGCATACAATGGTGAGCTCTGGCATCATGAAATTACGCATTGCTAAACCGTTCATCCGATTGCGATGAAAATTTGGGAATTTGATGTGTGCATGCCTAAAATGATGTCTATATACGAACGTATGACATGTTTTTGCTGCTAGGCCCTGCGGCCGGCTTTATATGTATTTGTATGTTTAACCGCTAAGCGTTGCGAAACCATTCATCCGATTGCGTTGAAACTTTGGGTTTTGATGGTGCATGCCTGCGATGGTGTCTATATACTGACGTATGACAGGTTTTTGCTGCTAGGCCCTGCGGGCGGCTTTATATGTATTTGTATGTTTAACCGCTAAGCGTTGCTAAACCATTCATCCGATTGCGATGAAACTTTGGGTTTAGATGTGCGCATGCCTACCATGCCTGCAGGGCAGTTGGTACCTACCCGCTTACTATGAAATAATATTTTTTCTGTAGTTTTTTTAACAGCAATAAATCAAAGTTTTAGTTTCTTAGAAATTCTGATTTATACATTTTTATAGCGTCGTTTTTGTGAAAAATTACAACAAAGTATCTTTTAAGTACCTACCCATTTACTATGAAATAATATTTTTCTGTAATTTTTTTAACTGCAATAAATCAAAGTTTTAGTTTCTTAGAAATTCTGATTTATACATTTTTATAGCGTCGTTTTTGTGAAAAATTACAAAAACCTTCCTTCTAAGCACCTACCCGCGCACTATGAAATAATTTTTTTCTGTAAGTTAGTAAGTCAAGTTAGTTTTAACCCGTTAGTTGCTTTGCAACGGGCAAAAGCTGTCTCAAAATAAATTGATGAACTCAGTGAGTAGGTACTGAAAGCAGAAACTATTTTTTCGTTTTATCCACATTCAAACATCGTTTTTTTCTTCATATTTATAATTGAACACCCGCTCTTCGCTTTATCCACGTTCACACATAAATTTTCATAGTGTTTTAACCCGTTAGTTGCATTTGCAATGGGCATAAGCTAGTTATATAGTATTGTTTGGTTTTTCAAAAAACTCACTTTTCGCTTGACGGGAAAATCGACCGCACCGCCCCTCGCGTTTCACCAACCTCAAGGTTCAGTTTGGCTTGGCGACGCAAAAACGCCGCTGGCACGCCAAAACGACCTCTCCGGTCCTCGAGTTTCGCACACCTCAAGGTTCAATTTTGTTCGAAGGAAATTGTCCCAACGGCTGACACGCGAGAATGGACATTAGCGCTCGCTATTTTGGAACGCTTCAAAGTTCACAATCCTTCGAAGAGTCGATTATTTTCCAGCCACTAGCAGTTGTTTTTTTTTTGATAGGGGAAACATTTTTCATCGTTATCAATATGTTTGCCAAAACTTTACGGGAGACTTCTAGCGGTGCGGAATATAAGTATGGATTATTCACATTAGAAAAAATCAAATGTCTATCGAATACTGTTGTAGTTCTATTTTCATCCGTTCGAAATGGCAGCTTCGTCTGAATTTAAATAAATACGCTAGCTTCACGATTTTCACAAAAAAATAGACTAGACAGGAAACTCACATAAAATTGAACTGACACATTTTAAGAGCGAAAATTATATAAATTTGCGGCGAAAACTGGAACTACTCATTAAATCAACCAATTCGGCTCAGTTATAGTTCCCGCCGACAGGTTCGCATTAAAAAAAAAAACCACAAATTAGGCCTTAGTTTCGATGCAATGGAAAATACTAGAGAGAATGTTGAGACAGGTCAGTTATCCGAGATGTCAAAACAAAACGGATATCTCAGCGGTTTGGGTTGTTGTTTTTCGGGAAACGGCATTGCAGCCGAAAAAACGATCCCCGGTTAGATGTTTTTGAAAAATTCGGTACCCGGCAATATAAGGCAACTTTTAACACCAAAATTTTGTGTCCTTTCCGTGTAAAAAATTTCAGGGTCTCCGAAAAACCTATAAAATTTTCCAAAAAAAACAAGAAAATACGTGTCCATAGATTCCCTTCAGTAGGGTGGATATTAACCGGCCAGTACAAATTATGTTATTAATTCAGGGTAGGTACCTACTTATCTCGGTAGTATTGCAAATATGATGAAAAAAGCAAAACCATTGCCGGAATTTTGTAAGGAGATGCGCCGGTACCTACCGGAATGGTTAGTTGGACAATTATTTAGGTTTTTGATGCAATTTAATTTACTAAGGTAATGTTGTTTCCACGATACTGAATAATTTAACAATTTTTTAAAGTTCATTTTCACTTTCTGTGTAAGTTCTGTTTTTTTATCAGTAAATGCCAGTTGCATCATAAAACTGAAATAATTACAGAACTTGAATAGAATTCGAACCGAACTTTTACAGAACGTTAAAATTGACTTGAAAAATTGAAGAATTTCTAATTTCGTTAAACAACCTAGCCTAAAGATGAGTTCTTTTTTACGTATGTATGCAAGTACCTATACTCAGAATATAAGTAGGTTCCTACCTGCACATAAACACTCGATATCATTCGACGATATTGCATACGTATTAGTTTTCTAATTTTACAATTAAATTACTCGAAGTTGAACGGAATATTTTTTTTAAAGTATTAAATTCATATAGCGCTTTATTTTAAGCAGTAAAACTACTGGTGAGTTCTGGCATTATAAAATTTGTATGAAAATGTACGTACGCTCATAACTTCCGAAGGACTGCAACAAATTGAAAAATTCTTTTTTTGTTGTGATCGTTATTGTTAGTACAAGGTTTGTATAAAATTACTGGTGAGTTCTGGCATTACGAAATTTGTAAAAAAAAAAATATAGGTGGTGCGCGAGCTGTTTGAAAAATAAATGTACCGGGAATTAGTGTATGTAATGCGGCAGCTGGGGGGGGGGGTGAAAACAGGAAGGGGGGAGGGGAGCCTGGGAGGGGGGAGGGGAACTCGGGAGGGGGTTTACGATACGGAGAAGCCTAGCAGTGAAGTGGGCTGAGGGAAGGTGTGGGAGGCGGAGTGGAAAGGGGAAGAGGACGCTGGTGAGGAAGGGGGGGGGGATTCCTGGTTCCTGTATACAATAGTGAGCTCTGGCAACACGAAATTACGCATTGCTAAACCGTTCATCCGATTGTGATGAAACTTTGGGGATTTGACGTGTGCATTTCTACAATGGTGTTTATATACTAACGTATAGTAGGTTTTTGCTGCTAGGTCCTGCGGACGGCTTTATACATAGTTGTGTGTTTAACCGCTAAGCGTTGCTAAACCATTCATCCGATTGCAATGAAAATTTGTAGATTTGATGTGTGAATGCCCACGACAATTTCTGTATACAAAAGTGAGCTCTGGCATCATGAAATTACGCATTGCTAAACCGTTCATGCGATTGCGATGAAACTTTGGGGATTTGATGTGTGCATGCCTACAATGGTGTCTATATACTAACGTATGGCAGATTTTTGCTGCTAGGCCCTGTGGGCGGCTTTATATATATTTGTAGTTTAACCGTAGGTACCTACCCGCTTACTATGATTTTTTTTCTGTCAGTTAGTAAGTCAAGTTAGTTTTAACCCGTTAGTTGCTTTGCAACGGGCAAACTTCTAGTTATATATTAATGCTCAGTTTTGAAGACGAGCTCACTTTTTTTTGATGGGAAAATCGACCTCACCGCCCCTGGAGTTTCACCAACCTCAAGGTTCACTTTGGCTTGCCAAAAAAATTCAGTGCTTTTGATGGATCCGAAAACGACCTCTCCGCTCCTCGAGTTTCAAAGACCGCAGAGACCATTATCGGATCCAGGGGAGCGTGCCAAAAGTCTCCAGATTACGGACCATTTTTCATACAAAACACCGCTGCACGGTTAGCAGCGCACCCAAACGGCGAAAACTACAATTAAATCTATCACTGACGGAGAAATTCGGCTTAGTTCTATTTCCCGCCGTCAGGTTCACCCGTTGAAACGGCGCGACGTACGCGTAGGCTCAAAAAGGGAAAGAAAAAAGTCTTTTTTGGGTACGAAAGCACACTTTTCAGTACTTGAGAAAACTACGGAAAAATTAAGCATTTTGTTTGCCTACATTTTTGCTAGCGATTTATTCACAGAAAACTGAAGCAAATCAGCGGCAAAAACTGGAACCTCAAATAAAAGTACTCAATTCGGCTCAGTTATATTTCCTGCCGACAGGTGTACTTCAAAAAAAAGATGTCATTTTGGCCATTAGTTTCAATGCAAAAGAAATTGCTACGAATGTTGAGTTAGGTCAGGATTCTTACATGTCAAAACAAAACGGATCTCTCAGCGGTTTGGGTTGTTGTTTTTCGGGAAACGGCATTGCGGCCGGAAAAACGATTCCGGCTTGGATGTTTTTGAAAAAGTCGGTACCCGAACATATTCCGCGTCTTTTGATACCAATATGAGGTGTCTGTCCCATGTAAAAAAGTTCAGGGTCACCGAAAAACCTATAAAATTTTCCAAAAAAAACAAGAAAATACGTGTCCATAGATTCACTTCAGTAGGGTGGATATTTACCGGCCAGTAAAAATTATGTTATTAATTCAGGGTAGGTACCTACTTATCTCGGTAGTATTGCAAATATGATAAAAAAGCAAAACCATTGCCGGAATTTTGTAAGGAAAAGCGCCGGTACCTACCGGAATGGGTAGTTAGACAATTATTTAGGTTTTAATGCAATTTAATTTACTAAGGTAATGTTGTTTCACCGATACTGAATAATTTAACAATTTTTTTAAGTTCATTTTCACGTTCTGTGTAAGTTCTATTTTTTTTTATCAGTAAATAATACAAAAATATCTATAGAATTTGAATAGAATTCGAACCGAACTTTTACAGAAATTACTCGAAGTTGAACGGGATATTTTTTTTAAAGTATTAAATTCGTATAGCGCTTTTTTTAGCAGTAAAACTACTGGTGAGTTCTGGCAATATAAAATTTTTATAAAAATGTACGTACGCTCATAACTTCTGAAGGACTGCAACAAATTGAAAAATTCTTTTTTTGTTGTGTTCGTTATTGTTAATACAAGGTTTGTATAAAACTACTGGTGAGTTCTGGCTTCACGAAATTTGTATAAAAAAATTTAATATGTGGCGCACGAGCTGTTTGAAAACTAAATGTACCGGGAATTAGTGTATGTAGTGTGGCAGCTTTTTGCTGCTAGGTCCTGCGGGCGGCTTTATACATAATTGTGTGTTTAACCGCTAAGCGTTGCTATACCATTCATCCGATTGCGATAAAAAATTGTAGATTTGATGTGTGCATGCCCACGACGGTTTCTGTATACAAAAGTGAGCTCTGGCATCATGAAATTACGCATTGCTTAACCGTTCATCCGATTGCGATGAAACTTTGGAGATTTGATGTGTGCATGCCTATGTGTTATTGGTGTCTATATACTAACTTATGGCAGGTTTTTGCTGCTAGGCCCTGTGGGTGGCTTCATATATATTTGTATGTTTAACCGTAGGTACCTACCCGCTTACTATGAAATATATATTTTTTTTCTGTTAGTAAGTAAGTCAAGTTAGTTCTAACCCGTTAGTTGCATTTGCAATGGGCATAAGCTAGTTATATAGTATTGTCTGGTTTCGATCGACCGCTCACTTTTTTCTTGACGGGAAAATCGACCGCACCTCCCCTTAAGTTTCACCAACCTCAAGGTTCACTTTCGGGTGAAGAACTTTAAGACGGCCCTTGCACGCCAAAACGACCTCCGGGCTGTTTGAATTTCACCCATTCTAAGGTTCACTCTCCCTCAAATACCCGTGTCCGGTAAAATGTATGGGAAATTTGTATGGAAAATTCAGCCAAAAAATGTGTCGATCATCTCAAGCCAGAATGGACCTCGGCGCTCGGTATTTCGGAACAATTTAAAGTTCACAATCCTTTGAATTCGTTTGGCACTAGCAATTGTTTCTGAGAGACCGTTTACTGAGGAGGTGAAATTCAATCGCGGAAATAGAGTTTTTTTGTAGACAAAATTAACGTCGTTAGCGATTTATTCTCTCATACGAATTAACGGCGAAAACTAAAACTTCTCATTAAATAAACCAATTCGGCTCAGTTATAGTTCCCGCCGACAGGTTCGCATTAAAAAAAACAACCACAAATTAGGCCTTAGTTTCAATGCAATGGAAAATACTAGAGAGAATGTTGAGACAGGTCAGTTATCAGTTATCCGAGATGTCAAAACAAAACGGATCTCTCAGCGGTTTGGGTTGTTGTTTTTCGGGAAACGGCATTGCGGCCGGAAAAAACGATTCCAGCCTGGATGTTTTTGAAAAATACGGTACCCGGCAATATTAGGCAACTTTTAACACCAAAATTTTGTGTTAGTTCCATGTAAAAAATTTCAGGGTTGCCGAAAAACCTATAAAATTTTCCAAAAAAAACAAGAAAATTGGTGTCCATAGATTCACTTCAGTAGGGTGGATATTTACCGACCAGTAAAAATTATGTTATTAATTCAGGGTAGGTACCTACTTATCTCGGTAGTATTGCAAATATGATGAAAAAAGCAAAACCATTGCCGGAATTTTGTAAGGAGATGCGCCGGTACCTACCGGAATGGGTAGTTAGACAATTATTTAGGTTTTAATGCAATTTAATTTACTAAGGTAATGTTATTTCCACGATACTGAATAATTTAACAATTTTTTTAAGTTCATTTTCACGTTCTGTGTAAGTTCTATTTTTTTATCAGTAAATGCCAGTTGCATCATAAAACTGAAATAATTACAGAACTTGAATAGAATTCGAACCGAACTTTTACAGAATGTTAAAATTGACTTGAAAAATTGAAGAATTTTTAATTTCGTTAAACAACCCAGCCTAAATATGAGTTCTTTTTTACGTATGTATGCAAGTACCTATACTCAGAATATAAGTAGGTTCCTACCTGCACATAAACACTCGATATCATCCGACGATATTGCATACGTATTAGTTTTCTAATTTTACAATGAAATTACTCGAAGTTGAACGGAATATTTTTTTAAAAGTATTAAATTCATATAGCGCTTTATTTTAAGCAGTAAAACTACTGGTGAGTTCTGGCATTATAAAATTTGTATGAAAATGTACGTACGCTCATAACTTCCGAAGGACTGCAACAAATTGAAAAATTCTTTTTTTGTTGTGTTCGTTATTGTAAGTACAAGGTTTGTATAAAATTACTGTTGAGTTCTGGCATTACGAAATTTGTAAAAAAAAAAATTATAGGTGGCGCGCGAGCTGTTTGAAAAATAAATGTACCGGGAATTAGTGTATGTAATGCGGCAGGTGGGGGGGGGGGGTGGAAACAGGAAGGGGGGAGGGGGACCTGGGAGGGGGGGAGGGGAACTCGGGAGGGGGTTTACGATACGGAGAAGCCTAGGAGTGAAGTGGGGTGAGGGAAAGTGAGGGAGGCGGAGTGGAAAGGGGAAGAGGACGCTGGTGAGGAAGGGGGGGGGAAGGGGATTGGAACAAATGAGAAAGGACACGCAGGTACCAGCTATCTTCTATATATATAAAAATCAAAAAAATGTTTGCATGTATGTATGTCCGCTATGCGTTGCTAAACCATTCATCCGATTGCGATGAAACATTGGGAATTTGATGTGCGCATGACTGCTATGGTTCCTGTATACAATAGTGAGCTCTGGCAACACAGAATTACGCATTGTTCATCCGCTTATCCGATTGTGATGAAACTTTGGGGATTTGATGTGTGCATTTCTACAATGGTGTTTATATACTAACGTATGGCAGGTTTTTGCTGCTAGGTCCTGCGGGCGGCTTTATACATAGTTGTGTGTTTAACCACTAAGCGTTGCTAAACCATTCATCCGATTGCGATAAAAATTTGTAGATTTGATGTGTGCATGCCCACGACGGTTTCTGTATACAAAAGTGAGCTCTGGCATCATGAAATTACGCATTGCTAAACCGTTCATGCGATTGCGATGAAACTTTGGGGATTTGATGTGTGCATGCCTACAATGGTGTCTATATACTAACGTATGGCAGATTTTTGCTGCTAGGCCCTGTGGGCGGCTTTATATATATTTGTATGTTTAACCGTAGGTACCTACCCGCTTACTACGAAATATTTTTTTTTCTGTTAGTAAGTCAAGTTAGTTTTAACCCGTTAGTTGCATTTGCAACAGGCATAAGCTAGTTAAATTGATTGTGCGATTTATAAGAAAGGTATTTTATGATTTTTTTTCTGAATCGTTTCAATTTTGTTTCTATGTACTGGATAAAATAAAGACCACTCATTTGACACAAACTCTAGGTGGCTTCGTACATATTCAAAGTATAGTTGTTTGATAATTACAGTGTTACTCAATAGTTAGAGTCCGTCAAATAAGAGTAGAAAATAAATAAAATGGAACTAAGAATTTTTTAGGCTGGCCACACCAATTTATCTGTCAAATATTCTTTAAAATTGCAATGACACAGAAAATTCAAAACACCGTATACACATTTAAAAAAACATTTTTTTGTTCTTAAAAAAAAAATTAAATCGAATAAGCACTATTGTGAAGGTACCTACGAAATGACATAAATTTGATTAAATCGTGCTTTACAAAGTGATTGGCTTTCATTTAATTTAACTTAGATTTGAATTTAACAGTAGGTGGAAAGGAAGAATCATTAATGGTGAGTTTAGTCACACTTCTTTTAGATCTGAATGAGTTAAATATATTCAGATCTAAAATTAGAGGCATGATTTAAAGCCCGGGCAACGCTAGGTACTTAAGTTAGTATTAAATAAATATGAGCAATTTCTAAAGTGTGCTTTATATTTTATTATTTTAACACAAAATTGCAAAATGTTATTCTTCATTATGTTAACACAAAATTTCAAATGTTTAATAATAATATAACCTAAATGTAATTCTATTTTTGAGATCAGTGGGTATCTATATAGCAATGATTAATGCCTTTTTAATTTTTAATAAAAATGTAGGTTACACAGCTTTAGATTAACACCATGGTTATATTTTTAGTATTGCCATTTGGGCAACGGTGGCGCCCTCATTTATATTCTACTCTTATTTGACGAACTGTACAGTGAATTCTTTTGTATTTCTTACAATGAAACCATGCATTTTAGCTTCTTTATTTGTTATTTGATTGATATTGTAACTTACTATCGAGAATCACACCTAGATCGCGAATATTAGAGTAGGTTACAATTACAATTTTGTTTTCATTTAATAGATATTGATGTATAATTTTTTTGTCATTTCTGTGAATATGACGTGATGACTTGATGACTTTTAACTGTTTAAAAATAACTGGTTATTCTCTCAATACATAGCTACGCTGTTTAAATCATCCTGTAATTTGATACAATCATTTAGGTCATTTATGGGTTTGTACAGTTTGGCGTCATCGGCAAATAATTCTAATTTTGAGTATATTACTACATTCACTATGTCATTAATATATAAAATAAAAAATAACGGACCGAGATGAGATCCTTGCTGAATGCCTGAGGAAATACCTTTGATATCAGATTTAAAACCCTTTATTGCTACCGCTTGTAATCTATTGAGTATGTACGAAGTTACCCAGCGAAACAAGTTACCACATATGTCAATAGACCAAAGTTTCTTCATTAATAATTTTTGATTGATTTTATCAAAAGCTTTGGAAAAATCAGTATACAGAGCATCTACTCGAGTGCGGTTGTCCATGTGATTAACAATAAAATCGGTGAATAAAACAAGATTGCTTTCTACACTTCTGCTTTTTATGAAGCCATGTTGTTTTGTTATAATAAGGTTTATTTGTGAACTCAAACATTGACAGACTATTGTTTCCATTAATTTACTATAAATTGAAAATTTAGAAATGGGTCGATAGTTTTTACCATTACTTTTATCGCTATTTTTGTGGATTGGAGTTGTGAAAGCTTTTTTCCAGATATCTGGTACAGTGCCTTCAAGTATTGATTTATTAAATATAATACAGTTACATTTTAACACATACATCTTTTATTTATTTTGAATGGTTTTCTCATTTGGATCATTAATATCGATGGCAAGACAATGGAGAACAGCAAGAGCTATAATACAACTGCCGTAAGTTAGTGTTGAAAATGCACATATTATTCTCAACAATCCAATTATTTTCAACACTGCAAAATATACATTCAACACTGGAAAGTGTGCACAAGATATTGAAAAATCTATTAAAATGCATTATTTTACATTTCTGGCAACTGATGTAGATGTTCATCATTGTCACTTTTAAAATTTTAATAAAGAAAGACAAACATTCCCGGGTTAACGAATAACCCAACAATGTTTGAAAATCTACTACCACCACACTAAGCGGAAAATGTTGCTTGAGTCGTGATTGAGGGCTTAGCCAGCCAAGGAATCGAACACACGACGCCCGGGTGAGACCCAAATGCGATGCCCACTCAGACACTGACCCGGTTCATTAAAACTGATATGAAGTGTTTTAAAAATAATTAGTGCGTGTTAATGATTTTTTTTTTTAATGTTAGCTCCACATAGGAAGCCCTGAAGAAAATAAATCTCCTCAAGGCCTATGTCATCTTTGGGGATGCTGTGCAGGGGTCTTTTTAGGAAAGGTAGGAGTGGAAGTTTTGGGAAGGTAAAAGGTATGGTGGGTGGGTAGTAATCTGGGGTTAGTATGTCCAGAAGTGATGGACATATGAATCCATCCCTTCCACTGCGGTGTGCAAGGTGATGTTCTGAGAGAGTCATTCCTGATCCGGCCTGCCACGTAGGCAAGCAGCCATAACTTCCGCCAAGATCTGGACAAACCTCACTAAATGAACCCAGGCACTCCTGCTAAGTCACCAAACGTAGAAAACCACTTGGGGTGACCTATGACAGAGGCGTTGGTTATCCAATAAATTGTTCCTGTGGCAGCAGTACTCATACCCGCCTCCCAATATTTTTTTCTTTATTTTATGCTGTTGTCATCCAACAGCAAGCTCATGAAGGTGTCTAGGTTTTACATTTGTGTATTTCTTTTTAAAAAAATTATAATGTCACCCTGACAAAAGTAATTTACAAAATGTTGTATAATAAATAGTTAAGGTGATACTTAAAAGAATTCATAATCTGCTCTTTCGTAGATGGCACTAGTTTAATTATTTTAGGTTGAAAAGCTTTTTGCAAATTATGCCTACTATTCAGTATAAATATGAATAAATAGTTTTGTCATTAAAAAAACTCAAATCTTTCAAGAAAGGCTACCAAATACAATATTGCATTGGTGATTCAATCCAATATTGTATTAGTTAGCCTTTCTTGAAAGATTTTAACTTAACACCTTTAACTACGAGGGTAGGCTGAAAAGTAATGCACACATGCTTGTACAGTGCGAAAAAAATGAACTTCAGAAAAACGCCAATATGGAAGTGACATTCCTCCTCTATACGTACCCGCAAGTTTGAGGTTGTTGAATTCATCCAGTGTATTTTGAGAAGCGGAAGTATGGAGACATGTTTTAGTGGGTGACCCGACAATTCATCCTGCGACAATTCATCCTGCGACAGTTCATCCGGCGACAGTTCATCCTGCCGACAGTTCATCCTGCCGACAGTTCATCCTGCCGACAGTTCATCCTGCCGACAATTCATCCGGCGACAATTCATCCTTCCTGATCATTTAGAAGATTTTTTCTTCAAGTAAGAATGCAAAGTGGATATACGGCCGTACAACCAAAATCGATATACTTATATCTGAAGGCATCTTGAGTGGAAATCCGCTGTAAAAATATTTTTACTAACAATAATTTCGACTCTCCGAAGAAGCATGCGTTAATAACAAAATACGACATACTTATACGTGCAGTCGGCTTAGCAAAAAACCGTAAAGATTCCTACTTGCATATAATATAACTTTTTTATCTGAAATTAACACCATCTTTTTAGGGTGAATTGACTAATTTAAAAAAAAAACAGAAGAGTCCCAACCGTCTCGAGCCAGTGAGTGCCAATGGCATCCCCAATTTTGGTATGGTGTGATGCTGAAGGCAGTGGGGAGGGGAAGGAGATGTGGAAAACGTATCTTCCTGGCTATTCAGATCTAGTCACCAAACACGGCTTAAGCCATTTCAAGTAATTAGACTAAACCAATATACACTGTACAACAGCGAAAAAATTTAAACAAATCATATGAGTGGGGAGGGGAAGGAGATGTGAAAAAATTTGCTGATTTGAAAAAATGCTATTCAGATATAGTCACCAAACACGCCTAAAGCCATTTCAAGTAACGTTTCAATTCTGAATGAATACTGACGAATAGCAAAATACGATATACTTATATGTGCATCTACTTAAGACTTAGGAGGCGGAAATGTTTACCGTCGCCCCGGGAACTATTTATTGGATAACCAACACCCCTGCCATAGGTCATCCCAAGTGGTTCGCTACAATTGGTGAATTATAAGGGTTCTTTTTTAAATTTTTCTTTATTCATTACCTACAAAATATGGTTACATAATTTTGAATAACAAATGGGACGCGTTATGTCAAATCTCTTGTTTGTTACGTTTAAAAACAAAAAAAATGCAAACCAACTGGCGAAAAAGTGTAACCATCGGATAAATCGTCCGCGAATTATTCTGTGAGAGTGTTATTTATTTAAAGTTTGGAAAGTTAGATTGTTAAATTTAATTTCTGATTACAGTGACAGCTAAGTGACTTTATCATGAACAAAATACATCGACCTTTACACGAATCTTATAAAAATGCAGTGAAATAAGTGTTAAATCCTGTTAAAGTGACAATTGCGCATCGAATGAGATTACTCTCGTCTCGCGAAATATCGTTTTTAGTGAACTTTTGTCATTTTTTCTTAATGATAATATTATCAAAAATAAACAAAAACATCTCTGATTATCTCGTTCATAAAAAATAAATATCTTAGTAAAGAGAATAGTGGAATTCAAAGATACAATCTTAGTGAAAAATTATATATAATTATCTGTGTTCAATTTATGCAAATTAACAAAAAATAGTGATTTAAAAACTCGACTCGGTCGTTCCTGTATTGATCGCAAATCTAGTCGAGCTGGACTGATTGCCCACACTCGAGTTTTCAGACGCAAAGCTGAATAACATCAATACTGTGTTTTAAATATTGTTATTTTTATGTCATAAGTTTGTGTTAAAAAAAAAACATGAATCGTCCTAAAAAACGAAACTTGAACACGATGATGTCTCCTAGTACAGATGATATGGGAGGAAAGTGCCTCATGATTGAGGATGCAGATGAAAACAACTCGGTTACGTCATCCAAAGGCTCAGACGTCACCGAAGCAGAATATCCTTGCGCTTCAGGAATAGATGTGTTAAACGAAGCTCAAGCACATTTGACGGCTCTACAAAACGTGTTGGCAGAGAAGCAATCAAAGGTCTCAAAAGACCAGCAGCTGAGGATTGCTAAATACATATCGGAAGTCTTCAGATCCGTATCGCAGCTTTTATTGGAGCGCGAGACCATTCGTGCTGATTTAGCTACAGTGACCGCGCAACTAAAAATGGCAGAAATAAAAATCCGCCATGAGAAGAGGGAAAATCGACACCTAGAACAAAAAATAATTCAATTAGAATCTGATCTTGGACCGGTAATGAGGAGGGTGGCGGTGGCAACGGAGGCTACCCTCTCTTTTGCTGACATCGCCCGCAAACAACCTACTGATGCTCACCAACCCCCACCCATCACTCAACATGGACATCGCGTTGGACCACCAAGACCTGCCGTCTGTATCTTTCCAACGGATGCGGATGCCGCCAAGGACTCTGACGATACCAAAAAAATCATTGAGGACATAATTCGTCCATCTGAACTAGGCGTTCGGGTAACGGGAATCAAAAAAATTAGAAATAAAGGCATTCTAATAAACACGGCAACCGCAGGCGAACAGCAAAAATTACTTAATGCACCCTGCTTCGACAAATCGAGCAAACTTAAGGCCCGACTGCCGACAAAGCGACTACCGAGACTAATTTTCTTTAATGTACCCCGGGACCTGGCTGACGAAGAATTTTTAAGGATGGCTCTTACTGGTGTTCCCAACATTGAAGACATTGAAGGAACTATTGAGTCTTGCACATTAAGTCACTTGGCTGGTGCTCGTACAGGAAACACCTGCCATCGTATTTATTCAGTACCCGCTACCGTACGTAAATTTCTGGTGGAACAAGAAAAGGTATATATATGCTCAGGGTGGCCACAGGACCTGGAAAACCTGGAAAACCGGGAATTATCAGGGAATTTTACCGGACCTGGAATTATCAGGGAAATGTCAGGGAATTTCAAATTTTTTTTTATAATATCAGGGAATTCCAAAATAAAACTAAATTCATTATTTTGCGATTTGTGAAACCCCAAAGTTGTGTTTTATTACTTTTACTTGCGACGCACAGTGGACGGAATGAAGAAAAAACACGAATTAATTCCTTGCTGACTAAATATTAATGCATATCATTTTTATTTTTTTGATCTTATTAATGAATTATAACTATTTTGAAGTAAAAATCATTAATTTACTCTTCCGTAGAAATTTACAACAACAAAATAATACATTGTGAAAATATACAAATATCTAGGCAAATAAAACATATTAATTTTAAATTTTACATATTATATTTCACATATATAAACAAAAAAAGACGGGCAATAATTAGGTGCTAAAGGTGTTTGCGCTGTCATTGGAGTCAAAATCATCACACAAATTTCCAGAACCATTGAACGAATTTTTAGTAGACTTTAAACTTCAGTAGGTAAATAGAACCTTTTTTTTAGGAAATGGTCGCAAAATGCAAATTCATTTCTTATTATCTCGGGAGTTTCTTTTTTAAATTATAATCTTATTGGTCTGAAGTTCCTTGTAGATGAAGACCGTTGGGTTTAGCTATATAAGTCTTGCTTCTTGAGTTTCCTTCGCTGTAGAGCTGAAGTGGCACCTACGACGTTGTAGGGAGTCATCATGATATTCTCCATCACTATTTTCTTCCTTGATCTAGAACCACTTTCTTGAAATACTATTATTGGTCTACCGAAAGATTTGGAGACAACTGTCATTTCTGACAACCACTCTACATTATGTTTTTCAAACCTCACAATAATAACTGCGGCTTTTTCTCCATTTCTTCACCGATTGCAGTGAAAAATATTGTTTCATGTGATATTTTTTTAGTATCTCTTCTAATGTTAATGTTTTTTTTTGTTTATTTGTCTATTTTTGTCTGGTCTTTTCATTTATTCACAAATTGTCTTCAGGCGAAATATCATAAATTTGTAACAAGTGAATTTTGTTTTTAATGGATTATTGGGATGCAAATAAATAATAAATGCTATAGATGACGGAATTCCCTTTATTATTTATCTAATGAACGATACCCCCTTATATCAATTAAACATATCAGGGAAAAATGTAGAAACTGCCCTGGAAAACCTGGAATTATCAGGGAATTTTGAAAACCGTTTTTTGTGGCCACCCTGGCTGGACTGTTTGCCGCGTCAGAGATTTCATTGGCCTTACTGTCTGCGCTAAATGTCACATGATTGGTCACTCATACAAATATTGTAGAGATACCAAACCAACATGTGGACACTGTGCCCAACAGAATCACACCGGTGAGGCTTGCCCGAATTCCTCCACCAAACCAGTTTGCGCAACATGCACCAGATTTGGAAAGCCTGCTGATCATTCAACTGGAGACAGGGACAACTGCCCGGCCTACATGGCTGCCCTCAAGAAAGACCTTGCTACAATAGATTATGGAGTGTAATAGATACGAACGCAAGTGCCTAACTATCGATGAATATACTCCTGTGAATAGCTGTCTTCGAATCATGTACATGAACGCGAGAAGCATCCGGAACAAATTTGACAAAATTGAAGAAAAACTCAGAGGAATACGCGATATTGTCCATGTCCTTGTCATCACTGAAACATGGCTTGATGTTGGAGAAGAAAAGTTTTTTGGGTTAAAAGGCTACAACTGTGCGTTTGCTTCTCGCCCCAAAGAGGGAGGAGGTGGTGTCGCCATATATGTACTGGACTCTATGAAGTACTCTATCATTGATAAATTTTCCAACGAAAATTCATTTTTAGGTATAAGTGTATGTAGCAAGGATAGGAAACCAGTTAACATTTATGCCATCTTGAGGTGATTTTTCACGAAAACGGCGCTATATAAATTAGCCAAATATTATTATTATCTATCGGAAACCCAACCCTAACATACACGATTTCCTGACACATTTGGAAAAAATACTAGACAAAAGCAGAAAAGATACATTAATACTCGGAGACTTTAATATTGACACTACCATAAACACATCCTCTTCTTTAAATTATCTCAAAACCTTAGAAACATACAATTTCTCAATACAAAACAAATCATTTCCCACTAGAGTCACTAACACGAGCAGCACACTTATAGATCACGTCATATCAAATAGACTAAATATTCCAACTACCGTATCAAACGTAGATGACCCACTTAGTGACCATAACATTCTTATTATTGATTTCAAGAATAACTTAAAAAAATGGTCTAATAATAGGGACAAGCCGCGCCTTACAAAACCTGTCATCAACAATATGGCAGTAAAATCCTATTTTGCAGCTAACAAATTCACCATCAATTCAACCAAACCAGAAGAGAGTTATAAAGATTTTAACGATTATGTCAAAAGTGCAATAGAAGCAGGTAAAACTACACCTAAAGTGAAAATAGGAAATCAACAACACCTAAATACACCGTGGTTCGACTCTAAACTGAATTCGCTAATTAAGGAAAGAAACCAGCTTCACAAGCAATGGAAACAAGACCCAGGTAATATGACTCTTGCGGTACATAAAAATAAACTGAGAAATTTAATTACTAATTATAGGAGAAGTTTGAAACACAAATATTATGTCAATAGCTTTCAAAAAAACCTGAATAACCCCAGAAAAACTTGGAAAACCATTAATTCAATTCTGTCTAACCGTGCACATAAACCCTCCAACACCATCGAATCTCTCATCATAAATAATTGTGGGGTTAGGGAACCCGGTCAAGTAGCTTCAGCATTTAATGAGTTCTTCTTATCGGTTGGAGAAAAATTGGCAGCTGCCATTCCATCATTCCCGGATGACTGTAATACTATTTATGTAAAACCAAAGGCACGTCAATCATTATATATGGCTAGGACAAATAAGGGTGAGGTATTAAGGATCATCTCGAAACTTAGGTCGAATGCAGCGGCAGGTATCGATGGAGTAACCCCGTGCATCCTTAAAACCTGTAAAGAAGAACTAGCTGGGCACCTAGTGCAACTTATCAATTCCTCTATAGGCTCGGGAGTATTTCCAGATCAATTAAAGCTAGCAAAAATTATACCAATTTATAAAGAAGACTGCAAAAAATGTATTTCTAACTATCGCCCAATATCGGTTTTATCAGTATTTTCAAAGGTGTTCGAGACTATTATAAAGGATAGACTTCTAAAATATATCTCTAACAACAATATCCTAACACCACAACAATATGGCTTTCGAAAAAACTCCAGTACCCAATGTGCCACCTTCGATTTCATCTCGAACATTCAGCAGTACATAGACCAGGGCGAATACGTAGCAGCTATTTTTATAGACCTAAAAAAAGCCTTTGATACAGTAGATCATGAAATACTCCTACAGAAAATGGAACATTTGGGTATAGTTGGAAAATCTTTAAAGCTTCTCCGAAGTTACCTATCTGATAGATTTTGCCTTGTCGACATCGAAGGGAACCTAAGCGACTTTGGAAAAATCACATGTGGAGTGCCACAAGGCTCGATTCTGGGACCCCTACTTTTCTTACTATACATCAATGATATAACTAAATGCGGCATCTCGGGAAAACTTCAACTTTACGCTGATGATACCGTGATTTACTATCGTTGCAAAAATCTGGGGGAACTTGAATCTCTAATGAATAAAGATCTCGCAAAGCTAGCTAAATGGCTGCGAATAAATAAATTAAGCCTCAATGTCAAAAAAACCCACTACCTCACTTTCGGGAAAAAAGATTATATGAGCATGAATATTACTCTTGGAAATGAAAAGCTCCAAAATGTACAAGTAACGAAATATTTGGGGTTATTCATAGATTCTAACCTGACGTGGAACTCTCATGTTGAATATGTAAAATCCAAAATTTCCCCGATTACTGGTGTACTCTATCGACTTCAAGATGTGCTCCCCATAGCTTTACTGCATGCCACATATTATGCTCTGATCCACTCTCACCTAAGTTATCTGGTTAGTATCTGGGGCACCATTACTAAGAAACAAATATCCGAAATACAAGTAATCCAAAATAGAGCCATAAGAAATATATACCATTTACCATGGGATACCCATGTCAAAGATATATACTCACTGACACAAATACTTCCCTTTACCATTCTGCCAAAATATAGCATCACCACTGCCATCCTACAAATAATTCAACACTCCTCACACACCAACACTAAACCAGCCTTTAATTCCGATATACACCAGCACAAAACACGATCCCAAAATCAAATACACTTAGCATCATCTACCCACACAACTAAATTTGGTATTAAATCATTACAATATATTGCAAATATACAATACAATGCATTACCTAATGAAATAAAGCAACCAGTAGATAACAAAAAAAAATTAGTTAAAACGCTTAAAGAACATTTCCTGAAAATGTTTTTAAACCAGTGAATATTTGCTCGCCTTCATACGTTTTTTTTTAATATGTTTTATGTGTATGGATGTCCTCAGTATTTCTAAAATCTCTATTCTTGACAATGCATTTTTTTCCCCTTTTCATGTTGTATTTTTTAAACGTGTAATATTTGTGTAAAATGTACTCTTATGTGTTTGTCCTTCCCGTAATGAGTTTTTTCTCAACTCATTGGGAATAATGTGTTACTTACCATGTTTTTGTAATACATTATAATTAAATAAATAAAAAAATAAAATAATTAGTGGATTTTTCGACCACCATGCTAGGCTGATGCCCGTGTTATGGTGGTTGATTATATGCCCGTGTTATTGTTGCCCGGGTTCTTGGAGTGATGTTTGTCAAGGTCATGTTGTTACTTTTCCTCACCTAATGCGTGGCGGTCCGGATCGGGAGAGATTACTTGAGGCAGACGTAATCAGGACATCTCTAGCCATACTCTCTCGACCTTGCACCACAATTTGTCTGACTAGTCAGATCTAGTCACCATACACGGCTAAAGCCATTTCAAGTAATCAGACTAAGCCTACATACACTGTACAATAGCGATTTTTTTTAAAGTCATATGATATAACTTTTTTATATAATTTTTTTTACTTTTTACTATAACACAAGAGCCCCAACTGCTCTCAACCATCTAGAGCCAGTGAGACTATGGCATTCCTCATTTTGATATGTTGTGAGGCTGAAGAAAGTGGGGAGGGGAAGGAGATGTGAAAAATTCTGCTGATGTGAAAAAAATGTTATTCAGATATAGTCACCAAACACGCCTAAAGCCATTTCAAGTAACGTTTCAATTCTGAATGAATACTGACTAATGGTAAAATATGACATACTTATATGTGCATCTACTTAAGATTTAGGAGGTGGACATGTTTTACCGTCGCCCCGGGAACCATTTATTGGATAACCAACACCCCTGCCATAGGTCATCCCAAGTGGTTCGCTACGTTTAGTGAATTATAAGGGTTGCCCGGGTTCTTGAAGTGATGTTTTCCAGGTCTTGGTGGCGAATGCCAGAGAGTAAATTATCTTTCTCATTGGAACCGCCCTGCACGATCGTAAGAACATAAGAACATATTTCAACGAAATGTGGATTTTCAGCCGCTGGCTGGTTAAACGCTCTTAAGATCGGAAATATACTTTTTAGGAGAGGAAGCATCTGATGGATGCACGATGAATATTAATAAATTTTTAAGTGGATGACTTAAGAGAAGTGATACTTATTTAAAAAATTCAAAACTGTCCACGACAGTGCCCAGTTCGTATGGAAGATAACGACTCCACCACGCCACCCTTCCCCTATTCTTTATTTGTGAAACCAAAGATAATAATCCGCTCCGGGCAGGTTAAATTTTATTACCTGAGACTGATAACCTATCAGTTTAATCATCTTAAGTAGATGCACATATAAGTATATCGTATTTTGCTATTCGTCAGTATTCATTCAGAATTGAAACGTTACTTGGAATGGCTTTAGGCGTGCTTGGTGACTATATCTGAATAGCATTTTTTCAAATCAGCAGAATTTTTCACATCTATAATATTATCATTAAGAAAAAATGACAAAAGTTCACTAAAAACGATATTTCGCGAGACGAGAGTAATCTCATTCGATGCGCAATTGTCACTTTAACAGGATTTAACACTTATTTCACTGCATTTTTATAAGATTCGTGTAAAGGTCGATGTATTTTGTTCATGATAAAGTCACTTAGCTGTCACTGTAATCAGAAATTAAATTTAACAATCTAACTTTCCAAACTTTAAATAAATAACACTCTCACAGAATAATTCGCGGACGATTTATCCGATGGTTACACTTTTTCGCCAGTTGGTTTGCATTTTTTTTGTTTTTAAACGTAACAAACAAGAGATTTGACATAACGCGTCCCATTTGTTATTCAAAATTATGTAACCATATTTTGTAGGTAATGAATAAAGAAAAATTTAAAAAAGAACCCTTATAATTCACCAATTGTAGCGAACCACTTGGGATGACCTATGGCAGGGGTGTTGGTTATCCAATAAATAGTTCCCGGGGCGACGGTAAACATTTCCGCCTCCTAAGTCTTAAGTAGATGCACATATAAGTATATCGTATTTTGCTATTCGTCAGTATTCATTCAGAATTGAAACGTTACTTGAAATGGCTTTAGGCGTGTTTGGTGACTATATCTGAATAGCATTTTTTCAAATCAGCAGATTTTTTCACATCTCCTTCCCCTCCCCACTCATATGATTTGTTTAAATTTTTTCGCTGTTGTACAGTGTATATTGGTTTAGTCTAATTACTTGAAATGGCTTAAGCCGTGTTTGGTGACTAGATCTGAATAGCCAGGAAGATACGTTTTCCACATCTCCTTCCCCTCCCCACTGCCTTCAGCATCACACCATACCAAAATTGGGGATGCCATTGGCACTCACTGGCTCGAGACGGTTGGGACTCTTCTGTTTTTTTTTTAAATTAGTCAATTCACCCTAAAAAGATGGTGTTAATTTCAGATAAAAAAGTTATATTATATGCAAGTAGGAATCTTTACGGTTTTTTGCTAAGCCGACTGCACGTATAAGTATGTCGTATTTTGTTATTAACGCATGCTTCTTCGGAGAGTCGAAATTATTGTTAGTAAAAATATTTTTACAGCGGATTTCCACTCAAGATGCCTTCAGATATAAGTATATCGATTTTGGTTGTACGGCCGTATATCCACTTTGCATTCTTACTTGAAGAAAAAATCTTCTAAATGATCAGGAAGGATGAATTGTCGCCGGATGAATTGTCGGCAGGATGAACTGTCGGCAGGATGAACTGTCGGCAGGATGAACTGTCGGCAGGATGAACTGTCGCCGGATGAACTGTCGCAGGATGAATTGTCGCAGGATGAACTGTCATGGAACCGTTTTAGTGTTATGTCAACGAAAGGTAAACAGCGTGCTGTTATTGAATTTTTAACTGCTAAAAAGTGACTCCTACTGAGATTCATCATCGCTTTAAGGATATTTATGGTGACAATGCTGTTGATAGGTATACTGTAAATCGATGGGTTATAAAATTTCATGATTGTGAGCCTGGAAAAACAATAATTGTTGACGAAACACGCAGCGGGCGTCCGATCATTAATATAGACGATAAACAATCCAAACTCATCCACGATTTGATTCAAAATGACCGGCGAATCACTCAAAAGCATATCACAAACCATTTTGGAATATCCAAGGAATGTATCGGCTTCATTGTTGAACGGTTAGGATACCGTAAAATCTGTGGATGATGGGTACCATGCCGTTTCACAGACGAGTACACACAGCGTCGATTAGAGCCTCTGCAAAACCTGAAGTTTGAACCGATTCCAGACCCTTCTCACTCCTTCGATCTTTCGCCGAGGGATTTAAATTTTTTTCCTCTACTTAAGAGACACCTCAAGGGTAATCATTACACCTCAGATGATGAGGTGAAGGCAGCTGTCAAGTCCTGGATTCGAGAAATGTCGGAAGAATTTTTCAGTTACGTAATGAAAAAACTTGTTATACGTAGGGAGAAATGCGTTAGCCTTAACGGTGACTACGTTCAAAAATAAATATATGATTTTGAAGATTAAGAATCGTACTTTGATGTAATTTTGGCCAGATCTTGCTATTTGTTTGTGTTTTAAAAGCATGTGTGCATTAATTTCAGCCCACCCTAGTATAATGAATACAACATCATTAAAAAGAAATATGGGTGGCGCCCTCAATCAGAATGAAAGTATTGGGTAATTTTATTTTGATGTTTAGCGACAAGATCGGGATAGGTAGGCACTTTCAAACCTTCCTCCTTACCCTCCCTTATTTTTGTTCCGCCTTGCCAAATTTCTTTAGTGTTGTAATTCCACTGGCAATAGAACTAATTCTACTGGAACTCTCTTGTATCTATAATATCCACTAAAAGTTGTTATATTTGTTTCAATATCTTATCTCTGTAATCTTATCCGGTTTGGAAAAGTGATATTAATAATTGATGACCTTGTTAAATATTCTATATTTTGTAGAATGTAAAATGGTAATGTATGTTGATGAGAGGATTATAATAAAAGGTGTAAAATGAATTTAGAAAGTATAAAAATGTATGATTTCATAAAAAAAAAATTGTTTAAATTATGTGGGGAAAAAAGGTGTTTATCTTTTTCTTGTTTCAGAAAGAGCCCTCAGTTTAAAGAAAATCATCTCTTAATAAAAAAACACAAAAAAGAAGGTACTTTATTGATGTCATTTTTAAAGAGAATAAATAAATAAAATACAAGCAGATAAATGATTTGTAATATAATTTTATTCAAAAAGTATAAATTATGTTTATGTTAAAAAAAATGTATATATTATTTAAATTTCACTGCATTCGGCAAATACTGATTACTCCTGGTGAAGGGTGGAACTTCTTTGGCGTTTTTCTTGGATTTCCAGTTGAATTTTATCTCAAAGCTTCAAGTAATAAAAGTCCATATTTTGGTTGACTGCGCTGGTTAATCTTAATCCATTTTTGGTTTGTCGCAATTAAAATTGTGAAAGTTATTCATTATTTTCCGTTGAAACAGATTACTTCATTTCTTGTAGTATCCGTTAGTGGTTCTTTCTTGTTTGGAGCGTTGGTGTAAGATTGAAGCCAATTTTTTAAAATCATTTCAGGTTAAAGTAACATTTGGAGTCATATTCTTCATAGCAGTGTTTTGGACGCAGATCAAGTGAGAAAAACTATACACAAAACAATGGCCACGATAATGAGAATTATAAGAACAATTCCCAATCCACATGTTAAAATATTAAAGGCTGTGCAAGCTAAACAGCTGAAGCAACCGCAGATTGTTTTACACATCTTGGATGATTCTTCAACAACTGCAACACAGAAATACTAATTACAAGTATTTAAATTCACAAATTTCACTTTGTTTTGCAGCTCTTTCACAGTGTCAAAAACATTCAATTCCTTCTGTTCGGTTTCGAATAATTTTCGACACTGGTTCCTAAGTTTTTTGTTACTCATAATATATCTAATCTCACCGATCTTATCCGTGTCGCTCGCAATGATAATATTAAGTATTGATTAATTATTATTTACGAAAATGACTCCAAATGGATAGGTACGCAAAACCACGCATAGCTAAATGGAAATAGAGAAGCAGGGTCGAACTTAAGCAACTAAAAGAAAAAGTATTAAGTATTGTATTTAATTACTGTGTATGTACTTAACTTATTTATTGTTATGTACTTTTTAATTTGCTTATTGCTATAAATATTTACTTATTATTATCTACTTCTTTCGTATCATAATTTACTTACTATACAATATTATAATTGTTTATTATTATTATTATGTACTTTATTTACTTATATTTATTTACTTATTATTAATAAATTGTTTATTATTGTTTACTCATAATTATATTATACATATTATATTTATTTCATAAACCATATAAATTCATTACATAATTGTTTATTATTATTTATTTTTTGTTAATAATTTAATGCTACTGTGGTATGATCACCCTATTATTGCATCTGGTAAGCCACAACAGGTACCTTGTATTTACATATTTTAATATTTAGTTTACAGTATAATGTTATTTTTGCCAACAATGAGCATACTGCCCAGCTGTAATAATTATTAATTAGTAATGTTTAAATAACTGTACTCAGTGCTTCTTTTGTAGGTTTATTATTATATTTCTTTTAATTTTAGGTATATGTATGTTTATTTTTTATTACATTATTGTAAAACTGCATATCTCGATACAGGAATGCCCTAGTGAGATGTGCAGCTTATGTTTTCATGTATTTCTTATTTTTTTCAATAAATAAATAAATTGTGTTACTGTTAAAACTTATCTATGTAATATTGTGCAGGAAAGGTGCTATTAGAGCTGTTCTTACAAACCACTGAGTCATTTCCCAGGTGATTGAACACCATAAAAATGAAAACACCATAACTTTAAAAAAAAAATATATAAAAATGAAAGTTTCTTTGTTTGTCCCATATGCACTCCTAAACCATTCAACCGGTTGCGATGAAACTTTGGTGATTAGTTGTGCACAAGCAAGCAAAGGTTTCTATATATAATGGTGAGCTCTGCCGTTATGAAATTTGCTTAAAAATTTTACCATAGGTGGAGAGCTAGTTTTAAAAATGTGTGTATTTCATATAGTTGAGCGGTAGAGAGCGAAGGGGAATTCGGGAGGGGGGGGTGAACAAATGACGGGGGTTCGCATGAGGAAAAGGGGTCACGAGAGGGGAACGAGGATTTATGGGAAAGGACATGCAGGGAGAAACAATATCATCGCAGGAAAGCAATACTGCTGTAACCGCCACAACCTACGAAAATACTTTTGAGGATTTTGAGGTGTACATCAGTTAAAAAAGGTAAACAATAGACAATCTTTTTTCCAAAAAAACATTTCGAAGTTCCTGTCTGCGTTTGCATGTTATCTCCATGATCTTAACATTTAATCTGGATGATTTATGGGCACTTCACGGCAAATCCACTGGAATTTTGATAAGGTCTGTAATGAAAACAGCAACCATCCTGCAGTGATCTCATATTATCTATATGTATGACTAAAACTACTGTGCTTTATCTACCAACATCTCTTTTCCATGAATTTGTTTTTACCGGTCTATAAATTAATATACCGGTCTATAATTTTTTTATATGCTGCTGACCATAAAACGAAGGCTATCAAATAAGGGATACCAAACCGCTGGAGTGTTTTAAAGAGATTATTACTTTTAACAAAATATACTATGATGGTCGAGGGTTAAGGCTCTTGACTAGCAATCCGGAGGTCGCGGGTTCAAATTTTTTTATTTGTGTTATTTCACAATTTATTAATTTAAAATAGCGGATTCCTTGGCAAAACAAGGAGCGTCCAACCCTATTGTTATCCTCGTAAACCATATTCCCCTATTTGATATTAAGATAGATCCTGCAATGTTTGGACAGAGTATTGGAACATTGCTTGTCAATCCAAGGAAGCCCGCTACGCCTCAATACAAAATGACTATCCCATCAAAACTGTGGTTTCAAAAATTCTCCCATTTTTCCAAAAAATAAATTTTCTCACTTATTCAAACGAAAATCGGACATTGTTCCGTTCCTTCTCACCTTTTTAAAATTCACATCCTTGACTCCCCAGATTGTATATTCTGTGGTCTAGATGTGGGAACTTTAGATTACAGTGAAACCCTCTTAAGAAGTTCTCTCTTAAGAAGTTTCGTGGCTTAAGAAGTTTAGTTTTTTCGGTCCCTCGGCCCAAAATTGGCCCAATTTTCCCCACATATAAGGTTTTCCTATTTAAGAAGCTTGTTTTTTCCGGTCCCTTGGAAAACTTCTTAAAGAGGGTTTCACTGTACATATTTTTTGGGTATCCCTCTCTAAATAAATATCCTCTCCTCTATCTAGCGTTATCTAAAATTGCCTCCCCTCCATTCAACATTTCATCTCTTCTAAGTCTGAACTCTACTCCAATTTTCCATATAATTCTGAAATTTGCTCATTTAAATAAAATTAATAAATAAATTCACCTTTCCTTTCTCTGTAATTTTAAATGATGGCCTAGAACACCCTTGAAGGGCGAAAGCCAGGAATAATTGGAAAAAAAAGAAATAATACATAGTATTTTTGCAGCATATTCCCGAATGGAAGGTACTTGTGTAAGACCATAATTCAGAAATGAAGCGTTCCTCCGGTACTTTTCTCATCTTTCTCCCCACTCCCTTCAATCTCACAACATACCCTAAGTGGGGATGCCGTAGTCTCACGGGCTCCAGACATTCAATTTTTTATTTTTTTATTATTTTAGCTCCACAGGAGAAGGCCCTAAGTAAAATTCCACTCAGGGCCTATGTCATCTTTGGGGATGCTGTGTGGAGGGTCTTTTTAGGGGAAGGAAGGAGAGGAAGTACTGGGAAGGAAAAAGGTATGAGGGATGGGTAGGAATCTAGGGGTCAGTGTGTTCATGAGTGACAGACAAATTAATCCATCCTTTCCACTGCGGTGCAAGGCAATGTTCCGAAAGAGTCCTGCTGGAGAGGTCAAAAGATCTCCCTCAACCAGTCTCTCCCGATCCAGCCTGCTACGGTGGGCAGACATATCCACCGCCAAGATCTGGACAAACCTGACTCCATGTACCCGGGCACCCCTTCTAAGTCACCAAACGTAGCGAACCACTTGGGGTGACCTATGGCAGAGGTGTTGGTTATCCAATAAACGGTTCCCGGGGCGGCGGTACCCATACCAGCCTCCCAAATTGAAAATTCACATAGCATTATTGCATGTACTAAAAAAATAATAAACCCGAAACCACATCAATGTGATAGATTTTATCATTTATTTTTTCATATTTCTTAAGACTTCCATATGCTGCTTTAAAAATCAAATAAAGATAAAATTAATTCTTCGTAAATTGTGAAATCAAAACTTATATAATTTGATTGAATCGTAAAAAAGAAATGCATAAGTACCTACTTAACGAACCATTCACCATGATACCAAAAATATACACAGCAATAATGCTATGTGTATTTTTATCAGTAGTTCAAAGTACCAATGTTTATATTACAACCGAAGCAACAAAGAACCATTAAGTTCATATAATAGCTTCTTGTAATACATAGAATGATAATGTTGTTTGCTCAGTCAGTGTATTGCAATCTAACCTGTGACATTTTGTGATAACAAAACAAAACATTTTACTTAGCTAATAGTTTAAACTAGATTCTTTTAACTTACTATGTTGGGAGAAAATAATGTAATTCTTCTTCAGCCTGCTCCATACAAGCTGGAAGATGTCCAAAAACAGATCTTTTCAAAAGAAGTGCTCAAATTTCTAAATGAAATTGTGAATGTATTTGACAGCGACATCGATAAATTGTACTCGAATCGATTGGAAAAGAAGCAGTTCTATCATAACAATGATAAATTGCCAGTTTTTAAACAGTCTCCGGAAAGAGCTGATAAATCATGGAGAATCGCGCCGCTTCCAAACAGATTAAAGTAAGTATCGAAGTTTGTTTGTAATAATATATCCAGTCAAGATTCCTCTCGAATAGAGCCAAATCTAAACTAAGTTGCTAAGCAACGGCTCACTGGGTTATTTTGTGAATGCTGTGTGGATGGTCTTTTGGAAAAAAACAAGTCAAATTGATTGTCATGAAGAGACCTGTTTGTACGAGGAAGCAAACACAAAAACTGGCAAATCATTCCACAGCCGAGCTGTTAACCCTTCTTTACCGGTGCTGCCAACTGATTTGAGATGTCTATAATTATTTCAATATCTCTGTAAATATACTAAAAACAGAGGTCATATATTTGGTGTTCCTTAACCCTTTTTAGACGAGCGTCATGTATACATGCAAACGATCGCTTGCCTAAAAGATTAGCATCATCTATACATGACGCGTTATGTGTGAGAATTTGAAATACCAGTCCACGGGTATCGCAAATTCTTTAAGGACATCGTCTTAAGGTTAATAAGTCAGGTACGCCTCCTACGTCATACGTATGTTTGACAATGTTAAATTATTGTATAAATAAGCTTATAGGTCAGAGTGGTTAAGCAATAAATTTATTGAAACGAAAACTTCTTTAGCACCGTTTTGATTTGAATCTCGATGAAACGAAAAATAGCAACACTAAAAAGAGACAAATACATACATCTATTTTAGCCTACGAGAAAATGAGATAGAATAATCGGTCTCCTCTTTGTGTGGTGCTTCGTAGTCCCCTACTTTAGTTTTCTGAAGGTTTCGCTTGTGAATTGCACACTCTGTCTCATTACTAATGTCTGCGTGCGTTGATAACTTGTCGAGTGGTGCGATAGTGTGGAAGAGAGGTACGGGATTTCACTCACCGTGCCACAATGCAGTATTTGCTACTGATGCCAGCTGAAATTCATTTCATTCAGTTTCATGCCGACTTTTGCAGAGCTATGAAAGTTATGCACTTGGTGTTTAGGTAGAAAGAAAGGCCACTGTCTGTAGATATGATTTGCAGAAAGTTTGGTGAATGATGTTGAGGATACTTGTTGGTGCGGTTTCATAATAATAATGGTTCATAGCTCATCCATCTTGTTTCTATGTATTATCCATGTTTGTAAGCCTTTTGAGTTCTCTCTGAGAGAGAATTTGGCTGCTAAATATTTTATTTGTTTATTAGATGCGGCCGTGTTGTAATTGGTGACGTGTCTCCATCCAACACCGCCCACTTCACTGACTCTTTGAACTGCGATGCTCAAGCCGTTCAGGTGGACTTCGATGATGGCCACTGTCCGACTTGGAAGAACCAGATACAAGGATACCACAACATAATGCAGGCTGTCAACGGGAAGCTCAGTGGAGCACCGTTTAACATCAGCACTTGTCCCATTCTGATGCTAAGACCGAGGGCATGGAATATTACTGAGCATAACGTTTTGGTAAGTACTTCAAATTTTATATAAGTCTTATCGTACCTATTGACTTATGTATCGGAAGATTACAGTTTGCTCCGCACTTTCAAAGCATTGTGATCAGTTAGTGGCCAGCCAGACAAATGTGCCTAGTTTCCACAATGACATTAATACTGGACGCGGGGTAGAAATCTCAAAGTGGGAAGCCAAACACAAGACGATTGTAGCTGTCTCTATTTGTAGTACTTTAGTACTAAACTGCTACGCGTCGAGTGAGGTTGTGTCTTACCAGTAAGTAAATTGCATTGCAAAGCGCCAAAATGCCCTCCTGTGTGATGAGAAAATGCTTAAATTACACGGCAAATAGTCGTAAAGGCGAAGGAATAACACTTCATTTGTAAGTACACGCAAATTACTTATTATTATCAATTATTATAAATATTACAATTAATTTTCATTCATTCCTTCCCTGTCCATTGTCTAACCGAGTGAGAGTATCTTGTTATCTCAGTCACACCCATAGGTCACACCAGTGATGTGAAAGCAGTATTCGGCGAAGAAATTAATAAGCCGCCCTACCATATATCTATGACATTCACACACGTACATTCTTTGACTGTCTATCTTTATCACACAGGAATAAAGTTTTGAATTTAGAAATTATACTGAAAACCGCTGAAAACAAAGAGTGCTGCTTGCTTTCCACATTATATTGTGAGTATGTGAGACTATGGCGAGTCTATTTATAATATACTAGCTGGGTTACCCGGCTTCGCTCAGGACAATAAGATAGTGTTCTGGAATGTTGCACAATGATGTTCCCGATTCCCTATTCTTGATCATTCCACGACATACTCCGCCACTCCTTCCACAACTTTCTACAGCTCTATGGAACCTACTAGAACTTTCCGGAAGACTGTTCTAGAAATTTCAAGAGGGCGAAACTTTCAGCCCTTATATCTTTAAAAGCACGCCCTTTAGGTAAAAACGGATACCCTTATTCCCTAGGTGGGATAGAAATCTACCACACCTATAACTCCCTTGATCGAACCGGGACTCGTTTCTGAGTTTTTGCGAGCTGCACGTTTTTTTGGACTTTCTTTTATAATATATGCCATATTCAAATAAATGAAATGTTACTCCTTACATGTCCTTTCCCGTGCGTTCCCCTCCAGAGTTCCACTTCCACCTTCCCCACCACCGCTCTCCCGCTCCCCCGTCCCGCCAACCCCCCTGGCACTGCATTTCTTGACTCCTCTCCCGCCCGGCCCGTAGCCGAAACTTTTTTCTAATACTAACAATTTTATACTCGTGATATCTTTCTAATTAAATATCCGAATTGAAAAATTCAAAAAGTTAAATAAAGGTATTGAAGCTGTCTTGAATATGAAGTAATTTATTTTGATAAGGATTAAAACCAAGATACAAATAAAGAGCCTTTTCAAGCGGCGACATTTAAATTAAATTTTTAAAATAAAAGAATACTTATTGTGGCATAACCATAATAGTTAGACATATGCTGTCGCAACTTTTTTTGTAAATAATGATGTGTTCTATAAAGTCATGGTACATTATTTTATTCTATCATCAATAGTTTTCGCAACGCACGCGATTTAAAGAATATTTTAGGTAATTTTTTTACACCCTGGGTTACATTATTGAAGTTTTAGTAAGGATGCCTATTTTTAAAAAAAATATAATATAGCCTATCGTCGCTTTAGTTCGTTTTACTCCAACAGACCATTTTTAGCGAAATTGAGTTAAGTATGCAGTAGTTCTCAGAAAGTCTTTATGTTTACAATGCAAGTGAAAAAAAAAATTTAAAAAAATTATGTAAGGGGTTTTCAAAACGCAGTTTGTCTTACATCCTCTAAAATGAAACAACATTTCGAGCGTATTCCTCCAACATCCACACGTTGGCCAAAAAGACCCCCCGTTTTCAAACCGGCCGTTTAATTAAATTTCATACAAATTTCTCCAACATCCAAGCTGTATCTTAGCCTACGTGTGAAATTTGAACTCTCGGTTCCGGGCGTATCTCTCTTACAGACCAAAGAGCCAATAGCGTCGCAGCTGAGAACCACGTGACCGCTCTCATTTCAAATATTTGGTCATTAGCCCCACGGCAGTAAACATCTTTACTTGTGATTTTGCTATTTACAAAGTTATTTTAGTGGTTTTCTGGGAGATTTCTCCACACAAAGTGCCTTATGATGTACACTGTAGAAAAGGATAAAAATTTCCAAGAAAAATATAGCAGGTAATTAATTTTTCATTATTTTCTCAGCAAATTGTTTCAACTGGCCGTTCGTTACAGGGTGGTTATAATAACATTATACAATATATTATATTATTATTATATAATATATTATGTATACACTGTAATGAAATTAGGTTTTTTCAATTTTTCCTGTAATATTTCACTATATGTAATGTATTATGTATACAATTATCTATACATAATATATGTAGGTATACATAATTGTACACATAATATATAATCGAAATACCCAATGTTATTATAACCACTCTGTAACGAATATATTATGCTTACGTAATATAAGAATATATAATACGAATATATTATACATACGTAGTATAAGACATGCTAATTTCTAAAATGTGATAGTGAAATATTATAGGAAAAATTGAAAAAACCTAATTCCGTTACAGTTCGCGAAGCTGAAATTAATTACTTGAAATCAGCAAGATTTAATTAATTTTATTAAATTAAAATTTCATTTTATCCTGACGAAGAAACCATTGGTTGAAACATGTTGATAATATTTATAAATACGTGGTGCATACAAAGTGATATGTTTTCATTTAATTGAAATGTCTCAAAAAAGTGAATTTGCCCTCAAAAGAAGTATTATAAGTAAATTAATTTTTCATGCGTCATTCACATAAATTAACGTTAAAGGTAATTTCTAACCAATGTTTTATTTATTTCTGTTACAGGGTTGAAAAAGTTAAAAAAATTTTAAACTTTGATATTGCAGCAGGCGATGATGAGAAAGCTATTGTTTATTTAAATGATTCAATCGTTTTCCCCATTGACAAGGACATTGTGAGAGTGGCACCAGAGAAAAAAATGTTGACAAGAAAAAGGAAATCAAATTCACAAAAATGGAATAAAAACAAAATAAAACGGCTTAGGGAGACTGGACATGAATACGTCGATAAAAAAGGTAATCTTCACGTGGCGAAGGTGGTCAAAGATCCCTGCATTTTAACATGCCACTTAAAGTGTTCCGAACTCTTTAGTCAGGCCGACCGGGAAAATATTAAAGATAAGTTTTATAGTTTATCTGATAGCAAAAAAAATCAATTTTATGAAAAATATACCCAAAGACATGAAGCTGATCGAAAAAGAACTCTAAATGTAATTAGCAGAAGACAATTCACATTCTCTTATTTTTTTGAATGTAACGGAATACTTCGCAAAGTTTGCAAAAATTTTTTTTGCCGTACCTTAGATATATCATACA
Organism: Limnephilus lunatus; assembly: GCA_917563855.2. NCBI lineage: Eukaryota > Metazoa > Arthropoda > Insecta > Trichoptera > Limnephilidae > Limnephilus > Limnephilus lunatus. The sequence goes on along the minus strand of OU830597.1, from coordinate 14,009,724 downwards.
AACGTATATACTACTTTCATGAAAAATGTAAAACATCCATTGGTCTAGCTCGATCTCCAGCTAAAGGAAAGAGAGGCCACAAAAGCACTAGTATAGATAAAATAAAAGAGATTAAAGAACATATTAATTCCTTTGCTAGAATAGAATCCCACTATTGCAGAAGCACGTCAAAACGTGAATATTTAGACAGTTTTTTAAGCATTCGAAAAATGTTTGATATGTACAAATTGGTTTATTCCCAACCCGTTAAGGAACATATCTACAGGAAAGTGTTCAACGAGCAATTTAATTTATCTTTTCACCAACCAAAAAAGGATGTATGTGATATGTGCTCAGAGTTTAAAATGATTTCAAACCCTTCAGCTGTAAAACAAATACAGCATGATGAGCATTTAAAAAGAAAAGAAATTGGCAACGACGAAAGAAACAAGGATAGGAAAAATAGGGAAGACTGTACAGCAATTATCATTTTCGATCTTGAAAACGTTTTTAGTCTTCCTAAGGCAAACGTTTCTTGTTTTTTTTATAAATCAAAATTAAATGTATATAATTTAACCGGGCATTGTAACCAAAATAAAACTGTGTATAATTGTATTTGGAACGAATGCATAAGTGGAAGGTCTGGCAATGACTTAGCAAGTGCTTTAATTAAGATACTAGAGAATGTTGTTAAAGATTTACCTCACATCAAAAAACTCATTCTATGGTCTGATAGCTGCGTTCCTCAAAATCGTAACTCATTTATGAGTACTGCCATTATAAATTTTTTGTGTTCACCCATTCAACCGCATAATGTAGAAATAATAGAACAAAAATATTCTGAACCTGGTCATGGAAATTTGCAAGAGGTGGATGCTGTGCATAGCCTAATTGAAAGGCATATTCACAACATGGAGATATATAGTCCTTTAACTCTCATGCGTGCTCTAATTAATTTAAAATCTAAATCTCTAAAAATGAAGTTCATGCAAATGCAACACAATGATTTTTTGCTGTACAATTCGCAGGCAGTGAAATTTTCGTTTCATAAAATCCCTTACACGAAGGTAAAAATGTTGAAATATGCAAAGAGTAATGGTCATTGTTTAGAATTTAAACTTGGATTTATTGAAGATTTTGTAACTGTAAATATCAGACCTTCGTTAAAGTTTAACATCATTTCTGATATACAAGTGAAACCATCTGAAACAACAGTTTCTTCAAAAAAAATTGAAGATATTAAAAGCATGTATAAGTATATGCCTTTAGATGACAAAAAATTTTTTGTTGCCTTATTCAACTCTGAAACAAATAAAAACGTTTCAAAAACAACTGTCGTTAAAACATCTTCCAAGGCTAAAAAACCCTTTACTGATTCAATGGAAGGTGCGGGCGTAATTACTGTTAACAAAAACACAGCAATTAGAATTACTGAAAGTACAAAACAGAAAAAACAACTAAAACCGTATCCTAAAGCACCTCAAATTCGTCAAAAATCTTTAATAAGGAAAAAATAAATAAATGCTTATTAATTAAGTAGTTTATATATCTGGTACATAAGAGTACAAATATTATTTGTCCTGATTTAAATATTTTATATTTTGTAATGTTTAAAAAAGACAACAAATAGCCTAGGGATAATGAAAGCCTGTCTGTTTTGTTGTATATTTTATTGCCTAATGTTTTTTTTTATTGTTTTTGTCTTCCTGCGAGTATATCTAATAACTAAAATCTTTGTGTGAGAATTAACTACATTTTACTTGTGATATAACAAGATCATACAATATACCTACCTGTTAGCATAAGAACAATTCTGTTTTTTTTGTATTTCGTACATTAAATCATTTCGTATATTTATTTATATGTTGATCTACCAAATCTAAGTGTAAGAATTCTACTTATAATTATTAAAATCTATTACTAGAATAAGGACATTGAATGACTTTTTGTTTTGGTACATTTAGTGTGTAGTAGCTGTATGTTATTTATCTACCTATCCGTAATTATTAAAATTTTGTGTAAAAATACCTGCGTATGATATTTAAAACAATTAAAAGAATAAGGACGTTGAATGAGCTTTTGTTTTAAGCACAATTAATACCTAGTATTGGTATGTTTAACTACCTATAGGTAATTATTTAAATCTTTGTGTAAAATACCTATTTATGATATTTAAAACAATTATAAGAAAAAAAAAATTGAATGGGCTTTTGTTTTAAGCACATTTAATGCGTAGTATCGGTATTTTTATCTACCTATAGGTCCTATAGTTACGTGATTATTTAAATGTTTGTGCAAAATACCCATTTGTGATAGTTAAAAAACACAATTATTAGAATAATTTATTTACTATAAATTATTCTAATAAGGACTGATGTATTATAGTACCTAATATAATATATGTGACTATCTACCAAATCTTAGTGAAATCATTATTCTACTTTAGATACTTAAAACAAGCCAACAATTAGAAAAAGGTAATGAAGGAGTTCTAATTTTCGGTATATTTAGTTCCTAAAATATCTGTTTGTTTATCAACCTAATTTGTATGAAATTATTCTACTTATGATATTTAGAACAAGCCAATTATTAAAATAAGGAAATCAAATAGTTTTAATTTTCGGTTCATTTAGTTCCTAAAATATGTTTGTATGTTTATCAGCCAAATCTTTATGTAAAAATTCTACTTATGATATTTAAAACAAGGCAATTTTTAGAATAAGTACAATGAAGGAGTTTTTGTTTTGGGCACATTAATAGCTTCTTGTTTATCTACCTGTACCTAATTATTTAGATCTTCGTGTAAGAATGCCTACTTGTAATACAAAACACAATTATTAAAATAAAGGAGTATTAAAATAAAGGTGCATTTAGTACCTAATATTTATGTGTTTATCTAACAAACATTTGTGTCAGAATTCTACCTGAGATATTTAAAACATGTTTATTAGGTATTAGAATAAGGAAATGAAGAAGTTTTTGTTTTTGGTACATTCAGTATCTTATTTTAATCAACCAAATCTTCGTGTAACAATGAAAACATTTTTGGTATATTTAGTGCCTAAGATCAGTTGTATTTGTATACCTATAAATATCTTATTACTGAAATTAGAAATTGAAAGAATTGTACACTGAATGACAATGAAAGCATATCTATTATTTTATACATTGAGTTGCTAATATTTCTTATTTTTTTGTTTATTTCTTACCTATTCGAGTTTTATTTGGTTCAGAGCAATGAATTCAGAATGTCAATAAAAACTTTATTACTATTCGCACATTTTTAATGATTAGGAACCCCTTTCATTTGACTTTTTTACCTAGATCCATTCCCAGTCCCTTTATTCCAGCCGCTTTTGTAACCCTTCTAATAATTTGGCCCAACTAGGTGGTACTTCAAATATCGGAACACATTTGTTATGAAGCTAAATGTGGTTAGTGGTTAGGAATATTTTATGACCTCTTTTTTTACAAGGTCTATATTGTGTAATAGACGTAAATCGCGTCCCATGTGTTCGAACATAGGATCATTTTTAAAAAGAAGTCGTCGTACATTGTTTTAAATATTTCTAAAGAACTTGTATTTATCTATTGTGTTTCAAAATCCTTTGAGTTATCTTTTTATTTTAAAATGTTGGATACTACACTTCTGTTATCACGTCATGACGGCCTCCTGTGGTCGAGGGGTAAGGCTCTCAACTAGCGATCCGGATGTCGTTAGTTTCAAACCCAGCGTGCACAAGTAATTTTTATTTTGGTAGATTTGTATAATTTGGGGGGGGGGGGCGGGTATGGGTACTACCATCCCGGGAACCATTTATTGGTTAACCAACATCTCTGCCATAGGTCACTCCAAGTGGTTCGCTACGTTTGGTGACTTAGCAAGGGTGCCCGAGTTCATGGGATGAAGTTCGTACAGGTCTTGACGTCTGATACGACTGCCCACCTGCTGCGTGGCGAGAGAGAGACTGGTTAAGGGAGGCCTTTTGACCTTTCCAGCCGGAATCTCCCGACTCTCGCCTTGCACCGCGATTGGAGGGATGGATTCGTATATCCGTCACTCCCGGACACACTGACCTCCAGATTCCAGATTCTTATCCACCCCTCATACCCTTTTTCTTCCCAAACGTTCCAGTCCTTACCTTCCTTAAAAAGACCCTCCAAAGAGTAATTATTATCCTCTGGGCCGCCTGTGTGGAGCTAATCTAAAAAAATATATATATTTCACAACTGAATCATTAAAAAAAGTATAATATGTAGGTATATGTGTTTTTTTTCTTTTTGTTTAAATAGTGAAATAACACAAATCAATACAAAAATATATATCATAAATATATATATATATATATATATATATATATATATATATCACACCGTCTATTTGGCGACCATCATGGGCAAATATGCATTTAAAGTGGCGACCACCGACATTTGGCGACCGATATACGGTCGCCACTTTATTTTTCGAAATTTTTACACAGTTCATTAATATATGTCGTCACAAGCATCTTGGCGAAATTTGTCCTGGTCGCCAAATTGGGCTTGAAGTGGATGATTTCGAATATTAAAGTTCCGGAGTCTGTCGCTACGCAGCTAGGCGCTAGGTGATATACATGGCCATGTATTCTTCATTTCATTACAACCCTTTAGTGGCGACCGACTATGACGTATTCCACATTTCATTCTTAGCATTTAGTGGCGACCAGAAACGACGTATCCTGCATTTCATAAAGTCCGAAATGGCGACCGCGAAGAACAAGATGTACCTACCTATGTTTCACGTCATTCCTAGCTTTTAGTGGCGATCGGGTATGACGTATACCACATTTCATTCCGAGCATTTAGTGGCGACCGAGTATGACGTATCCCGCATTTCATTCCTAGCCTTTAGTGGCGACCGGTGACGTTGGCAAATTTTGGTGGTGTATTCGGCATTTTGTACTAGCCCAAATTGGCGACGTTGCCGGTTCAAGTCAAATCCCGTACGAGTGTTGAGGTGCACACCCCGGCGGCGTGATTTTGCGACGTTGCCGCACATATTTGGCCGGTTGCTGCGAATGTTTTGCCATTTCAAAATTTGTCGCGATCAACCGTATTATCGTATACCGAGCATTGACGTCCATGCGGCTTAGGGTGTATTTGGCGACCGATCATTTTAGTGTCTTATTTACAATACAGTATTGATTACTGTTGATGCATTGAAATGGAACAAAATAATTGAAAGAATAACAGAATAGCCATACCAAGATTACTCTTCGGAGTCACACCAGCCCTCTGACGTAGAATTCAGATATTATGAGATGTGTGCCTTCAAATAATATTTCATCTTTTCAATCGTTTTACGGTCAAATTTACTTCTATAAAATTCCCTTTTTATTATTTATTGAGTTAGTTATACTACATGAATATAAACTAATAAGCACAATGTAACATTTCATTTGATAAATTTAAATATTTTTAAAGTAAGCATAACATTTATTTTTAAATACATTCATTCTTTCTTCATCCTTAATACTTTCAGGCATTTCATCGTACATCTTTAGTCCTCTATATTTGGCAGTTCTGTGATTTTTATTTCTTCATTTGTGGCAATCGAACTCTGTTTATATTTCTTGTTTCGTAATTATGTACGTCTCTACTAAAACAATTTCATCCATAAAGTATTTTGGCGTTTGGTTTTTCACGATTTTATGCACAAAAATTAACACATTAAATTGTAGTCTCTTTTTTATTGGAATCCAATTTAGCTCATCACATTTACAGCTCATAGCTCTGTTCTGTATAACTTCTAGTTTGTTCAAATTTCCTTCATTGACCAAATATAACATCTTAGAGCAGTAATCCAAATGTGGAGTAACGATAGTTTTATAAATGAGCTCCATAGTGTTTCTATTTAATTTATGTCTTAGTCTTCTAAAAAAAATATAAACTAATTTATTTTTGATACCTTACTTACTTTTGATACCTTTTTTATCACATATTAAAAGTTTTCTATGAAAGTCAGTATTGAATCGAATATTGCACCCAGGTATTTGATTTCATTTAATTTTCCAATCTTTTCACCATTAATTGTCAAATTTAATCCTGTGTTACGCGTTTTATTGCCTATTTCCATATTATATTTTGTTTTGTTTACGTTCAGTTTCAACTTTTTTAATTTCAGCCATTTGTAATGTAATCTTCACACGAAATATAGATTAAGGTATCGTCTGCAAATAGTCTAATTTTGCAATTTTAATTTATAATTTACAGGAGTTCCACTTACTCTGAAGGTGATGGTGGGATACGACCCAAATCCCAAATTGACACCGATTTCAGTTTTTAGACAGCGGATGTGTGAAACAAAGACGAGCTCACCAGTTAATTTTACTCGAAAAAATATTAAAAAATTCTGATAACGACCATCGTACATCGTTTCCAACAAACTTCAATGTATTGACCAAATCCAAGAAGAAAATATAAATAAATGATATGTAAATAACAAACACATACACTGCGCAGTTCACACGCCATAGAAATGAAACTTCAGAAAACTAAAGTAGACAAAAGTGTGTAGGCTACGAAGCACCGCACAAAGAGGAGACCGATTATTCTCGCAGTGTAAATCCTATAGAATTATGTTTTTGTCCCTTTTTAGGGTCACTATTTTTCGTTTCATCGAGTTTAAAATCACAAAGAAAGATAGACTAACATTGATGGGTTACGAATAACCCAATAATGTTTGAAAATCTCTTTCTACCACCACAGAAAGCCGAAAATGTTGTTTGTGTTGAGGTGGGACTTTTTATATTAGCTCCACACAGGGACCCTGAGGAAAATAAATTCCCTCAGGGCCTATGTCGTCTTAGGGGATGCTGTGTGGAGGGTCTTTTAGGGAAGGGAAGGATAGGAGGTTCTGAAAAGGAAAAATGGCATGCGGGGTGGGTAGGAATCTGGAGGTCAGTGAGTCCAGGAGGGGACATATATTATAAACCCATCCCTTCAACTACGGTGTAAGGTGATGGGTAGAGAGAGAGCACTACTGGAAAGGTCAAAAGGCCTCCCAAAACCAGTCTCTCTCGATCCGGCCCACCACGCAGCAGGTGGGTAGACCGCCGTCAAGACCTGGACAAACTTCCCCCCCCCTGAAACCCGGATATCTCTGTTAACACACAGCTATAATATGCGTGGGATGGCGTTTTTCGGCATATCGCTTGCCGTACATTCCAAATTGGAATATAAGGCCAGCGTTATGCTGAAATATGCCGTCCCACGCATATTATAGCTGTGTGTGAACAGTGAACACGCTCAACCTCCAAAATACACGCGGCACGCGTCGTGATAAACCCGCCGCGCGCCGCCCCCTGACCCTTGACCCCAACCCTCGTACGGGAGAGTTCAAACGAACTGACAACGAGTTTTGAAATGCAGAATGCATCTTCCCTTCTTGTCGTCACTAAAAACTAGGAATGAACTGCAGGCTGGGCGCGCGTTTGGCGTATTTCCCGACTATGCACCGGCGCCGAAGGGATCAAAGACGCTAGTTCCTCGGAGCATCTTCCATTGAAATACCGGTAGAACAAGGGTAGCATTCCCACCCGACCCCTAAAGATTGCTCTAAAGATTGCAATCCTTTTGTATTGATGCAATCTGTTTGTATTGTTTGAAAGATTTTAATCCGTTATATTTTTTTACATTAACGCATGAGTAAAAGCGTACATCAATCAAATACAAAAATGCTATCTTTATTTCTAAAAATCGTAGATCCGGGCACCCCCGAGGTTCCATTCGAATATTTTTAAAACCAGTAGCTATTATTATTTACGAATCACTTTTGCATCTTTTGTTGATTTTCACAAAATAAACAATAAATAAAATTAAAAGTATTTAAGTTTGTTGTCTGTAGGTTACGTTAGGATTACTCTATAATTTTAATTATTTCCTCATCTTCATGTTTACGTAGCCATAATTTGATGTCTTTTTTAAACTTTTTTTTCTGCATGGTGTTCTTAATTTCAATTGGAAGGGCATTATATAGTTTTGTAGCATGGAAATTATGGTTTCTCTGCCCAAAAGATCTATTTAATTTCGGGATGTCTAGTAGTTTTGAGGATTTCATCCTTGTAGTGTAGGTGTGTTGGTCAGCAAGGTACTCATATTTTTCTTTAAATTTGATAAAATTGCATTTTTTAGTATAGTTAAGTAATGCTGAACACATTTGGAAAAATTGTTTTTCATAGATGTGTACATTTTGATTCGTTTTTTTTTTAAATTTACTAATTAAAAAAATTATCAATTAAAATCTGCCACCTTTTTGAACTTTTACATTAATTTACCCCTCCAGTCCTCGGGCATGTTTTGTCGGAATGTCACATAATTTTCTGCTTCGCGATGAAATCCAAATAAATGGAACATTTTCGAATGTATCCAAAAACGAAAAACTGGTTTTGAAAGATTTTTATTATTAGAAAGACATATAATTTTGAAAACATTAAATTTTTCAATGCAAACATTAAAAAGTTTTAATAACGGCTCACCTTACGTTTTTTCTAACTAAAACTACTTATAGATACCGAGAAAAGAATCAATAAACACATATTTTGTTAGACAAATGTATTTTAAACGTTATTGCCACCTCAGATTTTTGTAGTTTCATATTTAAAAATAACTGAGTGTGCGATTCACACGCCGTAGAAGTGAAACCTTCAGAAAACTAAAGTAGACAAGAGTGGGAAGGCTACGAAGCACCACACAAAGAGGACACCGATTACACTATCCCATTTTCTCGCAGGCTAAATCCTGTACATGAATTTGGTTTTTTAAGGTTTACACATAAAAAAGAAGTTTATTTGTAACCTTCCATCCCACATTCAAATTTTCACCGTAAAACGTCCCCCTGAATAAAGGGCGTTTTCAAGCACTCTGCGGGCAGCTTTTTGCTGAACTTCAGGTCATGCATATGCATTGTCATTTTAAAGACGCATTCATATAAACAAACATTTTTTTGTTTGTTTTTTTTTTAAAGAAAGACAAACATTCCCTGTGGTTACGAATAAACCAATAGTATTTGAAAATCTCCTATTACCCCCACAAAAGGCCGAAAATGTTGCTTGTGTTGTGATGGAGGACATAGCCATAGCCAGCCGAGGAATAGGGCACGCGACGCCCGCGGGTGGGACCCAAACGCGATGCCCACTCAACCACTAACTGGTATTTTTAATGTGCTTGTCTGTCTTGGTGATGCTTGGGATAATGCTCGCTTCCTGAACAGAAGACCTCTGGTTAGAATCCTACCCACGTCCGCAGATTTTGTCCTATTTTCCACTACCCAAGCGCTTAAGAGCCGTTCAAACACGCTATGTATTTTATTCGAGTGGGGAGTAAAGTAATATCTAAACGCGTCCGAACACCATCATTTTAGTAGAGTGGGTTAGTCAGCTTTTTAGTGGATTCAATCAATTTCGTTCTATTTTTAGAGCGTATAGGGACCCCCCCCCCCCCTCGCGTCCCTGTGCACTGACATGCCGTTTTAGCAGAGTTCATTTGTAGACCCGCGGAAATGTCGAGGCATTGGAGCGAAGTTGCTACTCTAAAATTATTTATTTGTGCTGCTATTAATCTCTTTTTGTGGACATTTTATTTATTATTATCTCACTAATTTATTCTTCGACGTCTTCTATAATAAGCATTAAAATCAGCTTAATTAGCGTATTTACTTTGCTTTGTAGCAGCCCGTCATCCTACAACGGGCGGCGGGCACAAATTACTCTATTTGAAATTAAGGCGAACGGTTTTCGGCGAGTCATGTAGCAAGCGTACTCTCTACTTGACTTACCACTTGACCAATGTGAACAAGCCCTTTAGCTATGCGTGGAAATAATGGAATTGAAATAGTGTATTATTGTACAATTTTATAAGATTTCTCTTTTTTTAAGCATAATTTGCTTTCAGAGCCGTTAATACTCCACTATATTATTATTTAAAAAAACTCAGAATAGAATTCTGAAAATTTAAAACGGCAGACGATTTCATGATATCATTTTATGTTGTATAATTGAACAGAAAAATAACACAAATCTATAAATATCTTTCTTCTCGGGTGTCAAAATTATCAATCGATTTTGACTTTTATTTTAAAGCTCCGCTTTTTTTTGGTACCTAAATTGGTATAAATTTAAAATACATATAATTGTTTTTATATAAACAGTTGAAAAGTAAAGAATAATACAATTAGCAGATTAACCAAAAGAATCCCACACAGGCATCGCCAGTTCGTGGGTGTACTTGTGTGTTTTTAAAACAGTTAAAATTTTACTCATAAACATGCACTATCTTCGTAGAGATTAAAAAATAAAATTAAATAAATAAAAAATAAAATCATTGTGATCGTGATTACTGAATTATAATTCACACGACATGTTAATAAAGATTAATAAAATTTGTGAAGTTACATCGGCTCAGATGTTACAGCAAGTAAATGTCGGTTTCAATGGTATTTATCCAAGACTTTATACATTTTGTGTATTTTAAACATCGTACACAGTAAATTTTTCTCATCTCTTACAATTCAGCTTCTTGGAATAATTGCAGGAAGGGGTAGTTCATATCATTATGCGACATTATTATTATTATTATACACCCCCTCCCCTACCATCCAATTATTCCATAAGATTCTTATGATTGCACCAATGCATGTTACACAAATTTCATTATTTTAATGTCGACTCTTTAATTTAAACGTTTAAAAATATAAGTTAAATACATAAATTTATTTACAAGCTTTTCTATGTGATCTGTCCATTTGAGTTGGCTGTCTAATGTAATTCCTAAGTATTAAACTGTATTCGATGGCCGGTGTGGCCGGTGTTTAGCGGTGAGGCTCTTAGCTCGCAACCCGAAGGTTGCGGGATCGAATCCCTGTCTAGCAAATAAAATTTATTTTGTTAATTTTGTTATATATCACAATTTATTATTTTAGAATAATATATGGTATATAATCAATAACAGATCGCTTTGTATAAACAATTATTATAAACAATATCTACATGTTTTTTTAATTTAATATTTTTCGTAAAGATACATATACAGATATCATTATACATGAAACATCTAATCATCCATTTTCACTAAAATTAGCAGCTTTTCATACCTTGCTAAGTAGATTAATTAATGTTCCCTTATCTTTGCGTAATTTTAAAACAGAATTAAATACTATTAAACAAATTTGCAATTAATAACAGTTATACTTCAAAATTAATAGACAATATGTTAAACAAAAAATATAAGAAAAAGTTTTTTAGATATTTTGTTTATCCACACGTTGTTGAAAATGATAATAATTGGAGTTTTTTTTTTTTTAAATAATAGCATTTCAAATTTAAAAATTAAAAACATGCCAAATAATGTACAACCAGCTTTTTATACAAATAACAAATTAAAAAATTATATATTAAATAATAAGGATAAATGTGATTTTTTGAACAACTCTGGGTTTTATAAATTAATTTGTAATGATTGTAACTTTTTTTATATTGGAAAAACTTCTAGAAATTTTAACATTAGAGGTAAGGAACATATAAGATGTTTAAATAATAATAATTATTCTGAATTTGCCAACCATATTTTGGAAACAAGTCATTCTTTTGATATTAATACAGGTCTTAAAATTAACACTACGGGCATACAATTGGATAATTTCGAAATTTTAAAAATTAGAAAAAGCGTTAATAGTAAATTAAATTTTATAAATAACCAAACATTTTTTAAAAATAGCCATCTCTTAAATTTTTTTTCTTATAAATACTTACAATAATTATTTATTTTTTCATTTAGACTAATTATTTGAATTATTTGTTCTTTAAAGTTTTTTTTTATTATCTAAATGCAATTTTATTTTTCCTTAAATAATTTTTATATTTAATTTTGTATAACTATTTTTATGTTTTTTAAGCAATTAATCACCTCTACTTTTTTAATATTTTGTCTATGTTCTAGTTTATTCTAATTTGTCTGTACTTGTTTGTCATTTATTTTTCTTTATATTAACATATCCTGATGAAGATAACATTGTTATGGAAACATGTAGATATTGTTTATAATATAGTGGTTTCTACAAAGTGATCTGTTATTCATTATATAACTAATGATGCCACAAAGTAATTTTGCGAAATTTGAAGAAGTAAATATATGGTATATTTGCGGCACGTTCCAGAGTGGAAAGTACACTCAGTATCGCCCTGGTGTAAGACTTTAGCCGTGTTTGGTGACCAGATCTGAATAGCCAGGTACTTCCCCACCTTCCTCTCCCTCATCCCCTCCCCGCCACCTTCATCCTCACAACATTCCCCAATGGAAGATGCCATTGTTTTACTTGCTCCAGACGGAGCACCTGGGACTCTTGTGAGGTATTCATATAAAAAAATCCCCGTATTCATTTCCGTACAGTTAGAGCATTAGACAGGATTGTAAGTATTTTTGTGAAACCTTATATTTAAGGGAGTTAAGGGTGTCTGTCGCCTTTTTGGTATTGTTAAATGGAATATAAAGAGTTTTTCCGCAGTTCAGAGTTATAAGGTTTTGATTGAGCCATACTTTGACAATGGATGTGCATTTATTTGCATTTTCAGAGACCAGCTGTTAGGATTATACATATAGGAATTAGCGTGCGAAAGAATGACACTAATCTGTGCCCTCTTTGTGCGGTGTTTCGTAGAATAAAATAATTTGTACACTTGGTAAAAATATTACAATAAATAAACTCTACAATTAACCTACCCTGATTCGTTTCATTCTTTCTAGGTTTAGTTTTATGAAGGCTTCACTTCTCCCTCGTGTGAACTTTATTTATTTATTTCTATATAATATTACAGTATTTACCTAATTATTAACATTTTTACATAATATATTTGGCAATTTTATTATGTTGGGTGTAAGGTAGGTTTGTGAAGGTGAACTGCACACAAGTTTTATATTTTTATTTTAAAGATAGAATCATTGACCGGTCAGTGGTTTAATGGGCATCGCGTTTAGGTTCGGGATGCGGGTATGGGTACCGCCGCCCTAGGAACCATTTATTGGTTAACCAACACCTCTGCCGTACGTCACCCCAAGTGGTTCATTGCGTTTGGTGACATAACAGAGATACCCGGGTTCATGGGATGAAGTTTGTGCAGGTCTTGACGGTGGATGCGTCTGCCCACCTGCTGCGTGGTGGGCCGGATCGAGAGAGACTGGCTGTGGGAGGCCTTTTGACCTTACTAGTAGTGCTCTCTCTCTACCCATCGCCTTGCACCGTAGTGGAGGGATGGGTTCATACGTCCCCTCCTGGACTCACTGACCGCCAGATTCCTACCCACCCCGCATACCTTTTTCCTTTTCAGAACCTCCTATCCTTCCCTTCCCTAAAAGACCCTCCACAGAGCATCCCCTAAGACGACATAGGCCCTTTTGGAATTTATTTTCCTCAGGGTCCCTGTGTGGAGCTAATGTAAAAAAAGTCCCACCCCAACACAAACAACATTTTCGGCTTTCTGTGGTGGTAGTAGGAGATTTTCAAACATTATTGGATTATTCGTAACCAAATAATGATGGAGATTTTCAAAATTTATTGGGTTATTCGTAACCCAGCAATGTTAGTCTATCTTTCTTTGTGATTTTAAACTCGATGAAACGAAAAATAGCGACACTAAAAAGGGACAAAAACTTAAATCACAAAGCACAAAGAGGAGAATAATCGGTCTCCTCTTTGTGCGGTGCTTCGTAGCCTACACACTTTTGCCTACTTTAGTTTTCTGATGTTTCATTTCTATGGCGTGTGAACTGCGCAGTGTATTTATTTTGTTATTTCTATATCATTTATTCATATTTTCTTCTTGGATTTGGTCAATACATTGAAGTTTTGTGGAAACGATGTACGAAGGTCGTTATCAGAATTTTTTAAATATTTTTTCGAGTAAAATTAACTGGTGAGCTCGTCTTTGTTTCACACATCCGCTGTCTAAAACCTGAAATCAGTGTTAATTTGGGATTGGGGTCGTATCCCACCATCACCGTCAGAGTAAGTGAACTCCTGTAAATTATAAATTTACATTGCAAAATTAGACTATTTGCAGACGATACCTTAATCTATTTTTCCTGTGAAGATTACATAGATTCAATTAACCAAATAAACGAAGACCTACAAAATATAGCAAATGGCTGAAATTAAACAAGCTGAAACTGAACGTAAACAAAACAAAATATATGGAAATAGGCGATAAAACGCGTAACACAGGGTTAAATATGACAATTAATGGTGAAAAAATTGGAAAAGTAAATGAAATCAAATACCTGGGTGTAATATTCGATTCAAAACTGACTTTCACGGCAAACTTTGAATATGTGCTAAAAAAAGTATCAAAAAAGGTCAATTTTTTTAGAAAACTACGACATAAATTAAATAGAAACACTACGGAGCTCATTTATAAAACTATCGTTACTCCACATTTGGATTACGTCTCTACGATGTTATATTTGGCCAATGAAGAAAATTTAAACAAACTAGAAATTATTCAGAACAGAGCTATGAAATGTATACTGGGGAAAGGCAAATTCGCAAGGATTAATCAAATGAGAGATTAGCTCAATTGGATTCCGATAAAAAAGAGACTACCATTTAATGTGATAATTTTTGTGCATAAAATTATGAAAAACCAAATGCCAAAATACTTTAAGGATGAAATTGTTTTTAATAGAGACGTACATAATTACGAAACAAGAAATATAAACAGAGTTCGATTGCCACAAATGAAGAAATAAAAATCACAGAACTGCCTAATGTATAGAGGACTAAAGATGTACGATGAAATGCCTGAAAGTATGAAGAATGAAGAAAGAATGAATGTATTTAAAAAATAAATGTTATGCTAACTGTAAAAATATTTAAATTTATCAAATGAAATGTTACATTGTGCTTATTAGTTTATATTCATGTAGTCCAACTAACTCAATAAATAATAATGAAAAAAAAATTAAAAAATAAGAAAACGAAATTTTATAGAAGTAAATTTGACCGTAAAAACGATCGAAAAGAAGAAATATGTGCGGCAACGTCGCAAATCACGCCGCCGCGGCGTGCACCTCAACACTCGTACGGGATTTGACTTGAACCGGCAACGTTGTTTCGCCACCGGTCGCCACTAAAGGCTAGGAATGAAATGTGGAATACGTCATACCCGATCGCCACTAAAAGTTAGGAATGAAGTGAAACATAGGTAGGTACATCTTTTTATTCGAGGACGCAGTTGAGGAAGGGGAGGCGGGGAGGGAAACGGGACGAATGGGAAAGGACATGCACGGAGAAACAATTATTTATTCAATGGCATAGCAACGCATGCCGCGTAACAGCTAGTTTTATATAAGTGACAGGTTATTCGTAACCCGAGAATGATTGTATTTTTTTATAAAAATATTACCTTGCTACCTATCGCAAAACGGTAGCCACTTTTATTCTGATTAATCGGTAACTAAAATAACGATTGGATCAATGCAGAGATTTAAAATAGAAGCCAAAAGCGATAGTTAATTTTGACACTTTATATTTTTTACATTAGCTCCACAAAGGAGGGCCTGAGGAAAACAATTTCCCTCAGGGCCTATGTCATCTTTGGAGATGTTGTGTTGAGGGTATTTTTAGGGAAAGGAAGGAGAGGAAGTTCTAGGAAGGAATAAAGTATGAGGTGTGGTTAGGAATCTGGGGTCAATGTGTCCAGGAGTGACCATCCCTCCCACTGTGGTACAAGTCGATGGATCGAGGGTCTTGCTGGAGAGATGAACAGATCTCCCTCAACCAGTCTCTCCCAATCCGACCCGCCATGTGGTAGGTGGGCAAATGCATAGGCCGCCAAGAGCTAGACAAACCTCACCCCGCGAACCCGGGCACCCCTGCTAAGTCACCAAACATATCTAACCACTTGGTGTTACCTATGGGAGGGTTGTTAGTTATCCAATAAATAGTTCCCGGGCGGCGGTACCCACACCAGCCTCCCAAATTTATAATTTGTTTGATATTGCCTCCCAAATGTAAAATGTTATCATAATAATCGTATACCGTTTTGAATTATTGGGATTCTGTTTTGGTTTCCTTCAAAATAATATTTGTAATATTAGCGGCTCTGAACGCTATTTTTTTTTTAAATCAAGATTGTACATGAATGCATTCTTTTAATTTCCTCGCTAAACTAAGCACGTAGTGGTAGAAGAATGTTGAAGGTAGAATTCTATTCAGGAAGTGAGCATTATCCCCACTCCCCAGCACCACCAAACCAAACAAGTAAATTTAAAAAAAATGCCAAATTTTATTATGTCGTCAAGTTAGCCTTTGTATGATAACCAATCATTATGTACCTATGATACACCGTTGGCAAATCGCGACCGAATTAAAAGGATTCTGAAAGCGTCGTAATATAAACGTAATGCATACAGGAATATACGGAGGTCGTCAAATGTTCGTAATGAACGGACGCCCTAAATATGGAATGAAGTGTGATATACGTACGATATACGCGGTTACCAATACGACGGCAATATGAAAGGAAGTCCAAAAGACTCTAAAGTATACGTAACTACCAAAAATTTGAATACCCTTAAAACACAATTTCTGGATAATTCTTTTACTATCACTCTTTTCTTAAGCTAAAAACATGTGAACATTCACAGCAATTTTATTTAAAAACCTACCGTAAGCAGTGGTTGCCAAAAGGATGCGAAGTGAAAGGTTGCCAAATCTGTTGCGGGATGTATATATATATATATATGGTGTATTTGCGGCACGTTCCAGAGTGGAAGATACTCTCAGTATCACCCTGATGTAAGACCGCCATTTCGAATTGAAGCATTGCTTAGAATGGCTTTAGACGTGGTTGGTGACTAGATTTGAATAGCCAGGTAATTACTAACCTTCATAACTGCTTCCTCTTCCCACTAAATCCAGCCTCACAAAATGGGGTATGCCATAGCCTGCCTGGGTCCAGGCGGTTGGGAGCAGTTGTATTAACATAAAAATAAAATCACGTAAATCAATCCAACCTTTCGGGTCGGATCATACTAAAGCTCGGATTTATACGCCGATATTATGATAAAAATTATATGTGGATAATTTGAATAGCATTGTTTTAGTGCAAAAACGCTTTACAATATACATATTTTTTACATTAGCTCCACACAGGAGGCCCTGAGGAAAATAATTTCCCTCAGGGCCTAAGTCATCTTAGGGTATGCTGTGTGGAGGGTATTTTTGAAGAAAGGAAGAATAGGAAGTCCTGGGATGGAAAAAGGAATAAGGGGTGGGTAGGAATCTGGGGGTTTGTGTGTATAGGAGTGACAGGCTTAAGAAACCATCCTTCAAACTGCGGTGCAAGGCAATGGGGTCGTGAGAGTCCGGCTGGAAAGGTTCAAAGGACTCCTTCACGCAGTCTCTCTTGATCCGGCCCGCACGCAGCAGGTGAGCAGACTCATCTGCCGCCAAGACCTGGACAAAGCTCACCCCATGAACCCGGGAACCTCTGCTAAGTCACCAAACGTAGCGAATCACTTAGAGATACCTTTTTTTCTTACCATAGCTCCACACAAGAGGCCCTGAGGAAAATAATTCTCCTCAGGGCCTATGTTATTTTTGGGAAGGAGGTAGAAGAAAGTTGTGGGAAGAAAAATCTGGGGGTCAGTGTGTCAAGGAATGACGGACGTAAGAATCCATCCCTCCCCACTGCGGGTAATGCAATGTTCCGAGAGTCCTGCTGGAGAGGTCTACAGAGCTTCCTCAACCAGTCTTTCCCGATCCGGCCTGCCATGCAGTTAGTGGGCAGACGCATCCACCGCCAAGATCCGGACAAAACTCACTAAGTCACCAAACGTAGCGAACCACTTGGGGTGACCTATGGCAGAGGTGTTGGTTATCCAATAAATGGTTCCCGGTGCGGTGGCACCCATACCCGCCACTCAAATAATAACGATGAATAAACGTAGGACCTTTCTTATAACTAACGGTTGATGACTTGATTCATGAACGATTGCATTTACTGTGCTGCTCGTCAATCAACAATCAAACATGCAATAAATTAATCGATGAGCATATTGCCACCTGAAACATTATTTAATAAGTATGATTGTCTGAAAACATACGTTTTCATTGATGATTTAACGATGTTATTATTTAACAAAAACTTACTCTTGAAATTTGGTTCCCAAACAAATAACATATTAGGTATTTCTAAAAAATTGTCGAATGCTCTAAGAAACTATTTAAAAATCACATCCGAATATTTAGGTCTCACCGCGAAAACATAGGACACATACATCCATAAGTATTAAAGTTCAATTAATTGAAATGCTTTCCGATCTCCCTGTAATACCAAGCACGTTAGATAAAGTAACTTCACGCAAGAGTACGCGCTCTTGTCTAACATCCAGTGTCCTTTGTCCAATATCCAACTTTCGCAAACAAGAATTCGTCACTTTGGCCAACATCCAAATTAAAAACGTGTTTTCTGCGTAATTTTATACATTTAGAACATATTGTACTTAAAAAAAACAATTTGTAATACTTTAACACATTTTAGTAGACTTACAATTTAGCTAATTTAATTTTATATGCCTTTTTCGTAAAAAAAACTTTAAAGCGCTGTTTCTCACGATTTACGTTTTGGTCTGTTGGAGTAATACGAACTAAAGCGACGCTATGTCACCAGGGATAGTGTAGCTTCCCAACAGCGAAAAAAAATTTCAAATTGGTTCAGTAGTTTCGGAGCCTATTCGATGCAAACAAACACACAAACAAACAAACAAACAAATATTACCTCTTTATATAGTGTAGTAGAAGTAGATAGTAGACAACGTCATTGAGTTTCCGGCAGATTTCATAGGTTCAATCCATTGTTAGCTTAATCATTGATTAAATCTTAATCTTAAGCTTTACTTAATCATTGCAATAGCAACAGTTTTCGCTTACAATGATTGAAGTATGATGAATTCTAACGTCGCCAGGTTATTAACCCAGATTATTTGTCTCGCTTTCAAAATGATAGCACTTACAAATTTGCAACACTTGATTGTATCATTTGATTAAGTACAAAATTTGATTGCTATATTTGATTAAGTTCAACATTTGATTGCAATAGGTATTGCACAAGTATTATTTATTTTTTTTTTTTCATCGCCGCCTTTATTTTTGTATTTTATTTTTTATCATTGCAGTTTCATTTTATTTAATTACTTCATTTTATTTTTAATTGAATTTATTAAATTACTAGTGAGTTTCCGGCATGCGTTGCAATGCCACTAATTAAGAAATTGTTTTTCCCTGCGTGTCTTTTCCCATTCGTTCCGTTCCCCTTCTGCCGCGCCTTCCCCTCTCGTGACCCCTTCCCAGAGTTTTGCAAGAGTTTTTGTAATGATTAAAAATTTTCAGATGTATTGTCATGTGGTTGTAATAATCCAGAAACCTTCGCAGGCATGGGAAGAAGGTATTTTGAAAGTTTCAAACATTTTCGCAATACAGCAATATGTAGACAACTCGTATCAATATTTATAAGCAAGCATATTTCGATTTTTATTAAAAAAAAAATGTACGGAAATATGTAAAGTACCCAGAGAGGCCCACATCATCAAAAAATGTTAAAGTTAGTGTATTAAATATCATTATTATAATATTGTTTACGAAAATTCTAATTGTCGATAGTTTGTTTTAAATTTTAAGTGAGTGCTGCCGACCATTCAATTTGAATGATGTTTTATATGCGATAAACGGTTGTGCCGCCAGAACATCCAACCATCTAACCAACTTTACTCTTTCTGCCTTTAGAGAGTTGATATGCTTAGTTGTGTGTGAATGAAAATAAATAAAACGACAGGCATGAATAATGATTGTGAAGTTTTGACAGAATGTTTGACATTAAATCATAGAGATTATATCAATGCATTAAATGAGGTTTTAACTTGCTTGTGGGATACTACAAGCAAGATGCACGCACTCTGATGGAGATTCCTGGAACGAAGTTCTTGTGATCCGATATGATTTTAAATTTTCACGGCCATAAGTATTTTCGTTAGTTGTTTTTGTTGATCTACCTCTTTCTTTAGCCAACTTTTCGGATAGCGTCACAGTGTCCATCATCAGGGCAGATGTGTGTGTGATCTTGTGCTCCTTTTGGAGCTGTTCAAATGTATCGAAAAGGATGTAAAGAAAGAAACCGTCAAAAGGTAAATATTTATTCTTTTGGTAGCATCATATGACTGAAGTTTTCAGTCCATGTTCATCTTTTTCTTTTCGATGTTAACAATTTAAGGATGCTCTAGAGCGATAGCAAATTTTTGTTTTTTTGATAAAGCAGGAGGAATGCTGCGTGTCTTCCCCAGACGAGCAACTGTATGTTATCTGTATGCAACACTCAACGGTTGACACACAACGGTTGAGCCAACCAAAATAAGTTGATTGATTTGCTTTTATGAGTAGATACCTACAAGCTAACCAACTGCCACTGCCATATGGATGGATACCAGTGGCAATCCCTGTACGCAGATGTAGCTTGTGACCAAAGATATTGAAATACAAAAGGTATGCTATGATGGCCACCTGACCGTCGGCAGAGTACTACCTAATGGGGGTAGTTCGAGTATGGAAAGAATTCGTTCATTTAGTTGATTTTTTTAAGGTGTGCAGTAGTATTGGTTAATAATATCGGCGACGCCGTCACAGTCCCACCCAGTAAAAACTGCAGATAGCACTTCTCTTATATTTCAATATTTAGCTAAGCTTGTACACATAAAACATGTACTGTAACAAATGTGTCACATGATGGGATAGATTCCATTGAAATATCCAGCGTTATAAAGGTTAATGACTTCTTTTCAGGTGAACGGGAAAGAAGTCCCCGGTGCATTAATAGACTTTGCAATTCTGATGTTCCACTGCGGCAGAACTCTCTCAGAAACTGGCAGCGGGCCATTCTTTTACCTGTCCAAAGTGGAGGGGGCTTCTGAAGCCAGACTGTGGAATGATATCTTCATCTGGACCCAGAAGAAGCTCAGCATACCCCGAGGGACCATAAAGGCCTGTGTTCTCATTGAGAATATTTTCGCTGTCTTTGAGACAGTTGAGATTTTGTACGCACTTAGGGAACACTCTCTCGGCTTGAATTGTGGAATCTGGGATTATATTGCGTCCATCATTAGCAAGTTTGGTGAGTTTAATTATAAATTGTATGCATACAAATTTCCTTATGCCAAACTCTGCCAAAAACAGAAAAGATGTTTGAAATTGAATAAGATTTATTTTTAATCACTATTCCATCTAGGTTCAACTTTGTCTCTTTCTTGGTTCAATTGCTCTTAGAGGACAGACCGCCAAATAACTCGGTCTTGGCACACACTCTTTGCCTCATTCAAATTCATACATTGTCTCATACATACTCTTCTATTATTCTGACTCTTGACATGGCCCGACTCAAGTATCTGAATCATTTGATCGTGCCATGTCTTCCTCGGGCGTCCCCGACTTCTTCGACCATTCACATTTGCTTCATATATTCTTCTTACACTGCTTTCTTTATTCATTCGCTCTACATGCTCAAACCATCTGAGGGTCCCTTTCTTAATCTTACTCATTACGCTTACTTCTGCCTTGCATTCTTTGCAGATCTCCACATTTTCACACGATCATACATGGTTTTACCACATACCCATTCCGGAAATAGGTGCTAAACTAAACTTTTAATAAAGTGTCCTTCAATCTCTGCAAAATCACTTTGTGGCGTCATTTTAATTCTATAAATAAAGTCATTACTACAGTCATCATAAATATTCCGGTATGTGGCATAAAGTGAATGATATCCTGTTGCCGTGGGTTCAATTCTCTGCAAGCTAAGCTCTTCATTATTGTGCAAGCAACAATTAAGGCATATAATGATACGATAAGGGAGATTTTTTGTTGTTGTTGTAAGGGATAATTCTCCCAGAAATTTGACATACGAGCTTATTTATTTTTTTCTTCAATAATTGCGATATAAATTTGTTTAATTGCAGAGATTTTACATTGTCCTCCACGTTAGGAGTTCACTTTTCAAGGGTAATTTGATTTAGTATAATGAAAGACTTGATGATAAAAGAAAGATGAAAAATAATATGCTAGGTTTGTTAATTTTTCTTCAATGTTCTGTTTTGTTTAGTAGATATTTATTTACAGGAAACAGGCGAAAGTTCCTGCTTCCGGATCGTAGGAAGCATGTGAACGCCGAGAACCCATTCCTGAAGAGCTACCTCCTGATGGTGGTGAAGGACTGTCACGAGAGGGGGGCTCCGGCCACGGGGGGCATGGTGGCTGCGGTGCTCAAACCTGCCATGGATGGGACTTGCCCGGAGTCAGTATATTTAACTCTTTTACTTACTTCATCATATCAACTCTGTACCTTAAAGGACGTTATCCGCCCCGGGTGCCACGCATGCTAGCTATGCCACTGGTAATATCAGAAGGCAAAATGAATGAATAAGGTTAACACTGAAATTGCAGTACTTCGTACCATGTCTGGACACAATTTTTCAATACTGCGATTGCAGGGATTCAGCCCCTAGGGCTTAATTTGGTTGTGGTATTTCTCATTTAATTAATTTAAAGTGGTATATTTGTGATATGTTCCCTAAGGAGTGTTGTTTAATAGAATTTGAACAAATCGTTAAACTTAAAATCTAATTTTCAAGTTCTGTAGAGGTTCTAATCAAGTTCTGTTATTATATCATTGGCCAGTTGTTTCACATAATTGAAATTATAACAGTATTTGAATAGAACTTTCACAGAACTTGAATTTTAACTACAAAATTTGATGAATTATACAAATTTTGTGGAACAACCTGTCCTAAGTATGACCCTGGTGAAAGACCACCATTCATAATACAAACATTACTCGAAATGACTTTTGCCATATTCAACGTCCAGATCTGAATAGCCGGGTACTTCCCAACTTAGTCTCTTCCCATCTCCTTCCCTTTGCCGCGTTGTAGTCCCACTGACTCTAGGCAGTGGAGAGCAGTTGAAGCTCATAAACCTAAATCTGATAACTTATAAATGTTACCAGTAATTTGTCCCTAGGCGGGCCTAACAAATAAATAATTAAGCAATTTTTTTATTAGAACAACTCTCTTTTTATAACTTTTAAAGGTTATTCCCTTCAATGTAATATATCATTGAATAAGAAGATAACACTAATAATCTAAACTAAAATATGAAAGACACAGAAAAACATAATGGTCGAAACTGGGACTCAAATCCAGAACCTCCCGTTAGGTTACAAACCAGTTCTTGGAACGATTGTTTGCAATGAAAAAGGTAGTTGCCTATAATATGATTAGTCGAAGATAATATTGTTAATTCTAAAATTGAGATAGACAATTATGACGGTTTGATGGAAGATGGCAACGGCTGAATTAGCAAAAGCGCACATCCCGGTTAGACAAGAAATTCTGGGTTCGAGTCCCAGTTGGGACCGTTATCTTTTTCTATTTTCTTTCATATTTTTAGTGTTATCTTCTTAAAAAATAATTAAGCAATCAAAAGGCCATACTTTAAAGTATTTTTTCTCCCCAGGAGTTCCCAGTTAATCAACAATGTAATCAAAGCAAAGCTTAAAGAAATCAATGCCGGAGTGGATGGATTTTTAGTGTACGACCTTAGGATTGTGCCGTTTGTCAATGAGGTAAGTGAAAACCAATGTAATATCATAAAATATTATTTTGATTTCTTAATAAACTCATTCATTATTATTTTTAAACCATCGATATATTATGATAAATTTGGTTGAAGCATCGAAGATATTATTTAAGTTATCGCATAGGAAGTAAGGTATATATTTATATAGATAAGACATTGATAATTAGTTAAAAAGGTGATTTTATATGATGAATTAGTTTATCAGAATAATTCTGAGTAGGTATGTCTTATTTATATATCCCTTTCAGGCCTGATTTTTTTTCTTCTAAAATCACATTTTTTTGCCATGATCTTAGAAAAGGACTTTATAAGGCACGTCCATAAAATAATTAAAAAAAACCTAGCTACCCCCAAGGTTAAATTCTACCCCTGCACGATCGTGACCTTTGGGCTAGAACTCTACTAATGCACGGTCGTGACGCTGTTAGACTTTCGACTTTTATGTGCTTGTTTAGTACAAATAAAAGACAGTTTATCAAAAATAGTATTTATTATTTAAGTAATCACAATACATTTTATAATAATAGAAATAAGTTGATGAAGATGTTAGATGTATTTGTGTAGCTGTAATTGAGATCAGACAAAAAATATTATTCTCCCCGCTTAATTAATAATAAAAAGACTGCAAATTATTCAATCAGAGTTGAAAATAGGGATCTTTAATCTTTTTTTTTGTGATAAACTGCAAAGCAATTTTGTTTCCTTGAGAGGCAGAGATATGCATCGCACTTTTCACACCTAATCTTTGACCTGCTTTTACAATTTTCCATTCTGCAGGCACAAGGATTTTCAATCTCATCAAAACACGGAAGATGGTCATAGCCGTCGTACCTTTTAGCATGAGAGGGTTGGTTCGATCGCCTATACTTCACATTTGGATCTAAATTTTCAACAGCCTCACCATCACTCTCGCTATTCCTCCTTCGGCGAATAGGTGCGTTGGTAAGTTCATCTGCAACTTGCATCCGAAATTCCAACAAGTCCATAACTTTGTTGCCTGGAACCGCAGCTGCCGCACAATCTAATTTATACAAGCGCCATGCGTTGGAAATGGCCAAATTAAAGAAGTGGAGTATGATCTTCAGGGTCCATTTCCTTGTCTTCATAAATGTGCGGTAGTATTCAATAGACTGGTCGAGAATGTCAACGCCGCCCATGTGTTTATTGTAATTAGCGATTACTTTAGGAGCGGTAACATCAATGAAAGCTGAATAATTTTTACTCCGGCGTTTCACAGATACTGTTTCGTCTGCAGATATGCAATTTGATGAAACTAGTACGGATTTGTTGTCCATCCATTTAACAACTACGACATCGTCACTCAAAAACTGCTGAGATTCACCACGCTGCATATGACGATCTTGTTTAACATCTATGCCCTTCCACTCAGGTATCCGATTCATCATTAGCGTCTTGATTTAGTACAGGTTGCACCTTCCAAAGTGTGTTGCTATTCCCTGGTGGAGGTGTATCACTGTCAACGACGTGTAACGCTGTACGCAGAGTCTTGAATCGGTCTCTGGCCATTACGTCCGCAACTAAGCCCAATCACATTCCTTCTCGCCAGTACATGTGCATTCGCGGGTAGGGGATGGATCTCATGATAAAATGAATGCCTATGAGCTTCTTTAACTCCACGACGTTCTTATTTAAGATACGGCGCATGTAATAATTATTGGTACACATTGCAGAGTGTTCGAAAAACTCGTCGTCAAAGTAGTCTACAAAATATTTTTGCGGTTCTCGAATTATTCCTGGGTCGGCACGTTTCGGGTAGCTGTGCCCTTTTTGGTTAAATGGCACTTGTCTCCAAAGTCTTCTTTTAACTGGGCCGGCACTTCTTTGGCCTACAATCCTGCGTGGAGGTTGAGACGGGGTCGGTATTGGTGGAGCTTCTCCAGCATCATGGTTATATGGCATTCGGGGAGGCAATTCTTCATCGCAATCCATGCCATCTACTTCTGAATCGTTGCCATCTCCTATCAGTTGCAGTACTAAATCACTATTCAGCTCCATCTCTGCAAAAAATGTGAATAATAGTGATGATCAAACCAACGAAATATTAGTCAATAACTAAAACTTCCCAAAGTCATGTTCGGCCTAATCGTCACGATCGTGACTCCTGATCGAAAAAGTGTGATTCTATTTACAAATCACAAGTTGTCAATGTAAGTACTTTTTAAATACAACCACCGGCATTGAAACCACAAACTAATAAAAATTAAAAAATTTACAAAATAACGTCACTTATGTCTACCGCTCTCATCGGATAAAAAGACTGCCATCCTGGACGCCCAACCAATGTCAACTGGCCGGCCGATAATGCGACTAACCTAAATTAGTGCGTAGCTAACTTCGAACACTATCGTTTGCCGCCGTCTTCGTTCCGAAAAGATGACTAGGCGAAGCGCGGGAATTTTTTCTGCACGTTCGTGTTGGAGCGTCCTTAACAGGTTCGCTGCCGCCTATGCACAATATAACTGATCCTAGGTGCCAAATATATATATATTTTTTTTAGTTTTTAAATATATGTACTTACAAGAATAATATATCGTTGCAAAAGTTTTTTTTAAGAAATGTAAAAAAAAATAAAATCAGCTCAATTAGCGTATGTATTTACTTTCTTGCATTGCATCTTGCAACGCGCCGCTTACTAATGCACTCTATTTGATTGTAATGCAAACGCTTTTCGGCCAGTCAAGTAGCGAGTAACTTGCTACTCGAGTAAACTACTTGCCCAGTGCGAACAAGCCATTAGTGCTTTTCATAGACATTTAATTGAATAAAGTAACAACAGAATTTTACCAACCAATAAAACTCCCATTTTGTGTTCTCTTTCGAAGCAGTTAGGAGAGAGATCCCTTTATTGTCCTTTATTTACTGTTTGAGCGCATTTATTACCTATTTTTATGACTTGCCCCACTTATGGCAACACTGTGATGACTTGAATAAAATGTGAATTGGTAGTTAGAAGGAATAAGTTTGCGTGTTTTTCTTAATAGTTGTGGAAAAAGCAGTGCGCATCCGCACCCAATCAACTTGATGTGATTCCCAAGATAAGCGTGACGCCTTCTGACCTCCTGCTGATGCCCGAGGGTGGGATTTACCGGGACGGTCTGAAGCACAACATCGCCGTGTCTATCCTCTTCTTCTACCACTGGCTGGCCGGCACGGGGCATTTCTTCTATGACGGGTTGGTGGAGGATTCTGCCACAGCGGAGATATCCAGGTCTCAAGTATGGCAGTGCATCAGACATCAGGCAAGTCAATTTAAAAGTATAATGTGCAATTGCTAACCTATTTTTTAAATGTGAGCAATCCCAAGTTATATATTAAAGTTCTGTTAGCTCTATAAATCCTTAACGTTCCGCAACATGAAATGCCTTTGAAACGATTTATTTCTTGATGTTATGTTCAAAATGAGATTCGGTTTTCCAGTATCCAGATTTTTTTTTTTTGCAAATGGCTGGGATAAAAACTTTTTTGCATTAATGATTCAATTATATAACCACACAATTCACTATTATCGTTTACATCGAAACACGTTGATAAAGTTTGATCTTATTTTCTGTATTCATTTTTAAAATTTAAAATATGAAATAAATATGTAATCGACGGATATTCAATGATTCAATACTTCCGCGTAAAACCAAACTGTCAAAAATGTATCACCCATGTACCAACTTAAAACTATCCACTCGAATCGTGGTATGCAATTCTGTGCATTATACTCATATATGCGTTAAAGACTTTTTTTGTTTGGTAGTTGCTATCGTGAGATACATATTTCACACTCATAGACCGAGGCAGGCAGAAGTGAATGCGCATGCGTGAGATTAGATTATTGGACAGCTTTTTGGATTCGGAATTGCCATAGCATCCAAGATCCAATACTGCCAGACAGTGCGTCTCGCGTCTTGTATGTATTGAAGCAGCGAGTCTCTAAGAACGCTTATGCTGGTATTTGTGTTTTTAGACGGTGTGCGTTTAGACGATTCATATATATCGAGAATGAATACGTACTTCGACCCGCTCTAGCGTTGTGTCCGTTATGTTTGCAATGTTCTGTTCTCTGTAATGATTTGTATAAAAGTGAAAACCAATTGTTTTGTAAAGTAGTAAAACACATACATTTTTTACACATAAAATGTCACTAAATGGCCCAACACCGACTTTAACTTCTGTTTATGGAGTCCTATTACAAAGTAGGCTATAATTTTGTAGTAGGCTAATACTTGCATAGTTGAGGTGTGGTGAGTGCTGTAAAAAAAAAATCATTTAAATTAATCATTTACGAAGATATATCGATTTAAAACAAATTCCATTTTTTCTAACGGGTTCCTTGTTTTCGCCCGCCTGAAGTGTCTTAATTATGAAACCATAATATAATATAAAATTATTAATTTTCAGGTTTCTCTCGAGGATGGTGTACAGGTAACCTACAAACTCGTTGAAAAGATTGCCACAGATTTCACGTCCGTTGCCCACAGGAATCTGTGCAGGTCGAGGGAGGAACGGAAGAGACTGAGCGCCGCCAAGTATATGTGCCTGGAGCTGTTCATCATGAGAAGTGCTCCGGATTTCATCACCACCTATCTGAACGACAGTCACAAGTTTAGGACCGTGCATAATAAGACTCTGTTGAGAAGCAATTTATAATTAATGAAGGTTTTTTTAAAATCATCAGACAGTAGAATTCTCAATAATAAAGAGTTCAGCACCTTCAGTAATAGGGTGTCCATTATGTAAAGCATCATGAAGAATTTTTTTTTCATGTATTTTCTGGTTTTAAATACATGTACTAATTAAATACATGTTCCAGTAATTTGGCAATTCTAGAAATCCGGCAATTCCAGTAATCTGATAATTCTAGAAATCCGGCAATTCCAGTAATCTGATAATTCTAGTAATCTGGCAATTCCATTAATCTGATAATTCTAGAAATCCGGCAATTCCAGTAATCTGTCAATTCTAGTAATCCGGAAATTCCAGTAATCTGATAATTCTAGTAATCTGATAATTCTAGTAATCCGGCAATTCCAGTAATCTGATAATTCTAGTAATCCGGCAATTCCAGCAATCTTATAATTCCAGTAATCTGATAATTCTGGTAATCTGACAATTCCAGTAATTTAATAATTCTAGTAATCCGGTAATTGCGTTATCCGGAACCATATGGTTTACATAACGCCAAATTAGTGAGTTTCTACTGTAAATATAATGGATGATTTGTCTGATGAGTTCATAGTGAAATTTTGATTACCAGATGAAATTAAAGATCTACAAAAATATGTATGTTTTGTTTTATAGGCACAATTAAAAAAACGTTATTTGAAAGCGGATTTTTATTTTTTTATAACGAACCAACAATAAAAGGTACAAAAATATAACTTTCAATGCAACAAATCAGAACTCCTTTAATTCTAATATCAATATTAGAGATTACATTATATCAAATATGAACACTTTAGTGATGCTATACAAGCCAAATCATTGTGCGGTCCTGCCGCTGAGAGCCCAATTGAAACCTCTCTTTCTGTTAAGAATACAGTTTATGTGAAAAAGAGGAAGATTACAATGGGGCTATCAGTGGTATGCCTTTAGATACATAAACATTGTAAAAGTCCCTAAAAAGGGTGTTAAAAATAAATAAATACAGTGAAATTTTCTTAACCCCTCAGGCCTGGATCATATTTTGTCAGATGGTCATAATATTTCCGCTTTGCAATAAAATCCAAATAATGGAATATTTCTGAAGACATCCGAAAACAAAGAGTTTTTGAAAGGTGATAATTTTATCATTTTTTATCACACTTTCAAATTTTATAATTCAAAATACAGTGAAACCCTCTTAAGAAGTTTGGTGACGAAGTTTGGTTTTTTCGGTCCCTCGGTCCAAGATTGGCCCAATTTTCCCACGTATAAGAGTTTTCTGCTTAAGAAGTTTGTGTATTCTGGTCCCTTGGAAAACTTTTTAAGAGGGTTTCACTGTAAACATATAATTTTTGAAATATAAAATTTTTGCATGCAAACATAAAAAAGATATAAAAATGGCTAACCTTAAGTTTTTTCTAAGTAAAATTACTGGATAACAAAAAAATAAAATAAAAACACGTACCTACATTAAATGTATTAAGCGCGTTATTGTCTCCATATTTTTTTGTCGTTCCATTAAAAAATAATTATTAAAAAAATTCACAAAGTTCATGATTTTTTCAAATTGCGATCGGAAACTTCGGTTTCGTAAAGATGTACCTACATTTTACTCCTTTTGAGGTTAATTTTTAGATTTGAATATAAAGCTTGGTGTTTTCTCTTTCTAACGCCATTTAGATCATGTATCTCACTATGAAAGAAAGGGAGACACAATGATTTCCATGAGTCCTCTATGAGTTGTTCCAGAAAGCTAACAAATTAGCCTGAGAGATTAAAAGGTTTTCACAACATAAGAAAATTGAATATTATGTCAAAGCTAGCTGATATGGAACCTTATAGGCTCTGCTAGATTAGATTACTAATATTTTAATTAAAATTTTGATTTCAGTCTTTGTGCAAAAAGATTATTATCATTCTGTGATATTTCTGGAGCGAAATAAAGCCTTTATCAAATTATTTTGGTCCAAAAATAAAGCAAAGCATCAGCAAACCAGAAAAGTAAGGTGAAGTCTGATAATTAATATATGTTTATATAGAAAATGGTGTCGATCATATCGAAATTAAATTAATTAGTGATGTATATGTGATATATTTTTTCCACTGGAATGGATTGAAGGAACAATACTAAAACACTAGACTATTATTTATAAAGGGAAAAACATTAGAAATTACATCTCCACATTCATAACAGATTATAGACATTAAAATCGACACAGTCACAATTAAACAATAAATTGATAAAATATAAATTTTTCAATTAAAAATATTATTTTCGAAAATGAATATGCATTACATTTGATGTGTAAACAGATCTTTATATTATTGAGGTATTTAAGCGGCAATAAACTTTTAATATCACAGCGTTCATTGTCTATGATTTAAAAATGACAAGCCTCTTTTGTTGCCTGCAATATTATCGCATGCAATGTTTGTTACCTGCATCATTGCTGCCTGCAATGTTTGTTGCCTGCAATATTATCGCATGCAATGTTTGTTGCCTGCAATATTATCGCATGCAATGTTTGTTGCCTGCAATATTATTGCATGCAATGTTTGTTACCTACATCATTGTTGCCTGCAATGGTGTTGCAATTTTGCAAAATGCTTCTTGCAAGAGCAGCATTTTATATTTAAACAATTGAAAATAGAATATATGTACATATAACAATGATATGCAACAATATTAGTTAAGAGTACACAAAATATGGAAGGAAAAAATACATTTAGAAAATTATCTAAAAATATTTGATTAATTCTTATACATGAATAACTTTTATATTAAAAATATTATATACAGACACCTTAAAATGAATATATCAGTAATTTATTATTATCTAGGGAGAAAAACAATCATTATAGCAGTTATTTTTAATTATTTGGATTAGTTGAGTTACAAAAAAATATTAAATTGATCTTGGATTGATTGAACTACTGAAATTATTACTAAATAGTGCAGTTTTCGAAAAGTTTTGAAGAATTGCTGCAAAATTATGCCCATTTTGCTCAGATTTCCCAACTAATCTGTGAAATTAAAAGTCAAACATTAAAAAAAATAAGTGCCCAGAATTAGTTAACCTTTTGGCAGTTATCGTTTTAACAGTTGACACGGCAAGAAAATCAACATTGATATTCCCTTGATACGGCAGCTTGGGATATTGAAAATTCTGAGACGTTAACGCGGCCAAATGGTTAAATAAAAACACATAGATCAGGGAGAAAGTTACCTTTCAGATAGTAGATGTAGATTCATACTTTTTGAGCAGTAAGACACAATGTAGACTTAAAAAAAATTCAGCAAGGAAACAAATAACCTTATCTGTCGTACATGTGGTATCATACCCGTAAGTCATGAATTTTAAAACTACATAGATTGCTTTACATAAAGTAATATTAAAATACCTAGTTATAATATACAGTCCATAGTGCCAGCCGGGCTAAGAAACGTTGCACCGAGAAGTGGATTGGTCTCCACCAACTCTCTGTCGATTGGCCTCTGATTGGGTCCGGATGTGTTCTGGATTATTGGCCGAGGGTTGATTACTCTGCATGGAGAGTGACAGCGCCCTCGCTAGGGCTTCGTCTTCTGACTGAAACATTAATGCATCGATATATTATAATAACAATAGATCAGCCCTCTCATATCTAATTTCAATCTAAAAATAACACCACCTAAGAGCAATAACAACTTCCCATATTGATGTAAACTTTTGCACAAGCTTTTGAAAACGAACGCGAAACCAGCGAAGATCATTCATTTGTGGCAAAAAAGTTGTCATAATTTGTTGTGTGGCATAGCTGTTCTGCTAGAAAGAAATATAAATTTTTAACAATTGTTACTTATGGATACTCCGCCTAGAAGCTATCCATAAGGTATATATACTTTTTATCTCTAGATATCATAAAATAAAGTCCTCCGCCGCGTCTGTCTGTCTGTTCGCGGTAAACTCAAAAACTAGTGAATGGATTTTCATGCGGTTTTCACCAATAGATAGAGTGATTCATGAGGAAGGTTTAGGTATATAATTTGTTTGTATAGGTTTTAAAATACTTTCAAGTACCTGAATTTCACAAAATAAAATAAAACAATGCAATTTCGCGCTGTTTCTTTCGGCATTAATCAAAATGGGCGGCGTTCAACAAATTTGGAATTGAAAATCAAAGCTAATGCCGCCTAAACTAAAGTGCATTTTGTATCAGTTATGCCTCGCCTGCGGTGTCGAATTAACGTCCCTAGACTCTGCGTCGCTTGTTTCCGTGAAAACAATTTTAAATTTCCTTGTTATTATAATACACAATGAATAAGAAAGGAGTTAATGTTTTTTATAGACCTTTACAAAATCAGCGTGAAAAATAACTCTCAAATACCTTCTTCAACCTTTCCAAAAACTTATTCTCGAGTATTTTTAAATCCCTCCCAAAAAGAGGGGGATATTCGAGGACTAGTGGATCACCTTAATATAATTAATCAAAGTGTGTTTTTTGGAATGGGCATGGCAAAATCCAAACGCTGAGAAATTTCTAGAGCTGGAGTGGTAGATAAATTTCACAATTGAAATGAAAGTGTGCCGTCCGACTATAAAACACTTACCAATTGTCCTTGCACATCTGTAAAGAGGTTTGATATGAAAGACCCGATGCCTCCCGCCACCGGCGCCTGTCCATTCTGAGATTTAGCTCTGTTGCTTTCTTCTGTCGCCTTTGCCCGAACCATTGCCGCTTCCCTGTTAAAAAAAATATATATAATTATACAAAATTATCACACATGTAAGAAGTAACCTCTTGCGTGCTGCCGTGCCTAAATAATATTTATTAATTAACATTTCATTCGTAAATACATGCAAATTATTTATTATAAAATACAATTATTTCAATTGTTTTCCGAAGATTTTTAGCACCATTAGAGAAAGTGAGAGAGCAAACAATTAAGTATGAGAAGGACAACCTATGATAGTAGGTCCTCTCATACAGAATTCCGTATTCATCTTAGTGAAAGCGAGGAAGCATATCTTGTCACAACCGTGATGTAGAATATAGTTATCAGCGCAAATGAAAAATAAATACATACATACATCTATATTGTTCATACACACACATACTTTAAATGTCTATCTTTATCCTAAATGAATAAGTTTGGATTAAGAATTTACTGAAAATAAAAGAAATTATGGCAGTACTTATTCACAACACTTTCTCACGCGTATGGTATCCCAGATGACCGGCACTAAATGTCACCGATTGCCCCGAGATGCGATCATATTATTATTCCGCTTCTAGTACTCGATCCATCCGGTTGCACGACAATTTTACCTCTCTGCCCGTTCGTACGCGAATGTTTATTTGTTGTAAATAATATTTTAAATAAAACCTAATATCGCGGACAACTAAGTGTTTTCAATTAAACATCATCATCATTGTAAGCCTGAACACAGGATCACGGCTTGGAAGTGCCGTGATCTCAAGGAGCATTTAAACCTCAATATTGGTAAGGTATGAAGGCAATCCTGCCTGACGTGGAGAGGATCTCCTCACCAAACACTCTCCATCCACTCTTACACCAACTAACAAACACTTCCAACAAAATGAAATGAAAAAAAACTTATGAAAATGTTCAGATGCTACTTGTTTTCGGTATTATTTTATGGAATAGAAGCGTGGATGCTTACTAAAGAACTGACAAGGCGACTTGAGGCATTCGAGATGTGGATCTACAGAAGAATACTCAAAATAAGCTGGAAGGACAGAGTTACAAATGAATATGTTATGGTTCGGATGAATAAAGAAAAAAAGTTGTTAAAACGATAAAAATCCGAAAACTTCAATATCTAGGACATGTGATGAGACATCCAGAGAAGTACGAGATCTTGCATCTCATAATGCAGGGAAAGATTGCCGGAAGATGGGCCCTGGAAGAAAGGGAACATCATGGCTGAAAAACCTGAGACAGAGGTTTGGCCAGTCTACTGTAGAGCTTTTGCGGGCTGCAGTGAACAAAGTCCGCTTGGCAAACATGATAGCCAATATCCGTTTAATGGACAGGGCACAAAAAGAATTATTGGCCACATTGTATCTTGAGCTTGTGAGACAAAGGCAAGTCTAGACGTAATATATAATGTCATTGGAAGCATATTGTGGAACCAGGAGGCATTGCTAAATACAATGGCAAACAAACCGGGCAAACTTAATTCACTCAAAAGGGGCAGTAAATAATGTTGTAAAACTTACGCAGCCCTTCTCCGCTTGGCTCCCAGTTTGCCCTGGCACTGGTGATCCTGGGCATGGCGGTGCTTGAAGCAGAAGTTCAGCAAGCAGTCGGAGCAAATCAGGGGCACCATTTCCTTCCCCTTGCAGCCCTTGTTGGAGCAGCGATTGGTGAACACCTGGAGTGGAAAAGTTTCACAACATTATTTCCTAGAGAGAAAATTATTAGCAAACTAAAAAGTAACCTTTTCAAATCCAAACAAGCGATTAAGTACTTACCTGTAATATTTTAGCAGAAAATTATTTAATTTTTTTTTTTATTATTTATTGAGTTAGTTTATACTACATGAATATAAACTAATAATCACAATGTAACATTTCATTTGATAAATTTAAATATTTTTACAGTAAGCATAACATTTCTTTTTAAATACATTCATTCTTTCTTCATTCTTCATACTTTCAGGCATTTCATCATACATCTTTAGTCCTCTATACATTAGGCAGTTCTGTGATTTTGATTTCTTCATTTGTGGCAATCGAACTCTGTTTATATTTCTTGTTTCATAATTATGTACGTCTCTATTAAAAACAATTTCATCCTTAAAGTATTTTGGCATTTGGTTTTTCATAATTTTATGCACAAAAATTAACACATTAAATAGTAGTCTTTTTTTTATTGGAATCCAATTTAGCTCCTCTCTCATTTGATTAATCCTCGCGTATTTGCCTTTTCCCAGTATACATCTCATAGCTCTGTTCTGTATAACTTCTAGTTTGTTTAAATTTCCTTCATTGGCCAAATATAACATCGTAGAGCAGTAATCCAAATGTGGAGCAACAATAGTTTTATAAATGAGCTCCGTAGTGTTTCTATTTAATTTATGTCTTAGTCTTCTAAGAAAATTTACCTTTTTTAGCACATATTCAAAGTTTGCTGTGAAAGTCAGTTTTGAATTGAGTATTACACCCAGGTATTTGATTTCATTTACTTTTCCAATTTTTTCACCATTAATTGTCAAATTTAACCCTGTGTTATGCTTTTTATTGCCTATTTCCATATATTTTGTTTTGTTTACGTTCAGTTTCAATTTGTTTAATTTTAGCCATTTTGATATATTTTGTAGGTCTTCGTTTATTTTGTTAATTGCATCTATGTAATCATCACACGAAATATAGATTAAGGTATCGTCTGCAAATAGTCTAATTTTGCAATGTTTAATAGTTTTAATAATATCATTTATGTAAATTATAAATAGAATTGGACCTAATACCGACCCTTGCGGAACACCAAGGTTGTTTTCTATCGGTTCTGATTCTGAGCTTTCAACTTTCGTTACCTGTTTTCTTTCCTGGAGATATTCTTTGAATAGATACAGAGCTACGTCAGAAAGACCTATGTCTTCTAGTTTTTCCAAAGGTATTTTCCTTTCTATCGTTTCAAATGCTCTTTGAAATCTAAGAATGCTGCAATGGTGATTTTTTTTTTGTCTGTTTCTTTCTTCCATGTATCAATCACTATATTTATCGCCGCTTCGCAAGAGTTGTTGTTCCGGAATCCTGATTGCTCGTCACATAATATATTATGTTTTTCCAAATACTCAAATGCAAAACAAACAGCTTACTTTTGCAGTCGATTTTTAAACGAGGAATTATTTTTATTTATAAGTTACTAGCGAGTTCCTGGAGTGCATTGCAATACCACTTGATTGAAGAATTTGTTTCTCCCTGCGTGTCCTTTCCCATCACCCGTTCCCCTTCCCTTCCCATGTCCCCTTCCCATCCCATATTCCCGGCTTTCTCCTGTCCTGCAAACTTCCCCCCTTCTTTCCTCTCCGTTCCTCCCCCTCCCGCCTTCCCTTTTTTTGTTGTTGTTTACATTACTCCACACAGGAGGCCCTGAGGAAAGAAAAAGGCACTCCTGCTAAATCACCAAACGTAGCGAACCAGATGGGGTGACCTATGGCAGGGGTGTTGGTTATCCAATAAATGGTTCCCAGGGCGGCGGTACCCATATCGGCTTCTCAAATTGAAGATCTTCGCCGCTAAATTACATGAAATACACACATACTTCAAACTACTCCACGCCACCTATTATAAAACCGCAATCGGATAAAATAATAAAATGAAACAGATAGTGCAAAACAGCAGGTACCTTATTTCTTCTCTGTTTAGCAGCGTCAGTCTGGCAGTCGTTGTCGATGTGAGCAGACACGACTATGTCCGGTGGATCCCCTCTCCGCCCGGGTACCGGCGCCGCACACAGCGGGCACACGGGAACCTGCACATCCTTCAGGACCCCGATCTCACAGCCGTGCCGGACATATTGGAAATGGTCACCGCTGGAATTAATATTATTACAGACATATAGACAATGGTTCCATGACAATTGGTCCCCCGGCGTACTTATATACAATGTGCAGTCGCTTTAGGGAAAACACGTTATACCTAATTAACTAAGTGACCCCGTAGAGATGTGCAGAGAGGATTTACCTCTGAATAACAAAAGAATAAACATATTTTCATGTTTATTCAAGGAAAAATCTGCTTTTTTGTTTACTGTACGTACGTACCAGCGCAGTACAAAAAAATCGGTGACCGGCCAACTCAGAATTAAACCAACGCAGATCCACCTCAGAAAGGTCATTAAGAGTGATGATAAAAAAAATTGGTTAAATGGTTTAAGTTAGGTTAGGGTTACTGGCTATTTTAAAATTATTTTTTCATAGCTTTTAATGACCTTTCTGAGGTGGTTCTGAGTTGGTTTCATTCTGAGTTGACATGGAACCAAAAAAATCGACACTATATGTAAATTCCTTTGATATTCATACCAAATTATTAGGGCATTTTTGAAGTGAATATCTTTTACGTTTGAAATTGGTAAATAATGGACAAAAAATTATAATTTTATAATAAATATCATTTCGGGGATCAACTATCGGCTCAATTAACCGCCGCACTTTTAATGGTCACAGATTATACATCAACTAGCTGGGGTACCCGGCTTTGCTCAAGGAGTTGATATGAAATTGAACTGACGTTCGAAACTATGACGCATCTTGCTTTATATGCCCTTACCAATAGGTAGCCCCACCCATACAAAAAAGGCTTTGAGTGGCCCACAATGTTCCAGAACATTCCACAACATTCAGGAGTGTTCTGGAATGTTCCACAATGATGTTACCTATTCTCTATTCCCGAATATTCCTGAATGTTCCGGGGTGTTTTGAAATGTTGTGAAATGCTCTCGAATACTCGAGTTGGACTGTTCCAGAAATTCCTACAGGGCAAAACTTGAAGCCCTTATGTCTGCAAAAACACGCCCTTTAGGTAAAAACGGGAACCTTCTTCATGGATGGGGGATAGAGGGCTACCACACCACATAACTCCCTTGAACATACCGGGACTCGTTTCTGAGTTTTAGCGGCACGCACATTGTAGTACACTTTCTTTTAGAATATATATTGATTACAATTCAACTTAATAACTACACGTAGCAACTATTTATATCGGGAGAATTGGTAAAAAATGCATTAAGATTCCATTTTTATTCAAAGTTCATTTTTTTTTATTATGGAGTGACTTTATGAAAAGTTTCATGTCAATTTAAATATGCAGAAATTATTTAAATACCCCAAACTAAAAAACCTAATTGATAGATGTCCCGTGAATTATTTATCTGCACCTACACAAATGAAATATGAAAATGAATAAATAGTTTTGTCCACATTAAAACTCAAACTAAAAACTCTATTCTTTCGAGAAAGGCATACGAATACAATATTGTATTAAATCACCGATACAATATCACATTTGTATGCCAATTTTGGGTTTTTATATGGACAAAACTATTTATTCATATTGCATGTGAACAGGCACAAACAAACAATTCATTTTAATATTTAAATCAGAAAAAGATACGGTGACATCTAGGAAGATCCTAGATATGAGGATATCTATCTATCCTATCCTAAATGTGACCGTATCTTTTCTGTTTCAGATTTCCGATTGAGTGTCGATAATATTGTCTTCATTAATTACATATTACAATTTGAGGTTTTACTCACTAAGTTAAAAATAAATAAAACTTTTGAAAATGGCTCACCATTTTAACTAAAATTACTTGTAAAAAAAAACATACATATTTTATTAGACAAATGTATTACAAACATTTTTGTCGTTTCTTATAAAATAATTAATAAAAAATTCAAATTGCGGTGGGAAACTTTGGTTTCATAAAGGCGTACATTTTAATTACTTTGAGGTTAATTTTTAGATTTGAATGACACAACATAAAGTGCATTAACTTCGGGAGGTGATTCTACATGATGGTAGGAGTAAAAAAGATTAACTTTTTCTGAAAATCAACCCATACAAAAAGATTTTCCTACTAAAAATCCTATTATTTACGTTTTACTCCGCATACTCGTTAATACGGAATATTTTTTATTCAAAGAGTTAGATTTAGCTTTATTATTACGAAAAGTGAGTATTTATGTCGGGGGAGACCAAGAATTATGCAAAAAATATGCATTTAACATTTTAATTTTGTTTAAATTAATTCACTTACGCGGTAACGTCATTTTATTTTCACCGTTTTTATTTCATAGACAATCAATCATAATTACACAAACCCACTAGACATCCCCTGCTTTGCCAAACAAACCATTCAAAACCTGGGATGTTTTTTAAAATTATGATGACATGCAGCTTTCGTAGTTTAACCTCAACCTAAAAAAGGAATATTCCGTATTATCCGTGCATCAAACTTCGACAACACGAAAGTTCCGTATTATCTGTGAGGTGGACCAAATGCATATTTACTAAAATCCTTAGTGTGGAGTACAAACTCACCCGATAAATATGCTGCGAGCTTGCCGGGTGCGATTGTGGTAACATTGCATGGTTGTGATTGGCCTGTATCGTAACGGAAAATAATAATGCTGACCCCACACGCTGGTCTAATTTTATCTTTTTTATATACACTATCATGTAGAATCACCCCCCCTAAGTTAATCCATTTTACCCCCGGTCACCCTGTCCAATATGGTGCTTTCGTTTTCCAATACCATTAAGATCATATTTCTTACTATGATAGTAAGGGAGACACAGCAATTTCTATGAGACCTATATGAGTTACTCCAAAAAACAAATTAGTCTGAGGGGTTAATCGGGCCATGCCCTTGTGAGACTAGCACAGGCTTTTGAAATAAAATTTACTATGTCCCACTTTTCTGTATATTTACATTAAATTACACTATTTTTCATCTCCAACTGAAATAGTTGTTATTGTAAGTTGGGTAATTTTTGGAGATCGCTGGCAACGATTAATATGCACTTTATTTTGAAAAAATCTTTTGATTCACCTTAAATACATCCAAAGGCAACTATTTGCATTGGGGGAAGTGGAAAATATTTAATTCTAAATTTTTTCTTGCCTTGACGCGAGTAGGCGTTATAAAGGGGCACTTTCTTTTGAATCACAACAAACCTAGCGTAGCCGCTAAACTACTTGAAAACTGGGATGTTTTTCTTGCCTTGACGCGAGTAGGCGTTATAAAGGGGCACTTTCTTTTGTATCACAAACCATGTAGAATGAAATATTTTCCACTTCCCCCAATGCAAATAATTGTCTTTTAATGTAATTAAGGTGAATCAAAAGATTTTTTCAAAAAAAAGTGCGTATTAACCATTGCCAGCGATCTCAAAAATTTACCATAAGTTGAATCAGAGCGTTGTTTAAAAATGTATAAACAGTATTCGTGGGTCAAATTTTACCAGCTATTTTTGACTGAAATGGAAATTGATTTAAAACTATTATGGTAATTTAAACTCACCAATAAACATTTTTACACGCGTCACATTTCATGGGTAGGAAATCTGGAAGAAGGCACAAAGACAAGGTGATTAGAAAAAAAACTACCGTTAATAACATAAATTAGTGCGGAAGCGTCAACTATTTCATCAGAAATTAGCATTTCGAAACTTCACAACAAAAGCACAATTTGCTGTCGAAATTTTAATATTTACCTAATTTGTTGCATGTTTTTTCACAGCAGTTTTTACCCAAATCAGGAAACTCCATGGTGGATGCAAATCGAAAAATATAACAAGTAAAATGCAATATGAACCGTCTGCTTTGATTAGCCGTGAATCATTCGTCAATAATTTGGTTGGAGGCCAGCATTTATACACACAGCAAATATTCTAGAGAAATCCAATATTGAGAATGACACCTGATGACACCATAAATAAACCAATCATAATGACACATGACACTGACAATCATAAATATACTAACCCCTAGATTGATATCTTCGGGCCTTCTCCTAGTAAGTTTTTTGTCATCTCACTGTCACCAACTTAACCACGGAAAACACCGTTGGTTCTACCGTAGACAATAACATAGAGGAAGTTCAAGGCTTTCAAGGCCATTTGTCACCATAGACAATATTGCACCCGACCTACTTCATTAATTCATTAGCCAAAGAAAATATTTATAAATAAAAATGCTTGAAAGCAGAAAAATGTTTTATGTTTTCCCTAGAAAACAACTTTCCATTTGACAAAGCCTGAGGGAATGAGCTTTAGATAATGTTAAACAGCTCATTTTCTCAGCAGGGAGCTTTGTCAAATGGAAACCTGTTATCTTGAGGAAAAAAATCAAGCGTTAGTAAAAAACCTAAAATACTTGAAATATTAACTCCTTATAAAAGGAAAACATTTTCAAATAATGATTATGGTTTTCTACAACGAATTTACATTTTTCTGCTTGAAAAATGATAACTCAGGGGTACATGTTTAAATACTTTTTATTTTCAGAAAGACAATCGATAATAGCACATAAACTAACATAACACTGGTTCGGTGAATTCGAAGAATTGAAAAAAAATATCGACGCCGGAAAGAAAACATGGCTAAAACAACATACAGCTGTGACATTAAAGATGAACCTACACAATAAGCTATATTGTTTGTTTACATACGTTCATCTTTGATGTCACAGCTATGTAGCGCTTTAGCCGTTTTTCCTTTCCAGCAGTCACCGTACATATCTTAGTTCTTGTAGAATGAAATAAAAATCTACATATTCTAAATATATAAATACTATTTCCTTTCAACCGAAATAAAACAGAATATACCTTCATCGAGGACCTAGCCAGCCCACAGTAAAAACCGCATCATGTGTTCTGAAAAAAAAAATTCACATTAAACAAAGTTTGTGAACAAAACGTACAATATTTTTCCCTTGTGATGACATACTTTGTTCATCAGAAGGGAAAAATATTCTCCCATCTGTTCACACATATGAAGAATGAAAAAAACACGTATGATCATTGGAGAACAATATATGATGCGGATGTGAGTGGTAATGAAGTCGGGGAAACCAGAGGAAGACCTGGCACGATCAAGTGAATCATTGCTTGCGGCGGGCCACGTAAAGAGTCATAATAATAGAATAGTATGTATGAATGTGAATGAGGCAAGGATTGTATGCCAAGACCGAGTTGTTTGGCGGTCCGTCCTCTCTGAATACCCAGCGGGAAAACAGCGTGACAATTAGTTAGTTAAAGCATTATTAATTTTACCTGCCAATAAAAATGTTATGGTCTGCCAAACAATGTTATAAGATGTTCGTAATGTGAAGCTTCAAAGACTGGAACATTTTCTGAAACAAAATTTGTGAAACATTAACCACTCGGACCCATAAGCTTGTTTTAACGATAATATAACATTAACAGACATTTGTATGACGTTCGAGGCGTACGTGACTTATTAAAGTAAAATTGAAAGCATATTTTTCAATACAAATGTCATTTAACCTCAAATTGATTTACAGATAAATTAGCTGAATGTTAATGTAATTACCTGTTTTCTAGATCAATTGCGGACACTTTTAAACCATTTTTCCACCTCTGGAATTCATTTAAACGATTTTTGAACGAAATATGCCCATCGGCGACGTAAACAATGCAAATTCAAATGCGATTTTGGACGAATTCATGACATTCATGTTCGTTTAATCCATGGTTTAATTGACACAACACAAAGTTTGACCTATCTATAATTCAGCTTTATCTATAAGAATTTGGTCTTGCGTTTTGCAGTTTCAAGGTCAAATCAAACATATACTGACAATTCGTAGATTAGACATATATCCATAGAAATACCAGTTATACCATAGACAAACCAATTCCGACAAATGTCAGTGATGACTGATGACCATAGATATTCCACTCAGTGCCGCGAAACCACGCGGATCAAACTCCCGACCAGGGGGTACCAAGACTCTTCGTTGCAGCCCGGCCAGGGCTCCACCAAGGTTCACCCACGACCGCCAACTCGCGCGCCCTCCCGACAAGGGAGTTTTGTGCAATTTTCTCTTTGCACAATTTTTCACTACAAAGAACTTTCGCAACTTCTAATTTGTGCAATAATAAGTGAAACAATTAATAAATTAGTTAAGTGCCAGTGTATTATCCAGGACGATCAGTTACATGCGGAGACTCCATCATCAGCAACCAAAGGGAAATGACTGAACATTTTATTTATTTTTTTACCGCCAAAGTGATTAAACTCTGAACAATAAGGAACTCCAGTGAAAAATATTATGGCTTTAAAAAAATATGTTCATATAGACCATAGGTTCTCAACGTGGGCGATAACGCCCCCTTGGGGGCGTTTCAGACCTTCAGGGGGGCGGTAGAAGACCAATAGTAAATTGGGGGGCGTTTCAGACTTTCAGGGGGGCGGTAGGAGATCCAGAGAAATCTATCCCACCCCATCAGTGCTCCAGATAGTTCGCCGGCAGGATGTACGTCTTTTTCACCACGCGCGTATTAAAATTAATTTACAAGTTTATCCTAATGGATATCAACACGGAAACGCATGCGCTTCGTTTGCTAACGACAGGCGGTGGTGGTCGCAAGTACCCGAAGTGGCCCCCGAGAGAAGTCATCTCGAATATAGATATCAAACACGCCCTCATAAGCGTTGGAAAGCTGGAGGCCTTCAGAGTGAATACGATCTGTTAAGTTTTTAACGTTAGTTTAGCGCGAGGTTCGAATGGCCTATCGAGCTTACGTGTCTGAAGTCGAGGAAAACATCATTCATGATCCCAAGATGTTTTGGCACTACATAAAATCCCTTCGGAAGGATGGTGATCTTGAATACACCATGATGAAAGGTAATCAGGAATTTCGTGGCTTGGGTGTAGCTAACGCATTTGCTGATCGTTTTCAATCGGTCTACAATAAAGACCCTCCACTTCTAGACATGAATAATGCGGGCATATTTAATACCAGAGGAGCTTCAAACGTCAATTTAGATATATTAACGGAATCTGACGTTATGAGTGCCATAAGTCTCATGAAGAACTCACACTTCATCGGACCAAACTTCGTTCCCGTATTTTTTTAATGAAGGGTTCGCCGAGTTCCTAAAAACGCCATTATGTCTTATCTTTAACTTAGCATGTATTAGTACTTCCACTTTTCCTGAAGTTTGGAAAACTTCCAAAATATGTCCTATTTTTAAGAAAGGTTCGAAAAAGTTAATCGAAAATTATAGACCAGTTGCCATACTATTAGATCCTCTTAACTATTTGAAAAATGAATTCATAAATTCCTTACTCCTCAGATATTATTCCCGGAACAGCATAGTTTCAGGAAAGGAAGATCCATTGAAACCAATCTGAAGGTTTTTACCGACTATGTTGCTAGGTCCCTAGACAGTGGATACCAAGTAGACTGTTAGTATAACGACTTCTCCAAAGCCTTTGATACTGTGAATCACGATTACTCACAAAATTCATTAGTCACAAAACTTGCCCAGATGGGTTTTTCCCTTCCGATGTTAAAGTTTTTTTAAAGTTACCTGAAGAATAGAAAGCAATTTGTCACACACGGAATCATCCAATCTGCTGAATTTCTTGTTTTTTCTGGGGTTCCCCAAGAATCGATCCTAGGGCCTCTTCTCTTTTCCATTTTCATTAATGACATTGCTGGAGTCATCCATTTTTCTCGCTTTTTGCTGTTCGCTGACCATCTAAAATTATATCTTATAATGAGAAATATTGAGAACTACCTGCGCCTTCAAGCTGATGTTGATAATATTTCAGAATGGAGTCAACGAAACCAGCTTCATGTCTTGAAATTCGTAGTTCGGACTTTTACCAGAGCATTTAGTCTCACCTACCACAGTTACACTATGCTCGGTCATAATCT
This sequence comes from Limnephilus lunatus, assembly GCA_917563855.2. Classification (NCBI taxonomy): domain Eukaryota; kingdom Metazoa; phylum Arthropoda; class Insecta; order Trichoptera; family Limnephilidae; genus Limnephilus; species Limnephilus lunatus. The sequence continues at coordinate 13,964,955 of OU830597.1, read as the reverse complement.
CAGACGAGTTTCTAAAATAAAGGATCTTTGAATTATGTATGAAAGCAAGTTGACATTTCGCCCTCATATCGAAAGAGTGTGCCAGTCGGCCTTAAAAATATTAGAGTTTGTTCTCCGAACCATCAGAGTTTTTCGGGTTACCTGTTCTCCGAAGATTTTATACTTCCCCCTGGTCCGCAGGAGGCTGGAGAGTGGTTCGCTTATCTGGAATCCACATGAGGTGGGGTACTCCCTCATGTTGGAGACGGTTCTAAAAAGTTTCTAAGATTTATCTACATGAGGAAGTATCCCGAAATCTATCTATCGCTCTACCCGACGAACCTTCTTCTGGGCGTGCTGGGACTTCACTCCCTGCAGCTCAGAAGAGAGGTGTATACCACCACCTACTTATTCGGACTGCTGCGAGGCTATATTGAGAACTCAGCCACTTTGGAGCGCGTTAGTCTCTATGTTCCAGATGACTATCTTAGACTATTCCAGATGACTATCTTAGATTATTCTATCTTCCTGCCTGTAGGACTAACCAGCCAATGGTTCTCCCGGTAGGGAGGAGAATATTGCTCCTGAACCAAATCTTCTCCGAAATTGATACATTTGGCGTCAGTGAGGAGAGATTCAGAAGGGAAATTCTTTTGATTTTCTTGAAATTTTGGCATTATTTCTTATATGTTATAAACTCAAATTTGTAATGGTGTAAGAAATTAATAAAAATAATTATTATATCCCATCTTTCGCAATCCTATTACGCCCCCCCCCCCCCCCCCCCCCGTTGTGGTAAATATAATCGCGACGACAATTGATTTTTTTTGTGATTTAGGGGGCGCTGGAAAAAATAATGTTCTCAAAGGGGGCGGTGGGCAAAAAAAGGTTGAGAATCTATGATATAGACCAATAAACGCTGATTCTGAATATATAACTTTTATTTAATAATATTAAACGTACAGTTTTTAAAAAAATATTAAAAAGTGCATTTTTAATATTCTCGTTAAAACACAGCGTCAGGTTGGTATGCTGTGTAATGCTCTGTGGTGACGTCACGATAGTAATCACGGTAATGACTGGTTTATTTATGCTATACGTCATTTATATGGGAATTTAGGTATGACACAAGCGAATGTTCTATATATTTCTTATTTTTGAAGATGTCGTAAAAGCATATACCTTTATAGAAAGTTAATAGAATTGCCTTTTAGATTTTTGTATCTGACATATACAATTGTGTTTGAAAAATGCAGTATTTTAACTTTCAAAATGAAAAAATTTAAAAAAAACAGCCGACTGTAAACATATTCTATTAAATGGTCGAAAAAATTAGGAAAATTCAAAATTTAAAAAATACAGTCCTCTTACTTTATGAATTTGGAATAAAACTGTCACTTAACTTTTTATCTCGTTCATACAATTAAAAATGATAAAAAAATATTATAATAATTCCGAAAAAATAACTGAAAAAATCCGACATCTTGGACTCGGTTTTACGCAATTAATGCGTTGATTTCTCGAATTTGTATTTATTTACACATGCATAAGGCTTTTACATTATCAAATAATATTACTTTTATGGAAGTTTTATTAAATTCACGCGGAAAAGTCATAAAAATTATAGAGAAGTAACCTTTGATTATGTAATGTCAGTAACCTAAAAACCGAACGAAACTAAATCACCAAAAAAACATTATTTAAGGACTAAAACTGAAAAAAGTACAGGCAGCATTAGTACTTATGCTGAATTACACTAAGGTAAATATTCGGAACAAACGTCAACGGTTAATACGCACTTTTTTTTATAAAACCTTTAGATTCAGACGGTAAATATTCGGAACAAACGTCAACGGTTAATACGCACTTTTTTTAAATAAAACCTTTAGATTCCTCTTAATTACCATAAAATACAACTATTTGCATTGGAGGAGGTTGAAAATGTTACATTTTTAATTTTAGTTACGTAAATTGAAAATTTGCTTTCGTATTTAGACAACGCTTCACCATATGCAATTTGTAATGATTATTGTCATTTTATTATGTTGGTATTACTGATACTATATGGAAGGCTACATCATACCGTAACTGACTTCATGGCAATATATTCAAAGGCGCGTAACCGAAAAAACCTATACGCTAGGTTTGTGTAACATGGTTTGTGATTCAAAAGAAAGTGCCCCTTTATAACGCCTACTCACGTCAAGGCAAGAAAAGCATCCCAGTTTTCAAGTAGTTTAGCGGCTACTCTAGGTTTGTGTAACATGGAATGTAAAATATCAGTAATACCAACATATTAATAACAATAATATGGCAAACAGAGTGATTTGACAGTGTTAAAAGCAAATTTTCAATTTACGTAACTAAAATTAAAAATGTAACATTTTCAACCTCCCCCAATGCAAATAGTTGTCTTTTATGGTAATTAAGAAGAATCTAAAAGTTTTATAAAAAAAAGTGCGTATTAACCGTTGACGTTTGTTCCGAAGAATTACCTACACTAATATCACAGTGAATTAATCATTTAAACGAAAATTATCATCAAAAACATAAAACTGCAAGTTAAATTCATCAACGTCATTCATTGTTTTGCAAAGAATTTGATTTCGCCATTTGCAATAAATAAGCCATTAGCCAATCAACGCGTTATAATAAACAAGATGGCCGCGCGCTCGCGCAAATCTATGTGAGATTCAAGAAAACCAACATAAAAATCTAAAATATATGAATCGTTATTTTAGTAGATGACGTCACAAAATTCACCATAGATATGGGTGTTTTCGAGGGATCTCCAAAAATTAAAACTTTGAAAATTATTTTAACTATTAAAACTAACTCTAAAAAAAAAAAAAAATATGCAGTAATTTAAGTTAGAAGGTCATTTTTCATAAAAAAAATTAAAAAAATGGACTGGACTTCTCTATTCTACAGTTGTACTTTGTTTTATAACTATTTTGATAATCTTACCGTTGTCTTATATCAGTAACAGTAGTGTAGGTAGGGTAAGTAACACAATATGTTGAGAAACAGAAACAAAACTACAAGATTTAAAAGGTGTATCATTTTTATTTCTCAAAAAATTACAATATTTAGTATGGGAACATCATGTGCCATTACCTTATAAGCAGTAAATGTATCGACAAACAAAAGGAAAAAAATAACAGTCGTACATAATATAGGGTAGAAATAATTAAAAAAAATATTAAACATTAAGACAACGAAAATTGCACAACTAAATTTATACAACAACAAATACAACAAACATTTATACAGCAAAAGTTTACAGACAAAAATTTTATACAGCTTATATATAGACAAAAAATGTATACCACTTACAAAAATTTTATACAACTTATACATACAGAAAGAATTTATGCAACTTACAACAGACAAAAAATTTATACAACTTATATACAGACAATTCTTTTATACATTATTAAATAAAATAATGTATGTAATTTCTGCCTAAAGCTAGCTTTATTATTATTTAAATTTTCTAGTGTGGTGTGTCAGTAATACCGTTGATAATTTTGAATATTATGATGTTGTTATATGAAGTTATTTACTCACCGGTGAAAAGATAGGTATCCCAAATCCTTTGCTGAATCGATTCGTACAATTATAAGACGAGCACGATAAAATTCAAACTATACTTCAAACTAGACGGCTGATGGCATAAAAATACCAAACCACCCATGGCCTACTGGGAATTTGCAAGATGGTGGACGTCGATTTCCGGTGGACCGCTCAAAATTCGCTACGGCAAAGAGAGTCACCAATCCAGTTATATATATATATATATATATATAAATTACTGAAATTTTGAATTATCGCACGATGTTATTCATTTTTTAGATTTTTTTGATTTATTCTAGTGACTTTGATTAGGGATCAAATTAGTAAAATGTAGGTAAAACGCTTTCTCATTTTCATGTTGACTTCAAGATCCCAGAAGTATGCAGTGGTATGCAGTAATTATTGACAGGTAATAAATACTACTTCTGGCAATATTTGCACAATAAATTTTTGATTCCAAAAATCTTTTTGTCTATGCTTTATAGAAATGGGTGGCTTGGTATATTTATGCATGATTTATGCATAGAAAAAAAAAACTTCCTATCCTAATTTTGCAATCTGTGATCCTGTGTTTTTCTAGCATAATAAGTTGACTTTCGATTTGCAGTAAATGATGCATTATGCTTTTATTATTTAACTAAACGCTTATTCTATCGCTTTAAAAATGTTAGCCAGAAAGTTATTAAGTATTATACTAAATGGCCGATCACTCATAATTTCCAGAAGGTCTCATAGAATATGTCGTATTTCCGACATTTACTCTAATAAAGCAGAAGGTTCCTCGACAATTATTCAGGTGTTGTTGTCCTAATCAAATGAAATGGTTTATCTTATTTCATTACCATTGCCGTGTATATTTTTTATAGTATTACGTTAATATGTTTGTTTGCAGGGATGGGTCAAGGCTATTCGTGTCCAGAAGAAAAATGTGTTTTTTGACGTAAGTGACGGATCTTGCCTGGAGCGCTTGCAAGTTTTCCTTCCCCGGGACGTAAAGCCCGAGGAGCTGTCATGGGGCTCGGCCGTGGAAGTGGCGGGGGAACTGGGCAGCACGCCGCGCGGTCAGCCCGAGCTGCGCGCAACCACCGTCACGGTGCGCGCTCCCTGCGAGCCCGAGGCCGGCCTACCGCTGCTGGCGCGCCACATCTGCCCCGCGGAGGACCTGCGCCAACACCCGCACCTGCGCGCACGCTCCAGCCCCGCAGCCGCCTTGCTGCGCGTGAGGGACGCCGTGACGCGCGCCCTGCACGATGAGTTGGGCGCGGGGGGCTATCTGCTCGTGCACACGCCCCTGCTCACCTCCAACGACTGCGAAGGCGCTGGAGAGGTGTTCCGGGTGCAGCCTGACTGCGAGGCCACAGTGAAGGCTATGGCGGGCCCGGGAGATGCACCCTACGACGCCTACTTCGGCTCTAAGACCTACCTCAGCGTCTCCGGGCAGCTACACCTGGAAGCGGCCGCGCAAGGTCTCAGCAAAGTCTACTCCCTCGGCCCTACCTTTCGGGCGGAGAACTCTAAATCCAGACTCCACCTCTCCGAGTTTTATATGGTCGAAGCGGAGGTGGCCTTTGTGGAAGATCTCGAAACCCTTAAAGATATCACTGAAAACTTAATAAAGAATGTCACTCGTAATGTATTGAAGAGATGCGGTGCAGACATATCGCTGTTGCGAGGAGACAATGAGGGGTTGGATTGGCTGGAGAAACCCTTCATCAGTGTTACCCTGGAAGAGGCGCTTACTATGTTGGGAGAAGGAAAAGCGGGAGACCTGAGCAAGGAGCAAGAGCTGCGCCTGGTGGAGCTGACAGGGGCGCCCACCTTTGTGACGCACTGGCCGGCCGCCAGCAAGCCTTTCTACGCCCGTGCCTGCCCCCACCAATCCGACAAGGTAAGTCTGCCACCTAGGAGATATTGTCTGCTGTCTGTTCCCTCTGCCGCATAATATTAGACACGGCTTGTTCCTACGAGACTCTGATATAACATATTGGCTGAATCCTCTGGTACGATGTTTAGGTGCTGGCCATGGACCTGCTGGTGCCGCTGGTGGGGGAGTTGGTGGGCGGCAGTGTGAGGGAAAGCTGCCCCCAGCTGCTGGCGGGGCGCCTGCCCTCGCAGCGCCTCAACTGGTACCTTCAGCTGCGCTCCTTTGGGGGCGCACCCACTGCCGGCTTTGGACTGGGCCTGGAGCGCTACCTGCAGCTGCTCTGCCACATCCACAACATCAAGGACACCATTCCCTTCCCGCGCTGGCCGCACAACTGTCCCATGTAATATCACAGTTGCTTCCGCTAGATTAAGTCTAAACTTTCATTCTATACCATCGTTGATAAGGAGACAGTCTGCGAAGCTGCCATAGGCGCTTTGTTATATCTTCCATGTTTCTTCTCTTGTGGATATTGCCTCTTCTCGTATGAATATTCCCGTATGGATATTGGCCTCTTACAAATTTCAATATTTCACTGAAACTTCTTTTTTGAGTTGTAGCGTTTTTCCCTCTTTTGGAAGTCAATAGAGTGTGATTCTTTTAAGAAGTTTTCATCCTTAAGAAGTTTGGTTTTTTCGGTCCCTTAACTTGTTGTGTACCGAATGTGGCCGCATATGCTTGAAATATTGTCACCCGGATGACAATCGGCACTCAAATGATTAAAGACTGAATGGCCCAATTTATCCCACATATAAGGTTTTCCCGTTTAACAAGTTTTTTTCCTGTCCCTTGGAAAACTTCTTAGAGGGTTTCACTGCATTTCAAATATGTGGCTAACTAACATGTTGCCGAATAAGGTTAGAGACTAGACAAATCTACCATCTTGAATGAAAATGTAAACTGAACATAATTTCTACATCTATCTCTTTCAGTATCGATTTAGTATGACAATTAAGTTCCTTGCAATTACTTTTTGGGCATTCCTTAGAAAATGATTTATTACCAGGTCAAATATGAGAGTATGACAATTTGGGTATCACAAACCATTGGGTAATAATTGCATTTATTATTCAATAAGGATACACATTCTGCACTACAACACTAGTTCAAAGGGCAGCTTGCCTAACAAGATGTTTTGATTGCATCATAGTCCAGTAGTTGAATTAATTCAGTCCCCTCATTTCCTATTTCCAGTGGATCTGGCAAACACCATCTTCATTCATTAAACTTTTATTCTTACAAATATCTTTTTAATTGTATTTCTTTGGGGCGTTAGTCTATGCATCATTTTATTATGAAAGATATTTTAATTAATTTCCTTTCAAATGCCAATTCCTTTTTCTGCTCCCCTATTTATTTATTTGCCATAGAACATGATCCATTTATTCAATTTATTGTATTGAGTGGGGGTGTTTCGCCATCCTCTTGATACCTTATCCTAAGTATATAAATATGAAAATGTATACATATTAATAAATAAACAAATAAATACTCGCCGGTAGAAAAAACGGCTAACTTACCACTATTCATAGGTTCAAGTAATCGAATGGTAAACTCGAACTGTATAAATTAAGTATATCGAAAATATACATTATCCTACAGATAAGCAATCAATAGAATGGTGAAATGCCCCCCTGAGCCTTCCAATCCAGCCTCTAATTGAATTACATTAAGTCAAACTCTTCCTCGCCTGCTTGGTGACACATGCTCATGGAAATGATATGCTAGACCTAGTACTCTTATTTCCTATTTCCGCAATAGTTAGAATTATTGGACTTCAAATTCTAAATTTTCTAAATGAGAATAAAATCTTTAGTACGAGGGCTGTCCGTAAAATAAGGTCTCCAAGGTGCTGTGGTCGCGAGGAACAATTTTACGCGAGATCCGGCAACAGTGGCATGTATCCTGGTTTCCCTACGCCAAATCCCCACCACGGCACCTTACACCTCGGCATAGAAACCGTTCACGATGGAGCTTCCGCTCGCCACACCCGCCAGGTGTGAATTACGCTCTATTATTAGTTTTTTTTGGTAGAAATTCATTCTCAGCTACTTGAAGTGTACGGAAAACAGTGTATGAGTGCGAAAACGTGCGCATATGGTACAGAGAATTTAAAAGCGTGCCGGACGGGAATGGGTTTCAGATGAAAAAATTACCGAAGTTGAAAAAACAATGATTGCAGATCGACGGGTGACAATCTGGGAGCTCTGTGATATGATGACTGATGTCAGTAAGACCACTATTGACAAGATTTTGACAGAACATTTGGGAGACCACAAAGTCTACCCAGGGTGGGTGCCAAAATGCTCACTGAAGATCATAAACAACAATGGGTTGAAGCAGCGAATTCCTTGTTGAGCTACGACATTGATGGTGAAGAATTCTTGGACTCAATTGTGACTGGGGACGAGACCCGAATACACTACATGACACCAGAGACAAAGGAAGAATCCCAGTGGCGTCATTCAGATTTACCGAAGCAAAGTTTAAAAACACATGCGTAACTCACACCTTGCGGGTGCGGCGAGTGGAAGCTCCATCGTGAACGGCTGCCACACCGAGACTAAACGTCACAGAGGGTGCAACGTGGTGGGGATTTGGCAAGGGGAAACCAGACTACACGACAGTGTTGCAGGATTGCGCGTAAAATCGTTCCTCGCGACCGCAGCACCTTGGAGACCTTATTTTACGGACAGCCCTCGTACAAGAGCTAATACCAATATTAAATCATGGTTCACCTGACTGAAAGTGTTGCTTGCAACTTTTCAAACAATATTGTACATAATTCATTGTAAACGGTGAGGGATGCAATAACATGCTCTTTTAAGAAGTTTCTAATTCAAATATGGGTTGCTCACGACATGTTAAACCATGTAGATATTTTGGAAGTGTGAAGTATTGTCATCTCTTATATGTATTTGTATCTTATTTTAGTTGTGTGTTTGCCATTAAATAACTACTCTTTCTGTGTTTCAATGGGGGAAGGGAACGGGGAAGATGGATTAATGTTTTCAGGCACAAGAAGAAACAGCAAACGCCGAGAAATTCTATTAATAAATAGATGATTTTTATTTAATATATAATACACAACAAAGTAAACTAAAACTACAAATAAAAACTAACAACAAGTTCATGATCACACAATCACACATGTGTGTTTAAGGCTGATGTACAAAATAACAATAATATATTTTACTGACAGTCGATTAAAAAGTTCATAACAGGCATTCAAATTTCCACGGGTCAGTAATAGGTAGTGATGGTTTTACATAATAGAACACAGGGCCGAAAGTTCCCGGCCGCGATCACTTGGGGGGAAAACTTCCAGGGTGACTCCTTGCAAGTCGGGCTTGAGGACTGCCTCGTGGGGGGCCGGTGGGGGTAGTTCCTCCTCCTCTGCGGGGGGCGGTGGCACAGCAGGGGGGGTGGCAGTCCTCTGCACGGCCGGGGTGGAGGTGATGTTGATGCGGATCTTAGGTGCCGTGGGAGCGGTGTGCACTGTGGGCAGCTGAACGTTGCCATCGATGGAGCTGACCACGGCTGCGTGGGTCGTGTCAGCGAGGGTTGTGACAGTCTCCTCTACGGATGTGATGATTGGCTCGTCATCTGAAAAAACAAATTAATTGACACGTTATTTTCACATTGCTAATCCAAGAGACACATCCTTCCCTGATAAAACTGGCATATCGTTCAAGAGATTCAACAAATTATTCATTTTGTAACAATCGTATCGTTTCCCCCTCTTGTGCACTGACATATTCAAAAGGATATTTTCACTGAATTTTTCTGAATATAACCTAGCTACTCTAGAGAAAATACTTCTAGTTTTACAAAACATCATTTTGCAAAAGTAAACAAGTTATTATGAAAATGGGATCAGCTATTTTGTGTCGTAGTTAATAGGGTCAATCCAAACATCAACGCCAAAATATTTTTTTTTTCACATCCTGTAATTAATTTTTAATTTGATCAAATAAGGAAGTGCATATGGGACTAATGATGATTCTAGTGTGTTCATGAATTCGATAGTACTTCTGTGAATATGCACTAATATTGACGATTGACCTGATGCACTTCAGTCACGTATTGTAACCCTCCATCATAAGCCATGATAGCATCTAACAACTTTACACCGGCCTGTACAAACTTCAGAATGTGGATGCACAAAGGATTTCTTTCACAAACCTTTTCAGGTCATCTGCGAATAAAACTTGCCGGGTAAAGTTACTTCTGTTAAGTCAAGGTGAGTATTGGTCTTATCAGTTTTTAAGAGACCTAGGATTACAATTAATTGTTAAGAATATAAGTATGATTTAGTGAATTGGATAAAAAGAGATTATAATCCAATTAAGAATCTGATCTACACGACTGTTGCATTTGTGATCCACAAGACATTTCTAAAATATACACATTGTGTTATGTGATGAGGATAGATTGCATTGGGATTGCCTGTGTGGTAAAGGTTTACAGTGAGAAAATTTCCTCATAATAATTTGTCCTGCCTTTACACGTACAACCGAATATTCAATAATCGAGGTGGAAATTTGTTTGGTGACCTCACCAACTTCACTTAACCTTAATATGTAGCAGATAAAAAGATTAATGCTGTGGTTTACGCAAATGGATTTGCAGTAAATGTTCATCAAGAATTGCACATTCCTTCTTGATATAAATAAAATTAGGTAATTCAATAGCAGTAAAGGGAACATTCACTACAGGTGTAAATAATCATAAAAATAAAAACACGATTCACTTTCTTTTATTTATTGGAAAACTGATAAGCACACAAAATTTCCACTGTAAGGTTTTTATCGGTTGGAGATTGTGTGTAAAAACAGAGTCGGCAACTTGCCAAAAAGATATTTTCCGATCTCTGCAGATTAAGCAGGGTGACCCTTGTAATCCACAGATTTGAAGTCCAAAGAAAAGACTTATTGGTGTAATTCCAATAAATAATCTCATCAATTCAATCATTACAATTGATTGAGGAATTAAACTTTGTAAACACCTACCTAATGCGTCGATGACACAGGGCGAGTTTACAAGCTACTATCTCGGAAATTCACTATCTGTTAGTAAACTCGCCCAGTGTCATCGTGTTACTTGCTAACTAGCAGATTGTTGACAATCCATGGAAAAAGTTGAAAGGTCCTCAACTTTACACGCTACAAGCCGACTCGTGATTGGTTTATTTGTGTTTCCAATATGGCTGCCAAAAACCAGCTGATTTTGACTGTCAACTGTCTGAAGGATTAGTTCACGTTATTTCCGCTATTGGCGCTAGCAGCTACGTGCGAGTCCAGTTTCCTACAAAAATGTCGCGAGCTACTGAGCGAGTGGACAGTTTTGTGTGTCATCATGACAATCTCACTCGCCGATTCACCCGCTTTTAAATTTAGTAGATAGTAGCTTGTAAACTCGCCCTGTGTCATCGACGCTTAACAAAATGAAGACTTGCTATAGCGAACAACTTAAGTTCATATCACTGAAGATATCATTATGAGTTGCACAATTAGAGCCCGTTCACACTTCTGTCGTAAAAACGGAGACGGGTTCCGTCGTTAAGACGGAAGCCCTAGGCCCCTGTTCACACTTCCGTTTTCAAGACGGATCCTACTCTACGAAAACAACGACCAAAACATTTTATCATTCTTCAGTAGACGGTCGTGCGCAATGCAAATATTGCAAATTTTACTATTATAAAAGTTCCTCTTAGTTTGGGCCGTAAAAGGCCGACAGCAAAAACTTTCCCTTGGGGCTGCCATAAATAGTTATAGGTGCTATTTGAAATGTACAAATACCTACTTAAAAATAAAATAATTTAAATAATAAACTTTTTCTTCCAAATCGGTAAGGGAATGTATTGATGTAATATCAACCATAAAATTACTTCAGGGGTCGGACCTTATTTGTTCGAACCGTGGGAGAGTTTGTTTGCATACTTGAAAAGGAGAAAGTAGGCGAAAATCATCCAGCAATTATTATAACTAAAATGACTAAAAAACATGAATGATATGACTAAATATTTTCTTGAGATTAAATAGAAAAATCGCATTCTGGAACGAACATATGCGCGCGTTTGGCGTTTATAATATTATTATATAATAATATTATAAACGCCAAACGCGCGCCCCATAAAAACACAATTTGCCTGCTGGCTTGCGTCTGGGAGCGGGCGGTAGTGAAGCGGGGTGTGGTGGGTTCAAAACGGCTCCGTCGTCCCGCCGTGTAGTGTGAACAGCTCCATTGAAATGTATGAGCCAGTGCGTTCCTTTCCGGCTTCACAACGGGACACTCTGCGTAGGCGAACTCTCCGGCAAAAAACAGACAAGTGTAAACAGCTCCATAGATCCACTACAGCGGCTAGGGCTTCCGTCGTAAAGACGGAACCCATCTCCGTTTTTACGACGGAAGTGTGAACGGGCTCTTAGAGACGATGCCAACAACTTTGTGTTTACTGGTGCATATAAAAACACAGTAATTAGGCAAAATGAGATGTATGGGAAGTTATTAACCACTCAGCAACGTAAGCAGATATACACGTTAATATGACAACATCAGTCAAGTATAGTAAGCGTGTTTACACGTCAACGCCTATGTTTCCACAGAAATCGTTATAACTCCGTTATTGTTCTAGTAACATCCCTAAAACAAAAAGTAGAAGCTCCATAATAAATCAAGCTACCCATCACTATTCAAGTTGTCAATAGAAATACACAAAAAAACCTTTTCTGTCAGATACATGATAGACTGCCAAATCGCCTACCCACTGTTAGAAATTGTTATTTTTTTATTCAATATTCTTGTATGAAATGATAAAAAAGTGAGGTGACGAAATTGTTTATTATACATTTATACTATAGAATAAGTATTGTTTTTTATTTTAATCCGTGATTTTAGTACCGTTTTCACATAAAAACATCACGTGAGTCATTTTAACATTTTTTTATGTTTGCATTCTAAATTTTAATATTTACAAATGTTAATATTTATTTGTAATATAACAATTTGAAAGCTTATTTTGTTACCTTTCAAAACCAGTTTTTAGTGTTCGGCTACGTTCAGAAATGTTTAATTTATAGAGCTTTAATTGTGAAGCGGAATTAACAAAGTTTTCGTAAATCTGACATGTCGTTTAAGACGTAAAAAGTGCATATTCGCGATATATCGGAGTGGTTAAGTATCGAATTTCTCATTTTTTGTATTAAAAAAGATATTGTTTATGTTATTAAGTTCCTACGTTGAAGATTGTTGATTGAACATACTAGATTGAAACGTTGCTTAAAATTACTTCAGCCGTGCTTGATAACTAGATCTGAATAGCCAGGAACTTCCCGAATTTCTCTTCCCATCCCCATTCCTTTCGTCTCTCACAGCATACTCCAATCAGGGATGCTATAATCTTACTGGCTCTCAAGAGTATTTGCAACTCTTGGGAACTTCAAAAAGTTCACAATTGGTAAGTAAAAATTTTCAACATATATTTTTTAATTAGATACATAGGACAAGTGTTTTGACAAAAAATCAAGTTAGGCCAAACAAACACGCCAAAAAGTTAAACAAAACTGGAGACTCCATGGGAATTACTGTCTATTTACTTACCACAGCAATATACCTGACGGTGATAACTTAATATCCTTGAAAAGCATCATTGAGAAATGACCTCTCATCTAACTTATTGTCTTTGACGAAGGAAAGGACAACAAATGTTGATCAAGTTTGAATATTTGAAAAGTTTAACTTTATAAGTAAAATAATTATATGAAAGGGCACATAAGGGGTCGAGGTTCAAATCGGCCTCAGTATTGTGTAGGAAAAAAGAGACTAGAAAAATAATTAAAAAAGATTCACTAATATTCCCAGAAAATACCATAATATTATTCGTACTATCTCTTTTATCAAAATGAGATCCCCAGGATTGAACCCCTCTCAGGGACAACGACGAGCTACGCTCTTGAAAAATAGTAAATAATATTAAGATCAAATTCACGGGAAATTTCTTGAAGTCGAATAACAAGTTATTTTATTAACAAACTGTATGCAGGCAAAGCATCTGTGTGAGTAATGTGTTCATTCGTTGCGATACCTAAACCGTTATCAGTGATTCCCCAATAAAGTAAAAACTGTTACATAATTTTCTCCAAAGAATATAAGTGATAATAATTTTACATTTGCAAAGTTATTTCAAGGGCATCCTTCAGAACAAAGATTAGATAACTTATTACTGATAACTACAAATTGCAATTTTTTTTATTTTAATGAAAAGACAAATAACTTTGTTTACATCACTTTTATTAATATTTTTTGATTGTGTATTAATAAAAGTGATGTAAACAAAGTTATTTGTCTTTTCATTAAAATAAATAATGCCATCAAAAAGTGAAAACATTTCCAAAGAAGTTTTCTTTGAAAAAAATTTGCAATTTTTTGTTAACCTTTTAAGTGCCAGTCGGTAGAAGTGTAGCTGTGTACAGCAGGCCGTGAACTTTTAATAAAAAAAATCATTTTTACATCTTATTTAAAAAAAAAAAAAAATCAAAATAAAAAAAACCAAAATCATCCCAATGTCGTCTCTGTGTGATCCATATTTTAAATTAATAAAAAACGGGACATATGTATTATGATACAGAGGCTCAAAAAGAGCGAGTAAACTCGCTATTTTTCTATGGCCGGCCTGCTGGACACGACCAAGGATGCGAGATATCTCGCTCTTGGCACAGAAGGGGTTAAGCGCGATAGGTTGGGCCAAGGTATATGGCCTATATACCCTAATCAAACAAGAAATTATTGTGTTCATAAAAGCTAAAAATACCGGTGTAAGGAAATGGCTCAAACTATCCCTCCCTGGTTTTCCCTTCCCTATTTGTAACACCAAGAAAAATACTCTACATTAGGGAATAATTCAACGCTAGAAAGTAAAAATGGCTCAAGCGCCACGCAGCTGGAAAGAAAGGGTGGCCCAAGCACCAATACAACTGTATGGCGCTTGAGTCACTCTTTCTTTCCAGCATGGCGCGCTTGAGCCATTTTTCCTTTCTAGCGTTGAATTATTATCTCTAATGTCAACTATTTTTATTGGTGTTACAAACAGGGAAGGGATAGTTTGAGCCATTTCCTTTCCAAGTGGATGGCGCTTTAGCCATTTATCCTTTCCAGTGTCAATATGTAGTTGCGAGGGAAGCTTTTGTGTGGTGACTACAAATAATATTATAATGAATTCACTTTAATACAAGGTAAACCAAGCGTGATCCCACAGAATTCCTACGCTATGATGGCAGCTTTAGAGGATTGTCATTTTTTTAAAGCCATTACAGCTTGAAAATTGTTGTAACTCCGGGTTTGTCTTACAAACTCTTTAAATAAAAACTCCGGGCTCAACGAAACACTTTGCACTTTTATTGGTGATAAATACAATCAGCCCGGATAGCTTATTTAACAGTAGGAATGATTCAGGGCCCCGTTCTTCGAATTGCAATTGTATTTATTTAAGTCTCAATCGCTGCATTATCAACAGTTTCAGTGCCATTTACGAGTAACTTCTTAAACAAATATATTTGCAGTCGCCACGACAGACATTAGAGAAGACAGTTTGGAACTTGGCACTTTTCCAGCTTATTCGAAACACTTCTCGTGCCGCCTGGACGAAACTAATGAATCCTTATGCCAAAAATAACAAGCATAGCAAAGTAATCAATATATATTACAAAAGAAAGTCCAAAAAGACGTGCTCCTGCAAAAACTCAGTAACGAGTCGCGGTACGATGAAAGGAGTTATAAGGTGTGGTAGATCTCTATCCCCCCTCCAGGACGACGGTTCTTGTTTTTACCTAAAGGGCATGCTTTTGAAGATATAAGGGCTGGAAGTTTCACCCTCTTGAAATTTCTAGAACAGTCTTCTAGAAGGTTTGATAGAGCTCTAGAAAGTCATCAACAGGGAACATCATTGTGGAACATTGCAGAACACTCTCGAATGTTGTCCCGAGCGAAGCCGGGTAACCCAGCTTGTATATTATAACAAAACAAATACAAAACTTATTTTCATTTCAATTTTATTGACCGTAATTGCTTGATTTAACGAGCTGAAACCGGTTACGGTAAATGAAATTAAAGTGTAATTAAGTTTTATATTTGTTTTGTTATAAGATATATTATAATAATTTAATATATTATTATAGATTCTTGAGGAAGCCAAGACCCACCAGGGGTTGAAGAGCCAATAGTGATGATGATTATAATGGAATTCAACCATGAATTGTCAATTTCAAAAATATAAAAATTAGCAAGGATAGTGTTGAATGGTGGTCCTTGTAAAAAGAAATTAGAATAATAGTAAAAGATTGACATACCTGGATCGATGGGCTCCTGTTTGATCTTCATGGTCTTGAAGTCAGCAAAGAGGGGGTCAGCATCCCGCGCCGCTCGCTCCTTCTCTGTCTCCTCGTCTGTTTCCACATCGTCTTCCACCACTATCTGCACCACCGGTTCTGCCTTGATCACCACATCATCGTCTTCTTCTACCAACTGCACTTCATCTTCTTCTTCTTCTTCCTCAACGGTCGCTTCTTCTTCCACAGGTTCCTCGGGTTCTTGTTCCTCTTTGAGTTCATCTTCTTGTTGCTTTTCATCTGTTTCAGGAATCTCCTCTTTGGGTTTTTCTTCTCCAGCCTGCAGACAAGAATACCAACATTAGCGTGGAATAGTTAACTAACTTCTTAATCATTTACTGACTTAAAAAAGTCTATAACGAGTTATTAATGAAGAGAGGGAGACAAATTTAAAGAAAGATTCTGACATCTCAAAAGCGGAAATTGACGGGAATCAAAGATTAAAACAAAAAAATCCTGTTGCTTGATTTTGAGAAAGTGGTCTTGAGCAGTAGCAGCTAGCGCTAAGGAGTGTTGGAGCAATGCACTCTCTAAATTTCAGTCAATCTAAAAATAAAAATTATCAACAAAAAAAAAAATACCACCAAAAACCAATATAAATACAGTGAAACTCTCTTAAGAAGTTTTCCAAGGGACCGGAAAAAACAAGCTTCTTAAGCAGGAAAACCTTATATGTGGGAAAAATTGGGCCAATTTTGGACCGAGGGACCGAAAAAAACCAAACTTCTTAAGCCACGAAACTTCTTAAGAGGGTTTCACTGTAAAACTAATACTATAAATATTAAAGGGATGTACTAGCCACGGCCGAATTCGAAAACTGTCAAAATGTATTAATTATTACATCGCTAGATGTCGGTAGTAATGCCATCGCGAATTTTAAAACTTCAACATTCAACTTGTGTTATGTTATGACGTGCACAATATTTTTAAATATCGAAGTAAAAACCAAACCAATAACAAAGTGTGTTTAATTTATGGAACTTATTATTTTGGTAGAATATTTAGTATGATCCTTTTTACGAATGTTTCATTATTTGCTTGTTGATGGTTTTTTCCCATAGTTCACGTCATTCGTATACACTCGCGCAGCTCCCATTATAAACTACCGACGCGACGTTTGGAATCTCGTGGTGCATTTATTGTTATTAAGTTTATTTTGTAGAACTCCATTTTAATTTCTTATTTCTTTTATATGTTCAATAATATTATTATTTAATGTATAAAAACAGTTTATTATAAACAAGTTCTGCTTCGTAATTATGTATTTCGTATTTATGCATTGTATAAATAATTTTTTAAAAGTAAAACTTCTTTACGCACGCTCGACACTTGGGGGTAAACTGGTGAATGCGTTACGAAAAGTGTGATGCGAACGGTAATCGATGCGAACAGTGATCGATGCGAACGGTGATTAATGTTATTAAAAAAGGAAACGAAGCATGCAAAAGAAAACGGGGCAACTTTTGCCCAGCGAAAAAAAGACGCCTGAGTGTGTACTACTGTGTGAAATGCAACAAACCAAATTGTCTGGAATGTCAACGTCTATGTCACCCCAATGTCATATGTTCTTTTATAAGATAAGTGAAATTTTATTTCAGTCGTGTGGTCTTGCACAATCGTTTTTTATTTTTTTTAAATGTTCAATAATATTATTATTTAATGTATAAAAAAAAGTTTATTATAAACAAGTTCTGTTTCGTGATTATGTATTTCGTAGTTATGTATTGAATAAAAACAGTTTATTATAAACATATTCTGCTTCGTAATTATTCTCGTGGTTCACATTTGGAGTCGATTTTATGGTGTTTTTATTTTTGAACTGCCAGGCTGCTGGTCGGCAGACCAAGGAAATCATGAATGGGATGATCTAGATTACAGTTTTTTGTTAGTTTCGATCTTGTGTTCGATGTAATCGATGCAGCAGGGCATGCGAAACCGATATGAAACGGACGAGGTTCGGAAATTTACGTCGTTTTACGGATGAACACAGCTCTTACGGCGACGGTGCGTTGGTTGTTCGAACTTCCAACTAGTATGGACTATTTTGGCAATCTTAAAATGACTATTATTATTATAAATTTGTACAAAAATATGGACACGCGACAGCAGTGAGGGGCACCGCGGCAGGTTTTGGCTTATTTAAAAAAAATATGGCATTCTAATTTAAAACTATAATGAAATAAAAATAATAATTCAGAAAAAGAAAAATTAAAATTTTTTTTTTTTTTAAAGTCGTACCCAAAAAGCTGCCAGGCTGCTGGTCGGCAGACCAAGAAATTCTTAAATGAAATGATCTGGACTATAGTTATTCATTGGTTTAATTCGTGTACTCGATGACGTAAAATTTACTATTTTTTACCCCACTTTGACGCCGGCTGCCTGCGAACGTGCCAGGCTGTCGGTTGGCAGACCTGCTTTTTTCTCATTTTCTAATCGACTTTTATTATTCTCGTTGTTTTGATGTCGTAATTTTTTCGAAAAAAATCACTTACTATTTCCGTGACAGCGCGGCTCCTGCCAAAAGACGCACCGGCAGACCAGCTTTTTTAAGGTTTTATAAACGTCCATTATCACTACAAAGTAGTTTCATTCGTATACTCGATGACGTAGGGTTTACCTATCTTGTCTCTTTGTCTATTATACTTAATACTAATACTAATCATATAAGGTAATTTTTGTATCTACTACCAAACACAGCGTACATAATGTACCTACGGAGAAATGTTCGACGAGTGAATGAATGTCCACGACACAAACAAATGAACTAATACTGATATTCCGAAATACGTCACGCTACATATATTATAGCTGTGTGTGTGTACGCAGCATTGAATTCTCACACATACTTGCAAAACGTGCCCGTCGCCACACGCATGGAACAATATGAACATCGCACAAACCATTTTCGGAAGTATAACGCACATGAAATGTTATATTTTAAACGATTTATACAATATGGCGGTTGAAAAAATACAATTCGACAAACTTAGACTAAAAAAGAGAATTTTCGAGTACTTCCTGTTTTTGTAGCTTACTGAGTTTACTGCAGTGGTTCAAGTGAGTCGGTATTCTATGTTTAAAGCTATTAATAAAACATTTCGCCCGTATTTTCAAAATATATACGCTGTCAAACGAGGAGCGTACAGATTCCCTACCTGCCAACGGGAGATTCTAGCCCGGAATGAATAGAAGCTACGAAATGTGTTCGATTTTGGTGAAAAATGAAGTATTTATTTAATTATCAATATTCACAGATATCATAACGATAATAAGAGGCCGTACTTTTACAGATGTGTGTATTATGTATATATTTTAAATTTAAAATATTGTGTAAAATCATTATTTACGCGATAATCATAGACTAAAGTTTTAAAAGTGGGTTGAATGGTGTATCAATGTTTTTATTTTTCATGGTCAAATGCCTACATCGATTACAAAAAAAAATAAACAGATTGAAAAATAAAAGTCCATTATTTGGTAACAAAAAATATCAAGTCTAAGAATGACACACGAAAGGTAGTATTAAGCCGTTTTAGAGAGCCGTTTTTCAGCAAATTACAATTCTGCCCCTATAATATACTCTTAAGTTAAATTCAACTGGCACTAGTTTAACTAGTCACGTGGTGCGAGCGGATTCCATATTACTCATCGAGAAACGTCACCTGGGAATCTATACGTGTAGAGCGTGGACCACAGTAAATTTCTTCAAAAGGTGAGCGTCGAAAGGCGCTCACTAATGCCTAGAAACTTTTTAGCGAGGCAGAAATATCCGAAGACACGATTGCTAGTATTCTTTACCTGGCATAGGGGATAGACTGATATTTTTAGCTGACCACCCATTTTTGTAAATACAAGACGCCACTGGTCACGACTAATATTTATTCAAAAGCAAAAAAGTTTAAAATACAGTAAAACCCCTATTTTACGTTTTTTAAGGGACCGAAAAAAAAAAACCTAAACGGAGGGAAAATGTAAATGGGGGGTATTGAAGAAAAGAACATTTTAAATTTTGTTTTTTATTTATTTAATCATGTATATTGGTGAATTGAAGAAAAGAACCCTTTAAATTTTATTTTTTATTAATATAATCATGTATATGAAGAGAAAAATGTTATTCCAACAAAAGAAGAAGTAATAAAGTACATCGAGGGTCTTAAAATCTATTTTTCCAGCATTGTTTGCTTTCAAGACAAAACTTTTAAATGTGTATTCATGATTGAAAAAGAATTAGAACAAAAAAAAATGTAACAAACTAATCTATGTGATTTTTTTAATAAAAAATAAAATGTTCTTTTCTTCAATACTGGGGGTATAGATATTCTAAGTAAATTCGTCGAAATACGATATATTTACGCATAAATCGAAATTTCGCGGCCGACTCTCTAAATTTAGATACCTCTTTGAAATAAATTTGTAAAAATTCCGCATAATGTCAGCGAAAATCAAATTTTCGCGGCTGATTTGTAAAAATATGATAAATTCCCTCGTAAATCGAATTTTTGCAGCCGATTTCCGCCGCAGCCGGCCATTTAAATTCATATATACGAAGTAAATTTGTAAAAATACGACATTCTAGTGTAAACCGATTCAATTTAAAACTAACCAACTTGTTTTATCAACTTTTTCGAGAATGTTCCTTTTCTCGCACTGAACTGACAGTTTTTCTTTGTTGAGACATTACGAACGTAATTAACTTAATGAAAACAAAACAAGAAACGTAAAAACTGTGTGTAAACGATTATCATGAATAATGTCGGAAAAAAGCGTCTCAAATCACAAATCGAGTCAAAACCAAATGACAGATGCGTAAATAAACAAACTGACAGATGCTGTAGCATTTTACACATGGCTAAAGTTGAAAGATGTCGGCCAATCGCCGCGTTGCGAGCAGTACGTCGACCAATCACGGCCGGCTAAAAATGGAAAGATGTCGGCCAATCACCACGTTTCGCGCAGTTTGCCGACCAATCACTGCTCGGCCGTGTCAAGCGGGCGTAACTCACATATTTTGAATATTTTCGACGTAAATTGCAGGAACAAAAACGTAAAAAGGGGGTATAAATGTAGTAAAATATATCGGGACCGAAATAATTACACGTAATTGGCGGGAAAACGTTAAATCTGGGGACGTAAAATTCGGGTTTCACTGTAGAACAATGTTGTCAATGCTACAAGGTCAAAAGAGTGTTAGAAGACAATATGTCATCCCTGAAGTTAGATGTAATTTTTTTTACATTAGCTCCCCACAGGAGGCAGAGGAAAATAATTTCCCTTAGGGGATGCTGTGGGGAGGGTCTTTTGATGAAAGGAAGGAGATGAAGTTCTGAGAAGGAAAAAAGGATGGGTAGGAATCTAGGGGTCAGTGTCTCCGGGACGTATGAACCGGGACGTATGGAGAGGTCAAAAGGTTTCCCTCTACCAGTCTCTTCCAATCCGGCCTGCCACGCATGTGGTGGGCAGATGCATCCCCGCCAAGACCCAGACAAACCTCACTCCATGAACCCGGGCACCAAATGCAGCAAACCACTTGAGGTGACTTATGTCAGAAGTGTTGGCTATCCAATAAATGGTTCCCGGGGCGGCAGTACCCAGACCCGCATACCGAATTGTAATTGTGTATATAATTTGATAAGTGAAGGTAGGGCTCACTTTGAACTCCTGCAGACAGAGTGGATGGTAGTTGTCTCCCTTGTAGGGTACGGCCCTGCGCAGCTGCCACTCCTCCACTTCCTGGTTGTAGTACTGGTGGAAGGGGTCTCCACAGTGAGGGCAGCGTAGTTGGTGAGGGGGGGCGCTCGGGGGGGGTGCTGCCACTCCCACCTCCTCCCCCTCCGTCATCTCCTCCGCCGCACCCACCCCCGTGCCCACCGCCTCACTCTCCTCCATTTGACGCTCAAACCAACTCTTTTCTGTTAAATGAACAATTCCATTTATTAGCATCATCAGACAATATTACTCAAAATCCATTTTGCGGATTGGATTTTGTTTTTATTGCATTTGAAAAGTCCCCATTAAATGCCGATTCTAAGTGTGATTCAGATTTCTTATCAATTTGTAATAAACTGACGAGCTTAACAACATAATAGTTGTGCTCTTCTATTTATCACAATTTGTTCAAAAACTGAAATGGACTTAAAATCGGCATTTAACCTTCCAACTGTCGAAAAAACAAAATGGAGCTGAAATGGCCGGTTGTTATATGTATTAATAAGTCAAAACGAAGTATTGTGTAAGTTCTATTCACATTCAGTTGCTACACCGAAATAATAACAGAACTTGAAAATCAACTTAAAAATTTGATGAATCGTTCAAATTCTGTGAAACAACTGGCCCTAAGGAACCTACCATATAATTAAAATATACCAAGTATAAATAGATATACTGTTATATATCATAATTTGTCTTTAATTGGTTTTCACATTGCTTTAGTTATCTATGGGCTCTTTGTGTTAGAGATGTGCGGAAGATAACCGAAGATAGATGTGCAGTCATTATAATTCTAGAGCTTTGCAGATAAAATATAGCTTTCAGTTAGAAAGGACGTTAGTCCTTCGAATTATACATATGTAATTATGAATTATAATAATGTCACTGTGATTCAAAGAAACTTTGTTTTTCGTATTCATATCATAGTGTTTCCATATAAACGAAGTATTGAAATTCGTAAGTCTAAGCTTTAACTTTAGGGCGCACAATTTACACCCGCGCTGTGCAAGCGGGTTCCCCACAGAGCATCGGACCATCAATAAGCATCCTGTAGTACTGGAGTATGCTGGTCCCAGAATATACAAATAAAGAATGTCTCTGTAGAGAAACATTGGAGACACTACATATACTAAAAGACAAAAGCAAATCTCTATTGTGTAGTTGCTTCACCTGTGTTCAGGGTGAAATAATGTTGCTGGGAGATATTGATATCAAACATAACTAACTAAATAATTAAAAAACCAAATATGTAACCTCTTTCTTCCAAGTCCTCAATTTCTTCAAACTGCACCCAGTCGGAGATGTCGTAATACCACGGGCGGGAGTGCGGGCGACGCTGCGAGTCTCTGTCGGCCCTGTTCTGGCGGAAGTGCCAATCCAGGTGCTGCGAGTAGCGCACAGTGTGTTCCGGAGGGAAGCGTGCACCGCAACTGCCGCACTGCATGCCCGAGTGGAGAGCGCTCACCAGTCCGCTCTGCCGCACCCTCAGCGTCTCGGGTTGCTGCAGGTTGGGGGGCTTGGTGGGAGGGGGCTGAGGGGCGGGGGCAGGGGCTGCCGTTTGTGCGCCCCCACCCAGAATGCCCGACGCCACCAGCTTGGCGAAGAGGTCACCCACATTGATGGGTGGCGGCACTCGCAGATCGGGGGTACCCATGCTGTAGCCTCCCAGCCCGGAGAGGGGCGCCACGTGCGACGGGACTATGCTGGCCAGCATATCCAAACGTGCGGATGAAACTCCTGCAAATATCACACATAATTAATGCGTTACATATAAAGAACCCAAATTTCTATGGCACCTCTTACTCACGCATTTAGGTACACATTTTACGAGTTAAAATCATATTTTCCCATTTTGTCCGAATGTATGAACCAATTTTTCATCTGGCTACAGAATTATTTTTTACATCCTTGGTTGTAAATTTAAAAAATATGGCAAAAATAATTTCAACTGTCCCGAAGATCTAAGTGGGATGTGCTATTTTGTAGTTTGCGGTAGAGAGGAGAGCTGGTTAACGTTTCCTTTCTGAATTGCTTACTGTTCAAGAGATCAACTAGTGTTGACAAAAAAAATTGACTTTCTTTAATTATTTCATAAATTGTTAGTATGTATATATATGTTTCAATCCGTTCCGGTATTATGAGGGTCTTTAAATGAGCATCCCCCCTTAAGTGCCGGACCGCGTGGTAAACTGGAAAGCATTTTTCTCAAAATTACTTTTTTGAATTTGTGTACACTCTAGCTCAAAAAGTTTTTAACCAACCATTTCAAAAATTGACAGATACTTTCTTTATACAACGAGTCCAGAAACTCGTAGTACAAGCGGGAAACAATTGAATCTGCATCACGTAGAGCAGTGGTCCCCAACCTTTTTGTCGCCGCGGACCGGTCAAAGTTTGATAATTTTACTGCGGCCCACTGGGGTGGGGGAGGACGACGCATTGAATGTAGTTTTTTTTATAAGAAAATATTTGTACAATATATAATAATAAAAATTACAATGGTGGTACATAAGTTGTAGTGACCAATAATAGTAGAGAAAACACAAGGTGTGTGGGAAAAAAAAAAAATTTAATTTACATTAGAACAACGATAATAACAGCTTAAACCTTTTTTTCAAAAGTATTTTGATTTTTAAGCAAGCCCATGTGCGGCCCAGTATCATTTGGTCCACGGCCCGGTACCGGGCCGCGGCCCATAGGTTGGGGACCACTGACGTAGAGAACCCAAAAAACTTATTTTTTTTGATCTGAGAATTTCGATTTTTTTTACCTATTCTTCCATTTTTTCGGCAACTATAAAAACTTTTGAGCCCTTGGATGCATTTAAAAAGACATTACACAGCAGATATCAACCCCCTAGTGAACGATTTTTTAAAATTTAATCAAAAAAATTCCAACTTCGTACCCGATTTACTCTGAAACGAAAGCTCAAATCCAAAAAAGTTATATCACAAATCGACTCTGAATGTGATGTGGATTGCCCAGTTTTCCGCTTGTACTACGAGTATCTAATTATGCTCTCTATGAACCCAAATTCGTAAATATCACTGTCCTGTCAAGTATTTTTTAATTACAAAAAAAGATGTAAAAAATCAAGGTCTCCTGTTTACACACTTGTAAATATTTAATTGGGAAAATTAGTTTCGTATAGAAAAGAGATATGTTCTTAAACTAAATTCAAAACCCTATTGATTTCAGATGAAAACTGTGGCCAATGGGTAGAAAGAAGCTGATATTTTTCATATTTTCTGAGATGTTTTCACAATATTTTCTTAAATAGATATTTATAAAATGACTTCAAAGTTTAAATAAATTAAATACAATTACTTCCATGCTAAAAAAATTCATGAAAATCATTAAAAAAAAACCTAATCCTAACCCTATTTCCCCACTATAATCAACAAAATATAGCTTATTAAAAAATTTTCCAAATTTTAAGCAACCCCTCGACACAAAAAAGAGCTGATGACCTTGAACGCCTGTACAAATTTTCATGAACTGTAGCTAAGAACCATCTCGATCACGTCAGCTTTCAAACAAAAAAAACCACATCACAATCGGTCCATTAGTTTAGAAGCTACGATGCCACAGACAGACACACAAACAGACACATAGAAAGTCAAACTTATAACACCGCTTCTTGCATCGGGGGTTACAAAATAAGCCAACAGAACGATTTTCAATTTTTAGCAGATCCGACATTGTTCTTCTGTACCGTTGATTTGTAAAAAATCACAGTAAAAAAATTTATCATGATTGACGGTTTATGGATATACAATATATTTTGGCTTTAAGACTTGATGACTTAAAACTATTGAGTGAATCTATTTAACAATAACTGATATAAGATATTTGTTTCTCACCTGAATTTTGTGGCTCAAGTTTGGGCTCGATGGGAGTGGGCTCCTCCTTTGGCTTGGGTGGTGGAGGGGCAGGCTGGAAGCCCTCCATGTTGGCGATATACACCTCCCCTACCTTGACGCCGCTCGGCAACACCGAGAACCTGATGAAGTGCTTACGCTTGTGCACGTATATGGGCTTGGGCAGACCTCCAAACTCAACTTTGAAGGGGGTTTCATTGATTAAGATTGTCCGGAGGGCGTCCACGAACCGGAGAGAGTGCGGAACTCCTTCGATGAAGAAGGTCTGCGGTTTGGCGTCCAGGAAGACAGGCACCATTGTGGTGGCATCTATAATTAGTTTGATCTTTCCCGCAACCAAATCCGTGCGGCGTTCAGTTCCGATATTGACTTGAGGGGCGGGTCCCTCCAGTTTTAGAGCTCGTACTTTTCCATTGAGGAGAATTGGAACTGTCGGGCCCCCG
The DNA here is from genome assembly GCA_917563855.2 of Limnephilus lunatus. Lineage (NCBI taxonomy): Eukaryota > Metazoa > Arthropoda > Insecta > Trichoptera > Limnephilidae > Limnephilus > Limnephilus lunatus. Next base: position 13,939,061 of record OU830597.1, on the reverse strand, counting down.
AAGAAGCATTCGAACCAGGCATCGTCGATGAACAACTCCCTGGTGGGGGCTCCCAGGCGAATACGGTGAGGCTGACCATCGACAGTTACTGAGCTGTAATCCTGGTTGAAAACTGAAGTGAAGCTCTCGTCGTCCAGCGAGAGTCGTCTCTGGCCGGGCTGGAAGGAAATGTCTCTCGGGTCTTCCCAGTCCAGCATCACAACAGCTGTGGTACCGTAGAAGCGGATCTCTCGGGCAACTCCGTCGATTGCGATGGTCTTCATGGTGTCTCTGGCGATGTAGTCAAAGACTTCAGGAGAAATCGGCGGGAGTCCTTCTTTGTGGATCGGTGTTCCCAGCCAAGGAGGGGAAGCCCGGCCTTCGTTCTCGTACGGGGCTAGGGGGCTGGGGCCCATGTGCACTCCCAATAAGGGGCCCACCACGGGTATAGGACCAGACATCGGCCCTACAGGCATTGGTCCACCGGGCATCATTCCTCCTTGCATGGGACCTCCTTGCATGGGACCGCCTTGCATGGGACCTCCGTGCATGTGACCTCCTTGCATCGGGCCACCTTGCATGGGACCGCCTTGCATTGGACCGCCTTGCATGGGACCACCTTGCATGGGACCTCCTTGCATGTGGCTCATGTCACCTTGCATGGGACCACCTTGCATGGGTCCTCCTTGCATGGGCCCTCCTTGCATTGGACCGCCTTGCATGGGACCACCTTGCATGGGGCCTCCTTGCATGTGGCTCATGTCACCTTGCATGGGACCGCCTTGCATGGGTCCTCCTTGCATGGGCCCTCCTTGCATGGGACCGCCTTGCATGGGCCCTCCTTGCATGGGCCCTCCGTTAGCGGAGGGTGCGCCCCTCCAGGGGGTATTTCCCCGGTAGTTACCTCTCCACTCGGGCCGGGATCCCCTCCATCCGCCTCTCCAGCCACGAGCATGTAGGGGAGGCCTCCCATGAGAGGGCCCGTGTTTTCTCATCTCGTAGTCGGGCATGGTGGGAGGACAGGGCAGCAGAGGGGCGCGCTTGCCATCGGGGTGGGAAGGAACTCTCTCATCAATATCCCCGTACATGTGCAGAGGGGGGGAGGGACTACGCATGCTGTCGGCGCTGTCGCTACGCGGGGAAGCATGCCCGTGCTGTAGTTCCTTGTTCAGCTTCCTCTTGCTGGCTTCTAGAGATTCCTTCTGCTTTGCTTCCTTCAGCTTCTGCCTTTCATTGAGCTGCAGCACCTGCATGAGCAGGACGTTGTATTGCTGCTTATTGATGTCCCCAGTCTTGAGTTGCTCCTCAGCCTGTGACATGATGATCTTGATATTCCCGTCCAGGCTGTTTCCATCCAGTTCCACGGTGGGTTTAGGCCTCATGTCGGTGTCTTCCGAATTTCTGGATTTTCTGCGCTCATTTGTTTCATCTGGATCAATCCAAAAAAGAATACATTTATATAAAATCAATGGTTTGATTTGTTTAAAAATAGGTACATAATTAATTGTTACAAATTATTACAAATTTTCCTGTTGCACAGTTGAACAAATTTGCAAGAACATTACCCCTATTATTATTATTTTATGTAAAATTATTTGAGAGTTTTACAGAAATTCAAATGTAACATTGTCGTCAAATGTCTATTCAGGGCCATTTTGTATTTTGGTTGAAAGGTTCACGTTAAATGCTGATTCCAAGTCCGTTTCAGCCTTCGGAAAAATTGTTATCAACAGAAGACGACAATTATCATGTTGACTTGTCAGCTTATTACAAGTTGTTAGAAACGCACCTAGAATCGGCATTTAACAGGGGCCTTAGCTTTCAAACGTAAAAAAAAAACCAATATAGCTCCGAATGGTCGTTTAGTGACAATGTTACATTTGAATTTGTGCCAAACAACAGGGCCAGCGCCCTATTTCACTGGGACACCACAGAGAAACAACCAGTTGGGCTACCAAAACAAACGTACAGCGCTAATTGGCGGCTCACTCGCTCAGACACCATTGTAGCGTAACTGGTTGCGTCACCATTGTATTAATTAGAATGTTATGTAAAACTGACCAGTGAATAAGAGGGGACGTCCCAGGGGGTCCTTGCGGGTGGCCTCGGCCAGCTTAGCCCTGACAGCAGCCAGGTCGGGGGCTGGCACAGTCACCGCCTCCTTCACCACCTCCTTCACCACTTCCTCCGGGGGCAGAGTCCTGAGATCCACGTCCTCCGCTCCAAACAAGCTGCAAGACACCAATCAAAATTTATGCAAGGGAAACCAGATGTTTAAGATTCTCACAGCCAAAAGCATCAGGATAATTGAATTTTGGGGAAATAAATAAATAATGTAAGAATCCTTCATATTTTTATTTCAAGTAAAATTTAGAGTGTATCATCTAAGTGCATAATATTTTTCTGTCAGCAGAAATATTTACAATATGATTGAATGGACTGTAAATGGATTATAATGTAGTTCACTCTAGACTAGATTGTGGTTGATTTCAGACTTAGAAGAAATGAGACGTTGAAAGGAGGTGAGGCAATTTTAGATAAAGACTTGAGGATATTTATTTAGAGACAATAAAAAAATAATATGTGTTCCCACTTCTAGACCGCAGAAAGTATGAGTGAAGTACATGAATTTTAAAAAGATGAGAAGGAACGAAACATTATCCAATTCTCATTCGATTAAGTGAGAAAATTTCTATTTTGGAAAAATGGGGGAGTTCTTGAAACCACAGATTTGAAGGGATAGTTCTTTGTATTGAGGCATAGCAGGCTCCCTTGGATTGACTAGCAATGTAATGACAAACTTACGCATCAAGTTTCTCAGATTTGGTCTTCTTGGGGGGTTCATGATTAAGTTCTGGAGGTGAAGATGTCCTCTTCCTCTGCGTCTTAATGACCTCCACAGGGGCCTCTTGGGCTGCGGGGGCCAAGGGGGCTAGGGGGACCAAAGGGGTCAGAGACGTCAGGGGGGGCAGGTCCGCCAGGAGCACAGGAACGGGGAGGGTGCGAAGGTCCACGTCCCCCACACCGTTGGCCACTGCCACCGCCACTGGGAGAACAGCTGGAAATCATCCATTCATTATATCATTTGACACGCTAATTAGAACTCCCCTGTTGCCAAGTTGCCAAATACCTGTTAGTAGCCAATTCACCTTGAAACTGAAATTATTCCTTCAACACCCATTTCTGTACCTATGAAGCAGAATAACAATATATACTCTTGTGAATTGGTACATTGCGCTTGCAAGACCGGCTATGCGAGTTTTATCAAATTTACAGGGGAAGCAAAAAACTTACCAGCTTTTATTTCAGATCCGTCAAAAAACGTTTGAATGACTTTTGTGCAATAACAGTTAAACTTTTGCACATATCCGAGATTGGAGTAAACAAATGTTATACTGAAATATGGAAGGTAGCCACTTTTCCAAACGCAACACGGATAAGTAATGTTTATTTATAATTTTTTTAAATTATATCTTTTGTAACAAAAAAAATATAACTTTAGGTTAATATTTTAATGAACAATGGGATTTCGAAGAAGTATCATAATATTGCTTTTGTTTTCTAGGTACAGATTTATTTATCGACTCACACAATCCCTAGTATCGCATTGTTCCACCAGGAAATCAGATAGAAATTCTAATTCAGAGAGTAGTGAAATAAATCACTTATTCATGAATATGTTGTATGTTTTATTCCATATTTGCATGTTTTTCAACTGATTCTCTCGGAACAGACAGACCTTTGATGATGACAGTGAGACCAATCTATCTCAATATCAGGGAAATGCTTTCAAAATCCACTTTTACATTTCCCGTGGTGATTTACTTTTTAAAAAGGACTAAAGTAGCATTCTATCAATTAGAGATATAGGACCAAAGTAGCATTCTATCAATTAGAGATACACTCAATTAGAGATATAGGACCAAAGTAGCATTCTATCAATTAGAGATACACTCAATTAGAGATATAGGACCAAAGTAGCATTCTATCAATTAGAGATACACTCAATTAGAGATATAGGACCAAAGTAGCATTCTATCAATTAGAGATACTCTCAATTAGAGATATAGGACCAAAGTAGCATTCTATCAATTAGAGATACACAAACCTGCCATGTTAAATTTAACATCACAAACACAAGTTGTTAGCCAAACCCGTAACATTAATCATGCAAATTCGCGGCAATTGAAATATATTATGGAGATAGAAAAGCCTGTTATTGAAAACCTTTGACAACACTAGCAAAAAATTTTGCAAAATCGTCGGCATGAGCTAAAGGCCCTTTGAACATGAAAATTCTTACAAACCAAGTGACTGAAAAGCAAACACAAGTAGCTTATCTAACTAACGTGTTCAGTTTTTGATGTTAAGTGATTCTAGAATTGAAGACAATTCTTTTCTTCTTTATTTATGCTTATGCATAAAAAATGAACTAAAAGATTTTGGGTTTACCCATACAATTAAATAAATATTAATCATAGGTCATTCGTTGCCACCAAGGAAATAAAAGAGAATGATGTCAAATTGATATTTTTTCTAACCTCGATTCACGCCTTCTCCGCTAAATCCTTTCTTATGGATTCTGATAAATTATCTAACACACTATATAAAGAGGAAATATTTGTTTGTTTGTGTGTTTGTTTGCATCGAATAGGCTCCGAAACTACTGAACCGATTTGAAAAATTCTTTCACTGTTGGGAAGCTATACTATCCCCGGGTGACATAGGCTATATTATATTTCCAAAAAAAATAGGGATCCTTACTAAAACTTCAATAATGTAACCCAGGGTGTAAAAAAATTACCTAAAATATTCTTTAAATCGCGTGCGCTGCGAAAACTATTGATGATAGAATAAAATAATGTACTACGACTTTATAGAACACATCATTATTTACAAAAAAGATCGCGACAGCATATGTCTAACTATTATGGTTATGCCACAATAAGTATTCTTTTATTTTAAAAATTTAATTTAAATGTCGCCGCTTGAAAAGGCTCTTTATTTGTATCTTGGTTTTAATCCTTATCAAAATAAATTACTTCATATTCAAGACAACTTCAATACCTTTATTTAACTTTTTGAATTTTTCAATTCGGATATTTAATTAGAAAGATATCACGAGTTTAAAATTGTTAGTATTAGAAAAAAGTTTCGGCTACGGTCCGGGCGGGAGAGGAGTCAAGAAATGCAGTGCCAGGGGGGTTGGCGGGACGGGAGAGCGGTGGTGGGGAAGGTGGAAGTGGAACGCTGGAGGGGAACGCACGGGAAAGGACATGTGAGGAGTAACATTTTATTTATTTGAATATGGCATATATTATAAAAGAAAGTCCAAAAAAACGTGCAGCTCGCAAAAACTCAGAAACGAGTCCCGGTTCGATCAAGGGAGTTATATGGTGTGGTAGATCTCTATCCCCCCTAGGGAATAAGGGTATCCGTTTTTACCTAAAGGGCGTGTTTTTAAAGATATAAGGGCTGAAAGTTTCGCCCTCTTGAAATTTCTAGAACAGTCTTCCGGAAAGTTCTAGAAGGTTCCATAGAGCTGTAGAAAGTTGTGGAAGGAGTGGCGGAGGATGTCGTGGAATGATCAGGAATAGGGAATCGGGAACATCATTGTGCAACATTCCAGAACACTATCTTATTGTCCTGAGCGAAGCCGGGTAACCCAGCTAGTAGTTATATAAACATATTTATACATAGTTATATAAAGATATTTTCCCATCTCCAGAATAAATTTAAAATTCAAAACATGTTCGAATGCCATTTCTGTCAAACGAGTAGTAGATACGAATGCAACTCGCGAAGCATGCTACTAGCACTGTCAGTAGCGGGCAACTGACGTCAAACTCGTAATCGATGCGTAGCGTCGTGTACGAACTAGCAAAATGGTACGGCGGGTACTCACGAGCAACACTTACGCTAAGCGCACAAAACTAGAGTCGCTTGTGAGTATCTCCATGAACGAATGGCTGAACAGGCTCTAATTTGTAGAAAGTGTGAGTGAAGAAAATGAAAGGTACGGCAAATAGCTGAGTATAGCCACCATGCGTGTATTTTAACCGATTCCACAAAAACACAAAACTGGCAAATCAATGGTTTGACTTCCAGGACTTCTAGAAGTACAGTACTTTCCCAGTAATCCGCCGCTCGATTATCTGACAACTACTATAATCTACTGTCATTTTTACTAGTTGAAAGCATAAAATGAAACTCTATAATTTGCCAGTATTTGTACGTCAAATTCAGTAGTCCGCCGCAGCCTGCGCTCATGCGCCAAACTTTGAAGGGTTGGGTTATTTTTTACTCTCACATACTCAGTTACTATACCACCTTCTCTCACTGACCATTTTACCAGTCACCAGGGATGATTATTTTTGTTTCAGGACATTTCGGTTAGTCCTAAGTATGCCAACAACTGTTGCATGTGTTTCGTTTTGCCAAGTTTTTTTGTTTGAACACAAAATGTAGTCATCTCGCAAACGTAAATTGTACAAAAGATCGATAGCAGCGTTTGTATGTTTTTTTTTTAAATACTGGCTTTTATGTTTAGCAACATATGTCGACATCGGACATGCATAATCACGTGGCAGTCATGTGATTTGTACGTGGTCCTTGACCATTTAAGAATAATTTGCAAAAAAGATAACCGCGACACATCTCTGTCTTCGCACACACTCCTTGCTTCATTCACATTCATAAATACTCTTCTGTCTCTTGACATGGCCCGACCCAATTTTTATTTATTTTTTAAATTTTCTTTATTCATTACATACATAATATGGTTACATTATAAGTGGATTTTTCAACCACCATGCTAGGCTGATGCCCGCGGTGGTCGATAACCAACCTCCGTGGTTGATCGGTTACGATCCTTGGCTACGAATCTGAAGGTTGCAGGTTCAAATCCCGACACGCGCAAGTATCCCGACCTACATTTCATTTGATTAATTTGGGTTATTTCACAATTTCGTCACTTGGATACGGTTCTAACTGACATTTTTTTTCAAGAAAGACCTTTGAGTGCCAAACCATTTTTTTGCTCATTACTCTACCCAAAATAATTTTCAGATCCATCCGTTTTGTATTTTTGTAGATATAAGTGTGACAAAGTTCTAAGCACTTTAAAGAATAATTTATTTTACAAGGTTCTATCATCACTTACACTCTCTATTTTGTTTGTATCTGACAGTTTGTCGTTATTATGATGCGCATTATAATTTTTTGTCACTTTGGTTAGATAGGGTTCTAACATGCTCTGAATTTTTAAATTTTGCAAAGGCAAATTTTCGAAATCTAATTAACGTTTTATTTATTTTGAGGTTCAATCTTGTGTGTAAAGTATTTTTAGTATATCATATTTTAATGGAAAATATTTATATACGATGTAGCCCTAGGCTTCGAATCGCATTCGGTAAATGTAATTAGAACCTTATGCAATGAATTATTATGCCCTAGCTAGTTGGATATGGTTCTATTTGCATGTTTAGGTATGTTCTAAAATGGTAAGTATACATCTTATTTAAATATTTTCTTTTAATATATGTTCAAATAAAATACTTTAAACAAGATTGAACCTCAAAATCAAAAATTGGTAAATAGATAATGAGAAATCATCTTTGCAAATTTTGACACCTGATTTTTCAGAACAAGGTAAAGTGAAGTTAGAACCATATCCAAATTAAGTGACAATTTATTGACTGTATACCGAATATATATTTTATTTAAAAAAAAACATTTACAGAATAAAAAATGATAATTATAGTTCACTATTTGTCGAGTGTACATGTATAAATTCTTATTGTGTGTAAAGCTCAATATTCTTTCATTAAAACATCAACACTTTACCCTTTAAAAAATAAAATAAAAATTTGGTTTGGCCAATAGAACCTTTCTTCCCAGTGATCAAAATCAGCCGCACTTACAAGCAGATTAACTCGGAATTCGGTGAGATTTACATTTATTTTGTATATACTAACCTGATGCCATCTGTCAAATAGACAGCTGACACTCATTGTCTAAATTTTTTTAAACCGCTCTGACTTGAAATCGAGAAATGAAATGTAGGCAATGTTGTACACATTATTGCATTGACAATTTGTTAATTTTATTTCTTGCTGTGATTATAACCAGGTGCGGCTCGCCCTAACGTTCACTCGTGCGCCAAACCAGCAACAAAATTGAAAATTTTACAGCTCATCGTATTTCTACCTAACATTTTTAAATTTAAATTACTTACAATGTTGATAATAAAAAATAATTACCTATATAAATGCATGAATTTTGTAATAAATAATAATTGCAGCCGGCTGGCATTTCTTCCCGCGCGCCATATATACAGACTAAGAACTAGGAACCTAGGTAGATACCATTCCGCGCTTTTCAATCAAACGCCCCGTTTGGGAATTGTCATTTTGTATGGTGCCCGTAGCAAACATGTCCAGACCGTCAAAAACACAAAATGTAGCCAAAATCTGCCTCTAACCAAGCGGCGCGAACAAGATTCTCTTGCAGGTTTGAACAGGATGGTATCTAATATTTATCTTGCAAAATGCAATCATAAGTCAACGGCTCTTGTTTATGCTTGGGATTTAGGGAATCTATTTGACAATGACATTAGTTTTTCAGTTAAAAGTGACCTTTTATGTGTGTGCGTTTTAAATATGCTTCACCGGGTACAGGAAAGTGAATGATGTCTTCGCTCGGCAAAAGGACCGAAGAAGTTTATTCATTTATTCTCTATAAAATATTATTCTATATAAATAGGATATATACCTAATTATACATTATGTTTTTGATTTATTGCTCGGTGAACCACCAAACATTTTATGCACCAGTCGCGCCTGATTACGACATTTGTTGACTATTTTAAAAAAGCAAGTTCGAATTAGTGCCACCGGGATTGAAAAAGCGCCATGTTAGGGCAAGATAATTAATTATTTTAATAGACTCGAAACTCTTTTTGAAAAAATGGAGAAAAATAATAACAACAATAGGCCACTTGCATGGATTTCATAACGACTTGGAAAAAATCGTGTGAATAGATTTTTTTTACTAAGATTACGAAAATGTTAGTAAAATTTTTTAGAAATGTATAGTTTTTTTATTTTTAAATGAATAAATCCATTATTTGAGCTCGTGACATCACTACATGAGTCCCGTCTCCGATTATGTTCCCTTAATTTTGTAAAATTCCACACTGATTAATTTTTTTTATATGGCAACACTTTGATTTCTGGCGAATTTTTGAATTGCGTTTAACGTTCACTAGATTTATTGTTTGCTCTATGCGAACTTATCCTTTGGTTTGATTTTTTGATAAAGATGGCGGTGTTTTTACAGATGTTACGAAGAGAACCCCGTACAATTTATTGCTATTCGTGTGGAAAACATTCTTTTTTTCATTCATTCACCCATAAAATTATGTCCCGTCTTTCCGGTTTATAAAAAATGGTCTGATTTTTCAGATTGAAATTTTCAAAAAATCGCCAGGCTTTCAAAAATACTATTAAAAAAAAAAACAAAAAACAGAATGTCTTAGAATATTTGCCTTAAACCGGATTTTTTTTTTTTAAATGTGATGCAAGTGGCCTATTGTTTGACGTTACGTTTTTTTTTTTTCAAGTAAACTTAACCAAAGTAATAAAAAAAATCCATTGAAGATAGGGTTCATGAAAAAATTAAACCACATATTATTTTTTTTTAAAATTTATGAACCTCGTTTTAAAGAAAAACCTTCAAGGTTTTTTGTGTGGATATTCAACTTTTAAAAATATGTTGTAAAACATACGAAAGGGCGGTCAGAAAAGGGTTATATTTCTGATTTGATTTTGACAAATGCCTGTCTAATTTTTTTTAAATATGCTTTTTCTCTTAAATTATTAATATTTTTGTCATATTGCGTAATACCTAACTAACCATCACACCGTATCGTAATAACTAACTAATTATTTCACCACAGGGGTAGATAGAGGATGGACCGCCAATCAACTCAGTCTTGGCATGCACTCCTTGCCCCATTCACATTCATCATACTCTTCTATTATTCTGACTTTTGACATGGCCTGACTCAAGTATCTGATTCACTTGATCATGCCATGTCTTCCTCGGCCATCCCCGACTTCTTCTAACATTCAAATTTGAGTTGTATGTTCTTTTTACACTCCTTTCTTCATTTATTCGATCTACGTGCCCAAACCATCTGAACGCTCCTTTCTTAATCTTATTTATTATGCTTACATCAGCCTTGAATTCTTTTCGGACCTCCACATTTCGCACATGATCATACGAGGTTTTACCACACACGTTCCTCAGGGATTTCATTTCTTTGGGGTTTGCGTAATAATATTTTCACTATTTTGCAATTCGCTGCATCTTAATGATGTTAAATGAACAATATTATAATTGACTTAAATTTTGGGGGTCAAAGACAATTTGACTTAGAGAGTGTACCGTCCCCGGTGTAATTAAGAATAGCGATAATGATATTGTAAATAAGAAATTATCCTTGGATTTAAGTGATTATTTACCCTCAGAAATCAATTATGAAAGTTTAATCTGTATAGGAAATGTAAAATGTAATGTAAAAAAGCCTCAACAAAAAATATAATATTGAAAATTATATTTGAAATAATAGACACTTCTACAATATCACCTTTTTAACTTTTGAATTTTTTGGACAGTAACAAAAAACTTTCAAAACTTCTATAACCTGGCTCTACACCAGTGGTTCCTTTGGCCCACGGACCCCTTTCCCAAACTGTTTTGGCCCACGGACCCTGGGGCGGATAGCACAACAGAGGGGGCGGAATGGTTTATGGCAGAGGTTCCCAAAGTGGGTGCCGCGGACAGAGGTCAGGGGTGCCGCGAGGCGCCCCTGATGTCTCTACTAAAAATCAAAATTGACATGAACGAATACAAACATTTTATGGAATGGAAAATCACCCACATGGCCGGTCCGCGCTCTGGGAATGGATTGGGTGGGAGACACAGGAGTGGGGATATTGTTGTGGTGCTGCGCTTGCAGCGGCCGCGTGCCGCATTCACTTGTAGTTTTTTCATTCAAGATTTCATCATTCAGGAAAAAACTACAAGTGTGGAAGAGAAAAATGGGTGATGATGGAGGCAAAGATTGTTTTCCAATATTGCAAAAGTACATGGAGTTAAGGTTTCAAATAACTTGCTGACCCTTTTCACAGAGCACATATCACAGTTAACTGACTGGTTTGCCAAGTACTTCGCAGAATACCAAGTGGAGAAGTTTGCATGGATCCAAGATCCATTCCGTGCTCAAGCTCCCCAAGATTTTACTACGCAGGAAGAAGAAGATTTAATTGACCTCTCGACCGATAGCAGCCTAAAAATGAAATACGCTTGTTCGGATTTGACGGAGTTTTGGATATCAGTCAGAAATCAGTATCCGATTCAAAGTGGAAAAGCTGTAAGGGTCCTCATTCCCTTTGCTACTTCATATCTGTGCGAAGCTGGATTTTCAGCGGTTGCGGTTATAAAGAGCAAATATCGCTCAAAAATAAATGTGAAAAAAGAAATGAGGAGTAGCAGTATCAAGCCTTATTCCCCGGTTTGAAAAATTTTGCAGCGAGCTTAAACAGTTTTTGTACTTGTATTAGGTATATTTGCATTTTCTTTGTAAGTTTTCCTTCATTTTACGAGTTGTATTATTCAGTGGAGTAGGTAAAAAATTGAACCACCATCCAGGGGGGGGGGGGGGAGGGGGGGGTGGCTAGAGAATTGTGCTCTTGGGGCGGTCCCGAGGCTACCACAGATAGACATTATATGACAGGGGTGCCGTGAGAAAATTCAAATTTTCTAAGGGTGCCGCGACTTGGAAAAGTTTGGGAACCCCTGGTTTATGGGGTTGAACGGGGTAGGAAGGGGTGGGGCGACCACGAACCCCGTGATGTCATTCAGGGACCCCCAAATCAATTTTTTTTTTCCACAGACCCTCTGAATGATCCTGGGGACCCCTGGGAGTCCATATGGACCACTTTGGGAACCACCGCTCTACACACTCAAGGTGCTCATGTAACTAATCTGCAAATGTAGCCAACTGCACAGTAGGGGTTAACCGATGTTTTATTTATCTGTATAAGGTATATTTACATAGGGTTTTTCGATGCCTGTCTCACTAGGACATACCTGCGTCGAGACAGGCGTAAAATTACGTAAAACTAACATGTAAACAATTATGCCCAGAAAAAAATATTATTAAATCAGCTATTATAAGTTTTTTGTTATTTTTAAATAAATAATTTAGTTTAGTTAGTAAAAGTGGTGTATTTTACAACCAAGGCGTTTATTTGTCATTGGAATAGGTAAAATAACACAGAATTATAAAACTCACTGACTGCTGAGGCATCGATGTCACAGTAAAATAATGATGTGCATAGAAATGAAGAAATCTTCATTCGGAGTATTTCTTTATCAGTATTTACTACTAGGTATGTCCCATTCTATGGAATGATGATTTTCACATGTCCAATCTTTGAGTTTCATTGTTCTGTGTAAAGTGGGCGGGCAGTGATATAGAATACCCAAATTGAGGTCAAAAATCGATCCAAAACGGCTTAACATCAGCACTAACAAGAAATGACTTGTTCTGCGTATTCTTCATCAGAGTAAGCAGGCACTGAGGTACCATCACTCTTAAAACAGGCAAACACTTGTTATTAAATAAAACCACACAAAAATATCTCAATAAAATCCACCACACTCAATAAATATAATCACACATATCGATCGTCCAGTTGATTCCACAGACATCTCTGAAAAATCGAAATTTGACTGAGTTTACAGTTATATGCAAAATTGTACTCTGTATCTGGTAAAATACTCAGTTTACTCAACGACGGCCATATAATTGCACATAATTGACGGCCGGCGTTAGTCCAGCGGTAAGGCTCTTGACTCGCACTCCGAAGGTCGCGGGATTGAATCCCAGTGTGGCAATAAATTTTATTTGATTAATTTGTGTTATTTCAAAATTTATTCATTTAAGATAATGTATAGTATATTTGCGGCACGTTCCAGAGCGGAAGATGCTCTCAGTATCGCCCTGGTGTAAGACCTCCATTCAGAATTGAAACGTTGCTTGAAATGGCTTTAGCCGTGTTTGGTAACCAGATCTGAATAGCCGGGTACTTCCCCACCTTCCTCTTCCCTATCTCCTCCTCCCCACTACCTTCAGCCTCACAACATATCCCAATTGGGGATGCAATAGTCCCACTGGCTCCAGACAGGAGCAGTTGGGACTCACTCTTGTGCGGTATTCATGTAAAAAAAAAAAAAAAACACCAAATCTTATATTATAAAAAGATCTTGTAACAAATGACTTTGTAAAACACCACTAACTAATAAAATTATTTAATTTAAAAAAATAATGTTTTGAGTTATTAGTAGGAAAATGTGCTGGTACCGTTGTGGCTCCCTGTGTTGTTTTATAACATATTTAACATGTAAAACACAGACAATTGTAGATAATATTTGAATTATGGTGAGCATTCAAATATTGCTTTCCTTATCTCAAAACTTAGTATTTGGAGATGTCTGCCTAATGAACTAGACGATCGTGACAGCTTTAACACTTCTAAAAATCTAGGTTATTTTAATTTTACAAGAGGTAAGTACATTATCAGGAAGATATTGAAATAATTTATTAACAAAAAACAAAGGTCGAAACAGCTATCAAATGAATAAAACAAAAAATGTTTTCTAGTTCTTCTAAGTATTTATTCTTTTGTTTGTGATAATCGTTTCGCCTGAAGAACATTCATTGTTAAACAAGACACTCAATATAATTACATTACCAAACCACTTACTTTTTCTAATATTTATATTGATAAAGGTTAACCACAATTTAACATTGACAGTGCCAAACATTAAGAAATTATGAACTGCCACAGTAGGATAGAATCAGAACATTGAAAAAGAATAATGAGTTATAAAAGATAAAACGGTAATACTATTTTTTAGTCCAAAATGAAACTACATACAATAATCTCTAGATTTAAATATTACATGATGTAACTTAAAGAGGGCTAGTTAAATTCTTCACTAAACAATAACATGTAAAAATGTTCATTGAAGAAAAAAAATTAACAAAAAAGTTTTCATATAAATCCCACCCAACAGAAAAAACAGCATCCAATCTTCCATGTAACAAAACCAGTAATCATCTTTCAAAACGCCAGAAGTTCTAGTACACAATGGAAATATTTTATTTTTATCTCTGCCACCACAAATTCCAGTTTTCCTCGTGGTTGATCAGCCACTGCTAATCTTAGATAGCAGCAGGAAACATTCTAAACATGGAATTTGAAAATCGCTTACTTCGTTTTAACGTCACCATTTAATTATACTTTAGACAACAAGATTTAGCTTAGACCCACGCATCATCAAGACCATAAAATGATCTAACTATCCAGACATTATTGACGTTAAGAAATAATAACAGCAATGCAAACCAAAATTAAATTAACTTGGTGACGTATAATATTAAAATTGTTCCCGTTTGAACCCGCTGAATACCCCGTCCTTCCCTTCACTATTCAAAATGTACCTGGTTGAACCCGCTGAATACATGCTGTCACTATTAAAATTGCTCCTGTTTGAACCCGCTAAATACCCAACCCTTCCTTTCACTTTTCAAATTGTACCTGGTTGAACCCACTGAATACACCTCCTGTCACTTTTAAAATTGTTCCTGTTTGAATCCGCTGAATACCCCACCCTTTCCTTCACTATTAAAATTGTTCCTGGTTGAACCTGTTGAATACACCTCCTGTCACTATTAAAATTGTTCCTGTTTGAACCCGCTGAATACCCAACCCTTCCCTTCACTATTAAATTTATCCGCTGAATGCCCCACCCTTCCCTCACTATTAAAATTGTTTGTGGTTGAACTCGCTGAAAACATCCTGTCATTATTAAAATTGTTCCTGTTGAACCCGCTGAATTCCACACCCTACCCTTCACTATTAAAATTGTTCCTTAATGAACCCGCTAAATAAATCTCCTGTCAATATTAAAAATGTTCCTGGTTGAACCCGCTGAATACATCTCCCGTCACTATTAAAATTGTTCCTGGTTGAACCTGCTGAATACATCTCCCGTCACTATTAAAATTGTTCCTGGCAGAACCCGCTTAATACATCTCCCGTCACTAATAAAATTGTTCCTGGTTGAACCCGCTGAATACATCTTGTCACTATTAAAATTGTTCCTGGTTGAACCCCATGAATACATCTTGTCACTATTAAAATTGTTCCTGGTTGAACCCGCTGAATGCATCTTGTCTCTATTAAAATTGTCACTGGTTGAACTCGCTGAATACCCCTCCCATCACTATCCCTTTGCTTTGGTATCTTATCTAATATGTATGTTATTTATTGTAAATTTGAAAATCAGCCCTGATGAAGTTTGGGCACAACCACTCGGAATAAAAATTATTAATAAATGGTGAAATAAAAAAACAAAGTTACTATCTTTTTATTCTTACAATGTTACACTACAAAAGTTTCATCTTACAATAAAAGAGCAAACTAAATATTACGTACCATTAGTTTAACGGTAAAGTGTGAAATATTTTTGTGTCATCAATTAATAATGCTTTTTGAAGATAAAATTTCCAACAAGATACAAATAATTCTCTCACCAAATAAAACTTCCATCTTTTGTGCTATTTTGAACCGGGCACAAAAATTTTATTAGTCGTCAACATAAAAAAATTAAAAGAATAAGCCGAAATTTGCAGTTTGTATGAAATAGTTTTTTCATTATAAGGACCATCCATAAATTACGTCACACGAATTTCATGATTTTATGACCCACCCCCCTCCCCGGTCACATTTGTAAGACCCCCTCCCCCTTAGTGCACACGTTTTGCAATTTATTTTATATGTGACTGGTATCTCGAAGTCTTAGTTTCGTCGCCTTCATATTTACCAGAACGGAGTTCATATCTCTATATCCCAACTCGCCCCTCCCCGTAGGGATACACAGAATATCGTTTTCTGGCAAGAATATAATATATGTATGAAAACACGGGGTTTCATGTATGTTTTCTTTAATTTTGAAAATTTCTGGTCCCTCCCCTAAGGTGTGATGTAATTTATAATTTATGGATGGCCTCATACAGGTAAATAAAGAATAAATAACAATGATTTTTATCGTACAAATAAGATGAAAATAGAAAAATAAAACCTGTTACTGATCTCCCAGATGCTCAAATATTAATAATATAAAGGATGGGTTCTGTAAATTTAACACACCTACTACACCCATCTTGCATTGTGTAAGTCAACATTGACTGCTTGTTCAGAAATATTTCTATCCATCAATATCTATTATATAACTGAGCCCTTGTCCGGAATAATGTTGTATCCAACAAAACTATCAATGTTGAGTTTTATTGATGGAATAATGTTGGGCATATTAATATGCATCTTTTAAGGTAGAGATTATGTTATTGAATTTTTTTTTAGACCTGTTGCAGCCTTTTAATGTTTGGTTTGTGGAAGAATGTTGTATAATGCCATTTATGGAAATCACGTCGCATGGTTTAATTTATGGGAATAAATTAAGAAAACGAGCATCTTATATCTTCAACTAGAAAGTATTCAAAGCCAAGAAGCTGAAGAATGCAGGAAAGTAGAATTTTTCCAGAAAAAATATTATTAAGCCTGCTTTTTAGCCGTTGAAACAGTTTTGTGTAATAATGTTGTATGTTGATCTCCAGACAATATCTAGAACGTAAATGGTTTAATTTATTCTTACCATTTTTTAAATTATTTTTAAGCTTAAATAAATAAATGACATGTGTATATTTACATTAGAAGAGCTTGTTGCTTTCTGTAAGGTACGAAGAGGAAAAAAAAATGTGTTGTGGAATAATGTTGCGTGAAATTTTTCATATACAACATTATTCCACAAATTCAGCGTTAATTCACGTAATAAACTCTTATTTAATTGCCTTTCTAGACAACTTTTCATTTAAAACCCTTAAGAATTGTATGTTTTATGTATTTTAAATATAAAATGTTATGAATAACTGGTTTCGTTTTTCCATTTTTCTCGGAACAAAGAAAATTGTTGGATACAACATTCTTCCGGGCAAGGGCTCAACTAATAAGTGTCATATTGTAACAAGAGACGCATGAAATTTTAAATTATGAAATCTATATATTATTATTTATTTATTATTATACAGGGTGTCCGGGGGCAAAGTGCATTAACTTCAGGAGGTGATTCTACAGATAGTATAAGTAAAAAAGATAAATAACTTTTTTCGAAATTCCAACTTTTAGGGGTAGTTTTGTGGTAAAAAGATAAAATTAGTCTGATAAAAATGTTGGAATTTCGGAAAAAGTTGTTAAACTTTTTTACTCCTACCATCATGTAGAATCACCTCCTGAAGTTAATGCACTTTACCTCCGGACACCCTGTATAAAGAAAAATGTCTGTGGCGGGCAGGCAGCCTGGCTTTGTGTTTTATACAAATATCTTTTTTTCCGAGATTGATCAAATGTTGCATATATTCGTATCAATCGTATCAATGACAACGATCATCCTAAAAGCTGTTCATTAAAATCTTCCTTCTCACACGTCTTGTGTGAAAAAGAAAAAGTAAGAAGATACTAGAACATCGAATGTCTTTAATCATATTCAAGACACTTTAAAAACGTATGTTTCTTTCGAATTGTAGAATTATTATAGTATTGCCAGCAAAAAAATCACATGCTTTATTTCATGAAACGCACAACATGGTAATAAAATTAGCACAGGATTTAATAATAATAACATACTTATTTCTTAATAATTTTACTATAAAAATGTAAAGTATAAAAATTCCTGACCCAGGGATAACTTATTTTTAGATTTGTAACACCTCGAATTCTATCACGTTTTTTTTATTATTTTTGTTTTTGTTTTATCTGTTAAGTGTAACTAATTCAAACTTATTTCGATGCAATTTTATGTTTGTATAATATATTCTTAATTATTTCTTCAGACATACACTTTCGACTGAACAAGTAAGCTTAATGTGCTTATAAATAAATAAAATTCTTGAACTAATTCGCGTTTTTATTTCATTTCCACAATATATGCATTGCGCCATACATTTGTATCATCGATGTAGGTACTTATTGATACTACGGTATTAATATAAATATATTACATTGTAAAAGTCCCATCAATTATAGAAGAATGGTTATTGTCACTCATTGATATTATAAGAACGAGGGGGGACCCAAAAATAAAGGGAATTGTGCTGTGGTGGAGAGGAAGAGTGGGGAAACCCATTGTTCGACCAGGTGACCGTTAGGGCACTCCTCCTGAGTCAGTGTGCGAAGTTGTGTTGCTGTGAGTACATCGGTTCGCCCGTGAGAATTTTTTTAGTAAAACAACTATTTCCATTTCAGCAAAAACGTGATGGCAGATTGTAGAGAGCAATGCGCAGCTGTGAAATTTTGTTTCCTGTTGGGGAAATCGGCCTCGCAAACTATTGTAATTCTTAAGACTGCTTATGGGGATGCTGTCCTAAGTAAAACCAGAGTCTACGAGTGCTTTTCACATTTTAAAAATGGAGAAATGTCAATTGAAGACCAACCCCATTCAGGATGCCCCTCAATGTCAACAACTGATGAAAACCTGGACAAAATCAATGCCCTCGTTCATGAAGACCGTCGCTGAACCATTGATCGACTCTGTGAGATGTCTGGAATGTCATGGATTTCTATTCAGAGGATTTTAACAGAAGATTTGCACATGAGAAGGGTTGTAGCCAAATTTGTCCCTCGTCTTCTCAGACAAGCGACTCACGACACATGCGCCAGCCCACACCGCCCTCTCCGTGAACCAGTTTTTGACCAAAACCTGCATAACACCGATATGGCCTATGGAAATAAGGCCTAAAGGATATCACGATAAGTTAATTTAAAAACTATTTTGAACAATGGAAGAAGCGTTTAGAGAAGTGCATTGTAGTCAATAGAGAATACTTTGAAGGTAATCAAAATTTGGTGTAAAAATATTGAGAAATAAAGAAGAATGTGAAAATTTCCATTTTTTTGGGTCCCCCCTCGTACGTTAGTTTCGAATGCTCCACGATGACGTGGATATGAACTCTGCCTGGTTTTACTGTACCTACTCGAACTTCTAAATAAGAGGAAGATTATTGTCTAAATGAGATTTAAAAAATGGGGATGCCAGGGCCCAATAGGTAAATAACACAAACCCCAAAATGAAAACAACAAAATTTAAAAGTTCTTGGCTAACATAATCATGTAAATTTACCCCACCCACTTTGGAATCAGCATTGACAGTTGCAAAAAACCATTTGGTTGAACTTTAATATCAAATTCTCCAATATCAAGAGTGGTGTATACATAATTATTATAAGACATTAAGCGAAAAATGTATATTCTTTTTATACCAAAGGTGTTATAAACAATTTTTCTTGAAACCAACAACGAAATCAACAAATACATATTTCCAAAGCTGGTCTTTCAATTTCACAACTAATGCAATCAACGATAAATTAAATATTTGCTTTTGAATACATAGAAAATTGCTGCGCTCCACGGACATCCTTAAAGTTATATTAAGTTTTGCTTTTTTCACCATGTGGTTAATTTTCACTGAGATTATAAAATTGTTTATGACGAAATCTTACTTTCCATCAAATGACAATAAATAATAATAATCAAAAGGTTTCTGGAACAGGCAAAGTAGCTTATACAGCAAGGAATGGGTGAATATATTAATGAAATATTACAATTTAACAAGTTACATAACATGCATGCACACCCACCTCAAAGTGATTAATTAGTGCATCTGCGCACACAATATAAAATAATATATTGCAGATAGCTAAACAAAATACATACACTATTCAATATGTAGTGGGTTTAAGTTATGAATGTAAGTAATTATTGTATACTAGTTAATAAAATACACATCATTTTTAATATCGTTTATTAAAAACTATAATATTTTACTTAGATAATCTTTTTACAGAATAGTTTTACTAAGCCAAATAATAATATATGTTGGCATAATAAGATTTGACACGGCTGAAATGGGGACCATGCAATCGTATTCTAATTTGTACATCATACAAAATTCGCATTATAGCTATCACAGTTTGTTTCATCACAATCTTATATTAATTATATAGACAACCCCTTATATTAGTTTATAAACCGGCTGCTAATATTGAGACCAAAATAATAACATAATTTATTTGTGTCAAAAGATTTGGTCAAGCTCTTATTACAAAAGTGAGCTAAGAGCATAAGTGCTATCACAGCTCGGCGTGTGTAACAGAATAAAGAATTAACAATGGTTTTCATAAGCAAATATAATAGTATGAGAGAACGCGGGGCCTTACTTGCAACTTCGGGGGCAGGGGGGGCTGCGGGAGGCGCGGGAGGCGCAGGTGGCGCGGGAGCCTCGCGGGGACGGCGGGGGTACCGCTCCTTGCTGCGAGGCTTTTCCTTGGGAGACTCCTCTTTGGGCTTCTTGTGCTTGTTGCGAACGGACTCCTTCTTCCGTTTGGGAGTGGGAGATGGCAAAGTGGCGGGTGCCTCGGTTTTGGGTATGCGAGGAATGGGGGGCAGTTTGTCCACCCGAGACTTGTGGTGTCGAGGGAGCTTCGGGGGCGAGGGCGCGGGGGCCGGGGCGGGCGGAGGGGCAGGCGGCCGGGTCAGGCGGGGGTCTCTTCGCCGCGCGGAGTTCACCAGGGCCGGGTTGGCCGGGGCGATGCGCGGAGTGCTGCTATTGTTGTTACTGACGGGGACTGGCCGAGGACGAGGCGCCACCTAAAGACAACACCATTAGTACAGTCGCAACACATGGTATGGTGTAGGTTATCTTTATATGGACTGGTGGATTGTTTATTTACCTGATTAGTGGTGGTTGTTCTATCCAGAGCCTTGCGTTGCTCCAGTAGCTGCTTGCGAGTTTGCTCCAGTTCCATCTCGATCTTCTTCCGCTGCAGCTGAAGCAGTTCTTGCTCCTTGCGGGCCACAGCGGCGCGCATGGTGTCCTCCTCGGGGCTGGTAGTGGAGGTGCGCTGCAGGAAGTTGGGGTTGACGTGGATGTTGCTGCTGGAAGGGGAGGGTCGCGCCTGGATGGGCCACGCTGGGTCCATGATGTTCACCTTCACGTCCAGCTGGTAGAGCTTGGTGGAGGGGAACACGTCGTGCCACGTCTCGCGCAGCTTGAACATCTGGGAACGTGTCCTCTCATCCACCTACATCACACACATTCACAATTAATCTATGCCCAAACTTACAAGCTGTACTAATAATTCCAAATTAAAATGGTGTAAGAGACAAACTGTTACATTTCAGGAATGTGAAAACATTGATCTTTTAGCTTGAGCCAATATCAACATCAATTAGGCTCAATCATTTCCCTACAAAATAACTAGTGTTGCAGCCAAAACTTAGTATTAACCTAGTCAAACCAGTAAAAAAAAAAAAAAAAAAAATTATAAGTGTGCAGTTCACATGCGGTAGAAGCGAAATCTTAAAAAAAAAAAACTAAAATAGAGAAGAGTGGGGAGGCTATGTAGCACCATACAAAGATGAGACTGATTATTCTATCTCATTCTCTCGTAGGCTAAATTATAATGTATGTGTTTGTCTCTTTTTAGTGTCGCTTTTTCGTTGCGAGTTTCAAATCACAACAGTGCTTAAGAATTTTTCACTCCAAAAAAGACATATTGGAATTAAACGATTTAAATTTACATTTTTAATGCAGGGAATGAATACGGATTTTACTAACAAAAAATTAAACTGAAGACAGTTGAGAGAATGCTGGATGCCAGAAGGAATATTAACTTGATTTGTGTGTGAGTTAATCAAAATTTCCAGAGTAAGATAATATTGGAAGTAACATAAAGCAAGATGGAGACTTTTGAAGACAGCAAGCCGCTGTACTAGATGGCAGAATTGATTGAATAATTACCTGTTTAAATACTTTGCAGAACATGGAGACGATGATTTGTGAGAAGAGCTGCGTGTATGCACCACCCACATTCTTTATAATGGAATCCACCAAATATAAGACTGGCAGCTTAATCTCGGGCCGCACCTACAAAAAGGTCTAGTTCACCAAAGCGATCTTCCTCCCCCACAGGGTCAGGCAACGGAGGCCTGACCTAAGGCGGTGGCTCTCGTTTCCTTCACATGTTGTTTATTTCAAGGATTAACTGGTGTAATAGGGAAGAATCAGTGGGCTCACCAACCCATCCAATCAACTCTGGCTTACTTGACACCAAAGTGAATTCCAACTTCCTTTCGTAAAGTCACACTTGGGAGGTCGTAACAGATTGATTAGTCCTGGTGTAGGGTAGCTACCACATTCCTTCTTCAGGGTACAGCGTTCCACTTCCATCGTGTTGGTTATTGGTACAAAAGAATGCAACCACCAATACTACGCAAGTGCAAAAGACGTTTTGTGATTCAACATTTTGCACTTCACAGCGTTGTATTAAATATACGGCAGGTTTATGTTCTTAAAAGTTTGTTTGTTTGATGGGCATTTGCCACTTGATGTACTTGTGTTTCTATTGGAAGATGTGTGTGAGGTACTTCTTTTTAATCTTAGTGTTTAACTGTGTGTTGTCTGATAAATTATAGCAGATATTATTATTCTTATTACAGTAAAACTCCCAAATAAGGTTTTTTAAGGTAATGGAAAAAATACGACTCTTTGGGGAGGGTTCCAAAAGTAGATCGTTTTCAAGGATATGGTAAAAAAAACCATGGTATGAACCTTATTTGTGTGTTTTACTGTATTTGATGAGGGCACCACTCTGACCAGAGATCACCAACTTACTATGATTTACAAAGGCGCATCTCGCCAGTTTAAGGTTCAAAAGAAAATAAAATAAGTTGTGTAAAGACGCCAACAAGGCTATGTGTTTTTTCCATCTCTTCTGCGTACACCAATTGTAGCTCTTCTGTGTATTTATATTTTATGATGATAAAACCATTACATACTTTCAAATCGTTTATTGAAAGCCATGTACGAATGTGAATGTGTTTGAATAAAATGGAGGTAGTCGCAAACTCTAAGGCAGGTATAGTTGGTGACCTCCGGTCCGAGAGAGACAGGAGTAGAAGGGGCCAGCGAGTATTGACCCGTTGACGAGCAACAGGACAAGCTTACACAGCAAGCTGGATGCACTCAGTATACAACAAGACGGCCCCCCGTACTTCTGTCTCTCCTGGAAGTGGTCTAAGGTAAACAGGGAAAAGTAAACAAGGTTTAGTTATTATGTATCTGATTTAATACCAGAAATAAAAATAAGTACTGCGGTTTACTGAAAAATTCTTTATTAGAAATTGATGGTTTCAAATAATGATAACAATGCATACAGTACACCAGTAGATGACTCGAAGTGGAGACTCACACCTGTGTGGGATAACATATTAATGTGTGTGTGTGTGTGTGTGTGTGTGTGTGTGTGTATGTGTGTGTGCGTGTAAAGGAAGGACATCATTGCAGTATTGTTGGAATGCGAGAGGAGGCTGATCATTATGTACAAATGATAATGACACATTTACTAGTCACTATTTCCTACTTTAAAAAAAATGAAAAACAACATGGTTAAAAATTATATAAAATAAATGCGTAAAATAACTTTATTATTAAAGACTTTTAATATGTTTTTAATAAAAATATTATGAACATTATGTTTCTTAATTGTGTTTTAATATTCACTTTTTCCTTATACTACAAGTAGGTGGCATTATGTAAAACATTATTGAAGTAAAATATCTTTACGCACGCTCGACACTTAGGGGTAAAATGATGAATGCGTTACGAAAAAGAACCATATATTTAATGTGAAACGCTATGAAACACATATATTTAATATGAAACGCCTTATATTTAATGTGAAGTTTTACTTCAGTGGTGTGGTCTAAAGCACACTCGTTTTTTTTTATTTTTATTATTACCATAGATAAGCAGGTTTTAAATTCTAATATGTTAGGGAAAAGTTTGTTGACTGTGGGATAATTTATTGACATTTGCATTTAAATGGTATTAAAATAGTACTGTCTATGTAAATTCGGTGACCGGACAACTCAGAATCATGCAACTTCAACATCTCCTTTGAAAACTCATTAAAAGTGTTGAAAAAATAAAATATATGTTAGGGGTCTTCCATTAATCACGTGATGTTTTTTAGTAACTTTTTAAACCTCCCCCTTGGTGACATGTGGTGAGGTTTTAGACTACCCCCCCCCCTACCCAAAATCACGTGTATTTTTTAGGGATCTAGGGAGGTTCAGAAAGAAAAACCCGTATTCAGAGTCGATCCTTTAGTTCAAGGAGCCTTCCTTTCCTTTAAGAAACACCGTTTTGTATTCAGAGACACACCTAAGGTCGGTGTGACTTCACATAGTAAGGAAGCTACCTTCCGAGTGCCGATTGTCATCTGGGTGACCATATTTCAAGCATATGCGGCCACATTCGTCACATTTTTTGTATTCAGAAACTGACGTCTGGAAGTGTCTACGACACTGCGCACGCGCATTCTTGCTTACTTTGACTTATAGCTGTCAAAACTCGAGGTTGGTGGGATAGGTACCTTTAACTTGCCAAGTGACCGCCAATTTAAGGAGCGATATCGGTTGGAGAAAACAACTGTAATGCATTTATTAATTCCTCTATTATTTCCAAATTACACTTTAGTAAATAATATAGGCTTGCCCATACCTCCTGTTATTCAGGTAGCTATCGTGCTGAAATTCTACGCTACTGGTAATTATCAGGTAAATGCGTCTTTTTAGTAGATATCTATTGTAAAATTCTGTTCTACTTTTGTGAAACGAAAATATTGCATTTTGTGATGCAGCTATGATGAAACTTGTTATTTACATTATGTCTATCTGATTTGAAATCGACAAAGAATGAAAGAACGCATACTTATTTTGAAAACATGATGTTAACCTTAAATAAACCTTATGACGGGATGACTTTAGATGTATAAAAGCCGGCCGGGGACGTTACTTACATTTGCTAAGGTAAGGCCGACACTTGACTTAGACAACTTTTAAGGATCGACTCTGAATACGGGTGTAAGTGTATACTGTGACCATAGCGGGCTGTGGTTTTTTGTTTTTGAGGTTTGGTAACACTGAGTGGTAGAAAGGGGTCTTCTGAACAGAGAAAGCATCGCTGAAACACCGCAGTACGTGGACTCACATTGTAGTGACAAGTCACGTGGAAGATGTCGGTTAAAAATCCCGCCAAGTTCTGTGATTCGCTTTTTACTCGAGGAAGGAATAAAACCTAAAAGAAAAAAAAGCTGAGGATTACGAGCTCTATTGTGACTAAGATGATAGTGGGTGACTCATTACATGCCTGGGGAAAAAGTCGTCAAAGTGTCGCCACACCAATTCCCCATCTGTCAAAAAATTGAAAATCACAATTTTGGGCAAAAAAAAATCATGGCTCAGTGTTTTGGGACCGAAAAGGCATCATTTTGGTCGAGTTTTGGCCTCAGATTGAGACCATCAATGCACAATAATATTGTGTACCCTGAAAAAACTCAAAAGGAGCATTCAAATTAAAAGGAGGGGAATTCTGGCCAGAGAAGTGTGCTTTTTTCACGAAAACGTCCGTCTCACACAGCATTAGCCACCAATACGATCATGGACTCATTTGATTGGGATATTATGAACGTAATCCGCTGACTTGGGGTGTTCAGATTATCATCTTTTTACCTTCCTTAAGGCATGTAAGGATGAAAATAAATTTTCAACCGACGAGCAGGTACAGAAAGCGGTCCTGAAGTAGGGGAAGGAGCTGGCGGGAGAATTCTTCGAGGTCATAAAAAAACTTGTGCCACGGCTCACCACATGCATTGAACGGGTTGGCAATTATTTTGAAAAATAGTCAACAAGTGTATCAACAATATCCCGTAATTTTTTTTCTAATACACTTTTTCAAAAAATAAATAAAAATTCATCACAATGAACATCCCTCGTATATTGAAATTTTCAGAATATTATCTTTAAATACAGGTACAATCAGATTAAATTTTAGAAAATTAAGCATCGTGATAAAAATTAAGGTTGCAGGTTGTTTTTGCCTGGCATTTGGTTTAGAAATCGTGCATTCAATGAAAAATAAATACACGTGATATCTCATTATATCCCCTCCCTCCTTGTGATATTTCGTGATTTTTTCTGAACCCCCCCTCCCCCCTTTCGAGCCTGGACGACCCCTTAAATATGTTAGTTGGGTAATGGGCTATTCTCATTTTTTAGGGATGTTGAAATCGTATGATTCTGAATTGATATGGAACCGTAAACTAATTAATTAATGAATATCGCGTGTGAGCCAATCATTTCAAAATATGTTTTTTGGCATTTACAGATGAAGGCTTTCAATTTATGAAAACTGACCAATAAACCACTAATAATTGGTTTAAGTCTATAAGGCGAATGAACCATTCCCAGTAGCAAGATAGATTAGCAAGCAAAAGCATATGTATCCCTGAACAGTTTTTCATTCCTTCTGAACATTTCCACAAATTAACCCTTTCGAGCACAGACGTGCTAGTCACTGAAAATTTTCAAATATTCAGGAGCAATTTTAAAATTTGAGCAGCCATAGCAGGTGTGTGTCGAAAAAACAGCACTATGTGTACCAAAGTGCTGTTTTTTTCTTCATTTATATCAGAATTGGTATAAAAATATGGACTGCTTATGCTTTAAAATACCAAGAAAAAAGCTATGAATTTCTTCAAAATGCCATTTCTGCAGTTTGGTGGACTTGGTTCCTATCAAAGGGTTGAAATGGTTATTCCGCTGTATTGGTATTACACCTACAAAAGTATTGGTATTAACCCTTCGAATAATAAGAAAATAATATCTGTAACCTTTTGCCTGTCAAGGTTCGCGCGCAAAATTCCTGGTTCTTGCCATGCATCTTAAATTTTCCTATTTATGGTTTATTTTTTAACCCTTTTGCAAAAACAAAAATTGTTCTAAAATCTAGATAAAATAATCTTTCCGATGTGTTTATTGGAAATCAACTTTTTTTTTTCTAAATATTAAAATTTTGATATTGGAAATGTAAATTAGCTAAAAAATGCATACCTGCGAATATTGGAATTAAAGTACTTAAAATAGAATAAACTTAAAATTTTAAATACAGATTCCTTTTTTTTAACAAAGTCACCTCACTTTTTATCACTTTCATACAATTTTATTTTAAAATTAAATGTTTGTTACGTCAAAAATTTGCTCGAAATAAAACCGTCACTTATGATCGGGTTTGTAAAATATCTCAACAACATAGCTCATATAATCCTAAGACAATGAGAAGCATTATTTCTTTGGCTCTCTAACACAAAAGAAATCACAAATATTCGCATGACAGGAAGAGAGATACATATATAACTTTTAATAAAGCACAGTCGCTCTGGGACAATCTGGGTCTCTTGTTATTATAACGGCATATGATGTTTTGGGACAACTTGGGTCTCCTGTGATTAGATGGGTTAATTACTCTGAAAAAAAAAAAATTATGCAGAAAATTTCAAAATGACAGTGTAGTGATAGTAATTTATGAATTTATTTACTTAACCCATTTGACACCAAGAATAGATTGTGGTCTGGTAGAATAGTTTAGTCGGATAGTAAAACCAATATAATTCACCACAGTTAGAAAACAACTTCATAGCAAGATCGCAATCTGTATTTTTATTTGGTTAATTAACCTAATCCATTGTTGCCTGAAAGCAAATCGTTTTTAATTTGCATTACCATAATGCTGATAAATAAAATATGGCCACAAACACGCAGTACATTAATTTTTATGTTTGCATTCTAAATTTTAATATTTATTTGTAATACAAAAACAGTTTTTAGTATTCATCTAAATAATACAAAGTTTTTGTAAATATGCAAGTTTTTCGTTTAAGACGAAAAACTTGCATATTCACGATAGATCGGAGCGGTTAAGTATTATTTTAAAAAGCTCAATGCTCCTCTAGGAAATGTGTGCTCTCGAGGATGCCATAATTCCGCTAAGAGTTTAAGAGATTATTGCTTGTGAAGTAATGTGCTGGATGGATAATTTAATAATAATAATTCTGTTTTTGTTAGGAAGCTCGTAGAATGAAAGAAAAAAACTTAAAAAGAACACTGCGAATTGAATCGCGAGTCTAAACTTAAATGAAATTGATTAGCGCCAATGGGCATCCATTATCTTTCAGTACCCAGTCCCAGTACCCAGTATCAGTACCTCTTCTATGCCGCTCGATCACCGGTGAGATTGGCAAAAATTTAAAAAAAATATATTTTATAAACGATTTTGACCCTTACAAAGAAACTGTATCAAGAACAAGGTCAGAATCGCTTGCGCCAACAGTATTCTTGATACCGCCAAAAGTTTCATTCACCTGGCAGCACCAAATATTTTAAAATGAATTATCTGTGGAATATGAATGTCACATTTTACCGCAAATTGAACTGTCAAAGTTAGTCGATGGTCGGTCACAAAAACTTCAAAAAAACCTGTCAATTCATCAAATAAACACAAGTAATGTTGTTTTTTATCGATAGTATATTGTTTTGGTAAATAAAATAAACGATAGTTCAAAATAAATGCACAAAATATTACTTCAAAAGTATTCTTTCAGAGATTTCATACGATGTAGGGGCATAAAATCCTGGCATACAAGCGTCGTGACATACAGGCATCTCGCGGGAGGCGATAACGCACACGCAATGTGACCACAGGCAAAGAAGTCGCTAATATGACCATTACTTCGGGACGATAGGCGCAGATGCGGCCGAAGCATAATAGAAAAAGTTAAATAAAATTGTGCGATTGTCACATAAAGGGGGTTTTTTATGATGAAACTATACTGTTTTTTTTATTTAATTGTTTCAGCAAAAATTGTGTAAAAATCAATGCATTTGAAGCACCCAACACGTTTCTCCTTAAAATTCATGGCCACATCCACCACCGTCGCCATTTTATTCGCTTCTTTTTAGTCAATTCCTCGATTAAATTATCGCAAATCAAACAAATTCCAACACGTACAACTTTTTTCGACGATGTTGTTGCGAGAATGGACGAGTGAATGTTCATTCCTATAGCGCAAAGATGAACATTCATTCGAGTGATCATTCATCTGAGTGAAGCGTCTGATTCCGCCATAACTGCTGCTGCTATATTCTACTACTATTAATCTCAAGCCATTTTATTAAAAACAGACAGTAAACAATTTTCGTTTAATGTTCGTGACCGATTTAATTGTGATGAATTTTGTGACAAATCCTAAAAACTATAACTTCAATTCGCTTACGAAAATGTTATCAAACGTGAAAGCAAAAATATTATTAACATAAAACGTGACTTATATTTTTAAACTATTGACCAATCAGCAATAAATTATCTTAAAAACAACATTTCTATTCTACATTTCCTTATAAAGTGCAACCAAGGCTTTTCTGATAATGAAGCAGTTATTTGAAGACAGGAAAAATCCAAACTAGATTATTAAATGTTTTTTGAAATTATATATCGACAGTCCGAAGAACAAAGTCGGATTTTTTAGTTTTGCAGTAGAGTTGTTTATGTTTCGTATCTGCATTTTTACTATTTTTGAGTTCAAGAAATATAGTGTACAAGAAAAAAAATATATATATATATATTTCATTTCACTCAAAATTCTAAAAAAACAAACTTTTAAATCATCAAAAGGACATTAAAATATACCAACAAAACGATTATTCTTCGGGACTGTCGATATTATTGTTTACTTCTTTTAAATTTTACATCGACGAAAAAAATAAATCAGCTAAAGATTCTATCAGTTCAAACTGTCTACGTAAATATTAACCAAATGTGGACAGAAAATGAATCACCTTTTTTACTTTACTTTCAAAAAGTGTTCATATTCCTAAATCACTAAATCGCCTTTGGCAATCCGATGGATTATTATTAAAAGCATGTTTTTTCGTAGCAGAAAATCAATAACTTTTAAGTGGTTTCTTCAATTTAGAATATAAGTATTAGTAAAGGAACGCCGTGCCGTACACACAGGGCATGAAGTTAATAAATACAATAATTGTTCTTCTGGATGTAAAAAAAATCTACCAACCTATCAGTAAAATTAGATAGAACCTAAGAATTCTTAATAAATTGTACAGCGCCCTTGAGATGATTTTTCAGAAAAACGGCGCTCTATAAATTATCCAATTATTACACTTGTTAGTAGTACTCGCATCCAATAAAGTATGCTTCTAATAATAATAATAATTTTCTCTTCTTTCATAAATCAAAACCAAAATTTCTTCCACAATCCAAGTAGGTACTGAAATACCTACCTACTTAATTATCAACCAATAATATTATATTTAAAGCAACTTTTTTTTTAATTTCAAAATTATACAATTTGTCCTAAGAAACATCACTGTCTAAATGATAATTCTTCTTTTATAAATTTCTTCAGGTAGGTACCATAATATTGAAAAAATGTGAATGAGATAGTCCAAATAAACATGACAAATTAACATAATAAAAAAAATTACTGAAACATTAAAACGGCCACCATCTTGATACGGAATGAACAAACTAATTTACAAACAGATGAAATAAGGAGCTCAGTATCATAGTGGTAGCAGCACATAGCTTAATATCTCCATGAATACCTTTGATTATGTAATGTCAGTAACCTAAAAACCTATTGTTAACGAAACTAAATCACCAACAAAACATTATTTAAAGGACTAAAACTGAAAAAAAGTAAGGGCAGCATTGGTACTTATGCTGAATTACACTAATATCGTAGTGAATTAATCATTTAAACGAAAACTATCTTCAAAAACATAAAATTTCAAGTAAAATTCATCAACGTCATTCATTGTTTGTGAAGAATTTGATTTCGCCATTTGCAATAAATAAGCCAATCAATGCGTAATAATAAACAAGATGGCCGCGCGCCTGCGCAAATCTATGAGATTCAAGAAAACCAACATAAAAATCATAAAATACATGTTTCGTTATTTTAGTAGATGACGTCACAAAATTCATCATAGATATGGGTGTTTTTGAGGGATCTCCAAAAATTAAAACTTTGAAAATTATTTTAACTATTAAAACTAACTCTAAAAAAAAAAAAATATGCAGTAATTTAAGTTAGAAGGTCATTATTCATAAAAAAAAATGGACTGGACTTCTCTATTATGCAATATTACTTTTATTTTGTAAACTTATAATACAGTCAATTTGACTTAATTAGAACACTAGTTTGTTGGGACGGCATTTGGGACATCCAAGGAACAAAAACAAAATTAAGAAACTACGTAGTACTAATTTACTTCAGTTAACTGGGATACTATTGCGATTAATTGGGATAAATTCCCATCTGAAGTCAATGCAAAACCCGCCTACGTAAAAGAATTTTAGTTAAGAAAGGCGGGCGTCCGGTATGCGGCGCAGGTGATTGTGATTGATGTGACACATATTAATAACTTCAAGACATCTTGTTTTATTTTTACCTATCTTCAATTATTTTATTTTTTCATATTCATATTTACTTTAGTTAGTACGTAATTATTTTTGTGTAATTACATATTTTTTTCTAAAATTTTATGTAGTTCAAAATCACTTTCGAGAGACACACAAACAGATGAAATATGTATTCGTATTAAAAAGCTCAATTAACCAAAGTATTATTTTTATTTTATCTGTTCTCAGGAAAATAAATGAAAAGTTCAATCTAAACTGGAAGTAATCTACATACTGTTGTCAATAAGGAAAGTTGGAACGAATTGATAAAAATGAAGGCCTGACTAACCAAACAATGCTTTATTTTACAAATATTGTCACGCTCTGTCGTGGTAAGAACTACAGATAAATTGCAAATATGCTGAATTGGCACATTTAATAACGAATGAATGAGAAGGAAACATAAAAAAAAAAACAATCCGTTAATCAATAATAACGTTTTGCAACAGGAATAACTGTTTTGGATACAAGCCCAATCCTGATTACAACCATTAAGTCCCAGAAAGATATGTATAAATGAGTAAGAGATATTACAATTACGGTTACCAAAACATTTATATAAAACTGATAAGTGTTTGAGTGTCTAGATAAAATATGATTATATTAAGGTGTAAGATACCGCACCAACATCCCCGAGAAGTCATCTTCAAGTGCGAACAAAAATGAGCCCGTTTTTGAACTGTGTAGTAGTCGAAATTTACTTCCGTGAAAAGGAAGAAACAAAAAGAGGTTTCAATTGAGAAAATCACTAATGAAATCGACGGTCCCGAAGAACAATGTCGGATCTGACAAAAATTGAAAATCGTTCTGTTGGCATATTTTGTTGATTTAAAAGTCTGTATTTTCGGATTTTTTAATGAAATGAGATGAGATGAAGTATCAAAGATCAAAACAACATAACATTTCTTGATACCAAAAACAATAAACATGCAGAAACGATACTTTAAAAAGCTCTACCGCCAAAATTCAAAATAGTACATCCGACATTGTTCTTCCGGACCGTCGAAATATTTCATTCCAATGATTCACTAAGAAACACCCGAAGGTACCGTACCGCGGTAAAACATGTGTATTTTTTGGTAAACTTTCAGATGAGTGGACACGAAAATTAACTACACAAATAATTTTTTAGAAAAAACTTCTGATTCACCTTCATTATAAAATACAACTATTTGCAATCCGGGCGATGGAAAACACAGCAAAATTTCATAAATATGGATATAAATTAATGTAAATGGCTGTCAGCCGTCATCCCATATGACGATAGCAAATTTTCAATTTACATAATTGAAATTTTAAAAGCATCATCCATAATCCTGATTGCATATAGTTGTTTTGAATAGTAATTAAGGTGAATCAAAGGGTTTTTTATAAAATATATTCATAATAAGCGTGTCCAGACATACCGAAAAGTTACCTTTTTTTTTAACAAAGTTAATAAAAAGTGTTAATTTGTTTTACTTAACTAACTCAACTATTTATTATTAATGTAATTTTGAGCAAAGTCTCTAATGCTTCACAAACCCTAAGCCAACATTTTTGCTTTGCATTATAAATTAAAACATAAGTCATAAGGGAACGGCAAAGATGCGCCTCGGTATTAACGAGCTCTGCTTCAATATTCATCTTGTGACTGTACACATAAAGGACCGTCGGTTCACACGGTCAGCGCCAGCGTCAGCGCTGTATGCGAAGCGTTGCGACTCGCGCACCACTGACTGTGAGCATTGCCCTACGGTTCTTCATTCACTTACATATTACTGTAGCAAGCTACGTACGCGTCGCACTATTTCCAGCCTTATATACTTTTGTATCTTATGTACCTCATTTCTACTTGAAATATTTAATCAATAAATCAACTTGACAAATTGTAAGGAATTACTCAATATGGATACTCTACATTCCACAGTAATGACCCCATTAGTATAGAGCAGTAAATTCAGAACTCAGTTAAAACAGGTAAAAAAAAAATTTATGATTCTAACAAATTGATTTATCTAATCATGACTTCAGCAATGTTACTGATACATTTTTCTGTATTGAAAACACCGATGCCATTCTACTCCAGTCGAGTAAATCAAATGTATTGATTTGAAAAAAAGTGTTCTAAATAAAAAAAAAATATGCAGATTCTACAATTGGCGGTCATATTGAAAAAATAATTACAGTTTGATGACTTCAGCCATATTTTCGAAAACAAAATAGAGATACAGGTATATAGGGCCTATCAAAATGACATCATTCCAACAATATTCAAGGGCAATGTGTACAGATGTGTGTGTGTGTGTGAATTAGAATATAACAAGAGTTTCACCTGGTCCAGATGTTTCTCCACGGATTGAACTATGACAGCGGCATGCTCCAAATTCTCCTCGGCCAAGATGGTGAGCATATTGATCAGGGGTTTGCTGTTCATCGTCAGGTCCCCCAGACTCGATGAGTAGTCATCTCCGGCTTCCTGCGACATCTTCTTGCGTTGGCTCCGCGTACTGTCGAGATTCATTCGGACCCGTCTAGTACCGGGTTAATAAATCACTTCTCCGTTGTATGACTACCTGCAACACAAAAACACACCACTTAGTCGAAATTCTCAAGAATGACAGCTAAAATAATGCAACGGAAATTTGACACACACTTTTGATAATAATTGATACGGCTGCCGGCGAAATCGGGAATAATTTTAAAATAATCAAAATACTGATTGTGAAAACGTAACAGATTGTTATATTACTACTGCCACATCAAAATGGCGACGCCTTGTGCGTGAAACGGCCGTGCAGAAAATGTAATAGTGTATCGATATCGAGTCAAATGTTTATAATCACCATGATAATGTGCACATAATGGATAACTAGAACATAAATATTTAATTGCTATATTAACACTTTTTAGATGCTCGGCGAGCAAGAACAAATTGTGAACTGAAAACTGAAGCAAAACGGCAGAGAAATTTTTCGTGAAGGTCCGCAAAGAAAGCGTTTGTCTTTTTGTCTGCTTCTGCGGTGATCCATAAATATACTAACCCCTAGATCGATATCTTCGGGCTTTCTCCATACTAGTGATGTGGTCGTCAAACTTAACTGTCAAAATGACTTGCGTGGCGCGAATTGACTAAAAGATAGAGGAAGTTTATTTGTCTACCATAGACAATATAATCGCTCTATCCTACTTCACGGATTCATTAGCCCAATAAATTATATAAAAAATAAAAACGCTGAGCGGCAAAATTTGAAATTCTGCTTGCATTAGAAAAATGAAAACTCAGGGTACATGTTTAAATATTATTTTTATTTTCACAAATACAATGGATAAATGGATAAGTGTTCCAAAAACACAAAATGCTTTATACAAAAATATGAAATACCTTCCGTGGATATATTTCAGCCATCTCACAGCAAATCTGAAATAAATATGTCACATTAAACAAAGTTTGGGAACGGAACATAGAATACTTGTGAAGAACAAAGTTTATATGCGACGGGCCACTTCAAGAGTCAGAATAGTATGTGTTAGTCAGTTTACATGAGTTCGGTTAGTTCAAATAAGTGAGAGGCTTATGGCGGAGAGCAAGTTGTTAATAATCGTCTGCAACAGGGCCTTTCTTTCTTTATGGTGGAGAACGAGAGGTTAAACTAAAGCTCTACAAGCATTATTTGACCCTATGTATGTGCAAGTAATCATAGCAAATAGAGAAATAAACAGTCACCTTTCTTTGGAATCATGCGACGTGTCTTCAGCTGGGACGTTGAACTCTCCTCTGGTGTTCCTGTTATATCTGAAAATTGAAAACAGTTTTTACAATATTTGTATATCAAATATTACTTAAGATTTAGCATGACAACTGATAAAAAAACTGCAACATGGCTTCTGAAATAAATATGTCACATTAAACAAAGTTTGGGAACGGAACATTGAATACTTGTGATGAACAAAGTTTGTATGCGACGGGCTACTTCAAGAGTCAGAATAGTATGTGTTAGTCGGTTTACACGAGTTTGGTGAGTCCAAATAAGTGAGAGGCTTATGGCGGAGAGCAAGTTGTTAATAATCGTCTGCAACAGGGCCTTTCTTTCTTTATGGTGGAGGAACGAGAGGTTAAACTAAAGCTCTACGAGCATTATTTGACCCTATGTATGTGCAAGTAATCATAGCAAATAGAGAAATAAACTGTCACCTTTCTTTGGAATCATGCGACGTGTCTTCTGCTGGGACGTTGAACTCTCCTCTGGTGTTCCTGTTATATCTGAAAATTGAAAACAGTTTTTACAATATTTGTATCTCAAATATTACTTAAAGATTTAGCATGACAACTGACAAACTTATGTTCACTAAACAACATTTTGTATTGAATGCTACCATTTAAATACCCCACATACATTTAAAGTAAAATTGAACAAGGCAAGGAGTGTATGCCAAGACTGAGTTGTTTGGCGGTCCGTCCTCTCTGCCTATCCTGCGGGGAAACAGTGTAATGGTTTGTTTTAAAGCATTATCAATTTTACCTTGTACGATATCTTGTATGAAGTCTTGTATAAGATGGGCATTTTTAACGTTGACGTTTCAAGCCTCCGCCTATCTTCTGGGGTGAGACGATCGTCGGATGAGTCTTTCTCCTTCTGTACCGAGGGTTTTCGGGACTTCAAGCGGCATGCCAGGTGAGAGACGACATCATCGCATCCCCAGCCACAATGTATGATCTCACAATCATGGTCACAAATCTGACGTTAACAATGTTCCTAAAGTATAGGCTTCGATACGTTAACAACGTTTTTATGAGGTGGTAGAACATTTTCTGAAACGAAATATGGAAAAACATTAACCACTAGTACCCATAAGCTTGCCTTCACGATAAATTAAGTATTTCGTTCAATCATTCCATCTCTATATTTTAACCTCAAATATTGATTTACAGATAAATTAAGGTGAATGATAATGTTTTATGTAATTAATTACCTGATTTCTTGATCAACATTAAACACTTTTTTCATCTCTAGAATTCATGTAAGCATGTTTTGAATAAAATATGTTCATCGATTCATCGGCAAATTATCAAAACAACGTGCAACGGCGTCTGTAAAAACATGGCGGATGGCAAATCCATAGATGCGAGTCTATTTCCTGCAGATAGTGCGGTATGCGGTTTCCTGCATTTGGTACCATAAATAATACATACATTTGGTACCTTTTTTTTTAGTGACGTAGGTGTATGAGCATCTCTTTCTGACACACGTAGAGAGCGAGAGATGGCGAAAATCAAAATTACAGACCTATCTAAAATTCAGCTTTGTCTGTGGTGTATGGCACTTTCGCTAGAGTAAGAGTTATTTATGGTCACAGGACACAAATTTTGACAGAGTTATACGCCCCTGCGGTGATCTATCCATGATCTATCTATGGAATTTGAACACCGAAAGCATAGACTAAAATGCTCATAGACAGTATAATTTTACATAATATTTTTTTTTTAAATGCCAAGGTAAAGAAACCACGATATTTTTTATAATAATATCATGAATATGGTTACATTAATCGTGTAGAATATTTTTTTTACGGTGCTCCAGATTTTATGTCCGGGTTAAAT
The DNA here is from genome assembly GCA_917563855.2 of Limnephilus lunatus. Lineage (NCBI taxonomy): Eukaryota > Metazoa > Arthropoda > Insecta > Trichoptera > Limnephilidae > Limnephilus > Limnephilus lunatus. Next base: position 13,901,932 of record OU830597.1, on the reverse strand, counting down.
CTTTCCCAAATGAAAGACTAAACCCTTCCACACACTTTTCCTCAAATGAATATCTAGTAAATTCACGGAATGTAAGTGCACTATATAAGTATAATAAATACAAAACAATACAAGAACAATACGTCAATCCACCAGAAACATAATGGGAAAATATTTCACCGACTCCAGATATTTTCATATCAGAGGGTTCGGCTCTGATGAAATCCTAACTGGTCCGATAAATCCTACTGATCCCTCGATATAAATATTTAAAAAATCTTTCGTAATCCTACAAGTATTTAAAATGACCGACTTTTGCATTTTTATGTACAAATTTTTTGACAAATCTAATACGCCTAAATTTTGAATGAGAGAGCTAGGTATAATGCCAGTAGCCGAAATAACAAATGGTAATATTTTTATAGTCTGAGAATGCCAAATTCTTTTAATCTCATTTCCTAAATCTGTATATTTTCTTATTTTTTCAGAAACAGTTTTCTGAATATTACAAGAATTTGGAATAGCGATGATATAAGTTATTTTTTTAATTTTGTCATGTAAAACTATATCGGGTCTATTATGACTAATTGTTCTGTCTGTTAGAATAGTTTTATCATAATAAATTTTATAAAATTCATTTTCTAAAAATGAATTTGGTTCATATTCATAATATGGTACATTACGGCAGTCAATCAAGTTATGTTTAATTACCAAACTTTGGTGAATTATTTTTAAAACTTGATTGTGCCTAAATGTATACTCGGACGGCGCTAATACAGAACATCACGATATAATATGTTCTATAGTTTCCGGAAAAGCCAAACATTTTCTACATAAATCATCAATTTGATTTGCATCTTTGATGATATGCTTCCTATAATTTTTAGTATTAATGACTCTATCTTGTATGGCAAGCATAAAGCCTTCTATTTCTGCGCTCAACTCTCCAATACTCAACCATTTGTTTGACGAAAATTTGTCAACATATGTTTGGTTGAGATAATTGAAGTGTTTTGCGTGAAGAATTTTATTTGACCAGGAATCTAATAATTCCTGGTTAGTATTTATAAGAATGCTGGCATTCTCGTCGTATAAATTTAATGGTGAAATATTTCTATCTGCCTTGCAAATTATTTTGTGCATTTCTGAACTATCAGCTTTCCTATGGAAAAAATTTCTTAGCATTTCAACCTGATTTATGTTTTAAAGATGTTATTTTGACTATACCTCTACCTCCTAAATTTCTGGGTAAATTTATTCGTTCTACAGCTGAATTTGGATGATGGCAATGAAATTTTGTTAATGTAGTTCTAATTAATCGTTCTAAGCTATCTAAATCTGTATTAGACCATTTAATTATGCCAAATGAGTAAGTTAATAGAGGTATTGCCCAAGTATTTATCGCCTTTACTAAATTTTTAGCAGATAGATTGCATTTTAAAATTTTTCTGATCCTAGTTTTAAATTTAATCCTTATATAATTTTTAATACTAGTATTTCTATGATTATTATTACCTACATAATTATTTTTGCTTTAAATGCCTACGTGGTCCATTAAGCAGAATTCCTATTCCGGTTAGAGATTATTTCTTTATTTTAAAAAATAAGTTACAACGCCTATGATCCTCTGAATGGAAAACATACTTTCTGATAAAAGGGCACCAGTACTAATGAATTCAACCTTCTATTCCTGTCAAGCTCTGGTTTCACAAATACACTTCCATGTCTAAAAAATACATCTCTTCCATTACTCGAATGCACTTGTTGTCTTTATAGCCATGTCGCCATGTTCCGCATAGTCAGTTCGCCTTACTGTGATCGTGGCTCAGAGAATGCTTTAGACCAGGGGTCACCAATTACATTTATTAGGGGTCCGATTTTAAAATAACATGACCGTCGCAATCCAGAAGGGAAAGGCCTACCCCCCCCCTCCCCCTGGCTTAACAATTGAAATAATAAACTGTACTATTTAAATATGTGTAGATACAATATCAATGAACAAATAAAACGAATGGGTTCCGGAACATTATTTTATTAAATAATAAACAAATTTTATGAATAAAAAGAAGTACCTAGGGTTTTTGTTCAATAAATGAGAAAAAATACATTTTTTGCCTTGGACTATCCGAAAACAAACATATATTGACCCACACAAAGTGAGAAATTTCAAAGCATTTTTTTTAAAATTCTGTATTTATTAGCACAAACAAATCGGCGAATCGACGGCAGCAAAGACAAAGCGCGGGAAAAATTATCAAATTACGTACTCATGTTACACGTGTAAAATAAAATATTTTGTATTGTTAACACAAGGTCCACACAAAATATGTCGATGGTCCGCCATTTGGTGACCCCTGCTTTAGACCATAATTTAATTAAGTGCCCTATCAATGACCAATTTCCAAACTTCATACATGAACTCATGGTAAAACTTGAAATTGAATTCTCTACTAGTGTACTCTGCCTTCTTAGTCTCAACTCTCTTAATATTTACAATCTGTTAGCAAAATTTATTTATAAAAATGGCCTTAACATTTAAGCATTAATCACATCACATTCTCATCCAAATGGCCAAGATCACCCTTAATGGGTGAAAGCCAAATAAATAAATTTAAAAAAATGCCTACAACCGTTTTTAATAGTTTTTTTTAATGTGTTTCCCGGGAATAACGTGGTACAACCAGTCCTGGATTAAGGGGGTCACAGTGCTCCCAAAACCCAATCCAGCTAGACAAAAATATTTCTCCACGGCGTATATTGCAAGAGGGTCACAATGTAATTTAAAAAATATACTATTATTTTAACCAATGTTACAGAATTTTAAAATAAAAAAAAAAATACCAAAACAACGCGTCTAGTACAATGGTGCAAATAAGTCAATAACAGTGTGCTTATTATATTTAAAATTATTTTAAGAATATTATATGTATATAACATAATAAATTAATAAAACCAAATGACATTTTTTGACGAACTACTGGCCGAGTTACTATCGTCACTACTGATAATATTCCTATTATCATATTATTTTACCCAGAAATTTAGGAGGTAGAGGTATAGTCAAAATAACATCTTTAAAACATAATCAGGTAGAAATGCTAAGAAATTTTTTCCATAGGAAAGCTGATAGTTCAGAAATGCACAAAATAATATGCAAGGCAGATAGAAATATTTCACCATTAAATTTATACGACGAGAATGCCAGCATTCTTATAAATACCAACCAGGAATTATTAGATTCCTGGTCAAATAAAATTCTTCACGCAAAACACTTCAATTATCTCAACCAAACATATGTTGACAAATTTTCGTCAAACAAATGGTTGAGTATTGGAGAGTTGAGCGCAGAAATAGAAGGCTTTATGCTTGCCATACAAGATAGAGTCATTAATACTAAAAATTATAGGAAGCATATCATCAAAGATGCAAATCAAATTGATGATTTATGTAGAAAATGTTTGGCTTTTCCGGAAACTATAGAACATATTATATCGGGATGTTCTGTATTAGCGCCGTCCGAGTATACATTTAGGCACAATCAAGTTTTAAAAATAATTCACCAAAGTTTGGTAATTAAACATAACTTGATTGACTGCCGTAATGTACCATATTATGAATATGAACCAAATTCATTTTTAGAAAATGAATTTTATAAAATTTATTATGATAAAACTATTCTGACAGACAGAACAATTAGTCATAATAGACCCGATATAGTTTTACATGACAAAATTAAGAAAATAACTTATATCATTGATGTCGCTATACCAAATTCTTGTAATATTCAGAAAACTGTTTCTGAAAAAATAAGAAAATATACAGATTTAGGAAATGAAATTAAAAGAATTTGGCATTCTCAGACTATAAAAATATTACCATTTGTTATTTCGGCTACTGGCATTATACCAAGCTCTCTCATTCAAAATTTAGGCGTATTAGATTTGTCAAAAAATTTGTACATAAAAATGCAAAAGTCGGTCATTTTAAATACATGTAGGATTACGAAAGATTTTTTTAAAATATTTATATTGAGGGATCAGTAGGATTTATCGGACCAGTTAGGATTTCATCAGAGCCGAACCCTCTGATATGAAAATATCTGGAGTCGGTGAAATATTTTCCCATTATGTTTCTGGTGGATTGACGTATTGTTCTTGTATTGTTTTATTCTTATATAGTGCAATTACATTGCGTTAATTTACTAGATATTCATTTGTGGAAAAGTGTGTGGAAGGGTTTAGTCTTTCATTTGGGAAAGATTCAACCCGGACATGAAATCTGGAGCACCGTAAAAATATGGTAAATATTCGGAACAAACGTCAACGGTTAATACGCACTTTTTTTTATAAAACCTTTAGATTCTTCTTAATTACCATAAAAGACAACTATTTGCATTGGGGGAGGTTGAAAATGATACATTTTTAATTTTAGTTACGTAAATTGAAAATTTGCTTATGTATTTAGACACAACGCTTCACCATATGCAATTTGTAATGATTATTGTCATTTTATTATGTTGGTATTACTGATACTATATGGAAGGCTACATCTTACCGTAACTGACTTCATGGCAATATATTCCATGTATTCTTGAAATAAAAACTTTATGTAATGTATTAACCATGTAATATTTTAAAAATAAATATATATTTAAAAAAAAAAAAAAAAAAAAAATTCAAAGGCGCGTAACCGAAAAAACCTATACGCTAGATTTGTGTAACATGGTTTGTGATTCAAAAGAAAGTGCCCCTTTATAACGCCTACTCACGTCAAGGCAAGAAAAACATCCCAGTTTTCAAGTAGTTTAGCGGCTGCGCTAGGTTTGTGTAACATGGAATCTCAGAGTTACTCTAAGCATGGAATGTAAAATATCAGTAATACCAACATATTAAAATAACAATAATATTGCAAACAGAGTGATTTGACAGTGTTAAAGCAAATTTTCAATTTACGTAACTAAAATTAAAAATGTATCATTTTCAACCTCCCCCAACGCAAATAGTTGTCTTTTATGGTAATTAAGAAGAATCTAAAAGTTTTATCAAATAAAAGTGCGTATTAACCGTTGACGTTTGTTCCGAAGAATTACCGAAACAAATTTTCATTTGTGTTGGAAGGCTATGTTTTTCGAGTATAAAACCGCTGATTTAAAAAAATCTTTGTTTCGAGATTTCGGAGCTTCTTCTGACATTTATCCTATCGGAATAATGCAAGAACTAATGATTGAATTGCGTTTTTTAGTAGGAACCTATTTCTTCCGAATTTAATCCATTTTCTATGAAAGATTGATAGAAAATTTTCTGGTGATCTCTAGCGTTATGAAATTTCACTAAAAAATTTTCAAAATGTGGGACCCCAGATTTTTTAATGAACAATTCAAATATTTCACACGGTAATTTGGTAAAGGGGGTAAGAAAGAAAAATGCTTTTTGTAATTTTTTGGCAAATTTTTTGAAATGCGATTACGAATGAATGATTCCCACACTGAAAAATAATTTTACGGAAGTTTTCGGGTGTTTTTTTTGGATACTTCAAAAAAAAATTCTAACATAATGACCTAAATATAACGTAATTAAATAAAAATCTTTGCGAAGACAACACAGATTTTTAATTAAAAAGTTCCAAAGTGGACCAATGATAAAAAATATTCATCTCGTCAAAAAAGCACACGGTCTTACCCATAAATGAACTAAGGGGACATCCAATTACGTGAGCAGTTTTTCTTCCAATCTAGACCCCCCCCCCCTCTGTGAGATAAATTTGGGCCAGTTCGTATATTTTTTTCAAGTAACGTGAGATTTTGCTGGACCCCCCCCCCCCCGTTTATGCTCACGTAATTAATGGATGTCCCCTAATACCGTCTTACCCCAATTCACCTTTAATTATACAATTATTTCGATGCAAGAACTAATATTCTGATTATCTTGATTTCTTTCTGTAGGTTGTTCAACGTAAGCTGTAGAATAGAAATGTATAATGACACAACTTAATCTATAAATGGATATGAATAATAATTTTCTATTTTATGTAAATGTTTGTATTTTTTAGAAAGCCGTTGTGCCATCGACAATACCGTTTTGAAAATTTTTAATGGCAATACTATAATCGTAAGCAAGTACTCCTATGAAATAGTACTTACACAGATAAATTTATTCAAACCGACCTATTGGCTATTAATGTAATGTATACTTATCAACAATCTGTCAAATGTCGCGTGAATAAAGATATGGTGGTATGATAAACCGAGAGAAATTCGCACAAGTTATCGATATTCTTTCTCTTCTTTGTCAAATTATTTTTTATATGTCGGAAAAGTAACCTGAAACCGTCTTATCCACGACCTTTGAGAGGTCTGTTTTCTAGGAGATTTCCACCGATCGGTAAGTAAATGGCAAGTGGGTACACGCTTAGCTTGTTTTAGAACGAAATAACACGGAACAATACACGAGCTGCGCGCCAATGACGCATCGCCAATGCTGTACTGCAACGTCAGAGTATGTCCGACGCAATGTTCGTGTGGTGAAATAAAATGTTGCGTTTCAGATAGATGGGGCAGACGCTGTCAGAGCCCGTGACGGCCAAACAGTCGACCGTCGTGCAAGATGCGCGCTTCAAGGTGGGAGCGTCGTGCATGCAGGGCTGGCGCGTGTCCATGGAGGACTCGCACACCCATATCCTCTCATTGCCCGATGATCCTGGCACAGCTTTCTTTGCCGTCTACGATGGTCACGGAGGTAGGTCTCATTACCTTATTGCCCGTACCCGTAACCTTGTTACGGTGACAGGCCTCACTTCTCAGTATTTAATTTGTACGGTTACCTGCTCGTTCAATCGTGATTAATGTCCAATATTCATCTCTTGCAGATTGATATCTCTCAATATGTCAGTGTCACTTCTGGATTACATGTTAATGTCTTTAAGACAAATTTATTGTATAATTAATTCTTAGATTGTGTGGTATCATTCCTCGCTAATCCCACCTGCACATTCAAGCATTGGCAAGTTAGTCTTGCAGGTCGTTAGATTACTAACTAAATACTAACTGTTGAGTTAGATTAAATAATCTTTACTATCTATTTTAATACTGTTGAGTATTTATGACAAAATTATCTTGAGAAACCTACTTCCCCTTGTACTCGTATGCACACCGGAGGCACAAGACGCATAGCTGCAAAATAAATCTTCTTTCACTAATCTGTAGTTTTGGAGACAATTTGTGAAAAACGTACCTACTTCATCATTTTCTATTCTTATTTTAAGCTTTTAAAATGCTTACCCACACAGTCATGATTTAAGAAAAACAAACAAAAAAGTTTAAAAAAATTAGATTATTATATTTGCACAAGGCGGGTCAATGTTTCCCCTGTTATCTTTTCTGGCCAATTACTTTATAATAAAATATGATTAAATGTGCTTATTTTTACAAGAGTTATTTATAAGATATGGAATTATGCATTTTCATATTATTTTAGCACTTGATGAATTGCTAACATTTCACTTTCCGAAAACTTTACATAGCTCTGCTTTGTGATTCAATTACCTCAAGGGTGTTTTACATTACTTATTGTATTAACCTTTTCTAAAAAGGTGCATTTTAAATCCAATTTCTGACTTCAAATTAAATGGTAGGTCATTCCTGTAATGTGGACACAGTGCATTAAATATTCTGTCTCCAAACTTGGTCACATTCGTAGTGATCATGATGGGGCCGTATACACTGTAAGACTTTACGTCTGTGCATTCTGTAGCTGCATAATTAATGTGTTATTTGTATAGGAGCCACCATAGCGCAGTATGCCGGCAAACACCTGCACAAGTACATAGTGCGGAGGCCAGAGTACGGTAACGGGCAGCTGGAAGAGGCCCTGAAGCAGGGCTTCCTGGAGCTGGACGCGGCCATGCAGCGCGAAGAGAGCCTGCGCGAGGAGGTGGCCGGTAGCACAGCCGTGGCGGTCATGGTCAAGGACGAGGTTTTGTACTGCGCCAACGTTGGAGACTCGCGCGCTGTAGCCAGTATTAAGGGGAAGGTAAGAGAGATTTTTTCTTCTTCTGGTCTCTAGTTTTAGAAATAGTTCTCCCGCAATATTGCAATTTTAACTTGTTTAATGTGTGTCTAGGCTGAGCCGCTGTCAGTGGACCACAAACCCAATAACGAAGGAGAGATGCGGCGCATCATCGCGGGTGGCGGCCATGTTGAATTCAACCGGGTCAACGGCAACCTCGCCCTGTCTCGCGCGCTCGGGGACTTTGGCTTCAAGGCCAACGCCAACCTGCCACCACAGGAACAGATCGTCACAGGTAAATGACCTTACCCTCATACTTTGTTGCTATAAATGTAAATACAAAAACCATAAAGCTAAATACCCACACTCATTCATGTTCCATGGTTTTATATGTCTCAATGTGTGTAGGTACCATCTAGCTCAATGCTTTTTTGTTCGATATCGAGCGAACGGCTCGTCACAAAAATTATTCAAGGCCCGTAAATCTTGCTTGATGTTCAACAAAAAATTACAGTTTGACTGATGGTGTACCCATGGTGTCTTGTGTAGAGCTGCTCGAGCGTGTGAACACAATGACGAGCATGATTCCGTGAGCAGGGTAAACAAGTAGCTGTAGTAGGGGAACGAGTAGTAGTCAGGGGAACGAGTAGTTCTCGTAATAGTAGGTAAATGAAATTCTATGAGGTTAAGTAAATCAGGCTGTCTTTACTACTGTTTACAATTTTGAACATGAGAATCAAAGATCAAGACAATCTTTACTTTGTAAGATGGCCCCTGGTACTGCCCTTGTATCATTAACAAGTTTCCATTCTGTGAATGCGCGACTCTACAACTCTGAGCATTTAGATTTATTGTGTGGTATTGCAATAAAATGGTACATTTCTGTTTCCAGCTTTCCCCGATGTAGTGATACAGAACATCACGGACGACTGGGAGTTCCTGGTCATCGCTTGTGACGGCATCTGGGATGTGCTCTCCAGTCAGGTGAGTCTACAAACTCAACTCAATGAAGACCTATTTTTAGGAGAAAATCTCCCGCAATAATAGGCATGTAGAAAGGGTCATTTGTAGCGAGTGCTTTTTCAGTTTTCCCAACCAACACACTCTAGCTTCATGCACTAACTTAGTTAGCCTCCCAAAAACTGGGCGTACTGTACAGGGCCTGCAGATACTTTAATAGTACACAACTGCTAACCCTGTACAAATCACAAGTGCGCCCCACGGTTGAATTTGGCAGCCACCTCTGGTCAGGAGCTCCAAAATACCTGAAAAACACCCTCGACTCTGTGCAAAAACGGGCGGTCCGTTTGATAGATTCTCTCATCTTAGCAGACGGATTGCAATCTTCAGAGCACAGGTGTCGGGTGGGAATGCTATCCTTGTTCTACCGGTATTACAATGCAAGATGCTCCGAGAAACTAGCGTCATTGATCCCTTCGACACCGGTGCATAGTCCGAAAACACGCCAAAAGCGTGCCCAACATATGTACACGGTTGACATTTGTCACATGAGAACGGGTCGCTTCTTCGACTCGTTCTTGTGTTCAACAGCTCGGCTGTGGAACGATTTTCCAGCCTCTGTGTTTCCTCCTTCCTACAACATGCATCTCTTTAAGACCAATGTTCATTCCTTCCTCTCCTCAAAAAGACCCTCCACACAAAATCTCAGATGACATAGGCCCTGAGGGAAATTATTTTCCTCAGGGCCTCCTGTGTGGAGTTAATGTAAAAATTAAAAAAAATGGATGTTTAGGTAGTCAAAGTGACCTGTATAAATGTGGTTGCAGGACGTGGTAGACTTCTGCCGGGAAGCGCTGAAGGAGGGGTGCGAGCCCAGCGAAGTGTGCGAGAAGCTGATGCAGCTGTGCCTGGCTCCCGACTGCGGTATGGGGGGCCTCGGCTGCGACAACATGACGGTGCTGCTCATCTGCCTCACCAAAGACATCACCTTCCAGCAGCTGCAGGTCTGTAACACTGCATGATCACTGCATTTTCCAGCATGAACCCAACAATACTTACAGAGGGAGAATTATTTAAAAAAAAAATATATAATTTTTTTATAGTATATTTTATTTAGCTATGAAATTTACATCTTATATCTAGTGTATTTCTATCCTGAAACCACTATAATAATATTCTATTTACCTATTCTATCTACCTACGAACAAAAATTTGGACTTCACAACATTGAGACATAAACCTATGAAAAACTGCAACACTTTTAGCTTCCTTAAAGGCGGGTCCAAAGCTCAAATATTTGCCGTGACAATCCTTCAATGACCTTCAAACATCACACCAACATTTTTTGTTTTCCGTCTCCTCCGTTTGTTGAAACACGGTTAAAAGATTGGGGTGAAGTTCGCACGGACCACATAATTTGACAAGTGGTCTGAGGTACGGACCTGTCCACGGCACGCGTACGTAATGAACACTTGACGTTTGACGTTTTTGGCGTTTATATCAATGTTAAAATGCGTTCTGATGACAAAAGAGATGCATCAGGAAGAAAACATAGATATTTTTATAGATATTTATTTTTTAATTAATATTGCCACAAAGTTATTTTGCAAAGATTGAAGAAGATATTTATTTATCAGAAAATTTTTCCGACTAATATCGATTGCATGACCTATAATTAAGAATTTAGAGTGCGTAAATAATTACGTAGCATCAAAAATAGAATACCGATTTAAATTGGTCAGTTTCTCCCGTGTCTCTGAAACTGATTTATAAATTAACAGACTTTATTTACAAGTGTGTTCACGAAAGAAATAATCATCCATTACGACAGTGTGTTTATTTACAATTTAAAATATATTATATATAATACCAAAAAACTTGACGTTTATCATTTACATAAATGTTAAAATGCGTTCGATGTAGAAAAGATGCTGCACCAGGAAGAAAACATAGATATTTATTTATCAGGAAAGATTTCTGACTAATATCGATTATTACACCAATGACATTTTATAATGTCATTGTATTGCACGACCTAAAGTTACTATTAAGAATTTAGAGTGTGTAAATATTTACGTCAAAAACAGAATAATTATAAATATTTGATATTATATTTAGGTATAATAATATTTTAAACTCGTGATTATGCTCGCTCATAGCACATAACCACAAAAGGCCGTTCCGTTTATTCTCAATACACGACCGCATTGCGCGTCTTCTGTCAAAAAATGAATTCTCCCCCCTCACCGGCCCCCGCCTGCCTTCCCGCTTCACCCGGGATGGGATGTTTATGTTTTGTTTTTGGAATGTTTTCCGTCGAGCATGGGAAGCTCAAACACAACAAAAATTGTCAAACATTTATGATGTTTTGATAAACATTGGATGTTGTTATGGGACTGTCACAGCAAACGTCCAAGCTATGGACGCCGCTTCACATTTACAGGGAGTTCGTTAAACATTTTAACCCGTCGGGCCATGACCATATTTTGTCGTAGGTGAATATTTCCGCTTTATAATAAATTCCAAATAAATGGAATATGTATTTCTGAATGTAGCTGAAAACTAAAAACTGTTTTTGAAAGGTGACAAAATATGCTTTCAAATTTTATAAATCGAAATAAACACATAATTTTTTTATGTTTTATTATATATCTCTATCTCTTAAAAAAGTTTTTAAAATAACTCACTTTACGATTTTTCTAACTAAAGTTACTACTTTAATGATGAAAAAAAACACATCCATATTTTGTTAGACAAATATATTATAAAAGTTATGTCACCTCACTTTTTCGTCGTTCCATGTAAAAACAATAATATTAATAAAAAAATTTCAAAATTACATAAAAGTCTACTTTGTACTTCTTTTGTGGTTAACTTTTATATTTGAATATAAATCGTGGTGTTTTCTCTTTCTAATACCGTTTATATTATATTTCTCACTGACCTACATGAGTTGTTCCAAAAAACGAACAAATTAGCCTGAGGGTTAAAGCCTTTATAATGAATAATGTTTTGTGTTCCCGATAAATTTCTTTAACCGCTCCGATCTATCGCGAATATGCAATGTGTTAGTCTTTTTTGCAATTTTTTTAGTTAATATTATCTCAAAGTTAGTATGTAGCATTAAGTTTTAACTTGTTATCGATTGTGATTCCCAAATATTTAATTCCTTCTACTTCAATATTTTGACCGTCTATATTTAGGGTAATGATAATTTATGTATATCTTGCAGGCCAAGCTGCAGCAGAAAGAAGTGAGCAAAGAGGGCGAAACCACCGAAGCCAAGGAGGATCACGAGGAGGAGGGCCTAGCATAACAGGCCAGCAAGTGAGTGCCCCCTTGTTCCACACCTGTGCTAGCACCTCAGCTATAGATAGCCCCCCCTGACTAATCCTAATACTGTTTCAGTTGCGGCAGACACCACGCAGAGAGATGCCACTGCTTACGGAAGTGTGCGCTGTGTTGAGACGAGGAAGAAAGAGTTGAAGTTGAAGGACAAAGTGTCTCCTGTAAATATGTGTTAGGTCTGCGCCGGAATGCTAGTTTATGTAGACATCCCACTCTGATGTATATTTTGGTACATACTGATTAAATTCCTATTTTGTAAGAAAATCTACTAAACTAAATGTGCGGATAGTTTTAAAAGCAAAAGGACAATACACATTTTAATAAAACGATATTCACAGCGCTAATGTTAGGTGTCTTGTTGTAAATATGGTGGGAGTTTCACATGCTGACGTTGTTTGTGGAAGCTGAATAAACTGTACCTGCGTAACATTATAATGGTCTGTCTGGCCTCCGTGCCATCCCTACCCCATCCTGCCCTAACCTCACTTCCTTACAATACACTCATTCCCCTCATAACCCTTTCTCTACTAAATTATTTTCTTTGGACTAAGAACTGTACCATTGCATGACATTTTGTTTCAACAGCGGGCTCTATGAGTAAAAACTATAGTCATTTCAAAGTGAACAAATCCTTTTTCTGATAGTTTGCACGAAAAAGAACCAAATTATTATTTTTAGAAAGAAAACTGTATTTTTTGTAAATGACAGTATTTTTATAGCATAAGCTCAGTTGCTTGCTTTCTTATGTGTTTTGTGTCTGAAGTTAATGGGGCGGCCCCATGTAGTGCCATCATAATGGAAAAAGATTATATTTTTGTGATGGTTGTATATTTCGGCACGTGGAAAGGCAAAAGAGAATAACCTCCATTTAAACAATTTGATAGCCGCAACACACAATCAAGTTGATTGTCAAATTCGCATGAGACTTGAGGCTTGTTCCAATTTGCAGTTCGTCCATAGTGGCTACACATGTTCCGTTATATTTAAAGTGATGTTAGTTCATCTAAGTCCACGTCTTTGAGTGGTATCGGTACTCTGTGGTGATTGCAGTAGGTTGACTGAACAAACGAACACACATTCAAAAATGCATGACGCTTGAAGATTGATCAAGTCAGCAGAGTCGAAAATCGATTCTTTCTTAAGTAAAATTGTCATGCAAATTGGCAACCACACAACAAATTCAAGTTAATTTTGTCAAACTTCAAGACTCATCCAAATTGGACATAATACTTGATTGTGTGTACGTCATAATATTGTTAATCTATTTACCGTGTTCACATTTAAACAAATGATTTATATACATAGATTAATATAAAAAATTAGGATTTATTGTTGAATTCTATTAAAATGAAAATTCAAACTTAACTTTTAGCAAGTAAAAGCTTTCAGCCTTTTGGGTTTTTCATTTTTGAATGAAGATGAATTCAGATATATTTTTTTACTAATTCTTAATCCCTCAGGCCTTGGGCACAATTTTTCAGAAGGTCAGAATATTTCCATGTTGCAATAAAATTCAAATAAATTAAATATGTACTTCTGAACATATTTGAAACTTGGTTTTCATAAAAGTATACATTTTGAATTATTTTGTGGTTAATTTTTAGATTTAAATATAAAGCGTGGTGTTTTCTCTTTCTAACACCATGTAAATCATATTTCTCACCATGATAGTAAGGGAGATAATGATTTCTATGAGACCTATATGATCTGTTCCCAAAAGTAAACAAATTAGCCTGAGGGGTTACTGTGAAGCATATTTCCTCTCGCCAGAATGTTTATTTTGCCACAGAGAATATAAAGTATATAAAAAGTTTTGGCCGAAAGTGGTGGTCTCTTACTGCCTTTTCAAGTTGATTTCAGACGAACACTGTTTGAGAAAGGGTTAAACAGTTGGTCCTCTTCCCGAAGGACTAACATCTCTTGACTATATTCCTCTCCCGGCCTTTGTGACTTCCCTCCCGGCCTCATTTATCCTCTAACCTTAGCTATTGCCACTTATTTCAATTAAGGTGTTTTTAATAATTCGTGGAATTGCACTTTTTTATGTTAATTTTAATTCGATATTGAACTCCTTAATTTTACCACAACTTTTTTGTTATTTGTTCACTGTAAATATTACATTGTATATGTAACACTTACGAGACGCTACTGCGCACCTTTGTAAGAAACAATACATACATAATAACTTTGGTTCCCTCGTGGATAATATTTTTGGAAAAGTAATAGAGAATTAATATGGTGTGTTGTGATTGATTGTTTGTTTGTTTTAATCCGGTTATTGAATGAATAGGAATCGGTACATACGAGTAAGATAATAGTGCAAGTGGAGTGAAGTGAAACAGAGTGAAGTGAAGTGGAGTGGAGTGAAGTAATGCCGCCTGCGTAAACACTTGATTGGTTAGAAGCCCGTATTTCTAGATAAACAAAGCAATAACTACATAATGTATATAGAAGGGAGGCGCTTACTAGTGTTGTGTGTATGTGTGTATGTCTGTATATATTAATATATGTGTGTGGTCCAGCCAGCCAGTGTGTGCAGTAAAACCTCCGTTGACCGAGACAGGTATACATTCACTATTACGGCCTCTGTAGGGGTAATTTCTCTCTGCAAACGAATGTGGGCGCTGTTTGTTAAGTTTGTTGTAGGTACCTTCAGTATTGTTTAGTAGAATAAAATAATTATAAATAAAAGTTACTAAAGTTACTCTGCTATTTATAAAACGTAAATAACGCAACATTTTCTTTTGAATTTGATCTTCTTAAATTGTCCCTTTGAAATCAAAATATTTTTCTCTCCCAACATAACTTTGTTTAAAAAAAATAAACGCATACTTCATAATGCTTGACTTTCTATTTTGTCATTGCATACTCCTCTTTCAAATTTTCCGTTTTCTTGAAAACCCTGAATTCTTTTGCTATCTCGCGAAATAAATTAATTGAAACCGTTATTTCATATCGAAAGCGGAAATTAGAAATACTGTAAAGGAAAAAATGTTAATTGCTCAGGGGAACGAAAAAAAGTTTTTTTTTCAAAAAATCTTATCACCTTTTTTTTAAAATTAGCAGCTCCTGTCCTGGTCCTGAGGAAAATAATTCCCCTTAGGGCCTATGTCATCTTTGGGGATGCTGGAAGAATCTTTTTAGGAAAGGATGAGTGGAAGTTCTGGGAAGGAAAAGGGTATTACGGGTGGGTAGGAATCTGGGGTCGGTGTGTTCAGGACGGACGTATAAATCCATCCCTCCCACTGCGGTGCAAGGCGATGTTCCGAGAGAGTAGGGCTGGAGACGTCATAGGGACTCCCTCAACCATTCTCCTGATAAGTCACCAGTTTTTGAAGACCGATAATTATGAAATTTTATTATAAAATTACTTTGAATTGATCTTTCAGAATACTTATTGACATTTTTTTGTAAATTTCTAATAAAAGATTTTAATTTATTTTTAATTTAAAAAAATCCTCTTACAATTCCCAGTGTAAAGGACACATTTTCCTAAAAAATATTTCAACAAAACAGATCGAACGAGAAAAAAAAAAAGGGGAAAACTGACAGTTACCTCATTTTTGAATTTTTTGTACTTTACAGCATTTCAAATTTCGGCTATCGGTGTATTATAATGTATTTCTTAGTTGGTTACGAGGAGTTATTAGAGTTAACCGAGGTATTACTGTATGCGGTTGTGTGAGTGGGGATGCTATCCGTGTCCACGTGGCCTGCACGTAGGCGTGTGCAGGTCGTCTGGTAGGCGACGCGTGCAGATAATTAATTCCAAAGAAACCATTTTATCGTTTGGCCGTCAATGGCGTATTTCCGATTCATTTATATTTGTTCATTTTGATTAGTCTCGTGACATTTCTATTAATTAATACAATTATTAGTTTTTATTATTCAAAATGTGTATACTTTTAATTTCTAATGAACTCGGTGAGAATTTTAAACAAATAATTATTTTGAATACCTTCCTGATTAAAGGAATATACGTCAAAACAATACTCTTCAAATGTACCTATGTATTTTAAACTGTAGTTCTTTCACAAAATTATATATAATTTTTTAAGAAAAATACAAAACGTATGTAGGAAATATAGTTTTATTTATTTCTCCTTGCTCTATTTATTAAACCTTTTTCCAAAATGTCAGCAACAAAACAATACAAGATGGACGAGAGGACGAGATCTCCTGTCAGATTTGTGTGATTTTCTATGGCTGTCAATTGCTTTTTCTATGGGTACCAGGCCAGCTTTGCCGATTTGTGACAGCTCACAGTTGAAATCTGACATCGGCCCAGAGAAAAAGCAAATAACAGCCATTGAAAATCACTCAAATCTGACAGGAGATCTTGTCCATTATCTTCGATCCCACAAAAGATATAGAATCACTCGGCAGGTTCCAAACAATAAAATAAAGAATAACACAAGAAATGCCATGTGATATACAATGTAAAATAATACAAATAAGAGTGACAGAGCGCATGTTAAATGGGCTAGAACCAAAAGGTATTAAGTCAGTGGCGACATTGGTTTCCATTCCAATCTATATGGAAGGCATTTCTAATGTCTTCAGGTTCAAAAACTTCAGGTTCAAAACAAAGGCATTGCTGGTTCAAAACCAAGGCAATGCAGGTTCAAACTCGAACGTCTGAAAACAGAATAGTATATAACAAAATGGCAAAGGAATGCAGGAGGATCATTAACAGGTCAAAATTCGAGCACGACCTGCAGATCAGCAGTAAGCTGACTGCCTGCCCGCACGGCAGCAGAGCGTTCTGGTCGCTTGCGGGCTCAATAGGTCGCAATTTCTGCAAATCCAGTCTGCCACCTTTTACCAGACCTGATGGCTCTCTAGCAAATACCGCCGCCGAAAAGGCTAACTTATTAGGCAAAATGTTTGCGGAAAACTCGACCCTCGATGATCAAGGTGCTACCCCGCCGTCGGTTCCTCATTGCAGTTTTCATATGAAAAAGCTGAGGATCCGGCATCGGGATGTACTCCAAGTCTTACGAGGGCTTGATGTTAATAAAGCTAGCGGGCCTGACGGAATACCTGCCCTGGTATTGCAGAGGTGCGCTGTAGAAATAGCTCCAATTTTGACGAAGCTTTTCAAAATGTCCCTGAAGTCTGGCTCTGTGCCCTCTGGTTGGAAAAAAGCGATCATTCACCCCATTCCAAAGAAGGGTGACCGCTCCAACCCAGCCAACTACCGCCCCATAGCGATCACATCTGTTCTATCAAAAATGATGGAACGTGTGATCAATGACAAACTGCTCACATACCTCGAGAAGAACAAAATTATTAACGATCATCAATACGGATTCCGGCGGAACCGCTCGTGTGGTGATCTTCTCGCGTATGTGACGCATGTTTGGGGACGGTGCCTGGAATGTTTTGGTGAGACCCAAACGGTTTCACTGGACATTTCCAAGGCCTTTGACCGGGTTTGGCATCGAGCGCTTGTCAACAAACTGCGTTCTTACGGACGTCCCGCATCCTTGTGTGCGTGGAGTGCCGACATTTTGAGGGGGAGGTCGATTCAGGCGGTTGCTGACGGTTTCACCTCTTCCTCGCATTCGATAAATGCTGGCGTCCCACAGGGATCGGTTCTGTCTCCAACTTTGTTTCTGTTGCACATCAACGACCTCTTGTCATGTGCACCGATTCATTGTTACGCGGATGACAGTACAGTCCATGATAGTTTTTTGTTTGACAAGCCTCCAAAGAGCACACAAACCCCAATAGCTCGGAGGGCTTTGAAGCAAAGAATGGACGGTTACCTCGAGAGTGTTTTCTCTTGGGGTAAGAATAACCTCGTCGAATTTAATGTTTCAAAGACCCAATCATGTTTGATAATGTCTAAAAGGGATCGAAATGATAATCTAGTCTCCTTCAACGGAAGCATTCTTCCGAACAGGACCTCCATTGATATGCTTGGTGTAACTTGGTGTAAAAGAGTTAAAATTATGGCTAAACCATACAGATGTAAAAACTCTATTTATTTAGTTTTATTTCACTTTATGTTTCTAAAAACTCTATTTATTTAGTTTTATATCACTTTTCTCACAAACTTTACACCTATTATTACAATGTATATCATTAATTACACTTACACTTATTTAACCGTACACTATTGTATACACTTTTTGTACAAAATGTTTTAAACAATTTTTGTTTTTGCTTTATATACCCCTGTTTGTTTTTTTCTAGGTACTAAAAAAAAAAACTTTTTTTTAAATATATTACCCACGCACAGGCTGCGCCTTAGTGGGTTCCCACATTATTATTATGATTTTCAAATATGTAAATATAAATTGTAAAATATGGGAAAAATAAAGGAAATAAAAAAAAAAAAAAAAAAAAAAACTCTAAGTGACCAGCTCAGGTATGGGGGCTCCATCGAAACCAGAGTTAAGTTAGCCTCTCAGAAACTGGGCGTACTGTACAGGGCCCGCAGATACTTTAATAGTACACAACTGCTAACCCTGTACAAATCGCAAGTGCGCCCCATGGTTGAATTTGGTAGCCACCTCTGGTCTGGAGCTCCAAAATACCTAAAAAAAACCCTTGACTCGGTGCAGAAACGGGCGGTCCGTTTGATAGATTCTCCCATCTTAACAGACGGATTGCAATCTTTAAAGCATAGGCGTCAGGTGGGATTGCTGTCCTTGTTCTACCGGTATTACAATGGAAGATGCTCTGAGGAACTAGCGTCATTGATCCCCTCGGCACCGGTGCATAGTCGGGAAACACGCCAAACACGCGCCCAACATTTGTACACGGTTGATATTAGTCACATGAGAACGGGTCGTTTTTACGATTCGTTCTTGAGTTCAACAGCTAGGCTGTGGAACGTTTTACCGGCCTCTGTGTTTCCTCCCTCCTACAACATGAGTCTCTTCAAGACCCATGTTAACTCCTTCCTTTCCTCAAAAAGACCCTCCACACAGCATCCTCAAAGATGACATAGGCCCTGAGGGAAATTATTTTCTTCAGGGCCTCCTGTGTGGGGTTAATGTAAAAAAAAAAAAAAAGACATTTCAAGATCAGAACCATGACATCGCAAGTTCGAAAGCCAGTCATTTCAGGTTCAAAACAAAGGCATTGGAGGTTCAAAACCTAGGCATTGCAATTTCAAAACTAAAGGCGGTGCAGGTTCAAACCTCAGCAATACAATAAATTACAGCTTGTAATAAGAATTTGAATCCATTTTAATTTAATATTGCAATCGGTTGGAAAACAAGGAGGGCTCCATGTACAGGCGACGGTGAAATGGGTGCCAATATTACCTCTGAAGAATAGTAAAGCTTCGCAGGTTAGGTTAGCAGGCTCCTACCTGAATTGAACTAAACCTGAATGCAGAGTTATGGGGACTCACCGTCTTCAAGGTCAACGGCAATCACATTTTTTTTGACATTAGCTCCACCCAAGAGGTCCTGAGGCAAACAATTTTCCTCGGGACCTATGTCATCTTTGGGGATGCTGTGTGGAAAGGAAGTTCTGGGAAGGAAAAAGGTAAGAGGGGTGGGTAGGAATTTAGGGGTCAATGTGTTCAGTAGTTCTTGTTCTTTATTTTCTAGTACTTATTGTGTTCTGTCGGCTTTTTTTGACATTTCTCTGTCAGCTCTTGAGTTCCTCTTTCCTTCCATACTCAGTGAGAAACTCTGCTAATCTTCTTTGTTTGCAGAGTGTAATGTATCATAATAGTCTATGATCTAGTACAGGGGTCTCCAAACTTTCCAACCTTAGGGCCATACTGATTACTCCAGTAAGTTCCAAGGGCCAATTAAGTGCTAAATTCGTTTTTCGCGGGCCGTAGTTTTGAGACCCCTGATCTAGTACATACTTTACCATAGTAGTCTATGGGCTCTTCGGGTCACGTAGTCTCGTTGCCGAGTTGTGCTGAAGGTAGATTTACAAAGTTTTTAGGTTTCAGGAGCTCTTCAGATCAAAACTAGCCTTCAGCCTGGAAGGACGTTTGTCCTCCGAAGTGTTATTATAATTACAATAAGCAGTCAATGTGCTATTCAAGAACTTTTTAGAAGAGGTCTTTCAAACAAGCATCCTATAGTTTATAAAGATTATTACTACTGGAGAATACAATTCTCAGTACTTACCATATGAAGATATTTTCTGGAGAGAATATAAAGAACATAACAAAGAGCATTACTTATACGTATACCATATAACAGGGAGATTTTACTCCGTCGAAAATATGCAAAAGAAATAAAACGACATTGTATTTTATTGTTTACATTGTATGTTTAAAAAACACTCATATAATGTTATATTATTATAATTTTGGTCAAAACTATATTCAGTCTAAATCTAAAAAAATTATAATCATCAATCATCACATTTTCTAGTAAAATAATAATTTTAGAAAACATATTGTAACATGATTTGGAATAAGGCAATAATCATTATCTATTATTCAAAAATGTTTTATAAAATATTTTATTTTATGTGTAAGGGCATCATAATATAGAAATGATTGATAAGAAATTACAATACTTGTTTCAGCGAGACTTGTACATGATGTCATTGTTCTAGTATCTTCTATATTTTTCTTTTTAATACAAAACGTATACAAACACGTATACATATAAGCTCTCGCTGGGACCAGTATAAGAGTGACTTAGTATATTAAATAATATTCTTGAACATAACTTGCTGTTCTGGGGAAACTGCTTATGGTATATTATATACTACTTTTATAAATATATAAACACATTATCTGGCAAGAGGTTACCATTTAAAAAAAATAATTTTGGAAAAAAACAAGTGAGTTATTACGAAAATAGAATCAGATGCGCTCGTCGCAAATTTTGCTTCGGTAATCAAAAAGGTTAAAAAAAGACTGTACATCTTAAAAGAGTTGTTGGCAGGGAACTTCTTAAATAGATCTCCATATAAAAGCTGCTATGTTGCATTTTGGAAGCATTTTTTTTTTCAATTTCTTGCATTTATTTATCTAGTCATAGCCTCTGAAGCGTTCTGCAATATATTCAATTTCAGCCCTGAGCGCTAGGTTCTTTTTAGTCGTTTGGTTTGGAAATTTCCCGCCCTCATTAAAAAACCGTTCCTCCAAATTTTAATATGGAAACACTGTTACGTTGCAAAGATATAAGAATAGTTTCCTTTATTTCGGTCGCGTGCGAGAAATTAGTGAATCGGGTCCCAGTGCACAAACTCGCCGCACCACCCCCCTTTCCATACGCAGAGGCCGGTTGCCCAAGCGCCGGCCAGCGACACCAGTTCACCGACCGGCTGCTAGCGTGCAACACCTCCCTCGCAATTCGTCGTAATTAACGCGTCGGAGATGCAATTCTCCCGTTTGAGTTCGAAATGTTAACTTTCCCCGTGTTTGTCGACGTTCCCGCCCGATGACAGTACCACAAATCTGGAGCTAGCTGTAAGTCCAATACTGAATTTTACCCTTGTGTGCAATTTAAATTCATCGCCCCTATAAAAACGTATAGAGAGAGAGCCTTCCGCAAATAGTCTAAGTTTTAGGTAGCCTAAAGTAAACCCCTGTTACCTTGTGCCTAGGCTGGCAATAAACTGTGTTAACTATTGTACCTCAGTGAATAAAACCATTTATGTTATAAAACCAGTGTTTTGATTGAGGAGGGAGACTCGGCGATTGTGTGAGAGCGGAGGGAGAAGAAAGCATCGAACCACAGGCACTCGCCTTGAGACAAAGAGGAATCGTGTTTGTGCCGAATCCTGAGCTAACCGATTGGCAATTGCATGTTTTCTATCCGTAGGAATTAGCTTGGGCTGACCCCTGGAGGCCGGCAAAATAGCCGACTCCTCGTGGCCTGCTAACAACACATAAAATGTTTATAGTGTTAGAGAGCCATTGAATGCACCTGTATTTGACTGTTTATCCCATATTTTTAGGATTCATAAAAAAATATTAAAAAATCATTAAGTTCATAAACTTTCCTGAATTTGGCTTATTATGTACTTTAACATTGCCCTACTAAGTGATACCTTTTTGGAAAATATTAAATATTATGACTGCTGTAAGTTGTCTATGGCTAAGTTGATAATCATAGATGTAAATTTAAATTTGAAAAAAAATGAATAATATTAATTGTTCAATGACTTGTAAGAAAAAATATTTTAGTTCGCGGAATGTCAAATAACAAATAATCAAGAAGAGGTGTTGGAGATGCGGTGTTTTCTGTCTTACTTTTTTTATTTTGGGGGGGGGGGGGAACTTTGAATAAAAATATACTTCAGATAAGGTTAGGAACCTTTGCGCTATGCGATGTTGCTAGAAGCACGTTAACGACAGGTGATCAGACGGGCAGTCACAAGCACACTGATTAGGCAGGCTCGCACGCGCACGAGTGATGTCAACTGTTGTGTGATAAAAAATTACATATTCATATGGCCCGCCACCAAAACTAATTGCCGACCGCTGATCTAGGGGTTAAATGATATCCCGCTTTGGTTGTAGATTGGTTGGTTGACAGGCTTTATAGCCAGCCCGTCTTGGGTTGCCTCTTGATGGTCTTTACGTCGTCTATCCTGACTTGGGGGCGCAGCGGGGTGGGCGAGGGCGGGGGCGAGGGCAGTAGCTGCTCCGTGCTGGAGGCGGGGCCCAGGCGCCCGCCTGCAATGGCTGCATCGTCTGGGGGTGATGAGGGCGCCGACACTACCACCTGGAACACATAGCAGTGGTGAATAAACACTCGTTCAAAACAATCTTATTTATGAAAGAAACAGAATAGTTAACATGTACATATAATATAATCTGTACTCATTGTAAAATGCAGTTTGCAAAAATACACTCAACAAAGTTCGGACTGACATCATTAGAATACATTGCCTACACTAACTATAACAAACTGCCTGAAAATTTGAGACAGGTATATGCCTCCAACAAATCTCGAAATGATATATTGAAAACATATTTTTTCAAATGTTATTTGGAAAACGAGTCATAAGTAGGTACAAACTCTGTTCTGATAGCCCTGATTATCTTCAAATACTAAACTTATAATATGATGGGCGCGGTTTATACCTTTCTTAAATCTCGTCATGTATTTGTATGTAAACATCTTGTATTAGGTCTGTATATTTTTGAGCCCGTACCTTATATTGTATTTTCCTGATTTTGTTTTTTTTATGCATTTCTTAGTCCATCTCATTAGTCCATCATGGAGGAAACTTTATTTTAACTTTTTGAAACCCAAAGTACATAAATCAAATGAGTCGGTTTTACAAATTCATAAAATCTTATAAGACATGTTTCTGTGAAATATTTGTAAAGTGATTCTTCATATGTTTGTCTGTATGTTGCTTCTGTGAAATGTTTTGTAAATTTTTTATTCATACATTGTGTCTACATATTGGGTTGAGTTGGGTTTAACTTCTCAAAAGTACCAATTGGCGATCCCTTAATGAGTTTTGATAACTCATGGGAGTGCAACTTCGTTGTATGTTTTTAATAAAAAAATTAAAAAAAGAGTAGTTTAGTCGTGTAGCGAGTATATTAGTAACTGAACATGTCCGAACACCACAATTTTAGTAGAGAGTTTAGTCAGCTATTTAGTAGAGTCAATCCATTTCGTTCTATTTTTTCGGGTGAGTAGCGTCCCCCACCATGCATCCCTGCACATTTACATGCGCGAACCCGTCGTTTTAGTAGAGTTCATTAGTAGACGTGTGAATAAGATGTGCCATTGGAGCGAAGATGCTACTCTTTTCGTGTCTATGGTTTATTAATTTCGTCTCACTAATTTATTCTTCCACCTCTTCTATTATTATTGCAATCAGCTTAATAAGCATTTTATCTTTGTTGCGTAGTAGCCCGTCATCACGCAACACGCGGTTCACTAATATACTCTACTTGACTGTAATGCGAACGCTTTTCGGCCAATTAAGTAGCGAGTTACTCGCTACTCAACTAAACTTCTCTCCCAGTACGACCAATCCATAAGTCAAAGGGTCGGTTATCTTCTTTTTATGAATTTAAAAAAAATTACCATCTTTCCTAGGCCTAATATAGTTTTAAATTTATTTTTAAATTTATTTTTTAGTCACTACTAACTTAGCTTGTTTTACGAACTTTATACTTCATAATATGGATAAGCGTATTCAAACTGATGCCATTTATACAGATTACAGCAAGGCATTCGATAAAATTAACCATTCCATTCTGTTTAGAAAACTAAAACTCGCGGGTATCCATGGAGATCTACTAAGATGGCTAGACTCATATATCAGAAACCGTTCGCAAGCTGTTGTGCTAAGTGGTTTCAAATCAAATTGGGTCAATATTACATCAGGAGTTCCACAAGGATCAATTTTGGGTCCTCTCCTGTTTAATATCTATATTAATGACATTACAAGTTGTTTTAAACACTGCAAGGCAATTTTATATGCAGATGATATGAAACTGTACCTTCCAATCAATGATATCGCGTGCTGCTTAAAAATACAGGAGGACCTTAATAATCTCAGCGAATATTGCAAAATTAACTGCTTGTTCCTAAACATAGATAAATGTTACTCAATATCATTTACGAGAAATAGGACCAAAATAATGTTTAAATATTCAATAAACAATGTCGATATTAAAAGAAAAGAATCAGTTCGGGACCTGGGTGTTACCTTAGATTCCAAACTTACATTCCAATTACATATTAATAACATTGTCGCTAAAGCCACCCAAATGTTAGGATTTATACTACGAACATCAAAACTATTTTATTTTCTCGATACATTTATTTTGCTTTATTATACCTATGTTCGTCCGCACTTAGAACACGCCTCACAAATTTGGAATCCAAGATATATAACATATGTTCATAGAATAGAACGTGTTCAGGAAAAATTTCTCTCCTACATAAATTTTCGGTCGGTTTATGCATTCCAATCAAATGAAGATATTCGTCAATTCTTTAAAATCCCGAAATTAAATTGTAGGAGAATTATTTCTGATCAATTGTTTTTGTACAGAATCCTAAATAATACGATATCTTCCCCGTATCTTTTACAAAAAATAGATATTAGAGTTCCTGGTCGCAATGGCAGAAACGTATCCCTTTTTTATAACAGCCGCTCCAACACCAACTACTTACAAAATGAATTCATACATCGAGCCTGCCACTATCATAACACACACCTCACATATACAGACATCTTCAATATAACTTTCAACAAATTCAAAGCAACACTATCAGATAAATGTAATGCATCACAACACACCACTTAACATCCATATTTATATTTATTTATTATATTATTAATCAGATTCCTTTTACTAATTTGCAATATATTTTCATATTCCCTAATTACATACAAATCATCCATATACTCCTATAAGATCATAAGCTTACCCTTTATTGTGTTTTTCTATATTTTATCATGCATTATTTAAGTATTTAGCTTCTCCTTACTATTTTTTTTTCTTAGTTTTTCTTTATGTTTAATTTAGCTTCTCTTAACTATTTTTTTCTTAGTTTTTCTTTATGTTTTTCTTGTCAGCGAAAAAAAACAAATTTTATCAGCGAAAACATGTTTTTAGGCTTACTGTTTTATTTTAGCACTCTTTATTTTAATGTATCTTTGTAAAGCTGTTTGTTTTCCAAATAAAGATTATTATTATTATTATTATTATTATTAATAATTATTATTATTTCAGCTAGAGTGTTTTGAAGTTAATAGGAAAAAATGTTTAATCTTTGTTATTATGACAATAAGGAACTCCAGTGAAAAATATTATAGCTTTAAAAAAATATGTTTATATAGACCAATAAACGCTGATTCTGAATATATAACTTTTATTTAATAAAATTAAACGTACAGTTTTTAAAAAAATATTAAAAAGTGCATTTTTAATATTCTCGTTAAAACACAGCATTAAGTTGGTATGCTGTGTAATGCTGTCATGGTGACGTCACGATGGAAGATTCACTGATGATTCACTGTAATTCATTTGGGTCATTTATATAGGAATTTAGGTATGACACAAGCGAATGTTCTATATATTTCTTATTTTTGAAGATGTCGTAAAAGCATATACCTTTATAGAAAGTTGATAGAATTGCCTTTTAGATTTTTGTATCTGACATATACGATTGTGTTTGAAAAATGCAGTATTTTAAATTTCAGAATGAAAAAAATTTAAAAAATACAGCCGACTGTAAACATATTCTATTAAATGGTCGAAAAAATTAGGAAAATTCAAAATTTAAAAAATACAGTCCTCTTACTTTATGAATTTGGAATAAAACTGTCACTTCACTTTTTATCTCGTTCATACAATTAAAAACGATAAAAAAATATTATAATAATTCCGAAAAAATAACTGAAAAAATCCGACATCTTGGACTCGGTTTTACGCAATTAATGCGTTGATTTCTCGAATTTGTATTTATTTATACATGCATAAGGCTTTTACATTATTAAATAATATTACTTTTATGGAAGTTTTATTAAATTCACGCGGAAAAGTCATAAAAATTATAGAGAAGTAACCTTTGATTATGTAATGTCAGTAACCTAAAAACCGAACGAAACTAAATCACCAACAAAACATTATTTAAGGACTAAAACTGAAAAAAAGTAAAGGCAGCATTGGTACTTATGCCGAATTACACTAATATCACAGTGAATTAATCATTTAAACGAAAATTATCATCAAAAACATAAAACTGCAAGTAAAATTCATCAACTTCATTCATTGTTTTGCAAAGAATTTGATTTCGCCATTTGCAATAAATAAGCCATTAGCCAATCAACGCGTTATAATAAAAAATATGGCCGCGCGCCTGTGCAAATCTATGTGAGATTCAAGAAAACCAACATAAAAATCATAAAATAGTGAATCGTTATTTTAGTAGATGACGTCACAAAATTCACCATAGATATGGGTGTTTTCGAGGGATCTCCAAAAATTAAAACTTTGAAAATTATTTTAACTATTAAAACTAACTCTAAAAAAAAAAAAAAATATGCAGTAATTTAAGTCAGAAGGTCATTTTTCAAAAAAAAAAAAAAAAATGGACTGGACTTCTCTATTCCCAGCTAAACCAATAAAGAAGAAGTTGCTTGGTTTACCTGCAATGCTGCCGCGGGGGAAGAGGGACGCGAAACCAGGGGGGGTAGTGGGGGGGATGCCACCCTCTCCACCACACCGGGGGTGGCCTGCGCAGGAGTCACCTCTACTATTGGCACAACCTACATCAAAACACACACCTTTATATTCCATCCTCAGTACACACTGCACAAATACACAAACAAGCGACATCTTTTACAACATCAACCAATTTTTGATTATGCATTTTTATACTTAGCATTTTCAATAATATGATTCAATATCACTAATCTTTTCATAAATGTAATACTAATAGTGATGGGGGAAGCAAATGTAAAATCATGCAATGTCCAGTGTTTTAAATATAATGTCCTCCGCGTGCAAAAACGTATCTTCTCCAAGCATAAACTTTCTAATTAAAGTGTGTTTATCGGAAGTGACCTGCCAGGTAAGTATGTTTCTGTATCTATTTGTAAATAGATAGAACCTAAGAATTCTTAATAAGTTGTACAGCGCCTTTGAGGTGATTTTTCACAAAAACGGCGCTCTACAAATCATCCAATTATTATTATTATGACAAAAACTTTGCAAAAGCACTTTTTTTATATTAGCTCCACACAGGAGGCCTTGAGGAAAATAATTCCCATAAGGGCCTGTATCATCTTTGGGGATGCTGTGAGGAGGGTCTTTTTAGGAAAGGATGGTTAGGAAGTACTGGTAAGGAAAAAGGTACGAGGAGTGGGTAAGAATCTGGGGGTCAGTGTGTCCAGAAGTGTTGGATATTCAAATCTATCCCTCCTACTGTGGTGCAAGGCGATGTTGGAGAGGTCAAAAGTCTTCCTCAACCAGTCTCTCCCGATTTGGCCTGCCACGCAGTTGGTGGGCAGACGCACCTGCCGCCAAGACCTGGACAAACCTCACCCCATGAACCTGGTCACCCCTTTTAAGTCACCAAACGTAGCGAACACTTGGTGTGACCTTTGGCAGAGGTGTTGGTTATCCAATAAATGGTTCCCGGGGCGGCGGTACCCATATCCACCTCCCAAATTGAAAGTTTTTCAAAGGAAAAGCCACCAAATGGACAACATGATAGATTAATGCATATCAAAATCAATGGAGGTAGAGAATACAAGAACAATATGATTTCCAATGGTGATATGATGGAAAAAAGAAATAATTATATCGATGCGTGTAAATACAATAACGGATAATAATACGATATCTCGGTGCATGACCATAATATAAAAACATGAAATTTTATGACATTGAAATATTTTCGTGAAATACCACGTACCTGCTCGATAATTTTTTTCTGCTCAGATTGGGCGAGCGATTAGGAACAAGGAATACAAATATTTTATTATTAATCTACATGTTTTTCTGATTATTTCTTGTCACAACCGGTTTCATTTATCGGTATTTCAAAAATAATAACGGGACCCAATTTAAATTCCGTTAATTGTTTCTATATTCTAGCAAAAAAATGTTTCACCAAGGTAAATTTTGAAACATATTGTTGTGCAGCCAATGCTAAAGGTAAATTTATAAACATATTGTCGTTCAACTAATGTTAGAGGCAAATTTTTAAACGTATAGTTTTGCAGCCAATGTTAGAGGTAAATTTTTAAACATATTGTCGTGCAACCAATGTTAGAGGTAAATTTTTAAACATATTGTTGTGCAGCCAATGTTCGAAGTAAATTTTGAAACATATTGTGTGCAACTAATGTTAGAGGTAAATTTTTTAATATATTGTTGTGCACTTAATGTTGGATTTAAATTTTGAAACACATTGTTGTGTAACCAATATTAGAGATAAATTTTGCAACCAATGTTAGAGGTAAATTTTGAAACATATTTTTGCGCAACCAATGTTAAAGGCAAATTTTTAAACATTTTAAGTAACCATGGGGTGATTCCATTATCGCGGGTTATCATTATTTAGATGCATATAAAGCTTCTAATAAAACAAAAAAACATTTTTGATGAAATTATTCTTGGAAGAGCTACATTTTAACTTGTTTTCTTTTTATTAGTTTGTAAGAATTTTATTGCAATATTTAAATAGTCAGGAGGGAGGTCCAAAGTGCGATCGCGGGTGCAACCAATTTGGCCCACCCTTTCCAGATCATAAGACAAAAACAGAAAAGTCTGTTGATTGTGATACATTTATTATGTTATGCCTTTGTATTTCGTAAGGCGTTAAACTAATCAATTAAAAAAATAAAATAAAAAACTGAAAACCAAAACAAGCAATGAATTATTAGCTTTTCAAGCAATCGCGGGTGCAACATCAAATTATTGCGGGCGCAACTCGTCTAATTTAAGTGTGTAAAAACATCAATAAACACTAATAGAGGAACGAAATAAGAAATCAAACGATACTTATTACTAATCAGTACACTTCTTGGTCATTTATGTTAATTATTTCTTTTCGGTTACGTCAAAATTCACCGAAAATTGTATGAACATATTACATTCATCAATCCTATTTTCTGACGCTTCCAACTTCACGATAATGTCTTCAAGTTGCACGTCTGTTATGTCACTCACGATTTTTATAATTATTTAATTAATATTCATATCTTTTGGTTTATTTTTTTTTTTTTTTGATATAAATAATTAATGTAATTATTATTTTATTAATATTTATATCTTTTGGTAAGAGAGCGGCTGATAATTTTGAGACTTGAAAAGACGTTGGAGATTCATCGTTTAAGGATTAGTCATCTGAATTACTGTAAACATCAGAAATGCGCAATTTAGTACATTTTTTTTTGTATTTTGAAATACAAAAACAAAAATTTTGTTTTATTTTATTTTGTAGAATTTCTTTTTATATTTTGTAATTTGCAAGAGGTTCCAAATTGTTATCGTCCCAATCACTTTCTGTTTCAGTGGTGGTTTTCGGAGATTTCAAAACAAATGTGCTTTGAGATGAGACGGTGAGGTTAGCGCCATGGAAATGCTATCGCCGTCTTCAGATTGAAAGAAATGTTTTTATTTAATGGCTGATTTATTTTACAGCCCTTCCCATTTATCATCCAACGTGACTATATTTTTTTAACTTTTTTTTTTTTATATAAAGAAGATGTTTCAGACAGACTGAGTGCCAAATTATAGAATTTCTATAAAAAAAGCGGAATATAATATAAACACACCTATTAAATATAAATCACTAGTAAAACACAGCATATATTATTAATGAAGGCTTAACAAAACAATAAAATATATGATAAATCACAGAATATTGGAGTTTTACCTACCATTAAAACTCTTATTATGTTGCCTTCCTTATCCAGTGAGAGATATTCTGGATAAGGAACGGCACTACATAATAAGGGTAGATGTCAAGGAGTTGCACCCGCGATTCTAACAACACAATCGCGGGTGCAACCAATTTGAGTTAACGTTTATTTCAATTCCGCTAACATTATACCCTTAAAAACGTTTTATTTAAGTTTGCCTTTGATTTCTTCTTACTTTTACAAAGTTTCAAAACGTCAGCACTTTATTTCTATGAAAAACACAAACTTTTATATCTTTTGCATCGCGGGTGCAACAAGCTAACGGTGACTTCTTGTAGTCAATGATGCTTAAAAAATAACAACAACTACTAATATCTTTCGGCACATAAGAATAAATTTATATTGTCACTACACGTTTAGCAGTAAAATGTAACCTCAAACTAGCTGTTTCGCGCCAGTGTTGCACGGTGTGATTTTGGAGTTTATATACTGATTCTTCGAATGATAATGTTTCCAAGCGCGCCAAAAATTTCAATATGAAGTAAATTACAATTTTTTATTCTTAAATATTGACTTTCTTCTTTGCACTGATATCAAAAAAAGTAACAAGTACTGCGATTTAAAAATTACTGTCGAGAATCGTCTATAGCGGAATCACCCCATGGTTAATGGTAATTTTTGAGAGGAATTATTGTGCAACCAATGAAGGGTACTTTTTAAACCCTTCGATTATAAAACTAAGGGTAATTTTTAAATGTTTCAGTGTGCAACCCAATTGGCACAGGGTAATTTTTAAGTATTTTATTGTGTAACCAGTGTTTGATTGTAGTGTAAAAAAGGTAATTATAAGGTTAGCAGTATTGAGCTCATTGTTTAATAAAATTATTTTACCTCTTTCTTTGGATTGGGGGGTGGCGGAGGTAGCGCTCCTTCCGTGGGCTTAATCTCGGGGGCCACGGGCCTGGGCACTCCAGGGGGGGACTGAGTTCTGCTGGGGGACCGGGCCCCCCCTGGGGGGGACTGGGCCCCACCGGGGGGTGACTGGGGGGCCGCGGCCTTCCTCTTGATGACTCGAGGCGGTGAGTCTCCAGCCTGGCGAGGTACAGCGCCCAGGGGCATTGGCTCATCTGAAATTTACATATTTTTATTCAAATGAATTGGGAAATTAGGTCTTGAAGTTTGTAATACTGTTCTTTCTTATTTTTTTACAATTTTTCTAATCAGTAACAATAAAGTAAATTAATGCTATATAGCGATAACAATAAACTGGAGGCAGCAAATCTCAAAAGCTATCACTAACAGTTTCAATGCTGAAAATAAGAAAAACCTTATTTTCGACAGACAATTAAATGTTACATACTTCATAATAAAAAAATTTGACGACACAACATCTTAGGTTGGTAGGTAAGTAAGTACCTGCTCTAAAAATGCAAGTATGTTATTGGAAGCATTGTGTAGATTTTGTGATTCAGAAAATCTGTAGTTTTCAAAGATTTTTTTCACTCGATAAACAAGGATTGGTGTGAAACTAGGCTGAAACTTATAGTGAAATTCTGAACAATAAGACAAGATTCGATTAATATGTACCACATTGAAGAAAATAAGTAGTATGTTTGCCCTGCGTTACCTTGCTTGGCATCTGTGGAGCCCATTGAACCCACGGAGAGGGCACCCAGAGACTTTTTGTCCTCTGCGGAGTCCAGCGAAGAGGAGGGACTCATCACCTCCTCGGAGGCTGCAGGACTCTTACTCTGTAAATATCATTCCTATAATGTAGATTATTCTCATGAGCACGTACTTATATATTTTCAGGACACAGGGAGTATTTCACCATCCTCTCGATGAACTGACTTTGGGAAACACTTATGTAAATAAATAAATATTCACACTAGGTAGAAAACTCGCCTAATTTATCCAAAGTATTGTTATTTAGCCACTATTCATAGGTTCAAGGATCGAAAAGTAAACCCGGACTTTATATAAGTAAATAAGTCAACCATGGAGGAAAGAAGAGAGAGGATCTGACATTTGGGCAACTGGGCACAACACATCAAAAAAACTTACTATTCCTTTCCAACATACAGGTAGGTAGGGGGTGGGAAAATGACATAATTATTTTTGAACACACGAATGCCAAACACTTGATTACCTTAGGGCTAGTAACAGCTGATCCTGGTTTAGCTGCAGCCTTTGGACTGGTCACTGGTGTGGGCCCCGTGGGACTGGTCACGGGGCTGCTCCTGGGGGTGACCGCCGGTGGGAGCTGTGCTGGGTGCCTCGGGCTGGCACCGGGGGTACTGCTCGGGGGGGTGACGGCGGTGGGGCTCAGTACCCGGGCGGGGGTCACCGCGAGACTCGGTGCTTTGGATACCGGTTTGGAGGGCATGGGACTCTTTGCTGCGCCCACAGAGAGGGTTGATTTTCCTGCATATTTTTCATTTTTTCTTGATTACTTCACTAGGTACATGGGCGTAGGCACAGTGGGGCAAGGTGGGGCTTTTGCCCCACCCTGGATGGCCGATGCATGACTTCTGGGATTGTCGACCGAGTCGCGTTTTCAAATTTATGGCACTTCAAATGATGGTTTTTCCTTCTTCCGTTCATATTCTTCATACTCACAGAGCCTAAAGCTTGTATAATATGTTGTAGAAGCCTACTTTCTTCGGTGTCTACTATAGATTTGTATTTTTTGCCCCACCCTAAATCAAAACCTTGCTACGCCCATGATTAGGTATACCAATTGTAATGTGAATACCACACAAGAGTCCCAACTGTCCACAAGCTAGTAGGACTACGGCATCCTCAATTGGAGTATGTTGTGAGGCTGAAAAGAGCGGGGAACTGTAAAAAATGGAGAAGGGAAGGAAATGGTAAAGGGGAAATTAGGATTTTTTCACCGTCAAACAACTGCACCTGGCTCCTATTATTTTATCCATGACTTGCTTTATATTATTAGCATTTTGTATATTACGTAAGCACTTACATACTGCTTGCTAGCACCGTATGCAGGGACACTGGAGGTCTAGTTTAGTTTAAACATAAATGTAAATTCGTTTATTCAAAAAAATTAGAGTCCTTACGAGGAGAGCCTTGAAGGAGTAACCATCTGTTACTTATATCAGGGCAGATAAGAAGTGGATAACCTCCAAGCACCTGGCTCCTGTGGTGGCCGTTTCTTGTTGACAGCTCTGTTGTAGAGTTACACACTTATAAGTTCATTTTGGTAATATCTTTGAAGTTTGATCTGTTTTGGCGGGAAATCCAGAACTTGGTGTCAGATTTATATTTCAGATACATTGTGTTTTGTTTAAGCCTCGGCAACCCGAATTTCGAACGATTTCTTACATTTCTCCTTTAAACATTTGAAGTTATTAAGCTCTTAAAAAAATATATGTTATTTTTGAAGATAATGTCTAGATGCTGCCCACGCCGAAACGCAAATTATATGAAATTCCCTCGATAGAAAAAAATCGCAAAGTATGCTCCAAAAATTATTAAAAACAAGTCAGTATCTATTTTCCTATAAATTATATTTGTGAAAAAATTCACAATATTTCTTTAAATGATACTTAAGATGCTCTCCACGAGATTTTTGGTCTATTTTAAACGAGTCATGTTTTATTAAATATTTATGCAATTCTTATATTATCTCTCCATCTTCTTCTATTCGAGTCCGGTTGTGGCCAGTGGAAGTGCATTGCATAATTTTGTTGCAAAGTATCTAAAGTTTCTTTGGCCAAAAGTTGTTTTAGCAAAAGAGATTATGCCCTGTGTTTTCTTTCCAAATGAAGGATATTATAATATGCCTGTCTCATTTGGTGTTGGTAATACGGTAATTTACTTAGCACCTATAGTCGAAATCTGTATTTTGGTGAAACTGTAATTGGTTTCAAACTTGGCATCTTATTGATTATCAGCTAAGATGCTGTACCTAGAATAATATATGACAGTTTTAGAGTTATTACCTCCTAGCCAAGGCGGAACGGTGGGTTTGGGCTGTGAGCCAGGCTCCGCTGCACCCGGTCCCGCTTCTTGCTCCATCTCTCGGATGAGCTGCATCAGGTTGGAGGCGGTGGTGTCAGGCAGCAGCACGGGAGATATGCAGCGGGAGCCGCCCGGCAGCGGGGAGCGCAGCACTAGCCGCCTGGCCTCCTCCATGGCGCGCTGCAGGTTCTGCTGATTCTTGAAGCTCTCGCGGCTGCGGCAGCGCCCTATCTGGGACCTGCCACCAAACACAATATTAATTTTTATATGGGTTTTGGTTAGTGGTATTTTTGTATCGACATTTCACAAAATCAGAAAAAAATTTACGTATTGCTATTAACCTGTAAATGTTCCAAATTCCATGGCATCCCCGTGTGGTAAGTTGTGAGGCTGAAGGTAGTGGGGATGGGAAGAAGATGGGGAAGATGAAGTTGGGGAAGTACCTAGCTATTCAGATCTGGTCACCAAACATGGCCAAACCATTTCAATTCTGAAATTTGGCGGTCTTACTCCAGGGCGATACTGAGAACATGTTCCACTCAAGTGAAGTCAATCTGGGAGAAATTAAAGCTCATCGAATGCCCTTTTTTTCGTTGACTACGCACAGGAGGCCCTGAAGAAAAAAATTTCCCTCATGACTTACGTTGCCATCTTTGCAAATGCTATGTGGAGGGTGTTTTTAAGTATAAGAAGAAGAGGAAGTGCTGGGAAGGAAAAAACGGAAAAAGTTATGAGGGGTAAGTAGGAAAACGGAGGCCAATGTATTCAGGAGTGATTTATGAATCTATCCCTCCAATAGCAGTGCAAGGCGTTGAGTCGAGGGAGTCTGGCTGAAGAGGTTAAAAGTCTCCCTCAACCGGCCTCTCAAGCAGTTGATGGGCATATGCATCTGCCACCAAGACCTGTACAAACCTCACCCCATGGACGTGCAGGTGTAGCAAGGTTTAACAGTACATAAGTACGTTACTTCGACGTTGACAACACCATCAATAATAGGAAACATGAAAGACTAGAATTGGAGATTTCATTTGCTGGTTAATGAAGTTTTGAACAGCTCCGGCTAAGACTTTTATCTATACCTAAAGATAAAAGACATACGATTATGCTAACAAAAGAGGAAAGAAGGATCGAAGAACCTCCAACAAATTTCAAATTCACTTCTAACCCGTTGGACGCAATGAAATAGGAAACTAATAAGGTTACTTTAGTCGGCTCACGCATCGAAAGGGTTGAGCCTCTGTGTCAGCAGTTCCAAAGAAAAAATAATATACCAAAAAACTGATAATGCGAATGAATTCTTTTCTCTGTTAAATATTATAGATGAATGTATACACTCACGAGATACAAACACCCTGCATGATCTGTCCCCACTTGCTAGAGGAGGATGTGCTGGCAGCCATCTTTGCCACGCGTCTGAAGCGGTCCAGCGAGTTCTCTCCCTCGGGGGGCGGTGGGGCCTCCACTATCTCCGCACCCTCCTCGTCCACGTTTACTGGTGCTACCTGGAAGTCCTTCATCAGGCGGCGCTCCCACACTTTCATCTTTTTGCCGAGGATTGCTGGAAGGCAACAGAACACATCATTTGTACATATGTGAGCTTATTTCTATAAAATTTCAAATCCCTCAAGGATGTACATACGTATTTATATATACTAAGACCGTTTATATCCCAAATATGTACAACAGAGACATCAGAATATGATCTTATTCAAGGATCCCACCTAGGATCATTACTATTTCAAATATACATTAATAACGACATGATCTGTCAATCTTCTTGTCAATCTTCAAGTCTTCTTCTCAACTCAAACCTCTAAACAATGGATCCCTCTGCACCTCAAGGATCCGTACTGAGACTACCACTATTTCATATATGTAAATATATGCAATAAAGTAATTTATCAGGCCTACATTAATTTGTATTCTAACGACATTGCAATATTCTACCGAAGAAAAATGTGAATATAAAGAGTGGGACGGCAAAACAAATATTAATGGTGAAATAAATAATCTTCAAACAACTGGACAATATGATGATGGAATAAAGTTTGATACAGATAAAAGAAATTATTCAGGCTAAATCATTTGTGAACAGGATCTGTTAGAGTTGAGAAACAATGAATTGAAATGAAGACTTCGAAGTGAATCCATTTTCCATGCAAGTGCCAGCTATTAGAAAAAGATAGTAAGTTTAATATGCACTTTTATAGTCTTTGAAGATTAGGAGTATTTAAAAAATATATATTAACCTTTGTCTTTTCTGTCAGTGAAAGACACATCCATGCCATTCTTCTCGAAGACCTCGAGCATTTCATATCTCATGGTGGAGATGTCTCCCTTGACCTCATTGATATCGTCCTCAGTGACCGGTTCCTCATCCATACGGCGGTGCATGGCTGACACGTAGCGCCACACCAGTGCACGCATCACTGCCGTGTAGCGCACCCCCATGTCACGCTCTTCCTTATCGCGTATCTGTCAAAAAAAAAAGATTTTTTGGATTTTAAACAATTTTACAATTTATTGTTTGACTATAAATTTTCCACAAATAAATGAATTTTGGCGCAGATGTTGCAACGATGAGCTATGTACTCTGTTTAAGGATCTAAACGTCACAAAATTTATAAAACTGGGAAGACTTCCGGTGGCTGGGTCATGTAGAGAGAATGACCGAGCATCCTGCTGAACTCAAGACCGATAGGGCGAAGGAGCCTGGGAAGACCAAGATTAAGATGGAGCTACAACGTCCTCAAAGATATATCTACCTTGGAGCTTCTAAACTGGAGAGAAAACCGAGATGAGTGGAGGAAGACTCTTGAGGAGACCAAGACCCACGAGGGGTCGTAGAGCCAAGAGTGATGATGATGATGATAAAATTTCCACTTGTAAGAGACATTTATAAAGGTTGTGTTAGGTGGGTGTCGCTCTGGACATGATGTTAAACCCCTTACCTCTTGCCAGTGCAAAGGAACCAGTTGGACTGAATTCTCTTTCTGTACTGGTCTTAGGCGGTATCCTAGACAGAATGCAGAGTATAAATGATAAGTGTATGGGTGTCTGTATCCTGTCCTAAAGGTATATCAGGTGCCGATTAAAAAAAATATATATTTAATCAAATGAAGACAATATTAGCGAAACTCAATCAAAATCTGAAGACAGAAAAATCAGAAAAAGATATTGGTTCCACTGCTTTTTCTGATTTTTCTGTCTTCAGATTTTGATTGAGTTTCGCTAATATTGTCTTCATTTAATTAAATATTATAATTTGAGTTTTTACTCATAAAGTTAAAAATAAAAATAAAATATATATATGTTCATCGTTGTCAACAACTCCAGTTATGGTGTGAATTAAAGATTGAAATAAATATTTTGAATACCTTAGAGTTCTTTCTAGCCAGTTTGTCCTTGTCACGAATTCCAAGCATCTTGAAGAGTAGTTTCGGTGTGGGGAATATGTTGAATGGAGGAGGAAGCGTGGCACCTTGCTCAAAATACGACATCCACAGCCTCGTACGGGCAAACTTCCACTCGGTGTCTGAATGTTCCTTAACATTACATTATATTCAATTAGGTAAGACCAATGATTGAAAAGAATAGGGAAGCAAATATAACTAAATGCTAGGTACCTTAAAACTTTACATGGTAGAAAAAAATCATTCATATTGTGAAGCATGAGATACAGTAACTGTATCGAAAACTGTCATTGCTGCTTTTTACTAGCTGTTGCTACAAAAATAACAGAGTAGAAGACTGATAGCAAAGAAGAAAGATATAAGCTAGTGGTTGTATTGGCTCATGCTCACATCGATTTCAGCATAAGAATTAGACATCATGGCGATGAGCAGATTCAGCAGGACAATGACATTGATGACGCTGTAAGAGCCAAACATGAGCAGCCCCCAAAAGCGCGTGTAGGATTTGATGCCGGCCAGCTCGAAGTTCTCCAGCCCCACCATGCCGAAGGAGGCCCAGAAAAGCGACTGAGAGGCCTCGAATACGCTGTTCAAGAAAAGATTAATTAATAATAAATTAAACTGAACATACTACATCTCCGTACTTTAATGATAAAACATTATGATTTCCAACTATGACCCGTATGCTGTGTGTTTGTGATTATAGTTTCATAGTTGTGTTTTAAGGGTATTCTCAAAATGTATTTAGAAACTTCAGACCGATAGATGGCGTTATTTTCAATATTGTCGAATAAAACGCTTTTAACACGTTATGCCTTTTAATATTGGAATGAATTATTGGTTTGCGAACGTAGATAAGATATGGTAATCTGCTTAAATAGTTTTTTATACATTTAATTTTATAATATTAGAATGCGGCTGAAAAAAGCACAATTTTATTATAAAATTAACACGTAAAATACATTTCCTACAATCCCGCGCGCGTTCATAAAGAAATACCCAACCGAAACATATTTGCAAAAAGGGTGCATTTCATAAATTTAACGGTAGAACCAACGCGTTCAAAAGAGACGGAAGACTAGTGGTTTAATGGATCCAGTAAATTAAATCAACACCCGGGTAGATAGAATAATTTATAAAAAGGGCCGGCCTGGTTACAAGAGCGTATCTTGCGGTTGCTGGCGTGAACTGGACCTTCTTTTAAAGACCGCTTGCAAAATTTATTTCGCTGTGTACGATGTTCGGGCAACGGAGAAGTCCGTATTACATGGTTCCAGAAAACTGTATTGTATTTTTTTCTAGTGATTTATATTTTTTCCAACGAAAAGTTCCAAGTTTCATGGAGGTTTCCGTAAATATTATGTGCTGTTGTTGAAAATTTCGCACTCCTTCAACGCCACCTGTAGTTTTAATAACCCTCTTCAGCGTGTAAAATAAATTAATTTCGACGTAGATACCTATCGCTTCAATAGAAAAATCGTCAACAGTATTTTTTTTTCTTGTGTGGAAGTTGTTTATCCTTCAAAATAATGCACCAACCTTCACGTAAATTCTTCGAGATGTATCAGTAGCATCACTTGCTCAATGAAGAACGTTGTAGTACAAATTATATTTATTTAATAATTTAAAGTGCTTGCCCACGTAAGGGCCTCCAAATAAGTGGAGTAATTTTAATCAGTTTTAAATATTTTAGTTACTATAATAGTGTTCAATGAGATCGCGAAGAGTCAGTATGTATAATCAATATTGATAATATAATATATGTATATATTATTAAAGAAAGTCCAAAAAAACTTGCGGCTCGCCAAAACTTAGATACGAGTCCCGGTACGATCAAGTGAGTTATATGGTGTGGTAGATCTCTATCCCCCTCTAGGGTGACGGTTTCCGTTTTTACCTAAAGGGCGTGCATTTAAAGATATAAGGGCTGGAAGTTTCACCCTCTTGAAATTGAATTATTGTTACTGGCTTACAACTAAGATTTATAATTATAACTAGTCACTTACATCTAAGCTCAAACATGATTGCAAACGCTGGTTTTTTTTCTAATACCAGGCATCATTTTTCTGACAAGTTTTCAGTAACCTAAATGCTTTATCGTGTTTAACGGGCTCTTTCAACAAGGACGCAAGGCTCTATGTAGATCTTTTTTCTAAGTTAGTCAAAAAGCAATAAATGAGTGATATTTGTCAAAAGGTTAGGATCTATTCCTGTATTTGTATGCGGCGCATTTATCAAACAAACAAATTGGTGAGTATTGTTATATCTGAGAAATGGTTTCTCGGTTATGGTACCGCCGCGCGCCGCCCCGGGAACCATTTATTGTAAAACCAACATACGTCACCCCAAGTGGTTAATTTTGATTGTGTTTGATGACTTAGCAGGGGTTCCCGCGTGATGGATACACAGTGAATAAATAAATTAGACGATAATTACAGTACCTACCTAGCAAATGTTTGTAAAAAGAATATGTAAGTATTTCACCCGTTCTGGGATTCGTTTCTTCCCTGAATATTTGTTTATGAAAGGCATGCCTAATGTTTTAGAATAACGCTAAACTGTGTTATGATAAAACAATGTTATTTATGTATTTATTTTTACTATTGTAAAAATAAATAAAAAACATTATTTTCTCAGCTATGGCTACAATAGGAAAATAATTTCCTCCAGGGCCTATATCATCTTTAGGAATGATGTGTGGATTGTATTTTAAAGGAAAAGAAGGAGATGATGTTTTGGGAAGGAAAAAGGCATGAGGCGTGGCTAGGAATCTGGGTTCAGTGGGTCCAGGAGTGACGGACGTATGAATCCATCCCTCCCACTGCGGAGCAAGGCGATGGATCAAGAGAAGAGTGCAGGAAGGCTCAAATGGTCCCCCTGAACAAGTTCCTCGCTATCGGATTTATGAAAAGCTCAGCACCTCTAACTATATCTCTATGTCTTGAGGAAATTTTTCGAAAAAACGGCGCAACCAAGTGGATACATTATTTGAGAACGGTGAGTCGGAATAACAGAAGAGATATATGATGATATGAAGACCGACAGATCATCTAATCATGTTATGTGACAGAATGTATAAACTCACGCAGCTCGATCTATTCATTTTATTGTTTAGTAAGTCGCAACAACAAAATAACTAGGCAAGTCTCTAGTGATGGTTACAGATTTACGAAAGTTATAAATTATTACAGTGGCCCTTATTATCATAATGTAGTTAATTTCGCCTCTTTTACTGCGTGCCTCCACCGCAAATATTCCCTGCGCCCAGAAACACTCATTGAAAATCAGAATAGCAACTTGACATTTTTTCGACAAATATCCAACTACTACACCATAGGAATATGCTGAAAGCGTGCACGAGACGGGCATATCGGGACCGCTCGCACAAGTTTGTCGCCTTCTAACATACTGATATGTATTCCCGCGCCCCGCGCTCGCGCCCCGCGTCCTGCAGCCGATGTCGCGGATTTTAGCTACCTGTGTAGGCTAAATCTGATGAAATATAATTACTTTTGTTAATGTAATAACTTGGTTATTATAAATCATATGACAGTGAAATTTTCGTTCGCGCTAATTACATTATTAGTATTATTTTTCTGTACTAAAATAAATAAAATATTATCTGCAGTTTTCGAATGCGGCTGAAAAACAAATTGTATGAGAATTGTCGCTTCTGTTTCACCTTAATACCATAATTTATTTATTTAATACATGAATTATCGAAAGTACATTTAGTTTTTTTTATGATATTTCACCCTCCATGCTAGGGATGACCCTGTGTTATGGCGGGTGAAGTTTACAGTTTGCTGATATACACAGATCTTCTATAATAAGAAAATGATATATAGTTAGATTGGGTTACAAGAAGAAGATGAAGACGTTAGAGAATTCTTAGTAAATGAAAAATGAAAAATTTGAGGAGTTGTTAGATATAGATCACATAATGATGACTTACTTTCCAAAACTTCTCCATTTCATACAAGAATCCCCGGCATTGTCCCAGTCTGGAAGACCACCAGGGAGGGAGTAGCATTTGCGCTTTTCCAGTTCCGCAAAGTACCACAACAACTGGTTCAGTCCTAAAACAGACAAATCACATGCTCTTCCAACTCCACACACTCGTCTTATCATTCAAAGTGGGTTAATCAATACAAAACAAACTGTAAACAGTTTTTTT
Source organism: Limnephilus lunatus (assembly GCA_917563855.2). Classification (NCBI taxonomy): domain Eukaryota; kingdom Metazoa; phylum Arthropoda; class Insecta; order Trichoptera; family Limnephilidae; genus Limnephilus; species Limnephilus lunatus. Next base: position 13,859,771 of record OU830597.1, on the reverse strand, counting down.
GTTGGAATAGTCGGTGTAATGTGTTATTAAAAGTGGACATTTTCAATTGCGAGCTGATTACATATAAAAAATCCATAAAATTGTGTTTTTCTGACATGTCGTGACGTCATGAGTAACTTTTCTGTTGTTTTTTTTTTAATTTTTTTTTATATCATTCTGTTGTGAATTTAATTTGCTTTATTGTCTATTGTCTTCTTATTATTTTAATATTATGGTTTTGTTTTATATAAACAAAGATGGCGGTTTTTTGTAAAGTTTAGTAGCAAACATAGCAATCTCCACTGCTGTATAGAGCAAATGCATCAATCTCCAACACTTGGTAGCAAAATCAGCAATATCCCAATTAAAAAGTTTTTTTAATCTTTTTATAAACTTGCATTTAACAAAATCCGAGGATGCCAATAATCCCTAAAACAAAATATTATTTAATGTAATTTTTTCAGCTTCTCGCGAAACCCCTTTTAATATTTACAAGTTTTTTACCTTTTTCTCAAAAACTCAAAAGTGGGAGATTGCTGCCTTTGCTTTTACACACCTCAAATGATACATTATTTGGGCTGGACTGATATATCATCTTCTTCCCCTTGTCCTATTCGGGTCGGGGACCCATTGCATCGACAAGGCTCCTCCATACGTCCCTGTCTTGTGCTGATTGTTCGGCCTCTGTCCATGGCAGTCCCATCCTCTCCTCACACAGTTTCTGGAGTTGCCTCGCCCAACTGTGTCTGGGGCGGCCCACTGGACGTCTACCCTCTGGAATCGCACTCAGTATCTTCCTCGGAATTCGGTCATCAGACATTCTTAGTACATGCCCAAGCCACCTCAATTGCGATTTTTCTATGAAATTGTGGTTCAATGTTTAGATCATCTCGGATCGTCGAGTTTCTTATATGATCCCATTTCGTAACCCCTGCCACTCCTCTCAAGTATCTCATTTCGGCTGCTTGGCTCTGGAGCGTGTTCGTTCATTTAGCATCCATTTCTGGTGGCCGTAAGTGAGCATCGGGCGGTATACCGTTTTAAACACTGCCATCTTTGTCGAGATGCTGAGCTCGGCTTTTCTTATCACTGAGCTGTAGAGAGGACGCAATACACTGCTTGTCGCACTTATTTTTCTATCAATTTCTCCGTCTTGCCGACCATCGCTGGTATTTGAACACCCCAAGGTATTTGAACCTGTCCACCTGTTTCAGCTGAGTCCCATTAGCGAGTATGTTGCACTGAGTTTGGTCCCTTCCTATAACCATCACCTCTGTTTTTGGTACTCATCTTCATTCCCGCCGCCCTGCACTCTTCGTTGAAACAGTTAATCCACTCTTGTAGTCCCTCCTATGATGTCGTTAAAGCAAATAGTAGGGAGCTATGGTGCTGCATCCGGTGTTTGGCTGTTTTGGTCCATGAATATAGTGAAGAGGATTGGCGACATAGGGCACCCTTGTCTGAGGCCAATTTCCACTTCAAATTCTTCCGAAAATTGACCGTTTACGCGGATCCTACTGCTACTATTTTCATACAGAGATGCTATGCCTTTTAGCAAGTTGCCTTCAACTTCATATTTTTTAAGCACCTCCCATAGCGGTTGACGCGGTACTAAGTCGTATGCTTTCTCTAAATCGATAAATCCAACACAATACGATGGCTTACCGTATTCCCAACATTTATTACATTTCCAACATATATGTATATATATATTTTACATTAGCTCCACACAGGAGGCCTTGAGAAAAATAATTCCCCTCAGGACCTATGTGGAGGGTCTTTTTAGGAAAGGAAGGAGAGGAAGTTCTGGAAAAGAAAAGGGCATTAGGGGTGGTAGGGATCTGGGAGTCAGTGTGTCCAGGAGTGACGGATGTATGAATCCATCCCTCCCATTGCAGTGCAAGGTGATGTTCTTCACCCCATGAACCCGGGCACCCCTGCTAAGTCACCAAGCATGGCGAAATGGAAGGCAGAAGAGGCAAAGGAAGGTCGCCAATGCGCCGGAGTGACTAAGTATCACTGGTGTCCGGTACGTCACTGTCTACAACTCTCTCTGCAGCACAGAACCGCGAGGAGCGAAGGACACTTGTCCACCATTGAAATTAGAGTAGGGATCACGATCCTTAGCAATAAATAACCGACTTAAGAAGAAGACAGATAAACCGTTCGAAACAACACCACAACAAAATATTTAGTACTTCTTAACTAGAAACTGACCTAAACGAACTGCATTAAAAGGACTGGGGTACTGCCGAAGGAATACGATGAAAAGGGGAAGATAAGTGCTTATGGGATTTATGCGTACCTTCTTCTTATCAATAATAATAATAATATTCCAGCACTTACCACACGCAAAAGCAAAAAGAACTAAGCTATAGATGAAGAAGAACTTGACAATATCAATGACCATCCTTCCCAGAGATATTTGCAATGGTCCCAAGTGGGGGTTGATTGAGAACAGATGAACCAGCTTCAGTGCACTGAAATATCATCAGATTAGATTGTTAATTGTCAGAAAATTTTAGGTAAAATCAGTAGGAACAAGGCAGTTCGCCGTTCATCACAAGTCCGTCATCCCACTGGTCACAAGTCACAAGTCCGTCATCCCACTGGCTCGGTAAGGATAAGGAATCGGCAAAAAAACTGAAGTTCTTTCACAGGGTCTTCGGTCTTTGTCGATTCCTTACAATTGGATAAATTCCAAGCCAATGGGACGAAGGGCTAAAAAACAGTAATTATGTAAGTAGATACAATAATATTATGCCATCACACATTCAAAAATATCATTTTTGGGTTGCAAAACCACGGAATATTGTATTTAATTAACATGGAATAAAAAAGAAAACGAGCCGAGCGATTCTATATCTTATATGGCAGGGGTGGGGAACCTGCGGCCGTGGGCCGCATGCGGCCCGCAAGGCTTTTTGGTGCGGCCCGTGAGCACTTTTGGTGCAGCCTACTGAAATCACCACAAAAATTACACTCAAAAAGCGAGAACGGTTTTCTTTCACGGTGTTTCAGCTATTTTTTAAGTTAAACTAAACCCAGAGAAAGTTATAACATTGCTGGCTATTTGCCATATGTTTCTAGAAATCAGTTTGGACATAAATACATACGTGATCCAACAACCTCATCCTAGTTTCATTTTAATTTCTAATTATGTATTTATTATACGAGTATGATGGGAAATTAGTATTGATAACAACTGTATTCAGAAAGGAAAAAAATATGACATGCTTTCCTTATATATCGCCCCACTTCTGCCATAAAAAGAATTTAAATAAAAAATATTTCCATATAAATTATTGTAAAAAAATAGTTAAAAAAATATAAAATTATCAAAATATTATGTCAGTCAACAAATTTGCTCAAAAATGCGGGAAAACGTGTTCCGAGTATAATATTATTTAAGCTGATGGACGGGTGCACGCCTGCACGGATCCATTCCTTAATTAAACTACTCTTGTGTTCATAATGCATATTCCAGTTTTCGTGTTCTGGGTGTAGTATCAATTAAAGCTAGGGACTCGCATGCAAAATCCCAATAAGTGAAATCCAGTTTCATGTTCGAATGATCCGTCAAAATGCAGTAGCGGATTGTGTAAAAGTTGAAAAAATTTGTAATTCATGTAATTCTAGTTGCAGGATGTGTGCTGCCAAAATCAGTTCTGAGTGTAGTTTTTCCCCGCAATTCCCCGCATACAGGTTTAATTTAATCCAGTCTTGTTTTCAGAATACCACGTTAAATTAAATAACAAGTTGTAGTTTCATCAAAGGAAGCCATTCTCACGTACCGAGTGAAGCTTTACGTTTGAGTTGCACACCATGTGCCTCAACATTCTGAGAAGCCTTCAAATGGTCTTTTCCGTGTGTAACTACAATTGAAGCTTGTGAACTCTTACACAGAATTGATCTTAAGTTCCTACCTTAAAACCTGCCTCGTGTGTTGTAAACAATGTAAAATACGTGATGCGTAATTCTCTGCTGGAATAAGTCAAAGGATGATTCTTGGTTTCCAAGAGCACTTATACACATGTGATATAGACAAAAAAATCGTTAAATAAAAATTAGATTTCTACCTCCCCCCTCCCTCTCCCCCAGCGCTTGAAAATCTATATGCGGCCCGCGGGTGATGCTACAAACATCCAAATGGCTCCCGACACCGAAAAGGTTCCCCACCCCTGTTTTATGGGATCGTTATCGAGATAATGGATGTGATCTCCTGTCAGATTTGTGTCAGTTTTACATATTTACTATCACGTATTTTAGTTTAGATCGTTTTAAACACGAATTCCTGCAAGTATGCATGATTATTTATTCATTTATTGTACGTTATACATGGTAAAAGCAAATAATCTCACAAATCTGACAGGAGATCACGTCCGTTATCTCAATAATGATCCCACAAAAGATATAGAATTGCTCGGCAGAAGTGCCTTCTATTCAAATTTGAATGGAAACAAATGATCCATTTAGCCCAATGGCCCAGCGCTCTTTCTGACTTATGTACACTCACCTGACATTGTACATCTCTACCCAATTTGAATTTTGCAAATACAATTTTGTATTTGAAATATAAGCCTCGATTAGGCAAATTATTCTTCTTATGTTTTAATTCTTTCAATTTTTGATGATTTGAACGGTACTCGTTAAAAGTCGATTCTCAGCCAATTTCAGCTATTAATCAAATTTTGTTCAGCTTTCAAGCAGAACGGTCATGCTGTGATACTATATTGTTCATATTATTATGAAATATGAAGCACCACAATAATATTGTAAACAGATACCTGCCTCAGATAACGTCAATCAATACTGGGCAAGTAGGTGTAGACTGCGCCTTCACCTTCTACTCAAATAGTCTGGCTTTCTACCATCGAATTCTCGATTAGTTCTGATAATAGTTTTGTTAGTGTTAAAGTGAGTGTAAATTAACTAAGTGTGTAATTAAGTCATAAGATTTCATAGGAGCGTCAATTTCCATTATCAAGTACCACATCCAGTGAGAGTCTGATGTTAGTTGCTCGATAGCCCACCTGAATATGTTGGCCGCTGCGAAGAGTCCCTCCGCGATGAGCTGCGGGTCGAAGGCATCCCAGTTCTCACGCGGGATGAGCGCTGTATCGGGGTCCAGCGCGATCTCACTGCTCTGCTGCAGGTAGGCGGCCACGCGCAGCACCGCCACTCCCACGTACAACGAGTTGCGCGTGAAGTCGATGAAATTCCACATATTGCGCAGGTACGACTGGATGCCCTCGAGATAGATTTCCTGTGTCTCCTCCCAAATGAATCCTAAACAATTAAATACATTTATTTTTTAAATGCCTGGGACCCAGGAAATCCCCTAGACCTAGGAAAATAAGAAATGTCTCCTGGAGACTTCACAACATTTATTTCCTTTTTTAATGTACTAGATATAAAAAAAGGAAAATAAGATAGCTTCAATATCTTTATCACATTATGAGGAACCTAAAATAAAAGGTAAACCGAGTAATTCAGGGGAAGATTGATGGAAGTCGACTTCATAGATATGTAATATGTGACTTATATGAGTGCAGTTTTGCAGAGTTATTTCAGGAAATAGCTTGAAGGGTGAAATTTTTTCCAAAATAGCCAACCTCTGATGTGCGAGGACTCCAAAAGAGAATGTGATTGCAGTACAACATTATGATTCTGTCACATTTATTGTATGCATGCATGCATTTAGTTGTAGGTGGCTTTAGGTAAACGTTCCATCGGAGTTCCCCAAGGATCTCTCTGGGAACCATTATTATTTAATTTTTATGTCAATGATTAATCCTTCCTTGACTCCAGTACAATACTTTTTTCAGGATACATAAACATTTGATATATTGTTAGAAATTAATTGTTATAAATTAAAGGAAGCCTTAATCTTAACATAGAGTAAGCATTAAAAATACATATGAAGGTAAATCATTGTTTTTACCCACCTAAAACGTAAATAGTGACAAACAGTTCGAGGTAGGTGGGTCCATTGCCTCGTTGTCGGTTGAGGTAATCTTCAAGAGCCTGTTTCATGTGCTCCGTCCCAAACAAATGAATCACTTGAACATCCGCCCGGAGTGACACCAATATCAGGATTACTGAAACATACCAAATTAATATTTTACACCTAATCACTAGACATCGGATTATATGCATTTGCATATTTGCATATGCAAATGCATATAACTCCCTTATTACGGCGTTATGCATATTTTAGCCTTTTTTCCCAATCGTGCATATTTAGCGTTTGAAGACGCATCCATTATACAGAATATCGCCCTCATCTTAACACATTTCCACAAGTTACCAGATACCATAGAGAAATTGGAAACAAAAAACCTTTCTCTATTTAAATCAATAGAAATACTGTAAACAATGATTGAACTCGCCAACGCTCTTCTCACTTCAATATCAGAAAAGATTTGTGAAAAGTTAGACGCTATTTTGTTTAAAATAGCGTCTAACTTTTGAGTCTTGAAGACATGAAGAACATTAATGCCTACATCAACGGCACAGGTCATACATACCCTGCATAAACAGGTATCTCCAGAAATGGCGCCAATTTTTTTAAATTGTCGGATGACGTCAGTTGACGTAGAGAAGTCGTTTTCGGCGTTTTGGGTGACAAACATAAAAAATTTTGCTCGAAAATTTGGAAAAATACTTAATTGTATATTGTAACAAAAACTATGCATAATTTTAAGAATATTTTGCTGTTTTTGTGTCGTCTTTAATTAAAATATATAAAAATAAAAATGGTTTTTTGATTTTGCATTGTGCATATTTTAGGCGTATCAAGAGTTTTTAGTGCATATTTCGGCCTTTTTTAGTGCATATTTGCATGCATATTTTGGCACTTTGTTAGTGCATATAATCCGATGTCTACTAATCACTCATCTAGCATCAAACAAAATACAAAATATCTCTTCCTTTGCACAAATTCTTCCACAAATGCTTATACTCACTTCCCGGGCATTCACGACTTAAAAAATTAATCTACTCACACAAAAAGAACAAGTAAGACGAGGCGTGAATCAAGAACTTCATGAAGGGTTTCCTCATAAGTTTGCCAGTGGAGCAATTGGGCATGATCATGTAGAGCGAGCAGTAGAAGGGAAACAGAAGTGCCACGCTGACGATGATGGTCATCTTCTCGGCGGCAGTCTTGCGGCGGAACCCTGGCACTCCCTCGTACCAGATGGCAGCCAGGAGTTGCTGGATGTTGGGATGGGCCACGAACTAGAATAATAGAATTTTTCTTTTCTTAAAGATTACTTTTTAAAAGATACGAAATAACTGCTTAAATCTTTTTGACTTTCGGAAACAAATAATAAAATCTTCTGCATATTTCATATTGTTAAACAGTTTTTTTTGTCAAGATTAACGAAATTTTGCACACTTGACTTTCAAAACAGGAGGTAGGTCACTGTCTATATGAGATTTCGAAAAAACAAAACCACCTCCTAATCTATACCTTAATGGTTTGTTCGCTTTTGCCCCGTTCTGATTGGGCAAGTATTTTAGTCGAGTAGTGACTATTTTAGTAACTAAATGTGTCCGAACACTACACATTTAGTATTAAGTAAGAGCATTTTGGTCAGTCAAGTGATGAATTACTCACTATTCCACTAAATTACTTGCCCAATCAGAACGGGGCATTTGGGAGAGTAGTTTAGTCGAGTAGCGAGTAACTTGCTACTTGACTCGCCGAAAAACGTTTCCATCACGTTCAAGTAGAATACTACTAATCTACTCTCCCAATGTGAATGGCTCTAGTCTGGTCCAGCCGAAAAAAAAATATTCGAATTTTTTTGCCTAAAAATCTTCCTATGCATTCCCAAAGTTATAGCATCGGTGGCTGGACAACTCAGAATGAACGCAACTCAACACCTCATTTGAAAATTTGTTAAAAGTGATGAAAAAAACATAAAAAATTGGTGAAATATTTATATATAATAATAGGTTATGTTGGTTTAGGTCATAGATTCTCAACCTTTTTTTGCCCACCGCCCACTTTGAGAATATTAATTTTTCTAGCGCCCCCCAACTCGTGAATCTGAAACAGCAATTGTCGTCACGATTATATTTACCACAACGGTGGTGGAGGGAGGGGAGTGGGGGGGAGGGGGTTATATACATAAAATAAATTTCAAGATATATGACAATTTGAAAAAAATTGAAAGACATTGCTGGAGTCATTCGTTTTTATCGCTTTTTGCTGTTCGCTGACGATCTAAAATTATTTCTTCTAATAATGGGATGGGGCGAAATGGGATATAATAATAATATTTTTTTATTAATTTCTTACACCATTACAAATTTGACTTTATTATATATAAGAAATAAGGCAAGAAATATGGTAATTTAAAAAAAAATCAGGCGGTGTTGAAGATTTCGTCAATGCGGAGAGACTCTTTCAAGAATCAAAAGAATTTCCCTTTTGAATCTCTCCTCACTGACGCTAAATATATCAATCTCGGAGGAGATTTGGTTCAGAAGTAATATACTCTTCCCTACCGGGAAAACCATTGGCATGATAGTCCTATAGGCAGGAAGATAGAATAATCTATGACGACGCTGTCTAAGTTAGTCATCTGGAACATAGAGACACACGCGCTTCAAAATGGCTGAGTTCTCAATATAGCCTCACAGCAGTCTGATGGCGGATGGCGGTATACTCCTCTCTTCTGAGCTGCAGGGAGTGAAGTTCCAGCATGTCCAGAAGAAAGTTCGTCAGGTAGAGCCATAGATAGTGGTCGTACTCCCTCATGTAGAGAAATCTTAGAAACTTTTTTTGAACCCTTTCAAACATAAGGATCATCATCTCATCTTATGAGGATTCTAGATAAGCGAACCACTCTCCAGCCTATTGCGGACCAGGGAGAAGTATAAAATCTTCAGAGCACGGGTATCGCGAAAAACTCTGACGGTTATATGAGGACGAAATGTCAGCTTACTTTCATACATAATTCCAAGATCCTTTATATTTGAAACTCGTTTGAGATTATGACCGAGCATAGTGTACCTGTAGTAGGTGAGACTGGTATACTCTGATAAAAGTCAGAACTACGCATTTTAAGATATTGAAATGAAGCTGCTTTCGTTGACACCCTTCTGAAATGTTATCAACCAGCTTGAAGGCGCTGGCAGTCCTCAATATTTCTTAATAGAAAAAATAATTTTAGATCGTCAGCGAACAGCAAAAAGCGAGAAAACGGAGGACACCAGCAATTTCATTAATGAAAATAGAAAAGAGAAGAGGTCCTAGGATCGATCCTTAGGGAACCCCAGAAAAAAAACGAGAAATTCAGCAGATTGGAAGATTCCGTGTGTGACAAATTGCTTTCTGTTCCTGAGGTAACTTTTAAAAAACTTCCGAAGGGAAAAATCCAACTGGGCAAGTTTTATGAGTAAGATATCATAATTCATAGTATCAAAGTCTTTGGAGAAGTCGTTATACGAACAGTCTACTTGGTATCCACTATCTAGCGACCTAGCAACATAGTCGGTGAAAACCATCAGATTGGTTTCAGTGGATCTTCCTTTCCTGAAACTATGCTGTCTGGGGCTAATGTATGCGTCTGTCTGAGGCATAAGGAATTTATGAATTAATTGTTCAAATAGTTAAGCTGTTAGCGGCAGCTGATAGTATGGCAACTGGTCTATAATTTTCGATTACCTTTTTCGAACCTTTCTTAAAAATAGGACATATTTTTGGAAGCTTTCCATACTTCAGAAAAAGTGGAAGTACTAATAGCGAAGTTAATGATAAGACATATACCTAATGGTAGTTTTAGGAACTCGGTGCACCCTTTAATAAAAAAATACGGGGACGAAGTCTGGTCCGATAGAGGGTGAGTTCTTCATAAGACTTATGGCACTCATAAGGTCATATTCCGTAAATATATCGAAATCAAAGTTTGAAGCTCCTCTGGTAGTAAATGTGGCCGTATTATTAATGTCTAGAAGTGGAAGGTCTTTATTGTAGATCGATTGAAAATGATCAGCAAATGCGTTAGCCACACTCAAGCCACGAAATTCTTGATTACCTTTTATCATGGTGTGTTCAAGACTACCATCCTATTTCAGACACGTAGGCTCGATGGGCCACTCGAAACTCGCGCCTAACTAACGCTCGGTAAGAACTAAATAGATCGTTTTCACTCTGAAGGCCTCCAGTTTTCTAACGCTTATGAAGGGAGTGTTTGATCTCTATATTCGAGATGACTTCTCTCGAGAACCACTTCTCAGATACTTGCGACCACCACCGCTTGTCGTTAGCAAACGAAGCGCACTAGATTCCTCGTTAATATCAATTAGGATAAACTTGTAAATCATTTTAATAATTTTAAAATTACAGCGCGCAGCGAAAAAGACGTACGTCCTGCCGGCATCTGGAGCACTGAAGGGGTAAGATGGGTTTCCCTGGGTCTTCTACCGCCCCCCTGAAAGTCTGAAACGCCCCCCAATTTGCTCTTGGTCTTCCACCGCCCCCCTGAAGGTCTGAAACGCCCCCAAGGGGGCGTTATCGCCCACGTTGAGAACCTATGGTTTAGGTAATGGGCTATTTAAAAAAAAAATCATAGATTTTAATGACTTCAGAAAGGTGTTGAGTTGAGTTGATTCTGAGTTGGCGTGGAACCATAGCATCAAAAACTTTAGCATTAAACGCAATTTTCTCAAAACCCCATTTTTCAAGTTGATTGGAATCGTAGTTCATCGATTTTTCATCCGATTCACTTCTTCAAAGTTTAAATTAAATAAAATAAAATTTATATGCGGATGAACCTTGGCTTCAAAATTATTATTACAGGACAAAGTTATTGCAAAATTATGGCCGATTTTTTTCCTCAATTTTCGTTTTATGTCGGCCATTTTTGCAACCAACAACTTTTTTTTGCAAAACTTTGGTTCATGTGCATTGTGCAATCTACATACACTAGCAGTTAAAAACCCGCTCCGCAGGTTTTTACTGCTAGGCCCTGCGGGCGGCTTTTGTTTCGGGTTTGCCAAGTTAGTGATGGTGATTGGTGATCATTGCCCGTGTATCCACTGTCAATGTGTCAACACTGTCAACCAGTGATGGCAAGTCACCGCGAAGAAGTAACCGGGACGAACGATGACGTAATATGTAATATACAGCCACTTTATACAACCGAGAATTACCGTCAATCTTCCGAAATCTGGGAGATACTCAATACTCAAGGTATATTATACATTGGTTCTTAGCAAGTTACAGGGAGAAATTAACCCCTTTGTCTTGCAAACTGTAGTAATGTCACCTGATGGATTTTTTTTTTTAACCCGATGTTCGGGCTGCCTTGGGCAAGATGAAGGGCATTCATATTTTTTATTGCTTGTTTTAAATCTGCGAGTGGCAAATTTCACAAATTCGTAGAACTTATACCTAGGAGTGGAACTTCCCATTTGCGTGTTGCCGACGGAAGTAGCTCCATCTTGCGACGAATTATTAAATTACAAATCTAATTACAATGGTAGCTTTGTGTGAAACTCCACGTACACAGATGTTATTTGAAGCGCGGCCGTTAAGCGTGGCGTCGACATGCACCCGTGGCTGGGTTCTGAAATTCAACCACACGCAGATGCTAGGATATTAATACTGTTCGATACCTACAATAACGATTTTTTTTTTGAGTTTTATGTTTCAGATAATTTCCAAGGACTCCAGGATTCCAACCGATTTGGTCAGACCCTCGGTTTGCGGCCGTTATATCTGTGTACATAGACATTCAAATAAAATTTTCAATAGTTTTTTTTCTTGTTTTCTCGCTATCTTGCTTGATTTTCTTGCACCTTTACATATAATACAAATAAATACATTTATCAAAAGTTTCATTAAATGAAAATAAATTTTAGCATTGAAAAAAAAAAACTCAGCTGGACCAGCTTAAAGCTGAATTATGGTAGGTACCTTTGGATTAAATTTTGCACACTTGACTTTCAAAATAGGAGGGGTAATCGATGGCTATCTCGTAGTGGACATATTTCATTCTCCTTTACTAGCTATGCCTTTTGGCTATTGATTCTGTTCACCTTCTTCTGCTTGTAATTGATGGCCAACTCGAGGCGGGCCAACGTCATATGTTCACCTTCCTCGTAGGGCGGATCGTCGGGGTCATGGTTGAGGATGATGGCCAGTTCCTGCGAGCTCCGAGACTGATCCAGCAGGTCCACTGAGAACTGCTGGCACTGCTGACGGAGGATGAGGTAGTCACTCTTACATTCCTTTAAAAAATACCTATTTATTTATTTATTATTCTTTGTAGATCACATTGTTAAATGCTCTAATGAGTCTTTTGTACAAACTTAAGAGGAACGGCTGCGGGCCCGTTTCATACAAAACTTAATTTTGTATTTGAGGTCAAAATACCCAACCAAACAGAATAATAATTAAAAAAAATTAAAGTTGAATTAAATATTTAGTATGAATGCGGGCTATTTTATTTATTTTGTTTTAAATTATGTTGTTTAGGTATTTAAAGAATTCAACTTTGCTTCAATTTAGAGGCAACTTTGGGATCTTTTTATATAAATAAATTTATTATTTACTTATGATTATATATTTTTTTTCTAAATTACGTATAATTATTAAAAAGAGTGTTTTTATCTTATGTGCTGTGCGAATATAATGAAAACTAAAATAAAAAGTCGAAAAAATTGGATTATTTTGGGAAGTCATTTTAATATTTAAATATTGGGAAGTAGGTAATTTGTTTAGGACAAATTTGTGTTCCGGTCATTAGTACATTTGTAATATAAATTTACACTCCTAAAAATGATTTCTTTTCTCCTCTGGTCCTGGGGTGCCTCCAAACGCCTCCATGTTCCCTTGATCAAATCCTAAACAAGGCTTTAAGGCACCAGAACACTTTAAAATAAAAATGTTTGTAATAATAATAATAATGGAGTCGGTGAAATATTTTCCCATTATGTTTCTGGTGGATTGACGTATTGTTCTTGTATTGTTTTGTATTTATTATACTTATATAGTGCACTTACATTGCGTGAATTTACTAGATAATCATTTGTGGAAAAGTGTGTGGAAGGGTTTAGTCTTTCATTTGGGAAAGATTTAACCCGGACATAAAATCTGGAGCACCGTAAATAAATTGGACAATTTGTAGAGCGCCGTTTTTGTGAAAAATCACTTCAAGGGCGCTTAAATAATATTTTTCTTTATTTCATTTTCTGAAAGACGCGTTCAAAGTTTTGCTGAAGAATAATACAAACTGTTTAAATGGTTTCATGTAAAATGCTGCATCTCCGTCAATTTTCCGAATTTCCTTAAAACATTTGGTGAGAGCATTATTAACAAATCATCTTTTAAGGACACTGTAAAATTTTTTTTTTTACAGTGTCCTGGTGCCTTAAAGCCTTGTTTAGGATGTGTTCAAGGTAACAAGGAGGCCCCGGAATAGAACCCAGGACCTTAGCCTTGCCAGGGCTCTGCTATCAGTTCCAAGATATTCCGTATCTTTTTATGATTTTTCTGTTTCAAATTTTCGTTTTTTGAGAGTCGCTAACTGTCTCAAATTATTAAAAAAATATTTTTCCATCACACCTCGCCATACTAGGTAATATGTACAACCTAGCTGGTGTGATGATCTCGCCTTTGGGCCTACGAAATAATTCTTTTAAAATTGAGAGATCGATTTAGAAATATATTTAATTTTGTAACAGGGTATGGTTTCAGAATACGATTCTCTGTTCTCAACTCTTAAGGGTGATTTATGGAACCGGGCCATTACTAGGGTAAACACGTGTGCCAAAACACTTTGGTTGAAGAAGGAATCCTAAAGGATATGTCATTATCAAGTCAGGGGCGGCCGATGAATATTTACCCAAGTGGTGACTGACTTTAACGCGAGCAAATTGATTTACGAAACAATTATCTGGTGAATTTTCTATGACAGTAGGGAATTGAAAATTAGGCAATAAAGATTGATCGTTGGTGCATTTAAAAAAATACTAGAGCGGCGCGCCGATTAGGAGTTAAAATATTTAACATATTTGTCGAAATAAGATTGCAGAATTCGTTAAATAGTGACGCACGTAGAAAGGACGAAGACGTGTACAGACAATGAATATATAATATTATTATATAGCCAATAAAGTTGACGCAAGTAATGAAGACGAGTAATAAATTAAACTACGCCACTGTATTCTGCTTTACAAGGTCCAGGGATAATTTATGACTCCGGCGCAGACAAAATTAGTTAGTATTTTGTTATTTAATGTTACACACAAAAAATATCAAACATGAAAGTTGCACTGAATTCTTGAAATTTGGGATGTAATGTGACATTTTGACTATTAAACGTTGAAATATGCATATTGGGAGATGTGCCCACTTGAGGTTTTAAAAAGTGACTAATAAATTATTGAAACCACACAAGTAGATGGGTGGGAGTCAGGGGGCAGGGGGTTGGAGGACAGTCGGGGTAGGGTCGGGTTGGAGGACAGTCGGGGAGGGATTCTGGGGGCGCACGGTCGAGATAAAAATCATCGAGTTTTGATAAACGGTAGAATAATAGTTTGGTGCTTCTAAACCGGGAATAATTCATTTAATTAAAGGATAATAGTTCACGCGATTGAGGGGAGTCAAGATTTGGTCGTTGGGAAGCAAGGTTTAAATTAAGGGATCGAGGTCCGATCAGTACCGGATTATCCCTAAGGCAGAGTAGGCAACTGCCTAGGGGCCCCGCATCGGCTAGGGGCCCCGCGCCCAAGAAAAAATAACTTGCGTCAAAGGTTCGACTCACAATAAGTGAGCAACTCCGGCACCCATTTTGGAAAAAGTCAGCTTTCAAGATGTTTTAAATATTTTATTTTTTTATTACGAACATTTATAGGTTAATAACATTACATGCATTTAAGAAAACAACAAATTATAATAATTAGGTTATAAGTTATAACCCAATCACGCACAAATAATAAATAAAAAGTCAATAATTAAAACAAATATTTAAACATAGTTGTATTTTACTTTACTTTCCTTCGTATCAATGGGGATATGATTATAGGTGCCGTGTGTGATTTATAATGGCAATTGTTTTTTAATTTTTTTTTTTATTTCTAATGTTTAAAATATAAATGTTGTACAAGCTTTAGTGTGCGCTACCTATCTGCTTGCTAAAATTCTTTGTTTCTCTTCATACCAAGGTTGTCTGGAAGAGATCACTTTAGTGATAAGACCGCTCATTGTACTATTGTATTCGTTTCATTTTTTTATTGAATGTGGGTGAAGGCATACCTTCGAAATGTAGTAAAAAACAGATTGATTTGGAATAAAATTACGTTGTGGTAGAAAAAAAAAGTTTGGAAGTTAGAAAAGGGTGAAGTACAGTGGCGGATTAAGCCCGTCAGAGAGAGAAGAAGTTGATGTAATTTTACAAGCTTTTTCTTCAGTTCACACGGGCCTCTGACTCTGGGGGCCTCTAAACGCCTTCCTTTGATCAAATCCTAAACAAGGCTTTGAGGCACCAGGCCACTGTAAAAAAATGGCATTTTTTTAAATTAATTTTCTGAAGATGCATTTGTTAATAATGCTCTCGCCAAATGTTTTAAGGAAATACGTAAAATTGACGGAGATACGTACAGCATCTTACATGAAACCGTTTTAAACGGTTTGTATGTTGAATTATTCTTCAGCAAAACCTTGGACGCGTTTTTCTCAAAACTGCATTTTTCAACCTGGCTGACAACATATTAGAAAAACAATACATCCGATTTGCAGGCACTACGTCTTAAACTGTTAGTAAACTTAGAGATTTTTTTTATAAAGGGCCCCCTTCTATTTTTTTTGTTAACAATGAAAATTTCTTTAAAAAAAACGAAATAAAAATTCATTTTTCCGCCATTTTTCCTTATTTTTAAACAAAATTCACCTACGTGGTGAAATAGACACTAGATTTTCAAACAGTTTAAGACTTGCAAATCGGATGTATAGAGGTTAAAAAATGTGTTAACAAAGTTTAGAGAAAAACACATTCAAAGTTTTGCTGAAGGATAATTCAACATACAAACTGGCCTGAAGAACCTACGGTTGTAGCGAACCCGGTCGGCGTATAGTATGTATAATAAAAGTGGTGTTTAATAAGTTATTGTTTCAGATAAAATGCTGTATCTCCGTCAATTTTTCGAATATCTTTAAAACATTTGGTGAGAGCATTTTTAACAAATGCATCTTTCAGAAAATGAAATAAAAAAATAAAATTACAAAAAAATGTTTTTACAGAGTCCGCCTTAAGTGGGAATCACCAGACAAAACCGGAAATATGTCGTTTTTAAATCAAATTTTAGACATATTGACTCGTTTTCACCACAAAATTATAAATTGATTTCGAAAGACTATTCTTTTGTCTAGTAAAGCTATGTTTTAAATTTTGAGAAAATATGTTTATTTTTAGTACATTAAGGTTTTACCGTAGGGCGTTTGTAGGTTTGTTAAATTTTCAAACAAAATTTTGTATTATACAAAACACATTTCAAATTATATAATCATGAAGTAAAATAAATCAATAAATTATCTGGGAAAGATATGTTTCAGAATTTTAATTTTAGTTTAAATAAAATCATAAAAAAAGGATCCGCGCATATATTAAAAAAATACATTTTTATTTTGTTTAGACATTTTTGAAAAATTATAAATACATATGATCAAAAAATAATTAGAAAAAGTACATAATTCGAATAGTTTTATCATCACGAGTTTTAGCATTTTTCAATTTAGGCATGTATCAAAGCAAATTGTGAATGAAATAATATCGATATTGAGCTATTATGTTAAAATGCTGGTATGGAGAATAATTAATCTTTCTCATTTGAATCACCCTGTACAGTTGCAAGGGTACGATCGCAAGATCATCGTTCGACGAAATTTAAATTCTCGGCCGCTGATTAATGGCATTAAAGCCTTGTAAGTATTTGATAAAGGGGACATGGAAGCGTTTGATGGCCCCCGAGGACCAGAGGTAGCCCCACCATCCCCCCCCCCATGTTAGTTCACCATTGGTAAAGGGGCCCCGAGACGTGCATTGCCTAGGGGCCCCGACATGGTTAATCCGGTGGGTCCGATAGTCGCGAGGAGACCAGTTTGGTGCGTCTAAATCGGGGATATTTCATTTTAATTAAACAAAGGATATTTCGTTTATTAAACAAAAAAGAGTCCACGCGAATAAGGAAGTCAGAGATTGAGGCTTGCGAGTTCATATCGGTGAAGCCGCGTAAATCGAAATTTTGCAGTCTATTTCCGATGCAGCTGGCCATTTGAATTCAGATACTCGAAGTAAATTCGTAGAAATACGATAAATTTCGCATAAACCGAAGTTTCACGACCAAATCCCGTCGCGACCGGCCCACTAAATACAGATATTCGAAATAAATTCGTAAAAACATCGCATTTTTCTGCGATGTAAATCAAAATTTTGCGACTTATAACCTCCTCGACCGGCTCTTCAAATTTAAATATTGGAAGTAAATTCGTAAAAATACGATATATTTCGCGTAAACCGAATTTTCGCGGCCGTACCCGTCGCGGCCGGCCTTAATGAAGATACCTATTTGGAATAAATTCGTAAAACTACGATATATATTGCGTAAATCAAATTTTCGCGACCGGTCCTAATTAAATTAAATAAATAAAAAATACTCGGAATAAATTCATAAAAAATACGATATATTTCACGTAAATCGAATTTTTCGCCGCATAATCTCGTCGCGGCCAGCCTTAATTCAGATACCTATTCGGAATGAATTCATAAAAATACGATATATTTCGCATAAATCGAATTTTAAAAATAAACAAGAAGTTTCACGTCGCGCGTGGATTCCACGCACACACTTTTTTATTGTTTATTTTATTTTCCCATGTTATGTATAAAATGGGTTTCAACAATTTTTTTTGTTAATATTTAATTTTTAGGAGTGTGTCGACTTCTTTTTGTTTGTTTGCAAACCTATTTTACAATTTTGTTACTTTTTATAACTTTATAACTCGTTTTATTTTACCATAATTTATTCGATATACCATTATTACAACTGAAATAACTATAATTAGAAATTTATATAAAAGCCCAGTAGGGCGTAAATAAATAAAACTAGGAATACGATTCTGGTGAAGGGGCACTCTAAAACATTATATGCCGCTGGTTGTAGCAAACGGCTGCGGAATGGAATTTCGAGTAAAAAAGTCAACTTGGTTCTGAAATAATACACGATAACATAATGACTAGCCTTTAGTGTGACCCCTTTTCTCAAGTGCCACCACATTTACGTATTTATTTCTTGCAAAATTTGACGTCCTTCCACCGTGAACGCATCTCATATACTAATGGGAAACAACTCGTCTCCTGCTTTATATTATGGCGGGAGGATATCGTAATATAGAAAAACGGTTTTTATTTCTATAAGCATTGTTTTTATGCTTTTTAAAATAATTTTATTATCAGCCGTTTAGAAAACATTGATGTGGTGATAATGTATATTTTTATAACTCTCCTGTATTTAGAATTAAAGGATATAATCGAACTTTAAGCTATTTTTAGAGGTTCCGTAAATATTTTTTTACGCAATTATTTTAAACATTTTAACACGATTTGTTGTTTCACCATTTAGAAGAATAATTTATTTGTTCAAAACATAATATTATTTTCTAATAAACAATATAGAAATTTTCTAAAAACTGCATTAAAAACCTGCAAATATGCTGCGATTGCGGTAAGATCCCCTTAAATAATATAATTTGTAAATTGAGGCGGTCGGGACGTACTTTCGGGGCATTTATCAGGGTCAGGATAAAATTTAAAACAAATCGACGCGAGAATTGTGTTTGACGGCTGCATCTTGGAATAAATAACTGCATGACGGGTTGTGTTTTAGAAGTGCTTGTTTGAATTAAATATTATTGTAGTGAATTGATTTGTGAAATTATTTTGTGCAACATGGCGAATTTGGTAAGTTTGTATAAAATTATTAACATATTTAGTACGGGCCTTGCAGGAAAGAGTCAATTAGGGTTTATGTACAAGCCTTAGGAATCTAGGACCTTTTTTTTGTCGAGCGTTGGGGAACAAGGAGCTTCGCACATTTCCGGGTTGACCGGCTGGCAAAGTACCTTTGTTGGGTGAAATTATTCTTGAGACAAGACCGTTGTAAAATAATAATTTTGGGATACAATTAACTAAATAGCATTTGAAGCACAAAGTGCGCTTTCGGGCAATAAATCTTAGACGAGAGACTTCATTTAAAAGACGGGATTTTGAAACCACAAAGTATAAATTAATGTGTAAAGCGACTTTGAGGTGATAATTATTATTTACGAGTCTCGCAATAATATTTTTAAACGTAGCTAGGTTAGGAAAGGGTTTTAGGCAAATGCATTAGGTAATATAACAGTTTATGGAAGGTGCGTAGCATGGGCACCTTTGTCTACTAACGAAATCTGACATAATTGAATTCCCACTCTTAAAATTTCCCACACCTTATTCCAAATTTTAGGTATCACAACAAGTCTATTACATATTACATAGGACTATACATGAAATTATAGTATAGTATACTCACCTTTTGGGTTTACGTTAAGGTATATTTCATTCGATATATTCGATTTAGCAAAAACTTTCATATTGTCGGTTGAATGAAGCCGTCGGTAGGTATTCATATTTTAAGCGTAATGCACTATATCCACCTACATAATTAACAAACTCTTTTTCTTCAAACTTAATTGAGCGGGTTACGACTCGAGAATGGACGGCTGTTGTCGAATGGATTTACGGGTCCAGCTTTCCTATTCCACAATGAGGAAGTATCTCACGCGACTTTATCTGGGGGCGATGTGATCGAAATGCAGGTGGGCTTACACTATTTTTCTAATGTGGAGGCGAAGTAAGCGATGGTCGTGTCTGGTCCGAGCAAATTGGAATCCCTTGTGATCACATCTCGGTAACGTGGATCTCGTACCCGCTCTAGACCTGGCTGAAAGCGTGGCCGGAGCCATTTCATGATGTCGGCGTATGTACGTCACTAAGGCATTGGGGGACTTCAGGAGAACAAAGGACGTGCACCCATTTCCCCCTCCCTCTACCGCCGCTCCGAGGTACCAGCGGATAAAAGTTGTTGTCGCGGGAGGTCAATTTGATGCAGGACGGAGATTACGATCTGGCCGGACTACCTTCGTCATGGGGAAAACGAAGTGACGAAATTTGCGTGGGCTTCACTACCTTTAGGTTACGCTCGTGTGGGGTCTGCCTTGTCGGCGGAACGAAGGGAACATGACATATGGAATCGTTTTGGCAATCGTTCGGCGGTTCTTTGTTGGAATCCGGATAAGTTTTCTTAACCTCCACAAAACTAGAAGTAGGGATCATCCAGCATCAGGTTGGGAATGTACTCTGGACGAAAGCGCAGCAGGGGAAATAGAAGGAAGGGAAGCCAGATTCACGACCTGGTGCCTTTCATTCTTGGACCCAGCACCCTGGACGCCGAGCTTGACATTCCTTTCTTTGAGCTGATATTTGAGTTTGAGCTTGGGGTACGCCTATCGTAGAGCATATGCCCGTGACAACATATCGGGGAAGGTCCCAAGTTACGCTTGTGTATGTTATGCGAGAGGACGTATTTTTCATTCAAATCAAACACTGATGACCATCGCGATTGCAGGCTGGCGCATGTTTCTGTAGCGTGCCTAGGAAAAACGTAATCATTATTTCTACTGGTTCGAGGCGGCGTGCTGGACGGAGAACGGGACTATTGAGGACATGAGTGACTGCCAAGGCGAGGGTCGGTGACATCAAAATCTTCCTAAATTAAATTCATACATCGCCAGATCAGGGGGCCTAGTCTCTATCTTTTATTAACCTCAGTTAGCGGGTTAATTACGTCACAAACACGTATTTTGACAGTTACTCTAATTAGCGTAGCTGTCAAAATACGTATTTGTGACGTAATTAACGCGCTAACTGAGGTTAATAAAAGATAGAGACTAGGCCCCCAGAGGAGAGAGCGGCCCCACCGATCTCCTGACATTGCCGATTGTCTAATCAACTTCGGTTTAATGTTTATGCCGGTGCTTTAGGAGTTAATGGAACTCAAGTCATCGGCATGCTGAAGAACTTCAACATCATCATCAATCCAGGGTATGATGTCACGTTCCAATACCTCGTGCCACCCACACATTTCCTGAACAGTTCCTGACATCGGCTATCACGCTATTAATCGGAACAGACCCTCATATCAAACGGTATGAGATGATCTTTCATCATCATCATCAACACATTTATAATTTGGCGGCGTATTGGTCGATATTATTCCCATTACCACTCTATGATCCAGAAACACGCATCAAACCCTTTCCCGACAGAAGGCAAAACATGTCGATTTTCATTCGTCGCTTGCGACCTTAACATTCTCTGGAGGCGTTGGAATTGGAATCTGATTTGGCGGTCTATGACCATCACCTTATCAGTTGGGCTATGGAGGAGTCCAATTATTTAAACAGCACATGTTCTGTCTCATGTTAATCCAAAATACCTACCCAAATAAAATTAATCAAAGAATCAAATTAACAAAATAAAACAAGCTAGCTAACTAACAAACTGCATCTAGAACTGTGAGTGTAGAATTATTGCGCTCCGTACTGCTTTGAGTGTAAATTTTTTGTTAGAATATATATTAATGTCAAATTATTTTCATGATAGCATTTTATAGAGCCGCAGAGAGTACGCGACATCGCATCGAAAGGTAGGATCTTATCAATTCGCCGTTTAAATGTAAATTTATAAACTAGATGCTAGGAGGGAAAATGCAGATTACTTCAATAAAAATAGTCGTCGATGAGCGTAGGTGTATAACAGGTGCTAGGGGAGGAAGCTGGATGAATATAGATAGATAATTAGTTATTTTTCAAGTTAGTCAGACCCAGTCATTGTTATTCGAAGCCTTGCAAATTGTAACACGCCATACCTAAAAGAACAAGGGTTTACCACAAACAAATTATTAATTAAATTGGATTAACTATACCAAACCACTAAAACAAAAAAGTACACAACGTTGTGGGGTTAATTACAAATTGATTAATTAGAAGCATCTCGTCACGTTTGCATAAAAGTATTACGTGATGGGGTTGAGAAGGCGCTGCAAAAGAAATGCAGGGGAGAGACGCGAGAACGGGCGAGCTACGAGCTTTTAAAGGCCGGCAGGGTAGCTGTAGCAGCGTGGAAAGAAAAATTTATAAGTTTTACTTCGTAGGGGGGGGGGGGTTTATCACACTGGTCACATGGTACGCACTCCGTCTCGTTCCAACAGTTCGATAACAGACGAGACTGAGCGCGTATCACGGTATCCATCGTGACGTGTATAATTGTGGTCAGTGGCGAACTGTTATTTTTGTTGTTGTTTTTGATTGAAAGAAATATCACTGTTTTTATTAAAAGAAATATCATTGGACGGCAAAAAATGTATTTTTATTCCAAATATGGGCAGGAATCGATAGAAATCCTACGGGTTCGTGCTGCTAAATAGAAAAAACCTTAAGGGCGTTGTAAGAAGTGTTAGATTGTTATCAGCGGCTTAGCTCCTTTGCTCCTTGGCGCCTTGGCAAGTCGACGCCGGGAGTGGACTGCTCCAATTGCGATTGCCTATGACGATCTACTAGGTATTCGTATTTAACTTGGGAGGCGGTTTAGGGTACCGCCGCCCCGGGAACCATTTATTGGATAACCATGAGGTGATTCAGCGCCCTTGAGGTGATTTTTCACAAAAACGGCGCTCTATAAATCGTCCAAATATTATTATTATTATTATTAACCAACACCCCTGCTATATAGGTCACCTACGTTCGGATCGCTACGTTCGATGACTTAGAAGGGGTGCCCGGATTCCTGGGGTGAGGTTTGTCCAGGTCTCGACGGCGAATGCTTTAGTCCACCTAATGCGTGGCGGGCTCGGATCTGGAGATACTGGTTGAGGGAGACCTAACCCAGACCGCAATAGGAGGGATGGATTCATTCATCCTTCATCCGTGGACACATTGACCCTCAGATTCCTATTCACCCCTCATACCTTTTTCCTTTCCAGAACTTTCTCTCTTTCCTTTCTCTTAAAAGTCCCTCCACACAGCATCCCCAAGGATGATACAGGCCCTGAGGGAGTTTTTTTACTCAGGGCCTCCTGTGTAGAACTAATATAAAACAAACAAAAAAAAATTGTTATCGCAAAAAATACTGTTACGTAACGAGCAATGCTGTAAGCAACACTGCATGATTTTATTTTTATGAGATTTTGAGAAGAAAGTATTATGGACCTGTTCAGCGAAGGCCAGAGTGCGCAGTTCCCAGGAGAGCTGAAAGGCCGTCAGCAGCGGGTCGGGCGAGGAGAGCGCGATGAGCGATGGGCTGGCCAGCGCGCGGTACTCGTTCAGCCGCGACAGCGAGTGGTGCAGGGAGTCCTCGCCAGACTGACGGATGCATTCATCACAGCCGCACCTGCACAATTTACATCATTAAAGTTTCATTTGCAACAACCAAATGAATAGAAAATGTGGTAAGCGAACCATGCAGCGCTTTCATTGGCTTACCTTATATCGGCTGCTCGTACGCCAATAATAGAGAAGGGCCTTTTATCATCAGCGCGCATTGGTATATTTATGTAATAATCGAATCATTCTGTTTCCGATTGTCGACTCAACTGCTCCAGTGTTCGCTTCCCACCTTCTGATAAATAATCTCTTATACAAATATAAGTTATGTGGTTGAATATCTTATCTTACTAATATTATAAATGCGAAAGTTTGTATGGATGGATGGTCCTTACTCTTTCACGCAATAAATACCGAATGGAATATAAAAATTCTTTCACTAATCGAAAGCTACATTATTTGCGAGTAACATAGGCAGTTATATATTAGTAAGCTCTGGCGTTATGAATTAGCTGTAGCGTTATGAAATTATTTATTATACGTTTATTGGCAAAGCGTGTTGCTAAGTAAATGTTTGACGTCATTTTGTTATTTGTTTAGGTTACTATGGAGATTTCTTTGATAGCGAAAATTCAAATATGAATATTTAATGTAGGTAGATACAAATATAAAATAGGTACTAATCTACATTTTGACCTAAGCCAACAGCTATACTAATATTACGAATGCGAAACGGAGCGTATTTGATTGTTGATTGATTGGGGGAGGGGGAGGGGGAGGGGTAGTGCGTTGGGAGAGGGGGGGAGTGGGGGGGTTGGGGGGAGTGGAAGGGGGGAGGGGGGAGGGGGGACAAATATGCGAGCGAAGCCGGGGGCAAAAGCTAGTATTATAAATGCGAAAGTTTGTATGGATGGATGGTCCTTACTCTTTCACGCAATAAATACCGAATGGAATATAAAAATTCTTTCACTAATCGAAAGCTACATTATTTTTTGCAAGTAACATAGGCAGTAATATATTGGTAAGCTCTGGCGTTATGAATTAGCTGTGGCGTTATGAAATTATTTATTATACGTTTATTGGCAAAGCGTGTTGCTAAGTAAATGTTTGACATAAGCTGTCATTTTGTTAGGTATTTGTTTATGTTACTTTGGAGATTTCTTTGATAGGTAGTGAAAATTCAAATTTTATGTAGGTAGGTAGATACAAATATAAAATAGGTACTTATCTAAATTTTGACCTAAAAGGCGGCCCATAAACGATCAATTATATTGAGCAATATTACGAATTGTCCAATATTATTGACCGTTTGGAAATGAAGATTGCGCAATGATTGAACAAAATTTATGCGAGTTTAATTTTTATTTAATCATTGCGCAATCTTCAATATTCACTCCAAACGGTCAATAATATTACACAATTCGTAATATTGCTCAATATAATTGTGTCGTCTATTAGCAGCTATACTAATATTATGAATACGAAACGGTGCGTTGCGGGGGGGAGTGGGGGGGTGGGGGGGGATGAATATGCAATGTTAATGTTTATTTTGCTGAATTAGTACGTGATTAGCGTGTTTTTTTTTTTAACCATATTTTTTACCTGCCCACGCCCTCACTGTGCCATCTCAACGCCCCCTCATTTTCTCTGGGTCTTATACTGCCCCCCTGAACGTCTCAAACGCCCACAAGGGGGCGTTATCGCCTTAGGATACGTTCATAAATCAACTTAGGGTGTGTTCAAAAACCAACTGGGCTTTTTAAAAAATCAAATGAATAATCGATAAAACAACGTGCTGGATGCCAGGCGCTTTGCGAATAATATTTTTTTTTCAGTCAAATATATAAAATACGATTTTGGCGCCCCATAAAACTGCCACCCGGGGCAAGCGCCCCAGTTTGCCCCCCCCCCTTCTAAATCCGGGGTTGTATTTAACCACCTTATAATTTTTCAATTTTTAAAAGCCGAGTGCGTTCTTTTAAAGTTGCCAAATCGCTATATCGCCGGGGGGCGTGTGAAACCGTTTGAAACAGTTTGTGTGTTGAATTATCCTTCAGCAAAACTTTCAATGCGTTTTATTTTTGAATGAATATTATTTTTGATTTTTCATAGTTCATAAAAAAATGGAAGGGGGGCCATTTATAAAACAATCCCTATGTAGGGTCATAGTGAGAGCCGGATTAAACATGTCGTGGCCTAGGGGCCCCTACCCGATGCGGGCCCCCTAGGTAGTGGTTTTCACTGCCTTATGGACAACAGGGTCCTGCCAGAGCCGGCCTAAACATATCGGGGTCCCAAGGCTATGCACGTCTCGGGCTCCCTATACCCCAGGGATCCCTACCCGATGCGGGGCCCCTAGGCAGTAGCCTACATTTCCTTACGGACAATAGAGCCCTGCCACGGCCGGCTTAAACATGTCGGGGCCCCTAGATAAAATGCACGTCTTGGGGCCCCTTTACCCTAAGGGACCCTACCCAATGCGGGGCCCCTAGGCAGTTGCCCACGTCTTTTGGATAATATGGAATTAAATGAATTCTATTTTCGATTTTTTATGGTATTTTTATCGTTGATAAAAATAAAAAAAATAAATGGAAAGGCGCCATTTTTAAAAAAATTCCTACGTAGGGTCATAGTCAGGGCCGGATAAAACATGTCGGCGCCCTTAGGCAATGCACGCCTCGGGGCCCCTTTACCCTAGGGGCCCCTACCCGATGCGGGGCCCCTAGGCAGAGGTCTACACTGCCTTATGGACAATAGGGCCCTGCCAAGGCCGGCTTAAACATGTCGGGGCCTCTAGGCAATGCACGTATTGGGGCCCCTTTACCCTAGGGGCCCCTACCCAATGCGGGGCCCTCTAGGCAGTTGCCTATACGTCTTATCGATAATACGGTCCCGGCTATAGTGACTGGATTTTCGAACAGTTTAAGACTTGGTGCATGATGCATGCAAATCAGGTGTATAGTTTTTCTAATGTGTTGTCAACCAGTCTGAAAAACGTAGTTTTGAGAAAAATGCGTTCAAAGTTTTGCTGAAGGATAATTCAACACACAAACTGTTTAAAACGGTTTTACATAAAATGCTGTATCTCCGTCAATTTTACGAATTTTCTTAAAATATTTGATGAAAGCATTATTTACAAATGCATATATTAGAAAACGAAATAAAAAAGTGACAATTTTTTTTTAGTGAGCTAGTGCCTTTAAAATATGCTAAGTATCTATCTAAGATGTGATTTGGAGTTGGGAGGTCCCATACAAACATCATCCCTTACAGATAAAATAGGAATAAATAAATACAGCCTGAACCGGGAATTTACAATTTTTTTTAAATAAAATTACTACTACTAATCTTTATAATGTCTACACAGTTTTAGTTCTAGTTTCACTTACGTATTGCACTTCGTATTATTTTTATTAATTTAGGCCCTTTGCTTAAGATTATCTTGTCATTACAGATAATATAGATAGTAATAAAGTAGGTAATTAAAAATATTCAGTAGCGGACTTACGGGGGGGGGGGGGGGGAAGGGGCAGCCTCTGGTCCCCGGGGGCCTCCAAACGTCTCCATGTTTCCTTGATCAAATCCTAAACAAAGTTTTAAGCCGCGCGCCACATCCCGAATTTCTACCGATTTCTTACTTCCTCCCTTAAACATTTGAAGTTTTTAAGCTCTTAAAATATATGTTATTTTGGAAGATAATATCTATAAATTTCCACGTCGAAATGCACATTTTATGAAATTCCCTCGATAGAAAAAAATCGCAAATTATGCTCCGAAAATTATTATGAACACCTCTGATTCAGTTATTTTACAAATTATATGTACCTATGGAAAAATTCACAGTGTTTCTTTAAATACTGTTTTAGATAGCCCCCAAGAGCTTTCTTCTCTATTTTAAACGAGCCGTGTTTTCTTAACACAATTTTGACAATTTTTGCTTCAATTTTACCGATTTAAGTAATATCAAACTCTCCAACATTCGTAATTACATATCTCTCCATCTTCTTCTTTATGAGCGGGGATACGGCGCCTTAAGGCACCAGGACAATTTTTTTTAAATTTCATTTTCCGAAGTTAACAATGCTCTCACCAAATGTTTTATACAGCATTTTATGTGAAACCGTTTGAAACTGTGTACCTATGTTGAATTATCCTTCAGAAAACTTTGAATGCGTTTTTCTCGAAACATTTTTAACTCGTTTTTCAACGTTGACAACATATTAAAAAAACTATACATCCGCCTGTATGTATTTTTATTACATTGGTATTTTCATTCGTATGTACCAACTCTTAAACTGTTCGAAAATAATTAAAAATGGCGGACCTGCGAATTTTATAGGTATTCGATTTTTTATGGAAAATTTTCAGCTTTCTTAAAAAAAATAGGAGAACCTTTATAAAAAAATCCCTATGTGGTGCCATAGTTTTTGGATTTTCTAACAGTTTGAGCCGCCGCTACCCAAATTTCTACCAATTTCTTACATATCTCCCTTGAAAATTTAAAGTTTTTAAGCTCTTAAAAAAATACGTGTTATTTTTTAAGATAATATCTAGAGGCGTTCCATGCCAAACGCAAATTATATGAAATTCCCTCGCAAAAAAATCGCAAAGTTTGCTCCGAAAATTATTATAAACACGTTTATTTCAGTTATTTTACAAGTTATAGTTGTGAAAAAATTCACAATGTTTCTTAAAATAATACTCCACGCGATTTTTGCTATATTTTAAACGAGTCGTGTTTTATTAAAGATTTTCACAATTTTCGCATCGATTTTATCGCCTAAATATTAACGCGCTCCTCTAACATTCGTAATTACATTACATCCATTTTCTTATTTTTGAGCGCGGATGCGGCCCCTTATGTGCATGCAAATCGGATGTATAGTTTTTCTAATATGTTGTCAACCAGGTTGAAAAACGTAGTTTCGAGAAAAATGCGTTCAAAGTTTTTCTGAAGGTTAATTCAACATACAAACTATTTAAAACTTTCTTGATTTTATTTAGAATTAGAAAATGAAATACAAAAAAATGACATTTACAGTGAGGCCCCCCAGGACCAGAGGCCCGTGTGAACTGAATAAAAATATTGTAAAATTACATCAACTTTTTACACTAGGGGGGGGGGGGGGGGGCTCATTCAGCTTTGCCGCCCCGGGCCTCTGACGGGCTTAGTGCGCCACTGGCTGGCAGGTCAAGAAGGAATGCTTGTCAGCACTAATACTGACTTAATATCGTGTGGCATTGGCAGCGTGGCCCCGCGGTCCAGCAGAATCTTGATGATCTCATAGTTGTTCCTGTGCGCCGCCAGGGTAAGCGGAGTGATGTCCGGAGTGAACTGGGCGATGTTTGGATCCACCTTTTGCCAACTCTGAAATACAAGTAAGTAACATTATTTGTGTAGATATTTTTTAAAATGAAGGCGATGAACATTCCAAAACGATCATAAAAGGAAATCCGACAACTCAAATCACGGACCACAGAAATGTTCGGTGATACCCACTCAGTATTTTTTAAAAAGAATTTATAACTTTTTCGGTCAGCAAAAAAATGCATTCTACACATAGTGATAAGGGAAGTAGGTACTTGACTTACTTCAACCAGTGATTCCTGGCATTATTTGGAGTAGAAAATGTAAACGAAATTTGATCTCCAGTGACTTTTTTTTGTTTTTTTTTTTCAACTTAAAACATTAAAAAAATCAGTAGGTATTGGGTAGTTAGAGTCGTGGTGAGAGGTTGGGCGGTTAATCGTATGAGTGATTAGTGTTGACATGTGGATTTTTTTTGTTTGGTTTAAAGAAGAAAAAAACAAAAAAAACAAAAATTTTGATGTGGAAAACACCAAAATATCTTTTATATTTTTTGCTCTAAATAACGTCAGGAATCACTGGTAAACGTAAGTCGAGTTCGTTAACACCCTGTGTAACTGTGTATAAAGACTGGATAACCTTTCCGATTATGGAGGGGGTTCTCCAAGGATCATTATTGGGACCATTATTATTTAATACTAGTAGGTACTTACGTAGGGTTCCCCCTCTTTATGGATAAGTTCTTCGTGTTCCAGCAGCAGCTCTACGGCCTCCACGAACTCGGAGTGGATGGCCTGCAACAGCGCGTCCTTGGTCTCCACGTCCATCACCACCAGCAGCTCGACCATCTCCAGGTTCTCTCCCTCGATGGCCAGCGTCAGGGCGCCGCGGCCCAGCGAGTCAAGGCAGTTCACGTCAATGGTCTTCTTGCGGTGGGCACGTTGCAGCATCCTATTAAATAGCACAAAATAAACTAAACCATAAATTCCACAGTGATGATTATTATGAAGTTGGCAAATACGAGTCCGTCGGGCCCAGAAAACGATCCAACAATTCAACATCTGCATCAATGTTAAATAGCTCTGTTGTATTAAGGTGTGTCATTGTTACATGGGTCTCGTAGCCAAGGAAAAAAGCATATTGTCTCGATTTTTGAAAAATGATATGAATTATATCATTCGAAGCGTTGAGCATATAAAAGAACAACTTCTCAACAATATTGAAAAAAAAATCGGAAAAGGCCTTCTTTACTCGGAAGATTTTTTCAATGTAGATGAGTGTTTCAGGCTGATAATTATTGCTTATAATAATTGTTATCTATTAAATTTTTCTGTTAGTAGATAAGTTTAAGCTGTAGTTGAACGAAAGGGTTCTTTAAAAAAATTGAATTTTTGGCAGATTTGTATGCAAAATAATTTAATTTTTGGTACAATTTACACCACGTATAGCCTTTTAATTTTTTTTGTAGTCGAAAAAAAAACCTTCGTTCAGGAACTGGTCAATGCTATTTTGAAGAAGTGTGTCAAATTTCAATGAGATTGGTGCATTCAGCATTGGTTTCTGAGAAATCGTACCTACCGACTTCAAAGATGGTGTTTCGAGATAAACGCGATTGAGGTTTCAAGTAGGAATAAAATGGAGAAAAAACTAAAATATTTAGAAAACGTGACCCTTAGAAAGTGAGAGAAACGAGAGCGAGAGAAGCGAGAGAGACGTACATATAAAACAATAGAACTGCGCGTCCCTCCCGGCCGTTCTTTCCCAAAGGGACGGGGGATTCCCAAAGGCTCTCCTCTCTCGTAGACTTTTACTCCGATTAACTCGAAACTTAAGGAGAATATTCTAGACATATTGTACTGTTAGTTAAAGAGAAAAAATGATTTTTCCAAATTTACGGACCCAAGGTTTTTAACCCCTTAATGTTTTTAAATTTTCGACCTATTTTAATTTTCAAGGGGAATTTTTACTCAAGTGTCTTTTTTATCATTAGCTTTATTCTGGAGGTCCTTAAAAGAGGAGAAAAATAGTTCTCCCCATGGCGTATATCATATTGCGTAAGTCATGCTGTGTGGAGGGTTTTTTTTATGAAAGGAAGGAGAGAAAGTTCTGACAAGGAAAAGGTATGAGGGATGGGAGTCAGTGTGTCCAGGAGTGACGAACGTATGAATCCATCCCTCCCATTGCGATGCTTCGAGAGGATGAGAGGTGAAAAGGTCAAAATGTCTCCCTCAACCAGGCTCTCCCTATCCGGCCTACCACGCAGTTGATGGGCAGATGCATCAACCGCCAAAAGCTGGACTTATCTCAACCCATGAACACGGGCACCCCTGCTAAGTCTATATACGTAGCGAATCACTTGGGGTGATCTATGGCAGAGTACGTTTATAAAATAAATATTAATATCCTTTTTTCGTCCAATATAAGAAAGATTCATTCTTGCACGATTCATTCGAGTGTTCGTTTTTTTGGCGCCCGTGTTATTTAAAAATACATATTTTTACCGTGTTGCTTTAGGTATGTCTAGTTACCTTCGGACACCTGCGATGTCACACCTCTCCACGGCCATCAGGTATTTTTTCTCCTCTAACGTGAGGGACTTCGGCAGGCTGGGCAACTCCATGGGCTTTTTAGGCCCATCCCGCCCCTAGAGGTGAACACAAACAATCTTTTTTATAAACACAGAACAGCTTCTGGTGAAACTGTTGAAAATTCGGACACTGCGGTGACCTTAACAGATCTAATCTAATTTCACAGAGATCAAGAAGTTAAAGCCAAAGAATTCTCCTCACGTATTTCCAATCAAGAATTCCTCAATGAACCCACCTTGGACCACTCTTATATTAGTTGTTGCTTTCTTTGTACGAATTTATTTGAAGTAAGATCGAACTGCTTCTGGTGAAGCTGTTGGAAATTCGAATAGTGGTGACCTTCTAAACCAGCTAGTTAAATATAAAGAATTCTTCTTCCGTATTTCCTAGAATTCCTCAAGGATCCCATCTTTGGCTGCTTTATATTGTTGTAGCTCCAAAAAGTTTTATTTTCTTGATTTTGAAGATCGCCCCCAAAAAAAGACAATATGTAAATACCATAATCAATAATCACCCATTTTTCGTAACGTTAATGTAATGCGTTCTGTTCTAAATAAATAAAGTAAAGTACCCGAAAAACTTCAGCTGTAAAGTCTGATGGTGTATTTATAGGGAAAACAATGAGTCTTAATAAATTTTGATTGGTCTCTGAAGGATGGTTTTAAACAAACATAAAGTATGCCCAGATTCAGATAAGCCATGGCTATTTTAAAGTTTGTATCTGGTGAATGGTGTGAATATTTTAAAGTTTATATCTCAGTCACACTCTTCATTTTGATTAGGTATCATATTACATGTCTGATGTGCGAGGATTTCAATTTGAAGCGTTAGCTATATTAGAACTAGGTATAGTTACACTATCTCTGCTGTAGGGTATAAGAAGTGTGTGTGAACAATAATTCAATGTTGGACATCATATATATGGCATACTCACCGCTTCAACGTCTTTCTTGTCATTCGCCATGGTTTCTCCCGTTTGCAAACTCTAGGAAGGCACCATTTGGCCGTGCCGGACTATCCTGGAATAAAACATCTACAAAATCATTCAAAATTAAGAAAACGTTGTTGGAATTGGTGAGTGGAATTCACCCCAACAAAATCGATATCTTTAGGACATCAACTGATGATCTTGCTAATAACCTCAGTCAACAAATCTTATTTCAGTTTCCCTTCAACGACTAAATGATGAAAGTCATCTTGATCCATATCTAACATCTAATCTAACACACTATATAAAGAGGAAAGATTTGTTTGTTTGTTTGTTTGTTTGTGTGTTTGTTTGCATCGAATAGGCTCCGAAACTACTGAACCGATTTGAAAAATTCTTTCACTGTTGGGAAGCTACACTATCCCCGGGTGACATAGGCTATATTATATTTTCAAAAAGTATTCTTTTATTTTAAAAATTTAATTTTAATGTCGCCGCTTGAAAAGGCTCTTTATTTGTATCTTGGTTTTAATCCTTATCAAAATAAATTACTTCATATTCAAGACAACTTCAATACCTTTATTTAACTTTTTGAAGTTTTCAATTCGGATATTTAATTAGAAAGATATCACGAGTTTAAAATTGTTAGTATTAGAAAAAAGTTTCGGCTACGGGCCGAGCGGGAGAGGAGTCAAGAAATGTAGTGCCAGGGGGGTTGGCGGGACGGGGGAGCGGGAGAGCGGTGGTGGGGAAGGTGGAAGTGGAACGCTGGAGGGGAACGCACGGGAAAGGACATGTGAGGAGTAACATTTTATTTATTTGAATATGGCATATATTATAAAAGAAAGTTAAAAAAAGTGCAGCTCGCAAAAACTCAGAAACGAGTCCCGGTTCGATCAAGGGAGTTATATGGTGTGGTAGATCTCTATCCCCCCTAGGGAATAAGGGTATCCGTTTTTACCTAAAGGGCGTGCTTTTAAAGATATAAGGGCTGAAAGTTTCGCCCTCTTGAAATTTCTAGAACAGTCTTCCGGAAAGTTCTAGAAGGTTCCATAGAGCTGTAGAAAGTTGTGGAAGGATTGGCGGAGTATGTCGTGGAATGATCAGGAATAGGGAATCGGGAACATCATTGTGCAACATTCCAGAACACTATCTTATTGTCCTGAGCGAAGCCGGGTAACCCAGCTAGTTTATTTATATTGTCGGTAATGCGCACCAATTTATCCATTGTTCACGAGCCACAGTATGGTACAAGCATTTCATATTGCTTCGGAAACATTACGATACGACGATCTGAGATCTAACCCCAAGCCAAGCAATATGAAAAGAAGTTTCTAAAAATTAAAAATTCTTGACGAATAATCATAATAAAAAGAGCCCTGTACGCCTCTTAGCCATTTTTTTCATTCTTTCGAATTTTCACCGGATTGTGTGTACCAAGGCCTGAGGGTTGTGCATCCCTGTTGTAGATAATATGCCTACCAGACTAATAATGGTCATTTTCCAATAATTTAGGCAGTCCACCATATTGTATGGAATGCATATCGACCTCAAACTTGACGAGGACCAGGGCTGAACTTCATTTATAATTTTGAACGGTACGTTACCGGGCTACCAGTTTTGACAGGATCATCAGTTTACCCGAAGTAATTGTAGCTTATCTTAGATTTCACATCGTAAATAGTTTCAGATTGTGTACCTACTTAGCAAGTTTCAAGTATCTTTATGCATAATATATATGCAGCCTGTGTTTACAAATTATGAAGTCACTGGTGCTTGAAAAGATTAAGGAAAACATTCGATTAAACGCTCAGGAAACATGTCGGACATTCCGAGGAGTAATCCCGCAATTCCATCGAACAAGCGAAGGGCTTCTCTACAATGCTCGTCTGCGTACTTAACTGCCTCAATAAGCTGCACTCGCACTAATATGTAGGTACCTACCATTCTTACTAATGTCTGTTGACAGTCCACCTAACTACCTGGCCTAGCTACACAATATACAGTGTACAACTAGCACAGGTATTTAGCTGAATAGGGCACTGGTGCATGCTGCACTGGTTGGTCAAGGTGAGACGATTATGCAACACATACTAACATGATTAAATTGCCAATTGGGACCACTCAATGAGAGCATGCTAAACACAATACTGATGCTCTTATCCTACTTACAAAACAGGACATTACTAGCCACCCTAAGAGGCCCAAGATACCCAAGAGATCGAACAGAAGCATTTTTTAAAAGATTCATAACTTCGATCACCCACCAAGACCTTACCAGCTACACCTACTGAAGAAAAAAACCCATTTAGACAACAACTGTCATTGCCATCGTACTAAATGCACATAAAATAGGTACGTAACGATTGCCTATTGATTCTTCCTTTGGTTAAATTACACCATAACGAAATGAAAAAAAATATTGCAAAATGTGCAGTGATTTTTCCACTTGTTCATGTGATTCTTACAATAATGAAAATGATTTCCCACTTCAGTGATTCGGTATAAACCATTAATAAAACAAGCTGAAGATGGTACACACTTTTGAATTTTGTTTTATTTTTTGGAAAAACATCCAGATAATATTATAATGAGAAAAATTGAAAAAAACCCACACGCTTCTGTTCTTCAACGTGAATGTTTTGCCGATATGGCGGTTTGTCGAACTTTAACATCTGTTAAGATTTCTGTAAAATGTTTACAAACTGTTGACACATTTTTTAAAAATGAATGTTTCATTGATTTTTTTATAGTGTTGAAGGTTTTTTCGTATGAAATTACCTACTTAATAAAGTACATAATAATTGAAGAAAAAAAAACATTTTTTTTTCATTAAAAGTGTATTTTTTTGCTCCGTTTAGTAAACTGGCTCTTTCATGCCACTTCTCCCCTACCTATTTAGGACATGACAATCAAATTGAGAGCGGGCGATCACTAGTTGCGGGTAATCATGGAACGACTACAGACTATGTTTTTAGTGCCATATGAATATAATGTCTCTGAAATAATTATAATCAAAAGGCATTAAAAAACCAGGAAAACTTTACACATAAAAATTCGGGTCGATTTACATGATGTATGCCCCACATTATTTAATACCTTTCCTCTTGAAATAAAAACAATCACAAAAATGATCGGATATGGATTATGGACACGGAATGGAAGAATATAGGTACAATTTTGCAACATAACAAAGATTAAACCTTATGTTGTGTTTTCTTCTAGATATTGCTTTATAATTTTCCTCTCGTAATATATTAACCCGTCGAATGGCAGGAGACCATATTTGTCCCAACGCACATAGGTCTCGTATAAAACGCTGTAACTCCCTTACTATCATAGTGAGAAATATGTTCTAAATAGTGTTAGAAAGGGAAAATACCATGCTTTATATTCCAATCTAAAAAATAGCCACCAAAAAGTATTATTGAAAAAAAAAATTGAAACTTCGGGAATTTTTTATAAATTATTTTTACATAGAGCTACAAAAATAAAGATTAAAATATGTGTTTGTTAAACGTTTGTCTAATTAAATATGTATGTGTTTTTATTATTTTTATTATCAGTAACTTTAGTTAGAAAAAAAGTAAAGTGAGCCATTTTTAAAACTTTTTATGTTTGTATGCAAAATTTTTATAATTAAAAAAAATATATGTTTGTTTCGAATTACCTATATAATTTGAAAGCGTATTTCATCACCTTTCTAATACAGTTTTTAGTTTTTGAATGTGCTCAGAAACATTCCAAATATTTGCATTTTATTGTAAAGCGAAAATATTTTGACCATCTGCAAAAAATGCCAAATTTTTGAAGGGCATACTTACTAAAAAATGAACATCTGGAAAAAAAACTCGACCTAATTTATAACTTAAAAAATCAAAACCATGTGCGAGTGCAACGTGACCTTAGAACGGGGTACCCCAGTAAGTTCACATTCTTTTCGACTTGCGTTTTTTTGTACTTTTCGCTCCGTGTTGCGAATAATGTTACTTATATTAATTTATAAGTAAGTAGGTATTTAAGAAGGTAACTACTTACAAATCTTAAAATTTCGGAGGTATTGTATTTTTTTTGTTTTATTAACCCCTCAGGTCTCGACCATATTCTGTCAATAGGTCAGATTTTTTTTGCTTTTCATTAAAATCCAAATAAATTGAATATTTGTGAACGTATCGGCACTTTGAAAGGTGATGAAATACGTTTTTTTTCTTTATTCATCATATTTCTTTTTGTACAGTTTTTACATGTGATTCGACTACCACGCTAGGCACATGCCCGCATTATAATAGTCGATTTATATTTTTAAATGTTTATTATTGTAAATAATAACGTAATGTTTTAAATATAAAAATTTTCAATGCAAACTTTAAAAAGTTTTAAAAATGGCATACCTTACGTTTTTTTCTAGTGTCTATTGTATACCTACTGCAATTTGGCTTATTTTTTTGTAAAATTATGATTATTTGTGCTTTAAACCGCTTACTCATTAATACGGAATATTTTTTATTCAAACAGTTAGATTTAACTTTATTATCACGAAAAGTGAGTATTTATGTCGCGGGAGATAAAAAAACATGCAAAAAATATGCATTTAACATTTTAATTTTGTATAAATTATTTCGCTTACGCGGTAACGCCATTTTGTATTTACCGTTTTTATTTCATAGACAATCAATCATAATTACACAAACCCGCTAGACAAACCCTGCTTTGCCAAACAAAGCATTCAAAATCTGGGATGTTTTTTTAAATTATGATGACATGCAGCTTTCGTAGTTTCCTCAACCTAAAAAAGGAATATTTCGTATTATCCGTGCATCAAACTTCGACAACACGAACGTTCCGTATTATCCGTGAGGTGGAATAAATGCATATTTACCAAAAAATGAAACATAAAAATAATAATTGAAGTAGGTATGTGAAAAACTAACATTTTATTTTTATATTATAATAATAATAATAATAATAATAAGCCTTTTATTCTGGTCTTCGGTCAGGTATACTAAGCATGTTCTTGTTTGTTTATAATAAATCCCGAAGCTCAGTTTGCCTCTTGGCATAGGCCTCCTCTAATATTTTCCACTGGGACCTGTCATGCGCAACTCTTCTCCATTGATTTCCAGCCGTGAGTTTTAGGTCGTCTTCCCATCTTATTTGTTGACGTCCTCTACTTCTCTTGCCATCTCTTGGATACCATTCAGTGACATTTTTACACCATTTGTCTTGTGGATCGCGGATCATGTGACCTGTCCATCTCCACTTTTGTTGGTCTATTCTGGCAATTAAATCGGCAACTTTGGTTTTCTCCCTTATTGTGCTGCATCTCACTCTGTCCTGTTTCCTTATTCCTGTCAGACTTCTCTCCATGGCTCTCTGGCAGCGTTCCAACTTGTCTCTGTGTCGTTTGGTGAGTGCCCAAGTTTCACATCCATAGGTGATGACTGGAAGTATGCATGTGTTGAAGACTTTCCTTTTTATTTGCATACTTAGCTCATTGGATTTCAAGATTTCTTTCAAAGACCAGTATTTCTTCCATCCATTTGCTACTCTTCGCTCGATTTCTTTAGTGGTTTGATCTTTATGAGATATTATCTGTCCTAAATAGATGTAATCTGACACATATTCGAGTGGTTGATTGTCAATTAGTATAGTTACTGGTTTAGAGTTTGTAAGCAATTTTGTTTTATCTTTGTTCATGCATAGGCCGACTTTCGCGCTTTCGTCAGTTAGCGATTCTATCATTTTCTTTAGGTGTGATGGGTTTTCCTCAAATAGTACTATATCGTCTGCAAATCTTAGGTGGTTCAGTTTTACACCTTGCACGTTGATACCATATTTTTCCCAATCTAGTTTGCGGAAGATACTTTCCAGAGCAGCCGAGAACAATTTTGGTGATAAAGGGTCTCCCTGTCTTACACCTCTCTCAATCTTGAACTTTTTTCCCAAGGTTTCTAGTTGGATCCTCGCTTCGCAATTCGAGTATATCTTTTTTATAATATTGATGTAGTTTGAAGGTATCCCTTGCTGTTCAAGACTATCCCATATGGCTGTGTGTCTTATGCTGTCGAAAGCTTTGGAGTAATCAATGAATGCCATGTATAGTTTCTTATTATACTCGTTATATTTTTCTACTATTTGTTTCACTGTGTGTATGTGGTCTAGGGTAGAGTATTTTTGTCTAAAGCCGGCTTGCTCCCGTGGTTGGTTTTCGTCTAGCTTTTTACTTATTCTTTCCAGGATAACTTTAGAAAATACTTTGTAGATATTTGACATCAAACTTATAGGTCTGTAGTTCCCGATATCTTCTTTTTGTCCTTTCTTAAATATAAGAATAATGTTTGATGTTTTCCACTGTGTAGGGATTAGACCAGTTATTAGTATTTCATTGAATATTGAAGTGAGTATTGGTAGTAGTTCTTCCAAGGTGCCTTTAAGAAGTTCGTTTGTCACTTTGTCTGGACCTGGAGCTTTTTCCATCTTCTGACTGTATATGGCTTTTTCTACTTCTCTGGAAAGTATTTTCGGTTCAGTTATAACGTTTTTCTGCTCTTTATTGACGTCTGTCCTCGGATCGTGTTTTTGTTTGTTGTCTGGGCTTGAATAGAGGTCCTGGTAAAATTTTGTGGCTATTTCATTAATGTTTTGTCTATTTGAAGAAGTAGTCCCCTTTTTGTTTAGTTTTGATATCCATTCTTTATTTGATTCTTTCAATTCTTTAAGCGCTTTTTTAACTCCTCCTGTTTTCGCTATATGCTTTTCTAATGTTTGCAGCCTCTTGATCTTCCTATCTTTTCTGATGTTCTCTCTGATTTCCTTACTTAGTTTCGTTATAGTTTTTATGTTATCTTTTTTAGGATGTTTTGAAAGTAGATTCCGTCTTTCTTCTATAAGTTGCAGCGTTGTATCACTTAGTTTGTACTTGTTTCTACTGCTATTCTCTGTTTTTACTTTAGTTAGTAGATTTTCTAGCTTTCCATATTTCGTATGAACATCAATGTTTTTCGTAGTTAATTCATCAGCTGATTCAATTAGAGATTGTTTTATTTTCTTTAGGGTTTCTTCGCTGTGGTGATTTGTAGAGTATGAAGCGAATTTTTTCCTAGAATTCTTTAGTGGTTCTATTCTTATGTTGCTTCTTACCATACGATGATCTGTATTGAAATTGAGTTTAGTTAAGACCGACGTATCCGTGAAGGCTTTTGGGTAGTTTGTTGTTATGTAGTCAATTTCGTTTTTGGTGTTGCCGTCAGGGGAGATCCATGTCCACTTCTTATTTTGGTTTTTCATAAATAAACTGTTCAAGAGCGTTAGGTTGTGTTGTAATAAGAATTCAACCAAAAATTCACCATGTGGACTTCTTCTACCTTGGCCAAACTTTCCCAATACATATTCTTCCTTGCATTGCTTCGCCCCGACTTGAGCATTAAAGTCGCCCATTAGAATAATATGGTTGTTTTGATACCTTGTTAATGCTTGTGTTAATTCTTTATAGAAAAGTTTGATTTCTGTTTTTGTTGCTTTTTCTGTTGGGGCATAAATTTGTATAACAGACCATACTTTTTGGTATCCCGGTATGTCAATGTTAAGAATGGCTATTCGATCAGAGATTCCAATTAGGTCTTGTATGTTTTGTTTCATTGACCGTTTGATTATGAATCCTACTCCTCTTTCGCCGGCTGTTTCGCCTTTGTGGAATAGTATGTAGTCATCCCGTTCCTCAATCTTTTCTCCTAGTCTTCGCATCTCACTAATGCCCAGGATGTCCCATTTTATTTCTTCGAGAGCTTTTTCAAGCTCATGTAGGCTTTCTTCGGTTCTAAGAGTTCTCGTATTTAAAGTTGCAATGTTGAGTATTTTGTTTCTTCTTGTTGTTAGAGGGTGATGGTCTATAACTCCCGCGGGGACCAGCCGAATTGGGAGACTTTTTGTTAGTTCGATTTGCTTGTTAATTTTAGTTGGTATTAATATTGTTTGTTCCCGATTTTTCGGGAAAATTATTAGTTTTTTGGAGCATTTAGTTGTTGTGAGTCAGAACTTGACCGGTTGTAATAGTTTAGTATGTTAGGTCTGGTGATCTCTTTCATGCTAGTTTTGGGTAGAGGTTGTGAAGGATTGCTTAATATTTTGTTTGTATTTACTTTCTTCTGTTCTGATGACTTAGGAGAATCCGAAGTTCCTTTTTTTCTCTTTTCGCTAATGTTTTCCTTCGGTTTTAACACTATCAGTTTGTCATATTTTAAGTAAGCAATGTTTCCCTTCTGTATTTCATCTTCTAGTTGAGGTTGGAGCTGTTTTCGTTTTTCCAGGATTTTATATTACTGCTACTTATTAACTACTTATTTGAACAACATATTGTCAATAATCAACACATTATAAAGAAGGACCTCATTATTTGAGTATTTTAATTGCGTTTACAATCACAGCATTCTTATTACACGTGTTAAATTAAATAAATAAAAAAAACAACAACTGAAGTATGTGAAAAAATAATATATATATTTTTAATATAACTGCTATAAAACATAAAAAAAAATATAAAAATTAACAAACATGTCAACTAGGTACTTCTTGAAACAAAATATTGTCAATTATAAACACTTACTTTACAAAGGAAGGACCTCATTAATTGAGTATTTTCATTTTAATTGTGTAAACAGTCAAAACATTCTTAACCCTTCGAATAATAAGAAAATAATATCTGTAACCTTTTGCCTGTCAAGGTTCGCGCGCAAAATTCCTGGTTCTTGCCATGCATCTTAAATTTTCCTATTTATGGGTTATTTTTTAACCCTTTTGCCAAAACAAAAATTGTTCTAAAATCTAGATAAAATAATCTTTCCGATATGTTTATTAGAAATCAACTTTTTTTTTTCTAAATATTAAAATTTTGATATTGGAAATGTAAATTAGCTAAAAAATGTATACCTGCGAATATTGGAATTAAAGTACTTAAAATAGAATAAACTTAAAATTTTAAATACAGATTCCTTTTTTTAACAAAATTTGTAATAAAAGTGTCACCTCACTTTTTATCACTTTCATACAATTTTTTTTTTTAAATTAAATGTTTGTTACGTCAAAAATTGGCTCGAAATAAAACTGTCACTTATGATCGGGTTTGTAAAATATCTCAACAACATAGCTCATATAATCCTAATACAATGAGAAGCATTATTTCTTTGGCTCTCTAACTTAAAAGAAATCATAAATATTCGCATGACAGGAAGAGAGATATATAACTTTTAATAATGCACGGTCGCTCTGGGACAATCTGGGTCTCTTGTTATTATAACGGCATATGATGTTTTGGGACAACTTGGGTCTCCTGTGATTAGAAGGGTTAAGACTAGAAAAAAAACAAAGGCTACCGTCTAACTGTGCCAGTGTCATTTCATTCCTCTTTACAAAATTATTCATTTTAAATAGATAATAGCTTTATAATTTTATTGTATATTAGTGTAATATAGTTTTAACTTGTATATTTGTTTTCACAGTAAGTATTTGTGTTGTGTAATTG
Source organism: Limnephilus lunatus (assembly GCA_917563855.2). NCBI lineage: Eukaryota > Metazoa > Arthropoda > Insecta > Trichoptera > Limnephilidae > Limnephilus > Limnephilus lunatus. Next base: position 13,818,014 of record OU830597.1, on the reverse strand, counting down.
GTTCTTCGGAGCAGTAAAGGTAAGATTTTTTTTTGTTTTGTGTCATTTAGATTTGTTGAAAAATGGTCCAAGAAAAACCACCTGATCCCCCAGATGATGGTGGTTTGCTATCTGAATCCTCGGGTGTTACGAAAAAAATGATCGCTGTTAATATTCCGAAGGCTTCGGACTTCGTAACGATCACGTCCAAAAAAAGAAAAATTGCTAAACCAACTGATAATAGAAATGCAACAGATTTTGAACAGATACATCTTAAAATACCCTCCACGCAAAACGACTCCCTTCAAAATAATTCTTCTGTTTTACAGGATGTAATTCCGTGCACTTCTTCTTCGATTTCAAACCCAAGTCCACCTAACCCTTCCACCACACTCACTACAGCCGCCCCACTGGTACCCTCTACTCCTTTGTCACGTTTATATAATAATCTGGATAGACCTCCTTACATAACACACGTGACTAAAATTTCAAAGGATGAAAAACAAACAAATTTATATGATGTGGACTTTGGACATTTTATGTTTAAAAATAAAATCCATCCTGTCTGGAATGGAGTTAAATCTGTTGGCCGTAACCGTCTTTCTGTTGAATTCAGGACAGCGGCTGAGGCCAATAGCTTTGTAAAATCTGATGTTGCCAAAAAAAACTCGTACAACGTTTTTATACCTACATATCAGGTTACAAGGCTAGGTGTCACAAAAGGGATCCCACCGCACGGTCGATAGAGGACATCCTGGAGAACATTACTGTTCCTCAAGGTTTCGGAAAAGTTTTAAAAGCGCGTCGTCTAAATTACAGGTTTAATACGGGAAACTCTGTAGAATGGAGACCCTCCCAATCCGTTGTCCTAACCTTTGACAGCAAAGACCTTCCACAAAATGTTACTATGTTTAACGTCTCTCTACCAGTAGAGCTATATGTGTTCCCAACTGTGCAGTGCTACAAGTGCTGCAGATTTGGACACACAAAGAACCTCTGCAGATCAGAACCCCGTTGCTTCAAGTGCAGTTCATCCCATAGTGGCGATTCCTGCGATAAAACTGAGGAAAATTATAAATGTTTAAACTGCTCCGGAATTCACATGTCCATCAGCAAAACTTGCCCTGAGCTGTCAAGGCAGCGCAATATTAAACACACATTGGCTGAGAAGAGCATTTCTTATGCGGAAGCATCAAGAATGTTTAACAAATCCATTCCATCTTATTCTGAAGTAACTTCGAAAAATTCTAAAAATTCCACCCCTTCTCAACCTTCATCTTCTTCATTTAGAAAAAACTGTTGAAAAGGTTGTGAAACCTAGAATTCTAACAAAAAAAAATAATACTAATCACGAATCCCTTCTGTGGTTCCCTAATGGACAACTTCCTTCCAGTTCAAATTTCAATACTTACCTAAAGTCATCTAGTAAAGAACAAAATTATAATATAGACCTTAACTCTACACTAATCACCTCATTTTTACATATTTTACAAACTTCAAATAAAAACAACATTCAAATACCGTCCCACGTTGCTAAACAAATTACTAATATTATCAACTCAACTAGAAATGGCTCCTCTGATGAGGATTCTTCAGTGGAATTGTCATAGTCTTAGAAATAAGTCTGACGAATTTTGTATAGCCATTTTTGAATCCCTCAAATACATTGACAATGATCACATTGGAAACTTTTTAATTCTCTCAGATTCCCTGAGTGCACTTCAAAAATTGAACTCTTCCCCCTTCCATTACCCAGAAGACGATTTCTGTGTTGGAATCCGCACTTTAATTTATAAATTAACCGACTCTGGCAAAGAAATCGTGTTGGCTTGGATACCTAGTCACTGCGGTATCCCTGGAAATGAAAAAGCCGATTCATTGGCGAAAGATGCCATTATTTCGGGGGATATAAAAAATATAAAAAACAATATATATAAAACAATCTAAAATCTATTTTTTAAACCCCGATGACATTTTCATTAAATTGAAAGAAAACATGATTTCCACATGGCAGAATCATTGGGATGAGTCTAGTAAAACAAAAGGATATAACTTTTTCATAATTCAGCCATCGATTCCTTCAAAACCGTGGTTTTCTAGACTCTCTTTGAACAAATTCTCAACATCCTCGATTTGCCGCATGCGGATAGGGCATTGCTGCCACAATGTTCACTTGACAAATATTCATGTTAAGAATTCTGCGATGTGTGAATGTCGTCTTGGTGAAGAGGACCTCAATCATATTTTTTTCAGTTGCCCTATAAATAATTCATACATAAATTTCATCCCTCACCTTATCAGTACGGGCATAATGCCTCCCTACAACATTGCATGTCTGTTATCTTCTCAAAACAAACGCGTTTATAGAGTATTGGCTAATTTCCTGAATATTAACAGCATCAATTTGTAATTGTAAGTTTAGTTTAACATTTTTCATTATTTAGTTTATTTTTTATGTATAATAAATTACATAAGCATATTTATTATTTTCCTGTTACTTCCACTTGTTATACATGTACATAATTAAAATCCGTGTTGTAAGAATTTAGCGTATTATTATTATTATTTGTATAGTATTATTATATAATGTAGATATGTTCTTGATACCAAAATTGTAAATATTGACCAAAAATACACTCACAAAATTACACACAAAAATCATTCACTTGACACTGGCCAGAACACTCCTTTGGGGTGAAAAGCCATTAAAAAAAATAAAAATTCTTAAGACTAAATTTAACATTTTAATACATGATTACCTAATTAATAACCAGTATTTATTTATAAGTTTTAACATAGAAATACAAGAAAGGCAAACACCGTTCTTAATATAAATTAATCCGTCTCAACAAAGGTTACTATAATTAGTTCGTACATCAATTAAGTACTTAATTTAAAAATCAGTTCTCTAATAAAATAAAAAGAAATATTATTAGATTGTTAATTAACTTTAGTATTCGTAATTAAAAGGACTAATATTTTACGCAAAAACGGATAGTTTTTCTACATTTTTAACAAGCGGTTGCTCTCACGATCTGTGTAGGGTGTAGGTGATCGATCAATTAAGTCGATATCATCAGATATCATACGTCAATGGAGTAGGTATACATATTTGTCCAGCGGCACTAAAAAGCTGATCGCTTGGAATACTAGTGGGCGTAGCAGAAAAATACTTTAAGATCGCTTTTCTCAGGATAAGATATGGACTGCTGTAACTCACAACACAATCACGCCAGACCGGCCGCCGAACACCCGAATTCAGCCGAACGCAGAGTTTCGGTGCGGCTGAAACCGAAACTGATGCCGAAACTATTTTTTTTTGCCGAAACTTGTCGAAACCGAAACTGAAACCCAACCTTCGGTCGGTCACTAGTTTTTTCTAACTAAAGTTACTGGTAAAGGAAAAAAAAACGTACACATATTTTATTAGACAAATATTATACACTTTATAACTATCTCACTTTTTTGACGTTTCATGTAAAAATAATTTTAATATTTATTTCAAACTTTTTTAATTTTTTTAAATTGTGGTTGGAAACTTTGGTTTCATGAAGGTGTACATTTTAATTATTTTCTGGTTAACTTTTAGATCTGAGTACTCAGTACATAGCGTGGTATTTTCTATTTCTAATTCTATTTTTTAGATCATATATCTCAATATGATAGTAAGGGAGGTGCAATGATTTCTATGAGATTAATATGAGTTTTAATTAATGAAGACAATATTAGCGAAACTCAATCGAAAATCTGAAACAGAAAAATCAGAAAAAGATACGGTCACATCGGGGACTCGAACCCAGGACCTATGACTTGCCGGGTGAGTGCTCTTCCAACTGAGCTAATGTGTCTCTAACCGTTCAACCGTTGAACTAATGTGTCCCTATCTCAATTGTCTTCATTGATTAAAAATTACAATTTGAGGATTACAGTTTGAATTTTTTTTCTCAATTTCCAATTTTCTCCGGAAAAAAATTTACGCCATCGTACCTACATTTTTCGAACAATTTTAAGATTGTCTAATTTTTCCGGAAGAAAGTTTTCAGAAAAATTTCCCAAGGTGGAAAATTTAAAAACTTCACATAAAAATTTATCTAGAAGAAATTTCCAGATTCCAGAAACATTTATCCAGAATAAATTATTCGGAAAAATAAAATTTTGTAGGATAAAAATTTTTCCATCATGAAAAGTTTCCTAACTTCAAATGACATTCGTACGACGATATTCCTGTCTCAGTTATTTTGTCCCGGTAACTTTTCTGCTACTGGATTGCTCGATATTATTTTTTCCAAGGAAACGGCTATTTTTTAAATCGGTTCCTTTTGGGTTTTACAAAATTTGAAAATTTAAGCTGTGGCCATGAAAAAAAATGTATCTAAAATGTATAAATTTATCTAAAACTAAATGCATCTAAAATGATATCTTATTTATCAATGGACATCTTAGAGCTCTCAAACCGATTTTGTTAAAAATTACTACAGGGGAGGTTAAGGGGGAGAAAAAAAGAAATTCTGATGGGCAATACATTTCTTAGTAGGGGTTTTTTAGTTAGTACAAATTAGTTTTTATTCGTTAAGTGGATTTCAAATGAACGAAGTTATAGGTACATAAATTATGTAGGTATTCACAAATGCTTTTATTTGGATATAAAAATCAGAAGGTACCCACGGTAAAGGGTGTGATTAACCCCCCCCCCCCTACGAAGTAATAGTAAAACCTTCACTTGGTTTCCAAATGCTGCTACATTGCTACAGCTACCCTGTTACACCTACAGGCGCAACCCCGCCCGGCCTTTAAAAAGCTCGTAGCTCGCCCGTTCTCGCGTCTCTCCCCTGCATTTCTTTTGAAGCGCCTTCTCAACCCCATCACGTAATACTTTTATGCAAACGTGACGAGATGCTCTTAATTAATCAATTGTAATTAACCCCACAACGTTGTGTACTTTTTTGTTTGAGTGGTTTGGTATAGTTAATCCAATTTAATTAATAATTTATTTGTGGTAAACCCTTGTTCTTTTAGGTATGGCGTGTTACAATTTGCAAGGCTTCGAATAACAATGACTGAGTTTGACTAGCTTGAAAAATAACTAATTTTCTATCTATATTCATCCAGCTTCCTCCCCTAGCACCTGTTATACGCCTACGCTCATCGACGACTATTTTTATTGAAGTAATCTGCATTTTCCCTCCTAGCATCTAGCATATAAATTTACATTCAAACGGCGAATTGAGAAGATCCTACCTTTCGATGCGATGTCACGTACTCTCTGCAGCTCTATAGAATGCTATCATGAAAATAATTTGACATTTATGTACATTCTAACAAAAGATTTACACTCAAAGCAGTACGGAGTGCAATAATTCTACACTTACAATGCTAGATGCAGTTTGTTAGTTAGCTAGCTTGTTTTATTTTGTTAATTTGATTCTACGGGTAGGTATTTTGGATTAACATGAGACAGAACATGTGCTGTTTAAATAATTGGACTCCTCCATAGCCCAACTGATAAGGTGATGGTCATAGACCGCCGAATCAGCTTCCAATTCCAACGCCTCCGGAGAATGTTAAGGTCGCAAGCGACGAATGAAAATCGACATGTTTTGCCTTCTGTCGGGAAAGGGTTTGATGTGTGTTTCTGGATCATAGAGTGGTAATGGGAATATTATCGACCAATAAGCCGCCAAATTATAAATATGTTGATGATGATGGTGAGAGGTCATCTCATACCGTTTGATATGAGGGTCTGCTCCGATTAATGGTGTGATAGCCGATGTCAGGAACTGTTCAGGAAATGTGTGGGTGGCACGAGGTTTTGGATCGTGACATCCTACTCTGGATTGATGATGATGGTGATGATTTTGAAGTTCTTCAGCATGCCGATGACTTGAGTTCCATTAACTCCTAAAGCACCGGCATAAACATTAAACCGAAGTTGATTAGACAATCGGCAATGTCAGGAGATCGGTGGGGCCGCTCTCTCCTCTGATCTGGCGATGTATGAATTTAATTAAGGAAGATTTTGATGTCACCGATCCTCGCCTTGGCAGTCACTCATGTCCCCAATAGTCCCGTTCTCCGTCCAGCACGCCGCCTCGAACCAGTAGAAATAATGATTACGTTTTTCCTAGGCACGCTACAAAACATGCGCCAGCCTGCAATCGCGATGGTCATCGGTATTTGATTTGAATGAAAAATACGTCCTCTCGCATAACATACACAAGCGTAACTTGGGACCTTCCCCTATATGTGTTACGGGCATATGCTCTACGATAGGCGTACCTCAAGCTCAAACTCAAATATCAGCTCAAAGAAGGAAGGTCAAACTCGGCGTCCAGGGTGCTGGGTCCAAGAATGAAAGGCACCAGGTCGTGAATCTGGCTTCCCTCCCTTCTATTTCCCCGGCTGTCCTTTCGTCCAGAGTACATTCCCACCCTGATGCTGGATGATCCCTATTCCTATTGTGAGGGAGTTAAGAGAACTTTTGCTACTTATGTAGGTGGATATAACGCATTACGCTTAAAATATGAATACCTACTGACGGCTTCATTCAACCGACAATGTGAAAGTTTTTGCTAAATCGAATATCAAATGAAATATACCTACCTAAGCGTAAACCAAAAGTAGTTAAGAAAACTTATCCGGATTCCAACAAAGAACCGCCGATCGGTTGCCAAACGATTCCATATGTCATGTTCCCTTCGTTCCGCCGACAAGGCAGACCCCACACGAGCGTAACCTAAAAGGTAGTGAAGCCCACGCAAATTTCGTCACTTCGTTTCCCCCATGACGAAGGTAGTCCGGCCAGATCGTAATCTTCGTCCTGCATCAAATTGACCTCCCGCGACGACAACTTTTATCCGCTGGTACCTCGGAGCGGCGGTAGAGGGAGGAGGAAATGGGTGCACGTCCTTTGTTCTCCTGAAGTCCCCCAATGCCTTAGTGACGTACATACGTCGACATCATGAAATGGCTCCGGCCACGCTTCCAATCCAGTCTAGAGCGGGTACGAGATCCACGTTACCGAGAAGTGATCACAAGGGATTCCAATTTGCTCGGACCAGACACGACCATCGCTTACTTCGCCTCCACATTAGAAAAATAGTGTAAGCCCACCTGCATTTCGATCACATCGCCCCCGATAAAGTCGCGTGAGATACTTCCTCATGGTGAAATAGGAAAGCCGGACCCGTTAATCCATTCGACAACCGCCGTCCATTCTCGAGTCGTAACCCGCTCAATTAAGTTTGAAGAAAAAGAGTTTGTTAATTAAGTAGGTGGATATAGCGCATTACGCTTAAAATATGAATACCTACCGACGGCTTCATTCAACCGACAATATGAAAGTTTTTTGCTAAGTCGAAAGAAATATACCTAACCGTGAACCAAAGGTGATTATATGATAAGATATCGAACCAAGTTTATGCAAAGTCCTATGTAAGAGACTTGTTGTGATACCTAAAATTTGGAATAAGGTGTGGGAAATTTTTGGAATGGGAATTCAATTATGTCAGATTTTGTTAGTAATCAAAAATGCCCATGCTACGCACCCTTCATAAACCGTTATATTACCCAATGCTTTTTCAAAAAAAAACCTTCCTGAATAATAGTCCCCTAGCTACGTTTAAAAATATTATTACGAAACTCGTAAATAATAATTATCACCTCAAAGGCGCTTTACAAATTAATTTATACCTACATTCTATACCTATGTATTTTGGTACCCGTTATGTATTGGAGAATACCCAGTAACCTAATTTTCTAGATCACCAACAAAGCACTTTTAAAGGGTTTTATTATTGTTTTGTGGTTTCAAAATCCCGTCTTTTAAATGAAGTCTCTCGTCTAAGATTTATTGCCCGAAAGCGCACTTTGTGCTTCAAATGCTATTTTAGTCCATTGAACCCCAAATTATTATTTTTACAACGGTCTCGTCTCAAGAATAACTTCACCCAACAAAGGTACTTGCTAGCCGGTCAACCCGGAAACGTGCAAAGCTCCGCTCGACTTAAAAAAAAGGTCCTAGATTCCTAAGGCTTGTATATAAACCCTAATTGACTCTTTCCTGCAAGGCCCGTACTAAATATGTTAATAATTTTATACAAACTTACCAAATTCGCCTTGTTGCACAAAATAATTTCACAAATCAATTCACTACAATAATATTTAATTCAAACAAGCACTTATAAACCACAACCCGTCATGCAGTTATTTATTCCAAGATGCAGCCGTCAAACACAATTCTCGCGTAGATTTCTTTTTTTAAATTTCACCCTGACCCTGATAGACGCCCCGAAAGTACGTCCCGACCGCCTCAATTTACAAATTATATTATTTAACTTCACCGATATGAACTCGCAAGCCTCGATCTCTGACTTCCCTATTCGCGTGGACTCTTTTTGTTTAATAAAACGGAATTTCCTTTGTTTAATTAAAATGATTTAGAAGCACCGAGCTGGTCTCCTCGCGACTCTCAGAACTTGACGATCTTAATTCTCAACAGGATCTCTCCCTGACTGTCCTCTAACACTTCCCTGCCCCGACTTCCTTTATTATTATATATAACTATCTGAATTATTCCCGGTTTACGCGCACCAAATTATTATTCTCCCGTTTATCAAAACTCGATGATTTTTATCCCGTCTGCGCGGCCCTAGGTTCCTTCCCTGACTGTCCTCTAACACTCCTCTACCCCGACTCCCACCCATCTCCTTGTGTGGTTTCAATAATTTATTAGTCACTTTTTTTCAAATCTTAAGTGATAAGCACATCTCCCAATATGCATATCTCAATCGTTTAATCGTGTTCTGTCACATAATAACTATTATTTCAGAGAATTTTGTGTAGAAACCATGTTCGTTATTTTTTGTGGTGTAAACTAATTTCGTCTGCGCCGGAGTCATAAACTATCCCAATAACGCTTAAAAGAAGAGCTCAGTGGCGTACTTCAATTCACTACACATCCTAATTACTTGCGTCGACTTTATTGGTTATATAATAACATTATATAAGCATTGTCTGTACACGTTTTCGTTCTTTCTGCGTGCGTCACTATTTAACGAATTCTGCAATCTTATTTTGACAAATATGTTAAATATTTTAACCCCTAATCGGCGCGTCGCGCTAGTATATTTAAATACACCAACGAGCAATCCTTATTGACTAATTTTCAATTTTCCTACTGCCATAGAAAATTCACCAGATAATTGTTTCGTAAATCCAATCTGCTCGCGTTAAAGTCAGTCACCACTCGGGCAAATATCCATCGGCCGCCCCTGACTTGATAATGAACCTGAAATATCCATTAGGATTCCTCCTCCAACCAAAGTATTTTGGCACACGTGTTTTTCCTAGTAATGGCCCGGTTTCATAAATCACCCTTAAGAGTTGGAACAGAGAATTGTATTCTGAAACCATACCCTGTTACAAAATTAAATATATTTCTAAATCGATCTCTTAATTTTAAAAGAATTATTTCGTAGGCCCAAAGGCGAGATCATCACAGTCTCCCCTTTATGGAAAAAAATAGTGGAGGTAGATATAAATCCAAACTACAACCACCTATTTTGTTCCAGAACTTCAGCAGTAGTCAGCCCGTTTGGACTCGCCTAAAATCTTTGTGCCTTTTTTTTTCCAAAATTGTAATGATGAATATTTCCTAATCCGGCCCTGTCCTGTACGTCATCGCATCCCTTCCCTATTCCGTTTCTTCGTCGGCCTTGCCCAATGTTTGTCTAATGTTGAAACTACGGTCAATGTACCTTGCGTTACGCCTACATATTTCCAGGAATTTGTGCCGGTTACGACCTACAACGGTACCTAGTCATGGTACCCTAACTGTCTCCTATTGTACTCCCCACATAAGCCGACAATATATTATGTGAGTATTTAGGTGTCTATTATTGTCTCCAAACCAATTAATCCAATTTTTTTTTTTCTGCCTAACTTTATCACCTATTTACACTGATTTTAAATACCCACCGCTTCACAATAAACTCTGTTTGCGTAATTTGTAAACCCTTCCACAATCTACTACTAAACATTATAAATGTTCCAATGCTCCACATCTCACTGTGTCTAAACTCATAATGTATTTTTCTCTATAAAATAACCCAGAGTGTTTTCCCCAATTCGGCTCTGTCTAGATCGCTTAAGTCGGTACGTCTCTCCTTAATCGGTACTTTCGGTTTCACATAATGGCCGTCTCGAAGGTCCGCCTGTATTTTTTTTTTCTCCAAAATATTCCTACCGTAATTATACGAGTGTGAACGACCTTTCCTTATTTTTTTGTTTGTTTTTTCGTTAACGGAACTTTGCCCAAAATGGACCTGACCGTTGTTCTAAATTTAACAATTCGGTACTGGGGACCAATATCACCTATAAATTTTTAACTGCTGAGAAATCAACTGTCTACAATAGGTACCTAGTCATTTTATTTCTCCAGATTCATACGTTTGAGTACGTAATTATTATTGTAGTCCTTTAAATCTAGTGCATTATTAGAATTAAACATTTTGGATACGTTTATTCTGTAAGTCGGGTTGAATATTAGCAAACAATTTATTTTTAAAATTTAATTTGCCATCAAGAACCGACTTCCTCCCCTCACATCGGAACACCTTTTATTCCCTATACTTATCGGAGGTTGCCTAACATTTTACCTACCTCTCCTATCTTTAATTTGGTTTTATTGTCTTCACGCCTAATCCGGTTCACGTCACTCATGTTTATTCTGCATGTATTTTGTTTCTCAACAGATTCTGTTTCTTTGAACTATTTAGTTAAACTAATTTCGTTCAATCCTGTACAGATTATTTTGAAATTACGTTTCAAAATAATGCTTTTATTCCGACTGTCACCCACTTCTTGTGATGACCGGCTGTAGGGAGGGTTTCAATTTACCGTTACGTTAAACGCACAAACCTATTTGACACATATCTCCGCTAGTCGGCACTCGGTTTAATGACCTCCCCTTTTTTTTTGTTCTTCACACTGAGCGTTAAATGTTTAAATGATCTGTCCTCAAAATGAAAGAGAACCTTTTTTCTATTGTTGACACTAAAGGACACTAATACCTATCAATATTACAATTGTAATGTTTTGTTTACTTCGGTAACCAGAACTACTCCTCGATGTTTTGTATTTTTATTATTTTAACTAATCGTCCGGTATCCAATTTACCAAACGTTCAGACCCAATTGAAGGTTGACTAACATCGATATTATCACCTTGGCGATTTGATATTGAATGCATTATTGAAGGACTATCTCCCCTAATAACGTAACACCCTTTCTCACTAATACTTATCGAAGGTTGGATATCATTAATTTCTCTTGATTAATTTTGTTATACTTTTTATTGACGTACAGCGCTCCTCCCCTCAAAATATGATACCTTTAATCTGCGTCTTATCAGAAATTGGACATCATCAACCTACCTCTGCTAAATTTATCTGGTTAAGCTAATGTGTACATTATTGAACTACCTACCTACTCTCTTGATAAATTTTGTTTCACTTTTTATAGACGTATGGCGCTACTCCCCTCAAAATATGATACCTTTAATCTGCGTCTTATCGGATGTTGGACATCATCGTCTTATCTCTCCTATCTTTATCTAGTTAAGCTAATGTGTACATTATTGCACTACCTACTCTCTTGATTAATTTTGTTTCACTTTTTATAGACGTACGGCGCTACTCCCCTCAAAATATGATATCTTTAATCTGCGTCTTATCGGATGTTGGAAATCATCGACCTATCTCTCCTATATTTATATAGTTAATTTAATGTAAACGTTATTGTTTCCAATTCCTCTGCGACACATCTATTGTCCTAATATTTTACTTTTTTTTCGTTGTGTTTTCAGTCATTTTCGGATGATATGCGAACCGTTATACCTACTGTATTACTTTTTTTTTTCTATTCTTGTTAAAGTCATTGTATAAAACCCAGCAAAATGCAACACTTTGTAATACCATACCTCCTGGTCACGGCACCACTGTGATTAACCCCCCCCCCCCTACGAAGTAATAGTAAAACCTTCACTTGGTTTCCAAATGCTGCTACATTGCTACAGCTACCCTGTTACACCTACAGGCGCAACCCCGCCCGGCCTTTAAAAAGCTCGTAGCTCGCCCGTTCTCGCGTCTCTCCCCTGCATTTCTTTTGAAGCGCCTTCTCAACCCCATCACGTAATACTTTTATGCAAACGTGACGAGATGCTCTTAATTAATCAATTGTAATTAACCCCACAACGTTGTGTACTTTTTTGTTTGAGTGGTTTGGTATAGTTAATCCAATTTAATTAATAATTTATTTGTGGTAAACCCTTGTTCTTTTAGGTATGGCGTGTTACAATTTGCAAGGCTTCGAATAACAATGACTGAGTTTGACTAGCTTGAAAAATAACTAATTTTCTATCTATATTCATCCAGCTTCCTCCCCTAGCACCTGTTATACGCCTACGCTCATCGACGACTATTTTTATTGAAGTAATCTGCATTTTCCCTCCTAGCATCTAGCATATAAATTTACATTCAAACGGCGAATTGAGAAGATCCTACCTTTCGATGCGATGTCACGTACTCTCTGCAGCTCTATAGAATGCTATCATGAAAATAATTTGACATTTATGTACATTCTAACAAAAGATTTACACTCAAAGCAGTACGGAGTGCAATAATTCTACACTTACAATGCTAGATGCAGTTTGTTAGTTAGCTAGCTTGTTTTATTTTGTTAATTTGATTCTACGGGTAGGTATTTTGGATTAACATGAGACAGAACATGTGCTGTTTAAATAATTGGACTCCTCCATAGCCCAACTGATAAGGTGATGGTCATAGACCGCCGAATCAGCTTCCAATTCCAACGCCTCCGGAGAATGTTAAGGTCGCAAGCGACGAATGAAAATCGACATGTTTTGCCTTCTGTCGGGAAAGGGTTTGATGTGTGTTTCTGGATCATAGAGTGGTAATGGGAATATTATCGACCAATAAGCCGCCAAATTATAAATATGTTGATGATGATGGTGAGAGGTCATCTCATACCGTTTGATATGAGGGTCTGCTCCGATTAATGGTGTGATAGCCGATGTCAGGAACTGTTCAGGAAATGTGTGGGTGGCACGAGGTTTTGGATCGTGACATCCTACTCTGGATTGATGATGATGGTGATGATTTTGAAGTTCTTCAGCATGCCGATGACTTGAGTTCCATTAACTCCTAAAGCACCGGCATAAACATTAAACCGAAGTTGATTAGACAATCGGCAATGTCAGGAGATCGGTGGGGCCGCTCTCTCCTCTGATCTGGCGATGTATGAATTTAATTAAGGAAGATTTTGATGTCACCGATCCTCGCCTTGGCAGTCACTCATGTCCCCAATAGTCCCGTTCTCCGTCCAGCACGCCGCCTCGAACCAGTAGAAATAATGATTACGTTTTTCCTAGGCACGCTACAAAACATGCGCCAGCCTGCAATCGCGATGGTCATCGGTATTTGATTTGAATGAAAAATACGTCCTCTCGCATAACATACACAAGCGTAACTTGGGACCTTCCCCTATATGTGTTACGGGCATATGCTCTACGATAGGCGTACCTCAAGCTCAAACTCAAATATCAGCTCAAAGAAGGAAGGTCAAACTCGGCGTCCAGGGTGCTGGGTCCAAGAATGAAAGGCACCAGGTCGTGAATCTGGCTTCCCTCCCTTCTATTTCCCCGGCTGTCCTTTCGTCCAGAGTACATTCCCACCCTGATGCTGGATGATCCCTATTCCTATTGTGAGGGAGTTAAGAGAACTTTTGCTACTTATGTAGGTGGATATAACGCATTACGCTTAAAATATGAATACCTACTGACGGCTTCATTCAACCGACAATGTGAAAGTTTTTGCTAAATCGAATATCAAATGAAATATACCTACCTAAGCGTAAACCAAAAGTAGTTAAGAAAACTTATCCGGATTCCAACAAAGAACCGCCGATCGGTTGCCAAACGATTCCATATGTCATGTTCCCTTCGTTCCGCCGACAAGGCAGACCCCACACGAGCGTAACCTAAAAGGTAGTGAAGCCCACGCAAATTTCGTCACTTCGTTTCCCCCATGACGAAGGTAGTCCGGCCAGATCGTAATCTTCGTCCTGCATCAAATTGACCTCCCGCGACGACAACTTTTATCCGCTGGTACCTCGGAGCGGCGGTAGAGGGAGGAGGAAATGGGTGCACGTCCTTTGTTCTCCTGAAGTCCCCCAATGCCTTAGTGACGTACATACGTCGACATCATGAAATGGCTCCGGCCACGCTTCCAATCCAGTCTAGAGCGGGTACGAGATCCACGTTACCGAGAAGTGATCACAAGGGATTCCAATTTGCTCGGACCAGACACGACCATCGCTTACTTCGCCTCCACATTAGAAAAATAGTGTAAGCCCACCTGCATTTCGATCACATCGCCCCCGATAAAGTCGCGTGAGATACTTCCTCATGGTGAAATAGGAAAGCCGGACCCGTTAATCCATTCGACAACCGCCGTCCATTCTCGAGTCGTAACCCGCTCAATTAAGTTTGAAGAAAAAGAGTTTGTTAATTAAGTAGGTGGATATAGCGCATTACGCTTAAAATATGAATACCTACCGACGGCTTCATTCAACCGACAATATGAAAGTTTTTTGCTAAGTCGAAAGAAATATACCTAACCGTGAACCAAAGGTGATTATATGATAAGATATCGAACCAAGTTTATGCAAAGTCCTATGTAAGAGACTTGTTGTGATACCTAAAATTTGGAATAAGGTGTGGGAAATTTTTGGAATGGGAATTCAATTATGTCAGATTTTGTTAGTAATCAAAAATGCCCATGCTACGCACCCTTCATAAACCGTTATATTACCCAATGCTTTTTCAAAAAAAAACCTTCCTGAATAATAGTCCCCTAGCTACGTTTAAAAATATTATTACGAAACTCGTAAATAATAATTATCACCTCAAAGGCGCTTTACAAATTAATTTATACCTACATTCTATACCTATGTATTTTGGTACCCGTTATGTATTGGAGAATACCCAGTAACCTAATTTTCTAGATCACCAACAAAGCACTTTTAAAGGGTTTTATTATTGTTTTGTGGTTTCAAAATCCCGTCTTTTAAATGAAGTCTCTCGTCTAAGATTTATTGCCCGAAAGCGCACTTTGTGCTTCAAATGCTATTTTAGTCCATTGAACCCCAAATTATTATTTTTACAACGGTCTCGTCTCAAGAATAACTTCACCCAACAAAGGTACTTGCTAGCCGGTCAACCCGGAAACGTGCAAAGCTCCGCTCGACTTAAAAAAAAGGTCCTAGATTCCTAAGGCTTGTATATAAACCCTAATTGACTCTTTCCTGCAAGGCCCGTACTAAATATGTTAATAATTTTATACAAACTTACCAAATTCGCCTTGTTGCACAAAATAATTTCACAAATCAATTCACTACAATAATATTTAATTCAAACAAGCACTTATAAACCACAACCCGTCATGCAGTTATTTATTCCAAGATGCAGCCGTCAAACACAATTCTCGCGTAGATTTCTTTTTTTAAATTTCACCCTGACCCTGATAGACGCCCCGAAAGTACGTCCCGACCGCCTCAATTTACAAATTATATTATTTAACTTCACCGATATGAACTCGCAAGCCTCGATCTCTGACTTCCCTATTCGCGTGGACTCTTTTTGTTTAATAAAACGGAATTTCCTTTGTTTAATTAAAATGATTTAGAAGCACCGAGCTGGTCTCCTCGCGACTCTCAGAACTTGACGATCTTAATTCTCAACAGGATCTCTCCCTGACTGTCCTCTAACACTTCCCTGCCCCGACTTCCTTTATTATTATATATAACTATCTGAATTATTCCCGGTTTACGCGCACCAAATTATTATTCTCCCGTTTATCAAAACTCGATGATTTTTATCCCGTCTGCGCGGCCCTAGGTTCCTTCCCTGACTGTCCTCTAACACTCCTCTACCCCGACTCCCACCCATCTCCTTGTGTGGTTTCAATAATTTATTAGTCACTTTTTTTCAAATCTTAAGTGATAAGCACATCTCCCAATATGCATATCTCAATCGTTTAATCGTGTTCTGTCACATAATAACTATTATTTCAGAGAATTTTGTGTAGAAACCATGTTCGTTATTTTTTGTGGTGTAAACTAATTTCGTCTGCGCCGGAGTCATAAACTATCCCAATAACGCTTAAAAGAAGAGCTCAGTGGCGTACTTCAATTCACTACACATCCTAATTACTTGCGTCGACTTTATTGGTTATATAATAACATTATATAAGCATTGTCTGTACACGTTTTCGTTCTTTCTGCGTGCGTCACTATTTAACGAATTCTGCAATCTTATTTTGACAAATATGTTAAATATTTTAACCCCTAATCGGCGCGTCGCGCTAGTATATTTAAATACACCAACGAGCAATCCTTATTGACTAATTTTCAATTTTCCTACTGCCATAGAAAATTCACCAGATAATTGTTTCGTAAATCCAATCTGCTCGCGTTAAAGTCAGTCACCACTCGGGCAAATATCCATCGGCCGCCCCTGACTTGATAATGAACCTGAAATATCCATTAGGATTCCTCCTCCAACCAAAGTATTTTGGCACACGTGTTTTTCCTAGTAATGGCCCGGTTTCATAAATCACCCTTAAGAGTTGGAACAGAGAATTGTATTCTGAAACCATACCCTGTTACAAAATTAAATATATTTCTAAATCGATCTCTTAATTTTAAAAGAATTATTTCGTAGGCCCAAAGGCGAGATCATCACAAGGGCGATCCGTGACTTTCAAATGAGTTAGAGTGCTAAGATTGAAAATTACGACAATATTGATGTTGGTGAAACTGAAAATGTTTTTTTTTTAAATTTCAATTTTTGTGTGAAGATTTTTCAGTTTCTGATTTTCATGATTCTTTCAGTTTGGGGAAGCTGCACTTCTTCAAACTGAATGAATCCTGAAAATCTCCGTACAAAAATTTGAATATGGAAAAAAAAAACATTTCCAGCTACAAAAACATCATTAACTCCGGATTTTTTAATCTTAGTACTCTAGTTCTAGTTTGTATAAATATAAATATGTCTTTTTCCTACCAGATTCCTTTCAGCTAAGCGATTATTTGGAATAGTCGAACACAATAACACAAAACTCCTTAAACAAATTGAGTACAATAGTAAAATGAGTCTTTTTTCCACTTAATTACAGCAACACACAACAAGAAAACTCTATTAGAGGTAAATGCATTACAATAAATATGGTATAAACAACATACCGAAGAGTGGCGAGTGCAAGACTTCCACCCTCTCGGGGAGTATTTATGTGTGGTCTTATTAAATTAGCGGCACCCATATCTGGGAAGGGTGGAGGATCAAAGCAGTGCAACAAGTAACTGCCTCCCAGGGCCTAGGGCCGTATTCTTAAAAGTATTGCAAATATTTCAAAATAAAGCCACCGGTTTATCGGTTCCCTGGAGTTCCAAAATTGATGATGGCTTCCCAATTACATCGGGATTCGTTCCTCTCCAACATTTATTTATTTATTTGGTAATTAATTAATTGATTAATTTGTGTACGGACGCCGTGGTCTAGTGGTCTAGGCTCTTGTTTCGGCAAGTTTCGGCAAAAAAAATCTAGTTTCGGCATCAGTTTCGGTTTCGGCAGAAAATCTGCCGAACCTTCGGCCGCACCGAAACTCAACAAAAGATCCCAATAAATGTCAAATTTAGTCTTAAGAATGTTGTGATTGTAACCACAATTAAAATTAAAATACTCAATTAATGAGGTCCTTCCTTTATAATGTATGTGTTGATTATTGACAAATTTTTGTTCCAAGAAGTAGTTAACAGCTGTTGTTATTTTTTTATAATTTTTATTTTGTTTTATAGTAGATTTATAGTAGTTTTATAGTAAATAAATTTTTTCATGTAATTCAATTATTGTTTCTTATTTCATTTAACATGTTTGAACTATCTGTATAAGTGTAAAAAATAAAAAAATAAGCCAAATATAACTAAACAATAGATTTAAAAAGTTTCGGTTTCCGCCGAAACTGAGACAGATACCGAATTATAGGTGAGCCATTTTTAAAACTTTTTTACATTGGCATGGAAATTTTTTATAAATCAAAAATTAAAATGTTTATTTCGGATTATAGAATTTGAAAGTGTAGTTTATCACCTTTCGTAAATAGTTATTAGTTTTCAAATATACATTCAGAAATATTTAGTTTATTTTGATTTGCAAGGCGGAAATACTTTGACCCTCCAACAAAATATGGCCGAGGCCTGAGGGGTTAAAAAATTGAAAGAATTTGATTTGGAGAGATTCACAAATCAAAAACTAATTCATTAAACGAGAAACATTTATTTAGAAGTTAGAAAGCCATCTAAAGGACATAGCTAGTCACAGACGAGATATAATATATATGTGGACCTTGTCCATATTTTAAATTAGGAGGATTTTATATCCCGAAACACCTAATCTTACTACCTAGTCCACCACTGATACAATACGAGAGCTTATCTAGGGATATCAGACAGATAATAATTACTAATGTACTTAGGTAGGTAGGTACTACATTCTCGGGTCATCCTTACCCGCAACTCGGAATTATACAGCGCCATTTTAAAGCAAAATCACATCAAAGGCTCTCAATAGACACGATAGCCTTCGAAAAATTATGATGCTGGAGAAGAGTGTTTACCTGTACAACACATTCTAAAGCCTCGATTGCATTGACCGAGTTTACAAGCTAAAGGGTTTTCCAATAAGAGGTGTTATTTGATCTTCAAAGAAAAATGCCATTTTTGTAATATAAATGGTCGGATGTTTATTTCATTATAAAGAGGAAGGTATGCCGTTAATAGTGGAAAATAACATCAGGCAAATGACCACCACGACCACGCTTACAGGACCATATCTTTTTCATGAAATTTTCCATAACCAAATCGCAAAGTGGCTGCCCTATGTCTTCGATAGCCTCACGAATTTTATCTTTGAGGTCTTGAATCGACGCTGGGCTGTTGGCGTAGACCCTCTCTTTCACGTGGCCCCAAAGGAAGAAGTCGCAAGGTGTTAAATCACATAAATAGAGAGATAATTTATATAAACGCTGGAAAAATTCTCCAACAAACAAATATTACGAGAAAGAATATATATGTTTTAGAAATGTGTTAAATAAATTATTAGTTAAATTAAATATTCTTACTATAATGATAAATTCAAAAACTATTTTCAAGACTCAAAAAAAACATGGGAGGAGTGTAATAAAATTTTAGGAACTAAATGTAAAAATGACTGTGATGAAAATGCTTCTAAATATCTGATGAAAGGTCGAACAAAAGATGGTTTGATTAATGATTTTGTTGATTATTTCTCTGAAAGTGTTTACAATATGTTACATAAGTGCAACCATAAGACAACTAAATTTGAACCAGAGGCGATGCCTCAAAGCATGTACCTACCGAGGGCAACAGCGGCGGATATAGAAAGTATTGTTAGACTAATGAAGAGTTCTTCTCCAGGAATTGATAGTATCAGAATGAGCGATATTAAAAAACATATTTTAATCCTAGGTCCAATTATAAATTATAACCCATTTTATAAACAGAATCTTATTTCAAGCAAAAATCCCCGATGACTTAAAATGTAGCATCATAAGACCTGTATATAAGGGAGGTGACCACACTGTATTGGGTAACTACAGACCAATTAGTATCTTGCCATCTTTAGAAAAAATTCTTGAAAAATATATTCAAATAAAATTAATAAAATATTTAGAAAATTTTTCTATAATAGATACTAATCAATACGGTTTCCAAAAAAAAAGAGTACAGAATTGCTGCTTCAAAAATTTGCCAACATGATAAATAATGAATTAAACTGTAAAAAACATACATTAGTCTTATTTATAGATTATTCGAAAGCTTTTGATACTATTGATCATGGTAAATTACTTAAAATACTAGAAATTATAGGAATACGAGGAAAACTACTAAAACTTTTTGAAAATTACTTAAACAACCGATGCATGAAATTAAAACTCTTAAAATCTTTAAGTAAAAAAAATAAGTTTTTTGCCGGCGTTCCTCAAGGTTCCATATTAGGTCCAATTCTGTATATTATATATGTATCTTTTATTAAATTAATTTTTAGACATGTAAAGTACTTTGTATACGCGGATGATACTGCTTTAGTGATTTCTAGCAGTGATTTGCAAACTTGTATAGATCTTTTACAAAAAGACTACATTGAACTCTTAAAGTGGTCTCATGACTCTGGCTTAGTCATAAATGCCAAAAAACTAAATTGTTACATATAAGATCCCCTAATGTTAAGGTATATATTACACCTGAAATAAAGACACATACATCAGATTGCTTACACAATGGTATTCCTGCAACGTGTACATGTGAAAATATGGAACTAGTTAAAGAATATGTTTATTTAGGTGTTATTATTGATTGCTTTTTCAAGTGGGATATACAAATAAACAAAGTTTGTGCACGACTAAGATCAATTGTAAGCAGATTGTATAAACTAAATTTTTTTGTTCCTATCTGCACACTTCGAATAATTTATTTATCTCCTAGCCGAATCTGTTATAAGGTATGGAATAACAACTTGGGGATTTTCCTGTAAAACAAATATAGACCATGTTCAATCAGTGCAAAATTCATTGGTTAAATTATTAGCTGAAAAAAATTTATACAAAGAAATGCATAATATTCCATACTTTTATCAGAGTCTCAAAGTTCTTTCAGTGAGAGCAATTCTGTGGTACAAAATTATATTTCAGCACATAAATAATCCTTTATATATTAACAGGCTGGAACACAACCATAATACTCGTTTTAACTTTAATGAAGGGCTAATTGTACCTAAGCATACAAATAAATATGGACAAAGAACGTTAAATTACATGATTCCGAGTTGTTTAAATATGTTACCTGCTGAAATTAAAAACTCTGCCCAAAACAAACAATTGATGAATTTACTGAAGATTTGGCTTATGGAAAGAATTAATTTGTATTAGCTTACAATGACATTATTCTAAAGACTTTAAAAATGTTATTTATGTTTACAAAAATTTATTTTTGTCTATATTTCTGTAAAAAACTAAATTTTATTTTATATAATTGTAAAAATGTAACTATTAAATCACTATTATAAGATCTTTAACGTAAAGAACCCGTTAGACAAACTGCTAAAAAGTAGTTTATCGGGACTTTTTGTCTTGTATTTGTAAAGTGTATTAAATAAATAAATAAAAAAAATAAAAAATAAAAAAATTTAAGTCTCTAGGAGAAAATAGTTAAAGACCACTTTCCCAGCGCCCTTGAGGTGATTTTTCACAAAAACGGCGCTATATAACTCGTCCAAATATTATTATTATTATTATTATTATGAAATCTTCAGTAAATTCCATTAACAAAAGCATCGCACGGTTTGCAGGATTTCCAGGTTGCAACGTGTTGACAGTTTCATCATTGATTTGACATATTATTTGAAGTTCGTTAAATGTGGATTGATACCATACGTCAGTGTTTAGTGTTTGAATAGTGTTTGTTCGCTCAATTTAGTGTTTGTTCGCTCAACACATGGGAAATGCAAGGTACAAATTTGAGGTTATATTCTTATTGGATTTTAGAGCTAGTCAGAAGCTGTAGATGCTATTCTTGTGTTGTACGTTGCCATGAGAACGATTTGTATTTGCTTTTTCTATTAATATTCGCGTTGGGTTTATACATAAACGCAGTAAATCTCAAGAATGTCTAATTTTTTTATGTATACCGCACAAGAGTCCCAACTGCTCCTGTCTGAAGCCAGTCAGACTATGGCATAGGTACCCAATTGGGGTATGTTGTGAGGCTGAGGTTAGTGGGGAGGGGAAGGAGATAGGGAAGAGGAAGGTGGGGAAGTACCTGGCTATTCAGATCTGGTCACCAAACACGGCTTATGCAATTTCAAGCAACATTTCTATTCTAAATGGTGGTCTTACACCAGGGCGATACGGAGAGTATCTTCCACTCTGGAACGTGCCGTAAATATACTATATATTATTTTAAATGAATAAATTGTGAAATAACACAAATTAATCAAATAAAATTTATTTGCCACGCCGGGATTCGATCCCGCGACCTTCCGTGTGCGAATCAAGCGTCTTACCGCTGCGCTACGCCGGCCGTCGAATGGACCTAGTTCAGCGAAACCACCCGCATTGTCTCGTAACCTATATTTTAAATCATGGTACGGGCACAAAAAAACAATTCGTTGTATTATTTTAAGGCATAACTCGCAAAAAGAGTTTTTCGTAAAATAATTAAAATAGCACCATAATTTTATAGATTCAGAGAGTATAGGGCTCCTTGCGATTCTCTACCGCCAGGTCACTTGGAAAAGTTACACCTTTTATATGTCTTATTTTATTTGATAAATTAGTGTAAAAAAAAAATTAAATAAAAAATTGGGGTGAACGAATTTTTAATCAAAACAAAAATGTAGGGGGGGGCGCCATCGGTACCTACTGCACAGGGCGCCAGATTTCGTAGATCCGGCCCTGAATCGAGGCTTAATATACTTTGGACAAGTTGCCCGCCACACTGAGGCCTTCAGCCTGGAGAAACTCGTGTTTACCGGTAAGCAGGTTAAGAGCGTATAACCAGCAAATTTAAATTCGGATTCCGACGTCAGCGCTCCACACATCAGAATTCGCTAGCGGGCGTTTTTAGAACTAGATTTCGTTCCGCTCCAAGCTTGGTTTCGAGTATCTACTAGCTTACGCACAGCTAGGACTATAGACGCTACAGTATGGGTCAGATGAAGATGTTAAATTCTCGCTTCCAGAATTTTAATTAGTAGTAGTTACTTGTAATTTGTATATCGAAGTGCATAAACATAAATAGATACAAGTAAAATGCGTTAACCCATTAGGTATTAAGTAGATACCTACATGAATAAACAATTTGTTATATTCTTTTTAATATTTGTTTTTAATTGTATTTTACGGCCATTAGAGTGGAAGATATCTCATAAGACCACCATTAAGAATTGAAACGTTGCTTGAAATGGCTTTAGCCGTGTTTAGTGACCAGATCTGAATAGCCAGTTACTTCCCCACCTTCCTCTTCCCTATATCCTTCCCCTCCCCACTACCTTCAGTCTTACAACATACCCCAATTGGGGACGCCATAGTCCCACTGGCTCGAGACGGGAGCAGTTGGAACTCTTGTGCGGTATTAACGAAAAAAAAGAGTAATATTCAGTTGGATTGTAAAAAATGTCTCATCTTGAAATATTTATTCGTGTGCATAATTATTTATTTTATATTTATGTGAATGCCGCACAAGAGACCCAAATGCTCCCGTCTGGAGCCGGTGAGACTATGAAGTGACTATGGAGTTTATTATGAGGTTGAAGATGGTGGGGAGGGGAAGTAGATGGGGAAGAGGAAGGCGAGGAATTACCTGGCTATTCAGATCTGGACACTAAACACGGCCATAGCCATTTCTAGCAAGTTTCAATTCTGAATGGTGGTCTTACACCAACCAGGGCGATACTGAAAGTATCTTCCACTCTGGAAGGTGACGCAAATATATATTTTTTAATTTAAATAATTGTAAAATAACCCAAATTATTCAAATAAAATTTATTTGCCCACGCCGGGATTCGATCCCACGGCCTTCGGATTGCGAGTCAAGAGCCTTACCCCTTGACCACGCCGGCCATCAATAGGTAGTATCAGTAATTTAGAAGGCGGGTATGGGTACCGCCGCCCCGGGAACCATGTATTGGATTATCAACACCTCTGCCATAGGTCACCCCAAGTGACTTAGCAGGGGAGCCCGGGTTCATGGGGCGAGGTTTGTCAGGATCTCGCCGGCGCGGCAGTTGCGTCTGCCCACCAACTACGTGGAAGGTCGGATCAGGAGAGACCGTTTTTTTTACAATCAATACACTTCCTATCTCTACTTTGGGAATGCTGTGTGGAGGGTCGTTTTAGGGAAAGGAAGGAGAGGAACTTCGGAGAAGGAAAAGGGTATAAAGGGTGGGTAGATATCTGGGGGTCAGCGTGTCCAGGAGAGCGGATGTATGAGGCCATCCCTCCCACTGCGGTGCAAGGCGATGTTCCGAGAGGGTAAGGCTGGAGAAGTCAAAGGGACTCCCTCAACCACTTTCTCTAGATCCGACCTGCCATGCAGTTGGTGGGCAGACGTATCCACCGCCAAGACCTGAACAAACCTCACCCCCACGAACCCAGGCACCCCTGCTAGTCACCAAACGTTGCGAACCACTTGGGATGACCTACGGCAGACGTGTTGGTTATCTAATAAATGGTTCCCGGGGCAGTGGTACCCATACCTGATTCTCGTGTTTGTTATTTTTGTGATACGAAAAATGGATATAAAAAAGGCCATTGGAGGTTGCTCAACCACTTTCCCACGGTGTTCTAAGGAAACAGATGGTTTCCTCCTTCACCGTACACCTCAGGATTCTAATTTTTTTTTATAAAGAAGCTACTTTTTATTTAAAATGATTCTAGACCTCCAATGTCCGGGCATACATTGTTAACAGGCAGTATGCGAGTGCGTACATGTTGTTAGTTATTTATTTCACAGTATCACGTCTCATCTCCGCCA
The DNA here is from genome assembly GCA_917563855.2 of Limnephilus lunatus. NCBI lineage: Eukaryota > Metazoa > Arthropoda > Insecta > Trichoptera > Limnephilidae > Limnephilus > Limnephilus lunatus. Next base: position 13,793,352 of record OU830597.1, on the reverse strand, counting down.
CTTGATGTAGCTGAAATAAAAGTTTATTATTATGTAGGAAGAAAAGTTAATAGAATAAGGAAAAAAAAAATCATATTAGATGAGATTGTTTGACTTAACCAAAGCAGCTGAGCTGCAGTCGTCCGGCGGTCCCGCCGAGAATAAGCGGAGCCTTCAGTCCAGTTGCAAGCGAGACTCGGTGTCCGCGCCCCCAAGCCGACTTCCCGGTAGGCCCTCGAAGAAAGTGTTGGGATTAAGGGGGAAATACCTGAAGACACTAATGATAAAAGTGAGCATCGGGTCACCGGAGGCAGGGCGGAAGGGCACTGGTCTGCTACGGTTGGTCTTCAGGCCTGCTCATGGCGACGGGGGAGGCGCGGGCGGGTTATACATTGGGAGTCATCTCCTCGGTTGTTGCACGGACATAGGTCTAGTCTACCCCCTTGATGGGGTGTAGGACAATACGAAAATGAGAAGGTAGTTCAGTTCCAGCTCCTTGAATGATGCAAATCCAGACACGAAAAACTTGTTGTATGTATCCTAGATTTAGAAAAAGAAAAATGCAAGTGTAGTAAGGTTACGCTAAGGCTATTGATAATGTCTAGTTAAACGAGAAAAAAAAAGATTTAAAACAAGTAATAGCCAAATTTTAGATGTTAAAGATGTTGTTGAAGATGGTGCCTAAGAAAACATGATACATATTAATACAAAACTTGATACATGAGTAAACAGTTTTAGTGTGAAATAACAGAAAATATAGTGCTTTATATCCGGCAGTAGTAGTAGTATAAATATTGCAAAAGGGTGACCGTGGACGCCAGGAGCAATTACACCTACCTGGATCCTAAACACATAATGAAGTTAAATTTAATCATCGACTCTAATCTCATCTACATTAACAGTCTAACGGAGATAAGCCTAGGGAACATAGAGTACAAAGTAATCAGTTATGCAGATGACACTGTAATCTTATTCAAAGCCCAATCATGGGAAAACGTCTTCAAAAACACGGAAGCAGGGATGACTGAAGTAAATAACTGGCTAATAAATAATCTACTGACACTAAATATTTCTAAAACAAAATACTTAACTTTCAGTAAAACATTAGCTGGTCAGCCAGATAGTCGCCCACAACTACATCTTCACCCCTGCACAGTTACCTCGTTAACTAACTCACGCTGTGTTTGTCACAAAATTGATTATGCGCAAAATATTAAATATCTCGGTTTAACTGTTGACAATAACTTAAAATGGGATCTCCAAATTAACCTAATTACAAAAAAAATACGGAAACTCTCTTACATCTTCAAAACAATTCGAAATATTATGTCACTACCTCAGCTAAAAATATATATATATATTATGCACTCTGTCAAAGTATTCTAATGTATGGTATTTCAGTATGGGGAGCAGCAGCAGAGACTCACCTCAAATCACTTAAAATTAATCATAAAACAATAATCAGAATTATGTTTAGAAAGCCTTATCAACATCCGACAGAACAGCTAATGATCAACAATAACCTATTAGACATAAATAAACTATACATAAAGAAGATCATCTACAAAAACTGCATAAAAATATCACCACACTTCATAACTCACTCGCAAAACACAAGAGCAAACACACACAATCAATTACAAGTACCACATATCAAATCAAATTTTGCAAAAAAACATGAATCTTACTTGGCACCATATATATTCAATAAGTTTGTAGCCCAAACAAAGACCTACGTCGCATCTAATAATTTGAATTGGGTTTTCAAAAGATTTTTAAACTGGTTGAATGTCAAAGAAAGAAGAGAGATAAGTAATATTCTTAATATCTAATATTATATATTTTCTTTTATTCTACTCTGTTTTTGAATTCTGATTTCCTCTTATTTTATTATTATTATTTTTACTATAATATATATGTTTCTTTTTTTATTTTTTTTTACCACTTACTTATTTTTATGTAATTAAAAATTGTTAGTTACCAGCCTCAGAACAGACTCTGTCTAGTGAGGAGGGTAAGGAAAAAAATACTATTGTACATAACTAATAATAAATAAACGCCCGGGTTGCCGGCACTGAAATTTGAAATTTGAATTTGAAGTTCATGCCATCTCTCAACCCAAATCCTTGTAAATTTCCTCAGGCATTCGAGATTTTCCTTGTTCGACACGAGATCCGCATTCCATGCTGGTCTCGTAGTTACTTTCAGACCTTCCAACATTTCATCTCTTGCATCCGTCAAAATCTCACAGTGCCACAGAATGTGCTCGGCTGTTTGGTTTGTGTCACCACACGCACAGTTTGGATGGGGAGACAGGGTCAGGCTGTGCAGTCTTCCTCTGAATTCACCATGACCTGAAAGTATTTGTGTTAAGTGATGATCCAATTTGATGAACGCCCCTTCCATTCTGGCTTTAACTGACGGGAAAAAGGAGAAAGTCCATCTGCCCGTATTCGATCTTTCCCAACGTTTTTGCCATTCATCAAGAGTGAGTTCACGCATCTCTTTCAGCAGTCGAGGGAGAGGTACTGCCCCACCTGGTGTTAGTTCAACTCCAAGATGGACGGCTGACCTTCCTCTAATTAGTTTTTTCTTAGTTAACACTTCCCTTATTTCTAGATCAATGGGCAAAATACCGGCCAAAACCGGCAATGCGTCTGAAGCTACAGTCCTGTATGCGCCAGAGAGCGCCAGCAGGGGAGTTCGCTGGCCCCGCTTAAGTGCCGAGTGGATCAGTACGTTGTCTAGGCGATGCTCCCATACAGAGGCTGCATACGTGACTTGTGTCACGTACGCTCCCCTGTACAGTAGGCGAAGTGCCAAAGAGCGTAATCCCCACTCCGCAGTTGAGATTCTTCTCAGTTTCATGAACAGGGCCTAGGCCCTGCTGGATACACACTTGACATGCGCCAGAAAAGATGAAGAGCGATCCAAGATAACGCCTAGGTATCTTGCATTTTCCACAAATCGGATGTTGGAGTCTCCCATTTTTATAGTAGGATTTCTTCCTCTGTCGAGGAAGCCCTTCATAAGGAGACCCATGGTCTTTTGGGGAGCGAAATTCAGCCTGTTTCTCTTACCCCACTCAAGGATTACTCTCAGACTTTCTCCAGCTTTACTTTCAACTTCTCTCCTGCTGTTCCCCGAGACCAGTAATAATTTGTCATCAGCGTAGTCAACCGTGATACATCCTTCAGGCAAGGGCAGCCTGGAGGAATCGTCAAAGAGTATATTCCAAAATTCTGGGCCAAGGACCGAGCCTTGTGGGCAACCCATGTTCACTTCCCGGTTGATGGTGATATCACCATATGTTAATGAGATACTTCTGTTGTTGAGATAGTCGGAGACTATCTTAAACAACTTACGAGGGCAGTTACGGTTTTTTACTTTCGACAGTATCATCGGCCACCACGCATGATCGAAGGCACCTGTGATGTCTAAGAAGACTCCAATCACGTACCTCTTTGGACAGACCCTCACCCATTCAAGCGCAAACTTAATGGCGTGCTCCGTGGATTTACCCGGGACGAAACCAAATTGACGGTCGTCCGCTGGAGACAGGGTTTGGTAAAGGCGGTTCCGTATATTTTTTTCTAGAATCTTCCCCAGAACAGGAAGCAGCGTAATAGGCCTATAAGCCTTGATATCCGTCTTTGGCTTATCGTTGCCCTTTGGTATAATACGGAGCACCCCTTTCTTCCATTCTGTTGGGAAAACCCCTCTTCGCAGACATGTGTCCATGACTTGGAAGAGCTCCTCCTTGGCATGGACCCATACTTTCTTCACTATTACTCCATTCAATTTGTCAAAACCAGGTGCCTTCTTAGAACCTAAGCCCTTAATTATTACCTCCAATTCCGCTTTACTTACAGGTGTAATCTGGTCCTCCTGGGAGAGGTTTCTAGGAAAGGTCAACACTCAACCCCCCCCCCCCCTCTCACCCCCCACCCCTCACCCCCCCGCCCCTCGCCCCCACCTCTAACTCCTCTCCACCCCCCGCCTCCTTTACCCCCCCCACTCAGCCACCTCTTTCTTCTCATCTCAACTCTTCTCCAACCTCCTTAAAAATTTTACATAAAAATATTCAATGAACATGAATTTTTGCGTTCGGTAAACCCTGTAGTTTTTACAAACTTTTTGAAATCGTATTATTTGGTTTCGTTTTAAATTCGTCATTTCAAAATGTTACGATACAGAGCGCCGCGGAGACAGCCGCCGGCTGTCGCGATTGCGGGCAGAGCAGGGCAGAGTGACTTGGAGTGACTTCTCAATTCTCAATTCTATGTCGTCGAGCTATAAGAAAAATGGTAAAACGCAAGCTGTAAATTAATTAATATTAATTACTTTTTATAATTATTTTTCGATCAAAATTTTTATGACTTGTTAATAATGTCTTAGCAAAATAAGTATGTAAAAAAATCTTGAAATAGGTATATTAGTTTGTAAGTGCGCAAATAAATACACAAACTGGCCAATTTACGTCAAGAAACACAGGTACGTGTATATTTTTTAATGATTTTATTTACACTAAATTTAAAATTCTAAAACATACGTTTACCAGATAATGTATTGATGTATTTTACTGCTTGATTATTTGATTTGAAATGGGTGTTGTACAATACATGTAATTTTTTGAAAATATAACAAATCTGCCAACGACCTGTTGTGTAACCTTATTATACTTAAAATAAACATTTTTTCTCAAAATTTAAAACATACGTTTACTAGATAAAAGAACAATCTTTCGAAATCAATTTATAATTTTTTGTGGAAACGAGTCAATACCTACGTCTAAACACTGATTTAAAAATGACATATTTCTGGTTTCTCTGGTAATATACTCTTAAGCAAAGGAAGATCACCGATGCATTGCAGTGATGTGATCTCGTAGTATTTCCAAGAGCTTATATTAGGGGGGGGGGGGGGTTCAAACCCCCCATCGCTGTCAGTTTTGCGTAGGAAAAAAGAGAGTAGTACTCGTAGATTACATTCTAGGAAAATACAACAATATTATTTGCACCATATCTTTTATCAATGAGATGTTAATAGTAAGTTGTGGAAAGTAGAGTTCCCCATCTTCCTGGCTCGATCCTTCCTAAGGTTTAACTCCCCCGTAGCTAATAGCTACGCCCTTGTGTATTACTGATGGAGCATACATTCATTAAGTGAACACAAACGGGGGGGGGGGGGGGGGGGGGTCCAGCCAAATCTCACGTTACTTGAAAAGAATATACGAAGTGGCCCAAATTTATCTCAGCTCCTCCCCAGGCTATAATACCGTATTCCATTAGAGATTGACATAGAGCTTAGTAAATTATTTGAGTTGATTTAAGTTTAAAATGTTGCGAGTTTGTCTAAAGAACTATATTGATTTTCTAAGTTTTCCAACTGGGTGGTAGGCCGGATCGGGAGAAGCTTGTTAAGGGAGATCTTTTGACCTCTCCAGCAAGACTCTCTCGGGACATTGCCTTGCACCGCAGTGGGAGGGATAGATACATACATCCACTTCCGGACACACTGATTCCCAGATTCCTACCCACCCCTCACACCTTTTTCCTTCCCAGAACTTCCTCTCCTTCATTTCCCTAAAAAGATCCTTCACACAGCATCCCCAAAGATGACATAAGCCCTGAGGGGAATTATTTTCCTCATGGCCTCCTATGTGGGGCTAATGTAAAAAAAATGCCGTCTCTCCGCTAGCTTCAAGAACAGGAACAAACTGCCTCGGATGAGAATACTTTAAAGTTTTTGGTATGTATAAATGTATGTTGTGCCGTGTAGGGACATTCGGGGGCTTTTTCAAACATCACCCTCACACGTATAAAGAAAATGAAACACAAGGAAAAAGTAGCACTTTAGAGGAAACAGTCACACCTATTGACCGGTCAGTGGTTGAGTGGGCATAGCGCTTGGGTCCCACCCAGGCGTCGCATGTTCGATTCCTCGGCTGGCTAAGTCCTCCATCACAACACAAGCAACATTTTCGGCTTTCTGTGGTGGTAGTAGGAGATTTTCAAACATTGTTGGGTTATTCGTAACTTGGGAATGTTTGTCTTTCTTTAAAAAAAGAAAAAATAAAAAAATAAAAATGTTTCACGCCATTATTCAATGTGTAAGAAAGAGCTGCAGCATTATAGCGATAAAGATCGTATGTGTAATGCATTTTTTACCGTCACGGCACCGTAACCGTGAAGCGTCATGGTAATTATAAAAGCGCTCATTCAGCTGACAGCAATATCTTTTTTCCTAAAGTACAACATAGCAAATATTATACCATTTCAAATAATATACTAAATAAGCGAATTCTTTTAATAACTTTAGGTTTAGGTTTTAAAATAACTGCAAGCAAGCAAGGCTAGTGTGGTAGCAATTACATCAGGAGGCATACATTATAATGCTGCAGCTCTTTCTTACACACTTTTTTTTTACATTAGCCCCACACAGGAGGCCCTGAGGAAAATAATTCCCCTCAGGGCTTATGTCATCTTTGCCATCATCCCCCCCCCCCCACGCCCCCCCTTACGCTGTGCCACTGGCCTGAGTCATCAAACATAGATGGCTTGCGTCATCTGATGCTTTTTTCTCAAAATTAGCATCTGGTTCGAAATAATTCGACATAAAACGAAATCTCACTAAGCAACATAACGCAAACTAGGAAGTTCAATCCCTATAATATATTCCCGTCCTTTGCCTCTTAATCCTATTCCTATGTTCCTCCTCCCCCTCCCTTTTTCCTATATTGTAACTAAAAATAAATTAATTAAGAAAACACCTCTACAATGTCACACTTTATCATTTACTATCATCAGTGGAAAGTTCATAACTGGCATAATTAACATCTTATTTTTGTATTATTTTGTAATCTCTGATTTGCTGTCAACTTTCTCTAAAGTAAATAAAATAAAATGGAAAAAAAATACGTAGCTATTAATAGACAAATGAAAATCTTTATTATTACAAATGTTACATATCGTATTAAATATAGATGGCGCCACTGCCACATAATTCTTCTAACAAGCCATACTTTGCACACCGTATGTATATACCTACTACCTTATTTTTTATGTTTCCTTTTCAGTCCGCTTTTGTTACTCAAGGAAGCAACAGTTCAAAAATCGAGCTCCGAATAGTGCATCGCGTTCCGAACACTTTATTTTCTAATCATTGTTCGCGTCATCTGGTTCTTTTGTTTCCTTCCATTCTCATAGTTATTTCGTTCTATAAGTTTCCAAACAAAAACAAATTTTCATGGTTACAAAATATTGAGCTGTCAGCTTTCAAAGCAGTGTTGTGTTTTTCATTTTTAACCATATCCAAGCCTGCAGACCCCCGCTTACACATTGACCTTTCACAGTTTACCTTCCTCACTATTAACCTACGCACAAGATCCTGGATTCGATGTCTACTCTCCGCCAACAACTTGCCGCTGTGGGTGCGACAGAAGCACAACTAGAAGAATTTTTAGCAAAAAAATCAAAAGTAACGAGGTCCAGACGCTCAACTGCTCTATATTTAAAGCATTTTGGAAGTGAAGAAGATGTCTCCGACTACTCCTCAAAACCTACAACAACTCCCACCCTCACTACATCTCTGACCTCCGTCTCTACTTCCACCTCGACCTCTGCTACTTTTTCAACAGCTCCCACCACTTCGACAACCGCCTCCAGCTCAACATCAACCGCTCCATCCTCTTCCGTAAACTCATTCCCCCCGCTATGGGTGACTCCAGCTCACAAAAAACGAAAGGGCGTGCGCTTCTCCTCCTCCCTCCACCGAAGTAATAAAAACTTCAAACCGTTTCTCCGCCCTCGCTACAGACGATGAAATCTCACCACTGCCAGTTACAAACACCGTGTCTGACTCCACTGCAAATGACATCACTGATATCACAAGAACTAGACCTGCTAAGATCCCTCCAATTTTTATAAAATCCGAAAAAAATTGGAGCCTCCTGGAAAAGCGCCTCTTGAATGCTGGGGTTACTATAATTAACGCAAAGGCCATCCCAACAGGCGTGGTCCTCAATACCTGTGACTCCACCAGCTTCCGGCTGGCAACAAAAATTCTGCAAGAGGACACAACTCCCTTCCACACATTCCAACTCGCAGAAGACAAATCTACAAAGGCGGTTCTGCGAGGAATACCGACGACAATTAGCGAAGAAGAGGTCCGCCTGGAACTAATAGATCTCAACTTCCCTGTTAATTCAGTAACTCGAATGAGATCCGGGCCAGACAGGAAAAATATTCCACTGGTCCTCGTACAACTGGATCATGGTGAGGCGGGACAAAAAATCTTCTCCTTCACTTCCCTCTTTCACCTAATGATAAGAGTGGAGTATCTAAATAAGAAGACAGCCCCCTCTCAGTGTCACCATTGCCAGAATTTTGGACACTCATCAATGATGTGCCACCTGCCCGCCCGCTGCGTGAAGTGCGCGGGTGACCATTTTACGCAGGAATGCAAGAAGCAGAGAGAAGATGGACCCGCCACCTGCGCAAACTGTTCTGGAGCCCATCCGGCAAATTACAAGGAATGTCCGAAACGACCATCTCCACAACCCATCTTACAAACAGTACGTAATGTCACTTTCACCTCACATACTACAAATCCCTCTTTATCATACGCGCGGGCCACTGCCCAAACCCCACTAACGTCCACACCCCCCTCCTCAACTCCCTCAACCTCAACCTCCCATACACCTCCTTCCACCCCCTTCAATATTTTTGAATTTTTCAAAAATTTCAATTTCTCCAAGGTTGGCGATCTCCTCTCCGACCTCATCCCCAAATTTCAGTCTGCCACCTCACCGGCAGACTACATATCGATCATTTTCTCCGCTGCCCCTCAGATTTTTTCACTTTTTTCAGTGTAAATGGCTAGCTCTACTACCATGCCCTCCGCGCTACGCATGGCATTTTGGAATGCTAATAACACAAATACAATATTACACCTGCATTGTCGTCAATCGAGTCAACCTCAATCACAATTTATACAAAACATTCAGGCCCATTGAGAATAAACTCTATCTACCACCGTCCGCAAGATAAGCTTGATCCAAATGACCTTGATACTCTCCTCGATAGCCACACTCCTACTATCCTCGCTGGGGACTTTAACTCAAAGCACCCCAATTGGAATAGTAGGATTACTAACACAAATGGACGTATCTTACGCAGGTACGCTAGCACTCATCCTGAACTCTCCATCGCGGGCCCAATTGAACCCACACATTTCCCAAACAGCGGGGCTAGACCCGATGTTCTGGACATTGCACTTCTCCACAAATTACCCTGGGTCTACGATATCGAAACCATAAATGACCTAAGTTCAGATCATAATCCTGTTTTGCTTACTCTTAATCAACCCAATTTGTCTAATTTCAAACATTGGAAAGATTTTTGAAAAAATTGTTAAAAACCAATTGATCAGTTTCCTAGAAAGTAATAAAATTCTTCATAAAAACCAGTTTGGTTTCATAAAGTCACTTAGCACACAAGATGCTATTGCTAATGTAACCTCATACATCAACGAATCATTGGATAAAGGTGAAAAATGTGCCGGTATATTTATCGATCTCAGAAAAGCTTTTGATAGTATATCCCATGAGATTCTCCTAAAAAAACTGAACAATATAGATATAAAAGACAATGCGATTAAATGGATTTCGAACTACCTAAAAAATCGACCGCAAGTCGTAAAAATAAATCAGATTAATAGCGATAAAGAAATATCAGACTTTGGAATCCCGCAAGGTACAGTAATTGGACCAATCCTCTTTACCATATATGTTAATGACATTTTTTTTCAACCACTACATGGCCAAATAACTTCATATGCCGATGATACTGTACTAATAATTAGCGATAAAACTTGGGAAAAAGTAACATTTAAAGCCACCGAAGACATAAATATTTTAAAGAATTTCTTCGACGTAAATTTACTATCACTAAATGGTGATAAAACATTTGTAATTCCATTTGCAATACACAAAAATGATACCCCTAAAAACATTGATATCATCATCCATGATAATTCTACAACACATAGTAAAAATTATTGTATCCAAAACTGCACAATATTAAAAACAACAAACACAATAAAATATTTAGGAGTTATTATCGATAAAAAATTAAAATGGAAGGAACAAATTTGTCAAGTTGTAAAAAAAATTAGAAAATTGATTTACATATTTTTAAGAATCAGAAATTTTTTATCTGTAAAAAATTTATATCTAATATATTACGCTTTGGTTCAATCAACTTTACAATATGCTATCATTAGCTGGGGATCCGCATACAAAACTAATCTTTCCCCAATTGAAGTTGTGCAGAGGCTAATTATTAAAATCATATTAAAAAAACCATCTGACTACCCAACGGATAAATTATTTAAGGAATTCCAAGTACCTTCTTTCAAAGATCTGTACAATAGAAATACATTGATTCAAATTATAAAAGAAAAAGAGAAGTATCAATTTATAACTGAAAATCGTACTAGACATAAATATATTTTTTCATGCCCAAAATTAAACACTTCCTTCGCACAAAATTATTATACTTATCAAGGAAGACTTATTTTCAACCGATTACCGGATTAAATTAGAAAAATTAATGATAAAATCCAATTAATAAACTCTGTTAAAAATTTTTTTAAAGATAATCTCAAAAAAAAAGTTCCCGACTAATCTAATCTCAAGAACAACTTATAACTCAGTTTCCAAGTGATACCCCGTTTTTCAAATAAGGTAAATTTTGTTTTGTTTTTAACAACTAATTACAATAACTCAAGATACTTTATTCTAATAGTAAAATTGTTTATTAGTAGAAAAATACTTTTAATTACATATCACCGAACTTACAGCTTATTGTTTTTTACATTCACATAGTAATTTAAGAACTCATAACATAATATAGCATTAAAAAATGTACACTACTCTTCCAGACACAAGCTAATGCTTCTATGGAAGAGTGGTATTAACATTCGAACATGAACATGTATGCTAATTATAACATTATCTAAATGTATACTATAATTTATATGCTAAAAAAAAATAAATAAAAAAAAACTTTCCACTCCAATGGCACCCCGCAAATCTATAAACGCATGCGCATTCTTGTTGCTTACTTTGAATTTTAACATCATTCCAAATTCCAATTTTAACTGTCAAAGTTTATGTGTCAAAGTCAAAACTCGAAATACGATGTTGGTGGAAAGCGGGAGGTTTTAAGTTTTTCTTTTCCTCTTCCTCGTTAAATGCTCGTTAAGTCGGTGATTTGTTCCCAATCGTTGCTGTCGAAAACATATAACAATGGAGATGGAGAATATGGAGATTATGGAAATGGATAACGAGTTTTTGGATTTCGTTGCTGATCCATACAATACGCGTGACGACATGGGCACGGGCACTATGGGTAGCGTAAGGCGATATTTACGCGATTTTGAAAATCCTGTGGAATTTTATAGTGACATCCAATTTAAGGAACGTTATCGACTGGAGAAGACAACCGTGATGCATGTGTTAATTCCTCTATTATTTCCAAATTACTCTTTAGTAAATAATAGAGGCTTGCCCATACCTCCTGTTATTCAGGTAGCTATTGCGTTGCGATTCTACGCTACTGGTCAGGTAAATACGTCTTTTTACTAGATATCTGTTGTTAAATTCTGTTCTACTATCTCGAATCGATATTTTAGGCCGTATTGCAGTTTGTGAACTGGACTTTTGTAATTATTTTCAATGTTCATCAACTACCTCAATTTGGGAGGCGGGTATAGGTACCGCCGTCCCGGGAACCATTTATTGGATAACTAACACCTCTGCCATAGGTCATCCCAAGTGGTTCGCTACATTTGGTGACTTAGCAGGGGTGCCCGGGTTCATGGGATGAGGTTTGTCCAGGTCTTGACGGCAGTTGCATCTGCCCACCTGCTGTTATGGCGGGCCGGATCAAGAGAGTCTGGTTGAGTGAGGCCTTTTAACTCGACCCATTGCCTTGCTATGCAGTTAGAGGGATGGATTCATACGTCCGTCACTCCTGGACACACTGACCCCCAGATTCATACCCACCCCTCATACCTTTTTCCTTCCCAGAACTTCCTATACTTCCCTTAGAAAGACCCTCCACACAGCATCCCCTAAGATGACATAGGTCCGAAGGGAAATTATCTTCCTCGGGGCCTCCTTTGTGGAACTAATGTAAAAAACAAAAAAAAACCTACAAATTTTATGTATGATTCCAGATTGTTGCGGGAGATCTTCACAAGCTGAGCCAACCAACCTGCAGCAGAGTGGTGCAGAAAATTTCCTCCGGATTGACGCAACGGTTAACGGAATTTATTCATTTTCCTCAACGGCCAGAGGACTACGCTGAGAATCGGATACTCTTTTATTCAAGAGCTCAGTTTCCAGGAGTAGTCGGGTGCATTGATTGTACTCACATTGCCATCAAGAGCCCAAGCCGAGCAATAGGGGAATCTTTCCGCAACAAGAAAGGATGGTTCTCCTTGAATGTGCAAGCTGTTTCAGGTCCACGTTTGGAATTTTTGGACATTGTTGCCAGGTGGCCTGGTTCTACCAACAATTCCAGGATATTCCAAAAGAGCGCGTGCCGCCTAAAGTTTGAGGAGAAAAGAATTTCAGGCATTCTCCTCGGGAACAGGGGATACAGCCAGACGAATTATATGTTCACGCCAGTGTTAAATCCTGCTAATGAAGCGCAGGAAAAATACAATAAGTCCCACAATTCCACATGGAATGTAGTCCAAAGACTATTTGTTGTATGGAAGAGGAGATTTCCTTGTCTGAGGAGCAAATTAGATAATAAATTATCTAATACTCAGAACATTATAGTTGCATGTGCCATTTTGCACAACTTGTGTATATCTTCAAATGACCAGCATTTTGAAGATATAAATGTATCTGTCAATTCGGTGGCGCAGTCTGCGTCAGGCAGAGTGATAAGAGATACGTTTATCCAAAGACATTTTACGTGATGTGTAATGAAGTGTGAAAGGACACCATATTTAATGTAATGAATAGTTTTTATTTTTGTAATGTGTAATAATTGTGCTGTGTAATGAAGTGTGAAAGGTCACCATATATGTAATGTAATGAATAGCTTTTATTTTTTTAATGTCAGCGCCGGATCTACCATACGTTCAAAAACGTGCAAAAAACCTGGCGCCAACTCCGAAGGGGCGCCGTGAGAAATAAATATTGTATTAAAATTTAGTTATAATATTCTTATAAGATTTTTTCAATGTAGATGAGTGTTTCAGGCTGATAATTATTGATTATAATATTTGTTATCTACCCTTTGTGCTATGCATAAAAATCTTGTTTAAACGTTAGTTTATCAATTAAAAATAATAATTATAATATTCCCTGAATCGTTTAAAAATTACCCATAGTACGAAATAATTATTACGCTCTAGCAACACTTTCCAAAGAAACAGAATGCGCACGCATCGGGTTGAAATCAACGGCTTACGAATTTATAGTCAGTTACAGAATTTTTTTACAAATTCCATTTATTTAGTTTAAACGTAAGATCTATTTTTCCATAAATCTTTTACGACGAATGGGTGCGATCCAAATTCAATAACCAATCACAGCGCAGTTTTTTTGTTCCTGTGAATCAAACAAACCGACTTGCGCCTTTCAAAATGCTGACAATTTTTGTTAGTGTGTCGTCCATACGCTCGCTATTGTTTTATTTTGTACGATTTAAGTCTCTAGGAGAAGGTAGTTAAAGACCATTTTCTTATGAAATCTTCAGTAAATTCCATTATCAAAAGCATCGCACGGTTTGCAGGATTTCCAGGTTGCAACGTGTTGACAGTTTCATCATTGATTTGATAATATTTGAAGTTCGTTAAATGTATAATTAATATGTATTAGATTTGTTGGATTTGTTATTTTACGGTGTCAGTGTAAGCGTCTTTCGTAAGCCGTTGATACCATACGTCAGTGTTTAGTGTTTGAATGGTGTTTTTTCACTCAATTTGGTGTTTGTTCGCTCAACACAGGGGAAATGCAAGGTACAAATTGGAGGTAATATTCTTATTAGATTTTAGAGCTAGTCAGAAGCTGTAGATGCTATTCTTGTGTTGTACGTTGCCATGAGAACGATTTGTATTTGCTTTTTCTATTAATATTCCCGTTGGGTATATACATAAACGCAGTAAATCTCAAGAATGTCTAATGGACCTAGTTCAGCGAAACCACCCGCATTGTCTCGTAACCTATATTTTAAATCATGGTACGGGCACAAACAAACAATTCGTTGTATTATTTTAAAGCATAACTCGCAAAAAGGGTTTTTCCTAAAATAATTAAAATAGCACCATAATTTTATGTTTACCCAATAGATTCAGAGAGTATAGGGTTCCTGGCGATTCTCTCTTTAAAAAAAACTAGTGAGAGCTACCGCCAAGTCACTTGGAAAAGTTACACCCTTTATATGTCTTGAGTCTATTTGATAAATTAGTGTAAAAAAACAATAATTAAATAAAAAAATTGGGGTGAACGCATTTTTAATCAAAATAAAAATGTAGGTGGGGGGGGGGCGCCATCGGTACCTACTGCACAGGGTGCCAGATTTCGTAGATCCGGCCCTGTGTAATGTGTAACAATTGTGCTGTGTAATGAAGTGTGAAAGGACACCATATGTAATGTAATGAATAGTTTTTATTTTTGTAATGTGTAATAATTGTAACTGTGAAAGGACACCATATCTAATGTAATGAATAGTTTTTATTTTTGTAATGTGTAATAATTGTGCTGTGTAATGAACTGTGAAAGGACACCATATCTAATGTAATGAATAGTTTTTATTTTTGTAATGTGTAATAATTGTAACTGTGAAAGGACACCATATCTAATGTAATGAATAGTTTTTATTTTTGTAATGTGTAATAATTGTGCTGTGTAATGAACTGTGAAAGGACACCATATCTAATGTAATGAATAGTTTTTATTTTTGTAATGTGTAATAATTGTAACTGTGAAAGGACACCATATCTAATGTAATGAATAGTTTTTATTTTTGTAATGTGTAATAATTGTGCTGTGTAATGAACTGTGAAAGGACACCATATCTAATGTAATGAATAGTTTTTATTTTTGTAATTTGTAATAATTTTGCTGTGTAATGAACCGTGAAAGGACACCATATCTGATGTAATGTTATGCTACGGGCACACTTGCTCATTTGAAGCCAAAGAGCATGCTACCTAGTAGCATGTGTGTCAGTGACGTTGCTAGTAATGAGGATGCTCATTCGAAGCCGAATGAGCATGTTCACTAATCAACAGCCGTTTGATTAATGAGCATGCTCAATGGATTATCGGGTGGAAGGGGAAGCCTTAAGCAGTGTTGCCAACCGTACGAGGTTCCTCGTACAATTACAAGATTTGTGGCCTTCCGTACGAGGTACGAGGACACTATCAACCTCGTACAATTATGTACAAGATTTTGATAATACCTATGGAAGATCCTGTCTTCTCAAAGCTACACGTTTTTGAACCTGCATCAGCGCTGTCCCACATTTTCAGGAACCGTTTCCCTACACTTATGCCTCTAATGGAAGTAGTACCCCGTATGATCGCACCAGCTGATCACGCAATTATGCAAATAATCGATGATCAGTGGAGGTTTTTGCATAATGTAAAAGCTCATTATCCTAAAGGAATAAATGAAACTAGCAGTCAAAAACCCGCTCCGCAGGTTTTTACTGCTAGGCCCTGCGGGCGGCTTTTGTTTCGGGTTCGCCAAGTTAGTGATGGTGATTGGTGATCATTTTGTAAATCTAATATAGGAACTGGTTGCAAAATGAGCCCGTGTATCCACTGTCAACCGGTGATGGCAAGTCACCGCTAAAAAGTAACCGGAACGAACGATGAGGTCATATGCAGTACCGGATTATCCTTTAGGCAGAGTAGGCAACTGCCTAGAAGCCCCGCATCGGCTGGGGGCCCCGCGCTCCGAGAAAAAATTACTTGCGTTAATGGTGAGCAAGTACTTACTGTCAATTAGTGAGCAACTCCGGCACCGATTTTGGAAAAAGTCAGCTTTCAAGATGTTTTAATTTTTTTTGTATTAGGAACATTTACAGGTTAATAACATTACATGCATTAAAGAAAACAACAAATTTTAATAATTAAAACGCAGACAAGAGCCTCACACACAGCGCGATGCTACTATAGATGTGTGAGTAGTAGGTATTTGATCAAAGCGCGGAGTGGAATAGAAGACATTAGTTCCAATAACTATCGACGATATTTCGAAATGACCACTATCGCTCTTAATGATAAAACCTGAATACTGCTCTCTGTCAAGAGACATTTTAAAAATATTCTTAAGAAAAAAACTACTGCCACTTAATTAATCTTACAAAAATATCCTTAGTTTTCCATAACATTCTTTCTTTTTTTAAATACACATTATTATCAAAATAAATACTACAGCACACATATGTACAATGAATTATTTAAGTACTAACTAATAACAACATTTATGTACACTCCCCTTCCATACACAAGCAAATGCTTTCAATGGAAGAGTAGTAAAAAAACCTAAAATGTAAAATTATCATTATGTTCCATGTAAAACATATTAAAAAAAAATAATTAAGCAAAAAAAAAAGTGTCCTGATCATCCGCCTCCAAGACCTATACAAACCTCACCCCATGAACCCGGGCACCCCTGCTAAATCACCAAACGTAGTGAACCACTTGGGGTGACCTATGGCAGAGGTGTTGGTTATCCAATAGAGGTTCCCGGGGTGGCGGTACCCATTCCCGCCTCCCAAATTATCTAACATTTTTTAAAGATTTAACTAGGGTGGGTTTTTCTCTATTACTTGAAATTTCAAAGTCAATCCGGAGGAAGATGATATCCAAATATTATTAAAAAAATTATGTGATTTTATAACTCCATTTAACACCCTTTTATCTCTATTACACAAATCAAAAAAAGAATTATTTTTTTCCCATTCAGTCGTGACCCACCTTAGTGTTTAGTTTTTCCAAGGAGAGGTTGTGTTTAGCCTCCCTGTTAAATGAGACGCTTATGGAAATGAATTGTTCAGGAGAGCAATTATAAAGTTTGCGCAGCCTTAGTGGGTGTGGACATAGTGCTGTTGTTTTCTTTGGTTATTGTAGATTGGTATAAAATTATGGACTTGTGAAAGTGTGCCAAAGAATGGAGGAAAAAGCACCAATTTTTTAGTTTTGTGAGTAAAACCTCAATTTAAGCCCGCCTTCCACTGCGAGCAGAAAAGAGTCGAGCTGAGCGGGGTTGGAGATGAGCGAAATTGCTTTGACCTTCCACCAAAAAAGAGTCGCTAAGAAGATAAGTGTTTGCCCTCCACTGCCCATGCGAGAAATGAGCGAGGTCAACGAAAATGAGAAATAGTTTTGCTCTTCCTTCCTTATTGAAAACTAGCAATAATTGATGCTGTCTCGAGACAGAGTGATTTCTGTGATGCCAAGTACTGATTCTAGTGAGGATGATTTTTTTGCGCATAAGCAATGAAGAAATGTTTGCTAATGTACGTTTATAAGTAGAAGCATGCAAAACCAAACATTTTGGATAAGTAACAAAACTTTAAAACTTTTTACCATTGAAGAAAAAGATAACACTAAAAATCTAAACGAAAATATGAAGAGAACAAGACACAGAAAAATAAGAAAGATAAGTCTTTTTATTTCCGATGCTTTTTTTCATATTTTCGTTGAGATTGTAAATGTTATCTTCTTCAATGATATATTAAATTGATGGGAAAAACCTTCAAAAGTTGTAAAAAAGTGAGTAGGTATTTTTTCTAATCTAAAACCTTTGTTTTAAACCTTTGTTTTAAATTTTTTTTTTTTTTTTAAACTTTCTTATTTCTGGCAATTTCATCTCAATGATGGTTATTTTAAGTTGCATCTTTTTTGTTGACATTGCGACATTCTTTGCTAGTCGTATCCTATAAACAGGGAAATTGGCGAACGGCTTCAATAAACACCCCCATCTTGACAAAAAAGCAGCGAGGTAACTGAATTGGCTACACTTCTTGAGCGGAGTCCGCTAGAAACTAGTCAGCGATGGTGTGCGCGAGCGGACTCGTTCGAACCTATTTTAACTAGTTTAGTATCTCGTTCTTGATGGAAGCACTTGTATGTAGTTAAAGTTTGCGAGTCGAGCGGAGTTCGTACGGAGTCCGCTCTGCTCGCATTAGCGGAGCGGACTCATTCGAACCTATTTTAACTCGCTTGGTCCGCTCGGCTCACCACGTTATTTATGGAAGCACTTGTATGCAGTTAACGTTTGCTAGTCGAGCGGGTAAAAGGCGGACTTAAGATTAATTAAATATTACAATATGTGGTTTTACTCATAAAATAATTGAATTTACAGTTAGGAATTTAAACATAATTTGTTATAATGTATTCACGGACGTAAATATCTCTCTTACGGAGCGTAAAAAACATATAAAGGGCAACTAATTTACCGGCCTTTTGTCAAGTAAAACGTAAACGTCAAAATTCAAAACAATCATACGAAATGTCAACAACAAAATGACGCAAATAATAGACAATATTCAATATTATGATTAAAAACCTCAATATATTTCATAGACAATTTAGAGTTTTCTTTTGAAAAAAAGGTTCGTTCTTGTCCGTTCTTGCTAAGGCTCTTCTGGCAGTACCGAATCGGCGCACCGAATTGCGCAAAACCTCTGCTTTGGTAGGCGGCGAAATATGTCCGAAATATCCTGTGGGATTGGCGTAATACGAGCGCTATCTTGTCTCTTTTTGAATAATAACACCGCCATAATCGGGAGATAAGTCTGTGTCACCTCGGTTTATATTATCTTTATCGCCTTCGCGTTGTAAATTGTAAATCTTGCGAGGAAAGTGACAGGCGCGACCACGCGAGATGCCTACCGCTTTTGTAGTTTCCCGAGAATTTAACGAGTTGAGATAATTTATTATTACTTCTCGATGTAATACTGGCTGACTGGTGCGATGACTAGAGGAATGTCTTATTTTCCTGCTATGATACAGGCATTTATTGAAGAGTGAGTAATCTCGCATCCTTTTGGAGAGGAAGTGTCCCAACCTTCCTGACAAGAGTTATATTTTCCAGAATTTGACAGTTTGGGAGTGAAGTGTGAAGTAGTTACAGCACTTGACTAATTCTAGCATCAGATGGGCGGGAAGTTTGTTGCGCCTGTTTTCTCGGGGACGAGGTGCATATGCAGTGAAGTGACGTCATGTTGTGAAGAGTTTACGCAAGTGTAGGGAAGTGCTAGTACAGTGACTATGGATGAGGTATTACTGAACGACCTCCTGGAATGTTCCGTGTGCCTCGACAGGCTGGATACCTCGTCGCGGGTCCTGCCCTGTCAGCACACTTTCTGCATCAAGTGTCTCAAGGTTTGTCCTCTCAAAATTCTGTTAAATTTTCCCATCTGTTTGTTATGCATCATGACCAACAGTTGATAAACATACCTCAAAATTAATCATAGAACATTGTCATAAATTTAAAATGAACGAAGAAAGGCCGCTTTCATATAACAGTATTAGGTTCAAATATTCTCGCTTCTTTTTTTGTTGATGAAAGTTTACTGAAAATTCGAGTGGCCAAGAAAATTCATAACACAAGGTACAGGTTTTCGGTTATCTGTGCAGATGTATTTATTTTTTTGGTAAATTTTTGAGATCGCTGGCAATGGTTAATACGCACTTTTTTTTGAAAAAATCTTTTGATTCACCTTAATTACATTAAAAGACAACTATTTGCATTGGGGGAAGTGGAAAATATTTCATTCTACATGGTTTGATACAAAAGAAAGTGCCCCTTTATAACGCCTACTCGCGTCAAGGCAAGAAAAACATCCCAGTTTTCAAGTACCTAGTTTAGCGGCTACGCTAGGTTTGTGAAACATGGTTTGTGATTCAAAAGAAAGTGCCCCTATATAACGCCTTCTCGCGTCAAGGCAAGAAAAAATTTAGAATGAAATATTTTCCACTTCCCCCAATGCAAATAGTTGCCTTTTAATGTAATTAAGGTGAATCAAAAGATTTTTTAAAAAAAAAGTGCGTATTAACCATTGCCAGCGATCTCAAAAATTACCATTTTTTTGTTTATTGATATTGGGATTAAAAAAACATTTGTTAGTTCTTATTTTTCCTGCCTGCACAAATGAGTTAGTAGACAAAGATGTTATCTTTTTACAATGTTGGCAGGAACCATTTAAAGCACACGCAGGCCCGCGGGTCGGATCCGGCCCGCCGGGCTATTTTGTCCGGCCCTGATTCATCTCGACGAAGTAATAGAGAAAGAAATTAATAGTTCCAGGGAGAGATTTTTCACTTAAGATTTTGTAATCAGTATATACTTAATGTTAATATTATGTCGTACATTATATAAATAAATAAAATGTATGTGAAAAGTAGCAACATATTTTATTTAATTTAATATTGATTTACTACGTTTAATAATTTGGTCTGGCCTTTGACTCGAAGACAGAATGATAATTTGACTCCAGACCTAGGAAAGGTTGCCCATGCCTGGTTTAATATGTGTTCGGGCACATACTCATAAATAGTACCTACACATTTCATATTCCCTACTTCCATACTGTCCGACCTACCTACCAATATTATCCTACCCACTATCTGTCACCAGGAGAAGGATTGTTCCTACAGATTTAGTACAATTTCTACCTCGCTGAGAACCACATTGTCATATGCAACTGGCAAGTGTTTTCATGGTCAGTAATAATTCGCCGTGCGTTTTTGTGCAACTACAAGAAGGAACAAGAGAGGATTCCACACTATACTAAGGTAGGACATTCAATATTCTGGTGGCATCCTTTCCCAGTTTCATTTCTGTTCCCTATTTCCTTCAGCGCAAAATTCACGCGGCCCAATTCACCATAGGTTTCCAAGAGCTATCGAAACAATATGTGATTCACTGGATCATGCCATAACTTATCTTTCATATAACTGGTTTCATCCATCCTATAAACGGTTAGTATAGTACTGGCCAAACTTTAAGACTAGCCTGAACGTGGTATGATTCATTCTCGCGCAGTTACCGAATTTCAAATTAGTATAAGCGAAAGAGAAAGTTGTGTAAAAATATATGTGCGACAAAGAAAGGCTTGGGGGGGGGGGGAGGGGGCGAGCCACGTTTCTGTCCTTAATACTCGTACTGCAACGATTTTTGATCAACGCCAGGCCGGTCTTAATGTTTGGCGTACTATAGCTGACTGGACAAATGAGTCGAGTTTCCGCCCAGGTGTTGTGGGTTTAATTCCTCTGCTAACTAAATTCTCCATCATTGCATCAGCTAAAAATATCCGCCTATACCTAATGATGGTAGTAGGAGTTTTTTTTAAATATTGTCAGGTTATTCATACCCCGCCTTTGCCTTTTTAAAGTTATAAAAAATAATATTTCTTAACATCTTTCTGACATTTCTTTAACAATATTATTAACTACAGTTGCTACATAGGTACTAGATTAGATACGACCTCCGTAGTCCAGTGGCTAAGACTCTTGACTCACAATCCGGAGGTCGCGGGTTCGAACCCGGCGTGCGCAAATAAATTTTATTTGATTAATTTGTGTTATTTCACTATTAATTCATTTAAAAATAATATATAGTACATTTACGGCACGTTCCAGAGTGGAAGATACTATCAGTATCGCCCTGGTGTAAGACCACCATTCAGAATTGAAACGTTGCTTGAAAATGGCTTTAGCCGTGTTTGGTGACCAGATCTGAATAGCCAGGCACTTCCCAACTTTCCTCTTTCCCACCTCCTTCCCCTCCCCACTACCTTCAGCCTCACAACATACCCCAATTGGGGATGCCATAGTCTCACTGGCTCCAGACGGGAGCAGTTGAGATTCTTGCGGTATTCACTGTAAAAAAAAAAAAAGATAATTAAAATTTAATGGTGGAGAAATTTCTCGTTTTTATGTGTATTTCTGAGTAATTATACCTAGGTAGTTATGTAGGCTTGGTCCAATATTTAATCACGCATGAATCATACTAAATCATATCAACAGTTCCAATAGCGACTTTATTTTGTAGCAAAACATCATTGTACATAATACATTCAGATCTTATGATTTATTTTGATTTTGGATATTAAATTTTTTTAAAAAGATATGCTAACTTTCTCGAGTTACAAATAACCTGACAATATATTCATACTTTCTACCACCGTCATTAGGAGCGACAAACATTGATTGGGTAATGGATTAAGGATTTAGCTTGTAGAGGATGCCGGGGTGTGAACTTGAGGCTTTGGACCATTCTGCCACAAAGCAGTTGATTCGAATATAGTATACTATCCCAAAAAACCATTGTAATTACTTTTTTATGTTTTATTATTTTTTTTTTTTTCTTCAATTATTACGGGTCATTCAGAGCAATTTTTTTTTATTATTTAGCCTTATATTGTTCAGATTTACCAATATTATTATTATGAATAACAAATAATAATTATCTTTGTTTTAACAAAAGGAAATTTGTGCGCAAATTCTGTTAGCAATTTTAATCTGATTATCTGGTATAGATAAGGAGTGATAACTCAACGAAAACATCAACATTAGGAATTTCTTGTAAAGATACATTTTATGCAACCTAGCATTCACATTTGTGGGCACCGCGAGGGTAGGAAGAGAGGATGGACTGTCACACAACTCTAACTTGACTCTTGACACACATTCCATCATTAATTCACGTACATAATTACTAAAATGCATCATCTCTTAAGAGCTGTTCGGACATATATGTTCGGACACGAATATTTTAGTTGAGTGGAGAGTATAGTAGTAACTAAACATGCCGAACACCATAATTTTAGTTGAGTGGGTTAGTCGGCTCTTAAGTAGATTCAATCCATTTCGTTCTGTTTTTCGGGCGAGTAAGAACCCCCACCACGCGTCCCTATACACTAACATGCGCAAACCAGCCGTTTTAGCAAAATTCATTTGTGGACGCGCGGAAATGTCGTGGGATAGGAGCGAAGTTGCTACACTAAAATTATTTATTTATGCTGCTATTAATCTCTTTTCGTGTCCATAGTTTATTTTTTTTTATCTTATTAATTTATTCTTCCACCTTTTTTAAAATTTTACCTCTTCTAAACATTACAATATGCTTTATTAGCATATTTACTTTGTTGTATAGAAGCCCACCATAGCCTGTCATCTTGCGATGGGCGGCGGGTACTAATACTTTCTACTTGAAAGCACTGCGAATAGTTTTCGGCGAGGCAAGTAGCAAGTATACTCACTACTTGACTTACTACTTGATCAATGTGAACAAGCCATTAGCGCATTTCAAGTCCTTCTCAGGAGTTCCCGACTTCTTGTTTCATTCACTTGCGCATCATATATTCTTCGGACGCTCCTTTCTCTGTTAATCCGCTTTACATGTAAACATTTTCCAAGCTTAGTTTAGTTCTAAAATGCATTATTTTTCCTAAGTACCTACCTGCAATTAAAAATAATTATAAATATTCACAAACAAATTTAAAAAAAAAAATTGATGTATTCATACAAAAAATGCATCAGTAAATACCTACCTACCTGCAATTAAAAATAATTATAAATATTCACAAACAAATTTAAAAAAATTTATTGATATGTTCTACAAAAAATGCATCAGTAAATACCTAACTACCTACAATTATAACCTACTATCTGCCTACCCCTGCGAACCCCCCGTCCCCCCTCTCGCATTTCCCTTCCACCTCCCCCGCCTTACCGCTCCCTTGTTTCTCCTGCGGATCCTCCCCTTCATTACCTCCCCCCCTCCGGGATTCCCCTCTTCCTTCCATTCTTCTCTCCCTGCTGCTAAACAATATCAAATACATACATTTTTCAAACAACTTGCACACCACCTATTGTAAAAATTTCATAACTCTCATCATCATATATAGATCCTTCACTGGCGTGCGCACAACAACTCATAAAATTTCATTGCAATCAGATGAATGGTATAGGAACGCATACGGATCAAACAAGAAAACTTTCATTTTTGTATGTAAAGATACAGAACGCCAACATTTAAAAAAATTATAGCACCGAAACCCTTTATGTTAAACGTGTAATTCTGTCACTGAACGCTAGCTGGTAAACTTAATTTTTGTTTTGGAGGTGGCGTGACCTTGCTATGCGCACATTAGTTGCGCAGTAGCCAAGGTCGGCCACGGGCACGCCAATGACTGCCGCCGTTATTATTAAAATATTTTTTTTGTTTTTTATTTTTAAATTAATTTTTTTAATTTTTTTTTTTTTATTTTTTTTTTTTTTTTTTTTTTTTTTTTTTCACTGACTTTGTCTTTGACTCTGCGTACCAAATAACGCACTGTGTTTTTTGTTGAACGGTCGACATCGTACTGAACGGTGGCAGTCGTTGGCGCGCCCGTGGCCTGACCTTGGCTACTGCGCATCTAGTGTGCGCATAGGAAGGTTACGCCACCTCCAAAACAAAACTTACGTTCACCAGCTACAGTTCAGTGACAGAGTTACACAAACATAAAGGGTTTCGGTGCTATAATTTTTTTAAATGTTGGCATTACATTTTGATGACCCTGTATTATAGTTATTTC
The DNA here is from genome assembly GCA_917563855.2 of Limnephilus lunatus. Taxonomy (NCBI): domain Eukaryota; kingdom Metazoa; phylum Arthropoda; class Insecta; order Trichoptera; family Limnephilidae; genus Limnephilus; species Limnephilus lunatus. The sequence continues at coordinate 13,768,747 of OU830597.1, read as the reverse complement.
ACTTTTATATAGATGTAGTTATTTTACTTTGTGAAAATGTATCATTTTCTATGACACACAAAGCAGGCAATTATATTAATTTTTGAGAATCTGAATTAGTAGACACCTGCGTAGAGAATAATAATAAAACTAAAATCAAAATCAAAACATTTGGTGTAGATATTTCTCTCTGTGAAAATGCTCCTCAATTATTATCCGGTTTATCGGTTTTCCATGCCCATCTTCTATATTCTGTACTTTTTAATATTATGCCCTCGAAACACAAGTTTCCCAAGAATAATGAAGAGACAATAAACTCTTTATCGCATGAAGTACGCTGTATATGTAGTGCATATTTTATTAATTGTATAATTTAAAGTTGGTTTGGATTGTCCCTCCATTTTAGGTTTGTTGTCTGCCACCTGCGTTGTGTTCTGATGTATTGATTATGTCGGGTTGATTTTTAATGAACAACTGTCTGTTGTTGCGTGTTAAAGCAGCATTGATAAATGGGAAATTTCTTTTAATAAAGTTGAAAAGAATGAAGTTTTCTCAAGGTTCCACACTTATTTAATTTTATTTATTTTCACCAACGAATGCTCTTGGATGACATGAAGTTCAGGTTTTTGAAATTGCATACATCAAAGCTATTTTTGTCTTTGAAACACGAAATTATGCGTAAAAAGTAAAAATGCATGTGATGATGCTAATTAAAGATATTTATTCAAATTTAATTGGTATTAAATATTGCGCGATTGACTCTAGCAGCTATTTCTAATTATTATAAATTAAAGTCCTCTGCCACGTCTTTCTGTCTGTTTGCGATAAACTCAAAAACTATTGAATGGATTTTCATGCAGTTTTCACCATTAGATAAGAGTGATTAATGAGGAAGGTTTAGGTATATAATTTGTCATGGTTTTGTGTAAATTGGTTGAAATATATACTATATAAAGGAGAATGTCTGTATGTGGTGGACGAGCGGGCTGGCAAGCGGGTGGTTTGGATTTGATTTGCATGCAAATTAGCAGATGGCGGTATTAGTTAATTTATTGAAAAAACACTTGGTTATGAAGGTTGGGTAACTATCCAGTAGATGGCGTTGCGTTTCGTTTGCCACAGCAACGAGTGGAGGTCAGCTAGTTAGAAATAAAACAGTATTAAAAGGAATTAGAATTTATTTATTTTTTTATCGAAGGAAGCAAATACTTTGTGGTGTGACATTATATATTAAATGAAAAAACACACTTTGTAAAACACCACTTTATTTGAATTAATAATTACTTAACAGCCAACCAGGTTTCGCTTAGCTCAAGCTTCATCAGGGCTATTATATTAACTAAAGATAATTACATACAGACACATATACACGGTGTCCGAAAACTCGTGGTACAAGCGGGAAACTGGGGAATCTACATCACATAGAGTACCCAAATAAACAAATAGTTTTTCGATTTGAGCATTTTTACATTTAAAAAAAAATAATAATTAAAAATAAAAAAATTTCGGCTACTTTAGGGTTGATATTGGCCTCCATATTATTATTATTGTATTTGGATTTGACATTTGCGAAGTTTGTTTCAAAGTAAATACGCATGAATTACTTAATTTACCTAAACTAAGAACCTAATAATCAATTTTGTATACGTAAATAGTTATTTCTTGTAGTAATTATTGAAATGAAGTGTGATTTCCATAAGGGCATCCATTAATTACGTGAGCAGTTTTTCTTCCAATCTAGACTCCCCCCTCGGTGAGATAAATTTGGGCCAATTCGTATTTTTTTTTTCAAGTAACGTGAGATTTTGCTGGACCCCCCATCCCCCGTTTTTGCTCACGTAATTAATGGATGCCCCCTGAGCTGTGTAAAAATGCGGCGGCTTATGGATTACCTACTTAATAATTAACACAGGAAGGAAACAACTTACTTTATGTGCAATGTTCCTTTTGAAATCCAAAACACACAACATCACAAATATGGTTTAAAATTATCACTGATCACCTTTCTTAAAAGCACAGTTAGCACAGAGGGTTCCATGGCAACTCAGAATAAAACCAACTCAGAAACACCCCAGAAAGGTCATTAAAAGCTAATAAAAAATCATTTAAAAATAGCTGGTAAACCTAAATGAACTTAACCTATTCAACTATTTTTTTATCATCACTATTAATGACTTCTTTGAGGTGCTACTGAGTTGGTTTCATTCTGAGCTGTCCGGTCACCAGCAAAGAGGTATTGGAGATATCTACGAACTTGTTTGCAGGAACAGTTATCAAAGGAATGTCTTCGAAAAACAATTAAATTTCACTATCCTTCACAAATCACAGTTTCCTTACGATTATCAGAGGAGTCTTCAATAACTTTCTAAATTTCACAAACACGCACTTTGTTTTAACTAAAAATGTTTTGTAGAAATTCGATAAACGTCAAAGGTCACGAAACTATCCACGCGCGAGGCGCTTTGAATACTGGCGATACAGCGGTCTCAAAAAATACATTTCACCGATTACGAACAGAAAAGCGGCCATCTTAATTTGTGTTCCCGAGGATTATACGGAACCAAGTCAGAAATGAGTTTTTGATGCAGACTTGAAACTTGAAGTAAATTATCATGTTTATCAGTGGCAGAAAGATGGAAGTCCTATTATGAAGAAAAAATAAGATTTTCAAAATTGCATATGGATGCAAGTACCATGATGCAACAACTATCTTAGAAGCAAAAGGGTGTACCATGGACTTTATTTCTTTCATAATACACCACATGCCATAACAAAATAGTCCACTTCATTTAGAGGCAGTAGGTCTCAAGTCCATGTTTTTGTTTGACTCAAGTCAGCGTTTTTTTTTTTTAAACAATTATTTTTAATTTTCGTTGTTAGTTTTTGGGGTGTTATGCCGTGTTGCGCTACCTCCTTCTATAGCCGACGTTTCGGACAGCGTTGCAGTGTCCATCATCAGGGCAGATCCGGTAGATCCGACAGTGTCACACATAGTGTCGCTTTTTCGTTTCAACCAGGTTCAAATCACAACGGTGCTAAAGAAGTTTTCACTTCAAAGTTGTTACAAAATTAATTTTTCGTCGTTTGCTTACTTTTTCTTTTTGGTGTCGCTTGTTCGTTTCAAACAGGTTTAAATCACAACGGTGCTAAAGAAGTTTTCACTTCAAAGTAATTATAACTTCTTCTAGTCTTGTCATTATTTCGTTAGATCTGCCCTGATGATGGACACTTCAACGCTGTCCGAAACGTCGGCAATAGAAGGAGGTAGCCTATTTCTTTTTGGTGTCGCTTGTTCGTTTCAAACAGGTTTAAATCACAACGGTGCTAAAGAAGTTTTCACTTCAAAGTAATTATAACTTCTTCTAGTCTTGTCATTATTTCGTTAGATCTGCCCTGATGATGGACACTGCAACGCTGTCCGAAACGTCGGCAATAGAAGGAGGTAGCCTATTTCTTTTTGGTGTCGCTTGTTCGTTTCAAACAGGTTTAAATCACAACGGTGCTAAAGAAGTTTTCACTTCAAAGTAATTATAACTTCTTCTAGTCTTGTCATTATTTCGTTAGATCTGCCCTGATGATGGACACTGCAACGCTGTCCGAAACGTCGGCAATAGAAGGAGGTAGCCTATTTCTTTTTGGTGTCGCTTGTTCGTTTCAAACAGGTTTAAATCACAACGGTGCTAAAGAAGTTTTCACTTCAAAGTAATTATAACTTCTTCTAGTCTTTTCATTATTTCGTTAGATCTGCCCTGATGATGGACACTGCAACGCTGTCCGAAACGTCGGCAATAGAAGGAGGTAGCGCAACACGGCATAACACCCCAAAAACTAACAACAAAAATGCTTTTGGCCGTGAAAGTCTAAAAACTAATTATTTTTAAGGCTTTAAATTTCGTTTCATTTGCTCGTTTTTAAAACAAAACTAATTGACTTAATATTTTTTTTTTTTTAATCTATCAGCATGGATATCCGACGAAGTTATGAGACCATAGTTAGAGAAAAAATATTTTTTTGGCTCTCCTGAACATTTACCTTTTTGGACTTGCATCCGTATGCTTCTTGGGTACAGAATTTGGTTCATGGGTCAAGGCCACACGACACTTTATGCTGCCCGCGGTCAGCAAAGCAAGGTTGACAAGCGTTGCTGTCTCGTTTTAGCAGCACTTTAAACAAACGAGACAGCGCTAGAATCCATCTCGTCGTGATTGGATCAGCATGCAGTCTCGTGCGCGAAATGTAGATCAGCTGTTGAACCGTGAAATGAGCGAACATTTTATTTTCATGTTGAATTAATTGATGGGCAATTTCAAAATTATGCTTTAAATACAGATTTCTTTGTTTGGTTTTCTTTTAAATTGTTTTTATTAGTTAGGTACTATGATCGTCGATAATAATTTACAAGAATTTGACCAAAAAAAAAATCAACTTCTGACTCGATTTTCTCGAAAACGAAAGCTCAAATCAAAAAAAGTTATACCACAAAATCGACTCCAAATGGGATGGGGAATCCCCAGTTTCCCGCTTGTACTACGAGTTTCCGGACACCTTGTATATGTAAGAAATTTTTTTTCTTTTTTCAATTTAAATTTCTAAAGAAGAGGTAGTAAATAAAAATTTCACTTGATGATGTCTTCAATAAAAATATTGTTCAATTTAATCTGAAACAGGATCTTATCTACCCAATCTGTTGTTCAATAATAATTTGTACCACAATTTTATATTCTCCAAGAGCCACAGCTTTATTTACCACTATTGTGGTTTATTTAGTTTTACACAAGTTTCAAAATCTTTTATGCTTATCGTTCTATTATTTATTTCCAGGAGATTCTGCAATCCCACAAAGAACTACGATGTCCCGAGTGTCGAGTCCTCGTGGAGATACGTCTGGAGGAGCTGCCGCCCAACGTTCTTCTCATGCGCATCCTCGAGGGAATGCGCTCCTCTCGCACCCAGCAGGCTCACCTCCTCACCCCCACACCCACACCCACCCCCGTACTCACACCAACCCCCGCCGCTACGCCACAACATCACCCCAATCCACAACATCAACCCAATCCCACGCCACAACATCAATCTATCCTCAACCCACAGCATCAACTCAACCCCAATCCGCAGCATCAAGTCAACCCTTCCCTCACCCCGCAACATCAGCCCACGCCACAGCATCAGCCCGGCAGTGCCAATCCCACGCCACAACATCAGCCCAGTGCTAATCCCACGCCGCAACTTCAGCCCAGTGCCAATCCCACACCACAACATCAGCCGCAGTGCAGGGCGCCACATGCTCGGGCCGTTTACGACTATCTCTCAAAGGAACCGGGGTAAGTGCCCCAAAAGGGGTTCAGTTCTCTCTGGGTCAATGCTATTAGTGAGAATACTTTGAGAGTCTTTGAAGGAAAAATTATAAGCATTTCAGAAAGCAAACCCATTTCTTCAGGGTTACTTCATATAATATCTTTTGGTATGACTCTCTTATTCTGTTAAATATTAGAAGTATTTTTATAGAAAGCAATAGCTTTGTGGTTTCACATGATTGTAAATGCAAAATAAATAAAAATTGATAGTTGTTAATTTATTTAAATATTACAGTAAAATTAGCTAGGAATTAATTTATTTATTCAAAGTGTTTGCACTGCATACAATAAAACCAATGCCATGTTATACCATACAAAATCAATCGATTAGCATATTTCCGTATCAGTTCTGGCTTTGCCAAAAGAGACCTATTCTTGGTGATTCTTGTCTTGCTTTAAATTGAACTTTTGATGAATGTTTTATTACAAATGTGGAGATCCGGAAAGAATGTAAGGCTGATGTAATTGAATTGAATAAGATTAAGAAAGGGATGCTTAGATGGTTTGGACATTATGACTCGAACGTGAAAGTTGGAGATGCCCGAGGAATGCATGCCACAATTAAATGAATCAAACACATGAGTTGGGTCATGTCTAAAGAGTCAGAATAACAGAATAGTTTGTATGAATTATAGGTATTATTGTGAATCGTTCGATGTGAATGAAGAAAGAGGTGTGCGCCAAGTTAGAGTGGTGTGGATGTCCAGCCTCCTACCGCTGCAGAGAAACTGCATACTTTAAATCGACTACTAATAATGTAAAGTGAATTGGCTTTTCAGGGACTTAAGTTTCAAGAAGGGAGACGCCATCCTGCTGAAGAAACGCATCGACACCCACTGGTACTATGGGGAGTGTGGGGGCAAGCAAGGAGCTTTTCCCATGACCTATGCTAAGGTAACTTAACAAAAATTTTCCTTGATCTTTGCTAAGGTAACCTAACAAACTTTTTCCTTGACCTGTGCTAAGTTAACCCAACAAACTTTTTCCTTGACCTATGCTAAGGTAACCTAACTTTTTCCTTGACCTGTGCTAAGGTAACCTAACTAACTTTTTCTTTGATCTTTGCAAAGGTAACCTAACAAACTTTTTCCTTGACCTATGCTAAGGTAACCTAACAAACTTTTCCATTGAACTTAATTTTATTAACTTTTTCTTTGATCTTTGCAAAGATAACCTAACAAACTTTTTCCTTGACCCATGCTAAGGTAACCTAACAAACTTTCCTCTGACATATGCTAAGTCAACCTAATATACTTTCCCATAACCTTACAAACTTTTAAAGATAACGTAATAACTTTTCCATGACCTTTGCTAAGGTAACTTAATAAACTTTCCCGTGACCTATGCTAAGATAATCTAACATAATTTCCCATGAACTGCGCTACGGTAACATAATAAACTAGTTTTCCATGACCTCTATGCTAAGATAATATTAAATTTCGATTATATGTGCTTGGGTGACACTGGAAAAGCAGACTACAACTTGAGATACTCTGCATATGCACCTGTGGCCACCTTTTTGGCCAATGACTGCTTAAGGTACTTTAAGCGATGCCCTTGTGAATCTAACCCATTTGGTTGTGTGATATCAGGTGGTGGTGCCGCTCCCCGTGTCGGGCAGCCCGCAGTGCAAGGCGCTGTACGACTTCCACATGGCCCCCCCTGACGAGGAAGGCTGCCTCGCGTTCCAGAAGGGCGCCATGATCGGAGTCATCCGCCGCGTGGACGAGAACTGGGCCGAGGGGCGGCTGCACGAGCGTATTGGGATCTTCCCAATCGCCTTTGTGGACATGAATGCACCAGCGCGGGCCCTCATGAAGCTCTCTAGCAAGTGAGTTGGTTTTCCTACTTATTCTTGAATGGAATACTTCATCTTTACTCCCTGCCAGTTTGTTAGAAAAAGTTTTTTTTGGCAATGTTTTAGTATTATTTGATAAAATATGTACATACAATATTTATGGTATATCGTAATATTTCATTGTATGTAGGTAATAATAAGATAGTTTTACCTACCAGTAACGTAACCTCATTTAAAATCTTTATATGAGAGGCATTCTCAAATCCCCTTTTTTTTTAGTAACTTGTGTCTTGCCGCAGACACGCAAGGCAATGAAAAAGCATGCTTTTGGCAACAAGATGGCATGCTAACGTACTTGTAGTGGCATGCTATTGCACCATCACGAGATGGCATGCTAACGTACTATATATGCATGCTATTGCACCATAATTCTATGCAAATTCAGAGAAATGCGTAAGTGTGTGCGTGAGGGCCACCAAAAGTTGTTAGAATGCATTGTCATTGACAACGAGTCTGTCCGCCAAGTTTCAGTTCGATCGCATGTCAGGAAATGGGTTAATTTCCACTTCCAAGATTTGCATTCATTCACTTACGAAAATAAAATGGAAATTCAAATATGTAGATGTATTTAAAAATGAACTTTATGTTCAATTATATTTCAAATTCATGTGCTTCGACCACGGTTACAAGATGTTATCCCGAAGTGTACACAACCCATCCACAGGCATTGAAAAATATCAACTTGTTTTTGCTGAATAAGTAATTCAGAACCTAGTGCCATGCACCACAGAATGGTGGTCCAAAGACTTGGTGTCCAATTTATATAATTTGTGTTCTCTCTAATGGCCAGTGGAAGTGCATTGTTTAGCTTTGTTCCAACTGTATCTAAAATTTGTTTGGATAAATGGTTTATGTTAATGCTGCATTTTTTTGCTCTTTCAGTTTACGCAGTGGTCCTATCCTGCCGTCCGTAGAGTCTTCACTTCACGGGGTGCAGAGAACTGATCAGGTAACCTTTATACACCTTCTTTATGATGCACATGTTGTCTTTGTGCGGTGCTTCGTAGCCTATCGGTCTCCTCTTTGTGCGGTGCTTCGTACCCTCCCCACTCTTGTCTTCTTTAATTTTCTGAAGGTTTCGCTTCTACCGCGTGAGAATTGCACACTCTGCCTTTTTTTTAGTTGAGCTTTCATTTTCGAGTAAATAAGTTGGAATTTTTTTTATTAATTATGGGGTTAATATCAACTGTTTAAGAGGATAACATCAACTGTTTAAGAGGATAACATCAACTGTTTAAGGTGTTAACATCAACTGTTAGACAGTTTTTTTAAATGCGACAAAGTGTAGATATGGCTCCAAAACTGCTTTTAGTTGCTGAAAAAAAAGGAAAAAATTAAGAAAAAAAAGAAATGCTCAAAAGTTTTTTGGGTTCTATGTGACGTAGATTCACCAGATTCTCGCCTGTACCTTTCAGACACCAGGGCATAACCTTTCAGACATAAGGGCAGACTTTCTTGTTGTATAGGTGAGCTTGAAATAAGAGTAGCCTTTTATTTTTCCTGCTTACTGGTCTAATGAACTCCAATAAACATCGTTTCAGATCCACAACGTTTACCGCCAGCAGCAGACGACCCAGACCGCTCCCGACCTGATCCAGCTGGTCACATCCAACTACCCGTCAGACTCCAGCTCCTCTACCACCACCCCAGGCGGCAGCTCCTCGGCCCCGGACACCTCCTCGGAGAGCTCCAGCCCCGCATCCCCGCCACCCTCCGACACCACCACCCACCGCAACATGCATAACACGTACCAGAGCAGCCGCCAGCTGGCGCAGTTGGGGGCTGAAGTGTCTCCTCGTCACTCCAGGGACGGGCTGGCCCGGGGACACACCACCCACCACAGAACTGATACCAAGAGGCACAGTTTGACCACCACACCACAACAAGTTCCCCAGGCCACTACACAGAACAGGTACATTCATTGTGCTCAAATTACAAGATACCTTAAAGTTTGTGTTTATATAATCTACAATAATAACATTTGCGTTCTAGTCCTTTTAAGATGTGTCAGTTTATGTTATCGTTAGGAATTTTCATTACTCTGTGGTGTACCACAGGGCTCTGTGTTAGGTCGTCTTCTGTTTATTTAATAGATCAGTGAATTATATATTACTATGTTTAGTACTACAATCTATGTAGGCATATCCATTAATATGATTGAGAAAATACAATTGTCAACTTTTAAATGACTGTTTTTCTATAAATTGAGATTTTTGGATGCCATACAGTTAAGAAAACTAACTACATACCATTTGAAACAATAATCTTCAATTTATCAAAGTTTTATAATAATTGTGGTTGTACTTTTATTTGTTTATTAATGACATACACAGTAAATTGTAATACAAGTTATAAGATGTTATAATTGAATATGTATTATATATTCATTACAGTGTTATAATCCTTGTTCCAGACATTCTGCGGAGATACTGACTGCCGTAGAGCCCGAGGTGCAGGACTTGCTGCGGCTTGGTGAGGGGGAGGGGGGGCAGGGGGCCCGCCGGGGGGGACTCCAGGCCCCCCTTGACAGACACAGGAGGGCGGGCAGCGCAGAGGGCCAACTGCCTGCAGCCTATGTGGCGCTCTACCCCTACAAACCCCAGAAGGCTGATGAACTGGAACTGAAGAAAGGCGGTTAGTAAAATCTATATATTCTTGTGGTTACATCACCACCCTGGGGCTGCTCCAGACTTACACCGAGCGGTGACAATGAGGGCAATAAGAAGGTATTGAAAACATTTTTGAAACTAGATATACATAGTCATGAGATCTTTATCTGATCGGGTACGTTCATTTGACATAGGTTAGGTAGTAGGTAAATGAAAGCTTATTTTATATTTTAGAGATTTCAGGTATCTAATATCTGTATTGGTCTTTTGTGAGAATGAGATTCGAGATTCCCGGTCTATAAAATTCATATATCTACGATCGTTCATGTTATGACAAAGTAGTGCATTATATTATTGGAAAACACTTTAAACATTTTTGAAAACCTTTTATGCTAATGATTATGATATTTTTTGTATGCCTCTACTGAAGTATAAAGCTGTACTTATTAAACAATTAAGCAGTACATATTTTAACAGGTTCACTGTATAACAGGTATTTTCTGTTTGTTTCTTTTTCACTGCTTTCACCAACTTTGTATTAATTAATATGTATTATTTTTCTTTTGGTTTATTTACAAGTATTCTTTTGGTTTATTTATGTATTATTTTTCTTTTGGTTTATTTGCAAGTAATCTTATAATTTTACATTTCTTTCTTCTTTCTATATTGAAAAAAAAACATGTACATAAAGGACACTGTGTCATTAATTACAAATAATTAAAAAATTTTTGCCTGAGCTTCACTAAGAAAGATAAAGTTTTTTGGCGATGATTTTTTGATTTGTGTCCCAAAATAAATCGGTCATTTGTAAATTAAATTTACGCCTATCAAAATGTTTCTGTCAATTTGACTGTCCTAGAACGGGAGACTCCTAGTTGGACAGTCAAAGCTTCTTTGTACTGATGTATTCTTTGTAACAAAAACAAATAAATAAATATTATAAACTTATAATAATGGCTGAATTGCAGGTGTCTACATGGTTCTGGAACGATGCCAAGACGGCTGGTACAAGGGATGTTCCAACCGCACCAACAAATGCGGCGTGTTCCCGGGCAACTATGTGGCCGTGGCTGCCCGGCCCCCCGCACCACCCGGGCCCGGAACTGCCCCGCCGCCCGCCAGCCCCAACGGGCCGGGCCCCGGGGTGGCGGGACCCTCGCAGCGGGCCCCCAATGGCCCCGCGCCCCCCGACCTTCCCCCCCGGGCCGCCAGTCCCATCGCCAGTGAGTTATCATGAATTAGACGATAATTATGCAAATATAGTAGGGTACAGAGACAATTCACAAAAATACTAAGAATTTTGAGGACCACCCAAACAACTAAAATTACCAACATTAAAAGAAATAAGAGGAAGGCGTAATTTGATTGCGGCTTTAAATTTTATTTGGACATTATAGTTGCCCTGGTATTCAAGAAATTTTCATCACCTCTATCTGCATAGGCATCAGATGGGAATGCTGTTCTTGTTCTACCAGCATTTCAATGGAAGATGCTCCAAGGAACTATCATCATTAATCCCTTCGGCACTGGTGCATAGTCGGGAAATACGGCAAATGCGCATCCAACATTTGTACAGGGTTGACATTTATCGTATGAATAGGATTGTTTATATGATTTATTCTTGAGTTCAACAGCTCGACAGTGGAAAGATTTGCAGGTCTCTCTTCAAGACCCATGTTCTCCTCAAAAATACCATCCACAGAACATCCCCAAAAAGGTGACATAGGCCCTGAGGCAAATTATTTTTCACAGGGTCTTGTGTGCGGAGAATTTTTTTTTTTTAAATTCTTATCTCCGTGGACTTCCAAAAAAATCGAGGCTATAAATTAATATGCCGGTCAGTGGTTGAGTGGGAATAGCGCTTGGACCCCACCCAGGCGTCGCTTGTTCGATTCCTTGGCTAGCTAAGTCCTCTCATCACAACACAACACAAGCAACATTTTCGGCTTTCTGTGGTGGTAGTAGGAGATTTTTAAACATTGTTGGGTTATTCGTAACCCGGGAATGTTTGTCTTTCTTTTTAAAATAAAAGTAAAAAAAGTAAAGTAAAAAAAATATATACTATTCAATTTAAAGCCGATTGGATTATCATTTGGAGATTTGAAAGAATTGCTTTATTGTGAAAGAGGATGTGAGTGCATCACTAGGATGCACTCACATCCGCTCATCAGCTCATTCCCTAATAATGATAATAATAATATGAATCAGACCTTCGAACCACTTTTGTTTTATCCTGTTTGGCTCATCAGCTTATAGTTGGTACATCATACTTCCTGTTACAAAAATGTTAAAAACACATCATTTTTAAAATTTTTATTTCATGATGACACATATTAACACTCCACGCTAGAAGTTCACCTGCTTTGTGGAGGGCATTATTCAAGAGTTCAATTTAAGATTTATCTAGTACTAGCTGGTTCCCGGAATGCGTTGCTATGCCATTAAAAGAAAAAAACGTTTATCCTTAAATGTTTAGCGTTAATATATAAATAAATTAACGGATATTCTCATGCGTCCCTTTTCCCTCCTGCGTTCCCCTTCCATCTTTTTGACATTGACTCCCCTCCCGTACGGCCCGTATCCCAGTGACGCCTAGATCGCATAAGATGTTGCCTAGCTAGCCGGGCGGGGTGACCGACGACCACGCAATTTTTTTCTAATACTTACATTTTTAAACTCGTGATATCTTTCGAATGGGATGTCCGAATTGAATAATTCAAAAAGTTATATAAAGGAATTGAAGCAGTCTTGAATATGAATTAATTTATTGTGATAAGGATTAATACCAAGATACAATTAAAGAGCCTTTTCTAGCGGCGGCATTTCAATTAAATATTTAAAATAAAATAACACTTATTGTGGCATAACTATAATAGTTGGACATATGCTGTCGCGACACTTTTTGTAAATAATGATATGTTCTGCAAAGTCGTAGTACATTATTTTATTCTATCGTCAATAGTTTTCGCAGCGCGCGCGATGCAAAGAATATTTTAGGTAATTTTTTTACACCTTGGGATACATTATGGGAGTTTTAGTAAGGATCCCTAATTTTTTTGAAAATATAATATAGCCTATGTCACCCGGGGATAGTGTAGCTTCCCACCAGTGAAAGAATTTTTCAAATCTGTTCAGTAGTTTCGGAGCCTATTCAGTGCAAACAAACAAACAAACAAATCTTACCTCTTTATACAGTGTCTTAGATTTTTGTTATATTTTCAGATACATCTCCCATGTTCCCCTGGTCCTCCACCCCCAAGGCAGTTTCTGCGGCCAAATCTTCTGAGAAGGTAACTTTGCTACACCAACTGAATACTTTCATACCCTTTAACTTGGTACAGTGGAACCCTCTTCTTAAGAAGTTTTTCAAGGGGTCGGAAAAAATAAACTTCTTAAGCAGGAAAACCTATGTGGGAAAAATTGGGCCAATTTTGGGCCGAGGGACTGAAAAAACCAAAATTCTTAAGCTACGAAACTTCTTAACCACTCAGATACGTAAGCGGATATACACGATAATATAATGATAGCAGTCGAGTACAATAAGCGTGTTTTCACGTCAACGCGTGTGTTTCCACAGAAATCGTTATTTCGTTATTGTTCTAGTGGCATCCCAAAAACAAAAATTAAAAGCTCGATAATAAATCAAGCGCCCATCCCTATTCAAGTTGTCATAGAAATACATAAAAAGACCTATTCTGTCAGATACACGTTAGGTACAGATTTTACCCGCCAAATCGCCTACGCGCCACTAAACATTATTATTTTTTTATTAAATATTCTTGTATGAAATGATAAAAAAGTGATGTGACTAAATTGTTTATTATACATTTATACAATAGAATAAGTATTGTTTTTTTTACATAATCTGTGATTTTACTACCGTTTTCCCACAAAAACATCACGTGAGTCATTTTTACATTTTTTTAATGTTTGCATTCTAAATTTTAATATTTACAAATGTTAATATTTATTTGTAATATAACAATTAACTATTTTATTTCTTTATTTTTAACATACTGATATCCTCCTGTGAACCATTGTATCATATATCACTTGAATGTAAAATCCAAATGTATGGCTTTTAAATAAATAAATAAATTTGAAATCTTATTTCGTAACCTTTCAAAAACAGTTTTTAGTTTTCGGCTACGTTCAGAAATGTTTCATTTATAGAGCTTTCATAGTGAAGCGGAAATAACACAAAGTTTTTGTAAATCTGACATTTCGTTTAAGACGCAAAACTCGCATATTCGCGATAGGTCAGAGCGGTTAAGAGGCTTTCACTGTAGTTCCAAGTGCCTCTGTTGGCACCTTGTTTGTACCCTGAAAAGTGAACATTATTGGCATCAGCCGGTGGGTGCGCAACAATATAATGTGAATGCTCACCGATAATATTTTTTAATACATTTAAAAAAAAAATTGTATCGTATTCCCAGGTGAAGGACAAAAGCAAAAGCGACAAGATGCCCTCCAGCATGAGCCTGATGAAGCGCCTGGCCGCCATGAAGCGCAGCAAAAGCCCCCCGAGCGCCCCCACCTGCCAGGACAACCCCGTTTTCAGCGACAGCCCGCCCCCCCACCCCGTGCACGTCAGGTAACATACCCTACACTACTAGAACAGGGCTAACGTTACCGCTACTGTTACAGATGTCTTGCTGTTTGTGCATTTTGTTTTCTGATGGGTGGACATTGTGGAATTACTGCATTTTTACTGGGAGAAGGGTGTGTGTGTTTTTCTATGCATTTTGTATGTTTTTCTAACTGTGAAAGTAATAATGTCTAATTAAATACTGTTTGATTTGATTGTATAGTGAAATGAGCCATTATCAACAACTGTTATACGACCTGTTCATAATAATTATATCCCAAAATTTAGTAATGAAAATTATTTTTAGTGCATGCCTTCAATCAAATCTGTTTTTCAGGTCACATCAGTATAACACACTCCGTTTAAACAAGTATTCTGAGTTAATTTTTATGATCACGTTTACGTGAAGATTTTTCACTTCTTTATTCCCAGTCAGTTAAAACACTGGCTCGGTCCCCTTGAGTTTCTGTAGGAATTGTTTATTCTTGCGAATTAGAAAAGAGAATGATTCAAAGAATCCTATTGTATTTAATTTAAGAAAATTTATGAAGCTTTGGGAATTTTTAATGAATTATTTTTACATGAAATGACAAAAAAAGCAGGTAACAGTAACTTTTATAATACATTTTTCTAATAAAACATGTGTGTTATCAGTAATCTTAGTTAGAAAAAACGTAAGGTGAAGCATTTTGAAATCTTTTTATGTTTGAAAAATTATATTTTTATTTGGAGTTACAAAACGTATTTCATCACCTTTCAAAAATAGTTTTTAGTGTCGGATATGATCAGATATATTTCATTTATTTGTATTTTATTGCTAAGCTGAAATATTTTGACCCTCTGACAAAATAGGCGCGAGGGGACCAAGGAGTTAATTCATTTTTGAAAGTTTTGCTGAAGTAGTATGATTTTTCAACATTTTATGTGGTGATATGATGTATGGTTGTTGTATAAATCAAATAAGCATTTAACACTGTACTTACAAGTTTATTATAACAATTTATATCCGCACCATAATTTATATTTACAAAATATTTGTATATGAAAAGTAGGAGCAAACAAATTGCGATTTACGAGCTGTTACATCATCGGCAATCTGGAACAGAATGGTTGCTATTATTTTATACCGGCAGTCAGTGATTAGGTGAAAATGTTGTGGGATCAAATTCAAAATAGCTGCTTCTTTCGCTACCACAAGTTTAATTAAAAATATTATATCGAGACACCAATCTTTGATACCGATGTTTTACAATCCTTGAATAGACATTCTATGAGATCTTAACAGCTCCCAGAAAATATGAAGCGATGAATTTGTGCATTTGGTTCCCGATAAAGAAAAATAACTTATCTATTATAAAAAAAAAATATTGTGTTCTAACCGCTACAACTAACCGTGTTTGTGCTTGGTGTGTTGTGTTGTATGTTCAGCCTGTGTGTGTTTGGCAGGTCTGGTTCGTGTCCGTCACAGCTGCTGCAAGAGGTGGGGGGCGGGGGGGGCACTGTGGGGCCTGCTCGGGGGTTGCGGCAGAACCCTGGCGGGCGCCACACGCTGGGGGCAGGGCCCCGCGCGCGCCCCCGGCCCAGCATTGCAGCCCTGGCGCAGATTGACAGGTATAAGGCTCCTCAATTTTCAAATCCAAAATCAATCAGAAGAACTATGTTTTGTGGATATGGAATCGATTCCGTACGTAATCGATTCCATATCCACAAAAGATACAGAATCGCATGGCAGGCTTATAGTACTTGGTTACACTGATTTTTTTTTTCATTATTGAAGTATGTATCTTCAGCACGTTACCTTCAAATTTATTGAAATAAAATGGCAAACTAGTGGAAAAAAACTTATACTTCTTAAAATATGGTCGTTGGTTAGAGAATCACGATGGCAGCTCAAACAGATATCCTTATTCTATGTATTCCCAGAGAGAGCTTGTACACCCTTCGTCGACGTTCATCTACTACCTTCTTGCACATATTGTATGATAACAAAAAGGGAAAAGATACTAGAATGATAATGTCATGTATGATCTCTCCCCGGGACTAGTAAAATTTAAATTCCTGTTTATCACCAGTCGCTTGTTTTGATTTATTTATGAAAAAAACACGGCCATAAAGCTTGTTTTATTTAAATGTTTTACGATCATTTTCTAAAGAATTTAATTTTCCACATTTTACAATAAAACCATAACCGAAAAGGAGTTTGTAAGTAAGAGTCCAGCGGTACAATGCGGGACTGCAGATTTACATCGTTCAATGACCAACGGTTCGATAAAAAATGCTTGGGCAGTGGGCTACCTTTATTGCACGCGGGCTTTTGGACTTATAAAAAGACTAATCAAAAATATACCCAGTCATTTCAAAGGAAAATAATATGTTTCTACTCGCAGTATTTAATTAAAGCGTCTAAAATATTTCTAAGCGATCTAATTTTCAAACCAAAATTACAAGATTTTGTTTTACTTAGCTGTGCATCACCTTAATTACTATCCATGATTTTCACGATCCTGTGCTAGTATACATTTTTCATGGAAATATTTAAACAAATGTTTTGTAGTTTGAAACACGCTAAGTTTAACTTTTTTCCAATATCTGAAAGTAGGTACTACTTTTTTGGAGGCGACTATAGTTTGGCAAGAAAGTGTAGTAATTTATTAATTTGGAACAAAATTTTTTCATTACTATGGTAACACCGAAATACTAGCTTTGTCAATGACGTTTCATATGGCTCTTGGCTTTACTGACTTAAGTCATGTAGAACACATTGAATATCGTTCGTTTAATAATTATTTTTTCAGTGAGTGTGAGTGAGAGTGAGTGAAGTGTTTTTAAAAACATACATTCATTGTCTTATGAGTCATCTTGGTGTTGCCATTTAAAACCTAAAAAACGATCGCAGCGCCATCATTTATTTTCTACACTTTCTTGCCAAACTGTATTTTTGATTATAATGCTTTCAATTAAAAATTTAAAAAAAAATCCCATATTAAGTGTAGTTTGTTTTACAGATCCAACGAGGTAGTGTGGACTCCGCGCCCGCCCCAACAACACCGCAAGTCTCAGTCCTTGGACGCCACCACCAACCAGCAGCTCCTGGACAGGTCCAGCCAGCCGGCGCAGCTGCAGGCCCGCAGCAAGGACCCGCTGCTCAGCACCGGCCACCAGCTGCGGAGCAAGGACTCAGTGCTGACGAGGGAGCGCTTCCGCTGCATCGTGGCCTACCCGCCCAACTCGGAGTACGAGCTGGAGCTGAGAGTTGACGACACCGTGCTGGTGCACCGCAAGTGGGGGGACGGCTGGTACAAAGGGACCCTGGAGAGGACAGGGAGGACCGGCCTGTTCCCCGCTTCCTTTGTAGAGCCGGCTCCCCCTTTGCTTCATTAGCATACCCCACTCAGATGGCCATGGCTCCACTTGTGAGATTCCTCTGCTACGATGTTCAAATACTAAGAAACTGTTGACATCTCCATGGCTACATTTGTGAAAAACTATTTAGATATTGAAATACTAGGGAACTGTGCTATTATGTCCATTGTTGAATATGTGAGAATCTACTTCATTGATGTTCAATACTAGGGAATTATTGACATCTTCATGGCTGCATTTGTGAAGAATTACTTAGGTACTCCAATACTACGCTGTTCATTGTTGGATATATCACATGAGAATCTACTTCATTGATGTTCAATACTAGGGAACTATTGGTATCTTCATGGCTGCATTTGTGAAAACTACTTACATATTCAAATACTAGGGAACTGTGCTACTATGTTCATAGATGAATGTATTACGTGAGAACCTGTTTCATTGGTGTTCAATACTAGGGAACTATTGACATCTCCATGGCTGCATTTCTGAGAAACTACTTTGATATTTAAATATTGTCCTATGTTCATTGTTGGATATATTATGTGAGAATCAACTTCATTGACATTCAAATACTAGGGAACTGTTGTATGTCCATTGTTGGATATATTGTGTGAGAATGTACTTCATTGACGTTCAAACACTAAGGAACAGTACTGAGTTGTTTGCGGTTTTATTTGAGAGACTACTAGAAAAGTGCTAGGCCAGGTATTTAGTAGTAAACAGTCCTTACATATTTCTTCACCCTATTGTTAAATTTAATCCTCTAAAACCTTTAATTTAAAAACAGATGTGATTCTTTTTCACTTTTTATTTTCTTATTGTGCCTAAATTTACAGCACTCTATTTGTTTTATAAAGAAAATACGACTCCCTAGCCAAAAATGTGACAAAATATACAATATTAATGTGATCTTGGATGCGAAATAATAATTGTAACTTTAACGAAAGTTGTTTTACGCATTCATAAATTGAATAGGTGTTTCTGTGATATTTTCATAATGAAAATATCTTCATAGAAACCCTCGAAAAAAGGATAAATTCTGTCTAATAAATAGATTCTGTGAAGGGTACTTACTGCATACAATACTTGAAATATCACGGACTCTTGTCAAATTTTTGTAATTGAACATTTTAACCCAAACATTCAAAATTGTAAAAAAAAATTGCTCTTGATTTCGGATGGGGAATCATGACATATTCTCTTAAGAATGCAATTACAATACAAAAATTACTTTAGGGATAATTGAAGTTCGTAAGATTGTAGTCATATAACAACTCTTTCTCCTGGTACTTTGCTTTCATTTAATCTAACTTCATATTAACAATATGGACGTACGTAGTAATTTTTATTTGTGGTTCCTCCATATTACAGCGAAAATATCTTACAAGGTTTTCTGAAAGGTGGTTCTGTATCTTTTGTGTTAAGTAAGAGTTGCGAGACAATTAAGACAAAAAGACAAAATCTGTCTGATGTCGGAAGGCGTCTGTCATGCGTTATCATCGACTGTCGAATTTTTTTAAACTCCTTTTTCTTATATTGCATACTGGAAATTACTTTGAAGTAATATTATGTGGATTTATTTTGAGCTATCGTATGTTTTATTTATCAAAACCCATTCCTTGAACAATAAACCATCTTTAAAAACAACATTACTTGCGTTTGTTTGATAAATTGATAGGTTTTTAAATCGCGGAAAAATCTGACACCCAGATTCCATAGATAATTAATTTTAAAATATTCTGGTGTTGCTGGGTGAATGAAACTTGGCTACATCAAGTGATTCTGACCTTGTCCTTTATATATGAGGGTTAAAACTGCATTCAATTTTTTTTTTCGATAAATTGTAGTTTTTTTTATGTTTTTGTTGTTTTTCGATAAATTGATAGGTTTGTCGATGTTTTTGTGATTCGATGGTTTTGTTGTTTTTCGATAAATTGATAGGTTTTTCGATGTTTTTGTGAACTATCACGCTTGGACTTTTCGACAGTTCATATCGCGGAAAAATTTGACACCCAGATTCCATAGATAATTAATTTAAAAATATTCTGGTGTTGCTAGGTTAAAATTGCATTAAAAAAAAATTCTGCACGCGCTCTTCCGGCCAATAAGAGGTTAACACAAGCGCAGAATTTAGCTTATTAGGACGATACTGATTACCGCATTTAAGAAAACTATCAAAATGTGCCATTTACAGTCGATTTAACACACGTTAGACTGTTGCAAAAGATACATAGTCACCTTTTTGGTCCCTTGGAATACCTTGTACGAGGTTAAATTGTAATTTTTTAATTTTAGTCTTCAAGGGACTGAAAAAACAAAAATTTTATACATGAAAACTCCTTATTTGCACGTAATATGTATATGAAAAGTTCTTTATTGTGAACTTTATGTGGGTTTCGCTTTGTATCCGGAATAATCCAGAACAGAACACTTGTATCCATATTACTTTTACAATGGTTTCTACCGTGGAAATATAATATGTACATATAACACTTACAGATACGTCTAAAGGCAATATTTTAAACTGTGTGCAATCCTATGACATGCAACATATTATTTATTATTTTGACTAAAATGTTATACTCAAGTCTGACACGAGTCAAACGCTTAGAATAGAATTGTTTATTTTATTTATATAGTTATCATAAGTGATATTTTAAACTTAGGTAATATTATAAATGAAATATTTAGTCATAGTTTAGGTGAATTGTATTTTGTACGATACGTAATGTCAAGTTGTGAACTTGATCCGTTTGTTAGGAAATGCCAATATACATAAAATGTTAGTCACTTCAGCTCAACATACGAGACTCTTAGTTCAAATTTGACTAAATAAATTGATATGTTTACGGGCGAAATTTTGTAGGTAATCTGTTTTTTTTTTAATGTTTGTAAAATATTAAATGGAGATTCGTGAAGCATTTTGGTGCTATTCTTATTCTCAGAATCTTCGCGGAACTAAATAAAATTAAGTAAATCTTTACTGTAATACATAAATGTTCTGATGGTAAATGGGGTATGCCCTTTAACATTTTTTCTGCTACAAATCTAAGAATGAAGATGTATTTTAATTATTATGTACCCGTATAGAAAAAAAAAATTTTCATAAAAATTTTGACTTTTTATAATAATTTTAATTAATGAATAATTTTTTACTACAAGCCCCAACTGCCACTAATGTTAAGTACAACCTCTTTGAATGAATCTATCTACGTATGTATTATTTAAGGTTTTCATAAATATGTGAAAATGTGCTAAAGTTCCTTTATGCGAAAAATCACAAGAAAGAAATTTATTAACAAAATTTTAACAGTTTAAACATTATCGTGATTAGTTTTTGGGTTATTTTGCCATGTTGTGCTTCCTCCTTTAGTCATTTTTTCGGATAATGTTAGGGTCCGTTCCCACTTCTGATAAAAATCAGATCTCGGATGCCCAGTTCACGCTAGCGATGTGCAGGTTCAGCTGGAATGGGCTCTTGAACTCGGGTTCTTTGCGGGAAGCGGATCCTATGCTTTTTTAAAATTGGCTACTCCTGGAACTCGGCGGTCTGAGCCACTCGCGAGACGGGCCATTACGGTGTCCATCATCAGGGCAGATGTTCTACCATCTGGATGGTTATATATACACGTTGAAAGGTCCAATGACTGAGGTTGTACTGTCTACTGTGTTCTCTAATTCCCCATGACTTCTAATTAACTTAATGTGTGCCACCGAATTACATAATTGGTATGATCTCTTTTGTCAGAAAACTATATCCTGCAATGTTTTCTACTCGACTAATCTTTTCTATTATAATTTTATACATCACATTTTCAATAATTTTAACTGTCATTAATTTCTGAAGACATTTACCATACTACATTTTTTTTGTACTAAGTGCGACAAAAAACAGATTTTTGATATGTACATGATTTATTATTTATTTATTTTTAACACAAGTGTTACAACTCATTATGTACGTACAACTTTTTCAAATTCTAGTTTCAACCAGAATTTACGTTTACTTAATATTTTCTTTTACAATTAAAATAAATAAGGTAAAATCATAATTAAGCGTATATTTTCATACACAATAAGAATGATGTTACAATATAAATAGACGCGTTGTTAAAATCTTAATGTGGCAAGTCAAAAACAAGGCAATTGTACTGTCTCCGATTTCATAGTTTTAGTACTAAACTGTCACGCGCCATGTAAGGTTGTATGCTACCTCTAAGCAAATTGCATTTAAAACGTGCCAAAATGCTCTTGTGTGTGATGAGAAAATGTTTTCGTTACTCGGCAAACACTAGTTAAAGCCAAGGAATAACATTTCATTTGTAAATACATGCAAATTATTCATTGTTTTCGATAAAATATAAATAATACAATTGTTTTCCATCTGAAGATGTTATTTCTCATTACAGAATGAAAGGTCTACTAAAGTACCGGGTATTGGCGCGCAGAACCCAAGGTACGAAGTCAGTGCTGTCTCTAAGTAAACTTTACTGTTTAAAATAGTTTAAATGCTTGCAGTAAAACAACATACAAATCAGCAATAAAAACAACAATCGCCGCCATTTGCAAACTATCATTACTCTATTACAGCTTGACATCTTAAACTCTGTTTGGTGACCAGGCTTTCTACTCTAATCGGCCTTGAGGCAGTATTTGATGGAACTTTTTAATACGAAAAGGCTGCCCGGTCCTACCATTTATTACGCACAAATTCTTTGAATGTCTAACTCTGTCATACACAATCAACATTTGAATCAAGAATTTACTGAAAACAAAAGAGTATTTCTTACTTGCCACATTTAATTTTGAGTTTGTGAGACAAAAGCAAGTCTAGATATATTGTAAAATCATTGGATAATAATATATTTCTGATCAATGTTCTATTCTCAAAAGGTTTTTGTACCCACTTACACTTTTTTGACGTACTTTATTTACAATTACTGTTTTTCAATATATATTCATATTAAATTATCTTGATTATGATCCGTATGTTTAGCAAATGTCTGTATAAACATGTATGTGTATAGGTGTAGCTAGCTAAATATTTATTCAATCCGACATCAGTTTTAGGTAAATAATGTAGACTTGTGTGTATATACTAATATAGTAGGTAAAATGTAATAATAAATCGGTAGATATTGTATCTTCTTATTTGGCCATGTTAGACTAACTTACGCAATTGTTAGTCATACTTTTGTAATCCCCAGTGAAAGTCTGTCTACTATACATATTCTGCCGTGGTAAGTAAAAATACAGTATCTTGTAACTCTGATCCACGGCAGAATTGCTTCAACCCCCCTCATTGTTTTTCTTCTCAAAGAGAGAGATCACTGTCTAATTATTCTGATATATTTCAAGCAAATATTATTCAGTCTGTTTGGTATTTACTTCTGGAGGACAAAGCTGCATGTGAAAATAATTAATAAAACGGAAGCGACTGTTTGATTTAATTTCATCTAAAAACTGTTCAACCTTTAGGTGCGTTTATTTTTTTTTTTTCATAATTTCATGATATGTGTCAATAATCTATGGAAAAATAATGTAATGGTACATACCTACATTTAATTTTTATGATATTTTATTGTTATACTAATGCAAAATATGATTTCTAGAAAAATCAGTTCCAATTTTAAATTATGTAAAATAGGTATGTACTTTATCACTTGTCTAAATTCTTCACATATTCAGTTTCAATTTTTTTTAAATTACCCTTGAATTCAAAGCAAATTTGATTTCATTGAACCAGATTTCACGCAGGATTAATGCACAGCCGAAAATTAGTATGTTTGATGTTTGGACAAAAACATTAAAAAAATAAAATAATTGTGTATATTTCCGATGTGGAATTATGTATTAGGTGACAGAGATGCCATTATGTCGCTTGTACAGCGTGTCCATATGCGTTGATCAAGTTTGCAAGATTTTTTCTATGGCGCAGCCTGTATATGGGCACGCCGTGCTTAAGGAACACAAATGTCGTGCAGATATATCGACATAACGCACTTAAAGGGTTAATTAAACTAATGTTAACTTAATGGGGTGGGATTTCGGATTAGAAGTATGTTGGTTTTTATTGTAATTTTCCTATTGTGATAATTAAAAGGTCAAATGAACAAAGTTAGTTAAGTAATGATTGAATCAGACGGAGTGGCAGGACCTGACTGCCTGGAACAAGTATAAGCATCAATCACCCGTAGTTAGAACCTTTCATCACTGCTTATTATTTATGTACATCGTCTGATGAAATTCTGTGTAATACGAACATCAAACGACTTTTCACTATGTTATACATGATGTTCTTCCAATAAAAATTGTTCAATAATAATGAACAACTGACATAATCATCATCCATTTCATCATTCAGTACATCAAACGTGACATTATACTTTTTATTGCATGAAATAAAAAAGTTAGACATTTTCATCACTGTTTATAATTCACATAATCTTATTAAATTCTATGTAATAAAAATACACATTGACGGTTGCTTTTCATTATGTTATATCTGAAAATGATTTTTTTCCAATATAAATTATTCCAAACACATGAACAACTATCATAAAATCATCATTTGGTTGGAATATTTCATCATTACAAATTTACAGTATTATTTACCTATATCATCTGAAATGAAATTGCGTGTATTACGAACATTGGCTTTGGGGTAATGTTTTTCCTATAAAAAAATGTTTGTAAAAACATACATTATCATCATTTGCATACATAAATATGTATTATTTTATAAATTTTTATAATATTTTTTTTTTATTATGTACCTACACCATACAATGAAATTGTTTGTAATAATTCAAATATCGTCGTTATATTTTATCAATGGCTTTCCATTGTGTTAGATGAGGTTCTTCCAATGAAATTCAGCTGACATAATCATCATCTAGTTATAAATTTTACCCTTCGTAATGATTCTTTAACACCAAATGTTATTCTTCCAAAAAACTTGTTCAGAATTAATATTTTCCAGGAAATAAATCCAATTTTAATGTTTTTTTTAACATGGTTCCAATAAATCTTTTTGTATTAAAAAACGGTTTTTGCAAGTGTTACTGATATTTTAGGTTAATTGCAACCATAATGACTCCTTTAAGGTTGCCATTCACTGTGACACTAGACTCTAGAACTCTAGAACTCTAGACACTCTAGTGCAGTCCACATTGCAATGTCCGGGGTGTCTATACTGCACTCGCGTTTACTCTGTATTGTAAAGTCAGTTACAGACAGACGTCGAGCCGCAGCAGTTGTCTCAATTGCGCTTCTTATTAATTGATGCAAAAATAGGAAGATTTTACTAAAAAGGAGAGAGAAATAAGAGGTTATTAATCAACTTCTGATTGAACTAATTTATTAGGTATTTTTTGTCAAACAGATGATTTATAAGATAATTTATTTAAATTAAAAATAAACAACTTACCAAGATTGCTGTTTCATTGGGTTTTGCAGTTGGTTTCATAAATTTCAGTCTTTCAAAAAATTCCCATGTGCAAATAGAATTGTCATCCCTCTGTTCACGTTTTTTCCCCGTAATTATCCAATTGTGTTCTCAAATTGTGTATTTTCCTCTGTATGTTGCAATAGTTTCAGCGCCCTTGGGGTGATTTTTCACAAAAACAGCGCTCTACAAATCATCCAATTATTATTATTTAAAAGACTACTGCCATTGTTTTTAGCCTGTCTTTAAGTATTGGATTCAATCATTTTCAGTGCTCTGAAATCCCTTTCCAAATGTTCAATTATTTTTTAGTATCCTTGCCCCACGAATGCGACATGATCTAGCAAGTCTAGCTAAAAGCGTCTTGCTTTTCAAAACTCAGTATACTGCGGGAGACACTCCGAAACACTCATAAGCCGTAAATAACGCGACACTGACATTGTTGTCCCGACTAAAGCGGACAGCGGTATATACACACACTCAAGATACCCGGTTTATACATTCGGTGTCTAGTATCATTGTGTGGATGAATAATTAGTAAGATGTAATATCACTGATAAAGCTATTCTAGCGTAGGAGAAATGTCCCAGAGAATTATTTTTCTGGGAAAATATTACGAAGGATTTGGAACAATTGGGCTGTGAAATATGTACTAGCAATAGTAGACGTTTTCAATACAAAAATTTCATCTTCATTGCCATAATTATGGTAACACACTATACTATATGTTCATGCAAAATGTCTAAATTCTCTAATCCACATTCCCAATTTTTTAAAGTGAAAACTCTGTTAGCACTGTTGTGATTTGAAACTCGATGTAATGAAAAATAGCGACACTAAAAAAAGACAAACACATACATCTATAGGATTTAGCCTGCGAGAGAATGAGATAGTATAATCAGTCTCCTCTTTGTGTAGTGATTCATAGCTTCCCAACCCTTGTCTACTTTAGTTTTCTAAAGGTTGTACTTCTATCGCATATGAATTGCACACTCTGTTTTTTTCTGCATTTCAATTACAATGATTTTACATTGTTGTCTGGCTCCTATAACTCTGGTCGTCTTATAGTAGCCATAGTTTCAGGACTGCATAATCTAATTCCTATTTATTTACCTTTTTATTTTTCTGTGTCTTGTTCTGTTTCATGTTTTGTTTAGATTTATTAGTATTTTCTTCTTCTTCAATGATATATGTAATCATTTTCATCAAAATAAATTTTTAAAAATCAGGAGCCAACCCCATGGTAATGTGATGGCATCTAATCTCCATTTTGTTCTGTTTTGATGCAGAGGTCTGATTATTTTGACTAGTATTTTTATTCTCCCTCTGTTCTTTATCTTTCCTTCATTTTATGATGTCCGAACCTGCCGAGTTTTGTGAAGTTTCTGTGCTTTTGAATCAATGTGATTATTGCAGGATTGTTTTCTACCAATGTAG
Source organism: Limnephilus lunatus (assembly GCA_917563855.2). Classification (NCBI taxonomy): domain Eukaryota; kingdom Metazoa; phylum Arthropoda; class Insecta; order Trichoptera; family Limnephilidae; genus Limnephilus; species Limnephilus lunatus. The sequence continues at coordinate 13,742,109 of OU830597.1, read as the reverse complement.
TGCCATTTAACCCAGCGTTCATATATTTTTTCTATCTTTTTTAATAATTTCTTTATGTTCGTATTCATGCATCACCTCGTCAACACCAACTAAACAGTATAAATATCACGAATATCGTTTTGAAGAACTAATGCTAATAAATGCATTGAGGTATGACTAGGTACTCGTGTATTAGTGTTTATACTTTCGATAAAGTATAATGAATAATATTTTCATTTTGAAGAAGTTAGTTTAAAGAATCGAACCTACAATCCTCAGAACCAATAATTCTCTAACACTCCTTTCTATTATTAGGTACTAATAATTCACTTTGTACTTCTATATAAATAATTAAATGTTAATACGTAATAATTGTTAACAATATCTGATGTTTGACTAGATTACCCTCGTCGAGATTTTAATATTAACGAGTATTTTTGCAAAATGCATCTCTGTGGAACAATAATCATATTATATGTGTTTGTGTATGTATGTATCTGTAGGTAGGTCTACTCAGGGGGTATTTAACCATCCTCTTGATAGTTTATCCAAAGGATAACATATATTAATAAATAAACAAATAGACATTTACAATAGTTATAAAACTCGGCTAACTTATCTGATATATGTAGACACTATTCATAGGTTCAAGTACCGAATGGTAAACTCGAATTTTATAAATAAATAAATCGAAAATTTATGTTATTCCATGATAAGCTATCTAGAGGATGGTGAAAAACCCCCTCATTCTATTTATTTTATTCTAAGGGATTACCGTTTTAATCCGTACGCCATTTTTAATAAATTCTTCTTGCAATTTATTTTAATTATATGTTTTGTATTAGTGAAAATACAACTCCTGTATCAGGGTAATTTATTTTGTATAAATATTTTATTTATGTATTTTTTTGTAAACGTAGAGTGTAGGAATTTTGTAACGATTGTGTAAAGTGCTATTTTGTTTATTGGAATAGTTTGAAATGAATTAAATTTGTGTTCAAAGTGTTTGTATAAAGAAATATCGACTGAATGAAGTCAGTTTGGTCAGGTACATACTCCGATGTTATTTTGAATAAAGAAATTATATACAATTGCATGCGCCCGCGTGGATGTTTATTACATTATTAAATTATATCCAATTCGATCAACGCCTTTTTATTTATCTCCCCTCCATGAAGAGCTGTGTGGTAGATTGGTAAGAACCTTACAATTGCCAGTAAAAACTGCAAATTTATTGATCTTTGGCCTTTACAGATCACTAGTTGGTCCAGTACTTTTTAAGAAAACATACGGGAATTTACAAAAACGAGTAAGTTATTACCAAAATCGAATCAGCTGGGACACAGCATAAAATTAGGGACAGCGATCAAGAAGTTAAGGAAGGGACTATAGATGGATGGCCGAGCCTTTTGATGCGGTGGCTTCAGCCTGGGCCGGCCGGCCTTTTGGGACACCTTTACTCTTAGCGCCCTTGAGGTGATTTTTCACAAAAACGGCGCTATACAAGTCATCCAAATATTATTAATATTGTCCTAGTATATCAGTACATGGCTCTAAAGGTGACCGTAAAAACCATAGACATATGAATATTGATAGACCAGAACATAAAGGTGAGGGGTAGAAGCCAACTACAGCGGGACGAAGGGCAGGAAGATGGCTTTGGTGATACGTGATTTGCCAAAACTCAATCCGACAGTATATAGGCATCTCGCACTATAAAATCATCATTTAGTTCTTAAAAGTAAACTCTGCTTTTGAATGAATAGACCTTTTTACATGGGAGCGCAAATTGCTCGCCACGCGATGAACAAATTTGAAGTTCAAATACGTCAAAGTAAGGTCGAGTCCAATATTTTGCTCCTGTAGTTAGTTAATACACTTTTACAAATGTTTCATAATTTACTTACCCCAGTAAACAGTGACGGGCACACGCCATGTATCTCGGATTGATAGTGTATGTATGGGCGGTTTGGTATATTTATGGTGTATGTTCAAAAACGATCATATTATGTGATCTTAATTAGCTTAAAATAGTGTAAAATAATGCTTGCTTATGGAATGTAATTCTCTTTTTCTCTTCTATGTTTACACATATTTATAGCACAAGCCACCATTTTTAACGTGTTATTTACGATGAGAGCTCGACACTGGTCCGGACACGAATGATGACGTCACATTTTTTAGATTGACGCGTGCGGACGCGTGGCTCTCGCAAGCCCAGCCGGTTCCGAAAAATGGTTCCAATGGGAGGGGGAAATAATACGCCTTTTATCGCCTAGGGCAAGTCCATGTATTTTGTACGACCGTGATAAAAACCAAGAACCCTGAAAGATGTGGGAATTTTGAAGTCCATTTTCTTTAGCCATTCTGCTCTAGCTATGTTTAATAAACAGATCTGCATGCTAGATTCCTAAAGATTTTTGATATTTGCCATTGAGTCACTTGTTCCAGGCAGTGGGACTCTTGTGCGGTGTTACAATTTGTGGTATCGATTTTACCCTGTTAATCCTGTTTGCAACATTAATTTTATTACTCAAGACCTGAAAGAGGCCAAAAAGATGATTGCATCATCAATCATCACATTATAACAAAATAGTTCCAGAGAGTTGTCATCATTATTATGTCTTTGTTTTCATACAAGATGTTTGAGAAGAAAGAGGATGATCGTCGATTACATACGTACATCTCTCAAACTTTTCACATTAATTATGTCAATAAAATAGTGAGTATTTATTACTTAGAACTTAGAACATGCTCTGGACTGACTCTGAATTATTGCTATCACAAACCAGTTTTCTCCGTATTTGGGTAATTCCGTCTTTGTGTGCATTGTCTAAAGGTTAATTATTATCTCAAAACCACAAAAAAAAAACTTTGACATTTTCCAGCTATCAAGAAATAATGACAGATTGTGTTAATCAACCAATCAAGGGATTAATGGCCGATTAGATAACCCATATTTGCTAATGAAAATGTCAGTCAACTTGACGGTCATAACTTAAGAAATTCAATCATAATCAAAATCATCATTATTTCTTCATGTACCTACTCATTAAAAAGGTCTTACTTAATTTTTTTCAAATTTTTCTGGCTTTCAAGCGTTTTCGGCCATCATTTCAAATTATGGAGTGAGGGAAGGTGAATTTATGCATATATTTTTTTTTCATCATTGTATGGAAGATTGAAGTCGAGATGAGATGTGGAATGGAGGGGAGGCAATTTTAGCAGTGGCGGACTAAGGGGGGGGCGGGGGGGGGCGGCCCGCCCGGGCCCCCGGTCCTAGGGGGCCCCCAAACGCCTCCATGACCAAATTCTAAACAAGGCTTTAAGGCACCAATGAAAAAAAAAAAAAATTATTTCATTTTTTGATTGATACACTTGTTAAGAATGCTCTCACCAAATTTATTAAAAATAAATTCGAAAAATTGACGAAGACACAACATTTTATTTGAAACTGTTTGAAACAGTTTGTATGTTGAATTATCCTTCGGCAAAACTTTGAATGCGTTTTATTTTTGAATGAATTTTATTTTCGATTTTTTATGGTAAATTATCACCCTTCATAAGAAAAAAAATAGAACGGGGACATTTATAAAACAATCCCTACATAAGGTCATAGTCAGGGCCGGATTAAACATTTCGGGGCCCCTAGACAATGCACGTATCGGGGCCCCTACCCGATGCGGGGCCCCTAGGCAGTGGCCTACACTGCCTTATGGACAATAGGGCCCTTCCAGGGCCGGCTTAAACATGTCAGGCCTCTAGGCAATGCAAGTCTTGGGGGCCCTTTACACTAGGGGCCCCTACCAAATGCGGGGCCCCTAGGCAGTTGCTTATACATCTAATGGATAGTACGGAATATAATTTATTTTATTTTATCATCGTTCAAATTTCATGTCATCGTTCATGAACATAAAAAAGAGGGCCATTTATAAAATAATCCTTACGTAGGTTCATAGTCAGGGCCGGATTAAACATGTCGGGGGCCCTAGGCAATGCACGCTTCGGGGCCCTTTTACCCCAGGGGCCCCTTACCGATGTAGGCCTTATGGACTATAGGGCCCTACTTAAACATGTCGGGGCCCCTAGAAAATCAACAACTCGGGGCCCCTACCCGATTCTGGGCCCCTAGACAGACGCCTACACTGCCTTGTGGACAATAAGGCCCTGCCAGGGTCGGTTTAAACATGTCGGGGCCCCTAGGCAATGCACGTCTTGGGGCCCCTATACCCTAGGGGCCCCTATCCAATGCGGGGCCCCTAGGAAGTTGCCTCTACGTCTTATGGATAATAAGGAATATAATGAATTTTATTTTCGATTTTTTATGATAAATTTCATGGCATCGTTCATAAATATAATAAAATGGAAGGGGCCATTTTTAAAACGATACCTACGTAGGGTCATAGTCAGGGCCGCATTAAACATTGCGGGGCCCCGACCCAAGGGGCCCCTACCCGATGTAGGCCTCTAGGCAGAGGCCTATACTGCCTTATGGAAGATAGGGCCCTACCACGGCTGGCTAAAACACATCGGGGCCTCTAGGCAATGCACGTCTCGGGGCCCCATTGATGCGGGGCTCCTATACAGTGGCCTACACTGCCTTATGGATAATAGGGCCCTGCCAGGGCCAGCATAAACATGTCGGGGCCTCTAGGCAATGCATGTATTGGGGCGTCCTTACCCTAGGGTCCCCTACCCCTAGGCACTTGGCTATACGTCTTGTGGATAATACGGCCCCGGCTGTAGTGACTGGATTTTCGAACAGTTTAAGATTTGGTGCATGGTACATGCAAATCAGATTTTTCTAATGTGTTGTCAAACAAGTATACCCCTAAAATATTTGAAGTTTTTAAGCTCTTAAAAAATATATATTATATTATTTTGGAAGATAATATCTATCCATTCCCCATGCCGAAACGCAAATTATATGAAATTCCCTCGATAGAAAAAAATCGCAAAGATCTCCGAAAATTATTATAAACACGTCTGATTTAGTTATTTTACAAGTTAATATGTATGGAAAAATTCACAGTGTTTCTTTAAATGCTATTTTAGATAGCCCCCAAAAGATTTTTTCTCTATTTTAAACGAGTCTTGTTTTATTAAACATTTTCACAATTTTCGCTTCAATTTTATCGTTTTAAATATTAGCGAACTCATATCTCTGCATTTTCTTCTCTTTGAGCGGGGATATGGCGCCTTGAGGCACCAGGACACTGTAAAAAAAATACATAATTTTTTTTTAAATTTTATGTTCCGAAGTTAACAATGCTCTCACCAAATGCCTTTTTACAGCATTTTATATGAAACCGTTTGAAATTGTGTATGTTGAATTATTCTTCAGCAAAACAAATGCTTTTTTCTCGAAACTTTTTAAACTCGTTTTTAAACGTGGTTGACAGCATATTAAAAAACTATACATCCGCCTGTATGTATTTTTATTGCATTTGCATTTTCATTTGCATTGAAAAAAAAAAATTAAATTTCACCAACTTTTAAACTGTTCGAAAATCCATTCAAATCTATGGCAGCACGGAGGGGAATTTTCATATCTAAAAAAAAGAAAAATGGCGGACCAGCGCATGTTATATTCGAATTTTTATGGAAAATTTTCAACGTTCTTAAAAAAAAAATAGGAGGCCTAAATTAGAAACCCGGAAGCCCTTTATAAAAAATTCCTATGTGGTGCCATAGTGACTGGATTTTCTAACAGTTTAAGACTTAGTGCATGCAAATCGGATGTATAGATTTTCTAAGATGTTGTCAACCAGGTTGAAAAACGTAGTTTCGAGAAAAATGCGTTGAAAATTTTTCTGAAGGTCAATTCAACACACAAACGGTTTAAAACTTTCTTGATTTTTTTTAGAATTTCATTAAAACATTAGGTGATAGCATTATTAACAAATGCATTTTTTAGAAAATGAAATACAAAAAAATTACATTTTTTTACAATGAGGCCCCCCAGGACCAGAGGCCCGTGTGAACTGAATAAAAATCTTGCAAAATTAGATAAACTTTTTATACTAGGGGGGGGGGGGGGCCTCATTCAGCTTTGCCGCCCCGGGCCTCTGACGGGCTTAGTCCGCTACTGAATTTTAGATACTTAAATGCTTGATGGAAGAGAGGATTTTTAATTTTTATTTGAACAACTCTCTTTTTTTATCAACTTTTGAAGGTTATAATGTAATATATCATTGAAGAAGAAGATAACACCAATAATCTAAACGAAAATATGAAAGAGAACAAGACCCAGAAAAATAAAAAGAGAACTCTCGTCTTTCTGGGATGAAAACGAGAGTAAGACGAGAGGTTCTGGGTTCGCGTCCCAGTTGCGACCGTTATCTCTTTATTTTTCTGTGTCTTGTTCTCTTTCATATTTTCGTTTAATTATTAGAGTTATCTTCTTCTTCAAGGATATATTACATTGAGGGTATATTTGTTTTGAGAGGGACAGCCAAAAAATATGTGATCTAAGGCTCAGCTCATGGAAGCCATTAAATTTTTAACCCCAAAGAATTTCGAAAAAGCTTTGCGTATTATCGTAATGAAGAATCACCCCCCGAAGTGTTAATTAATAAGTTTGAATCACACCAATCGATTTTTAGCCAAGACCCAACTTCCTTAAATTTTAATTCTAATTTACTTGAGCCGTTAGATGCCGTCTACAAGCGGTCTAGCGCAGATAACCCACTAGGCGTATAAAGTGTTATGATAATAATGAGCCATAAAAGGCATCTACTACTCGTGTGTACTTAGGAATTGATTTTAATACAAATCTACAGTTTTATTTCGAAATTGACGAAATTTTGTATACCTAGGTACTTGACCTTCAAAACAACAACAAGAAAGTCTACATATGATTTCGAAAACTAGGTTTAGGTAAAGCCCGGGAAATGCCCAGAAATTTATAAACACCGAGATAGAATTTTTAAATTCTTTTATATAATACCTACCTACGTTCCTCGAAATTGTCTCTATGTGGGTTTTTACCCAACATAATCCCAAACACTCTCTTATCTGAGTAATATACCTACACGGTGTCCGGAAACTCGTAGTAAAGTATCTATGTACAAACGGGGAACTTGTGCATCCATTATAACACTTGCGGGAGTCGATTTTATTTGAGCTTTTGTTTTCGAGTAAATCGAGTTACTATTTTTAGGTCAAATTTAAAAAAACGGTCGTCAGAGGATCAATATGTCGAAGCATAGTTTTTTTAAACCCTTTGGTTGCCGAAAAAAATGCGATAACAAAATAGCGTGCAATTTACGTAGAAGTGAAACCTTCAGAAAACTAAATTAGACAATAGTGGGAAGGCTACGAAGCATCGCGCAAAGAGGAGACCGATTATACTATCTCATTCTCTCGCATATGAGCGGTATATATTTGCGGCAAGTTCTAGAGTGGAAGATACTCTCAGCATCGCCCTGGAGTAATAACAACATTTAGAAATGAAACGTTGCTAGAAATGGCTCTAGCCATGTTTGGTGACCAGATCTGAACAGTCAGGTTCTTTCCCACCTTCCTCTCCCCTATCTCCAATTGGGGATGCCATAGTCTCACTGGCTCCTGGCGGTTGGGAAGACTCCAGGTACTAATATCTACAGGCTGTATGTCGGACGAATATCTACAGCTCATATGTTGGACAAATATCTATGAACTTCAGAGTGAGGACTAATGTCTACAGAGCTATGGTCGGACTAATATCTATGACGCTCCCAGTGGTGACTAATATCTATGGAGCGTAGGTGGGACTAATATCTACAGAGGGCAGCTGAGCAAGAGGTTGTACGGAAAAGCATAAATTACTTCAATTACGTAATACTAACCTAACTTGTTATGTCAATATGCTATACATAATTGCAAATCCAACCTCTGCCAGTGCTGTAGATATTCGTCCAAACTTTGGTTCTCATAGATATTAGTCAGCAGTTTGAGCTGTAGATATTCGTCCTCACTTTGGTTCTCCTAGATCAGGGGTGTCAAACTGAATTTTCTTAAGGGCCGTTTATAAGATTTAGCGTGTGAAAGCGGGCCAGACTAAAAATTAAAATCCATACTCAATTGTTAAAATATTTATTTAGCTAGATATGTACCTTGTGTACGGGACAGGCACTGTAGTCGCCAGCCGCACAGACGATGAAGTGGGAAGTTGCCGGCTGGCCGCTTCGACACCTAGGGAGAAAGTGGGGAAAAAATGTAGGGAGAGGGAAAAGTGGGGAGATTTCAGGAAAATTGGGTAAATGTAGGGAGAAAGGTAGAGGGCAAGGGGGGCGGAAGGGGGGTAGAGGTAGAGGGGAAGTAGAGGGGAAGAAGGGAGGTAGAGGGGAAATTTGCGCGATCGACCAATTTATTGTAATGCTTTCTTCTTGGAGGGCGGTCCAACCAGGGCGGAGAAGAAGAAGTCCAAGTTTTCCAGGGGTAGATCGGAGAAGGCAGAAGAGAAGGCGAGATGTTGCTGAAGCGGTGAGATCTGGAACTCTGCCGATCTGGCGGTCTAACAGCCGTATTTAAAGGGTCCAGAGACGGGAGTCTGCCCGTCTCAGTCCTTTGTTCATCTCAATTCTACGAACTGAGATAAAATTCTTAGAATTTTGACTGTTAGAGTTGTAAAACGCCACCGCGTTCGTTTCGCTATTGCGCAACGAAGCTGAGAACGCCACAGAGTTTTATCTTGACCTACTCTCGATGCCTCTCCGATCATTCGTTTATTATGTGAGTTTGCACATTTTACATTTTATATTTTACATAGGGTATGAACAGTCTGCACAAATTGGAATTATTTTATATTTATGCAAAACTGTTATACGAATACATAGGTTGCATAAATTCGAATTTGTGCAAGTGTTTATAAAGGTAAAAATGCATAGGTTGCACAAATTTGAATTTATGCAAGTGTAAATAATAGAGATCTGCACAAATTGGACCCGTGCGTAGGTTTGTATAGGAACGGCTTCGCACAGATCGAATTTGTGCAAAGGAAAAAGTCAATTTAAATAATTTAAATAGTGTAGGTATGTACACTGAGGGTTGGGGTCAAGCTTTATTTTTTGTCTTAGGCTGACTGCCTGACCCCGTAAATATTTTTATTCTTTCATAAATATTACATTAAATTACACATGACATTAAACTACAATTAATCTTAAATACGTCCGGTACATCCTCCCCCCGGTGCAGTCACGGCTGCGCCTAGCTGTCAGGACGTACAGGTCGGCGGGATCCTCGAAGTCCGGTTCCCTTGGGCTGTTTGGTCCTTGGTCCGGCTGCGGTCGAGGTTGGTACTGGTGCGGGTGCCGGGATGAGGAGGGCCAGTTTTACAGCAGGACGGGTGTAAGTTCCCGTGGCTGTCTGGACTCGGGCGGTCCTCACTTGGCCGTCAGCAGCAGGGATGGCCTCGATGATACGCCCGCGCGGCCAACTGTTGCGTGGTAGCGCGGGGTCCATGATGAGCACCAGGTCACCGACCTTGAGGGGTTCAGTCGGGTGGTGCCATTTCTGTCGGGCACCCAAGGTGGGGAGGTATTCACGGAGCCACCGCCTCCAGAACATATCCGCCAGTTGTTGGCTGATACGCCACTGTCGTCGGAGACATACCTCCTCCTCCTTGTTGTCGTAGAGCGACAGATGCGGGCGGCCTCCTGCAGATCCCATGAGGAAGTGGTTGGGGGTCAAGGGCTCTTCGTCCCGCGGGTCGACAGAGATATGAGTCAGTGGCCGACTATTGACCACAAACTCAGCCTCTGCCAGTGCTGTGCGCAGGGTTTCCTCCCTTGGCGCCCTTTCCTTTAGTGTGGCGCTCAGGGCCAGCTTGACCGAGCGGACCAACCTTTCCCAGGCTCCCCCCATATGAGGACTGAGGGGGGTGTTGAAGCGCCACTCGATGCCCTTGGTGGCCATGGCATCCGTCATCCTGGCATCCTGTTGTAGGTATTCCACGGCATTCCGGATCTCCGTGTCAGCACCACGGAAGTTTGTCCCATTGTCCGAGTACAGCACCGCGGGTTGACCTCTTCGGGCAGTCATCCGTTGCAGCGCCATGATGGCTGAGTCGGCAGACAGTGAGGTCGTCAGTTCTAGATGGATGGCGCGGGTGGAGAGGCAGGTAAAAAGGGCTCCATAGCGCTTCTCTCGGTGTCTGCCAACAGCTGTGACCTCCATCGGCCCGAAGTAGTCTAGCCCGCAGTTTGTAAAGGCCGGGACATGGTGTTCCACGCGAGACGGCGGCAGTATTCCCATCTGTGGTGGAGCGGGCTTGCTCCGTCGTATGTGACAGGTGGGGCAGTCATGATTTATCTTCCTGCTGACGGTGCGGAGTCGCAGGATGAAGAAACTGCATCGGATTTCGGCAACGGTTTTCTCCGTGCTTGGATGGTCTGCCTTCTCGTGGTAGTGGCGGATCAGCAGCCGGGCATATGGGTCTGCGCCATCCAAGATCACGGGAGTCTTCGCCACGCTGGTTGTTCCGGTGAGGTTCCTCAACCGCGAGCCCATCCGCAAAACGTCATCAGGTCCGAGGAAGGGGGCCAGACTGATCAGGCGACTGGCGGCAGGTAGCGCCTGGCCGAGCCTAATGGTGTGCAGGTCGGTGGAGAAGGCGTCTTCTTGGGACCTCCTCACCCATCTGCGCTCGGCCTCCCTCAGTTCCTCCGCGCGTAGCGTGAACTCGGCGGGTCGGTTCGGGCCCATCCGACAGCGCCTGATAAACCGCAGCATCCACGCTGTAGCGCGGATCAGCCGGTACCAGGAAGAGAACCTTTCGACCAGAGGCAGCGCCTCTCCGGCCGTGGTGATGTGGCCGATGAAGTGCTGAGGTCTGGTCTCGAGGGTCTGGTCATCTGGCTTGGTGAGGGTCCGCTCCTTAGGCCAGTCGCTCTCCGGTGTGGTGAGGAAAGCGGGGCCGCAAAACCATCTTCCCTGGAGTGACAGGTCGGGCAGCTCCAAGTCCCGGGTGCCGATGTCGGCCGGGTTCTGCTTGGTGGGAACCCACCTCCAGTTGGCTATGGAGGTGAGTTCGTCTATCTCGCCCAACCTGTTGGACACGAACGCAGAGTAGGTGCGCGGGTCCGTGCGCAACCAGCACAGCACCGTGGTCGAGTCCGTCCAGAAGATGGTTGCAGCTATCCTTGCTTGGCTCTCCAACCGGATGGTTCTGGCCAGCCTAGCCGCCATGAGTGCGGATTGCAGCTCAAGGCGGGGTATGGATAGAGGTTTTAGCGGCGCCACCTTGCATTTGCTCGCAATGAAGGTGGCTTGTAGATCGCCCTGCACTTCCTCCACGAAGTATGCGACAGCACAGCAGGCTTGCTCCGAGGCGTCGCAGAAGAGATGCAGGGTCACGCTGCTCGTCTTCCGCTGCAGAGACTGTCGCGGGACGGAGACGCTGCTCTCCTGGAGCAGGCTCATCCAGTCCCTCCAGCGTTCGGCGTGCTCTGGAGTGATGAGGTCGTCCCATCCAACGGTTGAACGCCACACGGCTTGCAGCAGGATCTTCGACCGTATAGTGAGGCAGGACACGAAGCCCACCGGGTCGAAGATCTTCATAACGATGGAGAGGAGCTGCCGCTTTGTGGGCCGCGTGGCTTCTTCGGGGCTGACCGCTTCAAGGAAGGTGTAGATGAAGCGGTCGGTGGATGGGTCCCACACCAACCCTAGGACCCTCTCAGTCTCGCTGCACCCGCTGTTTATCGCTACCGTGGAGGTGGCGCGGTCATCAGGGGGTACTCCAGCTAGCGCGTCCTGGCTGTTTGAGGCCCAGTTTGTAAGGTGGAACCCTCCCTTTGCAAGGAGGGCCCTTACGTCGCGGACTAGGGCAGCAGCTTCGTCAGGATTTTCCACAGCGTCCAGGTAGTCGTCCATGTAAAACCGTGAACGAATGGCTGCTGCGGCGGCCGGGTACTGGTCTTCGTACTGCCCGGCCACCCTGTCCCGCACGTACTGGGCACTGCTGGGCGAGCAGGTCGCCCCAAACATCATGGACGCCAGCTGGTAGGTATCTGGCTCCCTCTTGGTTGACGACCTCCACAGGTAGAGTTGGGAGGGCTGGTCCTCTTTCCTGATCTGGATCCGCAGGAACATCTCTTGGATATCTGCAGCAATAGCTACGCTGCCCTCCCGGAAACGGAGGATGTTTCCCAGGAGAGAGGAGAGCAGGTCGGGGCCAGTCAGGAGTTCATCGTTCAGCGATGTCCCTTTACATCGGCTGGCGGCATCGAACACAACCCTTATCTTCCCTGGTTTGTTCGGGTTGGTGACGGCGAAGTGGGGAAGATACCACTTTCGCGGGGCAGGGAGTGACGCCTCATCTGGGGAGAGGCGTCTGGCGTACCCTTTGGTGACGAGTTGGGCCATCTTGTCGGTGTAAGCCGCTGCCAGGTTGGTGTCCGCAGCCAGCTTCCTCTCGAGGGACTGGAGCCGCTTCAGCGCACACTGCCGATTGTCGGGCAGTATGGCGTCAGGGTGTCTCCAGAGGAGACCAGTTTCCCACCGCCCAGTTGCGAGGGGGCGGGTGGTCTTCTCCATTAATGCCATGGCTTTGGCGTCCATGGCATTGACTCTGGCCGCAGACGTAACGCCGAGGGAGTCGACGGCAAAGTTGGATTTTACCAACTCCCTCAGGCGAGCATCTGCGGCGGTCTCTGACTGGAGGGCCAGTGTGGTAGCTGGCCCGTCATTGTTGAGGTTTGAGCCTCCGTGAGCGACCCACCCCAAAGCGGTCCGAGCAAAGTGTTGTTTCGACGGACCTCACTTGATATAATAAGGTGGGCATTATCTTGCCCGATCAAGAGCTTTGGGGTGACGCGTCGTCCAGGAACGCGCTGCTCCGGCAGGCTCAGGTCGGCTACGGTGTTGGCGGTGATGGTGAAGGTGGTCTCCAGACCAGTGCCCCGGACCATCAGCTTCACGCGTTGGGAGTGGGCGTCGGAGCTGCACAATCCCCTCGCTCCATGCAGCCGCAGGTGTTGGACCGGGCCATGGGCGCCGATCTGCGTCGCGGTGTCAGCGTCGATGAGGGTTATGGTGGAACCCGAATCCAACAACGCGAATGCTGACACTTGCCCCCCGGTAGGGCCCCGCAACATGACCGGCACTATCGCCAACAACACGCGGCAGTCCTCTGTCTGGCGTCACATATGAATTTGTTCGTCAACAACAACGCTCTCCCGGTGGAGCAAACGATGGTGCGGGCCTCGGCACAAACCCACACCACACCACACTTTTTCCTTACACTCCCTGGAGTGGTGGGGATCCAGGCACTTCCGACACAAATTGTTTGCACGCACCGTTTCCCACCGGAGGGAAACTGATTTCTCACTTAACTGAGCACAATCACCGAGTTTGTGTTGCTCCCCGCACTGAGCACACAACCTGTTATAGGTTACACTGTTTTTTTTATTGTCACTGTTCCTCCTTCCTGCCGGTGGTGGTGGGCGGTTGGCATACTGAGCAAACCAAGCTGGCCATTCGAGGGTGTCCCCGGAGAATGTGGGAAGGTCCTTGGCGGTGGACTGCCGGGCGACGAGGGCGGTCAGTCTGATGTTGTCATCTAACGAGGGCCTGGGGCTGTCCTGGTCGCGCGTGGAGCGGATGGCGTCAGCCAGCATGGTGCCGAACTGACGAACCCACTCGCCAGTGTGATGGGCAGTCTCGTCGGCGGTCGGCTGCGGAGGGAACAGCGGTGAGAAGCCCTGAGGTGTGGGCTGTGGTTGGGAGGCAGATGGTTCGTCATGGTAGGCGCCCTCGTAAGCGCCAGAGTGTGCACCAAGGGGCGCGCCAGCATGGGCACCAGGAGGTGCGCCGGGGTAGGCACCAGGGGGCGCTCCAGGGTATCCAACAGGGGGTGCGCCAGGGTGGGCACCAGGGGGCGCGCCAGGGTGTGCACCAGGAGGCGCACCAGGGTAGGCACCAGGGGGCGCGCCAGGGTGTGCACCAGGAGGCGCACCAGGGTAGGCACCAGGGGGCGCGCTAGGGTGTGCACCGGAAGGCGCACCAGGGTAGGCACCAGGGTAGGCACCAGGGGGCGCGCCAGGGTGTGCACCGGGAGGCGCACCAGGGTAGGCGCCAGGGGGCGCATCAGGGTAGGCTCCAGGGGGCGCAGCAGCATGGGCACCAGGGTAGGCGCCAGGGGGTGCACCAGGGTATGCACCAGGGGGCGCACCAGCATGGGCACCAGGAGGCGCACCAGGGTAGGCGCCAGGGGGCGCACCAGCATGGGCACCAGGGGGCGCAGCAGCATGGGCACCAGGGTAGGCGCCAGGGGGCGCGCCAGGGTGGGCACCAGGGGGCGCGCCAGCATGGGCACCAGGGGGCGCAGCAGCATGGGCACCAGGGGGCGCAGCAGCATGGGCACCAGGGGGCGCACCAGGGTAGGCGCCAGGGGGCGCACCAGCATGGGCACCAGGGGGCGCAGCAGCATGGGCACCAGGGGGCGCACCAGGGTAGGCGCCAGGGGGCGCACCAGCATGGGCACCAGGGGGCGCAGCAGCATGGGCACCAGGGTAGGTGCCAGGGGGTGCACCAGGGTATGCTCCAGGGGGCGCACCAGCATGGGCACCAGGAGGCGCACCAGGGTAGGCGCCAGGGGGCGCACCAGCATGGGCATCAGGGGGCACAGCAGGGTAGGCACCAGGGGGCGCACCAGCATGGGCACCAGGGGGCGCAGCAGCATGGGCACCAGGGTAGGCGCCAGGGGGCGCACCAGGGTAGGCACCAGGGGGCGCACCAGCATGGGCACCAGGGGGCGCACCAGGGTAGGCGCCAGGGGGCGCACCAGTATGGGCACCAGGGTAGGCGCCAGGGGGCGCACCAGGGTAGGCACCAGGGGGCGCAGCAGCATGGGCACCAGGGGGCGCACCAGGGTAGGCGCCAGGGGGCGCACCAGCATGGGCACCAGGGGGCGCAGCAGCATGGGCACCAGGAGGCGCACCGGGGTAGGCGCCAGGGGGCGCACCAGCATGGGCACCAGGGTAGGCGCCAGGGGGCGCACCAGGGAGGTACTGCGTTGCGGTGGGGATGGATGCGAGCAGTGCATCGAGTTGTCTGCTCATCGCTCGGTTGTCCCTCCGGAGCTGCCTGACGGTGTCCTCTGTGGTGGTAGAGTCATCCTCTGCATCCGAGGACAGTACGCTGTCAGGGCCGGCACGATGTGAGTCGGCAGGGCTGTCAGCGTGTGGATCGTCAGGGGCAGGGCTCGCAGCGTGTGGGTCGGCGGGGGCAGCCCTGGCAGCAGGGCTGGCAGCACCGGCAGGGTGAGGGCCCACAGGGCCGGCAGCGTGTGGGTCGGCGGGGGCAGCCCTGGCAGCAGGGCTGGCAGCACCGGCAGGGGGTAGGGGCAGCCCTGGCTCCACGTCGGGTTGTGAGTCCGAGCTCGAAGCTCGGCGACCGCTTCGCAGGGACGGCATCTCGGGACGTCACTGGACGGCGTGAAGGCGTGAAGACGTGAAGGCGTGAAGGCGTGAAGGCGTGAAGACGGCGATCCGGCTCGAAGGACCATGTACGGGACAGGCACTGTAGTCGCCAGCCGCACAGACGATGAAGTGGGAAGTTGCCGGCTGGCCGCTTCGACACCTAGGGAGAAAGTGGGGAAAAAATGTAGGGAGAGGGAAAAGTGGGGAGATTTCAGGAAAATTGGGTAAATGTAGGGAGAAAGGTAGAGGGCAAGGGGGGCGGAAGGGGGGTAGAGGTAGAGGGGAAGTAGAGGGGAAGAAGGGAGGTAGAGGGGAAATTTGCGCGATCGACCAATTTATTGTAATGCTTTCTTCTTGGAGGGCGGTCCAACCAGGGCGGAGAAGAAGAAGTCCAAGTTTTCCAGGGGTAGATCGGAGAAGGCAGAAGAGAAGGCGAGATGTTGCTGAAGTGGTGAGATCTGGAACTCTGCCGATCTGGCGGTCTAACAGCCGTATTTAAAGGGTCCAGAGACGGGAGTCTGCCCGTCTCAGTCCTTTGTTCATCTCAATTCTACGAACTGAGATGAAATTCTTAGAATTTTGACTGTTAGAGTTGTAAAACGCCACCGCGTTCGTTTCGCTATTGCGCAACGAAGCTGAGAACGCCACAGAGTTTTATCTTGACCTACTCTCGATGCCTCTCCGATCATTCGTTTATTATGTGAGTTTGCACATTTTACATTTTATATTTTACATAGGGTATGAACAGTCTGCACAAATTGGAATTATTTTATATTTATGCAAAACTGTTATACGAATACATAGGTTGCATAAATTCGAATTTGTGCAAGTGTTTATAAAGGTAAAAATACATAGGTTGCACAAATTTGAATTTATGCAAGTGTAAATAATAGAGATCTGCACAAATTGGACCCGTGCGTAGGTTTGTATAGGAACGGCTTCGCACAGATCGAATTTGTGCAAAGGAAAAAGTCAATTTAAATAATTTAAATAGTGTAGGTATGTACACTGAGGGTTGGGGTCAAGCTTTATTTTTTGTCTTAGGCTGACTGCCTGACCCCGTAAATATTTTTATTCTTTCATAAATATTACATTAAATTACACATGACATTAAACTACAATTAATCTTAAATACGTCCGGTACACCTTGTAATTATAAATTTGCATTAATGTTAAAAAGGAGGGTAAAATGGTAAATTCTCTTGAGCTGGACACCTGACTTCTCTTATTTTTGATAAGCTCATTGATGTCGGGTGTCAAATTCGTGGTAGTTTCGACAACTTGATCAGTTGCAGTCGGAACATGAAAAAGGTTATCTCCGCTGTGAGACGGCTTGTGGACTCTTAAATGTTCCTTTTGTGATCATGAATAGTTGCAGTCGGAACATGAAAATGGTTTTTCTCCACTATGAGTAAACTTGTGAATTTTTAAAGTCACCTTTCTAGCACATAAATATTTACAATCGGAACATACAAAAGGTTTTTCTCCACGGTGAGACAGCTTGGGGGGAAGATTTGTGACTTTGTCAGCTATCACTGTGACTAGGCGCATTGAGGAAATAGCTGAAGACAGTGAGATACAATTGTTGGAGAGGATTAATACATCACCGTGGTACGCACTCCAGGTTGACAAATCTACAGAAAACGACAACAAGGCATACTAATTGTTTATGTGCGATATCTATATCATGATGGTGTGTTAAGTGCACTATATAGTCGCTAACCAATACCAAAATTGCAGAACTGTTAATTCACTGGTTGGTGCTAAACTAAAATGGTTGCGGGCCATATTGATAGGGCCCGAGGGCCACATGCGGCCCGCGGGCCGTATCTTTGACACCCCTGTCCTAGATATTAGTCCGATTTGTTCAGTTTTTGGAATTCCTGTAGATATTAGTAGACGCCTCCGGTTAGGAACCGTTAAAAAATAATACAAGTAGGTATACGTGTCCGTAACCACCTCACTAAACGATGTCTATTTTTAAGGTTGGTAACAATAATCGTCAGTATTTAAAAAATCTTGTTATTCTGTGATAAATGATTTTTTGTAGATTTTGCAAATTTTTGCAATTCATTGAAATTATTAATTACATTACATTGTTGATGTACTGTGCCCTATCGCACCAAGAAATCCTGGGTTGAGAGGAGGCGTGGTTTATAACAAAAATATTACACTTAAAACTTGCTTGCATTGATTAGCTTTCGGATTCCACTACGTAATACTAAAAGTCGGGAATTATTTCAATATAGAAATTCTGGGACTAACTACCATACTTTTATAATCAAAGCTACCATACATATTCCTTTTTGCCCAGAATACTATTTGAGGGAGATAATAACAAATCAGTGCACATCTTAAATTTGTCACTAAACAAATACAAAATGTTGTTACGGAAGCATTTCAATTATGTACAATAAATACTGTATAATGTTTACTATCCACATGTAAAAGCCTGTAAAAATGCGTTAATAAATAAACAAATAAATAAAATAATATAATACTTAAAATAAAAGACAATCAGCATCGTACCATTGGAAATACATACTTATAAAAACGTTTTAATAAGATCGTTAATTTATGATCTATCTTGGCTGTTGATCAAAGTAAAAGATTTAAGCCTTTTGGTTCTAGTTTCACGAACAGTTTGGACATTTTAAAAAATAGTTCTGTTCTTGAAGATGTATGCCAGTACGTGGCGTAAAGTTGCCCAATGTCCAAAGCGCAGGCTCGCCAAAAGATTTCGTCCGACCTGCTTGTGATGGGTATTTATCAGTAGCTTGTATCAGTTTTACAATAATCTTTAAAATTAGTTTCTGAGCATTGAAGATTGGATCACCCTTAAAATTAAACTTTTAATTTGAATCAGAAGCAAATCACAATTAAACATCTTATATTCTATCTACACATGTAGGAAGATACCAAATAAAACAATACACTATGGCCAGGTATATCAGTAATTTTTGTAATGGTATAACTCGGTTTATCTTGTCAGGATTTCTAGCGTAAAGCAACAAGACTTTCTTTTAGCGAACATAAATAATGCCGACTGATATTCCGGCCGTATGTACACAATGAACCCCACAGTAACATTACCAGTAAAGACTGGTTACTGTTAGTGTCACGCTTTCAAGGCATGTTAGTATCTAGCTTCCAAGCTTTCTGCCCTCTCACTAAATTTGTCCTAATATTTCTGTCAACAAG
Organism: Limnephilus lunatus; assembly: GCA_917563855.2. NCBI lineage: Eukaryota > Metazoa > Arthropoda > Insecta > Trichoptera > Limnephilidae > Limnephilus > Limnephilus lunatus. Next base: position 13,723,525 of record OU830597.1, on the reverse strand, counting down.
AAAACTATTTATATCTGAAAATGATTAGATAAAGGCACAAGATAATGGAAAGGCACACAGCAAGGATCAAATAATAACTTCTTTGACGCACTTGGTCCATAAACGAAATGTATTGAAAAGAAAAATTAGCAAATTTGTTGAAAATTTGCAAGTTGGAAATCTGGTATAGGAGGTTTTCTGGCAGGTATGAATTACGACGTGATGCAATTAGCCAGTTTGTTGCTGGTTCATGTCATTGCGATTTGTTAGCGGAAGCCATTATTGTTAAAAGGACTAAGTATTTGTGTTTGAACGGCGCGCCACATATTGTGATACAACCAGTTATTTGCGGTATACCACAGGGAACAGGGTTAGGTCACAAATTAAAAGACTGGAAATAATTCAAAACAGAAGCATGAGGTATATATACACTAGAATAAAAAATCATGCAACACCAACTCAATATCTTATGTGTATGGCAACGATTAGTCTATAATACCAATACTCCAGCATTTATTTATAAGTTGAACAATAAAATGTTAGATACCAGATTCTATGTTGAATAATGTTAGTATCAATAGTAGATTTCATTGTTTTCCTAATAGAAACTACAACGATTTCAAACTTAAAAAAATTATCAGAAACACAAAATAATATTTATTATAAAGGTTTTCACTTTTTTATATTTTATTTAGTCAATAATATCAATATCAAACAAATGTTTAATGAACTCCCTGTAAATGTTAAGGAAGCTAAAAGTCTTGCAGTTTATGTCTCAATGCTGTGAAGTCCAAATTTTAGTACGCAGGTAATAGAAAAGTATTATAGTAGTTTTAGAATACAAGATAAAAGATGTAAACAAATTATAGCTAAATATAACATGCTATAAAAAAGGTCTAGATGCTACCCACCTGATAATTCTCAAAACATAAAACCTTTTTTAAAACTGAATTCGCGTCACAGCTATTGTATGATTCCTCCATATAAGAAAACATAAATGGCAAATTGGTAATTATGTAATTTTGAAGTGCGTGTCATCTCTCAGTCGAATGGGGAAGTGATTTTCTTCTTTTTCTACCGGTGCCTTAGGAAAAACTATGAGAAATTAATCATTCGAAGATTTTGGTAAGTTATGTACCTACCTACATATTTCAGAACAACCTAGAGTTCCGACAGTGCAAAAATATACCGTTATTTTTAAAGAATTTTGATCTGCAAAGGTGTAAGAAGAGTCGAGACAGGAAATCGAATTTTCATTCATTAGGTAGACGTTAGCTGCCTAGTTCCATTCTGCCTGTAAGGATTGAAGAAATCCACAGTATGAACTTTGGACTCTGCTAATCACTGAATACACAGCACACTGTCTAAAACCAGCAGAGTTTATCCCCTAATTTGCAAGATGCGTGATATGCCTATCATATTTTCTGCCATCCGCTAATGCGAGAGCAAACACAGGCGCATTTCACAAATGGCCACCTCCGTAATAATCCGACTTCGAACCAGATTGCCACTAACCGAAACGAGATTTGGTTAACGATATGATGCAGGAGCAAACACTAGACGAGATGTGGTGATAATTGGAGAGTCAGGAGTCGCGTGTTCAGCGCGTGGAGGTCGAGTGGACAGCAGACCCCACACACCTGAAGATACCTGTATAGGTCCAGCAAGTCAATAACTATTATTATAGATATGTTATAAAACACTGAAGAGATAAATAGAGAGAAGTGGGCTGCTGGTGTGTTTGTGCCTGCATGTTCATCTTCTCCTTATTCTAACCGTGTTCAGGACTCATCGTTTTGACTGACGTCTCCTGATGACCTCCGATCATTGCAGGCCCAGCTTATCATCGAATGGCCTCTGATGTTGATTTCCCCAACTTTGTTTGGGTTGTGAGGTTGGACTTCTTTCCTCTAGAATTTCCACAATTATTTCATTCGCCCGAATATCGACAATCTTTCTTGAAAAGAGGGTCAATTTCATTTGCTTGCCACATAGTAAGTGTTTCTGTTTGAACGACACTCACGTCTTTCACCAATTATTTGCGGTATGCTACAGGGAACCGAGTTAAGTCTTGAAGCTACCCGCCCGATAATTATTGGGAATAAATACAAGACCTTTTAAAAACTGAAACTGAAGCCCAATTTTATATAAATTGGCGATATCAGTTTTCTCTCAAATCGGTACAGATCACACTTCTTGGTTCACACATTTGTTTAGTGCTATAATAGCAATTTACATACCTATAGTGCTGTTATTGTCATGTGTACATTAGCTCACATCTTCCATACATTTCGTTACATTAGATCGCCTCTCACTATGTCTAAATTTAGAGACAGGTAAATACAGAAGTTAGCATCTTCAACGAAATTATCTATTTGGGTCACAGTCACGTGGTTTGATTGGCATAAATTTTTGAGCGTTCGTCTACATTTGGTGACCTCCGTGGCAAAGCGGCAAGCTCCTTGGCTCCGAACCCAAAGAGCGCGGGTTTGAAATCCGAAATAATCAAAAAGATTCATTGAAGAAAATGATACTAATAAATCTAAATGAAACAGATCAAGATACAGAATAATAAAAAAGGCAATGGTAGCAAATAGGAAAGCCCAGGATCTCTGTAGTACGAATATGACATAGGCCCTGAGAGAAATTATTAGCCTTGTGTAGGATTCTCCTGCTAAGTTACCAAAAGCACATTCGACGTATCTTCTTGCTCTACTCAGGCGGTAGTTATTTTTTTAAACCTAAGTGAGTTCCTCCAAAATAGCGCAGTCCATTGTTATGCAGAGCATGTCCCCCATCACCAATAAATACATAAGACATACTCTCTCCACAGTCTCCACCTTCTCATAATGGTCTTGGTTTGGGTTACTTTGATTTGAGGCAGAGATTTTCCATTCATTTTCTCTTTACCTTATGATCCTAAACCTACATCTATTACGTAGTATAAAGTAAACTCGTTCCCGCTGTCTGTACGCTTAGATCTTTTAAACCACGCAACGGATTTTCATGCGGTTTTCACCAATAGATAGAGTGATTAATGAGGAAGGTTTAGATATACATATAATTTGTCAAGGTTTTGTGCAAATTGGTGGAAATATAAAATTACTAAAGGGAGCGGGCTGGCAAGCGGGCGGTGTAAATTTGATATGCAAATAAACAGATGGCGTTGGTTATAAAGGTTTGGTAATGGCGTTGTGTTTTGTTAACCTCAGCGACCTGTGGCCGGGTCTGCTAATATATATATATATATAAATCTGTATTCAGAATCAATAGTACAATGGACAAGTAATATTTATAATTATAGTACATGGATCCACTATCAGTAGGTTTTAAAAAAAATGTTTTCCATCAATGGCACCTAAACAATGAGGGAAATCAGTTTTTCTTTCAAAATCTTCCACTTCTGTCATCCATTATTTTTTTGAAGAAGGCGTTCGGTTTGGTGACTAGATCTGAATAGATAGGCACCTACCCACCTTACTCTACCCCATCTCCTTCCCCTCCCCACTTACTTTCAGCATCACAAAATATCCGAATTCGAAAATCATTAGTTGATTTTGAATTACAACGGTAGATTTATGTCGTAACATAAATTTATTGTTAGTAGAAACATATATAAATTTAAAATTTCGACCAGAACGGTTCCATGCCAACTCAGAATCAAGTCAACCGAACACCTCTTTTAAAAGTCATTAAAAGCTATGAAAAAAATTAAGAAATAGTCCATAACCGATAATCTAACCCAACGCACCTATTTAACCAATTTGTTATACACTTTTTTCATCACTTTAATGACTTTGCAAAGGAGGTGTTGAGTTGATTTTATTCTGAGTTGTTCGGTCACCGAAATATCACTTTTTCCAATGCTTAATTAAAAAATAATAATACTTCATTCGATTCATTATTCATCGTTACGTTGAGTAAGATTTTTTTTTAATAATTACCACACATTCATAAAAAAATTGCCAAAATTGCCAAAATTGCCTCTAAAATCATGATAAATTAAATTTTTTAATGGTCTGTAATTTACAATTTAAAACGGCAGTAGTACAAAAAAGTCCAATCGATCCTCTTTATTTCCAATGTAAATTCTACAATTATTATACTACCTGTGTTATTCATACGATGTATGAAACTTTGGTCGATGACCTGTCTATTATTATCCTTCTCCATATAAGTCTAAATTTGGATCATTTAATTTTTCCTTGTTGACAAATATTTATCTTTTGAACCCTTTTACAGCTGCGAAATTTGTAACTCTGTAAATATTTACGTGTACCGAATAAGGTAAAACTTGGTATAATTACGTCAATAAGTCATTAAAATGTGTTTACAAATGTTGTAAAACACATCTTAATAGTCCGTAATATCTATGAACGTAAATACCAATATTTTTGTTTATTCAAGTATGATAAATCCGATTAATTCGGTTCAACATTAATTTAATCTTTGTGATAAACCCCCCCCCCCCTCTACGAAGTAAAACCTTCCTCTTGATTTCCAAATGCTACTACAGTGCTACAGCTACAGGCGCAACCCCGGCCGGCCTTTAAAAGCTCGTAGCTCGCCCGTTCTCGCGTCTCTCCCCTGCATTTCTTTTGCGGCGCCTTTTCAACCCCATCACGTAATACTTTTTATGCAAACGTGACGAGATGCTCTTAATTAATCAATTGTAATTAACCCCACAACGTTGTGTACTTTTTTGTTTGAGTGGTTTGGTATAGTTAATTCAATTTAATTAATAATTTATTTGTGGTAAACCCTTGTTCTTTTAGGTATGGCGTGTTACAATTTGCAAGGCTTCGAATAACAATGACTGAGTCTGACTAGCTTGAAAAATAACTAATTTTCTATCTATATTCATCCAGCTTCCTCCCCTAGCACCTGTTATACGCCTACGCTCATCGACGACTATTTTTATTGAAGTAATCTGCATTTTCCCTCCTAGCATCTAGCATATAAATTTTCATTCAAACGGCGAATTGAGAAGATCCTACCTTTCGATGCGATGTCACGTACTCTCTGCAGCTCTATAGAATGCTATCATGAAAATAATTTGACATTTATGTACATTCTAACAAAAGATTTACACTCAAAGCAGTACGGAGTGCAATAACTCTACACTTACAGTGCTAGATGCAGTTTGTTAGTTAGCTAGCTTGTTTTATTTTGTTAATTTGATTCTACGAGTAGGTATTTTGGATTAACATGAGACAGAACATGTGCTGTTTAAATAATTGGACTCCTCCATAGCCCAACTGATAAGGTGATGGTCATAGACCGCCGAATCAGCTTCCAATTCCAACGCCTCCGGAGAATGTTAAGGTCGCAAGCGACGAATGAAAATCGACATGTTTTGCCTTCTGTCGGGAAAGAGTTTGATGTGTGTTTCTGGATCATAGAGTGGTAATGGGAATAATATCGACCACTACGCCGCCAAATTAAAAATATGTTGATGATGATGATGAGAGGTCATCTCATACCGTTTGATATGAGGGTCTGCTCCGATTAATGGCGTGATAGCCGATGTCAGGAACTGTTCAGGAAATGCGTGGGTGGCACGAGGTTTTAGATCGTGACATCCTACTCTGGATTGATGATGATGATGATGATTTTGAAGTTCTTCAGCATGCCGATGACTTGAGTTCCATTTACTCCTAAAGTACCGGCATAAACATTAAACCGAAGTTGATTAGACAATCGGCAATGTCAGGAGATCGGTGGGGCCGCTCTCTCCTCTGATCTGGCGATGTATGAATTTAATTAAAGAAGATTTTGATGTCACCGATCCTCGCCTTGGCAGTCACTCATGTCCTCAATAGTCCCGTTCTCCGTCCAGCACGCCGCCTCGAACCAGTAGAAATAATGATTACGTTTTTCCTAGGCACGCTACAAAACATGCGCCAGCCTGCAATCGCGATGGTCATCGGTATTTGATTTGAATGAAAAATACGTCCCCTCGCATAACATACACAGGCGTAACGTGGGACCTTCCCCGAAATGTCACGGGCATATGCTCTACGATAGGCGTACCCCAACCTCAAACTCAAATATCAGCTCAAAGAAAGAAATGTCAAGCTCGGCTTCCAGGGTGCTGGGTCCAAGAATGAAAGGCACCAGGTCGTGAATCTGGCTTCCCTCCCTTCTATTTCCCCCGCTGCACTTTCGTCCAGAGTACTTTCCCACCCTGATGCTGGATGATCCCTATTCCTAGTGTGAGGGAGTTAAGAAAACTTTTGCTACTTATGTAGGTGGATATAACGCATTTCGCTTAAAATATGAATACCTACCGACGGCTTCATTCAACCGACAATGTGAAAGTTTTTGATAAATCGAATATCGAATGAAATATACCTACCTAAGCGTAAACCAAAAAGTAGTTAAGAAAACTTTTGCTACTTATGTAGGTGGATATAACGCATTACGCTTAAAATATGAATACCTACTGACGGCTTCATTCAACCGACAATGTGAAAGTTTTTGGCTAAATCGAATATCGAAGGAAATATACCTACCTAAGCGTAAACCAAAAGTAGTTAAGAAAACTTATCCGGATTCCAACAAAGAACCGCCGATCGGTTGCCAAACGATTCCATATGTCATGTTCCCTTCGTTCCGCCGACAAGGCAGACCCCACACGAGCGTAACCTAAAAGGTAGTGAAGCCCACGCAAATTTCGTCACTTCGTTTCCCCCATGACGAAGGTAGTCCGGCCAGATCGTAATCTTCGTCCTGCATCAAACTGGCCTCCCGCGACGACAACTTTTATCCGCTGGTACCTCGGAGCGGTGGTAGAAGGAGGGCGAAATGGGTGCACGTCCTTTGTTCTCCTGAAGTCCCCCAATGCCTTAGTGACGTACATACGTCGACATCATGGAATGGCTCCGGCCACGCTTCCAATCCAGTCTAGAGCGGGTACGAGATCCACGTTACCGAGATGTGATCACAAGGGATTCCAATTTGCTCGGACCAGACACGACCATCGCTTACTTCGCCTCCACATTAGGAAAATAGTGTAAGCCCACCTGCATTTCGATCACATCGCCCCCGATAAAGTCGCGTGAGATACTTCCTCATGGTGAAATAGGAAAGCCGGACCCGTTAATTCATTCGACAACCGCCGTCCATTCTCGAGTCGTAACCCGCTCAATTAAGTTTGAAGAAAAAGAGTTTGTTAATTAAGTAGGTGGATATAGCGCATTACGCTAAAATGTGAATACCTACCGACGGCTTCATTCGACCGACAATATGAGAGTTTTTTGCTAAATCGAATATATCGAAGGAAATATGCCTGAACGTGAACCAAAGGTGATTATATGATAAGGTATCGAACCAATTTTATGCAAAGCCTTGTGTAATCGACTTGTCGTGATACCTAAAATTTGGGATAAGATATGGGAAATTTTTTTGGGAGTGGGAAATTAATTATGTCAGATTTTGTTAGTAATCAAAGGTGCCCATGCTATGCACCATTCTATAAACTGTTAAATTACCCAATGCCTTTTCAAAAAACCCTTTCCTAAATATAGTCCCCTAGCTACGTTTAAAAATATTATTACGAAACTCGTAACTAATAATTAACACCTCCAAGGCGCTTTACAAATTAATTTATACCTACATTCTATACCTATGTATTTTGGTACCCGTTATGTATTGGAGAATACCCAGTAACCTAATTTTCTAGATCACCAACAAAGCACCTTTAAAGGGTTTTATTATTGTTTTGTGGTTTCAAAATCCCGTCTTTTAAATGAAGTCTCTCGTCTAAGATTTATTGCCCGAAAGTGTCTTTTGTGCTTCAAATAGTATTTTAGTTCATTGAACCCCAAATTATTATCTTACAACGGTATTGTCTCAAGAATCGTCGCCGGTCAACATCAGGCAGATCCGGATCGACTTACGGAGGGAACGCTCCTTTTTTTACGATTACCGATAATTACCCGATAGCTTTTTAAATGTTACCGTTATAATTTTCCGATTAAATCATCCGACTTAGATGACATGTTTCCTTATTAAAGGCCCCATTAAGGTAGCTATAATAATAATACTAATATTTGAACGAACCACATAGCACCGCTTTTATGGAAAATCACCTCAAGGGCGCTATATAAACTATAATTCATGCTTAAATCTAGAAAACTACAAGCCAGACGAACAATTATAAACAATTAAAATACTCGGGGAGTAATGATGATTCTATTGTTTTAACCCTACTTTGTACGAAATCCAAACATTAATGTTGTTAATAATTAATTCAATTTGTCAAACTTACCCCTCTCATGCACACGAACCTTGACATGCACGAATCACAATCCAAAACCAGCATCCCTCGTGCACTGATTGATTAATCACTAATTTAAGCACTTATTATTTCGGTCTAACTTTCGCGTCGGTTTGTATTAAATTTTATCCTCCCTGACAAACGCCCCAAAAGTGCATTTTGTATTGATATTAAATTAACATTGACCGCCTTAATTTACAAATTATATTATTTAACTTCATGAACTCGCAAGCCGCAATCTCTGTCTTCCTTATTCGCGTGGACTCTTTTTGTTTAATAAAGACGAACTATTCTTTGTTTAATTAAAATGATTTAGAAGCACCGAGCTGGTCTCCTCGCGACTCTCAGAACTTGACGATCTTAATTCTCAACAGGATCTCTCCCTGACTGTCCTCTAACACTCCTCTACCCCGACTTCCTTTATTATTATATATAACTATCTGAATTATTCCCGGTTTACGCGCACCAAATTATTATTCTGCCGTTTATCAAAACTCGATGATTTTTATCCCGTCTGCGCGGCCCTAGGTTCCTTCCCTGACTATCTTATTCGCGTGAATTAATTTTTTTTGTTATCTCTCAAAATATCCCAAATTTAGAAGCACCAAATTATTATTCTACCGTTTATCACAACTCGATGATTTTTATCTAGATCGTGCGTCCCCAGAATCTCTCTCTGACCGTCCTCCAACCCGTCTCTACCCCGACTAACACGTTCCCACTCCCTGCCCCCTGACTCCCCAAACATCTCCTTGTGTGGTTTCAACAATATATTAGCCACTTCTTCAAATCTTAAGTGATAAACACATCTCCCAATATGCATATATCAACTTTAATAGTCAAAAATGTCACACTTTAACTATTATTTCAGAGAATTTTGTGTAGGAACCATGTTCGCTTTTTTTTCCGGTGTAAATTAATTTTGTCTGCGATGGAGTCATAAATTATCCCAATAACGCTTAAAAGAAGAGCTCAGTGGCGCACTTCAATTCACTACGCAAACACATGTGGTTATTTATTGGTAAGGACCCATAAATCACCCCCATGAATTGGAAACAGAGAATCGTATGCCATTCCATGTTACAAAATTAAATATATTTCTAAATCGATCTCTCAATTTTAAAAGAATTATTTCGTAGGCCCAAAGGCGAGATCATCACATCTTAGTCCATGGGCCACCGGCTCGACTTTACTTGTACCAAATTAGTTACATTTTTTAATCTTATTTTTATTCTTTAAATTATAACATTGTTACAGTAATACTATGGCATACAAAAATAGTGAAATATACATTTCAAGGATTTCTACGTCAATCTTCAGCTCTTGAGCTTGGTGTAGGAGTTATTTCATAAATTGATAGATTTATATTTTTTACATTATCTCCACAATGGAGGCACGGAGGAAAACATTTTCACTCAGGGCTTGTGTTATCTTTGGGGATGCCGTGTGGAGGGTCTTGTTATGGAAAGGTAGAAGTGATCCTGGGTCTTGAAGAGACACATGTTTTAGAAGGGAGAAAATACAGAGGAAGAATGGAAGAAGTCGTATCGCCCTTGTTTGAAAAGCCTTTAGTCGTGTTTGGTGACTAGATCTAAACATCCAGGTAATTTCCCATCTTCCTTTTCCCCATCTCCTTTCCCTCCCAACTACCTTAACAACATACCCCAATTAGGTACGCCATAGCCTCACTGCCTGCAGACGGTTGACTAATGTCTTCAATTTGGGGGCGTGTATGGGTACCGCCGCCCCGGGAACCATTTATTGGATAACCAACACTTCTGCCAAAGGTCACCCCAAGTGATTCGCTACGTTTGATGACTTAGCAGAGTGCCCGGGTTCATGGGGTGAGGTTTGTCCGACTCTTGGCGGTGGAAGCGCCTACCTGTGTCGAATCGAGAGGGAGGCCATTTGACCTTTCCAGATGGACTCTCTCGACCCATCACCTAGCACCGCAGTGGGAGGGATGGATTCATACGTTCGTCTCTTCTGAAAATACTGGCCCCCAGATTCCTACCCGCCCCTCATACCTTTTACCTTCCCAGAACTCCCTATCCTCCCCTTCCTTAAAAAAACCCTCCACAACACAGTATCCCCTAAGATGAAATAGGTCCTAAGGGAAATTATTTTCCTTAGGGCCTTTTGTGTGGAGCCAATGTAAAAAAATACTACAAAAATGGCACTTTTAAACTTTGATAACTGTTATTATTTTGTTGAAAATAAGGTAATTTAGGATTTTTGACCCTTGCAGGGCTTCAATCTACAATATCAATAATAATTATAATAAATAATAAATCGGATAATTTATTCTGCGCTGTTTATGTTAAAAATCGTCTTGAGGGCGATGTACAGATTTTTCTAATTGTTCTTCTTAGAAAAACAAGCTTAATCATAATAAATTGAAATAGGAACTGTGTTACAATAATAGCAAATATCCAGCAGGTTTGTCAATATTGTGTTAAAGATAACGAAAAATGCTATCACGTTTACTACCTCATACATAAAATTACGCATGACAAAAGGCACTCCTTGTATGCATCGAGTATGATGTATGAAGTTCTCATAGTTACTGTTACAATAATAACCTCACGCGTGGAGGTCCAACTTAATATTTTCCAAAATTACAATTCCTCGAATTCACTATCAAACCTGCGTCATATAAATCAGGAGAGGTACAAGACTGTACACACACGGTGACGTCACACTCGTCCAATAAAGGTGTTATCACTTTAATATTGTTAAGCATATTTACTTAGTAGCGAGTTTGTTGGGTGTACGCAGTAATAGAGCAAGCCTGTGACGATCAGACCTTCGTTATTTTTTAAAACCTGAAAGTTTTTGTGTGTGTCCCTAATTCAGGTAAAGACGATCCCCGACTATGAAGTTTGGATCACGTGGCCTTGAAAGATAGCAGGCAGCAAAGGTGTATAAAATTGAACCTCAATTTCGAGAGCATTTTGCTCGCACTTTTACAAGGTTAGTCTGCTAGCGTCGAAACTTCGCACTATTTCACTGCCTATTTCACCCGCTTGCATGTATAAATCGTGCTGGCACCTACGGTAGAGTTTTAATGTGTCTGACAAGGTGAAGGAACCATCGAAACTGTCTGATAACTGAGAAAACATATCTTGATAGTTCCTCAAGTAACATATATAAAATTCAGCTTTTATACTATAACGTAAGTACAATTATAATTCATTAAGGTAATTTCTTTCAAAGCCACCGTGAACCAAACTTCATAGTTGGGGAACGTCTTTACCTGTATTAGGGACATACACAGAGAAACTTTCAAGTTTTATAAAGTAACGAAGTTCTGATCGTCACGGGCTCTTGGATTATAAGCCATCTCTCGATTCATATTCGTAGTAAAACAGTAGCCATTTATCCACAAATTACTGCTTGTGTTTTGAACTGAAAACATCTTTAGCACCGTTCAGATTTGAAACTCGATGAAACGAGCGGCACTAAAAAGAGACAAACATATACATCTATAGGATTTAGCCTGCGAGAGAAATAGATAGAATAATCGGTCTCCTCTTTATGCGGTGCTTCGCAGCCTCACGACTCTTCTCTATTTTAGTTTTCTGAAGGTTTCACTTCTACTGCGTGTGAACTGCACACATGTCATTTGAAACTTGATGAAACGAAAAATTGGCGACACTAAAAAGAGACAAATACATGCATCTATAGGATTTTGCCTGCGAGAGAATGAGATAGTATCTACATATAATCGATCTCCTCTTTGTGCGGTGCTTTTTAGCCTGTCGGTCTCCTCTTTTTACGGTGCTTCGTAGCCTCCCCACTCTACATCACAACAGAGTGAAAAAAAAAAAAGAAAAAGATTAGTTTTCTCATAAAATTTACCAAGGTTTCCACAAAAGCTGGATTAATCAAAAGACTATTGTTTTTCATGGATTTGAACTTGTGTTCTATTACACTTGATTTGAACAAATTACTTCAGTATCGTCAAAGAAATAACTAGGTGTAGATAAACATACAAATCTGTCGTGAAAGTATTTTTTTCAGTTTTATATCTCTTCTTACACGTGGTGTTGACAGCCATATCTCAAATAACTAATACACACGACAAAGATTTTTCCATTTTTTCTGTATTTTTATGGAATAATGAGAACCCTTTTGGTGTCCTTGAATATTTAGAAAGGTGTTTGATTTTCTTCCAGGGGTCAATACCCTGGGAAGATTCCCTTTAGCACAAACAGCACAACAAATAGGAAGTCTCTCAATTTTATTTCCCCCTTTTTTCCACGACAATTTGATGGCAAAACTCCACGACAAATGACAGAACGAAGCCTTCTACACACGTGAAATACAACCTTTTTTACGACGCAAGCTATGTTAGCATCGGAATAAAACCACAAATTCATGACATGACGCAGCGTGTAAAGTCAAAAAATATACTACGTATATTTGTGTTTTACTACCGAGATAGAAAATTGATAAAATCTTTGATATTCGACCATTACTTTAACCTTCAGTTTTAATAAACATCATTAAGTAAATTAATACTGTTCTTATAACACCTATGGCTGTAAACAGAACTCAGATAATTAAATAATTATTCGAAATCAATTTGTTTTCTTAGAATCATGTAAATAATGTATGCACGTTATTTCTCGACGAATGCTTTATTTATTTATAATATATTATAGTGGTAGAATGATTGTAATTAACTCTAAATTATAGGAATCTAAACAAACATTGCATTACGTATTTATTTCGAGCAAAAACATCGCGCAATAATCGTTATACTGTGAAGATTATTATTATTTCTGCTCGTCATCGTTCGAGACGATTAGGTTATTTCTGTGAAATCCTATTTAATGCCCATTATCGACCTAAGATATATTAAGGTATACAAAATATTTTTACCATAACACACCTATTTTCTATTATCGATCTAATCGCGCATACTCTCCAGTCGGCTAGTATCTAATATCAGAAAAATGTGTGTGTGCGGGTGTGTAAACGTGAGTGGCACCAAAAGGTGATAGAATGCATTTTCAGCGATGACGAGTCTATCTGCTGAGTTTCAGGAAGATCGGGTGCCAGGAACTGGGTTAATTTCCACTTCCAAGATTTGCATTCATTCAATCAAAGGCATGATTATCTATCCTCTTCAAAAATCATGAACTCGAACACATGGAGTTTGAAAAGTATGGTCAATCGTCAAATTTCAAATATAGGAACTGTGGTTAAGATGAAACCGAGCGGCGTTTTGTCCATACAAACTTTTGCCAACACCCAATTCCCTGTCTGGATTTTAACAGAACTGTAAATATTTTTTAATATAATATAGATAAATACCACTATCTCGTCGGTATGTTTTGCTTTTTTTTTTTTAAATAAATTACTTCTTGTAGTACCTCTAAAAATCGTCAAGATTGCTTGGTTTGAATGCTAAACAGACGTTCTGTATACAAACTAGTCAATGTATTTTTTTAAACGCGCAGACATAGCATTTTCTTAGGTTAGTAAAAAAAAAATCGGTTAACTCGATTTTTACAATTTTATTTAGATATATCAGCCTGAGGTGCAGTTGTCCCCTTCGCTCAGTATCGGGGAAGTGAGAGAGACAGTAATATCAACAAAATTTCTCTGCGACCGGATTTCCTCAACGTCATTTTGAAATTTAATATCTCTTAAACTTGCCTGATATACGATGTCAGGCAAGTGTAAGAGGTACAGAGAAGGTGCTAAATGGGCTAGAATAAAAAGGTAATAAGTTAGTGACTACGTTAATTTCCATTCAAATCCACATGGAAGGCATTTCTAGTGTGAATTATCTATTCAGTGCACAGAATCTAAAGAAAGAGCGACAGAATCTCTCAGCATGTTCTTTGATTCCACGTTTTCTTCCAACCTTCTAACTAATCCTAATCTAATGGATATAAGCCACGTGTAGAAGGTACTTGCTTACGTAGGTATTATAATAATATCTAATGTATCCGTATAAACATGGTATTAAAATATCCGTATAAATATATCAAAAAAAGACGAAGCCAACACTGGTTTGAAGTTTCTTAGGGCAAATTGTAAAATTCTTACTAGAAATTAAAAAAAATGTCTGTGGATTATAATTAAGTAGGAAGGTATTTAAATACCTACCTATGTACTAACAAGTCTTTTTATGACTTCACGGGAAAGTTTTGGTTTAGTAAGAGAAAATTAGAAACATACGTTGTAGGACTCGAGGTCTACGAACTACTCACTAGTTTGCGCTAGATAAAATACTATCGCAAATAATAATACATTCCAACTTTGATTCCTTTGTGTAAATAAACATAATTTGTCTTTAAAATTGTTCCACTACAATTACCCTTCCCTACACTATTCATCTACATATGTTTACATTTTATGCAAACTTAGAAATTATTAAAGTAGATTCAAGAACGTGTTACTCAGGCCATAAATAATATTATTTAATCGTTGAATAATATTATTTATTCATAGAATAATATTCCGCCAAAAAAGAAATTGTATTTATATAATTAGGGTCATTTAATCTAAATATAAATACATGATATTTTAGTCATAACATAACATATTTATCTGAAATGTACGAGTTAAATAAATCAACGTAAAATATCAAGAAATCATTTGGCTTCGTCGTGTTTGGCACAGTTAAGGCTGATCATAATTTTTCTGTAAATAAATGATCCACCATACACGGTATGTTGAATCCAAAACTGATTCAGGTGCACATGTAATGGACCGTAAATGGTGTTCGCTGGAATTGGTTGATAAAATGTGTAGGAAAAACAAGGTATGCAAGGAAAAGGGATAACCAATCACTTATCTCTGTATCTCTTCGAATGAGCACATGACACAACCACAATATTATCGATATTAGTTCCACCGTGATACCTCGAGATAATTATCGCTACAACAAATCGAATGAGTACCTACAAAACGATATTTTGTACTTCCGAGATAGTGAAATTCCTTCTTCTTATTTAAAAACGAGATTATGCACACGAAAAACACAACAATTTGCTTCCGAGGTAGTTCCAAATCTTCTTCTGTTAAACAAAAATGCACTCCGATTTGTACTAACTTTCTTCCCATTGTTAAAAATTTCAAATACTTTTCCAGCACGGTGATGTTAAGAGAGAGGTAGGAACTGGGAACATGGATAACTGGATAAATATTCCGGTAGGGACTAAGCATATTATTCTTATTTCAAAACCAAACATGGGTACCTACTGACAGCCACACGGATACCACGAAAAATTAATAAAACAAAACGTTGACAAGTCGGTGAATTCCTATTAAAAAATCACATGTTGGTAGTTACCAGTGGAGTGAACTGATTTATAAGCAAAGGTAGGCTGTGCGTAGTTCTTCAAGTTCGGGTATTTTAATAATTGCGAATTGAGTATTGGAAAATGGGCATTTTGTTATCCTACTAAAAAGTGCAAATATGTATCATAGAATCAATTTATTAATGTAGAACAATTTTGAAATAATATTTTTTTCACAAATTTATGGAAAAGTATGTTTTGAGTAAAAAAATATTGATTTTCTCTTTATGGGTTCATTTTTGTTAGGGAAAATTATGAAAATTATCAAAATACATAATAAATAAATAATATTTTATCTGCAGTCATCTAACGAAGCGAATCACTTGAGACGACCAGTAGAAGGGTGTTGTGGTTATCCAATAAATGGTTCCCGGGGTGGCCCAAATTGACGGTCGTAAATGGTCGTAAGAATGTAAGAATAATAATAAAATAATAAAAATTGTTGTTATCGTAATGCACATTTTGATTAACGAAGCACTAAATGTAATGCACGTGTAAAGTAAATTATAAATTAAATTAATTAAAGTAAATTTGTTTACTACAAATGTTTTCTAGTAATTGGATACTCATAATATTAGTGTCGATGCTTTCAAATGATTTATTTAGAATCGGGAGTCTTCGGTATTGCCGTATTCATTTTACGGCATCATTGATAAAATCATTTATTAATTTTTGTAGTCGCAGATATATTGACCGCGAACCAATATACAATATACCGTAATAAAAAATATGGGTTTCAAAGTGACAACTATGGGAATAGCTTTGTGAACAGTAGACATTGGAAAGGAATTTGACTTACTTTAATTTCTACACAGCACGTTTTTTGTGAAATTCGATATTATGGCACCGAGCGATCACTGGGTTGATCAAGGCATTTGTTTCTGTAATAGATTAGATTTTATTTAAAAAAAATATCTTTATTCATTTCTTTGAAGGCTATATAATTTAGATTTTTCGACCACCATGCTATGTACATGCCTGTGTTATGGTGGTCGGTATTAAGCTCGGTTTCTACTTTTGACTCCAATTATTATCCACTTGAAGATCACTATGGAGTTGATGAGAGGCTTCTATAGCATATTCGGTGTTATTAAAGCACTGAAATATCAGTATAGGAGTTGATCATTGCACGGGTTACTTCAAAAGGGTGACCGGCCAATTCAGAATGAAACCAACTCAGAACCAGAACTTCAGAAAGGTCATTAAAAGTGATGATTAAAAGATATAAAAAAATGGTTAAATAGGTTAAGTTAGGTAAGGGTTACCGGCTATCATAAAATTATTGACCTTTCTGAGGTGGTTGTGAGTTGGCATGGAACCCTTCAAAAGACTGCTTGTTCCTTGAGTCATTGTTTCTATTATCATGTGCGTGCCATTGGCCACACACCTTGTCAGAGGATAGGTTCATGGGTAGCAGGTTGGGTGGAGCAAGGGAGACACACTTAGTTCCTTCAACAATTGATTTATTTTGAGTTACATGGTGAGTTTCGATAGGTAGGGACTTATCTCATTTATCGACTGTTCCAGAAAACAAGGAGCTCTATCAATCTCATACTGGTGATAAGGAGTTCATATTATTATTTATGAGTTTGACATTATGTACAATCGGAGAATGTTTGACCCTCTAGTGATACGACTATAAACACTGGAAAGAGCTAGTTTTTTTTCATATCAACCATGTAGGCATTGTGGAATATCAGGAGACCATTATGATTATATAGTTATTGGTATTTTTAGTTATTGTTATAGGTGGTTATTTTCAGAATGGCATCGGATTGAACCCAGATATGGAGAGATAGGTAATAGTTGCACATTCACCGATTACACGAATTCACACAGCATTTTTTTTTTTTTTTTTTTTTAATGTTCTTTATTCAGTAAAGTTTATACAATATTACAGAAAATGGGTAATTTTTTGGCCATCACACTAGGCACATGCCCGTGTTGTAGTGGCCATTCATTATAATATATTGTTATTCGTATGAAGCAGACAAATTGTGATGTGACATTATAATATAAAGTAAAATGATAACTCAGTAAACATTACTTTTATTTTGTTATGTACTTAATGCTGACCGGATTTCGCTATAACCGTAGCGGTATAGGTACAATACTCTACTAAAATCTACACGTTTAGTAACACGTGTTATAAATAAATATAATGCTTTCACAGTGGGTTGCAAAGAAATGCCTGAGCTCCAGTGGAGGTAGCGGAAGGAGTATGTGGAGGATTTGGGAACTCACTGGAGGTCAGACCATTTTTTGCAACCCACTGTGAAAGTATACTGATCACAGTGGGTTTGATTGGAATTGGATTGAAAAATTGGCTGAACTCCAGTGAAGGACGTAGGGGTAGGTGGAGGATTGGGAGCTCAGACCATTTTTTTCAACCAGCCGTTAAAGCGAAATATATTTATAACACATGTGACTAAAATTATTGATTTTAGATTTTAGTGGAGTGTTGTATTGCCCTGAAGAAGCTACGGGTTATAGCAAAAATAGGTCATCATTAAGTACGTAAAATTAAAAAGTATGTTCTTTTGAATTAATTATTTATGATTATAAATAAACCATGTACTAAATTTAGCTTACGTTTGATAATATGAATATTGTAAAAACAAAGTTAAGTAAAGTTCAGTAACAATGGATTTTAAAATTATAAAGGCTGGTTTGAGGTTTAAACCTAATGGTGATTTTTCATGATGATGGTGAATTTGCTTACAGTAACTGATAATTAATAGGTATATACCAAAATAATAATAATGTGTGGAACCGTAAAAACATGCACTTTGTTTGTAACAATGGATATAAACAAAGTATGTTTACATTAAATTTATAATGTCAAACCACAAAGCGATTGCTTCGTTAGAGCGAACAATACATTGTTTTGAACAACAAAAACATCAATAGTATACATATTATAATGATAAACCTTCTAGGTCATAGATATATGTATGTTCCTGGTAAATGATAGTGCGTTATCGAGAAATGTCACGAAGTACTGCGTTGGCAAAAATTGAAATCATTCTGCGATCCACAACGTACTGTACTGAGAATTTTCAACGAAAAACCTTGAAAAAATGAATTAAAATACAAAAATTTTTTAAGCGACAAAAAATGACCCTTGGCACACGCCCATCTCAAACAAAATGTTTACTATTAAAAGTGCATTCGTTCTTAGAACACGTAGACAACAACCACAATATTATATTTTCACCTGTCGCCTAAATATACTCCCAGGAAATGTTTTGAAGGAACCCACGAAGCATTGAAGAAAATTAAATGGTTTCATTGATTCAGTGGAATACATACCATCGTAACGCCTCAGATGAGAAGTATCAACTGACTTGATATTTTTTTAATCCAAAAGTTTCTTGAAATGGCAAGAGCTATTTTAGTGATCAGATCTGGAGGTTTAGCATGGACGATCGATAAAACCCTACATCGATATGATATTGACCAAATCCGTCATCTACGATCAGTTACCAATATCTTTGAGCACGGTTCACAATAGTTACGAGATATTCCGACCGACGGTTGATAAATTTTAGCCTGGCTTCCATAGTATTAGTAAAGTTTCGGTTAACTGTCAATGTAAGCATTTATTTGGAAAATTTATTGGTTTTTTACATTAGCTCCACACAGGAGGCGCTGAGGAAAGTAGTTCCCTTCAGGGCCTATCTCATCTGTGGGGATGTTGTGTGGAGGGTCTTTTTTAGAGAAAGGTAGGAGAGGAAGTTCTGGGAAGGAAAAAGGTATGATGGATGGGTAGGAATCTCGGGTCGGTGTGTCCAGATGTGACGGATGAATGAATTCATTCCTTCCACTGCGGTCCAAATCCTACTGAGAGTCCTGCCGGAGAGGTCAAAAGATCTCTCTCAACCAGTCTTTCTCGATCTGGCCTACCTTGCAGTTGGAGAGACGCATCCTCCACCAAGATCCAAACAAATCTGACCCCATGAACCCGGGTACCCCTGCTAAGTCACCAAACGTAGCGAACCTCATAATGTCGTTCTTATCCAAAATTGCTGTCTTAAATGAACGGAGTTTAACTAACGATGCTTTTAAAATTGAAATAAGTCGTAGATGTATGCGATCCATAGAATTCAATTAAGACGCAATCAATATTCATTCCGTTCGATTCGTGGTTGAAATACGACTAAAGACCTCATTAACTAATTAATTCCCGTTTAGTGTAAAAAATGAAATGCGGACTGCCAATGCATATTTAAGTAAGTACCGATTTCAATTCAATACTGCCAATTTATTAATATTTTACGTTATTTTTTTGGTGTTTGACATTTGTTCGCGATAAGTGGTTCAGAGATCAGTGACAGTAATGCCTGTCGCAATTGCCCCCGCCTCCTGTTGATCTAGAGGGGGAGACGATTACAAGTGGGGACGGACGGATTTAGGATAATAGTTTTTTATACATCACTTCACCAGAGACACTATAGTACAGACCAGAGACTAGACTCTCCTCAATTGATAAATTGGAGAGAGGTGAACAACTCTTCACGCGGTAATAATATATGACCTCGCTAATTAATACTGCACACTGCATGAGACGAAGATATATCTGGCTGTTCATAAGTCAAAAATACTATCTACGATGCTGACCCAAGATGGTTGTGAGGAAAATCCGAGAAAAACAAATTTGCAGTTTTGATTTTATTTTCGATAATATAATATGTATTTACTTCTTCAATCTTTGCAAAATAACTTTGTGGCATTATTTAATATTTACTTTTTAATATTTCGTCTGTGTTATAGTTTATTCTAATTTGTCTATACTTGTTTGTCATTTATTTTTCTTTATATTAACATATCCTGAAGAAGATAACATTGTTATTGAAACATGTCGATATTGTTTATTAAAAAGTTATCAGTTATTAATTAAATAATAAGTATTATTTAATTAATGAAGACAATATTAGCGAAACTCAATCGAAAATCTATTTCTGGCTTTTCTTGGCTGTTCTTGCCTATTCTTGGATCTTCACATCTCTTCTTATCTCTTTTTGGCTATTCTTGACCCTTCGTGAGTTTTATTTTATCTTCTCTTCTTGCTTCTTCTTGTCTCTTCTGGGATTTTTCTGCCTCTCCTTGGCCCTTTTTACTTCTTCTTGTATCTTCTTGCCTCTTCTTGATTCGTTTCATCTCTTCTAGGCTCTCTTCTCTCTTCTATTTCTCGTATCTTAATGTTTCTTCTTGGCTCTGAGGTAATGCTTCTTCGTAGACCAAAACTCGCGAAGGTATTTTCATCAGGCACTAGAGTGTGAGCTAAAGATTTTCAGATCTGGCTCTCCGCATATGAACAGCATTCAGTCTTCTGCAGTACGTTATCACATATTTTATGTATATTCATTTTTATTTTTAACTTCATTAAGTTACTCATTAGTTACTTATTAGTAAAACATTAAATAGCAATATTCAATTAATGAAGACGGTATTAGCGAAACTCAATCAAAAATCTGAAACAGAAATCTCAGAAAAGGATGCGATTACATCTAGGAATCGAACCCAGGACCTTAGCCTTGCCGGGGCGGTGCTCTACTAACAGGGCTAACGTGTCCCTAACCGATCCGGTCATATTTAACTGTATCATACTTCGACTAAGAACTACCAACATTATCTTATTTTGCTTAACGCATTATTTATTATCTTTATGTATGATTGCAAGATCATACCCGAACTAAATGCTATCTAGAGAGTGTCTTGGATAAATTTACCAATTTTATTTTTGTTTCGCGACACATTTAAACTTTTCTGCAAATCTAGGATGAATATTTTATTTTTAACTTGAGTAAAACCTCAAGTTGTAATATTTAATTAATGAATTTTATTAGCGGAAACTCAATAAAAAGTCTGAAAAAGAATTTTCATAAAAAGATGAGGTCATCGGACAGGGACACATAAGCTCAGTTGGTAGAGCACCACCCCGGCAAGGCTAAGGTTCTGGGTTCGATTCCTAGATGTGACCGTATCCTGTTCTGATTTTTCTTTTTCATATTTTCGATTGAGTTTCGCTAATACTATCTTCATTAATTAAATATTACAATTTGAGGTTTTACTATTTAAATTAAAAATAAAAATAAATATAATACGTGATTACCTGATTACGCATCTTTAGCTTACACTCGAGTGCTGGATGAAAATACATTGACGATTTTTGCTCTAATATCGGACTAAAAAGTACTTTAAAATATTTTTTTCTATAATTTTTGGTTTATTAAATAATACAACTTATTATTAAAATATTTTTCATGATTATAACGTAACACTTTTCCCCAGAAGAGCTAACTTTATCTAAGAAAGAGGAAAATCTCCCACTGGGTGCCAACTGTTAAAAAAATATATTTATGGAAAATATAAACTATTTTTATTATTTCCACCTAAAACCTGAATACACAGTACCCGAAAACATTGTTCAAAACGTGTTTTCATAGAGATGATAACCCTTTGAAAACCCAAACGTTTTCATTTTTGCAACGCCGTTTTACGAAAATGAATTTTGACAATCATAGACAATATATTTGATAACCTGTGATAGAGGCTACAATTACAATATAAATAAGTAGAATCGACAGTGTTGTTAGCGTAAGCGATTCTAATTTTGTTACCTACAAAGTATTTGAAGTAAAAAAAATTCTGCATGGATGATATTAGAACGGGTCTCCGGAGCGCAATCGGCAAGTTCAGCCATTAAAAAAATGGTATCCGAAGCACGATCAGCACACCACTCGTTAAGGAAACGAAATTGGGAAGATGGAGGTTGATGGGAAGTAAGTATTGTGGAATTCAGTTAGGGTCACTAATTCGGGTAAATTCCAACGGGTCTCCGGAGCGCAATCGGCAAGTTCAGCCATTAAAAAATGGTATCCGAAGCACGATCAGCACACCACTCGTTAAGGAAACGAAATTGGGAAGATGGAGGTTGATGGGAAGTAAGTATTGTGGAATTCAGTTAGGGTCACTAATTCGGGTAAATTCCAAGTGACGTTCCTAAGCTAAAGTTTTTTTTTCTGGACGACTTTGAGATTATGAATTATAAACATATATACCGTTGTATTAAAATAACCCATATAAATTCATTTTCAAAACTTGCGACTGGGGCAAACTGATCTGCCACGGAGAATGAAGAATTCGGACCCAAGTGGTGGTAAGAAATTTAGAAAAAAAACTAGCTACATTAAAAAAAATAACCACCTACCCAAAATAAAAATAGTTACACTCATTATTATTATCTGTTCTGTTACCTACGTGCCTACATCCAACATATTATACAAATTTATAAATAATATATCATCTAATATTTTGATGCTAAATTCCACCATTCCAGCAGTAACGTCTTTAAACTACGTAGGAATGGGCAAGGTTTGCTGTTTAAATCCGCGATCAATGTAAACATTTCAATCGGAACTCATTATTTTTCGACCTTTTAGTACACGCAAAATAAACTTCCACAGACTAGACTCTATATTCAAATAACAACCGGTGTCAATCTGCGTTGATTGTTTCTTTATTTACCACTGGAATAATAATGAACATCTTTGCGGTACGAATCCAATTTACCAAGTAAACAATTTCAAAACTCATCAAAATACGTCCATAAATAACGTTGTTTACATATTTGCAATCGTTCTTATTTAGTATTTTGTCAACGTGTTGTTTACCGAACTTTTCTTAGTTGAGGTAACGAATAACACACGACACTTGTCCAGAAGCGTGTTAAATATTAACACGAGGTAAAGTTAGTCTTTTCGTTGTGTTATTTTTTTGTGCTTCGGTAAACTTCAAGGTCTTCTCGTGGGACCTCACTTGATTGCCAAAGCATTTGACGGTTCCAAAATATACTCAGAACTTTCTCGATATATATTATTATCAATGTACTTATGTATTCCGAGACAATGTCCGCGCCCACATGGTTCAATTATACTTCACAAACAACGGTTTGTCTGGAAATGAGGATCATGTATACCTGTAGACTTTTGGAGAAGTCATTGAACGACCTAGGAAGTGAGTTGACCTAGAGAAGTTCCGCCGGTGGTGGACAGTTGGACAGTTTGCCAAAACCTGGCAGATTTATGAGAAATATTATTATTTTTAGTTTTATTTTCAAATTCTCTCATTTCTCATTCATATAATGCGAGTGTTTTCCTCTGAAAATCTCAAATAAATCTGTATTTTATTTGTTGTGTATTAGCTGCTACGTGCTTAAATACTATATATTGATAAACTACATTATTTATTAAAAAACAAGAGAATTATTTGGATATCAGATGAGAATATTGTAGTCTGCAGGTCCACTCATATGAATTTTCTTAGCTAACCTAAACGAAACTAGCCTAACCTGAAGTTACATTACTTAACCTAACTTAATCTATCCTAGATACCTTCTTAGATTTTCACGGCCAAAAGCATTTTCGTTATTTGTTTTTGGGGTGTTATGCCGTGTTGCGCTACCTCCTTCTTTAGCCGACGTTTCGGACAGCGTTGCAGTGTCCATCATCAGGGCAGATCCGGCAGATCCTGAATAATCTAAAAAATCTAAAAAATAATATAACCTAACCTAATATACTACCCAAGCATTTATTTACTGAAATAGAATTTGGGGGGCGGGTATAAGTGGAGCTATTGTAAATGCTGGAATTTACCAGTAGAACCGAAGATTTTTCCTATTTTCAGGCTTTTTCAGTAACATGGCTACTTATGAACTTAAATTTATAAGATATCAAATATTAGCTAAACATTTTCTTTTGTCATGTCTTCACAATACATACTCGTAAGTAAGTACTATTAATATTTTTGCACCGGCAGCAGAGTTAAGTTTGTCGATCTGTATTGCATTGGCTGTTTGTTATTAGTTTTGAGTTATGACTGATATTAATAACTTTAGTTATCCTTGCTGAGTGATTACATATAATACAATAGTAGATATTATAGACTTGTCTGTGAAATTAATTAGCAAATGGATGATTAAATTTGTAATTCATTAGAAATAATTGAGTTCTGCTAAATCTTCCACAGAAATGAACGCAGCTTGCAAACAAATCAACAAGATAAAATGTTTAATGGATGGACGACATGCTGAAAGAGATTTATTGTTTGAAGTGCTATGACCATCACTATTAAGTATATTTGTATTGGTTATATGAAAACCTGACGACAGTAGCAGTT
Organism: Limnephilus lunatus; assembly: GCA_917563855.2. Taxonomy (NCBI): domain Eukaryota; kingdom Metazoa; phylum Arthropoda; class Insecta; order Trichoptera; family Limnephilidae; genus Limnephilus; species Limnephilus lunatus. The sequence continues at coordinate 13,698,766 of OU830597.1, read as the reverse complement.
GTGGACACAAATGTTTTTGATTATTAGTAATTGCCATGTCAGTTTTCAATTAAAAAAAATTTCAGGTAAATAATAAATCTGATCCAGCTGATCAGAAAAATCTACCTTTTTTGTTGCCTAAAAATCTTCCAACATGTGTGAGAATACATTCCCAAAGTTATAGCATCAAATTAAACCTTTAAATATAGTTAGGAGCGGTGCTTGCCAAGCAGGTAGACCGGAAACGGAGCGGCCCGGTTAAAAAAAATTAAATGCGTTTTTATAAAAAAACTCCTTCTCTAAGTTATCTGGAATTGTAGCTCATCGAATTTTCATCCAATTCACTTCATTCAAGTTTAAATTTAAAAAAAAGTAACTAACTAACTAAATAACTAACTAACCATCACGCCGTTTGCCCGCAGGGGTAGGCAGAGAGGACGGACCGCCAAACAACTCGGTCTTGGCACACACTCTTTGCCTCACTCACATTCATACATCGTCTCATACATTCTCTTCTATTATTCTGACTTTTGACATGGCCCGACTCAAGTATCTGATTCACTTGATCGTGCCATGTCTTCCTCGGACGTCCACGACTTCTTCTACCATTCACATTTGCGTCGTATATTCTTCTTACACTGCTTTCTTCGTTCATTCGCTCTACATGCCCAAACCATCTGAGGGTATGTGCGGATTAACCTCGAATTATGAAAAATGATTATCTTTTAGAAGAAAGTTATTGCAAAATTAAGAACTTTTTTCGTCAATTTTCATTTTATGACTGCCATTTTTGCAATCAACAACTTTTTTTTACAAACTCTGCGCATTTTACATACATACTATACCTAACGATTTTTTTTAAATTTCATGTTTCAAACGATTTCCAAGGTTTCCAAGATTCCAGCCGATTTGGTCGAACCCTTCACTTGCGGCCGCTATATCTCTCTCTCTGGTTTCAATCCTGGGATTGGTTTGCAGCAATTTCCTCTAATTTTCTCTTCCATTCTTCCCTGTCTTGTGCGGCTCTTTTGAATTCTGCATATGATGAGCAGCGCACGTCCACCAGCAGGTCGTCCAGGTACTCTCGGCGTGGGCGTCCCCTAGAGTTTGTCCCCTCGGTCATACCCTCCATTATGGCATGCAAAAGGCCTTCTTGTCGTATAACATGGCCGATCCATCTTGCACGCCTTTCGGACTAGGTCCTGAGCAGGTGCCTTCCTCCTTCGATTCTTTGGAGAACCTCCTCATTTGTAATGTGGTCTCTCCAGGAAATTCCTAATAATCTTCTATAGGACCACATCTCAAAAGCCTCTAGTCTCCGTTTATCTCTTTCGGATAGGCACCATGTTTCGCAGCCGTACATCAAGATACTCCACACATAGGTCTTGATGAGGAGTATTCGCAGTTTTAGGCTTTATCTACGGACATATATATTCAAACCAACCTTTCAATAGTGTTTTTTCTTGTTCAATATGTACCTTTACGAGTAACAAAAGTTTAATGAGCGAAAATTAATTTTATCTTTGAAAAAAGCGCTTTGAAAAAAAACCCCCCCTTAAAACTCCGCAATCGGGCCGCTAACAATAACACTCCTTATGTCAGTGGCGGTTCTTCACAGGGGGACAATGGGGACAGTCCCCACCAGTTACACTCAAAACCTACTAAAGGAAATAACAGTCGATGCTTTGTCTTCGCCAAAATGAATAAATTTAAACATAAAAGTAATTGACATTTGCAGAAATAAAATACAAACAATTATTCCGGATGATTTTAATAAGACCCTACGCGCGCACAGCGAACAATGTACGGCGCAAAAAACAGCGGGTCTATTTCTCAGTGCGCAGAATCTAATGCGCACTTGGGGGACGATCCGAACTATCCCCATACTTTCCTTGCGTTGTTTCGCGATCGTATGCAACTGCGCATGCGCAGTAGTATGTGAATTCAAGTACCTGCGGGGTACCTTCAATCCTTTGGATCCCCATAGAACCATTTGTTTGCGAAGTTGCGGGTGGGCATCGCTCGCGTTCAAATTAGTTTGATGATAATCTTGCAAGGTAAAGCTTTATTTTTATTATATTATATTGTAAATTGACATATAACTATAGACATTTTATATAATTTTGTGTTAAATATATCCGACTAGCATGATTAGACCATAAAAAATTTTTTTGAGAACTTTTATATTATATTCTACGGGTGGTTAAATTACGGTACAGTACGTAAAAAACGTTGATCCCCACCACTAAATAAGTGCTCGAGCCGCCACTGCCTTATGTTGATAGCGGTAAGGTTTAAATTCCAGCTTAACACTAGCCGCCTGATTTGATTTGATTTTCTCAAGAAAACGATACTTTTTTCTGGGTTTACAAAAAGAGTCTATTATTTGAAACGCCTAGATGTTCTCTACTCGCAGCAATAAATTAATTTCTCCAGGTGGATACATTTTCCCACTTACCCACCCATTACAAATTTTCCCTTCCCAGAACCTCAACTTCATATTTTTAAAATACCCTTAACACAGCATCCCCAAAGATGAAATAAGCCCCGCGGGAAAATATTTTCACCTTAATTAGGATACGGTTTTATTTAGGTTCGTCGGAAGAAATTTCCCTCTTGCCATAAAGCCCACCCACGTTTAATATATTATTTTACGTCAAAAAAATTACTTCCCAACTGTCCTCTACACCAGGGGTCTCCAAACTTTTAAGCCGGAGGGCCGTACTGATTACTCCAGAGAGTCCCAAGGGCCAAAACCTATAATTTTAAATTTTCCAATTTATTTTCCTGCCATTATCTATAATTTATAGACAATTCGCCGAGCACGTGCTCTGAGCAAGCACACGTGTGCTAAATTCGCTAGTTCATTTGTCACGACTGCGACGCTTAACGACATCTGGTGATTAAGCCTCGATGACACACGGCGAGTTTACAAGCTACTATCTACTAAGTTTAAAAGCGGGTGAATCGGCGAGTGAGATTGTCATAATGACACACAAAACTATCTACTCGCTCAGTAGCTCGCGACATTTTTGTAGGAAACTGGACTCGCACGTAGCTGCTAGCGCCAGTAGCGGAAATAACGTCAACTAATTATTCAGACAGTTGACAGTCGAAATCAGCTGTTAATTGGCAGCCATATTGGAAACATAAATAAACCAATCACGAGTTGGCGTGTAGCGGGTAAAGTTGACGACCTCTCAACTTTTTTCGTAGATTGTCAACAATCTGCTAGTTAGCAAGTAACACGATAACACTGAGCGAGTTTGCTAACAGATAGTGAATTTCTCAGATAGTAGCTTGTAAACTCGCCGTGTGTCATCGAGGCTTTACAAGCGAAAATAAACGTGTTTGTGTGTTTTTAAAAGACATCTATGTAACAGTGTTTTGGTTTGAATTTGTTTTTTGGGCGTGATTTACTATGGAAAGTATGGCAAAGAAGCGAAAGGTAGACCGTGAATACAGAACATTCCAAGATCAATGGAACTTTCAATATTTCGTAATTGATTCCAGTAAGAAAGCACTTGATTTGCAATGAAACCATAGCAGTTCTCAAAGAATATAATATTAAACGTCATAATGAAACGAAACATTTTCAAAATTTCTCAAAATATACAGGAAGTTTGCGGACAGAAAAAATTGAAGCTTTGAAGCCTGGATTAAAACCGCAGCAATCTTCGTTTACGAAACTCAATGCTGAACAAGAGGCTGCAACTCATGCCAGCTTTCGTGTGGCTCTTGAATTCGGCGAATTCGCCGCTTCTGAGCAAGGTTTTAGACATAAACTTTCGCGGGCCTGATTGATGACACTGGTTCTAAGTTGTCGCGGGCCGGATTGATGACACTGGCGGGCCGGATGCGGCCCGCGGGCCGTAGTTTGGAGACCCCTGCTCTACACTATCTCCTTCCCCATCACCCTTTCTCACAACTCGCAATATTTACGATTAGGGATGCTAGATGCTATAGTCCCACTGGTTCTCGATATTTCCAACTTGTATGGTGTTCACATTTCTAAAATAATATTAAAGTGCGCTTAGCTATAAATGATTTTATTTAATGATTTTTTTATGTGCCCTTGAGTTAATATTTATCATAACAGCGTAATTTAAATTAACCGAGTTTTACTTATTAACTTATTAATTAATAATACCATGAAAATATGTCATGAAATACAAGAGATAAGAACTGATAATAGCTTCCTCACAAAGTAGCTCAACAGCGGAATTATACAAAAATCTTCAAATAGATTACCGTAAGTACCCACTTCAAATAAATATTTTACACATTCCAAAATTCTATCGACATACGACGCTGCGTGTAAATTTGCGAACATAAGTGCGAGAGGAACCACGAATTATGGGAAAGGAAAGAAGCAACCGCAAGCGGCGATCGTGGTTCAGCTGCCGCATGTTTACGCAGCCTAACATACTTCGCTTGAACAAGTTTAATAGGCTCTTAAAATTATAACCCGAGGTACAAATGTAATTACGTGTATGAAATACCTTCCACGCGACGGTAAAAAATCGTAATGTATGCTCCGAAAATTATAATACACAAAAATTTTAACAAAACAAAAAACGACTTAAAAAAATGCACTTAAAAATAAAATAAAATAATTTCGTACGATTGTTATTTTTGGAGTCGGTGTCAGCCAAGGTAACTACATACATAGGTGAGATGTGGAGATCATGGCTGACACCGACTCGAAAAATAACAATCGTACGAAATTATTTTTTTACTTTTTAGTGCATTTTTTGAAGTCGTTTTTTGTTTTGGTAAAATTTTTGTTTATTTTTTGATTTTTAGTGACGAGCGTGCGTAAATAAGTTTTACCTCAAAAAAAGAATCATCGAAATCTGTTGGCGTAATATTGAGTTATTCGTCCATTTGTCGCGCACATACTTATTGCAAATTTAAGACATATATGGTTTTATCATGGATCCCATTGTCAGAACTGGACCAAATCAAAATGGGACCACACGGGAAGCACCAGCTTTCTAATAAAAAAAGAATCATCAATATCGGTTTACCCAAACAAAAGTTCTGAGGTAACAAACATAAAAAAAAAAAATACCGTCGAATTGATAACCTCCTCATTTTCGAAATCGTTTAATAACAAACATAAAAAAATACCGTCGAATTAATAACCTTCTCCTTTTCGAAGTCGTTTAAAAAAAGCGTCTAGTTCCGTTATTTAACTTGTTACACGTAGGTATGAAAAAAAATTCAGATTTTTTAAAGTTACTTATATAAGTATAAAAACCTCTTGACACTGATATCAGTGTCAAGAGGTTTTTGTCTATCTTATATAATTCGAGTTTTGTTAAATAATTTTACAACACAGTACAATAGGCGTGTAAGCGTATTCATTATAATCGTTTTTATATTAGCGCGCTCACTCCATCACTCATGTTTACGTATCGATCATTCCGTTGATTAGTCAGACCTTTCCAAATTCTAAGTTTTGAGATAACGAGAAAAGCAATATTCGGACGCTCAACACAAATCAAATGTTAGATATTTACACGGGTTGGTGTTTTAGATGTTAAATATGCTACAAAATAACACCGGAGGCACAACGGTTCAGTACATTTTTGAAGTAACCCAGAAAACATCAATATTTTTCAGTTTAATTCAGGACAAGTTTTTCTTCATTATACTTGATTTGGTAGTGTTTATGAGTAATCTGAATATTGTACCAGATAGAGAGTACACTTTTACATATAACTGCTTAGTCAAATCAAATTTCGGAGATTTCTGACAAATCAACTAAACGATTGATATCTCCCTTTCAAACCATCATCAGCAATCTTCTATTTATTTTTGATTGCTTATATTTGGAACTGGGAATGCACCGTGATGAACAATTATATGAAAAAACTTAGTGGATTCAGACGGTTCAATATTTTAGTTGATCAACTCGACACTTGAAATCACAAGTTTTTTCAAACAATTTTTGATGTTCAATCAAGTTGATCAATTAAAATTGAATCATCCGAGCCCGTTAAAAGCTACAATCTTTCAACGAATCATAAAATTCGATGAAAGATTGTAGTCAAAAATGACTAAGACTGGATGATTTAAGATAACGTCGTTCTGCTTTACGATAAAAGTTTACGAAAAAGGAAAACATCTTGATTTCTTAGAGAAAATGCTTCATTTTTGGGTGTATGGCAATCGCCTTCTTCCTCGTACACTTTCAGTAGGTACCTACAGATTATCTAGAAGGATGACAAGGAAAAACACCTGGTATGAAATAAAATGGTTTCTTCTTAATCTATATCATCACCTCTTCTACATATTGGGCTCATTCGGAAAATCAGAGACTTAACTTTTCTTCTGCAAATTTTTATAAAATTAGTTCTATTTAATATATTAGCATGTTCATATTTCCCAGTAGTCCCGAAAGTTGGTATCGTGCCAACAAATTAATCAGGTCCGTAAATTAACGCCGCGTCAAAACATTAATTAAGTCCAAATATATCTCATAGCAACAACTTCTAGCAACAAGTCGCAGAAGGATTTATTTAGGCGTTGATCACAAGCAGTGTTGCCGTTGCTATGTCCCAAAAATTAAGAACCATGTTTCAGCGATAAAAAAAAAAACACATTTTGAGGGATTAAAAAAAATGTTTTTCGTAAGATTTTTATTGACAACTTTTCTTACATATAAATAAGATAAAGTATCTAATTAAAGAATAAGTAACGCTTTATTAAAAACAATGATTTTATAATTTTCGTTTACAATACAAAAAAAAATTATGTTTTATTTTCAAATATTTAATTTTATTTTTATAAAATAGTTTTTATTTAAAAAAAAAAGAATTTTTTCCGTTATAAAGTTTAATGTGTAGTAGGTACCTACTTATTAGAATATAAATAAAACTTTTTTTTGAATAAATTTTTCAGGTCGATGATATGAAGAAGAAAAAATTCCCTAACAACTTCAATATACTTTTTTGAAATAAAACAATAACTTTGTTTGTAACCACGATTTATTTATTGAATTTTATAATACCGATCGGTTTCGCTTAACACAAGCATTTTCAGGTTATAAATTAAACTTTATATATCAAACCACACATTGACTGCTTTCTACCAGAATATATTTTTTATTTCTACCTTTTTGCAATAGTTTACCATAGATTATCTTTAAGTTTATCGTAAATATTATGGGTACCGCCGCCCCAGGAACAATTCATCAGATAACCAACACCTCTCTCATACGTCAACCCAGATTGTTGGCTGCTCTTGGTGACTGCACGGGTGCTCGGGTTCATGGGGTGAGATTTGTCTAGATCTTGGCGGCGAATGCGTTTGCCTACGGGCTGGATCGGAAGAGACTGGTTGAGGGAGACTTGACCTCTCTCGACTCATTGCTTCGCACCGCTGTGGACGGGATGGATTCATACGTCCATCAATCTGTACCCCAGATTCCCAACCACGCCTCAAACTCTTTTCCTTCCCAGATCTTCTCTACAAGCTTTCCTTAAAAACACCATCCCCAAAGATGACAGAAATTATTTTCCTATGGGCCTCTTGTATGAAGCCATTTAAGTTAACAATTTACTTTCTGCATCATTGTATCATGGTCCAATACAAAAAAAAACTGATTTGTTAAGTTCACCCTTCTCTTTCTTTCACTCCATCTATATCTCTCTTAGCAACAACTGGTATCTAATACATTTATTGTCAATGTGTTTGCAACAACAATACACGACTGTATTAATTTATTCAAGTGACTGCTGATTAGCTGTCTAACAAGTAAAGTAGATTGCGCGCGCATGTGATCAATGAGAATAATCAAGTTGTTTTGCAAGGAGCACGTGGGACACACAGTTGACCTGATAGACGGGGGTCAAGTTTAATTATGGACAGTTTAGAAAATACTTCGAAGAAGCACGAATATTAGAGAAACCTTCTAGAAAGTACCGATTAATATCTTGTGCTTATTCGCCAATGGAAGAATAAGTTGGATGTGCACCGAAAAGACGACTTGACACGATCAAATGAACCAAATTACAATTATCTCCTCACTGAATTGCCCTGTTTTAAATACCAATTAAAATAAATAAATAAAAATGAGCACTTTTCATATACATTGTCTTTGAAATTTTTTGCATGTTCCGTTTCGGGCAACGATTAATAACTATAGATTAGCCCTCCCGTACCTAATTTTAATTCAAAAATAAGTAAATAAGTTCATAATTCAACTATCTATTGAATTCCATCATATCTCTTGCGTATCGTTGTTGTTTTGCTAGGAAGGAATTAAACCTTTTTATTCATTTATTACATTTCTCGATACGCTGCCTGCCTCGATTGCCCGCACCTATGCGTAAAATAATTCTATCTGCCTCAATTTTGTGATTGAAAAATTGTTCTTCACAAAGCTAGTGGTTCCGTTGCCGCGAACTTGCTGGAACATAAATTTGGTTCATGCAGACTAACGGTGAACGACAACTTAGAATCCATTCAATTCCTTTGAAAAGTCATTAAAAAATTGGTTAAGTAGGTTAGGTTATAGGCTATTAAAAAAAAATTAATAAATTTTCAAAGACTTGAGTTGATTCTGACTTGTCTTGGAACCCAGAACAACATAATGTAAAAACTAATGCTTCTTGCGATCTTTAGACTGCGAGATGACGGACTTTATTTATGATAAATGTTTTAGTAAATAATTTTTTTTTGGTTCTGACGACATTTTTAAGACCGTCTTGTCTTGGTCGGTGGTGTCCGGTCATTCCTGTCAAGATGGTAGCCGTGTTTGATATTCAAGGAGTAATCTACATTACGCAAAGTCTATTTATTGTTTACAGAAAAAACACACATAATTTACAATTAAATACATATTGCTTATTCCAAATTTATATAAAATATTTATTAATAAAAGATAAATAAATATTTTAAACCAACCAAAGTAAGAATTGTGGCTCCCTTATCAGACACAATTTATTGATACCGTTTATACCTTGATCAAGACACCCATTTTGTAAAATATATGTGTAAAAAGCTACCCTCACTCATGTAATTTATATTTTTTTAAAGTTGCAACATGTCGGAATTACCATATATCAAAACTAAACGCAGAAAACCGTACCAAGAGGAACTCTTGAAACACTTTACGTATAATTCTAAATACATAAACACACACTTCACCACAATCTACACCTCTGACAAAGAAACGCTGTCCTAAATTTTGGCTAAATAAGGAAGAAGCGCAACACGGCATAATAACCGAAAAAATGATAAACTCTTACTATTTTATTACCAAGCCAAGCTAGCGGTCTATCAATTTGTCGCAAATAAAAAAAATGCTTATTTTAAAAATGATCTCAGATATTAACATCTTAAAAAAATGTTATGACGTAAAACACAACGTCAGCCACATTGTCTAAAACGCATATATTACGTAAAAATGCTGATTACAAAAAAAAGAGATTAGAAATCTGATAAATTTCAAACAATGAACCAAAAATCGTGACATTTTTATCAAAATTTCATCAGCGTCAGGTGTTTCTGTGATCACAGGTGAGCCTGCTGATATGTGCCACTTCTTGTGGACAAATTTATTAAAAATTAGGTACTAAAAATATTATTTTATATCTGTTATCTTGTGTGCTCAACGGCGCGAGGAACTAAAGTCAACACTTTTTATCAGAAAATGAAGGTGCTTGTTCTATTTTAGTACTGCATTGTTGTTTTGTTCTATTTATATACAATGTTAATAATTGTGTTATTAGATTTTAATTGTTTGATAAACTTATTAAAATCTGCAGTGCATATGAAAAATATACTGAGCATTCACTAGTCGCGTGAAAAATCATGTGAAAGTTAATAAGTTAATTTGATTTGATTTGGAGATAATAAAATAATAAAAAGAACCAGCCACTGACTAAAAAGAAAATCTAGTAATTTTCAGTGATAATGTTAAAGATTTTCGAGAACAATATGGTTTATGTTAAAAATAATTATATAAAGAAAAGTGTCTGTATCGGAAACCGGGAGGGCGCGTGGATTTGATTTGTGTACAAATCAAAAGATTTATTCAGAGACTGATGAAATTTTGCATAGTTGACTTTCAATACTTTGACATTGACCATGATGTTAGTAGAAGATTTTCAAATACCTACTGCAGATTATTCGTGGGAATGTTTGTCTTCTTCACAAGGAACAGTTTATGATTTTTTAAATGTGAATACCGCACAAGAGTCACACCTGTTTCCGTCTAAAGCTAGTGAGACTATGGCATCCCCGTTGGGGAATTTTGTGAGGCTGAAGGTAGTGGGAAGGGGAACGATATGGGAAAGAGGGTGTCGGGGAAGTACCTGGCTATTCAGATCTCTTCACCAAACACGGCTAAAGCCATCTAAAGCAATGTTTTAATTCTGAATGGTGGCCTGGCCAGGGCCTCCTCCGACGTTGAGGCCCTAGGCCCGAGAGGCCCGGGCCTCTACCGGAAGTCCGCCCTGATTACAGCTGTGTTCTAGGAATTCATTGAACAAATATTTCTTAGAAGTGCGATCAATACCAATTGAAGGAAAACAAAATTTAGACCTTTCGACTTCCAAGCTCCAGGCAAGACAACAAGTTCAGGATTCTGGATGACCTTCTTGGTCGAGCGGTCAAATCCTCGACTAGAAACTCAGAGATCGCAAAATTGCCAAAAAAATCTGTTATTTTTGTTTACCCATATACGTTATATTACGTAGTCTAAGACGACACACTACGTACATTTTAATATTTTTTCCGTCAAATTTGGGAGGAAGTCACGAAACGTAAAAAAAATAAAAGTTTACAGTCCTTCTCAACCGTGTGCTCTTCTTGGATACTCGATTTATGGTGTTTTTCCTCTTAAGATCTGCTTGAGATAAAAACGAATTCCGGCGTGCGTAAAATAATATATACCTACTTACAAAATATTTTCGGGTACCTTCCAAAATGATAAAAGCTCTCAGCAAAGACCACCCATTCAGAATGGAAATGACTTGTTTGAAATTGAAATGAATTTAGTGTTGTGTTTTGTTACCAAATCTGAATCTACCTTCCTCTTATTCTATCCTTTCCTTCCCCACTTCTTTCGGTCCCACTGTCAGTTGTTAGCATTTGCGACTACTGTTCTGTATTTAAAAAAAAATAACAATTCCACCTGTAGAAAGCACTTCAAAAACATCATCAGGACCGATGCCATATTTGTGGATGCCGTGTAGAGAGCTTATTTTAAAGAAAGAAATGAAAGAAGCAGGGTCTTGAAGAGATCCATAAGAGATCCGTAAAAGGAGGGAGGAAACACAGAGGCCGGGAAATCCACAAAAATCCTCGATCAATTTTACTGAACTGTGGAAAATTGAGTTTACTTCAGGAGCACGACCATGCCCACAACACTGTACATCTGTATACACGTAGGTGATAATTACTGTGTCAATTATTATCGTCCATTGTCAATTTCATTGTTTACTGTAGGCTACAACATTAATACCAAAGTACAAACAACGGAACTAGATTAGTGCGAGTAGATACTACACGGTTCAAATGAACTCATATTCAATTACACGTGTCACAGGGGTTACGGGTGATGGACATGTCCTAATTATCATTAGGTGTGTGTATGTATATATAAATTACATATATGTTCAGGTAAAATGGGTATAACATGCAACAATACTAATGGTCGTTTCACACCATGCTTTTTTTGGTGATCCGACAGTTGATCCCCCGGCAGTCAGCCCTCCGATAGTTGCCTTCCGACAGTTGGTACCCTGCAGTTGATCCCTTGTGCACTTGATGATTATTTCTGCTGAACATCCTTATTGGTAAAGTAAGTATGCAGAGAGGATAAAGTCGATATGCTTATAACTGTAGGCGTCTACACTGGAAATCCACTTAACAAATATTGTTGCTAACATTGACGTATTTGATCGAAGGTTGCTAAGCATAATTCCTTGACCCTGACGCGTGACGCAGTGGGGACTGAGGATATACTGCTAAGTAACAAAATATGCAAATACTGCATGGATACTTATCCATGCAGTCGACTTAGGGAAAATATGTTGTAAGTACCTACTCGCACATAATAGAAAATTTCACGAAGAAGTGTGCAGGGATGATATACGGCCACAATGGTTTTACTAGAATGTGAGCGTCGGAATTAAATCGAAATTTCAAATTGCAGGGACCACAAAATTTTGTTTCTATATCTTGAGATCACGTACCAGCGCACCTTTTCCCACACTACCGAACTCAGCAAAATGTTTCGTCGCTCCGTAACACGTTAGCAAAGATTGACTTCCCGAGCAGTCAGGACGTTTGTGTGAAAATGCAACGTTTATTAAATAACATTTAGGGACTGTTTACTTTTTACACCACTTGCTGCCAAAAAAATTTCTACATGAATCCAATACCTGTGTGTACTAAAGATGTTAAGTTTTTTTTATCATTTTCTAATTTGATAAATTTGGGAAATATTTTTTAAAAAACATCTCGTGAATATTAAAAAAAATACGATGATTTTTGGAACAGTTAAGGTTTTAGTTTGATATTTCCTAATATTTCGTAAATGTGCTAATGTACTTTTATAGCTGACCTATTTTAGTATCATATTAAGAAAAAAAATCTTGCGCATTTTTGCGTCTCTACAGCCCATTAATTTTTACATAATTTGCTTCCTGTAAAATTTGAGTGTTTGATAAATATTATTTTTGACACAGGTTCGCTTTCAAAGGATTTGTTCTTAAAATAAAAGGAGTTATTTGATATAGTGATGAACTCAAAGTGCCAACAGATGGAAAAACGATTTTTATATCGAAAAAAAAACGCTGTAAAAAGATTGCGGGCTTCAAATTTTGCTTTAAAAAAAGATGGACAATTGCTTATCGAAATGAAGCTAGATTTTTGATGGAAAATAAAAAATGGCTTGAGACTCCGATTGGTTTTACATTATATGAGATTTCTCCTGAAAAACAGCACTGTCGCGGTCGCCCGGAAATACAATTTCAACACTGTTCTGACCGATCCAAACGCTTATAAACCAAAGATCTTCGGAAAAGTTCACCTCTTTCTCTTTGGACCATCTGGACAACCGATTGCATCAAAATTGGTAGGAAATATTATTCGTTCACCGAGGAGCGAATCTATGTACAGAAAAGCGTATAAGGTATTTGATGATAATCGCTCTCGACGGATGTCTGAGGAGGAAGCCCTCTCAACCATGGTGGAAGCCAAGCTTACGAAGCATCAGTACAATATCATAAGATCGAAGATCCAGAAAGGTTTCCACCGTACAATGTAGTACTTGAGGCAAAAAAGGCATGCTATCCAAAAAAAAGATATAACAATCACTCCTACATCTGCAGAAGTAACAAAGAAACAAAGATTTTAAAAAATATCGCGAGAACTATTATAGAAAATGTTCTCGTAAAAAATGTAATGAGGATGTTTTTAATTTAATCTTACTTACATCTGACCCTGCCATAACCAGTTATAGGCAATTCCTAAAAAAACAATCAAATCGTTTTTCTAAGGAAGTTTTTGATAATAATAATTTTTAATAATTCCTCCGGACATTCATTCTTCAAATATCTTTAAAACCGACGATGATGATGATTGTTTATCGTCCGTATTAGAATATCAAAAAGCAAAATTGAACGTTACTCGGCCGTTATTTTTGGATGGATATGGACATAAATATTTTTTTATTTTATTTTATTATTTTAAATTTTATATTTTTGTTAATAAAATACAGAAATCGAAGTAAAACTTACTAAAACCGAATATTTATATTTTTTTTAAGCCATACCGAAATAAAATATCACATATTTTTTCCTGTAAACCCTCCATGTGAATTGATTCCGACTTTTGGGGTATTTGGAACCACTGTGGGCCGTAGGTAAAACAAAAGTCGGTGTACTTTGGGATATCTGCAGGCATCTTGAGTCGAAATCCGATATACAAATAAAAATATTATCAATAAAATCCGATTTAAAAATAATAATTTTATTTATTAAAATAATTGACAATAGATATTATTATTAATTTAATTTAGTTAATTTAATTAATTAATTAATTACCGAAGGAGTAGGCCTCCGTGGTCGATGGGTAAAGCTCTTGCCACGCAATCGCAATTTGTGTTATTTCATAATTAATTCATTTAAAATAATATTACATAGTACATTTGCGGCACGTTCCAGAGTGGAAGATGCTCTCATTATCGCCCTGGTGTAAGACCATGTTAGGTAATTATGGTCTCGAACCGCTTTATTACAGGCAAATTAATAATACATTACAACACAATGTTAAATTAGAATACTTACACCACCATCTTTATACTCACAAGCGTCTACGACTAGCTCGACGGTAGGGTCTCGTCTTTGAAGTTCGCTTGAATACTTGATTCAGGACATTTATCGCTTCATTGATTGAATAAATACAGATAGGTTTATGATAAATTAAAAGATCTCTTGTCGCTTTGAAATAACTGAAGAAATTATTTATGCGATTAAAACACATATAAATTTGTTGTAGACCACTTTAATTTTTTAAACACTCTACCGGTTTCGGAAGCACCCTTCCTTCGTCAGGAGAATATTATAATTAACCTATTATACAGAATACAAATTTTAGGTGTTCGAGTAAGGGGTAAGCAACTTGTAAGTCATCACTTTTGAATAATATTCTTACATGGAAAAGATACGTGGACGATATCTTCTGTATCTGGACAGGAACAGAGCGGCAATTGAGTAAATTCCTTCTTCTTATAAATTAATTCCACAAAAGCATCCAATTCACTTTAGAGGTAGGTAATAAAGCATCCATTAACTTTTTAGATTTAACACTAACTTCAGTAAATAACAGAATTGAATTCAACATTTTTCGTAAACCGACATACACAGATATAACAATACATAACATGTCAAACCACCCGGTTTCACATAAACATTATGCCTACCATTCAATGGTGCACCGGCTAGTAAAAATTCCTTTATCATCTATCTATTAATTTCGCGATTGAACTTTCAAAAATTAAACAAATTTTCTAAATAATGGTTATTCCACAGATTTAATTGATAAAATCCTAAATAAGAAACTTAAATTCATTTCTACTAATACATTTTTATTTGGTACACCTGAAAATAATAATAAATCCCGTTTAATGGCGCAGAATCTTATATATATCCAACTTTTCCTCACTTAGTACAAAAAACTTGCCTGCCCATATTAAACCCGCGTTCTATACTGATAACCGTTTAGGTAAATTATTAAAAAAAAATAAAGACAGAGATCATAAATTTAGCCACTCAGGCATTTACCAACTATGTTGCAATGATTGTCCTTCGTTCTACATAGGTAAGACATCTAGAAATATAAATATTAGAGTCACAGAACATTTAAGATGCTTAAATTATAATAATTTTTCAGAGTTTGCTAATCACCTAATTTCCACAGATCACACTTTTAATAAGGACACAGGGGTTAAAATTCTTCACCGTAAAAATAAAAGCAAAAAATTAGATAACTTAGAAGCACTTGAAATCAGAAAATCCCTAAATAATAATGCTAGTGTTTTAAATACCCAAATTAATTTATCTTTTAGTCCCATTCTAAATATTTTTCCAATAAACCGTTCTGTTCTTCTCGGAAATCCCGCAATTACCCCCACCCCGTTGCTTACCCCTCACTCTAACACCTAAAATTTGTATTCTGTATAATAGGTTAGTTATAATATTCTCCTGACGAAGGAAGGGTGCTTCCAAAACCGGTAGAGTGTTTAAAAAATAAAAGTGGTCTACAACAAATTTATATGTGTTTTAATTGTAAATTATAGCGAGCTACAAAGTTTGAAAAGTCAAATGCTTTTTACAAATATGTAATTTATTTATGAGTCGACGCTACTAGGAAAAGCTTTAATCTCTTTGTGAACTCAATCTTAATGATTCTAAAACACAATTAAAGGGATGATTGGAGTATTATAAATATATCAGGTTTACATACGTTATCTCACAGGGGTTACATCTGGGCTGAGCTGGCCGGCTGGCTCCTCGTCAGAAAACATCACTGAGTTGATTTTAATCTCTAAGACACGCGTTCCAAACAACTGTTGAAATCCCAAAAAAGCTAGGCGACCGTGAAGGTGCCATGACCAACCCCTAGGGAAGCTAAAACCAGAAGAAATCCGTAGGGCTCACACAGCCTCCGGCTGCGTCCCTTACCCCTCCCACCGAAATCTGGGTCAATGAAGGCACGCCGGTGTGGCCAACCTTACAACAAATAATATTAAATATCCAGTGGTTGGAAGTAAAGATTCAAGAAAGTATTTCATGGCAACCACCATTTAGAATTGAAACGTTGCTTGAAATGGCTTTTGCCGTGTTTGGTGACCATATCTGAATATCCACTTCCTCATCTTCCTCTTCCCGATCTCCTTTCCCTCCCCTCTTCAGCCTCACAACATAACCTGATTGGGGATGCCATAGTCTCACTGGCTACAGACGGGAGCAGCTGTGAGTCCTGTGAGGTATTCACATAAAAGTATTCAGCTAGGATATACCACCGAATAACAAAAGACGACTTACTTATCTATGCAGTCGGAATTGGGACAAAACGGTATACCTATTTACATACGATGTAACCAAGTGTGACTCACGTGTAACATTTCCACATATACATATATGAAAAAATGTTGAATCTGTAGATATAAGATGTAAAATTATAACTTTTAAAATGACTTGTTTGTGATTTGTATTAATTATTCTTACAATAAAAAAAAAAATAATAAAAAAATAAAAATGACTGACATGTCAAATAATGTTTAATGAAAATCGGTACCAAAAGAGGAGTAGAACACGACTATGAAAATACGACTCATTTAGAAACTGGACGATAAAACGCTTCGTTTGGGCAAAGTAGGAACCAAAAGAAAACGCGCAATACGGAGAAGTAAAATATTTATTGGATATTTGTAGATAGGTGAGTGTTTCTTTACTTTATTAGGTATATCCGATGCCCTTTTGTCTCATATTCTTGAGGCGCATTTCTTAATAATTTACAAATAACATCATTTCATAGACTCGCGTGTTGACCTTTTGTATTTCCTATAGGTACTATTCAAGTTCTGGAAGGTTTGAAGTGAAGGTTTCAATTTCGAAGATAATTTTGTTATTATTGTTAAAACCGGTTTATTAAGCTATTATTTTGTAAAAGTTATTTGATTTCAATGTTTTGAACCATTCCAAGGATTTTCCATATTCCGCGACTACCAGTGGGCACCATAGAATAAAGAATAACACTAATCCAAAAATCTGGAAAATCGTGCCTTAAATTTCTAATAAAAAATATGTGAGGCCCCGAGGAAAAAAAATCCCCTCAGGGCCTATGTCATTTTGGGGATGTTGTGTGGAGGGTATTTTAAGTATAGGAAGGATATGAAGTTCTGGGAAGGGAGAGGTATGAGGGGTGGGCAGCATTCTGGTCAGGGTTTCCAGGAGTGATGGACCTATGTATGCATCCATCCCTTCCATTGCGGTGCAAGGCGATATCTAGAATTCTGCTGGAGCGATCAAAAGGTCTCCTTCAACCAATCTCTAACAATCCGCAGCTGGTGCATCCACCGCCAAGACCCGGAAAAACCTCACCCCATAAACCCGGGTACCCCTGCTAAGTCACCAAACGTACTGAACTACTTGGGTGACTTGAAATTGAAAATAAAATTCGAATGAGGTGGTGACATACGATGTCACGCAGATGTAAGAGGGGCAGACCTAATGCTGAATGCGCTAGAAACAAAATATATTAAGTTGGTGACGACTTTAGTTTCCATTCATATCTATATTGAAGGTATTTCACAGGCCAAGAAACGATCATATCTGCATGCATTTCTGCAGGACATATCAATTCAAAGTTCCACAGACACAGAAATGCTCCTGTGACGTCCATACGTGAATACTGGACTCTTCTATTTTTTCAGTGGATTTTTCTGTATTTAGTGACCATCCAGATATTCCTCTTTAGGAATAACTCATCGGATTAAACCACTCACGAAGATTAATGAACTTTTTGACGATAGTTAAATATTTTATTATTCCTTGCAATGATTACGACTTATTTAACTCGGCTTCTCACAACTTCAAAACTCAAATCTATAAATACATACACAATCGATACATTTTATTAATCTACACAGACTTCCATCCACTCTCCCTTTTCTAGAAATAAAGTGTGTTGAAATTGTAGGGGGGGGGGGAGAGGGGTAAATAGAATCACATAAATAAGTATTCAATTTCAAACTGTGGTTATACCACTTCTCAACATGGTATATGTAACCACAGTTATATATAAAAAATGTAATATAGAACGCCGAAACAGCTGTCACCATTATAAAAACATAAAAAAATACCCGTACTTGCAGAATTAAATAATAATTTGATTTACATTAAATTTTAAAAAAAAAAATCATTTATTATACAGCACCTTATAAAATATTGTAATGGTTGAGTTCCCCAATAAAATTATATAAAATAAAAGAAACAATTTGTTAGAGTGCTTTAATCAATGTTATTTTTGCTCACGCCCAGATTTAAACACGCAACCTTCTGAAATATTAAATCTAATACCGTTGTTTGGGGCACCAAATATTTGAAGTTTTCCGAAATTTTCACATAATTTAACTTCTGATCTGATATAAGTTCCGTGTGGTGTTTCAATGTTCCCTTGGATAGCCTCATGGAACACGTACCCTGTCCAGGGCGTCCAGTCTTTATTTTGCCGAGGACAATCGTGGTTATTGGTTAATCGCCTCGGCAGCAAGTTAAGTTGACGGCCGTTTGAGCTCCACTTGAGGCGAAGGCTATTTAGATAACAAGTGCTCCATTTTAGTAACTTTAACCCCGTTTTCATTTTAAATTTGGTCGTCTAATTTTGATTTTAAATTCAGCCATTTTGTCTGGGGTGAGAAGAAAAACTACAATGCCAAAGAAAACGTTCGTTCGTTCACATTTTAACTTGGAAAAGAAAGCACATTATTTATTTGTGAAGTTGAACTATAATCCAGTTACTGAGAGGTCCGATGAAACCTCTCTTTCTGTTTTACATGTATCGTTTATGAGAAAGAGGGAGAGAATGTGACAGAGCTATCAGCGGTGTTTAACCTACGACAAGCGCAAGCTGGTCCGCAGAGAGCAGTTTGAGCAAATCTGCGCGTGTGGATTGATTTGTCCGGCGGACACCCATGAAGAGATGCTTGTGGCTTGCTTGTGAAATCATGCTCGTACGCACATGCTCGCCTGCAATATTCGCTCCGCATATATCAAATGAACGAGGTGACCAAAAAAGTTGGGCGTGATAATATGCAAGATATAAAACTACTAACCGATTTCACATACTAACCCAATCTTCATCAGTAGAGTACCTAGGTTAGGTGTGAGGGTAAATTAGAACCTGTCAACAATCTAACGGCCTCGGTGATAGAGTGGTTACGATCCTCGGCTATGAATCCGGTGGTCACGAATTAAAATTCAAAATTTATTATTTGTGTACTTATTGGCGTCACCTTCTATGGTGGTAGAAACCCTCACTATCGTTCTGGTGAAAGACCACCGTTCAGATTCGAAACGTTGTCGAAATTGATTTAGCGGTGTTTTGTTGACCAGTTATGAATATCCAGGCACTTCCCCTCTTCCGCTTCTTCATGTCCTCCCCCTCCCACTACCTTTAGCCACACACCATCCCCAATAGGGGATGTCATGGTCTCCCTGGATCCAGATATTTGGAAGCGGTTGGGACTCTTGTGCGGTAAGCACATACAAATGTTATAAAAAAACGCCGATTGGTTTACGACTATAAAATAATGAACTATCTGAAGGCGATAAACTAACTATAAATTTAGCATTCTTGTACAAAGTCCAGGGAAGCAGAAATATCTAAAAAGTAGCGACGTCTCCGATTGCACAGACTGTATACCTTTACGTATAATTGAATCAAGGTCAAAGTTCGTAATAAGTCCAAAAATTAGTAACCAACCATTGAGCAGTAGCGTGCGATGACTATTAACGATTTTCCCAGATCAAAAAGTAAACGGCTGCCATTAGAATGGATCTAGGACAAGTGGATTGTCCCACCGTCACTGTGATGGGATGATTGCCGCAGGACAATTGCCTCCAATTGCTCGACTGACCTGGACCCTGAAAATTGCCACGTGGAAAATTTTCCCCCTTTAAGAGATGTAAGATCTGTAATTTGTAATCATTGATTGAGCGAGGTCTGCTGTTCATTAGTAATAAACTATTGACAAATAATATTTTTTTTCAATATTAAAATTTTTAATACAAACATGAAAAAGGTAAAAATAGCTCACCTCACGTTTTTTCTGTCTAAAATTACTTATAACGATAAAAAACACACACATACACATTTTATTACGTAAATGTATTATAAACGTTATTATCACAACACAAGTTTTATAAATTTTTTTTAAATTGCTATCGGAAACTTTGCTTTCATAGAGGTGAATATTTTAAATATTTCTATGCTTAAATTTAATAAAAACCGCATAGTTTTCTCTGTCTAACACCGTTTAGTAGATCATATTTCTCACCATGATAGTAAGGGAGATACAACGATTTATATGAGAACTACGCGAAGTGGAACATATTTGGTCTCCTATGATATCTATCTGTACTATAATAAAATTTATTTGTCTTTTCGAAACTGGAAAAATAATATTCTGAGGTTTTCGCGGGAAATGAGTGTTGTCTATTTTTTAATTAAATTTAGTTATTCTTCAATAAAGGATTACATAACTGCCCGCCAATGTCTTCTAGGTATAAACTGTCACATTAGTAAAAAAATAAATGAATTTATGCGACGCTAATAGACAACTTCCTGTACTTAACTTAATAGATAATAACTGGCTCCAAAGATAAACCAAGTAATTTTCATGAAATACTTAAGGAGCTGTTTTAGCACTAATACATTTTTTTTTTTTAATGTTCTTTATTCAGTAAAGTTTATACAATATTACAGAAAATGGGTAATTTTTTGGCCATCACACTAGGCACATGCCCGTGTTGTTTCCAGCCTTAACCTACTTTAAATAAGATTATGATGTTTTGCTAATAATTCACTTAATTCGGACCGTGACACTTCGACATTGAATATTATTTTATGTTAACAGTTGTGGAAAATTTTCCTACAATAACCTTGGCACTTGTTTTATGGATTCAAGATACTGTTGTCGAAAATTTTGTTTGGTGTGTTTATTAATGTATTTGTTTGTTTTGTGTTTACTAGATGGTTTCATGCCAACTCAGAAACATACCTCTTTGAAAAGTCATTAAAAGCTGAAAAAAATAATTTTAAAACATCCCATAACCCTAACCTATCGTAACCTATTTAACCATTTTTTGTCATCGCTTCTAATGACTTTTCAAAGGAGGTTCTGAGTTGGTTTCATTCTGAATTTTCCGGTCGCCATTTTTATACTCGTATATGACAGCTGTTTTGTACATGTTTTTGAATTGACAATGTTCTGTTGACTTATATACAGGTATACTTTGTGATGGGTCAATCCCCTTACTTGGGTTTTAATACCTCTCCTCTCTTGCGTTTCGATCTCCGGACGGTAGACCCTTCTCTCGTACTGTTTGATTCGCCAATAATGTCTTGAATCATGACTCGTTTTTCCCACCCCTGTGACTGAACACAGCAAAAGGCTTTCTCCTTCCGGGAAAACTTTACAATAAACCCTTTCCTTTACGTTGTGTTTTATTTTTGTTTCAAAGGTACTAGAAAATCTAGAATAGGTATTTAATGTCTATATATGGTAACTTTTGGTTCTTTTAGGTAAGGTGTGGAAGGATTTCTCTGTATCTTTTGAACGCATGAAGGATACTTATTGTCTAAATCTATCCTAAAAATATCCCCATTACGTCGCTAATAATTTACGTTGTTTTAATACTCTCGCAGTACCCCCTGTAATTCTGGGAAGCCTATAAAGTTGATCTATGATCCTATACGTCTTAATAGATTTTAAAATACATACCTAGAATGTTTCATTTAGTTATTTGGCGGCTCCTTTGCATCGCTCTCCATGGCTGGACCCTATAAATAATTGTGATAACATTATATTGTTAGTAACCGCAGAATTCGTACCTACGATGGAAAGGATAAGGGAGGGATGGAATGGATCATGCATTTTTTGCAATCTAGTACTGGCTCCTCCACTTGACCAAATTGACCAGGTGGTCGGCTCTCCGGACACGACCTCCCGACCAAAGCATGTCAAGGCTATACCCATGGCACCCAGAAGATCTCTTGACGACCAACCAGATACCCGGACCCTTCCATAACCAAGGAAGGACGGCATGCCTTCAAACCTTTCCCGATCAACCCCAGTATCGAACACCTCCGGGACTACGTTACTGGCTCTAGAAGGGGTAATCCAATTCGTCCCTTGTCACGGCTCTACTCGCGAACATGTGGCTACAGCTTGTGATAGACAGATCCTTCCTCCTGCGTGACCGGGCCAACGAATAAACCACCTCTAGTAGCGAACATACAACCTAAGTATTGTCTAGGCGTTATGATTGCTTCTAGGTCGATAGAATTAAAAAATGTGCAGGCGCTGCGGGGTTGTTTCCACAAAATGTACTGCTTATGCTCCTCCCACACTACCTTGCCGGCAACCCGAGATGCTTTTGGCCAAGACGCCTCCGTCAGCGAACCGCGTCCTTACATACCGTTTGGCAACTCATTTCATATCCGTCTCGTCACGCCCATTCTCTCGACACGGTTCCGCGAAAGGGAATTGCTTCCAGCATCTCGCGTGACCCGATCAGTCTATGGTGAGCATCCTCTCCTAACAGGACAATGTGGGAAGACCCTTACCGATGGACCAGACATTGACACATATGTATAGCCTCGGTGTCACCGCCACATTGTTCAACCATAAAGTTTAAAAGGCGCAATTCAACAAATAGGAATTCAAAGGAGTACCTGTTAGTTTAAATTTACGTTTCTTTAGGTTGCAAACAGTCGCTTTCTATCGGATATGTCGTATACCCCGATGGACTCCCCATTTGGTTGAGGGTACAACACTCGTTCATTTTTTTGCTCCTCCGCCCGTGCCTTCAGCTGTCTGAAAGAAAAGGTCACTGCCCTTGGTGATAACACCGATGAACATATTCTGAAATAATATTATGAAATTTTGTCATTTATTTAAATCTTCAGTTTCACGAGGCAGCTTCGGTTCTGGCATCTCTGCGTCGCGTTCCGGGATGGCCTGGGAATTTAAATTAGGTATAACCACTTACCGAATACGTAATTGCTAAAAATCCCGGTCGGAGATATACACGACCAATTCTTAATTACGTATGCCGTAGACCTGTGGAGAAAACAAAACTTCCTACGAACTTCTAAACTTTTATTTGTAAACTAAATATGGTAAATAACCGCTCGACGCCGTTTATGTGAGCTTTCGCAAATTGAACGTTTTCGTAGATTACTAGATATGTTCTAACTATTGAAATTTAATTATACCAAATTCGATATCATTCCTGACTCCCGAACCCTTGCTGAGATTATTTAAATCTAGTTAAGTTTATTATTAATTTCGTTCTTTCGCGGTCTATCACGACATTTTTATAAAAGGAATGAAATTTATTTTCGCAAAACAGGGCCCATTATTGTAAACCTAGAACGACTGTTTATTCGTTGATCCGTTATTACTTTAAATTAAGTTAGTTAAGTCCCCCTCCCATCCGAATTTGCACCATTTATTATTATTATTAAAATTCAAGGCCGATATTTTCTTTTAGGGTAAATATTTATAGATATCTTTTATCTCTCTACATAATAAACGATAACAATCACGAACTTTTACCGACGATTATTTTTGTGAATAATTAACACAACACCAGATAAGATATAAGACCGTCATTCTCATAATACGTGTTTTCCGATTTTTATTTCGTCCGATCGATAGGTTAAATATTATTATTAGAATTTATTGATTTAATTATCATCCCCTTTTTAATCGATTAACTAACACTTGATTAATTCACTAACACTTGCAAGCATAATCAACAGAGTTAATCCAACACTACACAGTCTCGATTTTTCTCTAAGTCCAGCTATAAACCTTAGTCACTCTCCGATACACGCACGATTTTCACAGTCCTTCCTTTCCCGAAATCTAGCACCGAACTCCCCCCTCCCTCGCCCAAACTACCCCTTTTAATACCACGTTTCTCCCATCAATCAAATTTAAATTTTGCAATTTACAACCTTACCAACACGTAATATCGTCTTTGTTCAATACCATTCTCCTATCCCGCCGGTTACTCCCCTTTTCTCCTCACGTCCTGTTCCAACCGAACCGCTTTTTTACGATGATACTCTTCTGTTGCAATCGATCAGGGGCGTATTTGGGTCTAAACATCTAATTCCCACTCGAGTTTCCGCATGATTAGTGGATATAATCTACCTTTTATCATGTGACTAATTAATTCAACTTTTCTCTAAAATCTATAGTGTCCGTTCTACTCCTTTTTAATTTGCTTTCAAATACGGTGTATCCTGAATATTCGATATAACTGCCCTACTTTCTTGGCTTAACCCAAATCCAATTTCAACTCTTTAACCTACAACATATCCCGACAGTTATCTATTAAGCATTCATTATTATAAAATTCTCCCAACACGTCACTGCCTAGATATTCCGTCGTTTTAACATTTGGCTATGGATTTTCTAATAAATTTGTGACTAAATATCCTTTACCGAACGTACCGCTAGTGTGCACACTCAGCTGTGTCCGTTTCTGGTTATATGTCGCGTTTCTTGTGTTCGTATACAATTTTTAATATTTCTCGCGTTTGCAAATGCTCATGTGCAAACTCCAATTACTTGGTCATCTCCCAGCAAAGTCGTGAAGCTCGTAGGACCTTATTTTATAATAATCTAACCTTTTATGACCTCGATTCTCCTTTCTCACGGGCTATAACCTCTGCCAAGATCCCATTCCAACACTGCCTTCGAACGTTTTTTTCCCCCATTTCCTAGTTCCTCCTACATATTACATCCCTCTCTGGCACCAAAACCGATAAATCCCCCTTAATTATTCGCCTAGTGATCAAGAAAATACTTGAGTTTTCAAATAATTTAAAATCCTGACAGGTCGTTGAATTTTATGCTTTTTCACTAATTTCTTTCTCCTATCATCTGTATGTAAAATCAAGTGGTGATTTCAGCTTAATGCGTACCTTAGAGACCCAAAATCATGTCAGATGTTTCGCACTCGAGACCAACTCAAAGAACAAGAGATCGTAAACCTTCCCTCCCCTCTAAACTAACGGACAAAAATCCAATACAAAATCTTAGACTTCATATGGTCACTAACATGAATTTATTTCCCTCGACTACCTCGAAGAGATCGGCTCCTGTGGGTTTTCCACGTCTAACACTTTCCCCCATCGTCTACCTGCAGAATCTGCTAGATATTTGTCTGGAAAAGGTGGTAATGACCAGAGGCGGCTCTAGGGCTCCAGCTGTGGAAGGTCATTTGAAAAAAAAAGTGATTAATCTTTATTTGATATTGAGAAAAATGCCGATACATTATTATCAACCAATTTAAAGAGAGGTAGGGTCATGAATCCGCAACTCAAATTACATAGGTATTATTTGTAAATTGCAAAGTCGCTACATAATACATGTAGGTACTTGAAGGCACATCATTTTAACGAGGGCACTTTTCCATATAGTTGTGCACACCAATAGTATCCAAAATTTAAAAACAAAATTAGATTAGAAATAATATTCAATGTTTATAAGAAAAACTTTCTTTTTATAATTTATTATTTTATAATGTTTTTGTTTTTATGTGTCTTGTTCTCTTTCATATTTTCGTTTAGATTATTATTGTTAACTTATGCTAATAGAAATAATACGCACCGGTACCTAATACCTATATAAAAAAATAAAACAAAAATTGTTTTAAATCAAGCTGTTTTCCATGTCTGTTGAAAATTGATCATAATAATATAATAAATAATCTTTGAAAAGATCTACTTCCCAATGTACTACCAAATTAAAATTGAAATGTCGCAAATTACATCAATAACAATGTGAATAATTATTTCAAATCTCTCCCGAACTGTTCAATACAAAAACAACCATTGTTTCATGCAAGACATACGTGCAAAAAGCAAAACCGACCTATGTTATATCACCATCTCTTTCAACAACACATAACATTCAGTATTGTCGCATGTCTCGCGACGAACGGTCGTTTAACGTGACTGACACTGCAAAAATAAACTGCTTACAAACATAAATTTAACACCTTCGGGACCATGTTCCAAAATGGAACTCAAAATAAATATTGAAAAAATACTTACGGAACTTAATAAAATTGGCAGCACAAAAGCTGCCAAAGAAGCTAAAACCGAAATTGAATCAATATTAATCAATATCGAAGACTCATGGAAGCTTGAAATAACATCACTACAAAACACAATAATAAGTCTACAAAATAAAGTAATTCTAAATCAAGAGGATTACATAGACAAATTGGAAACATTGATAAAAAAAGCTTCAAGTGAAGAAAAAAAATATGAAGAAAAAAGTTACGCAATGGTGGTAAGGGAGAAATCGCACCCAATACCCAAAGCAAATTTTGCTCTACTAATCTCCTCAAAAAAAGACAAGCCTGCAGATGAAATCGAAAAAATATTAAAAGACAAAATAAAAGTATCCAAATTAGGAATAGGAATTTCTGGACTAAAAAAAACTTATCAAAACAAAATAATACTAACATGTGAGAAACAAACTGATACCGAAAAAATAATAAATGAAATCAACAAAAACCCAGATATTGAAATACACGCTAATGAAATAAAGAAAAAAAAACCTTGCATTATCATTAAGGGAGTTGATGCTTGCTACAAGGAAGAAGAACTACTTATAGATTTGATAAATCAAAATGAAGATATAAAAAACGCCATGACCTCAGAAACTGAAAATGAACCCATTATTGTCAAGAAAAAACTCAAGAACAAAAAATCGGAAAAATTATCAAATTTCATTATCGAAACTACAGCAAAACTAAGAAAAATAATAATATCGAAAGAAAGGATCAACATTGGATACTCAAAAGCACACGTAGAAGACTGCTTTCCACTCATGCAATGTTATCATTGTCTTGGATATGGACATACATCACTAAGATGCCTTGAAAACATGAAGAGTCCCAGATGCCTCCACTGTGCAGGAGAGCACAAAATACAAGACTGCCCCAAAAAACAAGAGCCTGCCAAATGCCACAACTGCACTAACAGAAAGGGTTACCAAAATGAACATCCAGGTAACAGTTACCTATGTGAATTCCGCAAGAAAATGTTAAAAAATGCACAAATGCGAATCGAATATGAGTAAGTTTGCATTTTGCATACTTATTTTTTTATCCCCTTAAATATGAATAATTTTTACACTAAACAATTAGATGATTCTCTTAATATTGCGGAACATATTTGTGACACTTTAAATGATTGTAATAGCATTGTAGATAAAATACCGAATTCATTCTCAATATTACATTTAAATATTAGATCAATGAAACGAAATTTTAATGAATTCTTACTTTCAATTAATTTACTAAATCATAAACCGGACGTTATTGTGTTAACTGAAGCATTCACCAGCGATTACAATAAATTTTGTATACCTAGTTATAGTTACTTTATGACACAGCTTGCTATTAACCGAAATAGTGGTATTGTTGTATTTGTTAAATCCTGTTATTCAAACATCACAGTGAAAGAAGTACCTATGCAGCGAGTTAATTGCTTAGATATTAATGTAACTGTAAATAAAGTATGTTTTAATATTATCGCAATTTACCGAACGCACGGATCTAATGAGTATATATTCATGGATGAATTAAGAAGCATTATTTTATCAAAAAAAAAAAATCAGAACATAACAATAATTGGTGATTTTAATTTAGATGTTTCTAACGAAAATAATAACAAAATAAAAACTGAATTTATCAATCTTATGTCAGAAATGAATTTTAAATTATGTATAAAAAATTATACTAGAGAAATTACGGGTCAACGTCCTTCATGTATTGATCATATATGGTGCAACACTAAACATACCGACAAATTACTTACGATAATATTAAAAAATAATATTACTGATCATCACACTTGTATCTCTATACAACAACTTAATAATAAACACAAAATTTCAGAAAGTAATGTTTTTACAAAAAAGTCATTAAACCTTAATAAATTAAGTATAAAAATAAGTACGGAAACGTGGCGACCCGTATTAGAATCTACATGTTCTGAAACAAGCGCAAATATTTTTGATAATATTCTCTGCAATTATATTACTTCATCGACTGATATTAAAACTATTCATATAAAAGCAAAATTCAAAAAAATAAAACCATGGATTTCACATGGCTTAGTCGTATCTATTAGAAAAAAAGAAGAGTTATATCACCTGACAAAGAAATTTCCTTTAGATAAAAAAATATTTACATATTACAAAAAATATAGGAACAAATTAACCTCTTTAATAAAAACAACTAAAGAAAACTATTACAAAAACGAAATTGACCTGGCTAAACAAAATGTAAAACACATTTGGAAAACGATAAATGAAATTAATAGTCGAAAAAACAAAAAAAATCTAATTAAAAAAATTTATATCGGAAAAAACTCTGTTGATGCCATAAGGGAACCGACAAAATGTGCTAATACCTTCAACAAATATTTCGCTAACGTTGGTCAAAATTTAGCTAAACGGATCGATGAAAATTATAAAATAGATGATATCGAGAAGGATTGCCTTAAACAAAATAATCTGTCAGTTTTCCAACCAGTAACAACAAATGACATAAAAAATATAATAAATGAATTAAAAGGTGGATCTGCACCAGGATTTGATGGAGTCACAGTAGAAATATTGAAAAAATACAACAATTTTTTAAGCATTCCAATTACACACATTATAAATATTAGTTTGAATAGTGGAATATTCCCTTCCATTTATAAAAAATCAATCGTAACACCCATTTTTAAATCAGGCAGCCCTGAGGAAATATCAAATTATCGACCTATATCTCTAGTCTCAAACATTGCAAAAATTTTTGAAAAGATCGTAAAAAAGCAACTCATGTACTACATTGATAAAAATAAAATACTTAGTCCTAGCCAATTTGGATTTAGAGAGAAACTAGGCACTCATGATGCCATTGCTGAACTAACCTCAACTATATATAATGCATTAGATAAAAAAAACAAATGCCTTGGCATTTTTATTGATTTACGCAAGGCTTTTGATAGTATCTCCCATAAAAAACTAATTAATAAATTAAACGATATCGGTATTATTGGTAAGGTTAGGTATTGGCTACAAAGCTATCTAACTCAAAGAAGTCAAAAAGTAAAATTAAATAACTCACTAAGTATAGATGAAACATTAGAATTTGGGATTCCCCAAGGGACTGTTATTGGACCAATTTTATTTATAATATACGTAAACCAAATGTTTAAACTATCACTAAATGGAAAACTTATATCTTTTGCTGACGACACTGTAATAATTATCGAAAAAAAGACGTGGAATGATATTACCAATGCAGCCAATCAAGACATGAAGGTTATAAAAAAATGGTTCGATAATAATCTATTATCACTCAACACAGAAAAAACATATTATATTCCGTTCTCTCTACAAGAAGATGTGCCAAAAAATTTAATTAACATAACAATTCATTCTAAAAATTGTGCAAATGACGGTACATGTAATACGGACTGCGCTAAGCTAAATCATAAATCTAGTATAAAATATCTTGGCATCTTAATAGATAAAAATGTTAAATGGAAAGATCATATCAATCTCACTGTGGAAAGAATAAGAAAACCTATCTATGTATTCTATAACATACGAAATATTTTAAACAAGAAAACCATAAAAATTGTATATTTTGCATTAATTCAGTCCTTATTACAGTACGGCATTATTGGGTGGGGAGGGGCCTTTAAAGCTTCCTTACAACCTATAATCATAATTCAAAGAATAATTATTAAAATCATCCTTAGGAAACCATACGACTTCCCTACTCTAGAGATATTTCGAGAATTTAATGTACCATCCATCACAGAATTGTATAAGAGAAACGCCTTATATCAAATTTATAAAGAGTATTTTATTAAAAAAATTCACCCCTCTGATAGCATAAGCAATAGATTTAAAACGAATGGCTTAATAGCCATCCCTATGCTTAGAACTACCACGGCTCAGCACCACTATCTGTATCTAGGTGTAAAATGGTACAATATATTATTATCTAAAAACAAAATTAGTGTAACTGAAACATTGAAATATGAACAATTCAAAAAACAAATAAAGTCACTGAAATTGGATAATGATATATTGTAACCTTAATTTAATTAAATTTAATTTAATTCACCCTTACTTTAAATGTAATATTTAATATTTAAAAAAAAAAAGTATTGACCTTGTATAACAATTTTTCTCCTAAATTACTTACCTATGTCAATTAATATTTGTATTTACATCATAAGTTCTTTGAATATTATTTAAACATTTAATTATTACTATTTTATTTTTTGCGTGTGAATAAATACTCCTCCCATAAACACGAGCTCCCAGAGCTCAACTTATGGAGTAGTAGAATTAAAAAAAAAATGTTGTTTAACCTTGCAAATGTTATCATTTTCTAATGTAAAAACAAGTCTTGAAATAAATAAATAAATAAATAAATAAAAAAATAATGGTGTCTCCCTCACGGACATAACCCAAGCGTAGTTAGGTTTTCTTTACTACCTATGCGGGAGAATATCAACTCCAGGCGAAGAACATAGTGCCATCTCATTTGTTGTATGGCGCGCATAGAGAGAGAAGATCGGACATTGGCAAAATTGACCCAGGGAATACTGTGTGAATGGGAGCTTCCATTTTTTGCAATAGATGTCACTGCTCGTCTATGTCGCCGCTAGCCTGCCGTTATTTCGCGGTTCATTTCAAATAAACAATTCGATGCTTTGAGCAGTTTTATCCGTAAAAATGTATTATTATATCTTATAATTTTGGGGGGTCAAACACCCATTGTCCTAAGGGGAGAGCCGCCACTGGTAATGACCTTCAATGCCTACTCCCGTTTCACGATTACTAAGTAATCGAGATCGCTTGTTACTTTATGTTAATCAGTACATAATTTTTGTATTTTTGAATTTTCCGCCGCCAAGATCCCCGCAAAACTTCCCGATTCCAGACGTGAAATCAACTGTTGTCGATTCCCTCCAGCTCCCATAAAAATGCTATTTATGACCAAGTTAGAAGTGGTCCTATCCCCTTAAAATATCTGCCCGACCAAACCGTGAGATAATCTTTGAATCTTAATTTTGCAAATCCCTCATCCCACGCCCCCAGCCTGTGATTGGTTTAAGACGCACCTACTGTCCTCATCTCTATTCTGATTGGATAGTCGGTTTTTTTCCTAACTGCTTACACCCCTTCGTGGCAAGGAAACCCCAAAAGTTTAAAAAAGATTCCTTTAATATTGATTTTAAAACCACCCGAAAGATGTCGATAGTGTGATCATATTCTATATTTTTAAAAAAATTTTTACCCACCTATACCGGAGTGAAACAGGTTCATCACAACTTATATATATTATTTTGATTAAAAAAGGTAATTGAAATTTTGGTCTGCGGTGACTCTTTTGATATTATCAGCCTGAGGTGAAGTTGTCCCTTTCGCTCAGTATTCAGGGGAGTAAGAGCGACAGTGTCAGCAAAAGTGTGTGTAAATTCCAAAAATTCAAAAACGTCAAACGTCAATGCGCTGATGTTTTTGCTTTTGTTCTTCAACTTATAATAATGCAGCTCTCTCTTACACACTAAATAACAACAGTGGAAAATGAGACAAACGGTGAACGTATGTTTGCACCCCCCCAAAGGAAACATACAATCATTATCATACATCTCCCCCACACCCCACACGTATAAAGAAAATGAAATGCAATTACCGTCGCCGTAGCTGAATGTTTATTATTGGTTATGTATAACTGTAAATATGCATTTAAAATAAAATAAATAAATATCTGCTTCTTCTAAAGGATAAAAGTGGTACATTGGAGGAAACAGTAACACACACATATATTGTGTGTCTTATCTTTTGTCTCACCATTATTTAATGACTAAGAAAGAGCTGCAGCATTATAAGAAAAAAGAACGTACGTTTTATGTCCCGGTAAAGAAAAAACGCTCATTGGTAAAATACTAAAAACTTTATCAGTTTTTACGTTTAAAATTTAAACATTTTTAATTGCTTATGTTGGTTTGTAGGTAGTAATACGAAAATCTGAAAAAGTCTTTCATCTGCTTTCAAGAACAGTATTTTATTTTAAAATACATAAAAAACGGCGATTTTATCTGGAATCAAATGTAATGTGAACATGTTTTACGCAGAATCTGAATTCTGACTAAGTTTTTTTAATAGCAGTATATTGCAAAATGTTAGAGGCCTAATAAGCCCATGAACGCATGACTGATAAGAAGAAGATTGTAAATCAACTTTTGATAATGACTAATGACTGATCGTTTGTCGTGCTAACAACAATTTGAATGTTTCAATCTTGATTGTATTTTTTCTCGGCGGTTTTCCCAGGCAATTAACTGGATTATCGATGGCCAAATTAAATGCGCGCAACGCATGCTACTTCAAAGTCAACTTATCTGATATGTCGAATTTTCCTATCACCAAACTTATCAGGCAGTTGAAATTTTACAATGGCTTTTTATCATTTTCAGCCGATAATAACATCTACACAATGAAAAAAACATTGTAATTTTTATTATTTTGATAAAAAAATAATTATTGAAGTATAGAGTCACAATTCACAAGGTTATTAATTTTACGATTAGAATTGATTTTCGCGTATTGTAACGGACGTGTTATTGGGGAATTGGAAGACGAGGAGTGTTTGCTAAACTTCCTCGTTTTCTAATTTCCTGTCACTCGGCGGGCACCCTTCCCTGTCCGCCCGCATTAGTTGTATGGTAGCGGGAGCGGGGGGGGGTCTGGCTATATACGCTAGACTGCCGTACCGTTCCCCCCTCCGCTTCCCGCCACTCCCCGCTACTCCCTGCAACTACCTCACAGCCGACCAACGCAGTGGCGTTGGTCGGATATGTGTGGACTTATGATTTGATAATTGTAATATGTGATGTTTAAGTTTAATTACAGGAGTTCGGCCTATTATTTGGACTAATAAATGATAATGAAAGTTAGGCCGAACTCCACTTTGCATAATTAGCTTTAAGATTTAATATTAAGGTTTATGTCAATGATTATATATGATTATAAGAATAATGTCCGTAAATAAAGAATACCTATTTGTTGAGAATGAGCGGCTCGGAGAGGTTGACAACGAGATAAGGTTTGCTGCACCCTTTTTTCTCGTTTTCGGCTTCTCCGCACGCCACTGGCGTTGACGCCACGGGGGAGAATCGCCTGAGGGGTGCGGGGAAGGGCAGGGAAGTGGGGCCCGCCCTTCCTGCCCTTCCCCGCACCCTAGCCCCGGGCGGACCAATGAGAGCGCTCTTTTGAGACAAATAGGTATTTTTCAGGTCTAAATGCATCAATGCTTCTGGTTTATAGTTAAATTTAAAGAGTCTGGTCTATCGTATCACCGAATAAATTATATAGACGGGTAGACCGGACTCTCCTTTATGTAAAGTAACTTAAACCCATATAATATTTAATGTTATAACAATGTCATGTAAGATTCCCCGGAAATGTTGGGGTTCCGGGGCCCCATGAATTATTACAATTATGTGCCTATAAAATCAAATAAATTGGAAGGAGTGAGGTTTTTGGGGTCAGACGAAAGAGCGGGAGGAGGGGAAGAGTTGAACATATAGCCCGCTTCGCTGTGTCCAACACAGCGGAGGTCACGACCCGCGAAAGCACGGACTGCCGGAAAAAGAGGTTGAAATCCGGGTCCGCCCCCGCCGAGAACGGGGGTGGGGGTTCGGGCTATATATACCGGGGTGCCGATTGCAATCGGCGCGCATTTTACAATTCGAAACTGGTATCAACACTTCTCCGCCTCTACTGCCTGCCCCTTGGACCTCGCTCTGGACTGAACTTGAAGACTGGGATTTCATTTCTACCCCTTGGACCCTGCCTCTTCCCCTGGAAGGCCTCCAGCCCAGCAGTTTAGCAGCTCCATCTAGCGGCTACACAAGGACTACCCGGCGCCCTATTTACAGTCTGTGTGAGTGGCGGACGGAAACGTCGCTTACACGTATTATCTAACAATGACTAAACAAAATATCTAAGAGAAGACCTGGCTTACCGATCTAAATACAAACCGAACATTCAGTCCAAACGAATTTATAAACATTTGCTTTACATTCAACTGGTTTGCATGGTTATTATTATTGTTATTCAGTTTATACGATAAGTAATAAATAATATTGATTTATAACAGGATACCCGGGAGGTAAACGAAAGGCGGGCAGACCTAGGCTGAGATGGAAGGATGATGTCAGGAAGGATGCAAGAGAACTACTCCATGTCGCAGATTGGAAGACGACGTGACGCGGAAAACAGAGGGCGGTGGAGGCTCATCTTGAAAGGAGGCCAAGGCTCGAATTAGGCTGTATCGCCATTGAAGAAGAATAAATATGAATAAATATTGATAAGTATTGTAATAAATGTTCCATTTTGGCTGTAATTTTTGTATAGCTGTTTGTTATTAACTGAATGTTTTATTGGTGTGCCAAGTCCTCTTTAAAGTATTTTATTTAGTCA
The DNA here is from genome assembly GCA_917563855.2 of Limnephilus lunatus. Classification (NCBI taxonomy): domain Eukaryota; kingdom Metazoa; phylum Arthropoda; class Insecta; order Trichoptera; family Limnephilidae; genus Limnephilus; species Limnephilus lunatus. The sequence continues at coordinate 13,663,944 of OU830597.1, read as the reverse complement.
TTGTTATTGTTTGACAATTTGTGATTTTGTATGATAGCTGCGGGTCAGTATTATACTGCAACAAGTCAAAATCTGTTGTTTCGAGACAATCAATATTTCGTTTTTACGCAAGTATGCAAAAAATTTAAAATTTCAGTAGTTTTCACTACTGAAATTAAGTCAAATGCAAAACCTTGTTTGAATACATAATCGTAAGTTTTAAATGGAAACAATTCGAAATAGTTTATATGAAATTGGGTACAAGAGGTATTTTTATTTTTTAAAAGAAAGACAAATATTACCTGGTTACGAATAACCTGACAATATTCGAAAATCTCCTACTACCACCACAAAAAACGTAAAATATTGGTCTTAGCCAGCCAGGGAATCGAACACGCGACGCCTGGGTGGGACCCAAACGGGATGCCAACTCAGCCACTTACTTTAAAACTGGGAAGAACCAAGAACCGCGTTAGGCGAATCTTTTGATAATCTTCGATTTTTATGGTGTTTTTATATCTATTTTATATCGTATGGTATTTTATGGTTTTTCGGACTTGTTTCCGTTAGAAGCGTTACCTAATCTAAAAAAATTAAATTATGTGTATCATGAAAAGGTGATAAACAATGTCTTTGCCAAAAACCATCATTACGGTGATTGCGTAGGTACTTTAGTCAATACGCATAATTATTATTAAAAAACCTATTAGAAAATTATTTTTTTAAAAAGTCACTCCTTTACTGAACTTAAATTTAACTTTTCTGCAACTGTTCTTTACTGAACTTAAACATAACCTTTCTACAACTGTTTTTGAGAAAATTGTCGTAATTTGAAAATGCATCCAAGATTTTCAGCTAGGTACCCTACGCGCGATATATTGGTCCACAAAAAAAATCATTATTGGTTCTTACGTACCATCCAACTTATACAAAGTACTATGCTAATCATTACTATGATTTGCAATGTAAATACTTTGTAATGTAAATACATACAAATTCATTATTTATTTCCGTTCAAGTACACTGTACACATTATATACACGCGATGTATTCACATAATTAAGACAGTGGATAGGAACAACCATTACCTAATTGTATTTTTTGTGGACGACGCCGGAATAACAACAGAAATGAAGGTGGTAAAGGGGAAAGAAATGAAAACCTGGGTATTCAGATCTCTTCACCAAAAATAGCTAATTTAATTTATAGCATGTACCAAATCTGAATGGCAACCGTTTAACCCCCCAGGCCACGGGCTATATTGTTGGAAGTTAAAAAATTTCGGCCTTATATCCTCTTTCCGTAATTACCTGAAGAAATAATCTTTTTGGGATCAATTGTTCGATGGATAAATTTTTAGAGGGATCATCTGTACGGGGTGTACAAATAGCTCCACACAGGATGCCCTGAGAAAAAAATTCCATCAGGGTCTATCCTATATTTGGGGATAATGTGTTGAAGGACTTTTTAGGAAAAGGAAGGAGAGGAAGTTCTGGGAAGTAAAAAGGTATGAGGGGTGGGTAGGAATCTGTCAGGAGTGACGGACGCATGAATCCACCCCCCCATTGAGGTGCAAGGCGATGGGTCCGGCTGCAGAGGTCTAGGACAGGTCTTCTTCAACCAGTCTCTTCTGATCCGGCCCTCTATAAACCCCCCCCCCGCTTTTCGTGGTCAATTGTCATCTACCTTCCATTCTTGTTGCATTTCCAGAAAACCGTTCCAGTTTTGTAATTGTTATTGGCAACTTATTGGTACATTAGACAATCTTGCCTTGAAGTATATTATTTCATTTTAAGACTTTTTAAATCCGTAAGAAAATCCAGATTCTTGTGAGGAAAATTTATATTAAAAACGTAAGAAATATTTTTTAGTTTTCTGTGTCACGGCAATGATTAATACGCGATTTCTGAAGTTAAGTCTGTAAGAAACCCGTTGTTTTTTTATTTTTTTTATTTATTTAATCCATTTGAGCCGAATCTTATGAGATGTACTCGAATCGGAAACTTACCTACATTTATTTATTATTTATAGATACGCGTGATTTTTCATACTCTGAGAAATGATTCAGAAAAAAACTAAACAGAATTTTGGAGGCGGGTATGGGTATTTCCAAGTCTAAGTTTTGGCGGCGGATGATTTTGATCATCCGCCATATTGCTTGTGGGAGACATTTTGACCTCTCTCAACCCATCGCCTTCTCCGCAGTTGGAAGGATAGATCCATACGACCGTCACTTCTGGACACTGACCCCCATATTCCTACCCACCCTTCATACCTTTTTCCTTCCAAAACTTCCTTTCCTTCATTTCTTTAAAAAAACTCTCCACACAGCAATACGCCGTCTCTCCTGGTCATCCTCATAGCATATTCCTACCCTCCCCTCATATCTTTTTCCTTCCCAGAACTTCCTCTCCCTCCTTTCCTTAAACAGATCCTCCACAAATCATCATAGAAGACAAAAACCCTAATAGGATTTATTTTTCTCAGACCCTCCTGTGTAGAGCTAATGTGAATAGTGAATCTTTCACACACAAAATCTCAACCAACAGGAGCCTTGAAAAGTGAGCTCACAATCAAAGCAGCCAAAGCTCAATTTAGGATGCGGTAATGGGTATCGCCGCCCCGGGAACCTTTATTGGATAATTTACACCTCTGCTATAGGTCACCTCAAGTGGTTTGTTACGTTTGGTGATTTAGCAGGGGTGCCCGGGTTCATGGGGTGAGGTTTGTCTAGGTCTTGGAGGCGGATGACCAGGACACACTGAACTCCAGACTCCTACCCACCCCTTAAACCCTTTTCCTTCCCAGAACTCTCCTTCCTTTCCTTAAAAAACCCTCTACACAGCATCACCAAATATGACATAGGCCCTGAGGGAAATTATTTTCCTCAGGGCCTCCTGTGTGGAGCTCATGTAAAAAAATGCGGTAAGGTTTCATTCTATCTCATTCTCTCGTAGGCTCAATCCGTTTTGTGTTATAAATTTGTTCGTTGTCGTTTCCGTTTTTGTCATCGAGTTGCAAATCACAACGGTTCTAAAGAAGTTTCACTTTAAAAAAAAATTGTTTTCATGTTACAAGTTACAACTCTATGGAACTGTGGATAAAAGTTAATTAAAGGCACTACAATTCCATTGTGATCATTCTTAATATACATACACGTTTTCCGCAGTCACGCAAATATAATAAATAATTGCTAATAATACATTTATGGCATTTTGCAGAAGCAAACATTACAATAAGCTCTAATTTATTGTTTCCAGGAAATTAGCATTTACTTTGCGTAAGTATTTCAGTAAAAAAACTTTCCACCAGCTAAATATACCACCAGTTCAAATGTTTCTCTTTAAATAAACTAATCTCTCCACTAACTATGTAGGCTTTGTGATACGAGGAAGGTAAATACATTCCCACTTTCGTCGCTTCTGGGCTTTATCAGAAAAAATATGTTTTTCCCGTACCAACTAGTGATATTATCTACTTTCGTTAGTTTATTGAGTTTATTGTCAATTTATCTGCGTTTTATCCGTATTGACAATAATTCTACGCATAATTAAAATATTATGACAAAAAAAAACAACATATTATTTTATGGGTTTACACGTCCAAATTTGTATCATATCACGTATCAGTGCAACCGCAATATTTCCTCATAATATTATTTCATAAACAATACGAATTATTTTGTCGAAAATGCTCGCGTAGAATACTTGTTGGAAATACGACCCATGTGGTTTTCTGTTTCAGAGTTATTTGGGATTTCTAAAACCCATTTTACATACGTTATATCAAATTCATAAACATTTCGGTAATAAACACATCACACATTTACTAAAATTAAGATTCATTGTACTTTGTTTTGTAATAATAATAATAACATTTCGATGGTTTATATAGCGCCGTTTTTGTGAAAAATCACCTCAAGGGCGCTGTACAAACGTATAATACATTTATAAAATCTAGAAAAACTACAAGCTAGACAAACAACTAAAAATTGACATCGATTCATTGATTACCGATACGAAAATATATGTACAATGTTTTGACGAATGAATGCGATGCTGCCTAAAAATGGATGAATACAGGACCTTACTTACTAGGGAGGTCGCTTGAAATTAACACTGTTTATTGTCTATTTACAGAAATTTAGATATAGTTCGCCCGCAGAGGACATAATTGTAAACACATTTTATTTAAACCTAAAAAATATTTTAATATCATTAGAAGTCGCTCAAAATGTTTGTGCGCTTAGATCTTTTAAACTAGGCAACGGATTTTCATGCGGTTTTCACCAATAGACAGAGTGATTTAAGAGGAAGGTTTATATGTATAATACATATTAAAGTAGAGAAAAGCCGAGAAATTCAAATATTCAATTCAGGCAGCGGGCAGCTGGCAAGTGGGTGGTGTGGATTTTATAAAGGTTGGGTAATGGCGTTGTGTTTCGTTAGCCACAGCAACGTGTAGCCGGGTCTATATAATATAACTTTAATTAGTGTATTTTGGAAAGTAACGGTACAGTAGTACAAGGATTTAATCTTCCTAAAAGTGATTCGTCAAGAGACAGATTGATGGGTAAGGATTCGAGTAATTTTAATTCAGTAAGAAAAGTGCGATTAAAACATATCATAGGCAATACAAGTATAATACTCTCAGATAGGTATGGTTTAAATAAGAGTATGAGAGCCCAAAAAGGTAGGTTTTTAGTTTGGACCTAAACTCTGTTGGGCTTGTTAGGCATCTTAAATCCGGAGGGAGTCTATTCAAAGCCTTAGGCCCAGATACTCCAAAAGCACGATCTCCAAACTTAGTATTTGGATTTCGTTTAGTGTTTGTTTCGAAAATCACAATTGCATTGGCTATACATTGTATCTTCTGGCCACAGTGAATTTTCTATAGGTTTTCTTTAAATCAAAAATGTTTGAGATGAATCCGAAGTTCAAACTCCTCATACGCAATAATTTCAACCTGTTGCATCATTATCTGTTGTGCCGATAATGATTTTATTGTCAATCGTATATTATCAGTATTATCACCGACATACTTGTTCTAATGTGATGTCTCTGTGAAATGATCCGGTTAATATCAGATATTAAATGCTGTAGATAGGAATAGTAAATAACGATTTCCATGGCCAATAACTAGTATTAGGTTGTTTGACTTCCGGGGCATTATGCCACGTTGAATTTCCGCCTCTTATTGAGCCTACATTTCGGAGAGCTATGCAGTGTCCATCATCAATGAATTCCAATTTTTTTTTGCCCAATAATCAAAAAGTGAAACAACACAAAATCTAGTAAACATTACAAAAATCATCTACGCGCCTGGTAAAATTATTACTGCAAAAGAGCTATAAACATTTTAAAAATACTCAAAACATGATACCCATAACAATAAAAATATGTGACTCAATAATAAAAAAAAAACATTATACCCATTAAAATTAAATATCCTACCTATGATAATTCAAATAGGCTACGTATAACAATAATAAAAAAAGTTACCCAACAATGCACAACAATGAAAATCATGCTACCCATCACAATTAAAACATGCCAAAATACCTACTAACCAATAGTAAAAAAACATGATATCCATGTCAATAAAAACACACGTATAAAAAACACACAACAATTTTTTTTTTTTTTTTTTTTTCTTTATTAAAAGAAAGACAAACATTCCCGGGTTACGAATAACCCAACAATGTTTGAAAATCTCCTACTACCACCACAGAAAGCCGAAAATGTTGTGATGGAGGACTTAGCCAGATGAAGAATCGAACACGCGACGCTCGGGTGGGACCCAAGCGCTATGCCCACTCAACCACTGACCGGTCATACAATACCTACTTGCTAACCATAACAATAAAAACTTGGTTACCATAAAAATAAAAAGATGCTAACCACAACAATAAAAACATGCTACTTTTAAAAATAAAAAAAATGTCATCCATAACAATAAAACATGCTAAGTGCCCATAATAATTAAAAAAAAAAAAAAAAACAGCAGTTCTATCACTAATATGTACATCCAGAAAGAGTGACGATTCGATAAATTATCATATACCTATTATTCTAGTTCACTTGATGTTGCTAGCTTACAATACATACTTCATCCATTATTCAACAATAATTATTAAAAACTGGATAATTCGTAATTATTATATTATGCATTTTCCTAGATGTTGACTCTACTCGAATCTATGTTGTATTTTTTTTGTACACAAATGTGAATACCATACGAGAGACCCAACTGCTCCTAGCCGTCTGGAGCCAGTGAGACTGTGGCATTCCAAATCGGGGTATGTTGTGAGGCTGTAGATAATGGGGGAGTAAGGAGATGGGAAGTGGAAGACGGTGGTCTTTCACAAGGGCGATACTGAGAGCATCTACCACACTGGAAATTAATGCCGCAAATATGCTATACATATTTTTTAAATTATTTAATAAATTGTGAAACGACACAAAATTATCAAATACATTTTGAATCGCGACCTCCGACTTCCTCGTCCAGAGCCTTACCTATTAGTCCAATGAAGTATCGTTATAAATCGGTTTTTGTTTTATTGAGTTAGTTAAATACATCCTTATTTCACAACTTTCATATAGGTATATGTTAATGATTTTTTAATATCAGCAAATCAATTCAAATGTTCCGGAGGAAAAATCGAGTAGTTTTCCGTTGTATGTTAGCCACAGTCGCTTGTCAGTTCGTATGCCATTGTCCGGTGTATTTTCGGATCTTAGTTTGCTAAAGGAAAACACCCCAATGTCACTAGGTTATAAATAGCCTCCGTATTCTATTCTTGCATCGTATACAAGTCGCGAATTTAAATTCAAATAGTCTATAGAAACTAGGTTTTATGTACGCAGGTAATTTGTTTAGCCTTATTAAAGTTTAAATATAGCCCGAGGAGCACTGCTAGTACTTGTACCGTGCAAATAAAAAACCAAAAAGTTCCACTAAGAGATGGTATCTACAAAAATAGATGTCTTAAACTCATAAACTGTATACATTAAAAAATAGAGTAACAGCTTAATTAGGGAAATACACATTGTCAGTACAGAAAAACAGTGGCGAAAAAGAAGGGGGGGCATATTTAAATTCATATTTTATATTCACTGGCATATTTTATTTTCGGCAATATTTTCATGATCCTAATTTGGGAGGCGCACTCCTGCTATTCAGCACCCCAGGTGGTTCACTATGCTTCGTACCTTAGCAGGGGTTTCCGGGTTCGCAGAGTGAGGTTTGTTCACGTATTGGAGGCAAGTTGAGGGAGGCTCTTCAACTTTTCCTTCTCCGGACTCGCTCGACTTGTCGTAGGACGAATGGATTCATACGTCTGTCATTCCTGGACACACTGACCCCCAGATACCTATATACTCACTTCTCACACCTTTCTCCTTCTCGGAAATTCCTCTCCTTCCTTTCCTTAAGGGATCCCTCCACACAGAACCATGCATAAATTATTTTGCTCGAGGCCTAATTTGGGAGGCGGGTATGGGTACCGCCGCCTCGGGAATCATTTATTGGATATTAGGTCACCCCAAGTGGTTCGCTACGTTTGGTGACTTAGCAGGGGTGCCCGGATTTTGTGGAGAGATTTGTCCGCGTCTTGGCAGCGGATGCGTCTACCCACCAGCTGCATGGTAGGCCGGATCGGGAGAGAATGGTTGAGAGAGTCCCTTTAACTTCTTCATCCGTATTCTTTCGGAACATTTCCTTGCACCGCATGTCCGTCTATCCTGGACACACCGACCCCCAGATTCCTACCCACCCCTAACACCCTTTTCCTTCCCAGAAATTCCTCTCCTTCCTTTCCTAAAAATACCTCCACAGAGCATCCCTAAAGATGACATATGCCCTTGCGGGAATTATTTTTCTAAGGGCCTCCTGTGTGGAGCTATAATAAAGTGCGTAGCAAAAAGTTCCTCGCATTGAAAATAATTTTTTTGATGAATTCCAACAAAGGAGAAAATTTTTCCGATTATTTTCGGGAACACGAATATATTTCTATTGGTTTTATTTTTAACGTAGGTATGGGTTCTTTTTGATCTTGAAAATCCGACCTCTGTGTTTCACCAAGGGTCTTAGCATTCGCTATAAGGTTCAATGGTAATGTAAGTATGATAAAATTCAGAAGAATATCACAAAAAATCTTTGTATTATATGTATCATAGATTTGGTTTCTGTTGCCTCTGGTGGGAAAGTCCAAATACAATGGAATTTTTTTAATAACAAACCAAAATAAGCTCTGTCAAATTGGTAATCAGCCTGATTAAACAATGACTGATTAGCCAATAGCTTTTGTTAATCATTTGACATAATTATTACGGCAACTGATTATCGGTCTGACTCTATAACTCTAGACTAAGCTGGTTATTGGGAAATCACATGTTTTTCAAATTTTATCCCACCTAGATATTCAGTTGGTTCCTAGACATGTACGGGAAAACGAAACTAAGTATCGGAAAAGAACCTAACCTAACCTAACCCTTGAAATGTCAAACACGCAACGTAACGAGTTCGAACAAGAAAAGGCATTTTTTGCCAAAAGTACTACTATTTATATTACTATGTACAAAATATCGGCATTGATTAGAGGAAGTTGTTCTTATACACGGTGTCGGGAAACACAAAGTACAGAACACATCACATGCAAAACCCAACGATTTGAGCAATTCCGTTTTATTTTACTTATTTCCAATTTTTCGGCAACCAAAAGTTGAAAAAACTTCTGTAGCCGGGTATACGTTTCGACCCATTTTAAAATATTTTAGACAGCTGGTAATAACCCCTAGCAACCGATATTTTTCTACTTTGACCTAAGAATATCAACTTTGGGCTTGATTTGATCGAAAACAAAGGCTCAAATAATTGTAGTGCAAAATCTACTACAAATATGTTGTGGGTTCGCCAATATCCAGCTTATACTGTGAGTTTCCGGACACCATATACGGTGAGATATATAGACACCATATCCGTGACACCATATTGACTGGTGAGGTCACCGAAATAGCCCAAGATAGGGATGCTTGGAAAGGTTTTAATTGTTAATTAGGGTCAAATTCAAGAATTCCAAATTCTTTCAGTGGAGATGGTACGTAAATTAACAGATTACCATACAACGTATTAATTAAGGTTTGATATATTATGTACGTACGTTATAACACAATAGTGTATTACCATAGATCTTTCAAAAGGTTATTGAGGGTAACAGCTTTTTACTATGAATATTAAAAGCTCGAACTTGGCATAAAGATAATAAAATACCATAAATTAGAGAGACAAGAAAGCAAACAAGTAAATACTCGGTCTATAATCTACTTAGAAATCTTTTAGTTTGAACAAGTCTGTTAACAAACTCACCTGAACCCCAGTAATTATTTATCCAATGCCTAAGACAGTCATTGTTACCCAAGGTAAAATAAGTGCTTAATAAAGAAGACCTTATTATTTTTTTAATTCACAAATATTGAAACAATTTGTTCATTAAAGTGCAAACAATCTCTTTGTTTGAAGCAGCAAACACACGCGAAAGTTGAGCTCAGAGGTCTTGAAATAATAACAGATTTTTCTGTTTAAAATATCTAGCTTGTAGCAAGAATTTTTATCTAGTAACGTTATTTAAATCATGAGCTGTGTAACTCTAAAACATCCTTATGTCTAGGTGTAAACAAAAGGTAAGGGACGACGTCACAATAAGCGTTTAAAATATTTATAGGGTTTATTTATTACTAAAAAAAGGTTTTGAAAAAAACGAAAATGAGGTAAAATATATATCACAAAATAGTTAGCACATGTTGCATTAACTACTGCAGATCCGCGGAAAATCACGGGATATAAAAACAACGTAAAATTGTAAAAAGTAGGTATGCCAAGGCAGAGAATTGAATCACGATCAACTGTTTGGAAGGCAACAATGTTGACTCTTACCACTACACCACCAAATATTGAAAGAACGACAACATACATTATGTATTATCTTCTGTTATTAAAAAAAAATCTATTTTTTTATTTGCGCATAGTTTTATTTCACTTATTTTTTATTTTCCATATTTTATTGTACACATGATCATCAAAATAAAATGAAAAAAAAATGTCAAGAATAATGAAATTAATCATCGCTAAATAGACAATAATCGCACCAAAGTAAAATTCCACGGTTTTAATGTTTTTGTATTTAAAATAATGCCAATGAGGAATCACTGTATAATTTAAGTGTAATAAAATTAATATAAAATAATTACATAGCTATCTACTGAAAATAAGAATTTTCATTTTGGAAGGCGGTATGGGTACCGCCGCCACAGTAACCTTTTGTTGGATAACCAAAACCCCCGCACATAGATCACCCCAAGTGGTTCGCTTCGTTTAGTGACTTAGTAGGGGAGCCTGGGTTCATGTGGTGAGGTTTGTATTGGTCTTGGGAGCTGATGCGTTTGCTCATCTACAGGCCGAATCGAGAAAGAGTGGTTGAGGGAGCCCTTTTGACCTCTTCAGCCAGACTCTCTCGACCCAAAGCAATGGGAGGTATGGATTCTTATGTTCGTCACTCCTGGACGTGGACACACTGACCCCTAGATTCCTACCCACCCCTCATACCTTATACCTTCTGAACTTCCTCTCCTTCCTTTCCATAAAAAGCCCCTCCACGCAGCATGAATGATTCTCTATAGGGTCTCATGTGTGGAGATAATGAAAAAAAAAGAATTTTTGTATTTTACAGAAATTACATATTTTTATAATTAGTTTCTACTTTACGTAGAAAATAAAGTTACACTATTGATAATGCACTAGCAACAAGACAAGAAAAGTAAATATATTTCTAAATTGGTCCATCCGTAGTTTCCCATTTTAAATTTATAATCTCACTACCATAAAGTAAACTAGTAAATATAGATAACATAAAGAACACACAATCCATGGCGCCTCTAAATATCCGGCGACTCGGAAAGCACTGACTTGCAATATCTCTGAAACATTTTATGAAATTTTCCATCACTCCAGTAATTTATCACACATTTAGGAGTAAACACTCTTATTCTAATAAAAGATGTTCCACAATAAAGATCTTTATGTAAATAAGGATTTGATCACATGGTCACATTGAAATAATACGCCCCACGAGGACGTTGCATGATCAAGCGAATCAAATATTTAAAGCCTTATTGTATGTATTCCATAATTATTATCTAAACAAGAAATTCATGATATTTATAACCATAAAATGCTACCCAGGAAGTCACGGTATGTTCAAGAATATTGTCACGAGTTGGTTTAACATGTGATTTATGAATGTAAATGAAGCAAGGAGTGTGTGATAAGTTTCATAATACTAGACAAAAGTCCCAACAGCCCGGAATCAGTGGGACGATTGTAACCCCAATTGGGGTATGAGTGCAGAAATGGGAAAAAGGAAGGTTGGTAAATACCTGGTTATTCAGATTTTATCACTAAACACGGCTGTACCTAACCAGCCGAACTCTCTCGACCCATCGCCTTGCACTGTAGTGGGAGGGGTGGATTACATTCGTCACTCCTGGACACATTTACCCCCGGATTCCAACCCACATATCTTTTTCCTTCCAAGAACTTACTTGCCCTCCTTTACCTAAAAATACCCTTCACATAGCATCCCCAAAGATGCCATAAGCCTTGAGGGATTTTTTTCCTCAGAGGCACCTGTGTGGAGCTAAAGTGAAAATGCTATTTAATGCTACGTTTTGCTTCTGAATGGTGCCCCCATTCACCAGGGCGATACTAACAGTGTTTATCTAGTATATGAGTATAGCTACTTAATTTTATTCCAAACTTTAAACTTTTTGTTTCTCCTTTGATCCGGCAATAATGAGGGGAAATTATTTTAATTTTTAAAAAAAATTTATACAAAAAGCAGCCGCTCCCCTTACGCTCTGGTAGTAAGCGCTCAAAAGGAAAAAGAAGGAGAGATATGTAAATACGAATGTTAGAGCGAGCGCTCTAATATTAAAAACGATAATATTTAAGCGAAAATTGACAAAATGTTTAATAAAACACGGCTCCTTTAAAAAATAGCAAAATCTGGTGGGAAATGTTTTAAACAGCATTTAAAGGAAACCTGTGGATTTTTTCATACTTATAACTTGAAAATTAACAGAAAAACGTGTTTATAATTTATAATAATTTTCGGAGAATACTAAGCGTTTTTTTTCTATCGGGAGATTTTCACATAATTACTATTTCAGCGTGGAAAATGTACATATGTAGATATTTTCTTACAAAAAAAAAACATTTTTTTTAAAACATAGAATCTTAAAATGTTCAAGTGAAATAGGTTACAAAACATACAATATGCAGTTTTAACTACACTTACAAAATTACATCATCCTTATGGTTATTAAAATAATTTCTTAAACATAATAGCAAAACATAATAAAAATAATTCCCATACTCGGTAATGCGCGTTTTCATCCCGCGACAAAATATCCCCGACAAAATATCCTACGATAAAATATCCAACGGATAATACATCCCCCAACAAAATATCTACTAAAACTTGGGAGGCGGGTATGGGTACCGCCGCCCCGGGAACCTTTATTGGATAACCAACATCTTTGCCATAGGTCACCCCAAGTGGTTCGCTACGTTTGGTGACTTAGCAGTAGTGCCCGGGTTCATTGGGTGAGGTTTGTCTAGGTATTGGAGGAGGATGACCTGGACACACTGAACCCCAGATTCCCACCCACCCCTTAAATCCTTTTTCTGCCCAGAACTCTCCTCTCCTTACCTAAAAAAAAACCCTCCACACAACATCCCCAAAGATGACATAGGCCCTGAGGGAAATTATTTTTCTCAGGGCCTCCTGTGTGGAGCTCATGTAAAAAAAAGACATCCTGTAATAAAGACAATAAATTATAGTTCAAAAATAAAAAAATGGGATAAAATAACACAGATAACAATAATATAGTGTCTTTACAGGATGTCTGTATTATCTTTGTACCATTTTTGTTAGGTTAGGTTTGGTTAGATTATGTTAGGTTTTAGTAGATATTTATGAGGAATATTTTGTCCGTAGGATGTTTTGTCGGAGGATATTTTTTCGTGGATATTTTGTCACGGGATGAAAAGTCGCGCAACCCCCTTTCTCGACTAATATTCCTAAAAGAAACGCTTCGATTTAATTCCTCAAAAGAAATCAAAGCTCGCTAAATCGCTTTTTCATTGAAATAATAAACTCGAATGCGTACGCGTAACTATTCAAAACCTAATTAAGTTGTCATTGGATCTCTGAGTGTTGATTTTCCTGAAAGGTGTTGATTTTCGAGAAAAATCACAACTTCAATGTAGTTAGTTCACTTTCAGTAAATCCACTGAACTGGAGCCAAACTAGAAATAGATTTAGTGTGAAAAAGCCAATGTTCCTTCTTCGGAGAACCAACTTCCATTTAATTTTCATTTCTACAGAATGACTTTATTACCCCACTTTTGGCGCGGTTTATTGCGATTAATTTCAATACAAAGCTATACTTGGAAGGCACACCTAAGCATTAAAAATATGCTAATGAATTTATTGGAAGAGTAATAAATATAGATGATTTTAAATTAATTTTTGTATTCCCAAATGAGTTGAGTCGTTCTGCGAAAAAATATACCATTATGAAATCATTTTTATATCTAATAGAAAATGCAAATAAATTTTATTTGATTTTTTTCACAATTTATTCAATTTTAAAATAATGTATAGTATATTTGCGGCACGCTCCAGAGTGAAAAATACTTTCTGTATCCACTTATTCAAATAAGCCTTAAAACTTTTGACCGAGCTATTATATTATAAGTACCTACTTACAAATCATATGATTTCAGAGGAAATTTTGATTTTGTTTTATAAATAAAGAGAAAATTATTAGGTGTACTGTTCACAATTTATAGTTTAGTAGTAAGGATTACATTTAGTCAATTCAAATAAGATTATCGAAGTCAACGAAAATGTTGACTTCGATAATCTTTCAATCCATCATTCGAGTCCTTCGTCCTTTGGCAAATTCTGCTCTCACGGTCACGTGTAGTGAATCGTTTTTTTTCGACGTCATTTGTGATTTTCACCGTCGTCATGTTAACTCGACTCCAGATTACAGATTGATGATAGGAAAGTCAAACACAGAGAAAAGCTATTCGCATGTGGGGCCCTGTAGCGCTGTGTGCGAGAGGAGTACATGTGTGTGTGCGGCTAAGTCACGAGCACCGGCCTCGCCTATATAAACCCGCGCTCGGCCACTCTAAGTCATAAGTTTTCTACACTCTGAATTGAACACTTGTACCACACAAGCTACCAAACAGTCCTATCTTATTAAAAAAAGATAATTCTTAAATTAAATTACGCGTGACTTTCTCGTCTTGAAAAAACTCATATATTTCCGCGTAACACGTGAATCTGAAGTTTTGTTTTTGGCCCATCGCCAAATTGTTGATTACAAAGTAGTAATCTCGTTGTTTTTGTTTTGTGAAGAAGTTTGAGTGACCCGCAAGAAGATGCCCATCCAACTCGCCATGCCCTCCGTCTACAGCCAGGAGAGGTTCTCCACAATTCCCGAGGAGGACGAAGATGAGGAATGCGTTTACGTGAGCGCCGAGGAAAAGAGCGGAGATCTGGTCATGATCTGCCCGGACAACAGGAAGCAGAGGATTCAACTGAAGGTATACAGGACCACCCTGGAACACTTCGCGGTTGTATACCCCCAGAAGAAGATCTGCAAACCTCTCGGTGTATTGAATCTGAGGAACACCACTTGCCAGAGACTGACAGGAGGAGCTCACTCTGGAATCGTAGTGAAACAAAATGGTTTTGACTGCCCCGCTAGTGTCACATTCCTGTGCGGATCTCCGAGAGACGTGCCTTCATGGACATCAGCACTCTCTGCCCCAGTCTCCTTCATCAGACAGAGCTCCTTGCCCATCGTTGAAGAGGATGAAGAATTTTGAAGAAGCGGATCATCTGTTTCCTAGTTTCGGAAACACAGTGTTCTACCTGAACAGCTCCCTGAGGGAGGGAATAAGTCCTGACGAATGCAGCCTTTAAGAGGATCACAAGAGGGACCAAGGGAAGAAACAGAAAGAAAGAATCAATCTGTTGCTCCTCTAAATATTAAATCTTCAATGTGATGTTCCTAGTAGACTAGCACTAGTTCCATTATCTTGTAAGTCTCCAATTGATAGAAGCAATGAATCGTGAATTTACACCAACTTGCTAATTAATCATAACTCCTAACAACCAGAAACGAAGCAGTTATTTTCCGTTATGACTTGATCGGCAATGTCCGCTACTCGCCGAGCGCTAGTATTGAAGTTTATAAAAAAACAACTTGCCGAATGAGGTTATGAGAAAAAGTTTATTGGGTTCAGTGGATAATTGGCCAAAAAACTCAATTCGCAATTTGGAAATCGGTCATGCTGATCATATCGGTAATACCATTTATTTGACTGATAAGTTTTTTATTATTTTTTGTTTGTTTGTATTGAATAGTTTCCTACGCAAAAAAACTTAATTCACTCGCGATATTTCACCAAGGCCAGTGTTTTTAATGATGTTCGCATCCGTCAACAAGTCAAATGTATTAAAAGACTTGCTTGACATAGTTAGTTATCAATGTTATCACCAATCATTATTACCATCTACAATGTATGTTCTATTGCCTAGTATTCCTTTAGGAACATTAATTTATAAATCAATGCATTTAAACTAATATTACTCTTATTGTTTATATTTGTATCTACCATTGAATTGTTACAATTGTTGAATAAAAAAACCCAACTTATTGAATATATTCCTGTCTTTTATTTTTTAATTTACTACCCATGATTTATTATTTATTTAAAATTACATTAAATGAAAATACTTTACAAATAATTGTAAAAAACTTTGAGATTTACATATTATGTAAATTCATGACTAAAAGATATAATATTCAACACACTTCATTATCTTTTGAGCCTGAGAAGCATGACACATGGCAACTTTGTGATAACAATGTTCACATGGTAGTTCATTAACAACTGTACATTATTATTTTAATTGAGCATTTAGGACAAATTAGCATTAATTAAACGACGAACAAAGCACATGTCTCCAATTATGGAATCAGAGCCTTGAAAGAACGGCCGTTATTTCGCAGATTCCGCATGCATAAGATCGTCCCACTTGTAATCATTATGTTTCAGATACATAAAGATGAATCACCAATGAGATGGTATTTTAACTTGATTAAAGTCAATCAACATGTGCTGTGAAGTATCCAATTTAATGTGCTAGGAGTTCTAATGGCAAGTATTCAGGGGTCAACTCAGATATATTGGGTTCATGTACGATTTTTAATTGACGCAAATTAATAAAAGTGAGATTGGGATTTGATAAACAGTAAAATAACTAAAAGAATGATTTTACTGAAAATTGAGAAAGTGGTGGGAAGTGCCTACCTACTGTTGACAGCAAAAGAGTATTTTGTTTTAACCGCATTAAAATGTCAATGAGTTGGAGCCAGTAAAAGCTATGGCATCCCATTTTGGAGGAAAGTGAAGGAGATTAAGAGAAGTTGGCAAGTTTCTATTTATTTAGGTCTATTATATCTGGTTATATATATTATATCTGGTTATATTATTTATATCTCGTTACTAAAAACTGAGAAAGCTCTTTCAAGCTACAACCTTTTGATTTTAAATAGCAATTTTTTTTCCAAAATGCATCATTTCTCTATTGAAGGGTTTGAAAAAAATTTTCAGGGTTCTTTTAATATTATAACAATTTTTTGAAATTTATTTAATTCCAAATTTGCTTTGCAAGGCGCTTCCGATGAGAAATATTCATTATTCTCCATACCAGCATTTCAATATGATAACTCAATATCGATTTTATTTCATTCAAAATTTGCTTTGATAAATACCTACATTCAAAAATGCTCAAACTCGTGATACGTGTACTAAAAATAAACATAATGTCTCAAAATTAAAAATATAGCTTTACTAGATAAAATAACAGTATTTCGAAATTAATTTATAACTTTTTGTGGAAAAGAGTCAAAACGTCTAAAATTTGATTAAAAAATGACATATTTCGGATTTTGTCTGATTATTCCCTCTTAATGGATAAAGGGGAAAGTTAGGAGGATGTAGTTATTACCATTAATGAAATATTGCGCTGAGAATGAAATTATGGTAAGAATATTTGGAGAATCTTCAATTTAATATATTCTCACTAAACCAAAACCATTTATTCAATGAACGAGTATTTTTTTACAAAATAAATACCTAATTCCTACTATTTTATTGAGACCATAACTTGTTCTAATTTATTATGGAAGATTGCATGATGGTTGTCAACCTCCGATAGGAGAAGGCGTTAGAAGAAGAGGAATGAATGTATGCATATTATTTTCATTACGCACTTCACGCATGTCGATGTCCTTAAGTTCATTACATTCATGACCTCTTGTCGATTAATTTTTATTTTAATATATTTTTTAATTGTATTTATTTAAAACATAAGATAATAACTTTTATCTTTTGTTAAATTAGACAACAAAAGATAAAAGTCACAAAAAACTACTTTTTAGTAGTTTGTCAACGGGTGCTATTAACATTGAAAAAAATTATTAAAATGTAAATATACAAGCACTTATTATGTAATGTATAACAAACACGTAAACACGTACAAGCATATGCACATTATAAAATAATGATAATAATATTGAAACGGAAATATAGAACATTTTAAATATCAACTATGTTTTTTTTAACTCCATTAAGGCCCTGGGGAAAAAATCTCCATATGTCATCTTTGGGGATGCTGCGTGAACGGTTTTTTTATGGAAAGGAAGGAGAGAAAGTTCTGGGAAATAAAGGATTGAGGGGTGGGTAGGAATCTGTGACCGTAAGTGACCGTGTAAATGTGACCGTAAGTGACTGACGTATGAATCTATACCTCCCACTGCGGTGCAAGGCGATGAGTCGAGAGTGTGCGGCTGGAGAGGTCAAAAGGTATTCCTCAACCAGTCTTTCCCGATCCTGCGAGCGATCGAGAAGGTGAGCAAACACAGGTACCGGCAAGAGCCGGACAAAACTCACCCCATGAACCCGAGCAACCCTGCTAAGTCATCAAATATTGCAAACCAATTTGGGTGCCCTAAGGCAGGGGTGTTGGTTACACAATAAATGGTTCCCGGTACGGCGGTACCCATACCCATGGTCTCGTACGTCCGTCACCCCTGAATATGTTAACCCCTTACCCACCCTTCATACCTTTTTCCTTCGCAGAACTCCCTTTTCTTCCTTTCGCTAAAAAGACCCTCCACCCAGTAACCCCAAAGAAGACGCAGGCCCTGAGGGAATTATTTTTTCTCAGGGCCTCCTGTTGAGCTATTTAAAAAAAGGTACGATTTAACGTTAAACGTGTACTTATTCTAAGTGCGCTCATTTAATTTGTATTGTAAGTGATTAAAATCAATATGTGACATAATAAGAAGAATAATAATTAGAACTGAGAAGAATTAATTGATCAAGCTTCTAATAAAAGTAGGGCAGCAATAAATTGAATGAATGATTAAGAGTGTTAGTAGGTATTTTCACAGTACTGCGTGATACTGTTAGATTATTTTTCCAAGTAACTCAAGGTTTGATGGCAATGCGCGTTTTAATCCCGCGACAAAATATCCCCGACAAAATATCCTATGGATAAAAAATCCTCTAACAAAATATCTACTAAAAACTAACCTAACTTAACTTTAAATATTGTCTGTGTTATTTTTGTTTGTTTTTTTTTTTTTTTTTTAAATTTTGTACGACAAGACAGGTAAGTCCAATTATGGTACAATTTTCTTACAACTAACAATACATATACATAATTTTTTTTAAAAATGTTATAGTGATATTAAACACATCTATATCCGCTGGTAGTGCATTGAGCAATGTCATACCTCTTGTCATGCTATGTTGAACCATGACATCTGTCCGCCCCTGCGGTGTGTAGAATTATACCGCAGGAGATTTTACTATTTTTGAACAATAAAATTTATTGTCTTTGTAGGATGTCCGTATTATTTTTGGCCACTTTTTTGATAGGTTAGGTTGGGTTAGGTTAGGTTAGGTTAGGTGAGGTTAGGTTAGGTGAGGTTAGGCTAAGTTAGGTTTTAGTAGATATTTGGTTGGAGGATGTTTTGTCTGTAGGATATTTTGTCGGGGATATTTTGTCGGGGATATTTTGTCGGGAATATTTTGTCCGGGATATATTTTGTCTGTAGGATATTTTTTTACGGGGATGTTTTGTCGGGGATATTTTTTCTGTAGGATATTTTATCGGGGATATTTGGTCTGTAGGATATTTTGTCTGTAAGACACTTTGTCGGTGATATTTTGTCGGAGTTATTTTGTCTGAAGTATATTTTGTCGGGGATATTTTGTCTGTAGGATATTTTGTCGGGGATATTTTGTCGAGGATACTTTGTCGGTGATATTTTGTCGGGGATATTTGGTCTGTAGGATATTTTGTCGGGGATATTAGGTCGGTGATATTTTGTAGCGGGATTAAAATTTGCGGAACCAGGCTTGATACCACTTAGGTACTTCCGAGAAATTTAATTTTAAATAGTGCCGCTTATTTTCCAGAAACCCTTTTTTACATTAATATTATTATAAAATGAATTTATCTCGGAACGTGAACGCTGATAACAAGCATGATATTTCCTAGGATTCCAAACCACAAGTGTTCTATTATTAATACTTGCCTGTATAAACACTTTATAACAATTTATTAACACTGTTTTATCTATTTACTAGCGAGTTCGAGCACTTAATAAATAAATTGTTTCTCCCTGCGTGTCCTTTCCCATTCATCCCGCTCCCCATTCGCCTCCCCTTCCTCTCCAGCGACCATTGTCAATCCTGCAGGCTGGATTCTTAGTACAACAGCCCAGAGCATTGGGCGATCCTCTGGACTAAAATACGACGAATCGACTAAAAATCGCTATGATTGTGATTATAAATCTTGGAAGTGACTCTCGCCATCTTTGAAGCTGTCTGGAAATCATCCTGGGAGGATGATTGGCGTCTGAAGACATCATCCTGTCCTGCTTCTAGAAGGCCCTTTTGGCTGGTAGCCAATGTTCTGCAGACCTGCCATTCTCACGATGTAAGAATATTTATCAAATCGAGGAGTTTTTGACAAGCCACGCTTCAGCCACACTACGACTTATTACGGTATCACCATCAACCTATTTACCTAAGCAAGCCCATTATGCCAGACAGCCTTAAAAGCAGGATGTGTTTTTATTTACAATATACGTACTTTAGTTTTTAGAATGTCTTTTTTTTATTTAAAACTAAAACCCAATCGCCATGATAGTCGACATTGCTCGTAATAATCCTCATTTTAATAATGTACATTGTTGCCACATAATCCCACGGTAACAGGTGCTAAGTGAGCTACTTGACTTACTTTCCAGTGTTACCTGACATTATTTGGAGTAAAAAAATGTAAATGAAATTATGATTAGATTGATGGAAATGTTGCACATTCGAGCCTCAAAATAAGAGGAAGGTAACCATCCAAATGATATTTCGAAAAACTACCACTATCCCCTTTTCCACCTCTAAGCAATATTGTGAGACTTTTTAAATGAATTTTTGCACACATGACCTTTGAAATAAGAGGATAATTAGGTATTGCCTTTTTTATATGAATACCCCAAAAGAGTCCAAACTGATCCCAACCATCTGGAGCCAGTGAGTCTATGGCATTCCCAATAGGGGCATGTTGTGAGACTGAAGGTAGTGGAGAGGGGAAGGAGATGGGGAAGAGAAAGGTGGGAAAGTACCTGGCTGAAACCTGAATGGTGGTCTTACTCCAGGGCGATACTGAGAGTATCTTCCGCTCTGGAATGTGCTGCAAATATACAATTTATTATTTTAAATGAATAAATGTAGAAATAACACAAATAAAATTAAAATTATTAACACACGTCACGACTTGAACCCGCTGTTTCGAAAAAAATCTGTGTACCCGGGCAGCTGAAGCTAGTACTCAATAAAGTGGTGATTCAAAAAAGTTATTAAAATCAAAATTATATTTAACTATTGATCTGGAACCAATAAAATGCTATATTGTACTATAACTGATTTATGATTAATTAGATAAACCATATTGTATTCATTGGATAGTTTTACCAGCGAAGTAGATATTTCTACGTCGACCTCTACCTATAAAACTGTACGATTGCTAATTTAAAATGAATTTATAATTTCCGTTGAGCTGTAAATTTTTAGGTCATGTGAATAATTTTATCTATTTATATGGATTAAAGTCCGCTAAGCGCTAAGCGTAGATCCGCCAAAGACAGCGCGCGTAGTTTTTTGCGGTTCGGCAGAACTAACAGCGTAATTTTTTTTTTACAAATGTGGTAATTAAAAATAAATAACACTAATGTGCATCCAGGATGCTAAATACAAGTAGTAGTAATGAATAATAAAATAATGAGTGTGTTAAAAATTAAATTTGCTGCTCACGGTAAAAATCGTGGTCGGTAAATATGTTCCCTGTCAAAATGTTTCCATCAATCATTTCCTTAGTTAAAAAGTTCCCTACCAAAATACCCCGGTCAAAACGGTTCCCCCAAAATCTTCCTAGTTAATAGTTGCACAGTCCGTTAGGTTAGGTTAGGTTTGGTTACGACCGCTGATTGCTGGACTGGCTGTCAATATAATGAAAATTTCCCGTTTATGAAAATTTACGGTTTCTAATTGGGAACATTTTGGCAAGGAAAATTATTACTGTGAATATTTTGACAGAGAAAATTATTACCTAGAAGCTGTAAAAATACTACAGGAATTATAAAAAAAGTAAAAAAAAACAGAGTGTGCAATTAACAAGCGGTAGAAGTGAAACCTTCAGAAATCTAAAGTAAATAAGAGTGGGGAAGCTACGAAATGGAGACCGATTGTACTATCTCATTCTCTCACAGGTTATTTATTTATTTATTTATTTATTTATTTAAGGAACATAAACAGTCATAGTAATAAAATATACATAAGAGGATGGCAAAAAAACAGACCAATTATTAATGTTCACAGATAGGTATTTAGAAACATAAAAGTAACTGAATGTAAACTAGAAAATTTAAGAAAAACAGAAAAAATAAAAACAGAACTAAGCAGCAATTTAAAAAAAAATAATAATACAGATGTTAAGTCAACAAGTGATAAACATGTTATAAACAATAATAAAATAATTAAA
This sequence comes from Limnephilus lunatus, assembly GCA_917563855.2. NCBI lineage: Eukaryota > Metazoa > Arthropoda > Insecta > Trichoptera > Limnephilidae > Limnephilus > Limnephilus lunatus. Next base: position 13,641,707 of record OU830597.1, on the reverse strand, counting down.
ACAATACTTAAATAGACTGCGAAATAGGTATTTGGGTTGGGACGGGTAAGGGGAGGAGAGGGATAAGGGAAAGTTGCCACGCAAGTAATATAATAATATTAGGTACAATGAATTTAGTCATGAATATGTGTTATTCGCACCTACATAGAATGTAATAAAGAAATTCTGTAACGACAGTAACTAGCAGTGAATATGTCAGCAAGTGTGTCTATATGTGCAAGTTTATTATTATAGTATTTACATGCCCTTTGTATAAATTCATTTTGGTTGGAATTAGTGTTGCATCTATCAATGTAGAAAAGGGTATTTTGTCTGCTGTATCGAGTCGGCGTGTGGAAATTTATTTTATTTAGCAGCTCCGGGCAGTCAACTTTTGAGTTAATAATTTTGTACAGGAGCATCTGATCAGCGACAAGCCTCCTATTGAGCAGTTTCGAGATTCGAAAATGTTTCTCGATTTCGTCGTAAGAATTGTATATGTTGAATGATTTAAAATTGAGAAATTTGAGAAATCGCTCCTGAACTCTTTCTAACCTGTTAACATAAACAATATAGCGCGGGTTCCAAACCTGTGAACAGTATTCCAGGTGAGGACGAACATGTGAATTGTACAGAATCAGATAAGTCTTAGTATTTTTGAAAAATTTGCATGTTCTCAGTACAAAGCCTAGACTCTTTGTTGCTTTGGTGACAATATTATCAATGTGTTTATCAAAAGTAAGTTTAGAGTCCAAAATAACCCCGAGGTCACGTATATAATCTTTATTTGTTAACAGAGATCCAGAAATGGTGTATTCACGCAGTATTTTTTTATGGTTACGTGTGAATGTGACTTTGCAACATTTGGAAATATTGATAAAAAGCTTATTTCTGAGACAGTAATCCGTCAGTCGGTCAAGATCTTCTTGTAAACGCACAGAACAGTCATGGGAGCTTATAGGAAGGTATATTTTCATATCGTCGGCAAATAGTAAAATTTGAGCGTTGTGAAAACATGTAGTAATATCATTTATATAGATAGAGAAAAGCAAAGGACCCAAAATGGACCCCTGAGGCACACCAGAAGTAATGATTTTCCAGATGGAAGAAAATCCACCTACTGTCACAGCCTGGGACCTGTTTGTTATGTATGAAGATAACCAACGAAGGAGATCTAAATGAATACCATGATTAGCAAGTTTTCTAAGCAGGATCTTGTGGTTGATCTTGTCAAAGGCTTTGCTATAATCAGTATAAATTGTATCAACTTGCACACGTTTATCCATAGAGGCAGACAAGAAATTTAAAAATGTTATAAGATTTGTAGCAACAGAGCGACCTGCAAAGAATCCATGCTGAAATTCGTTGATCGAATTCTTTACCACAGGGAATAACTGGTCATAGACTATGTTTTCGAACACCTTTGAAAAAATGCAGAGCTTGGAAATGGGTCTATAATTATCTGCTTCGCACTTAGTTCCCGATTTATGAATTGGTGTGATGTAGGCTCTTTTCCATATATCTGGAAATGTACCAGTCTTAAGCGATATATTATACAGTATTGATAGCGGAATTGACATATGATTTGCACACTCCGTAATGAACAGTGGTGGGATACCATCTGGCCCAGCACCCTTGCTGGAATCGAGCCGTTTTAAATATTTAGATACAAGATCAGCATCGATAAAAACTGATCCTATCTCACAAACCTGATTAACAACGGAGTCGTGGCAGGAAGTCCCCAGAGGGTCAGCCGGTTCATAGACGGAATGAAAATATTCAGCAAATAAATCACAGACTGCCTGGCCACCCTCGGCTGTTAAATTCTTAAGATTTAATACGCTAGGAATAGATGCTGATAGTTTTTTTGATTTAACATATGACCAGAATGCCTTGGGATCTTTGGCGATATTCTCTTCAGCATTATTAATAAAGTCTTCATGACACTTCTTAGCCATTTTTTTCTGTCTGGTGCGTAGCCTAGAAAAAGTAATGTAATCGGAAGGGTTCTTATAAGTAGTATATAATCTGTGAAATTTCTGCTTTTCGCGAATAAGTTTTATTAATGATGAGCTATACCACGGGGGATAGGAATGTTTACCAGAACGCCTCAATGGAACCTTATCAGAGATCAAATTATTAATAATATTATAAAAATGTGATAGTGCAGGATTGACGGAATCGGTTAAGTTAAGTGTGTTCCAATCTACTTGCGCCAGGCTGTCTCTTATGTCATCGTAGTTAGCTTTGTGGAATGAAGGCCTTTTAATTGAGTTTTCCTTTATGACCGGGGGTTCAACAAACTCAGCAGTGATAATGATAGATTTATGGTGAGTATCCTCAGGAACCAACGGGTCGTTCGCGGGAGCAACGCGTACCGAGAAATTACAGAGAACGAGATCAAGAATTCTTCCTAACGTATTTTGAACACCATTATATTGGTGGAGGTTACAGTAATTAATATTATCGATAAATGTTGAACTTATTGTAGAAGTATAGTTGCAAGGAATCATGTTTACCTCATCCACAGGAAGAGACCAGGTAATATCAGAAAGGTTAAAATCTCCCATAATAAGAATATGTGTATGTCTCTTTTTAGTGTCGCTATTTTTCGTTTCGTCGAGTTTCAAATCACAACGGTGCTAAAGAAGTTTTAACTTCAAAAATATCCATTTAGTATTGATTATACATCATGTAATATAAATTAACGCAATAAAAATATAGTAAAGGAGGACATTACGCAATACAAATGACGTATTAGGTACCTTCTGATAATAAAATCAATGATAACATTGATAACCAAACAAAATGCAAAAAATTGTAAAAATCTATTGATAAATGTTTTTTTGTTATTATTATGATTATGTCCGGGTTGCCAGTAACAAAATTGATTGTATTAGTTCGATGAGATAAAATTATAATCTTTTTGTTGTATTTATCATACGTATAGACTGAGAGTTCAGACCGCGGATATTGTCAGCGGATTAAGATATTATGAATTAACATAACCAGATGGGCCCAAAGTTTTGCCATATGCCCCAATCTCCATGATCTATTTGTCCACTGACCACGCTGTGTGTTGCAATGTCATGACGGGACAATAACAAACCACACGCCTGGCTTGCTGACTGTCGTGTGGTTCTTGTTGATACGCGTTCTGCACGTGGGAGGTGAGAAGTGGCCTATTTGCTGGTCTGTTACCGCCACCCGCCACAGTCCAAAGCGCTACATCTAGTAAAAGTAAACATAACAAACTACAAAAGCTAAAAATATTCTTCTAATTATATCGCCCTATTTTGCTCATAATCTCTCAGGGCTATCAGATTTGCCTTATCGCTTGATGAATATCCACGCACAAATGTTAAGCAATAATACACAGGGAACCATTTATTGGATAACCAAAACCTCTGTCATAAATTACCCCTGGATCAGTCGATAAATGCGTTAAGCCCTACCTATCGAAACCAAAAGCTTACTTCTACAAAATGTGTCCTACAATGTGTGTGGCCAGTAGCCAATATTACCTACATATGTATACCTGTTGGAACAAAAACTCAAAGAACAAGCAGTCTATTCGTCTATTGAAGTAACCCGTGCAATGATCAATTCCTATATTGATTTCACAGTGCTTTAATATCAAATATGTAAAGAAGCCTATGTGCAATGATCACATCCTCAGTGTGTTTAATTGGAGTCAAAAGGAGAAAACTTTGAGTTCAAGTCTTAGGGTGCTTTAATCGAATCTATTACGGAAATTTGTGCTGTGATCAACCAAGTGATCCTGCGGTGCCATAATATCGCGATTATTAATATGAGAATATAGAATATATCGTGAGCATCTCCTATCCTTTTACTTTATTCCTCTTCCTTTCCCCTTCCTATAACCCAACATTAATTATAATATAATAAAATTTCCGATGTACTTTCGCATAAGAAACTTCTGTGGCTTGACTCCAGTTTAGTTATATATTTATCACTTTATAATATATATTATGTAAAAGCTGTTTGTTTCTTACAAATAAATAAATATCGAATCTCACAAAAAATGTTCTGAGTATTAGGTAGTAGAATGTTAACTGTTCGCTAAGCTATTCCCATTGTGTCACTTTGAAAAGCATATTTTTTATTATAGTCCATTGGCTTGTAGTCAATATATCTGCGACTACAGCAATTGATAAATATTTATAATAATAAACGATTTTATTAATGACGCTATAAAATGTATATCTATCAATACCAAAGACTTTGATTTCCAAATGAATCATGTCAAAGCATCAACACCCTAATATTATGAGTATCCAATTACTAGAAAATATTTGTGGTAAACAAATTGAATAACTGACACGTGCATTACGTACATTGCTATATTAATCAAAACTTGCAGTTAAAAACACGCTCCGCAGGTTTTTGCTGCTAGGCCCTGAGAGCGGCTTATTGTTCGGCTTCGCCCAGTTTGAGTGTTAGTGACCATTTTATAAATCCGATAGGAACTGGTTCCAAAAATTGCCGGTTCCTCGCATCCACTGTGATCCAGTGACATCTAGTACAAAGGGGGACAAAGTAACCGCGACAGGCAATTACGTCATACATTATTCACAAGTACCAGTTACAATAATGATTATCGTCAATCTATGGAGAGATAATCAAAATATTATATATTGGTTCTTAGCAAGTTACAGGGAGAAATTAACCCCTTTGTCTTGCAAACTGTAGTAATGTCACCTGATGGATTTTTTTTTTAACCCGATGTTCGGGCTGCCTTGGGCAAGATGAAGGGCATTCATATTTTTTTATTGCTTGTTTTAAATCTGCGAGTGGCATATATTTTGTATAGATATATGCACACATACAGACATTTTTACATACACCCATGCATGTATGTATTCATATACCACAAATATGTATACCATAATAAATATATACAAGTATTTAATTTTTTATATTAGAATATAAAGGTAAATTTTGTTATAGCCCGCGCATCAAGGTGGATGAAGGATGGATATGGGCAGGCGGTGGAGGGGATTGTCATCGGGACTTGAATGCCCGAGACATGAGATGCTTGGGTTCGGATTTGAAGCAAGTTTTGAGAAAAATGTTTTGGCCAGGTCTATTATGTGTTTTTTAAGTGGAGGGATTTTCGTGCCTGAATTAATAATGCTATTTCGGACGAACCAAGGCCTTTTGGTGAATCTTCTAAGCAAGACATTTTGGAAGGTTTCTAGACTCTTAGTATTGCTTGTGGCCCAAATTGGAGCGGCGTAAGTCATGATGGGTCGTAATTTTGATTTGTAAATGAGAAGTTTGTTCTGAAGCGACGTTTGACTGTTATAATGTAAAAGCGGGTAAAGGGATGAAGCAGCGTTTTTGGTTTTTTTAATTGTATGTTTGATGTGTGTGTGCCATGTGAGTTTTTTGTCGAGTGTGACTCCAAGATATTTAACATTGTTTTGCCAGGGTATTGCTTGGCCGTACATATAAACTTGACCCTTAGGAGTGCTGCGAACCTTTCTTCGTGAGAAGAAAATAGCAGCGCTCTTGGAAGGGTTCACATCTATACGCCATTTGTTATAAAAGTGTTGGAGTATGTTTATGTTATGTTGTAAGCGAAGTGTGATCATCCTGGGAGAACTGTATCGAACCATAATGGCGGTGTCGTCAGCGTACAAGGCTTTATACGAATGTTGGTTCTCCGTGAGTGGAATATCGTGTAAGTAGATATTGAAGAGGGTAGGGGAAAGCAGGGATCCTTGCGGGACGCCTGCTGTCATGAATCTGGGCGTTGAGAGTGCACCTCGGATCTTTACTTGAAAAGTCCGGTGCTGAAGAAATGATTTTAAGATACCGAGGAGTTGGGGATCGATGTCCGTGTTGTGCAATTTGAGGAGCAGGCCGTTTGACCATACTTTGTCGAAGGCTTTGGCTATGTCCAGGAAAATGGCGCCAGTGGACCGTTGGGAGTTGAAGCCGCCGAGGATTAGTTCGGAAACTCTGAGCAGTTGATGAAGGGTTGAGTGTTGAGATCTGAAGCCATGTTGTTCATCAGGAAGGGTTTTCATCTCGTGAATGTGCTTTAAGAGCCGGGTGAGGAGAATTTGTTCGAATATTTTACCAACATTTGAGAGAAGGCTGATTGGACGATGGTTCTCACAGAATTTTGGGTCCTTCCCAGGTTTTGGGATGAGAATGACGTGCGCGTGTTTCCAACTTTTGGGGAAATAACGCAGTCTGAGAGCGGAATTTATGAGGCTCACAATGGTGAGAATGCTTTTAGGGGGGAAAAAAAAAAATATATATATATTATTTTTAAATAAATTAATTGCGAAACAACACAAATTAATCAAATAAAATTTATTTGCGCACGCCGGGTTCGAACCCGCGACCTCCGGATTGTGAGTCAAGAGTCTTAGCCACTGGACTACGGAGGTCGTCAGATAATCAAAATTACACATTGAGTAGTACTTAACGCCTGCCAGGGAATACTCCTCAAGCATTCTGTTAACGTTAATAGTGCCATCTATTGGGATTGCTTTAATTCGGTTCTATTACAAAAGTACATTCGAATACAAACTCCATGTACGAAAACAGTTTATAGTAAGACGCGGAGCCACAGTTGCATTTTTAGCTGGATTCTTGAATTTCAACCGCACAGACGTAAGCCTATTAATAACGTCCGATGTGCATTATAACGATTTAATATTTTTGCATACAATTTTATATTCTTACGACTATTTACGACGAACAACCCGGGAACCATTTACTGGATAACTTACACTCCTTTCATGTGTCGCCACAAGTGTTTCGCTACGTTTATAGATTTAGCACGGGTGCTCGCGTTTATGGGCTGAGGTTTGGTCAGGTCCTGGCGATTGGAAATGATAATAAATTATGATGAAACCCGTAATTTTTTATTACAATCTATGTACGACTACAGTACATATTGCACACTATTTTGTTGTGTGCCAATTGTACAAGTAAGTATTCGGTATGATTAATATCGTTATCCACGCCTCACGTTATTTGACAGTGGATATTAATTATTCCGACGCTTGACATCGACCACGCGTGCACCGTGTGGCAGGTATTAGCTATGATACCTGTAGATATTATAGCTAATACCTGTGGTGTGTTGACGAGCTGTGGTGGCATCACGTTCGTGAGTGCAGAGAAAGCGAATAATATTGCGGCACCCGTAAATTAAAAGATATTTGTGTTTTACTCGATGGGATTTATTGTGTGTTCTATGTATATAAAAAGTTTTATACATATTATAGTCTCGTACACTCATTTTAAATTATTTGATTGAAATATGGGGAAATGCACGTGAAACATATATAAATGAATTACAGGTAGGTAATTCAAAACAAGGTAATCAAAAAACTATTTAACTACAAACCCATAACATCCACAAAAAAATTATATATGGATACAAAACTATTCACATTAAGAAAACTTTATGATTACAATACATGTCTCCTTATGATAATAATAAAAATAATTGGATAATTTATGGAGCGCCGTTTTTGTGAAAAATCACCTCAAGGGCGCATATAGGTATACAAAATAAACAATAAACTCGTACACACAAACACAGAGTTCATTTAAATGTCCCAAGTACACCAACACTTTACACTGATGATATCTGCGTCATAACGCCATCATTTTTTTCACATTTAGTAACTATATTGTGAATATGGGAAGACCATTTAAGTTTCCTATCAAATGTTACTCCCAAAAATTTTACTTCAGAGGCATTGGGGATTGGAGAGTTTTTAAATAAAATTTGAACAGGAGGATTTTTATGACGATTTGAGAAGGTGACACACTGACTCTTTTTAACTGAAAGTTCCAGACCATTTAAAGTGAGCCATGTGCAAAGGGCATCCATGGCTTCATTAAGATATTTGACGGCAAGTGGGATGATTTTGGATGATAAGTAGAAAGCTAAATCATCTGCGAACTCAATAACTTTTACTTGAGGGGGAATAGAGACATGCATATCGTACGTGTATATATTATACAGTATAGGGGATAATACATCGCCTTGGGGTAAACCTTTCCAAATTGATCTACTCTGAGGAGTAACATCTGGTAGTTCAATGAAAATTTTTCTATCAAGAAATAGATTAATAATAGATTGGACAAACATGGGGGGAAGGCCAAGGCCTAAAAGTTTTTTTTTAAGGATTGGGATGGAAACATTGTCAAAGGCACCTTCTATGTCTATAAAGACTGCAAGACATACTTCATGGTTAGAAATGGATAAATTAATATCAGTGCTGATGATGGCAAGGTTATCTTGCGTAGATTTTTTTTTCCTAAATCCAAATTGAGATGGAGAGAGAAGCTGATTACTTTCGACAAAAAATTCTAACCGGTTTTTAATTAATTTTTCATAAATTTTACTGAGGGTGGATGAAAGAGCAATTGGCCTGTAGTTGGATTCAGAATTGGGTGATTTATTTGATTTTAGGATTGGGATGATTATTTGAGAACTCCAGTCATCAGGCATTATGCCAGACTGAAAGATTTTATTTAAGATGCTTAGGAAGTGATTTAGAACATTATCATTACTATTTTTGATAATGCTGTAAGGAATACCATCTCTGCCTGGAGATGAGTCGACATTAAAAACGAAAAAAGGTGGGTAAATTTAAAAAAAAAATATTATTAATTATTCTTGATAAACAAAATAATGAAATAGAATAGCGCTGAATTGAAATATTTTGTTTATTTTAATGTGTTTAATTATTTCTAGTTAAATGAGTGAAAATGTGATTTTCTTTCAACTGGAATAAAATAAATAAAAATAAAATATTTTATATTGGCTCCGCACACAAGGCCCTAAGGAATATAATTCCCCTCAGAGCCTATGACATCTTTGGAGATGCTCTGTGGAGGGTCATTTTAGAAAAGGGGATGAAGTTCTGAGGGGGGATTTAATCCATCGCTCCCACTGAGGGAAAAAGCGATGGGTTATTAGAGTCCGGCTGGAGAGGTCTAAGTTAGGTCTCCATCAACTAGATCTAGACCTAGGTAGGCAAACGCAATCGCTGCCAAGACGTAGACAACTTTCACCTCATGAAACGGGCACCCCTGTTAAGTTACCAAACGTAGCGAACCACTTGGGGTGACATATGACAGGGGTGTTGGTTATCCAATAAATGGTTACCGCAGAATACGATTATGAAAAGAATGTGAATGATAGAAGAATTTGGGGACGCCCGAGGAAGAAATGGCGTGATCTGGGATCAAGTGAATCAAATAATCCAGTCAGGCCATGTTAAATAATTTTCACAATATAAAAAAAAAACTCTTACGTGAATCAACAAAAACACATAATATCTACTTTCCCATTTATGTTTTGCTTTATTGCCTGCAAATTGAATGGCTAACATCACCCCTGACAGGTGAAAGTCAAACACCAGAAGAAAGCTATCTTGCAGAGTATGTTTTTATTATTATCAGATCTCTTAACGAGTAGTTCAAGGAAAAATGCCACATCCCGGGATATTAATAAAATAATTAATACAATGAGATGTTTTCCAACAATGCAATAATGTTAACAGTTTACTTGTTCCCAAGGGAAGGCCTAACAGTCGACTAATCATTCTTGATAACCCTGCTTTCAAAAACAGCTTCATCAATATCATTTGTTATGTTAAAAATTATAAATTGTGGTACAGACAGCACTGATTTAATTAACCTCATTGAATTTCATTTACCAGCAAGAGCTACTCGTTCAAAATCCTGTTTAAATGTAACAATGCCAGGACTGAGCATTTCAAAAGCTCGCTTGTACCTAGATTGCATGAAGTTAGTAATAGATATTATGAAGATGTGGCGGATCTATTCAACAGCATAGAAGGTGGTTGAATACAAGAAGGCTATACTTTCAAATCTTTTCAATCAATATTAATTTAATCTAAGCCTAGCATGTAATTATTAACCCCACTAGGGCTCGCCTGTATCATTTTATTTAAACTTTTTGGTGTCGTTTTGCAATCAATTGGTACAATTGTTATTTTAAATTTACTTCTAATATTTTCTTGCTCAAAACTGTGGCATACAATCATTGTTTATGATATATTTGCACCGTTTCCATGCCAAATCAGATCCAAAATGAAGCCAACTCTGAACCACTTCAGAAAGATTGATATGCAGCTCGTTAACAGGGTTTGGGCATGGGTTTTAATGTTAAAACACCGCTTGTTAAGTGGGTGTATGATTATATGTAGGTACATACATTAAATATTATAATGGCCATCACTGTGGTCAGCTTTGTTCCCGACGGGAACTCGGACGCCAAACCTTGCCGGAGGCAAGGTATGCTGACTCAGCGGGTAGGCATTTGATTCTCATCATCAGGGATGGGCATGAGGTGCTTATTCACAAGTAATCTCAAACAATGAAAGGCAAGATCTTCTGTTCACACAATTAGAATCTATTTCATTAGAAGTAAGGGTTTACAAATACATGTGAAAACTTACCCCCATCATTGACCGTATAACTAAACCCTATCTACTAAGTCTCTACCGATGGATGGGGACGCCTTCCTCCAGGGTTCCGCGACTGCTTCCGAGCGGCATCCAGCCTGCCAGCTCGTCTCTCGTACCGTATACAGGCCAGAACTATACCGGGACCTCGTGGATGACCTCCGGTATCCTTCCATCCATATGATTGCGTGACTACCACGGCGAGCGCGGCAAAGTGGGTAACATGCGATCTCGCCCCCAAATACGGATCTCATCCGATATAAAAGTAACTAATAGTCGATCCCGACAGTCAACAGGTTCGAAGCGAGCGAGGATTACCCTCCGACACATCGATTCTACAAATGGAATCTCGAATCTCCGGAATACGCCGACACGCGTTTTACGTTCGCGGATCCGGTTTTGTTTCACGCACCATGCGTATTTACTCGCGATTCGCACACGAACTTATTATTCATACTCATCCAGAATTGGATGCCTTGATCAATTTAAGAGAGCATTTGCTCCGCTCGACTTTTAAAAATCACTTATATTTAAACTTGGCACTGTGACGTTCCCACCAGGTCTGAGCCCATCTAGACCCCGTGGGGAAGTGTTGAGCAGCCCGTAATAAAACACTTCCTGCCTATTTGCATCAATATATGGCTGTCAAAAAAACCATCGACAATATTAATATTGGTAATCAGTACCTGATTACAATTGTTATGAATAATTTCAATATTTTCATAACAATACCCCGCTCGCCCCGAACGTGTTTGCCCTCAAACACAAAAGATAACCAAAAAATCAAAAATAAACTCACGCTCCTAACTAACTAGCTTGGTCTGATGGGGTACTGAAATATAGCATTATAAAAAATAAACATATTATCACAGAATATGGATAGTTACAAACTGATAATTATAACATAAAACAGCATATCATAGCTTACAAATGAGATGATACGTGCACGGGGTCCGTAAGCACCCACAGCATATAAGACGCTGGGTGTTGAACAAATGACTCTCGTCGAGGACTACCGTAGACGTAGCATCTGTAACATGAGATTTTCAAAAATTATTATAGTTATAATTAGTATCAACAAAATAGATAAACAATTTATATAGTTCATCAGAACATTAATTATGCACTAGGCATCACTTGTTTAAAAAAAACTTTTTTTTAAGAGCCATAACAGGCAACACTTTTTAGATGGTGTACCATCTGCACTTTTCACTGATTTTACTTCCATTTTGGAAAAAAACTTTCTTCGAAGAGTATCCCTAACTATACTTCCTAACTTCGGTCTCTTGGGGGTTGTAATTACTGAACCAATTATACAATCCAAAAACAATATATAAGTTGTATAATACCTTTGTTTTTTCTTTAAAACAAGGAAAAATATATAAATCCACTTCATAGTAGTTAAAATATTAGTGTAAATATTCATTATTTTTTTTTTTATTTAGGCAAAAAAAATAAACGGTATGTTGTTCGCAGACAACTAAGCAAGATGTTTTGCGTACACAGTAATATGACATCTCATAAAGCTTTAAAAAAATAACAAAAATTTAAAAAATTGAAACTCGGAACATAAAGAAATAATGGGCAGTTATCTCTGTATGTTCTAATTTTATAGTTTCATAAGGTTTACAATACGGAACATAAAGAAATGATGGGCTGTCACTCCTGCATGTTCCAATTATAAATTCACAAAGTTTATAATATAAATATAAATAAAATGTACCAAGTTTAAATTTGACATATGTTTTTTTTCAATTCCATGTGCAAGCATTTCCAAAAATTAAGTGACAGTTGAGATTGAGTTACGAGACATTTTTGTTAAATAGTCTTTTTTTATGTATGAGACTTTAATTTGAGACTTATTTCAATGATGTTTGAAATTTGATATAATTTTTTGAGTCATGTATGACAAACTATATGGGCTTGAATTTTATTAACTCTAACGTAGAGTATAATGTAAGACAATATAAAGGCGTGCGCGTATTAATTGTGACTTGATATCTTTGAGAAAAATAATTGTGATTTCCCCGAAATCACTACCATTAGTACCGTGTGAAAAAGAAGTACATACAACTCGATTTCAAATAGAGTTTATGAAATACTTGTAGAATGTTGTGTTGGGGTTGCTAATAAAACTACAAGAACAACCCGAACCACTCAAACAAGTTTCACACCACGTAGTACTGCGTATGCACATGGATCAGTGGCAAACAGTCCTTCCGCCTCCCATAGGAATAACCCGTCTATAGGCAACGGATCCACTGCCCTCCGACTGAAAATGTAGCACACTGTGTTCCGTACCCTGAGTCAGCAGCTCAGGGTTTGATGAGCAGACAGCAAGCATCTCTCGCCCTCTGTCTGTCATGTAAGGTAAACGTAATCGACACCGGATCGATACGTTGCGGTTGGGGTACAAACCCACCCTTACCTTCGGAACTAATAAGGAAAGGTAAGTTGAACTCCAGGACCCAGTTGATCAGACTGAATATACCTCAGTTAACTCCCCTCCAATGATAATGGCAAGTTGAACACCAGGACCCAGTTGATTAGACTGAATATACCTCCGTCAACTCCCATCCAATTATAATAATGACGTTGCGTCATTGTTCAATACTTTCTCCAAGTCTTAGCACCTTTGGTGTAAATTGTCCTTTATTTGTAAAAAGAATGATAATAAATATCACATATGTCACCGTTGACAATTACTTGATTGTAATTAAATTCTATTTTTGTAAGAATTGTTGTTAAAAATGATGCCCTCGATTTAAAAATGAAAAATATCTCTTTTTTATTTTTGTTGTTGTTGTATGATGATGATAAAAAAAATAAAATTTAATTTAAATTTATATGTATTGAAAATTTATTAAATTTATTCGGATGTTTGGCCAGACTCTGGGAAACTATCATATAACTTAGCTATATAAACTCGGCTTTGCAGAATTTACATTTTTTTGAAGTCAATGATTAGATTCTCTATGTTGATGATATGATATTTTTTTACTGAATTATTTACTGTTCATTTTATTTTATTTATTAGTATCGTTTTCTGAATGTATGGGCTTGAAAAATGATTGGCTCCTTCTATGAGTCCAATGTAATATAATGTAAAGTATTGGATAGCGTATGTTGTGACTTGTTTTTGAGAATACTCAAGTGATTTATTTATCACTTGTGGTATGTCCAATAATGATCAGCGTGACAACGGACCTTCTACCTCCGGCAGCCTAATCATCTGCGGCAATAGATCCTCCGCCTTAACTCTGATTCTGGAGCATACTGTTCCGAAACGTCAGGCAACGGCCCTGCTATGGCACAAACTCTATAATCTGTCCATAGTTACTCCGTCTCCCGGAATGAGGATGAACGATCGAAGGATTCGAAGCGTTACGAATAGGTAGCGGCATACACTACTCTCATCCCTTCGGAACAAGTGGACAAAATATGGAAAAGTATCCATCTCCAATTGTACTTCCATAATTTTATAATGATGTGTTAACTGATGTTATATTGTATCTCGCGGTACTTCAAGCACGGCAGGAAAACAAAACCAGAATAACTACATCGACGTCCCAAAAAAAAAATTTTTGAAAAGAAAGAAAAAAAAAGTTTGAATTCTCTAAGTCCACAAACTACCAAAACATTATGCCCGTTTTTGTAAAAAAAACTGAATTTAAGAAAATGTCGCAAATGACAATAATTGTTTTTAAATTTATCTGTTAATTATGTATATTGGTATACAAACGATTATTTCGACCGTTCTAGAATCTTGTGGTGATAGGCCCACCACCTCAAAAAAACTAGACAGAAAGAAACTTTCTAACCAGCATTGGTAACCCTGAAATTTCTGCATTCCTTGCGCAAAGAATGAGAGAAAATCGAGTGACTCCATGTTAGCTCTACGTATGCCCTTATTTAAATTTTGTTTGTTTAATAAATCTTTACTAGATTTGTAATTGATGATGTTTATAAAATCTGACATCTTGTAAAAAAATTATTTGAAAAAATTATTTATGAAAAATAAAATAATTGTTGATGATGATGATAACAAGTGAAGATTTAAAAAAAAAAAAATCCTTTTTGTGAAAAAAAATTTTTTGACAACCCTGATTTTTGAGAAAAATAAATAAATTTTAAGTTGAATAAACTTTCAAATTTGTGGCAACCTTGATTTTTTCAATACAAAATTTGTAAATTTTTTGACATCCTTGATTTGTGTTTGATAAAATTTAATGTTTTGTGGCAACCTTGATTTCAAGTAAAAATATTAGCGGCAACCCTGCCCTTATGTTTATAATAATTACAGAGATATTTCATATCTCTAATGAAATGCACTGAATAATAGGTACCTTTTACTAATAATAATTTAGTATATTATGACGTAGCTGTCAGTAATCAATATTAAGAATAGAATTTGTACAGATTTATCCAAAGTATTTAGATTTTCAAACCCGTGTTAAAATGTAAATAGACCGACTGCTTCCGTCGTCTATAGTTTTTTTTTTTTGAAATCAAGTTTGACATTAGAAAATAAACAATCAACAACAAAATATTTGTGACAGCTGTCAGCTGTTATTAAAATAAACTTCTTGTCTCGTAACTATTTAAAACATTTGAAATGATAATATATCATATAAATTATGAATGATCCCTTTAATAAAGTCATTCGTTTGTAATTGCATAATAAACAAAAATATATTTGCATGCTTTGATTTCATCATGACAGATGACAATGTACACAGTTTGACAGATATTTGCACGTGTTGTAGTAGGTACATATTTTGAAACATAAACAAATCGTTTGTTTGATAATATTTAAAACATTAATAATGTAGTTAATTTTATTTCGAGTCATAATTTGAATGTGTACCGGCATTATATAAAGCTTGAATAATATTGTGCAAATATATTTTTAAAATGTTTGTATTACATGTACCTTTTATTATAATTAAACTGAAAAGTTATCATTATTACTGCAAAGTTATTTGTTGTTTTGATTAATGTACCTCCGTAATTATGAACATAATGTCACTTAGTTCTCAATAAATATTTATAAACATCTGAATAATTATTAATTATTACCTTATATTCTTATTTAACCTCATAAATAAGATTGTAATATAAGTTTTAGAAAATTGTTTTTAACATCAGTTTTCAATATTTGATAGTGTAAAAACACGACACTTGTGTCAAAGATAAAATCTGAAGAGATAATTATCATAGATAATTTGTTAGCTTAACAGTAATCGATGTTGATTGATTTCAATATTAAAGCAGTACCTACACATTCTCTACAATCGTAATTATTGTCTATAACCAATTTTTCTGACCGTTATGTATTTTCTGAGCATTATTTATAATGACAAACATAAATAAATTGAGGTTATGGACATCACAACAACAAAGTGATTGTGACCTGCAGTAATATGACTAAGATGGATGCTAGCACATGGAATTATAACATAATATTTTGTAACAAGCAGATCTACCTGTGAATAAGTTATTACGAGACCAACACGTTGTTGCGCCATTTGATATGCAGCTCGTTAACAGGGTTTGGGCATGGGTTTTAATGTTAAAACACCGCTTGTTAAGTGGGTGTATGATTATATGTAGGTACATATATTAAATATTATAATGGCCATCACTGTGGTCAGCTTTGTTCCCGACGGGAACTCGGACGCCAAACCTTGCCGGAGGCAAGGTATGCTGACTCAGCGGGTAGGCATTTGATTCTCATCATCAGGGATGGGCATGAGGTGCTTATTCACAAGTAATCTCAAACAATGAAAGGCAAGATCTTCTGTTCACACAATTAGAATCTATTTCATTAGAAGTAAGGGTTTACAAATACATGTGAAAACTTACCCCCATCATTGACCGTATAACTAAACCCTATCTACTAAGTCTCTACCGATGGATGGGGACGCCTTCCTCCAGGGTTCCGCGACTGCTTCCGAGCGGCATCCAGCCTGCCAGCTCGTCTCTCGTACCGTATACAGGCCAGAACTATACCGGGACCTCGTGGATGACCTCCGGTATCCTTCCATCCATATGATTGCGTGACTACCACGGCGAGCGCGGCAAAGTGGGTAACATGCGATCTCGCCCCCAAATACGGATCTCATCCGATATAAAAGTAACTAATAGTCGATCCCGACAGTCAACAGGTTCGAAGCGAGCGAGGATTACCCTCCGACACATCGATTCTACAAATGGAATCTCGAATCTCCGGAATACGCCGACACGCGTTTTACGTTCGCGGATCCGGTTTTGTTTCACGCACCATGCGTATTTACTCGCGATTCGCACACGAACTTATTATTCATACTCATCCAGAATTGGATGCCTTGATCAATTTAAGAGAGCATTTGCTCCGCTCGACTTTTAAAAATCACTTATATTTAAACTTGGCACTGTGACGTTCCCACCAGGTCTGAGCCCATCTAGACCCCGTGGGGAAGTGTTGAGCAGCCCATAATAAAACACTTCCTGCCTATTTGCATCAATATATGGCTGTCAAAAAAACCATAGACAATATTAATATTGGTAATCAGTACCTGATTACAATTGTTATGAATAATTTCAATATTTTCATAACAAGATCATTAAAAGCTATGAAAAAATAGTTTTAAAATAGCTTGTAACCCTAACCTAACTTAACCCATTTAACCATTTTTTAATATTTTTTTCATCATTCTTAATGACCTTTCTGAGGCGGTTCTGAGTTGGTTTCATTGTGAGTTGGCCGGTCACCATTTACATCGTGTGCCTATATTAAATAAGTAAATAGTTTTATTATTAGGCTCCTTGGTTTGAAAGTGTATCTAATCTCCAAGCATCACGCGTTATTGTAAAATTGTTGTCAAAAATTTTATAATTCGAAATAAACATAGTTTTTGAAAAATATTTTTTTTAACGCAAACATAAAAAAAATTAAACTAAAACTACTGATAACGAAAAAAACACAAACATTTTATAGGCTTATGTATTATGAACGTCATCGTCAACTCACTTTTTTGTCGTTACTTGTAAACATAATTAATAAAAAATTCCAAAATTTCATAGGCGGGAAACTTTTTGGAAAGTTAGTTGTGAGCATGCTCATTTGTGTCGCGCCCAAGTGAGCATGCTACTGGATTCGCAGGTGGAAGGAGAAATAAGCATTCTCATTTGTGGGCATGTGTGTCAGTAGGTACCATAATGTGGGGAAATTGGTTATCAGTTGTGTCAAAATTTAAAACGCGTTTATTATTAAGGGGTTTTATGAACTTATATGACGCACGCTCAATTTTTATCAGTCAATTGGTCATAAAAAAAAAAAAAATATATTATCAACGCATCAGAATAAAATAAAAACTGTGACACGGTGAATTCCGGATAATCGGAACATGCTCAGATTTCCGCGTAAAGATGATCCCTTACGAGTAGGGTTTGCAATCCCGTATCCCGCAATCCCACAGGAATTCTGCAATATTTGAACTCAAAGATTTGTGGAATTTTCGTGTTCGAGATTTGCGGGATTGAAAATGATATTTAATTTAAACCATAAACACGCTGTTTTGATTTGCAAATGTTTGCTAGTTTCGATTTGTGATACGCGAACGCCAGAATGTTCAGAAGTCAGTAATGTCCGTTAACGTAAGGGTGGAATAGGATTCTCCATAGTCTACGTTTTTACACGAAGTCTGAGAAGGAAAAGGAAAGGAGAGGAAGTTATGGGAAGGAAAAGGGTATTGGGATGGGTAGGAATCTGGGGGTCAATGTGTCCTTGAGTGACGGACGTATGAATACATCCCTCCCACTGCGGTGCAAGGCGATGTTCAGAGAGAATACGGCTGGAGAAGTCAAAGGGGACTCCCTCAAAAACTCTCTCCCGATTAGGCCTGCCATGCAACTGATGGGCAGGGGTATCCGCCGCCAAGACTCAAACCTCCCACCTTGAATTCGGGCACCCCGGCTAAGTAGTCACCAAACATAGCGAACAACTTGGGGGTGACCTATGGCAGAGGTGTTGGTTATCCAATAAATGGTTTTTGGGGTGGTGGTACCCATACCGTTTCCCAAATTTATTACCCCTAATAAAAATCCCGCAATTCCTGCGAGGTTTTTAAGACCTATCCGGCATATGCCGCAATCCCGCGGGATTAGAAAGAGGTGCGGGATTTGCAAACCCTACCAACGAGAATGAATGTATGCTTAGACAGCATTCCCAGAAATGCTTTGGCAGCCCTCGATCCAGTTCTTTTCCTCCTCTGACTCACTTTCAGCGAGGGAGACTCTCGGAGAACTCCGACTCTCCGATGTCTCTTTAATCTTGTCACCTTGCCAGGGCTTGTCGACTAAAATACACGGCTTGTCAGAGCACCAGACTCCGCGTCGCACCGACAAGAGCGAGGGGTTAATGCGGACTGAGGGGGAAGGGGTTGGACTGAAACCACGTGACACTTGTTGATGTTTGTCTTGTTTGTCGATAATGTTGACACGTGATTACACAACTGTGAGAGGCAAAAAAAGCTACGTTAATTAAAAATTAACCCGTAAAAAACTAACTTTTTTTATTATCATATATCTATTTTCAATCTATTTGCGCTATCTCGTTTGCCGACTTCAGATTTGGTTTGACTAAGGATTGAACCTACCTCCGAAGGTACTGTAGTCAACACCGCTAACACCTAAGACAAATACCAATTTAGACAGTAACAACATTTATTTGGTATCTATATTAAATGTGGTAATTTAAAAATATAATGTCATCAAATTTCAGAATGACTCTTGTGTGTGCATGAGTGCCACCAAAAGTTGATAGAATGTATTGTCTTCGACAACTAGTCTATCTTCCGAGTTTCAGATCGATCGGATGTCTGGAAGTTGGCTAGTATCAATTACCATTTTATTCATTCATCGAAACAAAATGAAAAAATTAAACAAATTTAAAAGTGGGTAAATGGAAATCTGAGAGAAAAACGGTTGTTCTTTATTTGTTTTTTCTTCATCAGCTGTCCAAAATTGCAAGTTTTTTTTAGTATATTTAATATTTCAGAATTATAAAAATAGACAGCACTTATTGGTTTAGCCTTGGAGACGTGAAATTTTTGCATTGCTTATGCGTCCTGGGATGGGTTTATTAAAAAAATACAGTGTAAGAAAAATATAAATAGGTTTGAGACACCGCTGACTGCAAAGTTAACAAAGTCAAGCAAAATATAGGGTCCGCCAAATAACTTTTTTTTTTGAAAATGCTATAAAAAAAAAACTACTGAATATTTTCTCAAATTCACCTCCTTCTGTCCGCGATAAAATTGAAAATGTGTAAATTGGTCTCCAGTTAAAATGGTTGATCTTCACTGGTCTAGAGTGAGACTTAAGCATCCCCAGTATTGGTAAATTTTGTGCGTGGAATTGGGTGGTAAAAGGGAAGGAAACATAATAAGTGTTTTCGGAAGAACTTGGTTCTTCCGACCTGCGTCTAAGGCTGTTAAATGAATAAATAATCATGCATTCTTGCATGAATTCATGTTTAAAACGACCTAAACTAAAATACGTGACAGCACACAGCTGAAATTCTGACATCGGCCCATAGAAAAAGCAAATAACAGCCGAAGAAATCACACAAATCTGAAAGGAGATCTCGCTCGAGATCTATCTCGACCTCACAAAACATAGAGAATCGCTCGGTTGATGAGTAAACAATAGCAAAAGTCATTTCAAGCATAATTTATGGATGTTAATTTTTACGGTGATCCGGCAGTTGATTCTTCGACAGTTGTCCCCACGAAGATATAATTACTATAAAATTATAATTTTTTTCTGCAATTTTTACAAATTTAAAACCTAAAACCGACTTCAAAATATACCAACTATCATGGAACGGGTTTTTACATAAGGATGAATTATACCGAAAGTATCATCCACTTCCGTTGTGATATTGGAATTCTATCTTAATTATCCACGCCTTTGAGAAATGGTGTGATTGTTAGTTAATAAGTGAAATTAGTGACACAGGTACTTCCTACCATCAAAATCAAATTAGCACGTTGAAATCAAGCAACAGGAAATGACCTTTAGCAGATTTTAAGAGAGTTTAGTAATTACACTGCATATAAAATAATATCACCAGGTGCAATTATTTACACCTGGAAACAATTTTCAATAATTATTCAAGGATAAGTGATAATGTATTTTGAAATTGATTATAAAAGGGCATTAAAAAATCAGCCAATGTCAAAGATAAACATGTTTTTATTTTGCCTGAATATATAATCCAAATCCGAACCACTCTCGATTATTATTGGTGTAATTTAATATTTCTCTGACACGAGGTAAAATTATTTACGATTATCATTAAAAAGAAGCGAGTAATTTGTGACAGCGAGAATTACGCAGATATCAAAGTCGCATCGTGATTCAAAACTCGACCCATATAAAGTATGTAACATGGTAAAATTGTAGTATCATCACAGGATCAAAAGTGGTTTGCAATCAAATATTGAGTAATAGTTGCTCTACGGAAATTCGTCTTGAAAATGAAAACGATATAGCGAAATGGTGTCGATTTCCACATTTGTTCGTGAATACTGTTGTAAGCATGTTTGCAATATTTGCTAGAAACAATCTAACAAGCAGTGGCGGTCCTTCCTTCAGGTCTCTTGGTCAAAAACCTTCCAAAATTATAATATGACAATAAAACATTGTGAAATATTATGCTAATCAAAACAACTGATATTATTCTAATGTATCTATTTTAAATGCACAGGCAGCGGCAAGCAGTGATATATAACGTCTTTAATGAAAGCTTCCTTTCCCACGCACTATGATTGGCTCGGTCAATTTTTCAAATGTCCCAATATCACATCTTCTGTCTCTTTACGCGCCATGTAATAAACGAGATGGCACTATACCGCTTAGAAGAAATGTTTTCGGTTTCTGAAGACAGTTTGGGTCATGGCCGTGAGCGAGAGAAAGCATGATGAATATTATACGTCTGAAAGAGATGGTTAGATAAAAATAGGTTGATTTTGCATATTGTCGGCTTGTCTCATGAAATAATTTACTATATTAAATGTACTTTGGCTCTCAAACTCGTGAGGTAATTAAAATGAATATTATCGTATTTAATTTGATATTGTATCATAATAATATATATATTTTTAAATGACCTTCCACTTCTGGACCCCCAGAGCCGCCTCTGCTAACAAGACAGGTATTTTAGCAAACCGTTGCTGTCACTGTCGCTGTTGCTCCCTCCCCCCTCGACAACTGCACCTCAGACTGATATTACGTTAATAAAATCGTCAAACTCAAGGTTTTGTTATACCATTTTTCTTCTGAACTGGAACTATTTAAAAGTTTTTTTTGTCAACTGTTAGAAGAAAATGTTATATGTTATGTGTAGTTTGCATAATGAACGTATATTGATGGCGTTTAGACTAGGCAAATTTAAAGATTTTTGGAGGGTCTTAACTCCTATAAGAAGTAATTAATAAAAAATGCAAAATTAACCGACACGCTAGTGGTCGATATCTATATGACAATAAAAAATATTTGCACTGGTGTCAAAATCCAGAGAGGAAATTGGGGGAATAAGTTTGTGTGGAAAAAACGCCGCCCCGTTTCCCGTTGTCAAACCTAACTTCCACAATTATTATTACAATATCTATTTTACTTCATATTTTCTTTCTACATTTGTAATATTTTTCTCTTTTTAGGATTAACCTACAAATTCTTTTACCTGTTTTTTAGGTTTTTTTATAAGATATTCTACCAACTTTAAAGAAAAAATGTTAAAATATATTTAACCTTAGTAGTTAAATTAGCCTCGCAGAAACTGGGCGTACTGTACAGGGCCCGCAGATACTTTAATAGTACACAACTGCTAACCCTGTACAAATCGCAAGTGCGCCCCACGGTTGAATTTGGCAGCCATCTCTGGTCTGGAGCTCCAAAATACCTTTAAAAAAACCCTTGACTCTGTGCAGAAACGGGCGGTTCGTTTGATAGATTCTCCCATCTTAACAGACGGATTGCAATCTTTAGAGCACAGGCGTCAGGTGGGAATGCTGTCCTTGTTCTACCGGTATTACAATGGAATACGGGTCGTTTTTACGACTCGTTCTTGAGTTCAACAGCTCAGCTCGGATGTGGAATGATTTACCAGCCTCTGTGTTTCCTCCCTCCTACAACATGGGTCTCTTCAAGACCCATGTTCACTCCTTCCTTTCCTCAAAAAGACCCTCCACACAGCATCCTCAAAGATGACATAGGCCCTGAGGGAAATTATTTTCCTCAGGGCCTCCTGTGTGGAGTAAATGTAAAAAAAAAAAATGTATACGTGTATGTTTGTAAGCATTTATGTACCTCCTACATCTGTCTCGGTACAGGCATATCGAAAAAATACCTGTAATCAAACTTTATATTTTAATATATAAAACAAAATCGGGTTGGTTACACCATTTATAACTCAAAAACGACTAGACCGATTGTTATGATCTTTGATTTGTTGGATTTGTCTCCGCCCCAAATAGCAGCGTAGCAAAATTCACAAAAAAAAAGTTATGAAGAAAATTCTTTTCCTCATAAATTTCGTAAGGAACGAATACCCATATTTTGAAAGAGCTGCAGCAATATAAGAAGTACCTTTAATATTGAATAGTGGGTTAATTCCTAAAATTCAAAAACGTCAATGCGCTGATTGTTTTGCTTTTTTCCTAAGCATATAGTGCTGCCCCTCTTTCTTACACAATAAATGTCAACAGTCGAAAATGAGACAAACGGTGAACGTATGTCTGCACCCTTCCAAAGGAAAAATACAAGAATTATAATATAGCTCCCTCAAATGCATAAAGAAAATGAAAGGCCATGCCCGTAAGAAAGTGGAAAAAT
Source organism: Limnephilus lunatus (assembly GCA_917563855.2). NCBI lineage: Eukaryota > Metazoa > Arthropoda > Insecta > Trichoptera > Limnephilidae > Limnephilus > Limnephilus lunatus. Next base: position 13,618,356 of record OU830597.1, on the reverse strand, counting down.
AAAAAAATCCGTAAACAACGCCATCTCTGATAGGTACTGACAATAACTAAACACGGACAGTTGCGCATCGATAATTGCTTCATTGTGTAATTTTTAACTTAATAAAAAAACTGAATTTAATTCAGCCAATAAGTTAAAAAAAATCAAAATTCTAGGCCCTACGAGTCAAAGGGTCTTATATAAACTGGTGACATCAGTTTTCTTTCTAATCGGCATATTAACACACTTCTAGCGATTTGCATTTCAGTGGGTACGTACCCCAAATATACGGGGAATTCTTATACGGGAAAATAATAATGTTAGAATGGAAACGATATGATTGAGGACTGTTCGAAGAACTTGGATAATCCAGATCTGTTAGTATTCGAAAGGAAAATAGTCAATGTTCAAATTTCTTCCACAGTGATTACGATGTTATAAAACCAGTAGATTCATAAGAAATATTCATACATATTATTTTAATAGCGTGATAAAGTCGGTGACCTCAGGAACTCCCAGATATTTAATAAAAATGTTTTTATCTTACGAATAATAATGACAATGCGTTAAATAAGTGTTTATTGTTTCAGTAATATCAGTTCGAGGTGGGCGTCATGTAAATACCGCCCATACCTAAAGCCGCAACAGTGATAACGGTTCTAGGAAACCGTCTAATCGAATTTCCAGTAATTAAAATATCTGTCTTAGAGTCTCCATGTTTATGTAGAAAATATTCGTAATGTAACATTTCATTTTCTGTTCTTTGTAAAAAATTGGTGTAGTTTGGTTTTTTGTTTTGTATTGAAGAGTTTTACTTTGTCGACGTCTGTCTCGACACATGTATATCCTAGTGAGACAGGCATTGAATAATATAATGTAAATATACCTTATAAAGATAAATAAATAATATTTCCATGTACATGTTACTTAAATTTTAATTTTTCTGTTACCGGTTTCGACACATCCCCGAATACAAAATGTCTGCAAATTGTTACAGAGTGAATGCCCAAGAAATACAAAAAAATAGCTTATTTTCTTGACAGTCGATTTCCCAAATTTGTTCCATTTCGTCAGCGACTTTTGTAGTATGAAAAAAGTTTACTTTTCTTTATTATTATTACCAAAGATTTTGAAATACAAAAATTATTACCTACATTAAAAACATGTTATGGAACATTAAAATACTATTAATTTTCGTTTGTGACTATTTCTGTCTATAACTCCGGTTAAATGAACTCTAGAAGTTTTGATTAAAATTTAAGTGTCAATGTCTTCTTCTTCCTTGCGCTGTCCCAGCTCATTGCCTAGGTAGGCTGTTGGGGTCGGATCTTCTCATTCTCAGGTTGTAGCTTCTTTGGTTCTGAGTATCGCCTTCATCCAGGCCGTTTCTCTAAAGAGTCTAAAGTATTTTGGAGGATTAAATCATTTTTTTTTATTTTTTTATTTAGAAAAAAAGTAAATATTCACAATAAATACATATTACATTTCATATCAGACATCATTTTTTTTTGGTTACCCAATTAGTAGAGAAATATTCTCGGGTCTAACTGGGGAGCTAGTCTATGTAATTATATATATAGATAATAATATGTAGAGTTACAAAAATGGAAAAATAATATTTTCAAAAATACTGCATAATATTACAAAATATTGTACAGTAAGAAAATTACATATAATTATAGAAACAGAATATCAACAAAAATTAACAAAAAATCAACAAAAATCAACAAAAATAATAGCAACAGAATATCGATAAAAGTAAGTCAATCTTCTCTGTAAAAATACAACGAAAGTTTTTTTTTAAATTTAATATAGTTTTTCTCACTTTTTATTGTATCTGGTAAATCGTTAAATAACTTTGGGCCTACATATTCATAATGATGTTGTGCAGCTGTCGTGTTGCATCTAGGTACATATATGTTCCCAGAAGTTCTAGGTCTTATACTTCGCGTTGAGGACATTTCAGATTCTTTAAAAACTTTTAAAATAGCATTTCTTTGAAATAGTTTTGGAACTGGTAGGACCTTAAATTTTTCAAAAAGTTCTTTGGTTGGAAAAATTCTTGGTTTTTTAATAATAACTTTGATGATCATTTTTTGTGTTGTTACTATCGGATACAAATTATTCTTATAAATGCCTCCCCATGCGATTATTCCGTACTGCAAGACTGACTGCACAAGAGCAAAGTAAACCATTTTAATATTTGAAAGATTTAGGATATTTCTTAATCGTAAAAAAATGTAAGTAAGTTTTCTAATTCTTTTTACACAGTTTTCGATATGTTTCTTAAATTTCATGTTACTTTCTATAGTGATCCCTAGATATTTCAGGATGAAGCGTGTCATCATAAAGTACTTACCTGTAATATAATAATTTGATACTAAATTATTTTTATTCAATTTTATCCAGTATAGGTACCGCCGCCCCGAGAACCATTTATTGGATAATCAACACCTATCACCTATCGTATGGTCACCCCAAGTGGTTCACTACGTTTGGTGATTTAGCCGGGGTGCCGGGGTTCAATTATTTTCCTCAGGGCCCCCTGTGTGGAGCTAACGTAAAAAAAATTTGCCATTTTAAAAATTGGAACTAATTTGTCCAGAATTGAAACTAATCGCGATATTGCTCAAATCTTTATTATTTAGCTAGTATTTTTATAAATTTGAATACTTTCTTAGAAAAGCATGAACAGAAAATATTTTCGTCATATTATTTTTTTTGTTCGTGTAATATGCCTATACCTAATTCTGTTTGTTGTTGATGTCATACTTTTTTAACATTAACCCCACACAGGAGGCTCATGGGGAAATATTTACAAAAGGGCCTATGTCATATTTGGGGACGCTGCGTGGAGGGTCTTTTTAAGGACAGGAAGGAGAGGAAGGAAAAGGGTGTCAGGGTAGGTAGGGAATGTCCAGTAGTCTCCGAAGTATAAATCCATCCCTCCCGCTGCGAAGCAAGGCGATGTGTCGAGGTAAACCAGCTGGAGAGGTAAAAGGGTCTCCCCAAACCGTCCTCTCCTGATCCGGCCCGCCACGAGGCAGCGAGCAGGTGCATCCGTCGCTAAGACCTAAACACACCCCACCACATGAATCCGGGCACCTAAGTCACGTAGAGAACCACTTGGAGGAACTATGGCAGAGGTTTTGGTTATTCGATAAATGGTTCCCGGGTTAGCGGTTCCCATAGCCGCCTCCCAAATTGAAAGTCAACATCAAACTCAATAAATATTTAGAAGTACTAAAACATTAAAACATATAAGTAATCTAACTTTTTTTTATATTTACTTAGTACTCCTAACTAGGTATTTAGTAGTGAGGCACAAATGTAAATAACAGTTTTATTTGATTTTTACTTTGAAACGGTATTCTTATTGTTTCATCCAATACTGCTTACGAGTTGCAGCTTCATTTGCACTTGTAATGAAGAGTAAATACAAAAAACGAAACGAGAAGAAATCGAAATGGTGTCTGCTGGAATTGCGTGATAGTATGCGAAGGAAAAACAAGGTATGCAAGGAAAACAACCAATCACTTACACTGCATCTCTGCGAAGGAGCACACAACACAATCACACTATAGTTACACAGTTCCACCGCGATACCTCGAGGTAATTACGACCACAACGAAACGAATAACGAAAAAAACGAAATTCGTAATAATAATAATAATAAATATGCTTACTTCATAAAATTAATTAATTAATCATTTTAAATACATGTAGAATTACGAAAGATTTTTTAAATATTTGTATTAAGGGATCAGTAGGATTTATCGGTCTAGTTAGGAGTTCTACCGAGCCGAACCCTCTGATATGAAAATATCTGGAGTCGGTGGATTACTTTCCAATTTGGTCTCTGGTAGGTTGACATGTTGTTCTTGAATTGTTTTGTATTTATTATACTATATATTGCACTTACACAGCGTGGATTGATGATAATTTGTGGAAAAGTGAGTGGAAGGGTTTAGTTTTTCCTGTGGGGAAGATTTAACCTGGACATAATGTCTTTATATCTAATCTAACATCTAACACACTATATAAAGAGGAAAGATTTGTTTGTTTGTGTGTTTGTTTGCATCGAATAGGTTCCTAAACTACTGAACTGATTTGAAAAATTCTTTCACTGTTGGGAAGCTACACTATCCCCGGGTGACATAGGCTATATTATATTTTCAAAAAAATTAGGGATCCTTACTAAAACTTCAATAATGTAACCCAGGGTGTAAAAAAATTACCTAAAATATTCTTTAAATCGCGTGCGCTGCGAAAACTATTGATGATAGAACAAAACAATGTAGTACGACTTTATAGAACACATCATTATTTACAAAAAAGGCCGCGACAGCATATGTCTAACTATTATGGTTATGCCACAATAAGTATTCTTTTATTTTAAAAATGTAATTTAAATGTCGCCGCTTGAAAAGGCTCTTTATTTGTATCTTGGTTTTAATCCTTATCAAAATAAATTACTTCATATTCAAGACAGCTTCAATACCTTTATTTAACTTTTTGAATTTTTCAATTCGGATATTTAATTAGAAAGATATCACGAGTTTAAAACTGTTAATATTAGAAAAAAGTTTCGGCTACAGGCCGGGCGGGAGAGGAGTCAAGAAATGCAGTGCCAGGGGGGTTGGCGGGATGGGAGAGCGGGAGAGCGTTGGTGGGGAAGGTGGAAGTGGAACGCTGGAGGGGAACGCACGGGAAAGGACATGTGAGGAGTAACATTTTATTTATTTGAATATGGCATATATTATAAAAGAAAGTCCAAAAAAACGTGCAGCTCGCAAAAACTCAGAAACGAGTCCCGGTTCGATCAAGGGAGTTATATGGTGTGGTAGATCTCTATCCCCCCTAGGGAATAAGGGTATCCGTTTTTACCTAAAGGGCGTGCTATTAAAGATATAAGGGCTGAAAGTTTCGCCCTCTTGAAATTTCTAGAACAGTCTTCCGGAAAGTTCTAGAAGGTTCCATAGAGCTGTAGAAAGTTGTGGAAGGAGTGGCGGAGTATGTCGTGGAATGATCAGGAATAGGGAATCGGGAACATCATTGTGCAACATTCCAGAACACTATCTTATTGTCCTGAGCGAAGCCGGTTAACCCAGCTAGTATTATATATTTCGATGATTTGTATATTTGATATATATAAATCAGTCAATACAAAATGTGTAATTTTTAAAGCCTTTTAAATCCTTCTTCATGCTTTGACTGGTAGTTGTATGTGTAATTTTTATTTTATATATTGTCATTGCTCTTCATTTATATTTTCTCTCCTTTCACTGTCATCTCTGTTTCTTTCTCGTATTGTTGTTATATTGTTAATGGTCTGTTTGTCCGTAAATAAATAAATTGTGCAGTTTTTGTGAAAAATCATCTCAAGAGCGCTGTACTGTACAAAACCATATTATGTACATCTAAAACGGTAAAATTCCTTCTTTCCACTTAAAAACAAGGTTAAATATAACAAAATCACTAAGAATCTGCTTTTAAATATATTTCTTCTTTATATGAATACCTCACAAGAATCCCCTCTGTTCCCGTCTTAAGCCAGTGAGAAAATGGCATTTCTAATTGGGGTATAATGTGAGGCTGAATTTAAGTGGGGAGGGAAAGGAGATGGTGTAGTGCCTGGCTATTCAGATCTAGTCTCCAAACACGGCTAAATTCTAAATCTTCCACGACTAGATATTATTTTTAATTATTTAATTGTAATCATACAAATATATTTGCCGACGCGCGGCGCCGGGATTTGATCCCGCGACCTTCAGATTAGCGTCGATAGCCTTATCCCTCGACCACAGAGGCCCGTTGCTAGCCAAGTTCCGAGCCAGTTCCTTCTTCTGTTTCAAAACAAAAGCACTTGAATTTGCACTATTTTTCTTGCCAATGTTTCAAATTTCAAAAACTTTTCCAGCACGGTGATGCGGTTCGAGAGCTTAGTTAGAGAGAACTACGCTTATACTATTTTCATTTCAAAACCAAACAACGCAACAACGTTTTTGAACAATAATTTAGCAGGATGTCTGCATTATTTTTGTCCCATACTACATATGTTCTATAATACATTTTAGGGTAATTTAGAAGTGTAAAGTCCCTTACAAGGTCGCAGTATCCATTTGTTAATTGACCATAACATTTTATTTTTTTTTACATTTCCATTCTGCTTATAAAAAATGGAATGAAAAAATTAACCTGATTAACACCTATGTAAAATATACCCGAACTGGGAATTCTAAACAATAAGGTGACAAGTAAGCCGATAACACATTTTACATTACGTTATTACATGTGCGTTCATTGAACTGTGACCTTATGAGAACAATCGGATGGTTATTATGAAGTTACCTACATACATAATATTATCAAAGATGATAGACGGAATCAGTGATGATTTAGCTTCACACCCATGTAAACAATGTAAATTAAATAGATTAGAAAGAAATAAGCATTGTAGTACTTAATGTTCCCAATGTTCATCTTTGACTATGGACTAAATTGGAACATTAATTTAATTAACTCGCTTTCTTGAGAAAAATATCTTAGTTCAGACCTTCACTTCTAAAACCTACTTGTGCAATTCTTGAAAATGAACATAGTAGAGAATTAAGTGAATTTGCAAAACTAAAATATGATAAAAATTAGGCAGGTAATAGAATTGATTTTAGTTGAGTAGATTCTTCAAATAAATCTGTGTACTCCGAAAACAATCGAAATACGTCACGTTTACATTTCAAAATATCATTAAAGTTTAACTAAACAAAAGCTTAGTAAATATTTACTAAATTCTGCATAACATGACGCAGAGGATCTTAAAACTGCGATGCAGAAGATTGGAGTCACAACAACAAGTCTTCTTCTTTAGTATGCTGGGGGTCAAAGGAGGACATCTACATAGGTCTGTGAGCCAGTCTAGGGCCTCAGGCGTCGCCCTGTGGTTCTCATCAATCCCGCCGGGGAATTAGTGGAGCGGTCAATCGTTGACTACATGTTCGGTGGTTTGCACCGCTCCTTATTCGCACATCGACCCCATTCTAGCACCCATCGATGGCGGACCAGAGTGTACGAGGCAATGAGAACCCAGGCTGTTTCTCAGTGGGGTCTTGTACGAGATGGACATTTCCCACGTTGGCCGATTGCCACTATTTATTTTACATTCTCTCCTACCCCATCAAGGGGGTCAATTTGACTGCTGCTATAACCCACCCGCGTTTCCCCCGCCGTCATGGTGCGGGCAAGAGTACCGACTGCTGGGGACCGACGCCCTTCCGCTCAGGGTCGTTGGTTTACCCGCAATTATTCTCAACACTTTCTTCGAGGGCTTATCGAGAAGCCGGCTAAAGGGCGCGGACGTCGCGTCTCAACGGTGGACAGTCCAATTGCTTAGCTCTTAGTCGGCGGAACTGCCGGACGATTACTTACGCCCTGCTTCTTTCGACTGGCTTCACACTCTCCAAATAGGTACATTAACTCTTTCTTCAAACTAAAACCTTTTTTCTCTCCCAGAAAATAACAAAATACAGAAGTGATTCAAGTTGTATTTATAACTAACACCATGTATGCACGCGCATGCTGTCAGCCAACAATGTATATGTTACTGTAAAAGCCCGTAAATTGGTAAATTTCAGATTTTACTAGTAAATCTTAGGATTTACCAACATTGATCTACCAACAATAGATATTTTTTAAAATATTTTTTCATTTCTGTACTTAAACATTCCTTATTTTTATCTACAAACACAACCTTTATCACAAAATCTTTATTTCGAATTCCATGTATAACATGTGTACTTTTAACTATCGCTTTCGATACTTATTTCTACACTCATAAATTTAAAAAACCCGGTATAAATTATATGTTCATACTATGTCTCTTCAATAACTTAATCCTTTCAAAAACATCACTTTCACTGGATCTTTACAATTACCTATTGAATCAAAGAAAAAAAATTAAAAAATGGAAGAATTAGCAGATTTACTAGATAACTCAACACCAATCCCATTTACATCAACTAATGATTCTGAAGTAGTTCGTCATTTATTACTAGGTAACTCTTCGCCTACAATATTCTCTATGAATATAAGAAGTATTAACAAAAATTTTGATGAACTACTAATTCTTCTTACTGATCTTGCCTTAGATTTCGATCTAATTATCTTGACCGAATGTTGGATTAAAAAATGTTACATTCCTAAAACGTTAAGAAACTACAATCACTATAACACTCTTTATAACCAAACTCAAAACGATGGCGTCATTGTTTACATTAAAAACCACATCGCACACTCAGTCAAAGAGGTCAGAATTCAAAACGCAAACTGTCTTCAAATTCAACTAGATAGTCTCATAACAATTCTTACCATATACAGATCTCCAACAACACACAATATAACCCCATTTTTACATTCACTACAAGAAACATTATCAAACATAGAACACTGCCAAAACACCTACATAATAGGTGACCTGAACATAAACATAATCAACAAAATGCATCCTCAAGCCAATGAATACCTAAATGTATTAACTTTATTAGGATACTTCCCTGCTGTCACCGCTCCAACACGAGAACCAGACTCAAAAAACGGCAGTTGTATAGATCATGTATTTGTTAAGAGTAAACTAGACAATAAATCAATTATATTTCAATCAACTATTACAGATCACTATGCAATTATCACTTCCATCACCAAAAAAAAACATAAACCTCCCCAAAACACTCAACCCCAAGAAAACATTTCTTATGAAATTCTTCTAAATCATGTCTCGGAGGAAAAATGGGAACTTACCTATTCATGTACTGATCCCACCTCTGCATGCGATGTTTTTATAAATACTTTACAAAACCACTTGGCCAATGCAACATCTTATACAAAATGTAAAAAAAAACGATCGGAAACAAAACTGAAACCATGGATCACTGCTGGTATTCTCCATTGTATTAGAAAACGTGATAAAATACATAACTTCTGCAGGAAAAACCCCAATGATTATAATTCTCTCATATTCTACAAACGTTATAGAAATCATTGCAAAAAAATAATTGAAAAGGTTAAAACAGACTACTACAAAAAAAAAATCAGTGAAGCTACCGATGATAAAAAAAAAATTTGGAACATCATAAAAGATATAACTAATATTAATAAAACCGACACACCTATTGTTAAGGTTGATATCGAAGACCGAACAATACATGTAAATTCTGAACCTAAAAAAATATCTAACCATTTCAATAAATTTTTTTCCAATATCGGACCCAACTTAGCAAAAAATATTTTGGACAGAAACTGCGTCTCAGAGAAAGACCTGGCCAACAATATACCTATCGATACTCTGAGTTATAACCCATTTCACTTTACTCCCACCACTGAACCTGAAATAATAGAACTAATAGCATCTCTTAAAAATAGTAACTCCACCGGTATAGATCACATCTCGGCAAAAATTATTAAAAACATCCGAAAATATATCGTCTCCCCTCTTAAACACATTATCAATTTAAGTTTCAAAACTGGAATTTTTCCAGACTCCTTGAAACAGGCCACAATAATCCCAGTCTTCAAAGCAGGTGACAAATTATCTGTAAATAACTACCGACCGATATCCCTACTAAGCACGATATCTAAAATTGTAGAAAAAGCGGTAAAACGTAGACTCTGTAAATTCCTCGAAGATAACAAAATACTGTCGGATAACCAATATGGCTTTCGCAAAGGTAGGAGCACTTCAGATGCAATAGCCGTCCTCACAAAGATTGTTTCCCTTAATCTTGACATTGGTCGCAAACCACTTGCTGTTTTTCTTGATCTGGCAAAAGCATTCGATACGGTCTCCCATCCCTTACTGCTAAAAAAACTACAGCAGATTGGAATAACAGGAATAGCCTACACATGGTTTGAAAGCTATCTTTTAAACCGAACACAACAAACTCTCATCCAATCTGATAAAATACATATAAGCAATAAATTACCTGCGTCATATGGTGTACCCCAAGGCAGTATACTAGGACCAATTTTATTTCTCATATATATAAACTCACTATGTGCCATGAATATTGGAGGTAAGATATTATCATTTGCCGACGACACGGTCCTAATATTCGAAGACGAAACATGGCAATCCGTCATTGAAAAAACTAATAATGCCCTAATAATAGTAAAGCATTGGCTAGACACTAACCTCCTCACTCTTAACATCGACAAAACCCAATATATGACATTTTCCATACGTCAACATACTTTACCTAACAACTGTCCTAAACCAATCATTCATTCATGCTCACTTAATTTACACAATCCCGTAACCACACCTAATATTAATTGCACTTGTTCTGTCCTTAAATCATCAAAAGTAGTTAAATATCTGGGGCTAATCATAGACAATCAACTACGTTGGGAAGCCCATATCAGTGACACAGTTAAAAAACTCCGTAAACTCTGCCATATATTCTGCTCCCTTAGGTCTATCTTAGATTTACAGACCATAAGAAGCGTATACTTTGCCCTCTTCCAATCCATAGCAACATATGGTATTGTGGGATGGGGTGGTTGTGCTGAATCCATCATCAATCCAATTATTAAAGTTCAAAAACTAATTTTGAGAATCATATTTAAATGCAAACCTACCCATCCCTCAAAGGAACTCTTTGCTAAACTCAAGGTCTTAGATATTCGACAGTTATTTACTCAGATTAGCGTATGTTACACATGGCAAAAAAACCAACTGGTTGCTCCACAACATCAAGCACACACTCGTTTCTCATCAAACCTGGGCTGCGTGGTCCCTAAAACTAAAACCTCATTCGCTCAAAGACAATTCTGGTTCATCGCTCCTAAAATATATAATGCTTTGAGTGCTGACATAAAGTCACATAATTCTAAATCTCTTTTCAAATCCCATTTAAAACTTTGGATATCTGAAAAAGGAAGAGATTTCTTCAAAAAACACATAAGAGCTTAACATTATATTTAAAAAAAAAAACTACTCTGGCGCATATATTCTCCTATTTCTTTCGCAGAAAGAACTTCAAAAATTAACATAAACATAATCATCGACCAAGATATCATACGTCAATGGGAAGAATACTTGACAAATTTTATTTCTATCTTTTATTTCAATATTTTTTCAAATATCTTTATACACTTTTTTCTCAGCTTTCTTCTAATTCTTATATTTTTATCTGTATTAGTATTTATCTTTAATTTTATTTATCCCTAAATATGTTCTTTTTTTCTTTCCTTTTTATATATTTTATTACATGTTTATTTAAAATAATGTATCATATTATGACTACCACAGCACGGGCAATAGCCTAGTATGGTAGTTTAAAAAAATTGGCTGTATTATCAAACTTGTAAAAATTTATGAAATAATAAAAAAAAAAAAAAAAAAAAAAAATTTAAAAGTTGGTAAATCTTAGAACTTACTGGAAAATTTTAAGATTTACCGTAGTACGAGCTCTTACAGTAACATATACTCGAATATCGAAAGAACTTATTTAATTCCCCCAGAATTTGAACTTTTTGGTCCCAACTTACGCTATACAAGATTTTAGATAATTTTTAGCTCCTTTTCGGATGACGTCTGGCTTTATTTAAAAAATCAAGTAGTAAACACTGTCCGTCATATGTTTTTGTGAATGTATAATGTATTAAGAAAACGTATTTTTGAACAATAATCTTTTAAGTACATAAGTAGTTAATTTGTAACAAAGTCTGCCGTATTTTAATTCGAAAGGGGTATTTTTTATAAATACAGTGACGTACCTAGGTACATTTTTTTGCCTTAGCTCCACACAGGAGGCCCCGACAAAAACAAAGGTATATATGTAATCTATGGGGATTCTGACTGAAGGGTCTTTTTAGGGAAAGGAAGGTGAGGAAGTTCTGTGAAGAAAAAGGTTATGAGGGGTGGTTAGGAATTTGGGGGTGAGTGTGTCTAGAAGTGGAGGTCGAATTACTCCATTCCTCCCACTGCGGTGAAAAACGGTGGGTCCGGCTGGAGAGGTCAAAAGCATTCCCACAACCAGTCTCTCTTGATCCGACCCGCCATGCAGAAAGTGGACAAACGCATCCGCCGCCAAGAACTAGACAAACCTCAACTCTTCAACCCACGCCATATTTAACGTTTTATTTTTTATTTATCGAAAGTCAGAGTTCCGTAACTCTCCTGACGACGATTGTATTAAAATTACTGATTTTATAGTTATAATAATTGCCAAAAGGTAAAATTAACACACAAAATTTTAAATAAATGTATTAAATTTAAAAAAAAACTTTTACTTTGCGTTTCATTCGCATTTCATCGCAATCTACATCTTTCCTAATTATGGACTGGACACTGTAACGCTGTCTAAAACCTTGGCTAAAGAAGAAAGAACGCAATACAGCGAACCCGAAAATAAATCATAATAATAAAAATTGTTAGAAGTACGAGATTTTGCATCTAATAATGTAGGGAAAGATTGTCGAGGCCCTTGGAAGAAGGAGAACACCATGGCTAAAAAACCTGAGAGAGTGGTTTGGCAAGTCTACTGTAAAGCTGTTCCGGGCCGCAGTAAACAAAGTCCGCAAAGCCAACATGATAGCCAACGTCCATTGAACGGACAGGGCATGAGAAGAAGAAGAATACATATTTTGGTATGTTTGTAAAGTCAGCAGAGGTAATGCTTTTCAATGGCGATATAATATAACTTGACAATCATTGTAGAATGACGTCTGTAATCCGGTACAATGTACAATGAAATAACTACAGGAGGTGGCGTCGTAAACAGTGTTGTAAAAGATGGCTTGTCCTATTTCAGTCCTACATAACTCTACCACTACTCTATTATACACTTGGCCAATTACCTCTCAAATCTCCGAGGAGGATGTACCTATTGATTGTGAGGAGTGTAGGTGAGTATTTTTGTCACCAATTGACGGGCGCTTCTATCCCGAGATGATGGTTAACACGACACTGCTAAGAACGACTAGTGATGCGGATAACCCTAAATTCGAAACCCAAAAATAGAAGTAAAATAAAACAAAGCAGAGTGTGCAATTCACACGCAGGAGAAGGGAAACCTTCAGAAAATTAAAGTAGACAAGAGTGGGTAGGCTACGAAGCACCGCACAAAGAGGAGACTAGTGAGGGAACTGGTAGGACCTTTAACGGAACACTGCCACCTAAGGAGACGCACGCAGCTATTAGTCCCTTATTACTATTACCTTCAGATACACTAGCACGTTTGAGAATTTGAAACCTGGGACCAGATCTTTTAGGGATTATTGGTGATAATTTCTCAGAATTTGTTTTTTCTCCCAGTGAATGCAAGGCCACTTCTTCCTCTTCCAAAATTTGATATTTGGGATCTAAGAGAAACCAAAGGGCTCCGTGTGTCGAAAAAATTGATTTATTTAAAACAGGTATATGTATCATTTTACTTGGATTAAAATTCATTCGTTTAGTAAATTATTCAGAACCGAAATGTTGAAACCAATTTATTCGAACAAAATTATGATCGAAATAATTCGATTTGTTAGTTAAAAATCGCCGACCGATTATTTTAAGCACATTTTTATTCTGCTCATCACTAGTAATAGCCGATTTAATATGATGCTGCGCTTTATGCAAAGCGATCTCAGATAAACGATCTATTTGAAGCCGTGACTCAATTGACGAACAAAAGGATATGTGTGAAGGTTAGGTTCCATGGATCAACGTATCAATTTATGGATAACACGAATTTTCAGTCAATTTTACGATATTTATTAAAAATATCCGTGAATTTGTCATGAAAACACTGTTTTCAAGCCTCGACCGCGCAGGACAGGACAGCGGGACAAAACAACAATTCGATCTACAGTTCAAAGGCAGACAACGCCAGTCTTTTATACCTACCAAGATGTTTTGGAATTGTTGGAGGACGAACTAAATAATAAAAAAAAAATCGGAGTGTGCAATTCACAAGTGGTAGAATCGAAACCTTCAGAAAACTTAAGTAGACAAGAGTGGGGAGACCACCAAGCATTTTTTTTATCAATGTGAAGGATGATTTTTTCCATATTTTTGTCCTCGAATTCGAATACACCTTTTCCTGTAGGTACATGTTAATTGTTGGTCATCATATTAATGAGGTAATTTTTCACAAAAACGGCGCTATAAAAATTGTCCATATTATTATTTTTAATATTTGTGTTTTCTTCTTCGGAGTCGCCAGATGTCGATTTCTTTTGTGTTATCTTTGACTGTTCATTTAGGAGGGGTTTGAAGATTGGATTTTCGATTTTACAAAAATATATATTTTTTAAAATTTGGATTTCGTAAGATAAGACCCTTGGTCTGCTAAATGTCTGCCCGCTAAGGTTCGTCAGGCGCTTTATACCACTAGACCAAATAAGATTTGCGTGAGACCGTGGATTTATCGTATTATATTGGAACCGAGTATCCGTGAAATAAATAAATATTTTATTGCGATCTCATTCTCTCGCAGGCTAAATTTTATAGATGTATGCGTTTGTCTTTTTTAAGTGTCGCTCGCTTCAGTTTCATCGAGTTTCAAATTACAACAGTGCTAAAGAAGTTTTCACTTAAAAAATTGCGTAAATATTGAATGTTGAAATCGGGCAAGTAGATCGTTAAACTTATTTTTAATTTTTTAAATATAAAAATTTACATGCAAACATTAAAAAGGGTTTAAAAATGGCTTACCTTACTTTTTTGTGATTAAAATTACTGATAACGAAAAAAATAAAAACACACATATTTTATTAAAAAATGTATTATGAACGTTGTCATTATCTCAATTTTTTGTCGTTTCATGTAAAAATAATTAACAAAAAATTGCCAAAGTTTCAATTTTTTTTTTTCAATTTGCTCTACAAAACTTTGGTTCCATAAAGGTGTACATTTTACTTGTTGGTGGTTATTTTGGGAGGAATGCAGATCCTGCCAAAATTTGTTTTTTGCCAAAAACCATGTTTTTACCGCGTTTTAAGTAGGGAACTTTAATTTGGAAGGTGAAAAAAAGTGCGAAAGCAATAGAAAATTTTTTTTTCAACGATTTTTTTGACTGTTTTTCACCTTCCAAATTAAGGTTCCCAACTTAAAACGCGGTAAAAACATGGTTATTTGCAAAAACCAAATTTTGGCTAACCTAACCAAACCTAACCGAACCTAAGCCATAAGCAGTATGAAAGGAGCGTCATTGGTTGGAATTATATTTCGCTCCGCTGCTTGTCTACTGCCGAAGTTACATTTTCTCAATATTTTGAACGGTTGTATCTCCCTCAATTTTGCCGAGCGCGCCTTATTTTTTTTTATTCAGCTTCTCCACACTTTTCTCATGTAGAAAGTGCCTTTCTATTAAATTTCCAGATTTTGGCAGGATCTGCATTTCACCCGTTATTTTTTATACTCTTGTATATAAAGCGGAGTATGTTGCCTTTATAATACCGCTAAGAACATATTTTTCACTATGGTAGTAATTTGAAACCTATGTGAGCTGGGACAAATACGGTTTCCTGTGATTGAACGGATTAAAAACATAAAAATCACATTCTCATTTTATTCGAATGTAGGTTCTGCTTACCTTTGTTGTATTTAATTGAACCCGTTTCAAATTCATTACATCATACAAGTCTAATTTTCCTTCTTTAATATTTTTCCCCACCTTAAAAATGCTTTTTTTGGGTAGTAATTTTAATATATGAACGATTATTTTTTTATTCCACCGCAAATAGGTCATTTGTATTTTTAATTTACACCCATCAAAACGATTTTTTGTATAAATTTTTATTTTTTATTTAATTATATTAAAATGATAAATATAGCAAGTTTTTTTGTATTGTTTTCCATTTACTCACAAAGAATTGCCCAAATCGCCTCTAAAATACAGAAACATTAAAATCTTTAACTATAACCTATAACTTATAATTTAAAGCAAAAATAAATAAAGTAGCTCACATTCGTGCTAGATATTTGATTTACCTTTTGATTATATATATTATTTTGAACCTGGATAATCATATGGTAGAAGCAATTGGATAATGAAATACAGTCGATTCCGCTGAATTAGTGTACAAGTTTATTGGGAAAGCTGGTTATTTGAGACAAAAGCCAAGGAACGGAAAGCAAATAAAGAATCTTATACTAAAATATTTATTATGGTTTTTAATTGATAAACTAATGTTTAAGATAAGATTTTTATGCATAGCGCAAAGGGTAACAATTATTTATTATAATAAGCAATAATTATTAGCCTGAAACACTCATCTGCATTGAAAAAATCTACCGAGAAAAGATACATGCCGCCGACGGGACTCGAACCCGCGTCCTTCAAATTTCCGGTCAACTGCTCTTAAAAAATTGAAATATCTTTAGCCGTGTTCGACTTTCACCTTAGACTTGGCCTTAAAATGAACGACTTTTTCGTTAACTACGATTCCATTTCTCTCCGATGACAACCAAAAATCGTCAATTTTAAGTTTTAGAGAGAATTCCTTATCCGAACTGAATCACTCAATCTGCGACTCATAATCTTGTGCGGTATTCAAAAAAAAACTATAAAATCTTGTAACAGATCAACTCTGATCACTTTTACCACCGAATCTAAGTAGGTCTCTTAATTTAGCCAAAATAACCGGTATTTCATAGGAATTACCAATTTGATTTATTAATAGCTGAGTCACGAATGAAGAAAAATATCCAAGTACCTGTTACCCGTGAACTATATTTTTATTTAAAAGATTCCCAGAATGACGATATTATGTTAAAATAAACCAATTCCACTTACGCGCGTTCTTGGGGAAGCCCACTATTCTGAACAAACCGTATAGGCAGAACAGAACTGAATAAAATTAGCATTTCAATGTATTCTCGGAGATAAATTTACATCTACATCATTCGAAGACGCTGTTCACATCTTTGTAAATGAGGTGGGAATATGTAAGTACAGAATATTATAAATTCATAGTTAAGCCTCGGCAAAGACGGCAAATGTCCACATTTAATTGGAAACAAAACCGATTTCAAGGATTCTCTAGGTCCTACATAATCATATTCGAAGGAGTGGAAAGTACTTGCATTTGGCATTGTGTCCTAATTTGTTCGCTTTTCGGAATAACCCGTAGAGGTCAAGAGAAATATTGTCTGTCTTACTACAATGGTTAGAAGTATTTTCTACGCGGTGTTAGAAAGAGAAAACACCACGTTTTATATTCAAATCAAAAAGGTAACCACAAACAAATCAAAATTTTACGAAACCAATGAATCCGACCGCAATTTAAAAAAAATTTAACTTTGGGAATTTTTTATTTATTATTTTTACATGATACGGAAGTATGATAAGTTTATATGATAGAAAAAACGAACTGTGGACCATTTTTAAAACTTTTTTACTTGAATAACAAAATTTTATATTTCAAAAATTATTTGTTTATTTCCAATTATAAAATTTGAAAGCATATTTCATCACCTTTCAAAAACTGTATTTAGTTTTTGGATGTGTTCAGAAGTATTGCATTTATTTGAAGTTCATTACAAAGCTGAAATATTTTGATCTTTCGATAAAATAGGTCCGAGAGCTCAGGGGTTAATTTCAAATGAAATAATATCTTCAAAGAAAACAGTAAAGTTGTCTGTATAACTCTTGCAATGCGACTCATTTAACACAATTTGACGTTCTTATTTTTGTTCAAAAATTTTCTGAATCATTTGAAAGTGTTGACATGATTTTTGTACTTGGAATCGGTGGGCGTTTTCTGTGAAAATCAGTGTGAGTCATCGGTTTTCAAGATTTGATTATATTGCAATTTGGTAGCAATCAAATCCGTCATGGGGAATAACATTCGCATGGAGGTGTTTTTGAAAACGAAGTGTTTTGTCATCGCTCTTCTACTTTTATTAATTATGTAAAGCGTCGTGATTTGTTATGCATATTATATTGTAGGATTATTTTGAATTTTATATTAAGTTTCTTTATTATATAACAAAAGGGGTAGACTTCTTCGAAATGTGGTGCTGGAGAATGATGTTAAGGATTACATTGACAGACAGGCGCACTTATCTATCCATTCTAAAAAAGCTAGACATTCACAATAGACCAAAAGCTGTCTGCCTAAAATGCATCCTAAGATACAGACACGTTGCCTGCCAAACTGAGAACTTGAACCTGAAGAAATCCATGGTCACTAGTAAAGTGAAAGGCAGGGGAAGCAGAGGAAGTTAGTTGCCATTGGAGTGTTCAAGTACCACAGGTTTCCGGAACGTCGGTGTCCTTGGCTCTCCTTGCAGCGCAGGACCGTGAGGAGTGAAGGAGCTGGTTCGTCAGGGTAAATGTATCGGGGTCAGGATCTTCAGCACGAGGCAACAACTTAAGAAGAATAATGCATTGTAGGCATCGGACCAGAAAGTCATTAATAAGGAAGCATATAAAATTAATCGACACGCAAAAAGCAGATGTCGTTATAAAGTATGTATTCGGTAGTAGGTCTCCAAGAGAATCCGAGATGCTTTACATGATGATTTTGACTCGGACTAATTCTCTAGTCTGGAACATTATAATATTAATCACTAAAATTTTATTACAATAAAAACTTTTTTTACGCTTTCAAAGTTTTAAAATGGGTATTCAGCAAATTTATTTAACTACAAAATTCAGTTAAATGATCTGAAAATGCAAATTTTCAGACAGAAGGATCTTCACAGACTTTGTATTTCTTTACAAAATTTCTAATGAAACTGGATGCGTTTCAAATTCCATTACCTAATACTAGGAAGTCGTGATTTATTTCAGTGCAGAAATTTTGGGACTACCATATTATGTTCTCCTCATTGTCCAGAGTAAAAATGGATGACATTAATGATAATTATTTATTTATTTAAGGAACATAAACAGTCATAGTAAGAAAATATACATAAGAGGATGGCAAAAAAACAGACCAATTATTAATGTTCAAAGATAGGTATTTAGAAACATAAAAGTAACTGAATGTAAACTAGAAAATTTAAGAAAAACAGAAAAAATAAAAACAGGACTAAGCAGCAATTTAAAAAATAATAATAATACAGATGTTAATTCAACAAGTGATAAACATGTTATACACAATAATAAAATAATTGAAACAATACTTAAATAGACTGCGAAATAGGTATTTGGGTTGGGATTATTCCCAGGTAAAAGTACCAAAGAGATTAATAAATAATAAAAAAATAGGTTAATAAATCATTCGAAAAGATTTATGAATAATACAAAAAATCATTATAAATAATTAAAAAAGGTTAATAAATAATACAAAAAGATTAATAAAAAAAAATGAACTTAATTTATTTTTTTTGTATTATTTATTAACCTTTTTTTAATTACTCGTATTAATAAAGACTTTTTTGTATTATTTACAAATATTTTGAATTAACCTTAAAAAAATTAATTAAAAAATATGAAATGTTGAATTACTAACCATTTTTAATTATTTTTATTAATCCCTTTTGGACTTTTACCCGGGAATAATTATCATTAATGATCTATATTATATTTTTATTTTATTAATCTATATTTTTAATCTAAGCAATGAGGAGAAAATAATAGTTAGTCAAAAATATTAATAAATAATACACAAAGGGTTAATAAACGATACGAATTTTTTTAATGAATAATAAAAAAGGTTAGTAAGTAATACAAAAAAGGTTAATAAATAATACGCAAAAGGGTTAGTGAATAGTAAAAAGAGTTTTTTTTTACATGAGATCCACACAGGCGACCCTGAGGAAAATAACTTCCCTCAGAGCCTATGTCATCTTTGGGGATGCTGTCTAGAAGGTTTTTTTAAGGAAAGGAAGGAGATGAGAGTTCTGGGAAGGAAAAGGTTTTAAGGGGCGGGTGGGAATCTGGGGTTCAGTGTGTCATCCGCCTCCAAGACCTAGACAAACCTCACCCTATGAACCCGGGCACCCCTGCTAAATCACCAAACGTAGCAAACCACTTGGGGTAACCTATGGCAGAGGTGTTGGTTATCCAATAAAGGTTCCTGGGGCGGCGGTACCCATTCCAGCCTCCCAAATTGGTTAATGAGCAATAAATAGGGTTAATAAATAATATAAAAGGTAAATAAATAAACACAAAGGTTAATAAATAATACAAAAAGTTTAATAAATAATTCAAAAAGAGTTAATAAATAATTAAAAAAAAAAAAAGAATAACACTCGGTTTAAAACATAAAAAAGCTTATAAATATCACAAAAAGGTTATAAAAAGGCTCAATAAATTATACAAATAATAATAAGATGATGTAATTCTCAAAAAGACTCATATTTACATACTTTAGATGGGCCAACCAATCTGTAAAATATTCCAATTCCTATCAAATTAAACATTTTCTTCATCGTACCAACAGAAAACAAATTTCATAATGATGGGATAAAAATATTTTCAAAGATGATCACAAAGTTTGTTGTACAGTTTGCATGCAAAATTTTATAATAATATTGTCCTATTTTGTAATATTATTGGTCTTTAGTATTCAAAGGTGAACTGAAAGGTTTATTTTTTAAGCCTTCAAAATTTCGGAAACTTTAGTTCATGGCGATTATTTGGATAAAGAAAAAAAGCCGAAAACAGGGATATTGAGCGAAATAATCTCACAGGCGCCGTACTACAGGCTATAAGCAATGAACAGATAATCCACAGAACTTCCTAGAAATGTGAAATATAACGATTTTAAAGAAAATTGATGTCGCCAATTTACACGAAACTTCTCGAATCTTAGGCACTAGATAGGCCATGAAATTATTTTTCCGTTCAAGAAAAAATTCTGAATTTCGAAAATGTTTTAATTTCAAAAGTTTCGAGCCCACAACGGTACTGCGCGTTTTCATCCCGTGACTAAATATTCCCGACAAAATATCCTCGACAAAATATCCTACGGACAAAACATTCTCCAACAAAATATCTACTAAAACCTAGCCTAATTTCGAACAATCATTTTTTGGCTTTACAGGATGTCTGTATTTGTCACATTTTTTTAGGTTAGGTTAGGTTAGGTTAGGTGAGGTGAGGTTAGGTTAGGTTAGGTTTTTTGTTGGAGGATATTTTGTCGGGGGTGTTTTGTCGTGGGATAAAAAGTCGCGGAACCGTCCACAACACCCTTCCAACGTTTGGTTTGTTCAGCCCCTCTAGACACAGGCCCTAGAGAAGCCATCGTTATATAACTGGTGCTGTCTCGAATTTATGCATGAAAGTTTTGGCAGACGTTTAGCCGTTCACGATTTTTGTCGCCAAGTTATTTTAACTTAAAACAGACTAGGTAAGCCCTTAGTCGCCAGAACGTTCCGTTGTAAGATTATATAGATTCAAACTATTGCGATGGAACGAATTTTAGTAATGTGGACAGAATGTCAGAAGGACACCATTACCAAATTAAAAGTTTTACCAAGTGGGTGCCCACTTTGAAGCGACCCTGGAGCTAAAGCACAGTGAAATCGATAACTTTACAATATCGGATCGATAATTTTATATCGATGTCCTGAGCACGGTTTCACTGTTGACAGCCGAACCGATGTTGACAGGGAATAAATAAGAAATCAATATACACTGACAACATTGAAGGCATTTTCTATGAATTGACACTCCGATATGTCAAACACCGATCAATCACATAAAAATATTAATAAACTGGAAGTGTTGAATTGAAATACTAATCTAAATATGCATTGTCGTTCCGCATTTAAATTTTAACACTAAACGGAGTTAATTGGTTAATGTGGTCTTTAGTAATATTTCAACCATTAATTTCTCAATGATCGAATATTTAGTAAAAACACATCATTCCACTACTAAATCTATCTACTACTATCGTTCCTCCGTTGAACTCCAAGATTGTGTCAGCTAAAATAGAAGTAGTTCCACCGCCCTCATCCGTGATCTTGGGAAATTATTCCCTCCAGGTGATAGTTGCCCTCGGTCGTCAATCCAAAGAATTCTATCAGTATGAGAGATGTGCTATCCGCAGTTTTTACTAGCTGGGACTATGTTTCCTGGCGTGGCCGATATTGTTAACCAATACTACTGCACAGCTTCGAAAAATTAACTAAATGAACGAATTATTTCCGTATTTAAACTACTCCCGTTAGACGGTAGTCCGCCGTCGGTCGGGCGGCCTCCATAGCATATATCTTGTATTTTAATATCTTTGAATTCTATAGATCAGCATATTAATGGATATTGGTTTCTCGGTTCAGTACTTCGCCTCATGAGCGTGCGCTGATATCTTTTATTGACCTTCTCAGATTTGAAAAACAGATTTCAGTCAAAAGTTTATATATTGTCTAAATGGTCTCGGTTTTAGCTATTCCCGGATGAAACAACCATTTTAAGCATCGTTCCCTCTTGGCATGACAGTAAGTTGCTAATAGCGGCCATTAGTGTAATCTGTAACAATGGTTAGAAGTAACTAACCCACTTGGGACTGATACGGTGGGGGGTGCCAAGTCGAGCCTGACGACCAGTAGACACTACAGGCTGAGAATGGGAGGTGTTTGTGGGCCGGAGGGGTGAAGATTGTGGGGTGTCGGCCACAAAGCCTTTGGGGAGGCTTGCGGAGGCCCGATTGCTTATCAAGTGTCGCCAATTGCTTTCATTTTGGGGTAGGTTTGGTGCTAAACAATGTAACCAACCTCCCACACAGTTTGCCTGATTGGATATTTATAGAAACATGTTTTGTTTTGTCTTCTGTCATGGACGGGTACCTAAGAAGTATTTGTTCCATATGTGCCCGGTATATCAATTGATTATTAAGCTCGGCTAGGTTGTAGTATCGAGCTTAGTGTGGCTGCTAAACATAATCCGCATTTAGGTATATCTAAATTTTAAAAAATTCGATGACGACATTTTATTTCATGAACCAGAAATATTTTTAGGTCGGTTGATTTTTGATAAAGTTCCCCAATTCTATCAGCATGGTGCTATATGAAAGGATACTAAT
The DNA here is from genome assembly GCA_917563855.2 of Limnephilus lunatus. NCBI lineage: Eukaryota > Metazoa > Arthropoda > Insecta > Trichoptera > Limnephilidae > Limnephilus > Limnephilus lunatus. The sequence goes on along the minus strand of OU830597.1, from coordinate 13,595,415 downwards.
TTTAATAAGTATTTGTTTTGCTGAAGTCGTGCACTATTCATGAAATTCACCGCTGAAAACCAACTGTCCTGACGCTAAAACTTTTAAACTCTATTATTACACTATTTTACATTGATTTTATCAATTAATAACATCGACATTATTCAACTCTCGATGGATATAACAGTATATACTTATGAAATTACACTTATCAGACCAGTACTCAAATACGCAGCTGAGACTTGGGTACTAACTGAGAGGAATGAGCGAGCACTGGACATTTTTGAAAGAAAAGTTTTGAGGCGTATCTTCGGACCAGTTTTAGAAAATGGAATTGAGCTATATACTCTGTTTAAGGAGCTAAACGTCACAAAATTTATAAAAGTGGGAAGACTTCGGTGGCTGGGTCATGTTGAGAGAATGACCGAGCATCAAGCACCAAAGTCCCAAAGAACTCAAGACCGATAGGGCGAAGGAGCCGGAGAAGACCAAGATTAAGACAGAGCAACAACGTCCTCAAAGATTTATCCACCTTGGAGATTGTAAACTGGATGGAGCTGGCACAAAACCGTGATGAGTGGAGGAAGACTCTTGAAGAGGCCAAGACCCACCAGGGGTTGTAGAGCTAAGAATGATGATAATGATGACTTATGAAATTAGGCAATTTACACGAATTTCGGTAATATATAAATAATCAATTATTTACATATTAGTTACTTCAGATTTGACATGTGAGTGCTAAGGCCTTGGCGTCTGAAAAGGGAACTATTATTTTAGCCGACTTAAGTTTGAGCGAGGAAAGTCGAACGTAGCTAGTGGTAGCTAGGTTACGGACTGACTGATACACAAGGCCTACAATGAAGCCAGCCAAACAATTGAAGAAAAATGTTATTCGAACTTTTTAAAGTATTTTTTTAAAAACCAGAACTCCTTTTTTTTATATACGGACTGCCGCTTGTAGTACGAGTGTTATAAATAAAAGGCCTTGTATTGTAAAGAACTTGGCAAAAATATCCAGATGATGTGGAATAATAATTGGACTTTTATATACTTGTACTGATAAAGGCTATTCAACTTGGGAGTAAGGTAAAAACACTCATCGCGTATCCTTGCCAGGGCTATTTTAGTATTTTTACGACCTATAATTATAATGGAGAGATATGAATATATTAATTCAAAACCGCTCCACCGATACAATATTGATTTGAAAGTCAATTAGCATAAACATGTTCGCGTAATAATTTTTCCATCAGCCGATATCGTGACCATGACCTCGTGATACAAACACGAGCCCTGCGAACGTATTTAATTTGCGTTTTATCGAAGTCATAAAAAAGTAATATTTTTTTTTATTGACGTCGACGCATGTAGACTTCCATAAACTATATGGATTTATTTTTTTAAAAAAGCGTGTTGCAGTTGTGGTGTATGAGAATATTACATATTATTTTGGTTTATGTTTAAGGGGTCTCCACACGGTGCTGCCGCAGTACCAACTGCCGAAGAACTGACTAAAAATCGTATAGTCTGTAGTCAAAAGCGCCAGCCGTATTCTTATTGTAATAACAATACGGCTGGCGCTTTTGACTACAGTTCTGCGGCAGTTGGTACTGCGGCAGTACCGTGTGGAGACCCCTTTATGCAACAGGATTGTTTCAAAAAAACGAGTCGCGGTACGATCAAAGTAGTTATGCGGTGTGGTAGACCTCTATCCCACCTCCATATGACGGTTCTTGTTTTTACCTAAAGGGCGTGCTATCGAAGATATAAGGGCTGGAAGTTTCGCCCTCTTGAACAGTCTTCCGGAAAGTTCTACAAGGTTCGATAGAGCTCTAGAAAGTTCTGCAAGGAGTGGCGGAGTATATCGTGGAATGTTAGGGAATGTCGGGAACATCATTGTGGAACATTCTAGAACACCCTCGAATGTTGTCCTGAGTGAAGTCGGGTAATCCAGCTGGTAAAATATAAAATATGCAGTCTATCGTGTCTAAGTTGAACGAAGTATGTATGAAGAATGATGAATGTATGTAATGATAAGTCTAAAGTCGTGGTGTTTGAAAGAGAGAGTACGAAAACAGTGTGCGATATAGTTGTAAATGATGAACACTTGGTGCAGGTAGTTGAGTTTATGTATTTGGGAAATATGTTTACGAGGGATGGGAAGCAGATAGAGATATTGAAAGAAGAGTAAATGCAGGTTACTTCATTAATGGAAGACTGAATGCCGTTGGCGCTAATAAAAAAAACTGACCAAAGAAGCGAAGCTAGCGGTCCACAATGGAGTGATTGAAAATCGAAAATTAACTATAGCATATTTTTTTTATCTTTCTAACACCGTCAGCGCCCTTGAGGTAATTTTTCACGAAAACGGGGCTATATATATCAGCTAAGTATAATTTATATCATACTAACTGACCCGGGAAATTTCATACCGCCTCAGAATCAATCACTATTGTATTAACTTTTTAGCTGAATTAAATTCAGTTTTTTTATTAAGTTCAAATAACACAAAGAAGCAATTACCGATGCGCAACTGTCCATGTTTTGTTTTTGTCAGTATCAGAGATGGCGTTGTGTACGGATTTATAATGTTTGTGATTTTTTTTACTTTTTTACGGGAATTGCGTTTTATTTTCTTTATATGTGTGGGGGAGATTTATTATAACTATTGTATTTTTCCTTTGGAGGGGTGCAGTCATACGCTCACCGTTTGTCCCATTTTCGACTTTTGACATTTAGTTTGTAAGAAAGAGTGGCAGCATTATATGTTTAAGAACAAAAGCTAAACAATCAGCGCATTGACATTGGACGTTTTTGAATTTTGGAATTCACTCACTACTCAATGATATACTTATCACAATATTTCTGCAGCTTTTTCAAAAATGAGAATTCGTTCCATACAAAATGTATGAGGAAAAGAATTTTTTCATAATTTTTTTTTTTAAATTTTCCCATGTTTTAATAGCTACTCTGCTATTCGAGGTGGAGACAAATCCAACAAATCAAAGAACATAAACATCGGTCCAGCCGTTCTCGAGTTATAATTGGTGTAACTAACCCGACTTTGTTTTACATATAAAGAGAACCCTGGTAGTAAGGGAGACACAACGATTTCTATGAGACCTATATGAGTTGTTCCGAAATTAGACTATTACACTACATAAATTGAAAAATAAATTACATAAAATTGCATTTCTGGAAAATGCTTGATTAAACATTGGCATTTCTGCATATTTAATCGATTTCAATATTTTTCATGAATGTGCAATACCATTGTGGAAGGATTAAAAGATCGTGAGGCAAGTCTCATTAGAACGAACATTAAACATTTAAATAATCTTAGCATAATATATTTGTACAAATGGAGGAAAATTTTATGGAAACGTCCGACGTCCTGCATGGAAACTATATATTACGTTTGTTTGCTGAGGGTTCGACTGATTTATGCAGATTATGGAGTATATGCACGTAATTTATTTGAATAAATAATACACTATATTCATATTATGTGTTCATATTTGATTGTCGCACTGTGTCCACTAAACGCACACGTTCGCTTCATGTGTTTGCTTCGTAAAACAAATAATTTAATTTACGTGTTATATGTATAACACGGGTTCTCAGTCATTAAAATATATGCATTTAAAACATTTGCTCCCAACCTGTTATGACTCCGGGTTTGTATCACAAACTTTTAAATAAAACTACGGGGTAAACAAAATCTTTGGACTTTATTTTAAAATAAATAACAGTGAGCTCTGGTGGTTTATTTAGCAGGTTGTATTAATTAATCAGCATCCCGACCTTGAGGTTGCAAAAGTATTTATTATACTCGCACTCCCTGCATTATCGACAGCTACGTGCTATCTGTGGATAACCTATTAAATTTCTAGCTAATGCCATCTATGACTAACCTGTCAAACTACTCTCTAGAAGAGTCCAATAATATATAATTAATTTCACAACCTCCCTTATCCACAGCCTCCCGATCCAGCCTGCCGCGCAGTGGGTGAGCAGCCGCAACCGCCACCAAGACCCGGACAGGGCTCATCAAATGAACCCAGGCACCAAACGCAGCGAACCTCTTGGGGTGACCTGTGATAGAGGTGTTGGTTATCCCAAAATTGAGGCTCCCAAATTGAGGCTGTACGGCAGATGGTGCCACGGGAATTCGGTTAAAGTTTTAATATGTCACTCTTTACACATTATTCATTTATTTATTTACACAACTGATACATGAGATTATAAGTATACAGAGGTAGTCAGGAGGGTACTGTATTATATTAAGAACAAAATAAGAATGTATGAGTACACTAAAATAATATCGTTTAAGCCGTCCTGTGCCGTTGGTCACAGTTATGCTTGGTGCAACTCTAAGTGACCAGCTCAGGCAACGGGGGCTCCATCGAAGCCAGAGTTAAGTAAGCCTCTCAGAAACTGGGCGTACCACAGATGTTTTAATAGTACTGAACTGTATAAATCGCAAGTGCGCTCATGGTTGAATTTTTTAGCCACCTCTGGTCTGAAGCCCCGATGTTCACATTAGTCATATGAGAACGGGTTGTTTCTGACTCGTTCTTGTGTTCAACATCTCGGCTGTGAAACGATTTGCCGACCTCTGTGTTTCCTCCCTCCAAAAGGAGGAAGGAGTAACGTGTGTCTTCACACAGCATCTTCAAAGGATGACATAGGCCCCGAGGGAAATTATTTTCCTCGTGGCCTCCTGTGTGGAGATAAGGTAAAAAAAAGAAGTGGTTATCAGAAGAATAGTGAGAAAATATTGAAAAGAATAACAAAAGATATATGTACTCGTGTAATAGTAAAATAATATACTAGGTTTATTGGTTTATATAAGACCTTACATAAAACAAAGTATTATGTGTGTAAGATAAAAGTTAGTATATATGTCATCATCATCATCACTCTTGGCTCTACAACCCCTGGTGGGTCTTGGCCTCCTCAAGAGTATTCCTCCAATCATCTCGGTTTTGTGCCAGCTCTCTCCAGTTTAGAATCTCTAAGGTAGATATATCTTTGAGGACGTTGTCGCTCTTAATCTTGATCTTCCCAGACTCATTCGCCCTGCCGCGGCCTATCGATCTTGAAATTAGGGAGGTGTTAACAAAGAAGCTTCTAACAAGAGGAAGAACTGCAACCCACCATGGTATTGAGCTAATACCAGGTGGAGCGGTTTCCCTCCCAGGTCTTCTTAGAGAGATGCGAGAAAGAACGCTGAGAGAATGGCAAGAACGATGGGACAGGTCGAATACGGGAAGATGGACTTACTCCTTCTTCCCGTCAGTTAAACTCAGAATGGAAGGGGCACACATTGTAAGGGACCACCATGTGACCCAATTACTGTCCGGACATGGGGAGTTTAGGGGAAGATTGCACAGTCTCTCTCTATCCCCCCATCCAAACTGCGCGTGTGGCAATACGGACCAAACAGCCGAGCACATTCTGTGGCATTGTGAGATTATGACGGATGCCCGAGAGGAAATGCTCGATGGCTTGCAAGTTACTACGAGACCAGCTTGGAACGCGGATCTCGTTTCGAATAAGGTGAACTTTGAGTGCTTGAGGAAATTTACGAAAGTCTGGGTTGAGAGATGGCCTGATCTTAGAGTCGCTGACTAGCTGTAAAATCATGTAGGTGCCATGTGTATCTGCTCCTGAATCCACGGACATCCTTATTACTTTATTACATCTACTGCTAGAATTTTATGTTTTATATTATCTCTATCGTATATACCTTTATCTTATTCTATTGTATACATTTTGTTTCTATTACTTTTATTTTTGTGTGATTTATCTTTTTTTTTAAACTTATTTTATTTCTTTTCGCATTGTTTATTTTAGATTTCGCTAAGCTATGCTAGACGATGTTTTATCGAGATATATATTAATTATTTTTCATCATTTTTGTGTTATATTCTTTGTTTTCCAGTTTCCTATTCCAAGGAACACTGTTGTGATCCAAGATTATGATTACATACTCGACTTTGTTTTTTTTTTTCCTTGCGTTTGTTTTGGTTTTTATGTTCTTTTTTCTTTTTAGTCTCACAACCTCTACTTTGCTTCGCTCAGAAGGCTGAACTGAACTGCATTTATCTTTTTTGTTATGTTTCTTTTTCCCCTTTTGGGGGGTGCGCTAGACCTCGTCCCTGCGTCAACAGGAGTCAGTCGACGACGGCACGGTGCCCTCTAAAATCATTTGCGCCACCCCCAGCAACATGTGCAGGCTTGAGGTTTGGGGGAGGGCGACCTCGGCTCTCCTTCGCCTTGCCCCCGGCTACTCGACGCTGAATTCCTTAGGGTCGTCGGGTATTTCCACCCCAATCTCCCATTTACTTTTCTTTGAGGCATCACCGAGGAACCGGCTAAGGGGCGCGGAGGCTGAGTGTGGTTCACGGCTAGACCGAACGTCATGTGCATTCTTGCTGGGACTGCCAATTGATTGGAGAGGACTCCCAACCGTTTACCATGCTCATATTACTTCTATACTGTGTCTTTTTCCTAAACAGGTGCTTGTAGGATACGCTGGATACAATCACCCAGCGCTTGCCACCTCGAGGACTCTCACCAACCTGTCCCATTGTCTTGTCTATATTTTGTAATACTAACACATATTGTATCTTGTATTTCCCGCTAAGCACTTGCATACTGCTTGCTAACAACGTATGCAGGGACATTGGAGGTCTAAATTCTTTCTAAACTAAATGTAGCTTCGTTCTTTCAAAAAAATTAGAGTCCTTGCGAGAGCCTTGAAGGAGTAACCATCTGTTACTTATACCAGGGCGGGTAAGTGGTGGATAATAACCTCCAATGCCGCGGCCGGTCTTGAGTTCAGCAGGGACTTTGGTGCTTGATGCTCAGCCATTCTCTCTAAATGACGCAGCCTGCCCAGCCACCGAAGTTTTCCCAGTTTTATAAATTTTGTGACGTTTAGATTCTTAAACAGAGTATATAGCACATTGCTGTAACGTTGTAAGTATTTATGCATAGGATATTATTATTTAATGTGTGTTACAACAAAAATAATGTTATAATATGCTGTAATAACAGTGAACATTTTATTTAAAAAGAATAAAAATATGTTAAAAGGTGACTTGTTTAGCAAGTAGAATCGAGCAAAATTGTCAACTTATGTAGATTTTCACGGTCGGTAAAGACGTTCTACGTCATCCCATTTGCCATTGTAAGATGAGAGCCTAGACCGGCAGCGTTATGACGCAAGAGGAACCAAATAACACAGAGCAGATGCTGGCAGACAAGTAGGTAGATCTATTGGAGACTTGTTACTCGTGACTTGTGACTTGACCTGTAACTTGTGACTCGTCTCGTCTTCAGAGGCTGACCTTATTGAAGTAGCCGTGATAGTAACCCTCACGCCAAGTGACGTCACGAGACGCGCGACGCCAAAATGTAACGTGGTCGCTCAGATTACTGATTGGGCAGGGTGACCAAATTTTACACCAGTAAAAATACTTATTTTGTAATAAACTAGGTATCTAACCACTATAATAATAACCATGCAATATCAAAATTCGCTTTAAAATTACAGGTAAACTTTCGGGACATTAAGAACTGGTAGTAAGCGCTCAAAAAGAAGAAGGAGAGACATGTAAATACGAATATTAGAGGGAGTGCGCTAATATTAAAAACGATAATATTTAATCGAAAATTGTGAAAACACTACTCCTTTAAAACAGAGGAAGAATTTCATGGGATAAGTCTTAAATAGCATTAAAAAAAACACTATTTTTTTCGTAGGTATACATACATGCATAATAATTTGTGGAGCATATTTTACGATTTTTTTCTGTCATGTGAATTTCATATAGTTATCGTTTTGGTTAGGCAAATGTATAATATATTATCTTAAAAAATAACATATATTTTTTTAAAGCTTAAAATCTTAACTTGAAACTTAAAAAGTGTCAAGAGAAATATGTAATAAACGGTAGAAATTTAGAATGCCGCTGCTTGAATATTTTTTAATAAACAAACCCTTTGATTCATCTAATTCACTGCAAAATATAGCTATTTGCATTCGGGGCGATAGAAAATACTAAATTTAAAATTTCAATAACGTAAAATGAAAATTTGCTTTCGCCATGTGGGATGACAGCTGATAGCCAATTATAAAAAAATATGTCCGTAATCTATAACATTTTGTATGCAGTGTTTTTCATCGCTCCGTAGTTGTATTTTATAGTAACATAGGCGAATCAAAAGGCTTTTTATAAAAAATATTCATATTAAGCGTGTCTAGTCATCCCGAAAGTTTTGTAACAATTAAAAAACAGTAAAAATACGTTTATTTACGAATATTGTGATGAATTTTAATATCAGTGATTAATTTTAAGATCACTTGGGTATATAAGGTTGCTATATTTACGTTATCGAAAGGTTTACAACGAATATTTAACTGAACCAAACGTCCGTCTTATTGGGAGCTCTAAGATATAATGGAAGCTGGGGAACCAAACACTGTGGGAGCCCAGCTGTCTATCATATATCATGGGCTCTTTCCGTAACCGTTCGTGAATTAGACGACGATAGTCGACACTTTTCTAAGGTGCTACTTAACTGACACCCAAAAGTACATATAACTATCTATAGTAATGACATCCATTGAAGGGTGTGTATAATCCCACAAATATCTATTTACACATATCTTCGAGTCATTCTATTCATATTAAAATTGCATAATTTATATAATAGTTATCACCACCAATGAATAATGCACTAAACTAAAAATATCGGCAGAATGACCTCAATTTCTTGAAAGCATCAATAATCTCGACATGGGTATAAATTACAACGTCAGTTACTTGTGCATGACGCGCTGGAATTCTAAAAACTATCAACGCAAGTGATTCTGCTTTGTTTATTATGCTATTCAATATTTTATGCAACAATGCAAGGCCAGGAAAACCCCTCTACTCAACAACAAAACATTTTGTAAAATATTCAAGTTTCCGTAATTGGTAGGAAAACCCACATTATGTATATGAATTTTTCAGAATAAATCAACCTTTTAACTATCAATATAAAATTTACAATGTTTCCTTCACTGCAGTCAATGAAATTAATGATCTTGGCATTATTTAATTTTCTTTCACACATTAATAAATTTACTAATAAGTGAATAAAAATGCTTGGCTACATTCTCGATAATGGCAGAGACTTTCAAAATATTTCAACAGTCAAAATCTTATATTCTTCTCTAGTTCAAAGTCAAATTGAGTCTAATTCTTCTGTTAGATCCCCTCACTCTAAAATCCACTCTTATTCAGTTGGGAAAAATCAACATAAATTCCTAGCTATAATAACTATAAACTCGGTCTACTGATAGAAACCATAAATTAAAATCACTTGATGAAAAAAATAAAATTATTGAAATTCTCAGAAGATTTACCGCCGATTTATTAAGCCTAATTACCTTCCATATACCAAAAAAGAACTACTCAATCTGATTTTTTTAAGAAGAAGCCACAAGCGGTATGCCTCTTCTTAGTGTGCCGTATATTACCACGGATGTAGGAAACAGACATAAAAATCGCTTGGCAAACGTGAAGATCATGATTTGAGGGGCAAAAGTGTTTGTTTTTTTTTTTTAAATTATTTGGTGAATATCGTATTTAAAAAAAAGTTGTTTTTTATATGCATTCATAAATTTCTAATGAAATTTTTTTTTCTTCAATCTTTGCAAAATAACTTTGTGGCATTATTTATTATTAAATTAATAAGAGATAACTTTGTATATATACCTATTAACATATCCTGAAGAAGATAACATTGTTATTGAAACATGTCGATATTGTTTATTAAAAAAGTGGTTTATACAAAGTTATCTCTTATTAATTAAAAAAAATGGTGTTAACGATATTATTTTTTTAACATTTTTATTTTAATTCTACTTAACGAAACGGAAGAAAAAGCTTCAATTTATTCAAAGCGCTTCTTTTTTGTATTTATAATGTAAACTGATTCATAGTAAAGATTAATCGTAAATAGTTATTTACCAATAATCTTCACCTTAATAAAAGATATCCTGTTAAAATCATAGAAAGTTTTCTGGATTCTACAACATTTTTATCAAAAAGTCGAAATTTAAAATATTTTTTTCGTAATAATTACATCATTTAAGATATTTTATTACATTGCATACAGTAAAATGTCTTTACATAAGTCCTTAACCCGTATAATATACACCCACAGACAAGAATTATTTTTGAATGTAGCATTAAAATAACCTACCATTGCAGTTTAAAAAAAATCTTCTGTCTGATTGGGACTGTTGTGTAATTTTATGTAGCGTGATACAGAACTTATAAAATTAACTTTCCATTTATAAAACATACCATATTACGCAACATCATCACGGTTTACATAATATTTATTCATTTACATAATATTAAATTAGAGGACATTCGTATGCATCTTGAAGCCATCAAGGGTAATTTAGAAGACGTCAACAACGAGTTTGCTATAAGCAACAACTTACTAACTAATATATTTTATGTTCGAATGTAATGACGTTTTGCAAACATCACTGGTTCCATGCCAACTCATAATCAATCTCACCTCCTTGAAAAGTCATTTAAAGATAAGAAAAAAATAATTTTCAAATATCCCAAAATGTTAATCTAAAGTAACCCATTTAATCCAATTTTTATATTTTTTTTTCATCACTTTTAATGACTTTACAAAGGAGATGCTAACTTCATTTCATTCTGAGTTGTCCGGTCATCCATCTCAATAGATGTGAATCGCCAGTGTTGAGATGGTTATTAGAAAAATCCGTGTTTGTTGTTGATGATGTTGTTTGTTGCTGTTGTTGTTTATTGTTGTTGTTGTTAGTGGTTTTTGGTTTTAAAATGATTATTAAACGGTGACCGTACAATTCAGAATGCATTCAACTCAACACCTCCTTTTAAAAGTCATTAAAAGTGATAAAAATAATAAGGTTACCTTAGGTTAGGCAATGGGCTATTTTTCATGTTTTTTCCCTAGCTTTTTATGACTTGTTTTCATGTTTTTCATGTTTTTTCCCTAGCTTTTTATGCTGAGTGTTGAGTAGAGTTGATTATGAGTTGTAATGGAACCGTATTTCTTCTTTTGAAAGGTAGTGATCTCGAGGCAATTTTATTTTTATTTTTTAATTTTTTATTATTATTATTTTTTAAGTACTCTCGTCTTCATAAATCATATATTTATTTTTAAATTTGAACAGTCGATCAAATATTTGATTTCAATTTTCACGTTCTGTGTAAGCTTTATTCTTGTTTTGTGATTATTTCAGTTTTATGAAGCAACTGGCATGTAATGATATAATAACGGAACTTGAATAGAACTTACACAGAACGTGAAAATTAACTTCAAATATTTGGTGAATTATTCAAATTTTTTGAAACAACCCATCCTGTGATTTTTCACGTGTGTTCGCTGTGAAATAAAAACAGTAACATTTAAGATCGAACGTCTTGTCACCCCTACAACTAATGAAATGAGAGATTCTGGTTTCGGATTTAACACAATATTTCCCAACAAGCAGCCGACATTTTTTAAACTGTGCTTATATAATAATCTAATGACAATGACATAATAATGAACTAACGCGATCTTTGACTAAAACAATTTACGTCTTACGTAAATGAATTGGCGTGAATAGTTGTAATGGCGTCATAAGGAATGTGATATGTGCTAATTAATTTAAACACTACTAGATGTAATGCTAAACTAAATTGGCACAGATAATAATGTACCATTTGGAGATTGGCTAAATTTGTACAGGTGATCTGAGAATATATTCATAAAAATACACGTATGAAAGATCACGGGGTATTTATTTATTTATTTATTGAAAAAAATAAGAAATACATGAAAACATAAGCTGCACATCTCACTAGGGCATTCCTGTATCGAGAAATGCATATATTATAGTTATAGGATTTGTGAAGTTAAAAGAAATCATAATATATTTATGAATCTTCGTTGCTTATCAAAGAAATATTAAAGGTGATTAGAAATTTATCATTCGAACGAACACTGTCAGTTTGAAAAGTTTGTAAATTTGATCGCTCAGAAATATTTTAGTTATACCTACGATAATCTTACTAATATATAATAATAATAATAATTATGAAAAAAATATGTTATATTTTTTTATGAAAAAAATGTTTTATCTGAACAACAAAAAGGTTGTCGCAGAAAACATATGGGATGTAAAGAACAATTAGTTATTGATTCTGTAATTCTAAAACAGATTCAAACCCAAAAACGTAATTTACATATTTGTTATATAGATTACCAAAAGGCTTATGATAGTGTCCCGCACTCGTGGCTGATAAAAGTTTTAAATATATACAAAATTAACTCAATTATTATTAGCTTTTTGGAAAAAAATATGGCATTTTGGAATACCGATTTGCTTTTGAATTTGAAAGATAAGAAAATTATAGTACCGGGCATTTCAATAAAAAGAGGGATTTTTCAAGGAGACTCATTGAGTCCTCTTTGGTTTTGCTTAGCATTAAATCCTCTATCTAAAATGTTAATTAAAAGCAAGTTTGGAATAAAAATTAAAGGTAATACTAGAGAGAGAAATATAATTTCTTATTTATTATTTATGGATGATTTAAAATTATATTCGAATTCTGAACCAAATTTAGAGAAAATGATTAAAGTAGTTAAACATTTTTCAGATGATATTAAAATGACTTTCGGTTTAGATAAATGTAGAACGATCCATATAGAGAAAGGTAAAATTGTAGATGGAGACGAGGGTATATTTAGAAATTTCAAAATTGAAAGTATGAAAGGGGGTGAGGTTTATAAATATTTAGGATATCCGCAATCAAATACATTAGATCATACTAGTATTAAAAATGATATTAGGATTAAATTTAAAACTAGGATCAGAAAATTTTTGAAATGCAATCTATCTGCTAAAAATTTAGTAAAGGCGATAAATACTTGGGCAATACCTCTATTAACTTACTCATTTGGCATAATTAAATGGTCTAATACAGATTTAGATAGCTTAGAACGATTAATTAGAACTACATTAACAAAATTTCATTGCCATCATCCAAATTCAGCTGTAGAACGAATTAATTTACCCAGAAAATTAGGAGGTAGAGGTATAGTCAAAATAACATCTTTAAAACATAATCAGGTTGAAATGCTAAGAATTTTTTTCCATAGGAAAGCTGATAGTTCAGAAATGCACAAAATAATTTGCAAGGCAGATAGAAATATTTCACCATTAAATTTATACGACGAGAATGCCAGCATTCTTATAAATACCAACCAGGAATTATTAGATTCCTGGTCAAATAAAATTCTTCACGCAAAACACTTCAATTATCTCAACCAAACATATGTTGACAAATTTTCGTCAAACAAATGGTTGAGTATTGGAGAGTTAAGCGCAGAAATAGAAGGCTTTATGCTTGCCATACAAGATAGAGTCATTAATACTAAAAATTATAGGAAGCATATCATCAAAGATGCAAATCAAATTGATGATTTATGTAGAAAATGTTTGGCTTATCCGGAAACTATAGAACATTTTATATCGGGATGTTCTGTATTAGCGCCGTCCGAGTATACATTTAGGCACAATCAAGTTTTAAAAATAATTCACCAAAGTTTGGTAATTAAACATAACTTGATTGACTGCCGTAATGTACCATATTATGAATATGAACCAAATTCATTTTTAGAAAATGAATTTTATAAAATTTATTATGATAAAGCTATTCTGACAGACAGAACAATTAGTCATAATAGACCCGATATAGTTTTACATGACAAAATTAAAAAAATAACTAATATCATTGATGTCGCTATTCCAAATTCTTGTAATATTCAGAAAACTGTTTCTGAAAAAATAAGAAAATATACAGATTTAGGAAATGAAATTAAAAGAATTTGGCATTCTCAGACTATAAAAATATTACCATTTGTTATTTCGGCTACTGGCATTATACCTAGCTCTCTCATTCAAAATTTAGGCGTATTAGATTTGTCAAAAAATTTGTACATAAAAATGCAAAAGTCGGTCATTTTAAATACATGTAGGATTACGAAAGATTTTTAAAATATTTATATTGAGGGATCAGTAGGATTTATCGGACCAGTTAGGATTTCATCAGAGCCGAACCCTCTGATATGAAAATATCTGGAGTCGGTGAAATATTTTCCCATTATGTTTCTGGTGGATTGACGTATTGTTCTTGTATTGTTGTATTCTTATATAGTGCACTTACATTGCGTTAATTTACTAGATATTCATTTGTGGAAAAGTGTGTGGAAGGGTTTAGTCTTTCATTTGGGAAAGATTCAACCCGGACATAAAATCTGGAGCACCGTAAATAATAATATTTATAAATGCGAAAGTTTGTATGGATGGTTGGTTGGTTGGTTGGTTGGATGTTTGTTACTCTTTCACGCAATAAATATCGAATGGAATTTAAAAATTCTTTCACTAATCGAAAGCTACATTATTTGCGAGTAACAGGGGCTATATATATTGGTAAGCTCTGGCGTTATGAATGAGCTGTGGCGTTGTGAAATTATGTATCATACGTTTTCTGTCCCTAACAAAATCGAGTTATTGCATACGTCAAACAAATTGTTACCTTGGAAACAATGTTTTTTTTTTTTAATTTTAGGCTTAAAAAGAGTGCTTTGTTGTGATTAAAATGAGTACTTTTTTGGCGTCGTAGCTAATATCTACATAGGTATCTATAAAAATGTTTATTCTCCTAACAAAAAGCATAAGCTATAAAGCATAGCGTTTGAAGTGGACTGTCATTTTCTTATTTTTTTTAGGTTACTCTGGATTCAAATATAAATAAAATACTAATAAAGGGAGTAGGTACTTAAAATAAATTTCTATTTCTATAATTCAAATATTTTCCAAAATAGAATTTTTATTTGCGAAATGTCATTCTCAAATTTTGAAATTTTCTAAAGCAATAATTATTTTCTATTAGACAAAATAGCAAGAATAATAACAATTAGGCCAATAATTATGCCAGTAATTTCCCACTAATACTATGCGAGCGAAGCCGTGGGTAAAAGCTAGTATTATATATTTAAAACGTGTCTTTTCCCATTCGTCCCGTTCCCCTTTCGTCTCCCTTTCCCCTCCCATGTCCCCTTCCTCTCACACGTTCCCCCTCCACCTTCCCCGCCTTCCCACTCCACTCTCCCGAAAACCACCCTGCCGCAATCCCCTCCCCTCTCCCGCGTTCAATATATTCAGTCCCGGTACATTCAGATTTGCAAATGGCTCGCGTGCCACCTATTGCAATAAATTTTTTTTTTTTCACATTTACACACATTAATTTTTGTATATTATAAGAACAATCAATCAAATTTGGTACCTAACATAGGTACCTATTTAAAATAATATAATTTTCAATTAGGTTCAAAGTATTCGATTTTGATTAGTACCATAAGTGCGTTCTTCGATTAATTAATTTAAAAAGTATATTCGATTATTGAATTTTGATCGAACAATCGATGTTTGAAAAATGTCATTTTCAAATTGTGACATTTTTGTAAGAGTTTTTGTAATGATGAAACAAACTTTTTAAATGTATTGTCATGTGTTTGTAATAATCCAGAAACCTTCGCGAGGGTGGAAAAATGGTATGTATTATGCTTTAATTAAATTCTGTAAGTTGAGTACATATTTGCCTTTAAAATAATCCAGTATTATTTGTTTAATAAGAGAGATCAATGACCATAATCTAAATATTTGTTTCTGATAAAAATCGATAACGATATTTTGAATATTGTACTGTACTAAAAATACGAAATAAGAATAACGCATTATCCGGGTCAAACTTATGAGAAACAACAAATAAAGATGATACATCCAGCTGAAAGTTCAGGGAAAGTTGTATATAAGATGCATATAAATTTACGAGGCGGTTATGGGTACACCCACCCCGGAAACCATTTATTCGCTAAGCTTGGGGATTTAGCAGGGGTGCCGGGTTCGTGAGGTCGGATTGGTTTAGGTCTTTAGAGCCGGATCGGGAGAGACTGGTTGAGGGAGACCTATTTTACTCCATAGCCGGACTCTCTCGACCCATCGCCTTGTACCTCACATAAAACTTCCTCGCCTTCCTTTCCCCAAAAATACCCTCCACACAGCATACCCAAGGATGATATAGGTCTCGAGGGAAATTGTTTTGCTCGGGGCCTCCTGTGTAGAGTTATGTAAAAAAAAATGTGGAGGAAGAGCTCGTCAATTTGAAATTATACTTTGTCTGATGCGATTGCATATCCTCTGGGTAGTTCCAGGCTTTCTACCAGATTATAATAAATATTGCTATGGTTAAACTTATTTAAAAGGTAGGAGAGAAGGGAGTAGAAGAAACGAGTGAATTGAATAACTGCAATTTTTTGGTAATGTTTTCCAGAATATCATCGCTTTTTGCTAGCTGATGATTTTTATTTAAACCAAATGGGACTTTGAAAGCACAATGTTTGAAAATATCTTTTTTATAAAAGACAATAGGTTAGGTTAGGTTATAGTATATTTTACAGTGCCTCCCCGTACTAATATTCACTAAGTGCATAGAATATAAACTTATTTTCTTTCAAACAGAAATTGTTTCTAATATTTTTGAATATGGATATTGTTTTGAATAGTTTGTTCGTGATATATTCTACATGACTTTCCATTTGAAATGGGCCTAATAGTCCTAGGTATTTTATGTTTTCCGTCTTTTCAATTTCTTTACAAAGTAGTTATCAATGTTTTCAGTGTACGAGCATAATTAGTTACACCCACTAGTCTCAGATATTCAGCAGCTAGAAACACCTAATAATTTCAAAGAAACTTTGGCAATAGTTTGAATGTGTTCTTTTATAAACGGCGCGCTGTCATATTATTTTCGTGGGATAAAAGCTTTAAAACATTCAAAACATTTAAAACGTTCTAAACAAAAAAATATAGAGCGGGTCTTCTCGGAACGTGCGTTTTCCGACGTTTCTTCAAATGTTAAATAGGTCAGACGCCACGAGACATGTCTTGTAACGTCATCAATATAATATGAACTCCATTTACCCTACTTAACATTGACTCTTCCCGTGACTGTTGGCGTTGATTAGACATTACTTGCGAGTGGTGAAGTATACGCTACTGAGTAAGTATGGTATGACACGCGTGGATAGCCCGGGAGTTATTATAATGTACCAGGAAATTCCCTATGGGTCATTTCATCACTTGTGGCCCACATGTGTGCACAAATTGCTGACTGTTTTTTTCAAATTGGTAACACATTTTCATTGCTAAACAGTTGTCTACAACTTAAAGTTATCATTTTGAAATATATCTGATTTTAATGAATCAAATTCTTTATGGTGTAAACCATTAATTTTATGAAAAAATCGAATTTACTCTTTTGTTCGAAATGTAGTTATCTTTGTTGAAGTAACTGGAAATATTTAGGAAGAAATAAGCGACAAACTGAAATACAAACCACAATTTTAAAGACATCAGTTTTTCTTCTTTGTGTCACAATATTTATGAATAATTTTAGTATCTATCCATAGAGCCACAATAAGTACAAAATCATTACCTTTATTTTTACTTTAGGCCAATTTTGCTCTAGGATGATTGGAATGTAACGATTATCGGTCCTACTTGTAATGATCAGAAGTGGTGAGAAAATGGAGATGAAACATGAAGTGGTAAATTACATTACGTGGTTAATTGAACTTTTTAAACTTGAATCAACTCAAAACAATTTACTATGTTCTATGTCAATCTCTAATCGAATACGGTATTGTAGCCTGGGGAGGAACAAACGCTGCCGCCATTGATCCGATCTTTAAAGCTCAGAAACTAATTATTAAGATTATATTAAAACTACCGATCACAAGCAGTTCGGATGAAATCTTTAGGAGAATCTCTGCCTTGGACATTAGACAAATTTATGCCAAAACCATATTAACATACCTCTTCAAACACAGAACTATCTTTGAAAATATCAAAACTGCTCGAGATAATAGAACCAAAGGGCATAATATCCTACCCATAGACATATGAATATTAGTAGACCTGCCCTAAGCGATAAAAGCGTATTATTTCCCCCTCCCATTGGAATCATTCCATTGGAACCGGCTGGGATCGTGTATGGCTTCACGTTAATCTAAAAAACGTGACGTCATCATTCTTCTGCAAGCCAGCGTCGAGCACTCATCGGTGCATTTTACGAAATAAAACGGTTAACATAGTGGCTTGTGTTTTGAAAACATGTAAAAATAGAAGTGAAAAAGAGAATAAACAAAATTGTCGTATTACATTCCATAGGCAAGCGTTATTTTACACTATTTTAAGCCAATTCAGATCACATAATATGATCATTTTTGTAACATACACTGTCACTCGAGATACATGGCGTGTGCCCGTCCCTGTTTACTGGGGTAAGTAAATTATGAAACATTTATAAAAGTGTCTTCACTTAATACAGCAACAAAATATTGAACTCGACCTTATAGGCGACCTTACTTTGCATATTTGGACTTCGCAAATGTGTTCATTACGCGGCGAACAATTCGCGCTCCCATGTAAAAAGGTATATTCATTCAAAAGCAGAGTTTACTTTTAAGAACAAAAGTGTGATATTATAATGCGAGATGCCTATATACTGTCAGATTGAGTTTTGACGAATCACGTATCACCAAAGCCGTCTTCCTGCCCTTCGTCCCGCTGTAGTTGGTTTCTACCCCTCACCTTTCTGTTCTGGTCTATTATTATTCATATGTCTATGATCCTACCTATCTCTTTTGCTAAAACAAACGACACTTTGCTACAAAACTATGTAATACACTGTAGCGGAGAATAAATAAAAGTAGCTACTTTTTAATAGCATGCTTATGAAGTGATGCTATGTAAGATAATGTACCAAGGAAATATGTTGTAAATCAAAACCCAGAGCATGAGATATAAAATTTAATTAACACAATTAAATCATAGTCCAAGATAAATAATTAATAAAATCTACAGGGCGTGTCATTCACTCGAAGAGTCAATGATTATGTATTTCTGAACGTTTAAACAAAGTAGGTAGTTAATAGTTTAAGGAATTGAACTTGGTAAAGGTTGAGCGCCATCTTATTTTGTTGCGAATAAGAAAACAATCAGAATCAGTTAAAGATAAACCATGGTAAATTATATTAAAGCTAATTAACGTTACGTGTAGAATTGCGATGATAAGGTTACAGCATGACTCTTCCGCAGGAGAATTCTGAAGGTCCGGCAACCAGACGCGATCCTCCGTTCGCAAGGTGGGTGTTTCTTCACTCGTTCCCAAATCCAAACTGGCCGGTGTAGTCGCCCACGCGCTCCAGGAACGCTCGCTGGTCACCTGGTTTGTTGTGACCTAGTGATGTGCATACAACAAACTGTAGGGATGGGGAGCCGAATCGCTACATTACCCCCTTCCCAAAGAGAACATTTCCAGCAGGAAATGTAGGCCCTCCAGGCGCCTATTACAGCAACAGCAACAGGAACATTGTTGAAGTTCCATTTCTTCAGATGATCAGGAGGAGAAGCCATCAACAACCCTTGAGACCAGGTTAATGAGGTATCCATCCCGAAGGCTGCATCCAAGGTACTGATTCAAGCAGGAAGAAAGCCAATTGTTAGGGTTAAAACTTCTGCCTTTTCAAGAGCAACTTTAAGTAGGTTGACATAATAAATGAAGGTCCAGGAAATTTGACGAACCCAATAGTGCTGAAGTCCAAATGTAGGAGTTAAAACTTCTGCCTTTTCAAGAGCAACTTTAAGTAGGTTGACGTAATAATTGAAGGTCCAAGCAGGATGCAATGTTGCCAAAATAGTTCATATCTTCTTTGTTAAGAGCCCATGACATGACAGGAGGTGGAGCCAGTATTTGAAGGAAGTGTGAATGGTCCAATTTCTTGATGAAGGAAACCAAAATGTAACAGGATGAAACACCAGAATGATGAGAAGCTGTGTAACGAGTCCAATCTTCTTGATGTTCTCTACAGCTAAGACTGCCTAACTTATGGTTTATCAGGAAGGAAATTGAAATAATAAAATACAACATCGTTTAACCAACAATTAAAAAAATTTAAAGCGCTTCATACCAATCTAAATAAAAAGTCTCCCAAAATACAGGAAAAACTATAAAACATTTGACCTCAACAAATGTGAAATGCTAGCAAGCGATTAAAACTGCAAAATTGAAAATAGAATTTTACCAATAAAATTCACAGTGACAAGCCTATCCAAGCCTATACATAATGACCAAAAAGTTATCACAACAAAATCAAACAATTAATTAAACAAACTCAGGCATACTAAGCCTAATAAACAAACTCAGGCATACAAAGCCCAATCATACCGAATATGTGAGAGAAGAATTCTCAAGAAATATTACAACAAAAATTAAAACCCGAGTTATCAAATTACCGATATTATGTTTAAATATAAATTTTAGCAAAGAATTAAATTTAAATCAAATATTGAAAACAAAATTTTACTGAAAATTGTAATCTGCCAAAACATTAAAAATACAGTGTGTAATCCACTGAAATATATGTATTATATCCTTTGTAAGAAAATTCAAAATTAATACCAACGGTATATGCAAGTAATGATTGAAATCAACAATCAAAGATAAATTATATCTGACGTAAGAAGAAATTGTTTTATTATTGATCTTTTAATTCATATATAAAAAAAAAAACTCGTCAAGCAATTTCCCTAAGATAGGGGAAGTGCTTAAGAAGATGAACACGAAAACATAAAATAAAGATTGTTCAGATAATCACCCAAATAAACGTTCATAAAATATGACGTCAAGAACTGTACTAAAATATCATCCCGAACGATAATGCATTACGCAAAAACTACATTCCCATATAATCTTTTAATCAAAATTAATTATCTGAACAAAGTAAAACGACTGTTGAACAACACAATTTGCCCAACATTTCCATTTAAATCCTCAGAATGAGATGGAAAACCGGAAAAATCCCCGAACAATACCTGGAAAATCATTTCCCAAGAATAACATAAATGTTATATAAAAACCCCAAAGTGTGAACAAGTGTTTTTCAAATACCATTTGAACATACTTCCCATATAAATCCTCATAATGAGATGGAAAACCCGGAAAACTTTCAAACATAACGAACCGTTAAAACGTCTTCAATATTAACGTAATAAAATAGCAAATAGAAAAGGACAACAGGCCTCCCACCACTACAGGAATAAACATCTGTATCAGTAGGTCCCCTGTCTTCCTGCGATTGAAAAGGAAAGGAAAACCCAAATCCATTTCCGCGAAACGATTTAAAAAAAAAATCGCGTCCGAGAACTCAGAGGTTAAGAACATAGAACCCGAGACTAACTACTCACGAACTCAGAGGTATTAAACATGGAAAGCTCGTAGTTATTCGCATATCGCTTCCAAAATGCCGAAACACTGGAAAAATCCCCGAGCGCCAATATCTGCAAAATCATTTCCCAAGAATAACATAAATGTTATAAAACCCCAAAGTGTCTCATTAACGAATGAAACAACGTTGTTCAAATATCAATTGAACAAACTTCCCATATAAATCCTCATAATGAGATGGAAAACCCGGAAAACTTCCAAACATAACGAACCGTTTAAACGTCTTCAATATTAACGTAATAAAATAGCAAATAGAAAAGGACAACAGGCCTCCCACCACTACAGGAATAAACATCTGTATCAGTAGGTCCCCTGTCTTCCTGCGATTGAAAAGGAAAGGAAAACCCAAATCCATTTCCGCGAAACGATTTTAAAAAAAATCGCGTCCGAGAACTCAGAGGTTAAGAACATAGAACCCGAGACTAACTACTCACGAACTCAGAGGTATTAAACATGGAAAGCTCGTAATTATTCGCATATCGCTTCCCAAAATGCCGATACATTCCCACCGAAAGGAAAGTTGTGAAAATTATGACCCGAAATTAGAAAACAAAAGAAACATCACATGGACGCCACGAAAGGACAGACAAAAACAAAACAACCATTCGAAGCTCATACTCGTGTTCATATATGAACGTCGAATGTGTGTTCTTTAGAAAGAATAACATCCCTCTTCGTGCCGGACAAAGTGAAACGCTGCTCCTTCCAGTACCACCTAACCGCAAATAAAGTGAAACCGCTCAAAAAAAAATTGAAAGTCAACGTAAGGAATAAAATAATCCCGAAATATGATGTATATCTAACACCAAAATCAGACCTAATAGCCATTATAGATTCCGACTAAAATCTTTTATGAACAACTTAACGTTGCATAAACTCCATACAAATCCAACATAACAGTTGATATCATAACGTTGATCCTACAACAAAAAAATTATGTGTTCCCGCAAAATGAAAAAAATTCCGAAAAATAAATTTAATTATGCCATTATTAACCGAAGTTTGTTCGAAGACAAAACGGTAATATAACAATTCTTAAGCTTCTGTTAATATTTGTATAAAACTTTTGAAAAAAAATTATAGCAACCAACAATGCTGTATCAAACTTCCATAATAAATCCAACATAACCGTTGATGAATGCTTAATAATAGCAAAACTTGAGTTGCCAAAGAAAAATAATTAAAGAGATAAGTATGTTAACTTATTATAAATCTCTCAATTATCTGAAAATTTTTCTAAAAGAAAAAAATAATTGTAAAAGAAGATTTGAGTATAAATCACTTCCAAGGTTGGTATATTGTGTTTC
The DNA here is from genome assembly GCA_917563855.2 of Limnephilus lunatus. Taxonomy (NCBI): domain Eukaryota; kingdom Metazoa; phylum Arthropoda; class Insecta; order Trichoptera; family Limnephilidae; genus Limnephilus; species Limnephilus lunatus. The sequence goes on along the minus strand of OU830597.1, from coordinate 13,572,662 downwards.
CGAAACGAAGCATTATTTATTTTATTTAGAAATAATGTATCTGGTTTAAAATAAATTAAATGTTGAATCCCAATAAAGTATCTGTAACCATTTCATATATTTATTATCCGCTACAAAATGGCGCGCAACGTGGTTTAACCTCAGTAATTTCTGTTTCGTTTATTTTTTTTTCATTGGGTAGGAATTTTTTTTTTGGTATGACTCCGATGTTGAGATTCTGTGGGTTCCATGCGCATCTTCTGTTCGTGGGGTGAGTGTGTTTTATATTTTATTTATTATAATGTCCTTATAACTTTTATATTCATTGTTTCCCACATCCAAACTCATTTTTTTGTATTCGTTTCGTCATAAGGTTGCGATTGGAACATATTTAAAAGAAGATCTCTCTTTTATTTATCCGCTACAAAATGGCGCCCCACGTTGGGCGCCATTTTGTAGCGGAGAATAAATAAAAGTAGCTACTTTTTAATAGCATGCTTATGAAGTGATGCTATGTAAGATAATGTACCAAGGAAATATGTTGTAAATCAAAACCCAGAGCATGAGATATAAAATTTAATTAACACAATTAAATCATAGTCCAAGATAAATAATTAATAAAATCTACAGGGCGTGTCATTCACTCGAAGAGTCAATGATTATGTATTTCTGAACGTTTAAACAAAGTAGGTAGTTAATAGTTTAAGGAATTGAACTTGGTAAAGGTTGAGCGCCATCTTATTTTGTTGCGAATAAGAAAACAATCAGAATCAGTTAAAGATAAACCATGGTAAATTATATTAAAGCTAATTAACGTTACGTGTAGAATTGCGATGATAAGGTTACAGCATGACTCTTCCGCAGGAGAATTCTGAAGGTCCGGCAACCAGACGCGATCCTCCGTTCGCAAGGTGGGTGTTTCTTCACTCGTTCCCAAATCCAAACTGGCCGGTGTAGTCGCCCACGCGCTCCAGGAACGCTCGCTGGTCACCTGGTTTGTTGTGACCTAGTGATGTGCATACAACAAACTGTAGGGATGGGGAGCCGAATCGCTACAACACGTCCACTAACAATTTGTGAAACCACAATGTATCTTAAATATAAATCTGACACCAAGTCCTGGATTACCAGCCAAAACAGATCCAATATCAAAGATTTTATCAAAACCAACTTATAAGTATTTATTTTTTCAATGATACGTTGATGATTAACGTTACTTGTAATATTGTTTTATTATTTGTATTTTGTATGTGTTATTATTATAAACCATAATATATTTAAAAACTATTTAAAACTTTTATAAACTATAATTATTATATTACTAACAGACCAGTTAGACAATCGTACAAAAACAACCTAAAAACTCCGACGGTAAATACAAGCTTTGGAAAAAGGCACTATAAATATCATGCTATAAAAGCATTCAACAGTCTTACCCTTGAAAATAAAATGGAAGAAAACAAAAATAATTTCGTACTCAAAATTACAAAATGGATTAAAGAACAAAAAAGACAATATTACCAAAATTTCATTACAAAATAAAACACAACTACACGTAACACTCAAAACTAATATAAAATACACATCACTCACAAACACACAACACATAATATATGTAATATATACCGATTTAAATTTTTTTTTTTAGTAATAAAATAATTCATTTTATCCTATAATTTTAACTTAATTATAAATTTTAATTTTTAGTTTATTTTGTTTTTGTTTTATAAAATGGAGGCCTCAGCACAGGTGAGCTACCCAGTGAGGCCGACATTGTTGATTTTATTTTTGAAATGTAAGCTATTATGTCAAACAAATGAATAAACTACTCATGCTAAGCGCCTGCTCTCAACACAGGTACTCCTGGTGAGAAAGGCATAGAATAAAACAAAATGTAAGTCAAAAATTAATAAAGATTAATAATAAAAAATGATTTTTTTTTTGGAAGTAGTTGGGTGGTTTTGGTTGCCCTTAGTAAATTTAGCAATATTCTCATAAACGAGAAGAAAATTTGAATACGTACTCGTATATTCAAATTCTAATACTAATAAGTACTAATGTTTAGAGCAAAAGCATGAAAATGGAGCGACTTAAAAGAATAACAGGTGTAGACGCCCTTAGCGAGGAAACAAAGGTCACCCATAGATAGGATAGGTTGACATCCATAAGAGAACTGCTAGATTTAGTGGATGAACGAAGAAAAGATTTGTAAGGAGAGTATAATATATGACGCCTTTTATATTTGAGTTTTTTTTACTTTAGCTTCACACAGATGTCATTTTTGGGGATGCTGTGTGGAGGGTATTTTGAGGGAAGAGAAGGAAAGGAATTCCTGAGAAGGAGGTGGAGGTGGTGAAGAAGGAGAAAGAAGGGGTTGATGTGTCCAAGATTTCGGACGTGTCAATTCATCCCTCCCTCTGCGGTACAAGACGATGGTTCCAGAGAGTCCGGCTGGAGAGGTAAAAAGGTCTACCTCAACTAGTTTCTCCTGATCCGGCCCGCCACGCGGGGGGGGGGTGGGCAAACGCATGTTCCGCCAAGCCCTTGAACAACCTCACCCCTTGAACCCCGACACCCCTGCTAAGTCACCAAACGTACGAATCACGTGGGATGATTTATGGTGAATATGGTATTGGTTATCCAAAAATAGGTTCCCGGGGCGGCGGTAGCCATACCCGCTTCCCAAATTGGCAGCCTCTGCGTTTCCTTCCTCCAACAACATAGGTTTCTTCAAGTCCCAGGTTCACTCCTTCCTTTCCACAAAAAAACCCTCCACACAGCATCCCCAAAGAGTAGGCCCTGTGTGGAGTTAATCGAAAAAATAAATAAAAGTTTGCAGTTCACACTCGGTAGAAGTGAAACCTTCTGAAAACTAAAGTTGGCAAGTATGGGGAGGCTACGAAGCACCGTATCAAGAGGAGACCGATATTCTACAAACACCCCACAAAGTGAAGACCGATTATACTATCTCATTCTCTCGCAGGATAAATCCTATATATGTACGTGTTTGTCTCTTTTTAGTGTCGCTATTTTTCGTTTGATCCAGTTTCAAATTACAACGGTGCTAAAGAAGTTTTAACTTCAATAAGAAGATTCAGAAGAAAGATAAGTATTATCAATTTCTGTATAAGAGAAAGAAAGATGTTTGAATTTCAGTTTTTCAGCGAAATATTGCAACATGCGTATTTCTATCCGTGTTCCGTATTTCCCGGAACAGATTCTGTCACGCAGTTTTTTGGAAGTTGCATAAGTTATATTGCAATCAGACTTCCCCGTATTCCTGATGATTTTTCTGGCAGCCACAAAACTGTTGTACCACTGTCAGAAGCTGTCAAACTGTTCGCCTCTCTCACTGTGAAAACCACTGACAATCAAAGGGACCGGAGTTTCGAAAAATCTTCAATGTGAATTATTGAGCGGTCCAAAAACATAATATGTCGTAAAGCATAAAACGAAAAGTAATCAAGTCAAAGTTCTCGTTTGTTGACAGATAAAGATTGAGAATTTGTTGCATGGATGCGGGCGCATAGCTTCGCAAGTTAGGATTTTTTTTAAAATTTGTTTTGTTTCAAAAACACTTTAAAAATACCCTGACCAGCAAAGCTCTGATTTGATATTTACAAAGGATTTCAGACGCTCCAGTTTTATCCAGTCAGTGTTAATTTAAACTTCAAAGTCGAAGATAATTTATTGAATAATAATAATAACAATATCATATACCTATAAATGTACAGGGTGTTACAGGACGTACATCACTCACTTTAACCAATGATTCATGACGTAATTTGGAGTAAAAAATGTAAAAGAAATTTTGAACTCCGGTGACCTTTTTACGGAATTTTTTCCACTTGTCATCGCTGGTCGTCAACCCCGACCATAACTGTTCAATATCTGATTTTTATATTTTAAATTGAAAAAAGAACGTGAAAATGTCACGGTACCAAAATTTAGTTTACATATTTTTCCAAATAATATCAAAAAACACTGGTTAAAGTAAGTCAAGTATGTCCTATAACATATGTGAGTCTCGTACAAGATTCCCAACTGATTCTAACCGAATGGAGCCAGCGAGACTATGTCATCCCCGATTGGGGTAAATTGTTAGGCTGAAGGTAGTGGGAAGAAGCAGAGGAAGGTTGGGAGGTACCTGACTATTCAGAACAAGTCACCAAACACGACTAAAGTAATTTCAAGCAGCTTTTAGTTTCTGAATGCTTGTCTTTCTCCTACTCTGGAACGTTGAGGAAGCACTATACCTCAGAGTCAAATAACATAATATTCTGATAGTAAGTACCTATCTACCCAAATCCACCATATCAAACATTTAAAACAAACGCTCAAACAATTGTGAACTGGACCAAATAATAAATTGGTTCGCGTTCTTAGAATTATGATCGGGATTCTTGCCTCTGTCATGTCGTGTCTCATCCCGACTTTGTTCTCACGGAAGTCGCTCATTTCTTAGCCAGATCGGTGACACACTAACTTGGCGGACTCGGCAGCAGCTTACTACTAAATACTAACTAGAGATTGCAATCCCGATTTTCCGGATCGCAAAAAATCCGATTTTTTTTTTCGAATTTTTATTTTTAAAATGAAACCCGTATTATTATATTATAAATGCGTAGGTATATGTTAAATTCGCGAACCGAAGAGCGAGCCGAACCACGAAATTTGAGATCGTTTCTTTCCCAAATTTCGTGGTTTGGCTCGGCATTCTCGGCAGTTCGCCTACTTAGCTTTACGTAAGAACAATCACATGAGATTGGCGCGATTACCTCGCATTACCGCATGGGTCAGAAAGGAGCGTGGTGTCCTATCTGCATGCCCCAAACCAATAGCAAAGTAGTTTCACAGTAGTACTTACAGCTTGCGATGTTTATGTTGAGGCTCTCACTCGCTTGCACTTGAATATTTAGGACTTGACTACAACAGGCCAGACAAATCCTAGCTTAGTGAAACACAACGAATCCATGGAGGAACAATTGGCGTCACGAACCAAATTCTATTATTAAAACTTGGTTTTTACATAAAATTCATAAAATTACAAATACTTACTCAATAGATGTCTACATAAAGATGTAAAATTATAAATAATTTTTAAACACTCACATGATACAAAAAACAAAGAGAAGCAAGAAGCAAAAGTTATACAACTCGATGAAACTTGACAGATCGATTCTTTGTCCATGAAAATGCATTCTATCAACAGCACTTGGTGGCAATCACGCACACACATGGAAACAGACGCATTTCTCTGAAATTTGACTTAATTTCAGCCGTTAATATACGCAATAATTGTTGGTCTTATCCAATCGAGTTTTGGCTCAGTTCGTAGTGTAGTTGACTCCAGTGCCTGGGTAGAAAAGTTCAATCCTCAGTCAAACCAAACATTATATTTTATGTTTTAAAAGGCTGAAAACTTTGTTTTTTGGGGGTTTATTTTTTTACATATTCTTTAGCAATTGCAGGATATTGTTTCGGAAATTGTTCTAATTATCGGTGAAAATATCTAAATTGGAAAATCCGAATTATCCGAACCAGTTCCCCGGATTTGCTACATCTACAACTAGCTAGCCTGGACTACTCATTCTATTAATCTATCGAATTCAGCATGACGGGTACGAAGAGAATTCAAACAAATTACTGCCAATTTTATTGTTTTTTTTACGCACGCACGGGGCACTGACCCCAGAATAAGACGTTAACATTTTGATTGTATTATTCAATTTGTTTTTATATGTTGCCTGTGTTGTTTTACGCTTTGAACTTACATAAAAGCTTCCTGATTGTTTGAGAACATTTCTGATCAAAATTAAACGTCCGGAATAAAAAGTCACCTTTCTTTATTATGTTTTGTACAATTATTATTCAAGACAACATGGAAATATGGAAGATATTTATTGTTAGTTTAATAATAACATATATTATATTTTCAATTAAATTTCTTGTTTAAATTTAACACGCGTATAAAAATTATAAATATTTGCGAAAAAAGAGATTTACAAATATTTAAGATAGGTAGGGATATTACAAATATTTAGGTAGTTTACAAACCAACAAAAACCTTTTTTTTTAAATATATTTGAATGCCTACAACAGTTTCCACAATACTCCCTACTACACCCAAAAGTCTGGAACCAGTGAGACTATGGCATCCCCAATTGGTATGTTATAGGTAGAAGGGAGGGGAAGAAGGTGGGGAAGAGGAAGGTGGTGAAGTAGGTACATAGCTATTCCGATCTGGTCACCAAACACGGATTAAGTCTTTCAAACCAAGTTTCTATTCCGAATGGTGGTCGACGACGACGTACCAGGACGAAACTGAGAATAACTACCACTTTGGATAGTGCCGTAAGTATTCTATAAAACATGTACCATTTTGTATGTATATGATTTTTTTAACACGAGCTTCACACAGGAGGCAAGGAAAGCAGAAAGGAAAATAATTTCCCTCAAGAAATTTCTCCCCTATGTCATCTTTGGGGATGCTGTGTGGAGGGTTTTTAAGGAAGAAAGGTGGAGAGTTCTGGGAAGGCAAAGGGTTTAAGGAGTGGGTAGGAATCTGGGGTTCCGTGTATCCTGGTCAACCGCCTCCAAGACCTAAACAAACCTCACCCCATGAACCCGGGCACCCCTGCTAAATCACCAAATGTAGCGAACCACTTGGGGTGACCTATGGCAGAGGTGTTGGTTATCCTAAAAAGGTTCCCGGGACGGCGGTACCCATTCCCGCCTCCCAAATTGAATTAAATATGATATATATATGTAATACTTTTAAATTAGATTAAATTTATCGAGAATCTTACCCCTCAACGACGGAGTATAGCCCTGCACAAAAATTTCAATAAATGTTTGTTCCTCATAACAAAAATAATGCAGCTCTTTCTTACAGACCGGATAAAAATGAGACAAACAATGTACGTATATTTGCTTCCTTCAAAGGAAAAAAAAACCATTTTCTTGCATCTCCCTCACTCGTACCAAAGAAACGAGATGCCGCGAACCGTTACACCGCCGCCGTGCCGCTGCCGTGGGAATTATGAAAGCAGCCATTTATCTAAAAAAAAAACTTTTGAACAAATTAGCACAGTTTTTCCCTCACAGCTACAACATCATTTCCTTCATGAGCTATCGAGCAAATTTAGAAAAGATCAAATTCTATATTTTTGTATCACAATTTTTTTTTAGTAAGTACAAATACATCGAAAAAGAGTTCCAATAGTGTCAAAGCCAGGTAACTAATAACCACTGGTTGGAAACAATGAACATTAAAATTTATTCATTTCGCATCGTCAAGTAAGTGTCCCAAAATTACTTGTAACAATGATTTAATTTATGGAATATAAATTCTTATTAACAAGTTTAAAAATAGATAGGTAGTTGCGCTAACAAACATTTTGTAACATTGACGTAATTGGAGTTCATTATTGCACCAAAGCTCAAAATCGCATACACTGAGCCGCAAGTATGAAGGATTTAAATAGGTAGGTATTATAGTCCAGGAGTGTAGATCACGGGTTCTCAACCGGCGTTCCTCGAAATGCTAGGGTTTCTTGAACCTGTTTTTTTTTATTTATTAAAATTTAAAACCTGGTCAACTATTTTTTTGTTGTTATTGTAGCAGGAACATATTGACAACATTTTATATAATGTAACATTGTAAAGAAAAAAACAAAAATAACCCTAACCCTGCACACATCGCATGTTCACCTCATGGTTAAATTTGGCAGCCACCTCTGGTCTGGAGCCCCAAAATACCTGGAAAAGAACTCCTGCTCTGGCCAGAAATGGAAGATTTGGACTTTTAATAGTTTTTTTTTCTAATTTAAATTTTTTTTTTCTTCTTTCATATTATTCATTGTTTATAAAAAAGCTTATTATGTATTTTTAATATTTTTTTTTTATTAGGTTTGTCAACAGTGATTTACATAAAAGCTTTCAATTATACAATTACACTGAACATGGTTGATGCTATCACTAAAGACAAACACAACATTGATAACATAATACTTACATATTTATACATTACAATCATTCACACATACGCATACCATACAAAATAATAATAAGTTTTTGCAACAAGTTTTTAGAACAATAATATTAAAATATAATAATAGTTTAAAGGTTTAGTTTATAGGTTTATAAGTTTATATAACAATATATATTAACTTATAAACCTACGAAATCTCTAAAGTCATCCAAGTGGAATTAGCTTTAGATGTATGTACTCCTATTTTTTTATTGAGTTTATGCTTTATTTGTATATTTTGTAATCTTTTTTTTAGTTTGTTATGTACTGTTGTTATAAATGTTATTTGTATTTTATATGTTAAAGCCCATTAGGGCGTCAATAAATAAATAAATATAAAAGGGAGCTTTAAATCTTGTTAAGAGCGAATAACCAGCAAATTTAAATTCAGATTCCGACGTCAGCGCTACACACTCGCTAGCGGGCATTTTTAGAACTAGAGTTCGTTCCGCTTCAAGCTTGGTTTCGAGATCTACTAGCTCACGCGCTAGGACTGTATAGACGCCACAGTATGGGTCAGATGAAGATGTTAAATTCTCGCTTCCAGAATTTTGATGAGTAGTAGTTATTTGTAATTTGTATATCGAAGTGCATAAACATAAATAGATACAAGTAAAATGCGTAAACCCAGTAGGTATTAAGTAGATACCTACATGAATAAACAATTTGTTATATTCTTTTTAATATTTTGTTTTTAATTGTATTTTACGGCCATAAGATATCTCAGTATCGCCCTGATGTAAGACCACCATTAAGAATTGAAACGTTGCTTGAAATGGCTTTAGCCGTGTTTAGTGAACAGATCTGAATAGCCAGGTACTTCCCCACCTTCCTCTTCCCTATATCCTTCCCCTCCCCACTACATTCAGCCTTACAACATACCCCAATTAGGGATGCCATAGTCCCACTGGCCCCAGACGGGAGCAGTTGGGACTCTTGTACGGTATAAATGAAAAAAAATAGTAATATTCAGTGGGATTGTAAAAAATTACTCATTTTAAAATATTTATTCGTGTGCATATTTGTTTATTTTATATTTATGTGAATACCGCACAAGAGATCCAAATGCTCCCGTCTGGAGCCGGTGAGACTATGACGTGACTATGGGGTATATTATGAGGCTGAAGGTGGTGGGGAGGGGAAGGAGATGGGGAAGAGGAAGGCGAGGAATTACCTGGCTATTCAGATCTGGTCACTAAACACGGTCATAGCCATTTCTAGCAAGTTTCAATTCTGAATGGTGGTCTTACACCACCCAGGGTGATACTGAAAATATATTATTTTTAATTTAAATAATTGTGAAATAACCCAAATTATTCAAATAAAATTAATTTGCCTACGCCGGGATTCGATCCCACGACCTTCGGATTGCGAGTCAAGAGCCTTACCCCTTGACCACGCCGGCCGTCAATAGGTAGTATCAGTAATTTGGAAGGCGGGTATAAGTACCGCCGCCCCGGGAACCATGTATTGGATTATCAACACCTCTGCCATAGGTCACCCCAAGTGACTTAGCAGGGGAGCTCGGGTTCATGGGGCGAGGTTCGTCTACGTGGAAGGTCGGATCAGGAGAGACCGTTTTTTTTTACAATCACTCGACACACTGCCTATCTCTACTTTGGGAATGCTGTGTTGAGGCTCGTTTTAGGGAAAGGAAGGAGAGGAACTTCGGAGAAGGAAAAGGATATTAGGGATGGGTAGAAATCTGGGGGGTCAGCGTGTCCAGGAGTGCGGATGTATGAGGCCATCCCTCCCACTGCGGTGCAAGGCGATGTTCCGAGAGGGTAAGGCTGGAGAAGTCAAAGGGACTCCCTCAACCACTTTTTCTAGATCCGACCTGCCATGCAGCTGGTGGGCAGACGCATCCACCGCCAAGACCTGAACAAACCTCACCCCCACGAACCAAACATTGCGAACCACTTTGGATGACCTACGGCAGACGTGTTGGTTATCTAATAAATGGTTCTCGGGGCAGTGGTACCCATACCCGATTCTCGTGTTTGTTATTTTTGTAATACGAAAAATGGATATAAAAAGGCCTACCCTCCCACCCCCTCTCAACCCCCCCCCTAAACCCCCCTCCCCTCACCCCCCACCTCTAACACCTCTCCACCCCCCGGCTCCTTTACCGCCCCCCCCCCCCTCCTTTACTGCCCCCCCCCCTCAGCCACCCCTTTCATCTCATCTCAACTCTCCTCCAACCTCTCTCCCTTGGGAGCTGTTGGACTCTTATGCGGTATTACATAACAATATTTTTTTGGAGCATTTGGGACTCTCGTGCGGTATTCACATAACAATTATTTACAATATATATATTTTTTTAAATTTAGTATGCTTTAGAGTCTTTAGACCATACGACTGAAGTAAAACTTAACAAACTTATAACAATAAATTTTAAAAAAAACGTACTTCTCAAACGGACAGCTGTATGCGACCTGCGAACGTGTCGGACGAAAACACAAAAATTTATGTGAACCTATTCAAAAGCACTTCAACAAACAGAATTAAAGCGCACAAACCCTTTCTTTCTTTGAGTGGCCTTGCAACGCCCGCCGGGTGTCCGCTATATATAATGTTATATAGTGCAGGCGCTTGCATTGTAATGCAGTTTTCCGGGACTTGGGATGGAACCATTACAGTTTAGTTGACCTCGAGGTTATAGTGGCCTTGCAACGCATGCCGGGTACCCGCTGTATATAATATTATATAGTGCAGGCGCTTGCAATATAATGTAGTTTCCCGGGACTTGGGATGGAATCATTACAGTTTAGTTGACCCCGAGGTTACAGTGGCCTTGCAACGCATGCCGGGTACCCGTTGCATATAATGTTATATAGTCCAGGCGCTTGCAATATAATGTAGTTTCTCGGAACTTGGGATGGAACCGTTACAGTTTAGTTAACCCCGAGGTTACATTGGTCTTGCAACGCATGCCGGGTACCCACTGTATATAATTTATTTATTTATTTACGAAAAAGTAGTCCATTAACAATAATACGAACAACATGCGTTCGTTAAGGCCCGACCCGCCTAGCAATCGATCACCGTTCGCATCGATTACCGTTCGCAGGACATTTTTCGTAACAATCATCACTTTTCGTAACGCATTTACCAGCTTACCCCCCATGTGTCGAGCGTGCGCAAAGAAGTTTTACTTCAAAAAATTTATTTTGAAGCTGTTGGGACTCTTGTGCGGTATTCACATAAGAATAATTTACAATAAAAAAAAATTTCAAAATTTTCATAAAAATATTCAATGAACATGAATTTTTGCGTTCGGTAAACCCTGTAGTTTTTACAAACACGAAACAAAGAAATCGTATTATTTGGTTTCGTTTTAAATTCGTCATTTCCAAATATTACGATACAGAGCGCCGCGGAGACAACCGCCGGCTGCCATGTTTGCGGGCAGAGTGAATTCTCAATTCTCGAGTCGTCGAGCTATAAGAAATATGGTAAAACGCGAGCTGTAAATTAATTAATATTAATTACTTCTTATGATTATTTTTCGATCAAAATTTTTATGAATTGTCAATAATGTCTTAGCAAAATAAGTATTTAAAAAAATCTTGAAATATATTAGTTTGGAAGTACGCAAATAAATACACAAACTGGCCAATTTACGTCAAGAAACACATGTACGTATATATTTTTTAATGATTTTATTTAAACTAAAATTAAAATTCTAAAACATACTTTTACCAGATAATGTATGGATTTATTTAACTGCATGATTACATGATTTGAAATTGGTGTTGTATAATACATGTACTTTTTTGAAAATATAGCAAATCTGCCAACGACCTATGGTATAACCTTATTATACTTAAAATAAACATTTTTTCTCAAAATTTAATCCATAATTTTACTAGATAAAAGAACAATCTTTCAAAATCAATTTATATTTGTTTGTGGAAACGAGTCAATAAGTCTAAACACTGATTTAAAAATGACATATTTCTGGTTTCTCTGGTAATGTCCTAGATCATAGATTCTCAACCTTTTTTTGCCCACCGCCCACTTTGACAATATTTTTTTTTCTAGCGCCCCCCAACTGAACGAACGACCACCATAACACGGGCATCAGCCTAGCATGGTGGTCGAAAAATCCACTTACAATGTAAATAATTTATCCAATAACTAAAGATTTTTTTTTTTTAAAACTGCTTTTACAAACCATCTTAGGAGGGGGGGGGGGGGGGGGGGGGAGAATTCGATGGATTTCTCTGGGTTTCCTGAAAGTCAATTTATATTTTTATTTTTAACATTCTAGGGTCCTAGTATTTAAAAAATAGCCGTGAATCTGAAACAGCTATTGCCATGATTATATTTAAACGTGTAATTACACTGTAATATTACGTAATCGTAAGAAAGGCTATGACTCCTATCCTATTTCTGAGAAGAAGATTGTTTCAATGTGAACAATTAAAACGCATACTTAATTAATTATATGTACAGAGAAGTATTTTTATTAACATTGAAAAGATATTGAATTTATAAGTTATCTTATGAGATGGTTGAATTTGATGCGTTTTAAAAAGTTTGTTTATATTAGGCTCGATTTTACTTAAAAATAAACGTAAGTCGCCATGTATAATATGGAGCCTATTTTTCTTTTTGGTTACCAACGTTGCTACCGCACTAAAACCACGTTCAGCTAAATAGGACGATGGGAATGCTTTAAAAAATCGTTGAACTATCGACCATAATCCTAGGTACAGTTGCGGCTTCTGCAGCCAAAACTCTTCGTAGTCATTCTCAAATTTAATTTTTTAATTCCTCATTTGTTATCAGTTCTATTAGTTCTTCTTCTAACGGGGATGATCCTACTGTGTTGACATTTGAAAAAAGGATCCAAAACTCAGTGTGGTATGTCCATGTTTAAAATATCCCGGAATCGTTCCTTGAAATCACTGTGGAGGTTTTCCAAGTGTTGACAGTAAACAAGCAAGTTGTCGTTTTTAAATGACACTGCTGATAAATTTGGGAAGTTATTAAATTCCCGTCTGCCGATATTTCTTTTGTATGATAGCAGTTTGGATACAAAAGCTGCAACGCAATTTTTTTGCCTTAATCAAATTTAATTCATCGCCTTGAAGTTAGAGATTGACATCATTAAATAATTTATACAGGTCTGTCAAGTACGCAATGTCGTTCTTCGATGAGGTGAAGTTGTCGCGCAATTCTGTGTCTTTGTTTCCTAGGAGCTCTATCACAGACTCAAACAGATTGTAAAATCGAGTCAAACAAGAACCTTTTGACAGACAACGCACCTCTGTGTGAAGCAGCAATCGGTTGAAATCTTCTCATTGACAATGCAAAGCTGACTAAATAATCTATCATTCAATGAGTTACTTCTGATTTTATTAACTGCTCTGATTACATATTGCAGTGATGTATGGAGGCGTTCCCTCAGATTTTTCGCAACCAAATGCTGGCGATGAATTACGAAATGCACAGCAAACAAGTCATGAACTTTATTTTTTAAGCACGCTATGAATCCTTTGTGACGCCCTGTCATAGCTGGGGCGCCATCTGTGGCAGCTAACAAAATATTATTAAAAGGAATTTTCTTTTCGTCACAAAATTTTTTCAGTGTATTAAATATGGTTTCTCCTTTGTATCTGTTTCTGAATTTGTAACAAACAATAGTTCTTGACATATTTTCTCATCTTTGATGAACCTCACGTATGACAATAACAATGCTTCATTGGTTGGTAAAGTGGACTCATCCAGCTGAATTGAAAATCCACAAGACTGCAGATGATTGCACAATGATTCTTCAATGTTTTCACCCATTCCATCAATTCGTCTTTGCACAGAACTATTGCTCAAAGGAATTTTTCAGATAATATCTGCAGCTAGTTTATGGAGCACAGTGGTTATTGGTTATTACTTATTTTACTGCTGGTAAAATTAAATCTTCCCCAATAGTATGTGGTTTGCCTGTTTAAGCAATCAACAATGAGATATTGTACGAAGCTCGAAGTCCATCATCGTCATGCTTAGAAGCTGTTGAAAGTTGTTAGCTGAATTTTGTACTTCTTTTTCATGTCTTGAAAATGGGTCACATTTTTGTCAGGATTTTATTAAAATGATCTTGAAGCATAGACATATGAATATTCATATGTCTATGTCTTGAAGCCTAGAAGGGTTCATCGCTTCATTTTAAAACGTTTTTCGACAAATAAGGCCCATTGGCGATGATGGATTTGTGGGATTTTCGATAAATCCGTATTTAATATAATCCACACCATATTGCCGTATCTACTTTTTTACTTCCGACATGGGTTTTTAATAACAAAAATTAACCAATATTCAAGTTTACTTTGCTTTATTAGTATGTGATTAGAGTGTTTGGTTTGTCTTTTTTAGACCATATTTTTTTACTTGCCAACGCCCCCCTGTGCCATCTCAACGCCCCCCAATTGTCTCTGGATCTTTTACCGCCCCCCTGAGGGTCTCAAACGCCCCCAAGGGGGCGTTATCGCCCACGTTGAGAACCTATGTCCTAGATGATTTGAAGTTGGCCAATGTTGACATTGTCAAATTAATGGAATGTTTTTATAAGCCTCATTAAAATTACGGCACATTCTTGATAAAGCTGAGTCAAACCCATGTATTATACGAGTATATCCATAAATTGAATATATGTAAGAATTTTTATTATTAAAAGCAATAATTATGTCCTTCTGATTGCCGGTCAGGTGCTCCACCACTGAGTTATGTCGGCTTACCTAATACCCGCCAAATAATTCAATATATACTAGTATTTCATTCAAAAATTACTGCTCATTACATTTTTCCACCTGAAAACAACCAACTTTATTTTTGTGAGTTCAAGTCCCGTTGGCGGCATGTATCTTTTCTCGGAAGATTTTTTCAATGTAGATGAGTGTTTCAGGCTGATAATTATTGCTTATAATAATTGTTACCCTTTGTGCTATGAATAAAAATCTTGTCTTAAAAAACGTTAGTTTATAAATTAAAAAATAATAATTAATATTAGACAAGTTAAAGTATTTCACCAAAAAATGTAGACATTATCCACCTAGCGAGAGATTTAGTACTAATAATGCCTCTCTAACAAAAATAGAGTTGGTTGTTTTCAGGTGGAAAAAATGTAATAAGCAGTAATTGTTGAATGAAACACTAGAATATAAATAATTATTTGGCGGGTATTAGATAAGCTCTTGCATGCCATAATGGAGGGTATGATCGAGGGGACAAACTCTAGGGGACGCCCACGCCGAGAGTACCTGGACGACCTGCTGGTGGACGTGCGCTGCTCATCATATGCAGAATTCAAAAGAGCCGCACAAGACAGGGAAGAATGGAAGAGAAAATTAGAGGAAATTGCTGCAAAACAATCCCAGGATTGAAACCAGAGAGAGAGATAAGCGGACATAGCTCAGTGGTAGAGCACCTGACCGGCAATCAGAAGGACACGGGTTCAAGTCCCGTTGGCGGCATGTATCTTTACTCGGAAGATTTTCTCAATGTAGATGAGTGTTTCAGGCTGATAATTATTGCTTATAATAATTGTTACCCTTTGTGCTATGCATAAAAATCTTGTCTTAAAAAACGTTAGTTAATCAAAAAGAAAAAAAATTAAAATAAATATGTGAAAATGTTAAGAGCTCCTTTTGTGTGGTGTAGCGTGGTAGGTACACTGAATCGGTAAAGTGCAATGTACAATGTACAATGCACATTCCGAGCACGCAATTTGGACAAACGCCAGCAAACCAAGCCGCTTACTTCAACTGCTAACATTACCACCGTATGGAGAAAGTTCATATAATATGCCTTGTTCTAACAGCCGCAGTCACTCGATCTCAATACAAGCGGCGCTTTGTGTATCATATGACTCAGATAACATCCCATCTTCTCATATTATATTATTCCGTAAATTCGCTGTAGGAATCATTCATCCTCCTTTTGTCCCATGTCACTTGTAATTTTATATATTATGTTAGTTACTTTTCTAGCGCAAGGGTCGTCGACCAGTTTATGAATATTGAATTTTATTCAGGTCCTAGAGGTCCTGGCTCCTGGCAACAGGTAAATGATAGTGTTGTCTCATGGATGTAGGAAATATCAACAGGTTTAGCGAGTTTCGTGTTCCAGTCACTGGCCGTCTTTTCAAAAGCCTTTGTCGTTAGTTTCATGAACTAACGAGCTGGCATGGGTTGCAATGCCATATTCAAAGAAGTAAATTGTTTCTCCCTACATGTCCTTTCCCGTGCGTCCCCGTTCCCTTCCCGCATCCCCTTCCCCTTCCCCTCCCACACCCCCCTTCTCCCTTCCACGCCTTCTCTTTCCCCTCTCCTGCTCCCCCGTCCCGCCAACTCCCCTCCCGCGTTCCATATATTCAGTCCCAGTATATTCAGTTTTCAAACAGCTCACGTGCCACCTATTTCCATTTTTTATTTAATTTTTATTTTTCATATATTACAAATATTAATTTTTGTATATTTTAGGAACAATCAATCAAATTTGGTACCTAACATAGGTACCTATTTAAAATATCTATAATTCTCATTGGCCTTTATTGATCGAAGATTTTTCTTGGTTCGAAGTATAGGCGTGTACCTACTTCAAATAAATTTATTCCCCGGTTACTATTTTAAAATATCCTACTACCACGCAGAAAATGTTGCTTGTATCGTGATGGAGGATTTAGCCACCCGAGGAAAACGCGACAACCGGTGGGACGACGCCCACTCACCCGCTCAGCCAATTTTGATTTAAAAATCAATATTTTACAAAATGTCATTCTCAAATTTTGACATTTTTGACAGTTTCGCCAGAATTTTAGAATAATCCAGAAGTCTTCTTCATAAAAAAAAATTTAAGACTTTGAATTTCTTACTTCCCCTTTCCCCTTCTTATATGGTTGAGCACTTTAGACTTAGAAAATACATTTTGCTACATCTACAAGTAGTTTTACGGTATGGTTGGTAATTTTATATGACTCAGTCCCTCTTGCTTTCAAGTTATGAAAATAAGAAGTACTTAAGTTATTAAAGTCCTCTGTAAAGTTTTAATGGTTCTTGTGAGGAGTGCAGTTCACAAAAATTGCGGACAAATTAAACTTTTTTATCCTTTTCTTGCAGTAATGAGTCTCTTTGACAACGGTTGTAAGTAATAATGAAAATAAAAGGTGTTCGCGGTACTGGACATAGAATAGAGAATATAATAAATCAATGAATAAAGAACTCTTTAAAAAAAATGGCAAAAGTGCCTTCGATACAAATTTGAATGGAAACCACTGTGCCACTGACTTAGTTACTTTTGGACCTTCTGCAGCATTAAGCGTTCTGCCTCTCTTGCACTTGCCTGAAATTATACATCGCCATTCCATTTGAATTTCGTAATCAAGGTGAATTACAGTTTTGGTTGGAAATACAGCCGAGCGATTCCGTATCTTTTGTGGGATGGTTATTGGATAACGGACGTTATTTCCTGTCAGATTTGTGTAATTTTTACATATTTACTGTCATAGCTTAGTTGAGATCGATGTAAATACAGATTCCTGCAATTATGCATGATTATTTATTAATTTAATGTACGTTGTACATAGGTAAAAAGCAAATAACAGCCATAAAAATAACAAATCTGACAGGAGATCACGTCCGTTATGTAATGACGATCCACAAAAAATACAGAATCGTTTGGCAGGCCCAAATTGGGCCTGCAACTGGACTACGAAATGCACCCACAAGGCCCTTCTTGTTTATTAATTATTCTATGGTAATGAGCATGCCTGGCGATGAGTAACCTCTTTCTGGAATACACATTACACACTGCATACTTTTACAATACACTAGGTACAGTTGACAGTTTTACAGGATGCTTTTTTCGTCCCGTTTCCATTTATTGGATAACCAATACTGCTTCCATAGATCACCCCAATAGGTTTGCTATATTTGGTGACTGAACAGGGGTGCCCTAGTTTATCGGGTGAAGTGTGTTGAGGTCTTGGCAGCAGATGCACCTGCCCATCAACCGCGTGGCGGGCCGGTCGAGAAAGGCCGGTTTAGGGAGACATTTTGACCTTTCGTCTTGCACCGCAGCAGGAGTCATGGATTCATAGGTCCTTTACCTCTTTCTTTCTCTTCATTTCCTTCCTTTCTTTTTAAGGGAAGGGACGAATCTCCGGCCCGCCACGCAGCTGGTGGGCAGATGCCTCAACCACCAAGAGGTGCACAAACCTCATCCCATGAACCCGGGTACCTCTACGAAGTCACTATACGTAGCGAACCACTTGTGGTGGCCTGTGACAAAGCTGTTTATTATCCAATGAATGGTTCCTGGGGCGGCGGTGTAGAGCAAACATTTTTCGTATGGGTCCCGATAAATTTTCTACATTTTCAATCAGTGGATCGGTAAGAAAAAAACATCCTGTACAACACCCGTTAGTGCCTGTTAGTTTAACTTTTTGCAATTAGGGGTTCCCGAATTAGAATTGGCGATGGATCCGAGAGAGCATTGAACGAATGGACCTAATTTAAATGGGGGGAAAGTTCTATTATTGCATCTAAAGGATATACAAACATGTGAAGAGCTTGATGAGATGAACAAACTTAGTAAAACATTGTATGAAATTATCCACAAGACCCTGAGAAAAAACACTATATATAAAATTGAAAAAAAAATAGCTTTATTTCATATAATTTTTTTTATATACCAATCGTCAAGTTGATTAGTCAGATATCTCCGAAAAACTAAAATTTGAGTTAAATACGCATTTATATTTAAAAGTGTACCCTCTATCTCAGAGGTTCCCAAACTTTTTTTTCTCGTAAACCCCTATAAAAAATTTATTGGTTTCGGTGGACCCCCTGCTGTTACATTTCTACCACATTCCCAAGACTCGTCAAAAAAGTGAAGATTAGACCTAACGATGGAAATTAGCGTTGCGGTTAAGTTCATAGTTCATACCCTAAATTCGGAGTGGTATAAATAAAAAGAAAAATAGTATGTTTCTTGTGTTCTATTTATTAAAATATATTATGATTTTTTTTTGCATTAAATCCACACAGAGAGACCCTAAGGAAAATAATTTCCCTCAGGGCCTATGTCATCTTTGGGGATGCTGTGTCTTTTAAGGGAAGGGAGGAGAGGTAGTCGTGAGAAGGAAAAAGGTATGAGGGTTGGGTAGGAATCTGGGTTTCATTGTGCCCAGGAGTTACAGACGTATGAAAATGACTGAAAATTAGAATCTCAAAGCTTCAAAATGCTTTTTTTAAAGTCTCAATACGACCATTTTTTCACCGAAATACAGCCTGTTAAAAAGCACTGAAAAATATTTTTTTTTGCTCCTTTAATTTTTTTGAGTAGTCTATTATCTGCCTACATTGATAGGTAAAGCCAAGCCAACATTTTTGTTCGTTTGGAAAATTTATCGAAACGATAAATTTTCGTGGACCCCCACTTACAACTTGTGGACCCCCATTTTTTATCACGCCAACGTAGACCCCCGTCGAGTCCCTCGTGGACCCCTGGGGGTCCACCTGGACCACTTTGGGAATCACTGCTCTATCTGGTAGATCACTCATAAACACCACCAAATTGATTAAAAGGCAGAAAAACTTGTAGTTTATTACGCAAAACTTAGTTGTTTTCTGGGTTACTAGTAGGATATTTCAAAAATTCACTTTAATGTACCGGACCGTTAAGCCTGCTGGTGTTATTTTATAAATAAGTTTAAGAATTAAAAAAAATATATATTTTACCACACTGTGTGTGTTTTACGAAACGGTACTAAATGCAATAATTAGAATTTATATTTTTTTGTTACATATTTATGACTTTGATTTTCCGAAGAAATATTGGCAATACAAAAATGGCAACAAATGTTAGTAATACAAATGGAAACAAGGAAAACAATTATTTAAAAAAAAACACTGCAACAGGAAAATTCTCATAATACGACGACTTAAGAAAATTACATCTGAAGAATACCTGCTTTTTCCTCAAAGGAATAATATGAATTTATAACAATTCGTCTCGTCTCTCACGAACATAGCAAACATTTCATACTTCCATCTACTTTGTTGAATCCCAAACAAAGAGACTTAAAATTTATATACAATGAGTTTTCATTGTAAAGCATGAAGAATAAGTAATAGTACAGTAGGATACTCTATACTATGATTGCCCGCAACTAGTGGTTGCCTGCTCTCACTTTTACTGTTATTTTCTAACTATCGTCACATGTAAATATTTCATCGAAATTTTAACAAACAAATGTCCATTGATAATTACGTTGTCGATAAAAACCGCCATTTTGAAAAGTGAAATCGGATTTTGTTGAGCGCCTTGAATTTTTTTTAAATTTTAGAAGGTATTTCGTACATTATCTTAAGGGGCCGCAACTCGAATTTCTACCGATTTCTTACATATCTCCCTTAAATATTTGAAGTTTAAAGCTCTTAAAAAAATGCATGTTATTTTTTAAGATAATGTCTAGATGCTGCCCAAGCCGAAATGCAAATTATATGAAATTCTCCCGATAGAAAAAAAATCGCAAAGAATGCTCCAAAAATTATTAAAAACAAGTCTGTTTCTATTTTCTTATAAATTATATTTGTGAAATCTTTCAAAATATTTCTTTAAATGATACTTAAGATGCTCCCCAAAAGATTTTTGCTCTATTTTAAACGACTCGTGTTTTAGTAAACAATTTCGCAATTTACGCATCGATTTTGGTGCTGTAAATGTTAGCGCTCTCCTCTAACATTCGTAAATTCATCTGCTTACTTTCGAGCCCGGTTGCGGAGCCTTAAGACGGGTTATTAATTTTCAACATTTGTGAAACTTTATTCCATTTGCACATTATTACTATTTCAGAACTTGAAAGGATCCTTTAAAATGAAAATTATCATTGAATTTTGATGAATTGTTCAAATTCTATGAAACAACCCTTCATAGAGTTTTATCTATTAGGTATAATAAAACAAAACAAATAAGTTTAAATTTTAAAATAAAACAATTACTTTGTAAACACCACTTTTATTTAATATATTTTATGCCGACCAGGTTTCGCTACAACCGTAGCTACCTATTAAATATTGGAGTATTATACTGCCCTGAAGAAGCTACGGTTGTAGCGAAACCCGGTCGACATATAAAAGTGGTGTTTACAAAGTTATTGTTTTATTTTAAATAATAATGTCACATCACAAGGTATCTGCTTCATATGAACAAAAATAATTGTGTACGATCTTCAGATTGTTTTGTTAAAGATTTTTACATGCTCAATCAAGAAGACAGACAGTCTGTTTGACAGTCTCCGTGGCCGAGGAGCAAGGCTCTCGACTAGCAATCCGAAGGACGCGGGATGATATCCAGGGGTGCGATTAATTTGAGTTATTTGAAATAATATAATATAAAGTATTTGAGGAACGTCGCAGAGTGGAAGATACTCAGTATCGCCCAAGTGTAGGACCACCATTCAGAATTGAAACTTTGCTTCTTTTTTTTTATTTTTTTTATTAACTCCATACAGGAGGCCCTGAGGGAAATTATTTTCCTATGTGATCCTATCCCAGGGCCTATGTGGTCTTGGATGCCGTGTGGAAAGTCTTTTTGAGGAGAGGAAGAATTAACATTGGTCTTGAAGAGATCCATGTTGTAGGAAGGAGGAAACACAGAGGCCGGAAAATCATTCCACAGCCGAGCTGTTGAACACAAGAACGAGTCGAAGAAGCGACCCCATGTGACAAATGTCTATGCGTTTTTAGGTATTTTGGAGCTCCAGACCAGAGGTGGCTGCCAAATTCAACCGTAGGGCGCACTTGTGATTTGGACAGGGTTAGCAGTCTGTTGTGTACTATTAAAGTATCTGCGGCCCTGCGTTTTTAAGAGGCTAACTTGAAATAGCTTTATCCGTATTTGATGACCAGATCTGAATAGCCCGGTACTTACCCATACTCTCCTTCCTACTTCCCTTAGCCTCCAACATACCCTAATTGGGGACGCCATAGTCTCAATGGTTCCTTGTGAGGTGTTCATATAACAATGGCTAATCACCGAACATTTAGCTATATTTTTTGTTTGTTTAAAAAAATTTGTAATGTATGTACGGTATAATGTAATCGAGATGGAAGGTTTTTAATCAAATTTTATGGATCTATTTATTGTTTTGTAATATTGTAGGTAGGAAAAAACCAAAACCCCATCAAAGTTCTAAGCGGGCAATTACTATTTTACCTTTGCTAAATTTAGTTTACTTTAGAGTCAACGGAATGTGAACGTAAAGTAAGTAGTCGGCAGCCGCGTTCGGCACGTGTAGCAGGAATAGGGAACAAAAGCACTGAGCACTTAATCTCTAGGAGTTTGATTTATATCGATTTAAAAGAAGACTGATTTTGTCTACTTACAATTCAATCCGTGTTTAAGCTAGCAGCACGGCTCATTACAGGGATATCTAAAAATTCGCATATTTCAGAACACCTTCGTAACCTTCACTGGCGTGCTCAGAAAGAATTCAGTAAGAATTGTGCTGGATGGTGTTTAAATTCATCAATGACATGGTCCTTTTTTACATCTCTGAACTATGCCCTTTGGAAAACATTGGTCCAAGGCAGTCAACCCCTAGATCAGCAACATCATCAGGTATAGGCAGACTAATGGAACCTAAGCGTAAGCCAAGTACTAAGCTTTCGGAGTATCTGGGCGTGGAATAAACTTGTAATTAGATGCATAACAAGCCCAAAAGAATTTAGGTCCAAACTGAAAATAATCGAAATATTATTATTATTGTAAGACCTGTCGAACCCCAGGTCCGAGATATCCAACGAAATTGAAGATTATTATTGTAATTGATTATGTAGTACCTAAACACTGCGATCGTGAAGACTTTGATATACATATATTTTAATATTAAGGTATAACTAATATTTGCATATACCTGATGATCGCTTCACTTAGAGCCACTTTGTAATTATTGTACCATTCATCTATTATAAATTATTATTGTATACATTCATTTGGCTCTAAATATTTGTATACAAGTGTGTGTACATTGTACATGTGTGTGTGTACATACATACATATTGGTGGCCCAGCATTAAAAGAAAACAAATCCGAAAAATCATAAAATACGATATGTGTACACAAAACATTTGCCAAAAGGGAATCTTTCCAGTTGTAAACAGCAACAAAATTAATAAAAATGTTTGACTCCAGAGTGGAAAAACCTGTTTGAAGGGTTCCATGCCTACTAAGAATAAAGTCAACTCAACAGCTCCTTGAAAAGTCATTAAAAGCTATGAAAAATATAATTTTAAATAAGCCGATAACCCTAAACGTAACCTATTTTTTAACCAATTTTTATGTATAGTTTTTTATCACTCTAAATGACTTATCTGAAATGGTTC
Organism: Limnephilus lunatus; assembly: GCA_917563855.2. Lineage (NCBI taxonomy): Eukaryota > Metazoa > Arthropoda > Insecta > Trichoptera > Limnephilidae > Limnephilus > Limnephilus lunatus. Next base: position 13,549,265 of record OU830597.1, on the reverse strand, counting down.
TGAGTTGGTTTCATTCCGAGTTGTCTGGTCACCGTTTTGAGGATATCAAAATATTCAATTGTACCCAGTTTCATACAAACTATTTTGAATTGTCTCCATTTAAAACCAACGAAATTGTTTTAAAAACAAGGGTTTCCATTTGAAATAATGTAGAAAAAACAATGAAAACTGATGAAATTTTACTTTTTTGCGTTCGAAAATACGTGCTACAGCAAAATATTGATTATCTCAGAACAAAAGATTTGGATTTGTTACAATTTTATACTGGGACATCAAAAAAAATATATATATATGTATACGTTTGCATTTATATGTTATATGTACATGTGCCGTAGATGTAAGTATTTACTAATATTTGATTTTGGTCCTCTTAGTTTTTTTTTATTGTAATTTAAAATAACTTATCGTTGCACAAAGAAAGTTGTGATGAATGTAGAGCTCACCTATAATTGAAATTATTGATAGATTTGATAATTACTGTAATAATTAATAATAATAATTGGATAATTTGTAAAGCGCCGATTTGGGGAAAAAATCACTTCAAGGGCGTTTATTGATGTATTCTGTTGGCGAGCCAACAAATAAAGAAAGAAATTCAATATTTATGCATGTTTTAACAATTTTAATGGAAGTAAGGAAAAACTGAGCTTACTTCGGGGGCATAGATACAGTACAACCCTCTTCCATAGGTTTATCACTTCAGTGGTATAAACGAGAGAGTTCAGCGCGTGTAGAAAATTACTGCTAGTAAAAGCTGTAAGGGCAGGTGCAAGGGAAAGCTTTTCATGTGGAATATGTTTCTATTTTTTTTGCCACGTGTTGCTGTGGTTGGAATGTGTAGACAGATTAATTTCCAGGAATTTTGGTTTTTTAGGTTCACATGTTTTAAGTGCGAAAATAATAAAAATAAAAAATTAATAAAAAAATAAAAAAAAATATCATACAATTGTAAATTATTACCCGCTAAGCTACTGTAAGTAGCTTGTCAGCAGGAGATTAGTTCCACAAATTAGTTACAACCACAAATTAAATAATCATAAACGCATTGGCGTAGCAATAACATACACAAATACACATACACATATAACATACCTACCAACATTTTGATGTAGAATAGGAAAAAAAATATATATATATATATTTTTAATATCAATAGTTTGTGTTATTTCACAATTAATTCAATAAAAATAATACATAGTATATTTGCGGCACGTTCCAGAGTGGAAGATATTCTCAGTAGCGCCCTGGTGTAAGACCACCATTCAGAATTGAAACTTTGTTTGAAGTGGCTTTAGCCGTGGTTGGTGACCAGATCTGAATAGCCAGATACTTCACCTCCTTCCTCTTCCCTATCCAGCCTCTCAACATAAACTAATTGGGGATTCCATTGTCTCACTGGCTCCGATCGGGAGCAGCTGGGACGCTAGTGAGGTACTCACATAAAAAAATTTAAAAACCGGACACAAAGGGGGTTACTTGGCGCGGTAAACCCGCTCAAAAAGAAGAAGATGGAGAGATATGTAAATACGAATGTTAGAGAGAGCGCGCTTATATTAAAAACGATCATATTTAAGCGAAAATTGTGAAAATAGAGCAAAAATCTCGTGGGGAATATCCAAAACACCATTTACGATGTTTCTTATACATATAACTTGTAAAACAACTGAAACAAACGTGCTTATAATAATTTTCGGAGCATATTTTTCGATTTTTTTCTATCGGGGAAATTTCATATAATTGTCGTTTCGGAGTGGGAATGTATAGAAATTATCTTCAAGAATAACATTTTTTTTTTTTAAAAGCTTTGAAACGGTATTTATGGAAAATATGTAATAAATGCGGGAAGCCGGCCCTTAAGATGGGTGTAAGATTGCAACGATATTTATATTTTTAGTCGCTTTGCCAAAGTTTGAAACTCCCTACACCAAAAGACCTTTTGGCACTAACCTCCAAAAACACACGCAAATAAACGATGTCTTCTTTTAGATTTTGATAATGACTCAATCCCTCTGTTCTGCCCCATAATTACGCTACTGTCCTCAATTACCGTATTACCCTGGCCCCTGCAAGTGATTACAGCAGCCAGTGCTTTAGAGCTCAAATTCCCCGGCGCGTGAATTGACAAAGAACAAGGGACTTGATTGGCAAGGCGTGTAGGAAGGGGGGAGCAATGACCGCATTAAGGCAGATAAGGGAGTTTGACCTCTATAAGTTAGGGAACGGTTATTTCTTCACGGATTTCGCAAGCCTTCCTAAATTTTCTCAATTTGTGTCACCAGAAATAGAACTAAGGGAATGTCGTAAATTATAATAGAATTTGGGACAACATTTTCAAAATTTGCATTTAAATTTCTTATTCACATTAATTTATTACATCTAAATTATAATTCCACTCAGTTTAATTAATGGAATTAATCAATTTTCCGTTTTCTATTATGTTTTGTATAAAAATCGATGTTATGGTATTATGCGGTTACGGGTATCATAATTTGGGAGGCGGGCATGGGAACCGCCGCCCCGGGAATTATTTATTGTTGTACAACCAAAATTCCTGCCATATATCACCGCAAGTAGTTCGCTACGTTTGGTGACTTAGCAGGGGTGCCCAGGTTCATAGGTTGAGGTTTATCTAGGTCTTGGCGGCGGATTCGTTTGCCCACCTATTGCGTAGCGGGCCGGATCGGTTGAGACTGGTTAAGGGAGAACTTTTGATTTCTCCGACTGGACTTTCTTTACCCATCGCCTTGAGGAATGGATCCATACTTTCATCACTCCTGAACACATGGACACCCAGATTCCAACCCACCTCCCCAGAACTTCCATAACCTAAAAATTCCCTCCGCACAGCATCCCTGAAGATGACATAGTCCCCGAGGGAAATTGTTTCCCTCAGACCCTTCCTCTGTGGATCTAAAACAACAAAAAAACATGTTTACAAACTACTGACGAATGAATAGTTTTAAGTTCTAAAATACATTAGAAAAACAAATCTCCTTAATTTTATTGTAACGCATAAAATCGACATTACATTGTAAAATAACCATATTCTATTTCAAACAATGAATAATAAAATTCTCAAATTTATTTATATGTTTTTATTCGGACAATAAATAGCCTATTAATATTTTATGACGATCTAAATCAAACAATCAACATCACTTTCTAATCCATTCTATATATCTCAAATTCTTATTTGTACCATCAATGTCGCACTCCCGCAATCAATCAGCATGATTATAAATATCTCATTTTCTTATTATATCAATAATTCTGAATCATACAATCAATACCGTAATAATAATTTATGGCAACACTGCTGTTACAATTAACATCATCTTAATCATTACATTCATCGTCATATTTCTCCTTGATTATACCTAACTAATTCATACAATCAACAGTACGCTTCTCTCAAAGATATCTAATTCACACAATCAACATCACAATTTTCATTAATTCTACCTATTTCATACAATCAACATTGTACAATATTAAACTAGTTCACATTAATAATAGAAAACACAAATATTTTTAAAGTTTATCTACCGTATAAACATGAGGTAGCTATCGTTTTCAGCGGTTCTTCTGAACTATATGAGTTATATTATGTTGAAGTCTTTGAAAATTTTCGAAAACTTTATGTAGACCGACATAAAAATAAGATTCTACGAATTTAGTTTCTTGATTTAACCCCTCAGGCCTCAGGCAAACCCAAATAAATGGAATATTTGGGATCGTATCCGAAAACTAAAAACTGTCTTTGAAAGGAGATGAAATACGCTTTAAAATATTATTAATAGAAATAACCATGTAAAATTTTAAAATATAAAACTTTTAAATGCAAAATTTAAAAAGTTTTAAAATTGGCTCACCTTACTTATTTTCTAAATGAAATTAATGGTAACGAAAAAATAAATCACTCATATTTTATTAGAAAAATGTATCAAAAACGTTATCATTACCTCACTTTTTGTCGTTTCATGTAAAAGTAATTAATACAAAATTCACAAAGTTTCGTAATGTTTTTTCAAAATGAGGTCGGAAACTTCGGTTTATTAAAGGTGTGCATTTTCATTCATTTGTGGTTAACTTTTATATTTAAATATACAGCGTGATTTTAAATATATAGCGTGATGTTTTCTCTTTCCAATACCGTTTAGAGTTAAGATCACGTTTCCCACTACGATAGTAAGAAAGACACAACTATTTCTACGAGATCTTTACGGGATATTCCGAAAACCGAAAAAAATTGCCTCAGAGGTTAAAAAAAGATTCCTATCTTATCCAGAAGTTTTCTCAACATGTCTGAGTCAAAGAAAAACGACGCCGAAAAATCATGATTCATATCATTTTCCGAAAAACAAATATGTTAATAATAATTTGATAAATCAAACAGTCACCTTTATAAGTAGGACAACATTTGAGCTAGATAACACATTTTATTTTTGACACGTGGACTTACTATGCAAATTAATTCTTTGAATTAATAATCTGCCATGATTCAGATATAAATGAGATTTAGCTGAAACGGTGAGTTAATTCAATTATTTGTAAATATAAATATCTATATACTCGTATACATTACATAAGAATCAAAATATGCTTATGTATCTGAATGTACATGAGATGTATATGCGTTGCTAAACCATTCATCCGATTGGGATGAAACTTTGGGGATTTGATGTGTGCATGCCCGCGATGGTTTCTGTATGTTATGGTGAGTTCTGGCATTATGAAATTTGTATAAAAAATTGAAATAATTGGTACGCGAGCTGTTTGAAAACTGAATGCACCGGGACTAAGTGTATGGAATGCGGGAGGGGGGAGGGGAGCTCAGGAGGGAGGTTTACGGGATGGGGGAAGCGGGAGAGGAGAGTGGGGAGAGGGAAGGCGGAGTAGGAACGCGTGAGGGGAAGGGGACGCGGGAGAGGAAAATAAGGGGAAGGAGAACGGGATGAATGGGAAAGGACACGCAGGGAGAAACAATTTCTTTATTAAGTCGAATAGCAACGCATGCTGGGAACTAACTGGTTTATTAAAAAAAAAACAATACATAACACAATACACTCGCAATAAGTTAAAACAACATTTCGTCACAAAAGCAAAAAGGCATAATTTTTTAAGATATGAGATAAAGTCATTTTAGTATTTGCGTTATGAAAATGTTAGTGTTATGTTTTCGTCAGTTTTGTTGTTTTCTATTAGGGTGTTTTAATACGAGTCTTGAAGAGGCCTGATTCACCTGCGAGTCGTTTTACAAAAGAACTCACCTTACGACATACATAGTGGAATAATACTGCTAATTCGCTCAAGCAAGTTACATTAGAATACCTGTAAAATAGAGCCAGCAGGTTTGGGAATCCGTAAACGAGGATTTGTTAAACATACAAATTTCGAGTTCACTTTTTTGAGAGTTAATAGATTCAATCGAAATGTATCTGCCTATTTTGCAGTTGCACAAATGCTGTTTTATTTTTAGACCTTTAGTAGTTCTGAACTCAATCTAGACAGGAATAGGGATGGTGAATCAGTCAGATGAATCTAGAGATGACATGGAACTTCCAAGAATAAAGTTATGAGTTCCCAGCATATCATATTTAAGTACCCAAGTTACTCTGTGACTTATGAAGGTGGGATCGAGTCAATTAAATGTTCAAACCGACTCAAAACTTGATGGGTATGTAAGATGTATGTAACTATTTATGACACGACTAGCAAACTCCCTTTTGATGATTTTGAAGCCAATCGTGTTTATTACGTAAATCTTCTGTCAGGAGGGAAAATCTAGATACAACCGGAAATATGTCATTTTTAAATCAAATTCTAGACGTATTTTCCACAAAAAATACAAATTTATTTCGAAACATTGATATTTTATCTAATAAAGTTATTTATAAATTTTGAAAAAGTGAGTTTGTTTTTTTTTTTAAATGAGGTTATACCGTTAACCGTTGGCAAATTTCTTCAATTTTCATTTATACATTTCAAATTATATAGCAATACAGTAAACTAAATCAATAAATTATCTAGGAAAAAAACTTGTCAAGATTTAAATTTTATATCAAATTATCATTGAAAAAATCCGCAAATAAATACTGATGCTCAAAAAATAACAATAAAAAGTACGTAATTTAAAAAAAAATTTCGTCACGCATTTGAACATTTTTATTATTACTAGGATGTACTCGTACGTAAGTATTAAAGCAAATTTTGAATTAAATAAAACCGATATTGAGTTATTAGTTAAAAATGCTGGTACGAGGAATAATCAATCTTCTTATCGGAAATGCCCTGTACAGTTGCAAGGGTACGATCACATGATCATCTTTTGATGAAACTTGAATTCTCGGCCGCTGGTTAAGCGTTTATATGTAAAAAGAAATGGTGTGTTTAATAATTAAGGACTAAATGGAATATACCAATCAAATACTTGGAAACTCCATTATAATGATGGAAATTAATCTACGCAAAGAACTTCAACCAAAGTGTGCAAGAAAGGGTAAGGTTAGTTAATATTTATTATTAGCCATTAGATAAAATATCATATATCGGTCTTCCGCCGTAACATAGAAAATTATCCCTTTATGAATCTTTTGTTTCAAGGATAACGTAGAAGTAAATACTAATATAATGTATTAACGTAGGAAAAGGGAACTTTAGTTGCCAATTGCCGGAAAATATTACACTTCTGTAATAATTAGGCGATCGGCTCTATGGTAAACCAAACAAGAAGTAATTTATGAATTTTATATAGATCAATGATTAAGAATCTAGACGGAACACGTGACAGCATAAATAAATGATCGAGAGGAGTTGGTTTGGAGCTTAGAAACTTTGCATCAAGCGTCATATAGACAATGGTTAATGATTTTTTAAGAAATATAAGTTTTTTCAATGTAAATGTCATTCGATGTCACACACCACGAGGCGCAATAAAATAAGATCTAAACTAATGCTGTTGGGAAAACTGATATGGAAGACATGACACAGGAAGACGTGACACGAAGGCGTGGCACAGGAAAATGTGGCTCAGGAAGACGTGTCATAGGAAGACATGGCATAGGAAGACGTGACACAGAAAGGTAAAAGGAAGACGTGGCATAGGAAGACGTTACACAGAAAGGCCAAAGGGTGATATTTGTTGGCCTGATGATAGCAAACCTGCAAAGGGAAAGTACGCTATAGTTTTACAATATTTAAATTCGTGTGAATTACCTTCATTATAAGTGGAAAATGTTGGATGTGCAGTGGTAGAAGACTTAGCTAGCCAAGGATTGAACCCACAACGCTAAGATAGGAATCCTAAGATTTGTACGAGTCGGCCACTCACTGGACAATAATAAAGAAACAAGGAAAACGATAATTTGGCATAATATATCACAATGAAGTCTCAACCATTCAAAATAGGCACTTAAGCTAGTTGCCCTCATTGCGTCAAATTAAAACAAGAAATAATTTAACGTTTTTAATGTCCAAGCTTTAATAATAAATCAACGATATATCACAAAGCTCGCAAGACAAAAGCTACACGTTTTGACAAAGAGCAAGTTTAGATAAGTGCTCAATAAAGTGTGTGTAACATTTTGTTTCCTAACATTTTAAGCGATTCTGCTAACTTCAGATTATATTCTCGGATCACTGCCAACTCTGCGCGTGGAGACACATTTCAAATTATTCCACTGTCGACAAAGTGACTCAATGTTCGTTGTCCTGCCTTTTAATGCAGTTATTCTCCAGACAAATCCATTTGATCACCCACGGGACAAAGAACGGTCTGAAATAATCTATTTCTTTCAATTATTTCTCTTCAAGCGCTTTGTGGGCTACCAAATATGGAAAAAAGCTTTATGTACGGTTGTTAAATTAATATCTTGAGATAATTTCGGTTGCTAGTCAGCAGTTTATTGTACAACTCAGGGCGCCTACCACAGAGAAAACTATAGTTTACAAGTGTGATTTGCGAAGGAAGAAGGATATGGGGAAAAGAAGATTGGGAGTTAAGTAATGTTTCAATTCACCAGGCCGACACTGAGAGTATCTTCCAACCTAGTATAATGAAGTTTCGTGACTTAATATTTTCACTAAATAAGAGTTTTATGTTTAAACCTTTTACAATGTTTCGTAAGTTTGCTAAGTTAGTTAGTATATGTACAGATGGAGCAAAGTTAGTGTTCATCTGGAATGCATACCAGTTTGAATTATGTTAAACATCTCTTGGCCGTGGTACGCTAAGCAAAGCACGTGCTTTGTTTCCTTTGCATACAAAAATAATTACACAAAATTGCTCCAACGCTTTCAAACTGCGAGTCCATCTCTTGTGCCCCTCTTCTCTTGAAACAAACTGGTGTAATGCCAATGCGTGAAGTGACTGCAGTGATAACAAATGGGACAAAATATTGCTCTAATAATTTTATCCATCTTTTCCTTGGTCTGTTAGTCTGTTGCATGTACTTTGTCAGCCGACTAAATTAGGGTGTTTGGCCACCGCCGCCTTAATCGAGAAACCGAGATTATTTCAGACTTACATAATCACGGCTGAGGTTATGACTTAGGACGGGTTGTTTCAAAAAAAGTTTATGAACTCATTTAATATATGTGAAGTTAATTTTAACGTTCTGTGTAAGTTCTGTTCAAGTTCAGTGATTATTTCAGTTTAATGCAGCAGCTGGCCTGTAATGATATATTAACAGAACTTGAATAGAACTTACACATAACGTAAAAATTAACTTCAAATATTTGATGAATTCATAAATTTTTTTGAAACACCCCATCCTTGGTGATCGCAATAGTCCACCGCAACAAATCTTGGTTGTTTCGACGTATAACCAACGAATTAAATAATAGAATATCCAATAACATGTTTTCCCAGTTATATCCTATGCGTACAAAGTGTATCTAAATTTCTCCAGTAAAAATAAACTTTGTTAATCTCAAGTGACCTCGCTGGTAAATATGGTCCTGTGTATTTTCTGACTAACTAACTAACTAACTAACCATCACGCCGTTTCCCCGCAGGGGTAGGCAGAGAGGACGGACCGCCACACAACTCGATCTTGGCACACACTCTTTGCCTCGTTCACATTCATACATCGTCTCATACATGCTCTTCTATTATTCCGACTCTTCACATGGCCCGACTCAAGTATCTGATTCACTTGGTCGTGCCATGTCTTCCTCGGGCGTCCCCGACTTCTTCTACCATTCGCATTTGCATCATATATTCTCCTTACACTCCTTTCCTCGTTCATTCGCTCTACATGCCCAAACCATCGGAGAGTCCCTTTCTTAATCTTACACATCACGCTTACATCAGCCTTGCATTCTTTGCGGATATCCACGTTTCTCTCACGATCGTACATGGTTTTACCACACATTCGCCTCAGGGATCTCATTTCTACAGCATTCAGTCTGCTTTCATCCTTCCTCTGCCAGTTCCATGCCTCACTGCCATACATCAGGGTAGGTACCAGCACTCCATTATGGACGGCTCGTTTCGCGTCTTTGGACAGTTTTTTATTACCGCCAACGGCATTCAGTCCTCCATTAATGGAGTTACCGGCATTCACCCTTCTTTCAATATCTCTATCAGCCTTCCCATCTTTCGTAAACATACTACCCAGATACACAAACTCATCCACCTGCTCCAAGTATTCATCATTCACAACTATATTGCATACTGTTTTCGTACTCTCTCTTTCAAACACCATGACTTTAGACTTACTTACATTCATCATTAACTCATTCTTCATACATACTTCGTTCATCCTAGACACGAGAGACTGTAGATCTTCCATACTGCTAGAAATTAGCACCGCATCATCAGCATACAAGATTACTTCCAATACTTCCAGATTACTCAATTTTGCGCCCAATCCCATCTCTTTCAATTCTTGCATACAATTATCCATGTATAGATTGAATAACCACGGTGACATTACGCAGCCTTGTTTAACACCTTTTGTGATGTCAAACCACTCCGTAAAATCGCCGTTCACCCTAACACATGCAACGCTTCCCTTATATAGCGACGCAATTGCCTGAATGAGCTTCGTATTCACTCCGTACTTGGACAACACCTTCCATAGCTTTTTCCTGTCAACTCGGTCGTACGCTTTTTGTAGATCTACAAAGGCACAGAAGAGTTTCTGGTTTTTTGCAAGAAACTTCTCAGTGAGCATACGCAATGAGAAAATCTGGTCCATGCACCCCCTTCCACTCATAAAAGCACCTTGCACATCCCATATTTTATCTTTTGTTTCCATTCTTACCCTTTCAATCAATATTCTACCATACAGCTTGCCCACTGAACTTAGAAGGCTAATAGCCCTATGATTCCCACATTCCATACGTGACCCTTTACCTTTGTATAATGGCATGATTACAGCCCTTCTCCAATCTAATGGCGTATAACCCTCCTTTAAACATTGGTTAAAAAGTCTGCACAGCCATGTTAGAATAATACGATTATCTCCTTTAAAGTATTCGGCAGCAATATTGTCGAAACCCACAGCCTTGCCACTCTTCATACATTTAATTCGTGTATTTTCTGCCTGCGTAGAATAAAAATAAAGCAATGTATGTTCATTTTAATGCAGCATCACGTTCATTGGTCAAATGCATTGTACGAGTACATATAGTTTTGTATTAGTGATCGACAAAACGGTGGATGCAATCTGTTAGTCATAAATTATTATAATAGTTTGTCCAGTCCAAAGACATTGAAATATAAAAGATGTGCTATCCGCAGTTTTTACTGGGTGGGATTATGTTTCGTGACGTTGCTGGACCAGTAGACACCATGTGTCGCCGATATTGTTAACGAATACTACAACTCTACACCTCTAAAAAAACCAACTAAATGAAGATTTCTTTCCGTATTCAAACTATATTGTTAACCAATACTACTGCACACCTTAAAAAATATCCCAATCCCAATAGGAAGTAATTCGCCAACAGTCGGGCGGACAACATAGCACATTTCTTGTATTTGAATATCTTTGGTCTAGTGTGTAGTTAGAAGCAAGACATAGAATTGTATTAATTATACATTTGTACAACCCACTTAAGATATTTTTTCTCAAAAACGGCGCTATACCAATCGTATAAATTTTATTATTGATAAGTTCAGACTTGTTTTGAATTACCGGCTTTTCACCCGTGACGAGTTCTAACGTTAACAACAGCGCCGTATATTTTCGGCGGCCAAGATGACGGCTCGGATGACGGACGTGCGGTGGACATCCGGTCATAGTAATGCAGTATGTTAGTATCGCCACTTCGGCAAACTTATTTCGTTCTAGGTGACCCTGACGGTTGACAAACGCCCTAAGCCTTAAAAATATATTTATGAGGTAATAGGTATTATAGTGTTATCAGCTGTTACGAGTGCGGTTAAAAGTGCATGCCAGTTCTTTCTTGTATCTGTTGTATTTTGTTAAAACATTAGATTATGTATGTAGGTACTAATAAAATTTATAATATAAATATTAATTTTGTAATCTTCAGATCTGTTGCGGTTGCTGCTTCGTAACATGATTGCTAATTTGAAATTGAGGTTAAATTTTTCGAAAATATATAACTAGAAAAATCATGTAATTTGTTAACCTTTATTTATAGCTCAAATTGTCAAATAAGTCCCGATGACGAAAAACTGGTACCAGCGACGGAAAGTATTTTTTTAACAGGCAATTTTATTGTATAAATTGAATCCAATTGATTTCTTAAATATTTCACACGGCTATATTTTTGGTATGACCCGGGAAGTTTAAAAAAAATGTTGCGTCTGAAACTGCATGCGAATTGAGGATTGTAAAAAATTTAAACGAAATGGTGGTATGGATTTGGGGGATGGTATATGTAGGATAGAACAAGGTATGTAAGTAAAATGGATGACCAATCACTTACCAATGTAGTATCTCTGCGAAATGACACACAAAGTCAACATGATCACAGTAGGTGCATTTAGTTCCAAAGTTATACATCGAGGTAATTTTCGCCGATTCCGCGACTTTTCATCCAGCGGACAAAAAATCCTAACCTAACCCAACAAAACCTGACCTAACCTAACCTAACAAAACCTTTCGGTGCCAAATTTAACATTTAAATCGAAACTGTAAGTTCCTTGCTCTGTCTCCTTCCTTCCTTATCGGGGATATTTTGTCCATAGGATATTTTGTCCTTGGGGTGTTATGTCTAGGGATATTTGACGGAGAATATTTTGTCGGGGATATTTTGTCGCGGGATGCGAATGCGATGAAACAGATCCATAATCCGAAATTATAAAGATGAAAAAACAACATTATTTCCATGACTGTCCAATTTCTTCTTCTTGGTCCATGACAAAATACCGAACATGCACAATTTTCTAGTAATAACATGTTTCATCATTGCGTTGCCTCAGTTCGTATTTGTCCAACAGACCATTTGAGTTTTTGTTCAATCTTCACTTGAAAATTAAAAATAAAGTGGAAAAAGGATAGTTAATCACTGAGCAAAGAATTATTTAAACTAATTGAACCTTTACCTATATGGAAATAGCTTTATCATAAACACCTATCATAATGTTTTATTGAGATAATGAAAGAAAACCTTCTATTCCTGAAAATTTTTCTAATGGTCTTTTGGACAAATACGAACTAAATTGAATAGTTTTCAGCCTAGATTATGATCAGGGATTGGTAGATATACTGGATTAACGACATCCTGGTAGGAACCAAGCATATTCGTATTTCAGGACCATACAAAAATTATTAATAGTTGAGATTTACGTTTCTGTTAGCTATTTATCAAAGAAGCTATTTACAGTGCAACGGTATATTGTTCTACGCGTCAGGTATTAGGTTAGGTAAATAAATACACGGCGTTGTGCGTATTGCAACACGTCTTACGTCTATAAACAAATTTTCTAATAATAATCAAGAATTTTAGTCTCTACATGTTTTAAACACACTAGCATTACTTAGTTACTTACTAGCAAAACTTGTATAGATTATCTAATACCTACCGCTTTTGTTTTTAATCATAAATGTACAAAATTTTTGCTTGTAATAACATTAATATTTTTCATTTCAGCTGAACAGAGCAGTGAACGTAATACTCTATCTGCCATTAAATCTAAAGAAAATTACGTGAGATAAAGTTGAATATAAAATAAAATAGACAAGAGTGTTTTCCGAACCCCGGTAGAGCTGACTCGTTCCGACTACTCTTTGATGCATCAAAGCAGCGAATCCATGCACCCTTCCCATTGCGAACATCTGCGAGGCGCTGCATGGCCAATGGAGGCCGAACAGACCGAAATTTATCAATTTTTTTTTTTTTTTTCATAAATAGTATTACATAACTTATAACTAAGCAGAAAGGTATTCAATTTGGGAGGCGAGTACGGGAACCGTTTATTTTAAGGCCCTCTTTTGTGCAGTTAATGTAAAAAAAGTACAAACTTTGGAAATTTTGGGTTTTGATTTATTATAATTGATATTTGTTTGGACGCGAGGTCAACTGTTCACAAAAATAGTAGATTTAATAACTAAAACAATGACATAGACTACGCAGAAAACAAATAAATTTTCAGGCGTTTCTCGGACTTGACACTGGATCTATCGCTGGGTGATCGTGTTTTCTAGTACATCACTCCACCACTGTTACAAAACTTGAAGTGCCTTTAAAATTGCTTGAAGTGCCTTTAACTGAAGTTATTTATCAGATTTGAATAGCCAAGAACTTTCCATTATTCTTCTCTTATATCATTTTCTTCCGCCTCCCAACAAATACTTCAACAGGGAATGACTTAGATTCATAGTTCTAAGAAATTATCCCCTTGAGATTTAAAGAGAGCCATCGTAAATAATTCAATAAATTTTATCAGATAATTTATTACAACTCCATTCCATTCTAGTTTTCCATATATTTATCGTCATCATAAACAACTTTAACATGAAATAAAACTTAAGAATTTGATTTCCTGACCTACATATAGAAATAATATCGTCGGGAAGTTGTTAACCCCTGGATTGTAAATCTAAAAGCAGCCTATATTGAGTTGCTTCTAAGAAATAGAAAACTATTTCTGAATCCATATTTGAGTCGGATTAGGTCAGAGATACAAATTAGCCCCACTGTGTAACACTTTAACAACCAGGCGCGGCGCCGCACAGTGTTTTGTTTCATACAAGTCAGACGGTAAAAATTCTAACACACAATTCAAGTATTTGTAACTTGTAACCCACCTGTGGGATGTACTAGTAATTCCTAAATACGATATAAATTTAAGATGAACAAAAAAATATTTTTTTCATTGTGAATTTTAAAATTATTTTTTCACAAACATCAAAATAAGTTACCTTCGGAATGAATATTGTACAAACAATTATTCAATGCACATTCTGGTGACGTACATAAGTTACACGAACATAGACATTTTATTATTAAAGTTGTGATTTGAAACTCGATGAAACGAAAAAGCGACACTAAAAAGAGACAAAGACATATATGTACATCCATATGATTTCACCTGCGAGAGAATGAGAGGGTATAATCGGTCTCCTCTTAGTGCGGTGTTTCGTAGCGTCCCCACTCGTGTCTAATTTATTTTACTGAAGGCTTCACTTCTACCGCGTGTAAACTACACGTATTTTTTTATTTCACCACCTACACTGAACTTTTCAAGTTCAAATATATCTTGAAGATTTTTTTTCTACGGAAAACTCCTCCATGTCACGAATAATTTACTCCTGCCTAGAAATCTTATATGAAGTGCCGGTAAAATAACGAAATAATCTTATTGCAGGAATTTTTATTATAGATTTTAAAATAAGATTATTGCTTTATATAAAAACGTTAACTATCGTGCGATTTTGAAATCCTCTCCGAAATAAACTCTCTATACGTCTGAATATAATATATTCAGACTACATAAAAATAAACAAGTATTTTTTTTGTTTTTTAATTTAATTAATTCATATGTAAGTATTAAAAAATGTAGTTCATACTACATACCTTCCAAAGTCAGCTTCATTATTTTCAGAACAGAAAAAAACACCATAAACTCAATAAAAAACTAAAACATCGTGCCACAAGAAGTGAATAAAAGCATTCGAAAATTATATAAACCAATCATCAGACTTTTTCGGAATCTGGTGTTAGTCAACCAGTGCATTAATCACCCCAATTAAGAATGCATTTGTCACATTCTCCATCTCCAAAGTGAATTATAACACAACGAAACACAGTGCGTCGTATTGGTTGCATTGTTGCACAAGAAACGGTTTCCAGAATCCAAATTTTGTCAAGTTATTCGCAACGTCTCTCTTTCATTTCAGATAATAAGTTATATCTTCTGTGACCATTCCTGCCGAGAAAATTTTATTTTATAGTTATTTAGTTAGATTATTTGTTAGTTGGATTTTATGAACCTTAAAATATTAGCACGTCCTTCGGAGCGTGATTCAGTAATAAACCACTGTGCCATAGAGGACGACCTTAAATTAATGTCAATAATACTTATGTCAAATTAAAACGTGGCGTGCTGTATGTTTGATTGTGTATTCATTGATATTCATTGGAAGTTTCCATTATTAATAGTAATAATTGTTATGACAGAGTCAACACGAAAGTAACTGAGATATGCTTATGTCTTATATTATGTCTCCTCAGTAAACAAATATTACAGAATCTATTAGAACAATTAAATAACCTTTGATAATAAATAGAATAATGTTGAAATACTAGTACATCCTTCGCTTAATATGTCACATATTTACACAGGTTTAAATTCATCACGTGCAGTCAGGATAGTTACAAAACCTACTGTATTATACCTTCCATATTATTGTAAGGTTAGCTTTACAATTGTTAAGTAAATTTACAGCTTATAAAATTTTGATAAATTACTCACAGGGGCGTTTACGTATGTCCGGAAAGAGAGAGGTCCAGGGTTCGAGTCCCAGAGGTGCCAATACCTTTATTTGATTTTTCTGTTTTCAGATTTTCGATTGAGTTTCGCTTATATTGTCTTCATTTAAATAAGATTTGAGTTAAATGTTTTAATTAATTTGAGATTTTACTCATGAAGTTAAAATTTAAAAAAAAAACGTTTATTAATTTTTGACATTTTGCAATCGGCGCATTTTTGTAACATTTCTTACGGTAAGCGTATATATTTACGGTAACTGATTTGATAAGATGTGAGAAGGCTGGAAGTTCACGCGGACGCGATTAGACTTGTCAAAAAACTTACGTAAGAACAACTAAGTAAGTTGCTATAAATTACGGTTGATGACTTATCGCGTCGTTTACATTGGTAATTTGGCTATAAGTCGCTCACGTGAACGTCTTACGGGAGAAACTTACGGCAGCCATACAATACTTCTTCAAACGTTTACTAGGTACACGTTATTACTTATAATTTATTCTGTTCTACTTTTCCCAATTTTCTTTAAATCCTATGACCCGGACATAACTTAAAGCTCTAAGGACTAAGGACGACGAATTTTGGAATAATGCTAAAGCCTTTGATGCTGCAGGTTTTTTACACTTCTCCGAAAAACTAACACGAAATTTTCTTTCCGTAAAAAATGAGCTTAACTTCTAAAGAAATCTAACACACAGGCCCCTTTAAAGAAAGGAAGAATTTAAAACTTTTAAGAACAAAAAATAACCCCAAACAAAATTATTCATTTCAGCACCGTGTTTTTTGTCGTTTGTTTTTAGAACTTTTAGTTAGTACCTACTTTTGTGGCTTTTGCATACCCAAACGAATTTCAATATTTGTTTATCATAAAATAATCATCACGCCGATTTCCCGCAGGGCGATGACGGTAAATTTGACGGCCTCCGTGGTCGAAGGGTAAGACTCTCGCTAGCAACTCAGCAAGGTCGTGGGTTGAAATCTCAGCGTGCGCAAATAAATTTTATTTGATTAATTTGTGTTGGTTCAGAATTAATTAATTGAAAATAATATATAGTATATTTGAGGCATGTTTCATAGTGGAAGAGACTCTCAGTATGTGAGACCACCATTCAGAATTGAAAGGTTGCTTGAAATGACTTTAACCATGTTTGGTGATCAGATCTGAATAGACAGGTACTTCTCCACCTTCCTCTTCCCCTCCCCACTACCTTCAGTCTTACAACATGCCCAGATTAGAGATATCATAGACTCTCTGGCTCCGAGTGGAAGCGGTTTGGATTTATGTGCGGTATTCATATAAAAAAAAAATGGTAAGCAGAGAGGATGGACCACCAAACGACTCGGTTTTGGCACAGACTGCTTTAGCTTTATTCACATTCATACATACCCTTTTGTTAATATCAATTCAAGTATTTGTTTCACTTGATCGTGCAAAGTCTCTCTTGGGCGTCCCCGACATATTCTACTATTCAAATTTTCGTAATATATTATCCTTAAACACTCCACACAATCATTTAAATTGGTTCTTTCCACAGATTTCAGTTTCCTGATTATTTTGATTTGTTAAAACCCGCGCAAATGTGGCTTCCCATCTTAAAATGGGAAAATAACAATTAAAAAAAATAGATTCATATGAGATACATGAAGGCCTTGATAAGAATACCGCAAAAGTCCGCATTTTTCATAATAAAGATTTTGTTTAGTTTTATTTGTGGTTACATCAACCGCTATTGTAAAAGAAAATAAATTCCTCAAATTGTAATTATATTTTTCCGCAAAAGGGTTTTTTTTTTATAAACTAGGGAGATACCGTTTAAATATGTGAAAGATTTAAAGTTTATTTTTCTGATTATGATTATCGTACTAAAATATGGTATTTTTAATAAATTCATCATAATTATTGTGTTAAAAAACGGGTGACCGGGCAGCTAGAAAATTTGCAATTTTATCACCTCCTTTGAAATTTTATTAAAAGTGATGAAAAAAAAGTTAAATAGGTTACGTTAAGTTAGATTAACGGCTATTTTTTTCTCATAACTTGTAAGGACTTTTCAAAGAGGTGTTGAAATGCCGCTCTCTTGAGTTTTCGTGGAACCCAAAAATGGCCTGATGTAAACGACCCACGATTGGTCAATCGAATCATGACGTCATGCCCGTCGACTTTTCAGAGGTTCATCGCCGGGATTGTCAAAAGTCAAAACATTCTTGACTTATTCGTGAATTAACGGTTTTATTTCATTTTTAAGATGCTTCTATTGTGTTCTGATAGAAAGAAAAAAAATATGAAGAAATCAAATTATCTATTTTATTATTTTTCTTTGTGGCATGAAAATGTATTTTGAAGTGCCGTTGTGATTTGAAACTCGATGGAACGAAAAATAGAGACACCAAAAAGAGACAAACAAATACATCTATAGGATTTAGCCTGCAAAAGAACGAGGTAGTATAATCGG
Organism: Limnephilus lunatus; assembly: GCA_917563855.2. Classification (NCBI taxonomy): domain Eukaryota; kingdom Metazoa; phylum Arthropoda; class Insecta; order Trichoptera; family Limnephilidae; genus Limnephilus; species Limnephilus lunatus. Next base: position 13,530,902 of record OU830597.1, on the reverse strand, counting down.
TCTCCTCTTTGTGCGGTCCTTCGAAGCCTTAAGCCGTATCACCTGTAAATTTCACATTCCGTTTTTTCATTTAGAAAGGTTAAATAAAAAAATTAAAAGTGTAAATGTTTTTAATGTGATTGTAATTGATATACAATAAACAAAACTGGAGTCGGTGTCAGCCAAGGTAACTACATACATAGGTAGTTATAGGTGAGATGTGGAGATCTTGGCTGACACCGACTCCAAAAATAACAATCGTACGAAATTATTTTTTTACTTTTTAGTGCATTTTTTTTAGTCGTTTTTTGTTTTGTTGAAAGTTTTGTTAATTTTTTTTATTTTTAGTGTCGAGCGTGCGTAAAGACGGTTTACTTCAAAAAAAGAATTATCGAAATCTGTTGACGTAATATTGAGTTATTCGTCCATTTGTCGCGCACATACTTATTGCAAATTTAAGACATATATGGTTTTCTCATCGATCCCATTGTCAAAACTGGACCAAATTAAAATGGGACTACACGGGAAGCATCAGCTTTCTAATAAAAAAGAATCATCAATATAGGTTCACCCAATCAAAAGTTCTGAGGTAAAAAATATTTAAAAAAAATACCGTCGAGTTGATAACCTCCTCCTTTTCGAAGTCGTTTAAAAAAGACTAGAAGGAAAGAATTGCGAATACCGCACATTAATCTCAGTTTCTCGATAATAAGCCTGTGGAACTGTGGCATCACCAACATGTCATGTATTCTACAGGTATTTAAATGGAAGTTGCTCCAAGGAACTAGTGTCATTGATCTCTTCTTCACCGGTGCATAGTCGGGTAAACGTCAAACGCTTGCCCAACATTTGTGCACGGTCGACACTGTTTTAACACCTTATTTGATATTTTTATTTAAGTATTTAAACATATGGGTAATGAAGGAGAGCGTAAGAAAATATAACGATCGAAATAAATATATAAAGGTAATCATAATAATAACACCATGATAATATAGCAAATCTCCATGGTATTACGATGCTTTCAGGGTTTATTAAAAAAAAATAAACCACGTAAACAACAGCGAGACGTGATTCGTTTCTTTGCAAGTCCTTCATAAAAAATAAGTAATTAACCCACTGGGCAATTTGTTTTCTATCCCTTGATCCAATGGGTCACGGATGAAGTTATACGTTATTTTTTACATGATAAAGGCCGAGGTGATATTAGTGCCGGTGCTGGTTTCTGTGTTCTGTTTCAGTAATCCGATACTGGACTGACCTCTCAACAGATCGCTAGTGTTAATGAGAAGATCGCGTAACACAAGTTACTAGTTTTATGGATATTATTGTTGTTGTAATATGTTTATATTTGATTTGATTTTATGTGTATAAACAAGCTATTTTGTAGTTCCTCGTTGCATTGTTCGTAATTGGCGGATACACCTTTAAAATATTTCAATAATGCTTTTCATATGAGATGATTAATTTTTGTAAATGGAACTTAACTGGTTTATATAATACTAGCAGATCCAGCCATACGTTGCTGTGGCTAACGAAACACAACGCCATTACCCAATCTTTATAAAATCCACACCACCCAGCTGCCCGCTGTCTGAATTAAATATTTAAATTTCTCGGCTTTTCTCTACTATAATAAGCATGTATTATACATATAAACCTTCCTCTTGAATGACACTATCTATTGTTGAAAACCGCATGAAATCCCGTTGTGGAGTTTAAAAGATCTAAGCGCACAAACATTTTGGGCGACTTCATTTTATACTATGTAATGATGAATACTTGAATTTCTCGACTTTTCTCTACTATAATAAGCACGTATTATACATATAGCCCAACCAAGATGGGATCACAATTCAAACATTAAAATATGCACTACCTGTAATAGGAGAACAGTTTCTTAGTCTAATAAACGAATCTTTAGAAACAGGGAAGTTTCCCGAATCATGGAAAACGTCTATTGTGATACCAATTCCAAAGATTTCGAACTCAAAAAAATGTGAAGACTTTCGACCTGTAAATATGTTACCAAAATATGAGCAAGTGATGGAATACATAATTAAATCTCAACTTAAAGAATACTTGGAAAATAATAGCATCCTTTGTGACGAACAATCTGGATTTAGGAACAATAATTCATGTGAAACAGCGTTAAATTTAGTGATTGATGATTGGAAGGAAGATATAGATAAAAACTTGTATACTGTTGCGGTGTTTTTAGATTTTCAAAGAGCTTATAAAACAATAGATAGAAAAAGAGTTATTAAAAAAATTAAAAAATGTGGAATAAAAGGGAAAGAATTGGAATGGTTTAAAAATTATTTAAGCAACAGAAAACAAACAACAAAGATAAGAAACAATGTATCAAATCCGATCGAAAATATGCTGGGGGTACCGCAAAGATCGGTATTGGGTCTGATATTGTTTATACTCTACATAAATGATATGGTAAAAATACTAAAACATTGCAAAATAAGACTGTTTGCAGACGACGCAATGATTTATATTGCAGAAGATAATTATGAGAACGCAATCAAAAAGATAAAAAGTGACTTAGAAACTTTGTCAAAATGGCTCAAATTAAATAAATTGAAACTAAATGTAAATAAGACAAAATACATGTATATAGGTAGAAAAAATACGCATGATGAACCAAAGGTTTCTATAAATGGAGAAATCATAAAAAAAGTTGAAGAAATTAAATATCTTGGTGTCATCATAGACTCAAAATTGAACTTCTCAAAAAATTCAGATTGCAAAATGCAATAAAAAAAATTGCAAAAAAATATCATTTCTTGGTAGAATCAGAAACGAAGTAAATAAAGAAACATGCCAGATAATATATAATACAATTATATCACCACACTTTAATTACTGTTCAAGTATTCTTTTTCTCTGCAATGAAGAGAAAATGAAAAAAATGCAAATACCGCAAAATAAAGCAATGCGAATAATACTTAAGCGCAACATATACACACGGATACGAGACATGCTAAAAGAGCTAAATATGTTGACGGTGAAGCAAACTGTGTATTTGAATGCACTTATTTTTTTACATAAAATTAACATGGGGACGATGTCTAAGGAACTAAAAAAAAAAACATTATAATAACGAAACACACGGACACGGGACAAGAAATTCAAAGCAAATTAGACTGCCGACAAGAAAAAAATCAAACACCGAAGAATCAAGAATTACGAAAGTATGTCTACCTCAATTATTAATGTCTTTATTTATGTGTAATATTTAAAGAATGATTATGTTTGCCAACCAATGTAAATGTTTATATCTTTATAAAATATGAGCATACACAAAAATGTGAGCTAACTTAAGATTAATAAATAAATAAATATAAACCTTCCTAAAAGATTTAAGCGCACAAACATTAGCGACTTCTTATTATACTATGTAATGATTCGTTATTAAATGTAAAATGAATTTACATGATTGTTTCCTTAATTAACTAAAATAGAAAAAAATAAGTGTGCAGATTACATGCGGTAGAAGCGAAACCTTCAGAAAACTAAACAGACAAAGTGGGGGAAAAGTGGACAAGGGTGGGGAGGCTACTAAGCATCGCACAAATAGGAGACCGATTATTCTATTTCATCATCTCGCACATAAGGCGAGACATAACCACGCTTATCGTGGGTTTGCCCGAGGCTCACATTTTTATTTATTTTGGCGAATTCGTAATTGAATTATCATTTTTATTTCCATATTTCATTTATATTTTAAATGAATAAAAACAGTACGTTGCCATCATTTTTTAACGTACAAGGCCTTTAAAAAATTGTAGTACGTTGTACAACTAAAGTAAGCGGTGAGCACCAGATTATATTTTTATGGACGATGAATTAATATGTTAGGGAGGTTTCATTTAGAAACATCTTAAATATTAGTAACACGTTCTTCAGAATTAATTTAAATTAACCCGGCGGAAAGGTCGAATCTCCAGGCCTGCTAGGGTGAATTCGACCGTACGTCCATCCAATACGCCGTGTCGCGGGCGCATCTTTGTTTACACGCTTTCTTCACTTACGTCGTTAAAATTCCCACATTATTTTATTTCTTCTTCTTTTCTTTGATATGGCAAATTCGACAGTAGGTCCGTCCAATACACTAAAGAAGATTTTTCACTTAAAAAAACAGAGTATGCAATCGCCTCTTTTTAGCGCCGCTATTTTTCGTTCCATCGAGTTTCAAATCCCACCGGTGCTAAAGAAGTTATCACTTATTTTTTTAAAATTATTATTAACTACTAGCTGGTTTCCGGCGTGTGTTTAATGCCATATTCAAAAAAATAAATTATTTCTCCCTGCATGTCCTTTCCCGTGCGTCCCCGTTCCCCTACCGCGTTCCACTTTCACCTTCCCCGCCTTCCCTATCCCGCTCCACTGTCCCGCCAACCAAAGTTTTCTGAAATTATCCAATTTTCTGCGCATTTTTCTCATTTTTTCTTTCCGTAAGAACCTTCTACAAAGTATTAGAAAACTTTGAAAAAAAGATGAATGAAATAGGTAAAGTCGTTCTGAAGTTATGGCGTGACCAAGAGAAACATGGATTCCTTTTTATATGTATAGATTATTCCAGTTCAGAACAAATGAAAAGACGTCTCATTTATTCTTTAAACAGTTAGCATATCATATAAATAGTTAGCATATCATATAAAGCGCACATCTAAGCTGTATTATAGGTAGAGACACCCGAGTCTTGTTACCTGTCAGCAGTGGACTTACGAGAGGATAATTGGCAAGTATTAGTAAAGTGTGCAGCGCTGTTGCAACAGAGTTCCTACACTGTCGCAGTTCAGAGCCGGTGCAAAGGATTCAGAAGTCAGGGTCACCCATTTGAAAACACGCTTCCGAATAAAGATAACAAATCTTTTGAAATACTTTCGCGAATGTAGGTATATTTTTTCTAAATCCTAATTCATAAACTCCACACAGAGGGTCCAGAGGGGAAAAAAATCCATCAGGACCTATGTTATCTTTGGGGTTGCTGTGTGGAGGTTTATTATTCATCCCGCGACAAAATATCCCCGACAAAATATTCTAGGGACAAAACAACCTCCAACAAAATATCTACTAAATTCTAACTTAACCTAACTTTACAGGATGTCTGTATAGTCCCATTTTACTATTTTTGAACAATAATTTATTTTCTTTACGGGGTCTATGTATTATTTTTGTCCTATTTTACTATTTTTTAACAACAATCTATTGTCATTATAAGGATGTCTGTATTCTTTTTGTCCCATTTTTTGTTGGGTTAGTTAGGTAAGGTTAGGTTTTAGTAGATATTTTGTTGGGGGATGTTTTGTTCGTAGGATATTTTGTCGGGGATATTTTGTCGCGGGATGAAAAGTAGTGGAACCACCTACCGGGTGAGTGTTGGAAATCCAATAAGTGGTTCCTTGGTACCCTAGTACGGTCCTGCTGCTAGTGAACGTGCAAGGTATTGCACCGCCTATTGGCGATCTTGACCTCCCTGCCGGCGCTGCTGAAAGAATGGGTGATGAAACTGATTTATTAGCTATTATCTTTAAACTGAACACTTATTTATAGCGCCCAGGACGCAACATGCAGACCATTTAAGAATGGGTATCAAATGGCTATGAATGTTGAAGTGATCATTTATATTCACCGCCTTTCATGCTCATACAGCGAAACTTCAGATTAAAAATATCGCATTAGCTCGGATTTGAAGACATCTGGAAGCCGAAAGTAAAGATTTTTTAGTCAACTGAACGCAAATAGCCATTGAATTAAATTGGATTCTTTAAATTTTCTCGGATAATAAAAACCTGAAGTTTCGCGGTATATTCTGGGTGATTCTGTGATATTTACATACACAAATCAATTCTGTGACATTTACACGCAAATATATAAATATGTACTCATGCTGTGAGTTGAGACATTTTCGAAACAAATTCTCAGGCCCATACAAATATAAAATATATATGCAATTTTTTTTTTAATTTTTTTTTTTTTAAATTTTTTTTTTGGTCTACAAAATAAACTTAATAACAATAAATAAAAATGTATGTTATTATTCTGTGTCATTTTCAGAATGAATTATAAGGCTTCGTTTTGGAGTGGTTTGAAGATTGGATATTGATTTTGCAAAAATAAATTATTTTTTTAACACTGTTAATGACTTTTCAAACGAGGTGTTGAGTTGAGTTGACAGGGAACCGAGCACTCGTGAATTAAATAAATATTTTATTGCTATCTCATTCCCTCGCAAGCTAAATCCTATAGATGCATGTGTTTGTCTATATTTAGTGTCGATCGTTTTCGTTTCATCGAGTTTCAAAACACGAAGGTGCTAAAGAAGTGTAGCTGTATTATTATTATCAACATTATTGAGTCACAGGTTACCAGTTAGTTGTTGGTTGACCAGTTACCATCCGACGTGATTGTTTTAAGAAGTACCTACCTACCGATCGTACAGTCAAGTACTAATTAATTCGACAGCTGCTAAATGTTCCGCTACATGCTTCAGGTGGCTTTAGTTTCGGTTCATGACTAAACATGGCAGACGCTAGAAATAATATTACAGTTTAGAAGGTTGTCGCAAACTCGTAGTTAATAATTGAATTTAATTTTAACAATAACGATGCTGATAGATTGAAAACGTTGAGATCTTCTTTGTTCCATGGGCATACCCTTCATAATCGACAACCTTAAGCCGGATATACACGATATAGCCATTTGGCCCCGAGCCATTTGGATGAGTTACACGGTTCAAAATACGGGGACACCGACAACCGAGCCGAGCCACACCGAATTTTTCGATCTTGACCTATCACCATTGAGTGAACACCTCCAACATGCAAATTAAAACGCATGTACGCTATTCTGGTGCATAAAAACGGTACTTCTTTCACTAATACTATAATGCTACAACAAAGGTTTATTAAAAATTAAGTGTCAAGATATATAAAATAACTATAATATTTTTATCATCCACAACAAAATCACATTCTCTTGAAGAGGTCGTACTTTCGACGCAAAGTCTGAATTCATGATGAATGGGTTTTGATTCGGGGATCGCACTCACACGGCAGAACCGTCGATTCATTGGCACAGGAATTAATCACGTACGATCAAGCCGAAGGTGGCCTGTCAACTCAGAATGAACTCAACTCAACACCTCCTTTGAAAAGTAATTAAAATGATGAAAAAATATATAAAAATTGGTTACGTTAGGTTAAGTTATGGGCTATTTTTCTTTTTTTTTCATAGCTTTTAATGACTTTCAAAGCGGTATTGAGTTGATTCTGAGTTGGCATGGAACCGAGCCGAGCCATTTTGTTAGCGCCGAATTGAGTTTAACAAAGATACAAGAGTACAAGAGTTATGCTATGTTGGCCGCCCGACTATCGGCAGAGTACTACTTAATGGGCATAGTTTCAAAAAGGAAAGAATTCAAAATAAAACAATAACTTTGTAAACACCACTTTTATTTTTTATACTTTATGCCGACCGGGTACAATCTCTACTACAGTAGAGACATAAAGTATAAAAAATAAAAGTTGTGTTTACAAAGTTAATAATAATAATAATAATAACTTTATTTCACATAAAATTGAACAATAAAACATATGTGGAAACTTTGACTAGCCAACTAGGAATGGATCCTGTTTTAGGCCAGTCAAATTGACAAATTTAATTTCATATTACATTGTTTACTAACATAACATGTTATTTATAGCAGGAAAAGGTGTTAATTATGTATTCCTAACAGTATATAATTTTGTACTTATAAGAAAAAGAAGACAAATAATGATATCTTAAAATCAAATTCAGATATTTTCCCCTAGAGCGCTTAAAAACAAAAACAAAAACAAATAAAAGATAAAAGATAAAAGATAAAAGATAAAAGATAAAAGATAAAAGATAAAAGATAAAAGATAAAAGATAAAAGATAAAAGATAAAAGATAAAAGATAAAAGATAAAAGATAAAAGATAAAAGATAAAAGATAAAAGATAAAAGATAAAAGATAAAAGATAAAAGATAAAAGATAAAAGATAAAAGATAAAAGATAAAAGATAAAAGATAAAAGATAAAAGATAAAAGATAAAAGATAAAAGATAAAAGATAAAAGATAAAAGATAAAAGATAAAAGATAAAAGATAAAAGATAAAAGATAAAAGATAAAAGATAAAAGATAAAAGATAAAAGATAAAAGATAAAAGATAAAAGATAAAAGATAAAAGATAAAAGATAAAAGATAAAAGATAAAACCGGTAAAGTAAACAAAATCGGTAAAGTAAATAAATCCGGTAAAGTAAATAAAGCAAATACAAGCCAGATGGTAATAATAAGAAGCCTATCTCTTGGTCAACATATCTTCGCTTTTGACCCTCCCTAAATCAAGGAGCCAGTCGTTGATTAATTTGCGCAAAACATTGGTACTTTTCGTTTTCCAAGCATTAGGAATGATATTAAATAATTTAGGTCCTAAGTACGAAAATTGACGTTGTCCAAGGGACGTCGTGGTTTTTATTGGGACTATTGGATTGTTCCTTGAATGTCGGGTGTCGTGAAGGTGGTCAATGGAAGGGCAGTGCTGGCGTCGTTTTTGTGCATGTAATACAATCTTTCTAATATATAATTGTCTAACATCGAGAACTTTAAATTCCGTGAATAATGCATCACTGGGGTACCTGAATGGTTTTTTAAGGATGACTCTTAGTAAAGATTTCTGTGCTTTAGCCAGGGAGTCCAATATTGTTTTGGCACATCCACCCCATCCTAGGGATGCATATTCAAGTAAAGAATTACACATGGCATAGTATATTGATTTCATGTCTTTTACAGAGAGAATATTTCTGATGGTAATAAAAAGGTGAGTAAGTTTTCTGACTTTTGAGGCAGTTGAGTTAATGTGTTCTTCCCATCTCAGATATTTATCTATGATGATTCCTAAATATTTTAAACTATCAACGCATTCTAGTTTATTGCAAGTACAAGTGTTTGGTTCATTGCAAATGTGAATAGTAATATTAATAATTACCTTGGGTTGTCCCGCTTGTGTTGCACTAAAACGTATAAATTTGGTCTTATCCGTGTTAAGAGTAAGGAGATTATTGTCTAGCCATTGTTTGACATTGTTTATTCCAATTTCGGCTTCTCTATGCGCTTCGTACCAGTTTTTGCCCTCAAATATTAAGACCGTATCGTCAGCAAAAGTGATGATATGATCGGCAAGTGATGATATGAGTTATTGTTATATTTTAAATTGTAATGTCACATCACAAAGTGAAACTGCTTCATATGAACAAAAAGGAAAAAATTAGTTTTTTTAGTTTTTTTTTGAAGGTGTAATATTGTGTGTTTGTGTGTATTGGTTAACAATGTACTTTTGAATACGGAAAGAATTCGTTCATTTAGTTGATTTTTTAAAAGGTGTGCAGTAGTTTTGGCTAAGAATATCGGCGACAACACAGGAAACACAGTCCCACCAACTAAAAACTGCGGATAGTACATCTGTTATATTCCAACATCTTTGGAGTTTCCCCTCGGACGATGAATTTTTGCTCGGCGCGGGGCCATTTGGCTCGTTGGCTCTGGTGTGTGTGCTGCTTTATCTGGATATTACAATGCACACCCTAAGAGTATAATATATAAATAATGAAATGTTTGTCCGTTAGCCTAAACTGATAAAATTAGCACAGACAGCTGGACTTAGCACCCGTCAAGTCCGAACCATTCCTATCGGACATTTTGATAAGGGCAAACAATTCAGTTGGTCACTTTTATAAATGTCAGCCTGCATACACTTACCACATTTCGCTGAACTGCAGTATAAATTACCACAATAATTATATATACTTTGTATATACCGATTAAACTTAAGTACCTACATGGTTTATATTTTATACCAAACGATGACCAGGCAAATCTCAACAAATCCCAGTTATTATTTACCTACAATGATGCATTTGAGTCGCTGATGTTTTTTTCATATTAAATAATAATTATTTACTAATATGCATCGATAATAATTTATTAAAATATATTATCATTTTTATGGTATTTAAAGTCACAGAAGGTTCTTATTGTGTCGACATGAGGTGATGTTTTATAAATAGAATACTCGAATATAATTATATTACAATGTATTATGTTGCTGGTTTAATGAATAGTTTAATAATATATTTGATTGCATTATTGTTTTCTTGTTTCGACCAGTATAGGAGCAGCATTTTTAATAGATATCTATTTTTACCACCATTCCGGGCGATTAATAAATTTATAACATATGACATTTAAAAACTTAATTTTTCATCAAACGACAAAATGATTACCATTCTATTTCTCACTAAATTCATAGTCTATAGTCTATATAAATAAAAATTAATCGCCGAAATGTATGTGCGCGCATAACTTCCGAACGACGCGACGGCACCAAATTGCATAATTCTTTTTTTTTGTTTTTGTTAATGTCAGGACTAGGTTTGTATAAAACTGCTGGTGAGCTCTGGCATTATGAAATTGTATAAAAAAATTGCAATAGGTGCCACGCGAGCTGTTTGAAAACTGAATGTACCGGGACTGAATTAATGAAATGCGGGAGGGGGGAGCCCAACTCGGGAAGGGGGTTCGTGGGCCGGGGGAAGCGGGAGATGAGAGTGGGGAGAGGGACGGCGGAGAAGGCAGAGGGTGGACGCGGGAGAGGAAGGGAAAGGACACGCAGGGAGAAACAATTTATTTATTAACCCTAGATTACTAAACTTTCCTACGGGTGACGTTGTTACTAAACATTCGTAATTTCGTAATAAATAAGATAATCAAAACTTTTCTTATTTTAGAAGTAATGGTAACATTCTTTGGGTGATCTCTTAGATCACGTAATAATGAAAAAAAAATTACACAGGTGGGAGACATGTTTATGTTATTCGCCCTACATATGGCTCTTTTGCATTTTATGCTAAAGTTTGTTGTCATTTTTCTTAACTTGGATGGACAAAATGCACAAATTTTTCTTGAATTTGATTCTTGAAGAGTTGCAGCTTCAGGAACAGATTCAACAACCAAGATACTATATGAGCTCTTTTATTTTATACATATTAAGTGGCATAGCAACGCATGCAGGGAACTCGATAGTAAGTCAATAAAATACACGTACTGTTAATATTGTCACGTGAAAAGATCTCTTTTTTATGAGAGAAAGGAAATTTTTCGCAAAGCTTGTAAAAAGCCAAATTCTTGTAAAAAACGTAATTCAACACAAATACGAATTTTTTGCAATTAATTCGAAATGTTTGCTAGGATTATGTTCATCAATGTTCGACTACAAAACGATAATATTAATAAAAATTGAATTTATTCAAGAATGTGATGGGGATAGTGCAATCCCATACATCCCATAGAGATCCCAAACACAAACAGAATTACAACGTATGGCAGCCATTACAGTTGGAAATATTTTAGATGAAAAATTAAGTTTCGCCAATCATATCCACCAAATTTTGAACAAAGGTTTAAAAACATTAGGCTTCGCATTAAGAACAACTAAAAACTTTAATTCCATACAAGCAATTACATTATTATATGTATCTCTAGTTAGACGCCTAATGGAATATAACTCGGCAGTTTGGTCTCCATCTTATGAATTTCACAAATTCCGCGTTTATAAATTTTCAAATTAAATATCCCACTAGAAGACTTAAAATAAAATTTATTATTAAATATTCATAAAATACACATACTAGAAGATTAGATTTTTATTTTTATTCAAATAATTTACTCTAAGTTCGATTGTTGGGAACTCCTGCAACTCATAAACTTACGAATGCCGACAGTAAATTCACGACAAAATACACTATTCTACTGCAGCATTCATAAACGGAGCTACATTGCTCACTCTCCGGTACGACGATTTCACACTATGGGAAATCAGTAGGTACTTAGGTGATGTTGACATAATATTTAATATAAACTTGGCAAATTTTTTGGATCTTGAAAAAAAAATATTCCAAAACTATTACTAAACATGAATTTACGTATTCTTGTAAACCTATCGAATTGCTGTAATTTTGTTTTTTTATGACTTGTGTGCAATTTTTAACTAATTTTATTTTTATTATTTCTTTATCTGTTTAAAAATCATCTGTCATGAATTAATTGTACAAAAAACACGTAAAAGCCCCCTGGGCGTTAAATAAATAAATAAAATTACACGCTGCACAATCTATCTAATTAGTAATCCAATTTCAAAAACCAGCCACATGGGCAAAGCAACTCATGTTGCAATGCAAAGATGCAAAATAAAAACGGTAAGCAACATGCTGTGTATGTAAATGCGAAAGGGACATTGTGCTGAACTAACCAACATAACAAGACAAGTGTCTCGTGCAATATTAACATCATGTTGCCAGGGACCGTTAGAATTGGAGACCACCCATCTAATAATTGTGACCGTAGTCTGGAGGTCCCTGAGGTCACGTGCCTCTTAAATGAGAGACCAAATGAAGAGGAACAAGTCGAAAAATGTTGCCAACAAAAGGTTTAAGACATTTAATACAGATTGTGACATCTGAGATTATCCAACATATTAATTTGGGTCGTGGGTTTGTCTGTGATTGTAACTATAAAAATAATAAATGTTTTTCCTTCTTTTTTTGTTACAAAAGAGATAATGATATCCTCGCTGGAATCTCCCTCGCTGAATATTTCATTCACATATTTTTGAAATAAAAATGTTGTTAATAATAAGATTAATAAGTTACTGAACGAATTAGAAAAATGGAAAATTATGCAGTGTTTTTGTAACTGGTTAATTGTACATATGTACAGATGTACACGGTTGACATTTGTCACACGAGAACGGGTCGCTTCTTCGACTCGTTTTTGTGTTCAACGGCTTCTGCTGTGGAACGATTTGCCTCCTTCCTACAACATGGGTCTCTTCAAGACCAATGTTCATTCATTCCTCTCCTCAAAAAGACTCTCAACACAGCATCTCCTCAGATGACATAGGCTCTTAGGGAAATTATTTTCCTCAGAACCTCCTGTGTTGAGTAAATAAAAATAATTGAGGCTGATTTTGACAATAATTTAGACAAGCGATAAACAACCTAACGATAATACAATATTTAAACAGAAAATTATTTTTAATCTTCTCCATCTCCTTCCCCTCACTACTACATTTAGCCTCATAACATACCCCAATTGGGAATGCCATTGTCTCCCTGGCTCCAGATGGTTGGCGGTATTTAGGACTCTGTGATGTAATCGCATAAAAAGTCCCTAATGGATTCATGATTGGATATTGGGTCCCTTCTTAACTAAAAAATTTAGGTCACTTAGAATAAACAAGTATAAAGAAAAATAAAAATAAATGTCAACCTTCGCTGGGGATAACAATATTATCTGTATATTAACACGTCTATTTAACTTACAAAGAACGATTAGATGTGAAATTAATTAAAAAAGCCAAAGAAGAATGGATGAAGTCACAGTGTGAAGAACTAGAGTCGTACAGTCGTAGTCACAATGCATTTAAACTTCACAAAAAATTGAAGGAAATTACAGGCACTTCTAGAAGAATTACTCCATCATGTTTAGTTGACGATTCCAATAAATTGATATTGGATGAAAAAGATATTTTACAAACGTGGGAAAAGTATATTCATGATACATTCAAAGATATTAGACCTGACATTAATATTCCTAAAGATCAATTGCATGGACCATCGATTTTAAAATTAGAAATTCTTCATGCGATAAAGACTTCAGAACATAGAAAAGCGTGCGGACCAGACGATATTCCAGTTGAGGTGTTGAAGCTCTTTGATAATGAAAATGTTGACTACCTGTTGAGGTTATTTAACTCTATATATGACACAGGGAATATACCCCAAGATTGGCTAAAATCCACCTTCGTGACATTACCTAAAAAACAATACCCTAAGAAGTGCAGTGACTATCGATTAATAAGCTTGATGAGTCATGTCCTTAAATTATTCCTTAAAATAATACATGCCAGGATACGCGATAAGTGCGAGCAGGACTTAGATGACACTCAGTTTGGCTTCAGAAATGCGTTCGGTACGCGTGAAGCATTATTTTCTGTCGACGTACTATTGCAAAAGTGTCGTGACCAAAGAAAGGAAGTCTTTGCCTGTTTTATTGACTACGAAAAGGCATTTGACAGGGTAAAACATGCTGACCTAATGAACATGCTTGCGGATTGTAACGTTGACACCAAAGACCAGAATTTCATTAAAAACCTGTATTGGTTCCAAACAGCAGAAATAAGACATGGGAATGAGAGATCTAATGCAATCGCCATTCAGCGTGGAGTACGACAAGGATGTATCCTGTCGCCACTATTATTTGATCTTTATTCCAACTATGTCTTCAAAAGAGCCCTAAGTAATACCCAGAAGGGTCTCAAGATCAACGGAGTTGTCATTAATAACATAAGATATGCAGATGATACTGTATTACTAGCTGACAGTATCAGTGACCTCCAAGACCTATTAGATCTTGTTAATAATGCTGGTGAGCAACTGGGCCTAGCAATCAACGTCAATTAAACTAAATGGATGACTTTTGGACGACTAGATCACTCTGGATCAATGATACAGTTAAATGGTTGTAATGTCGAAAAGGTGGAGAGATTTAGATACCTCGGCAGTATCCTCACGGAGACTCTTGACCCAGATATAGAGATTAGGTGCAGAATTGAAGCAGCAAGAACTGCATTCATAAAAATTAAATCCCTCTTCTGCAATGACAATATAAGCTTAAAATTAAGGCAGAGAATGCTAAAATGTTGTGTGTGGTCGGTCTTGCTGTATGATTGTGAAACATGGACCTTGAAAATAAATACCATGAACAGGTTAGAGGCTTTCGAAATGTGGCTTCACCGGAGAATGCTCAAGGTCCCATGGACCGACATGATCACCAACATAGAAATTCTCAGGCGGGCTAGAGCAGATAGGGAACTGCTTACATTAATTAAAATCAAGAAAATTTCATATCTGGGTCATATACTTCGAGGGGAGAAGTATCACTTGCTCCATTTAATATTGAAAGGCAAGATAGAGGGTCGCCGAGGGCCTGGTAGGAGACAAATGTCTTGGCTGCGAAACATACGAGAGTGGACCGGCATTAGAAGTGTGGAGGAGCTATTCCGGGCAGCGCAAGACAGAGAGACCTTTTCAAGAGTGATCGCCAACGTCGGGGGGACCTGATAAGGCACATAAAGAAGAAGAACACGTCTATTCCATAGGCAAGAAACTTGTTCAAATATCGGTTAATATATCTAGGTAATGCAGTAAATTATACGAACCTTGAAGGATATTAGTATTTGGATGTGCGAATGACCCTGAGCTGATCCAGATTTTCTGAACTAATAATTAATTCAGATTTTCAAAAGTTTGTCTTACAGCGCAAGAGTTTCAACTGCCCGGAGTGAGTACTTACTGTGGACTATAACACATTTCACCAAAACAAATATCTTCTATTTTATCAAGTAATTATCTTTTATCTTTTATCAACACATTATCTCTTCTATGTCCGGTTCTGAAATCAAATTGATATTGAACCAATTTGGAAGGCGGGTACGGGTACCGTCGCCTCGGGAACCATTTATTAAATAACCAAAACCTCTGCTGTAGGTCACCCAAAAAGGTTTTCTGCGTTTGGTGACTTAGCAGGGGTGTCCGGATTCATCGGGTGATATGTGTTAGATTCTTGGCGGCGGATGCCTCCCACCAGTTGTGTAAAAGAAGGGAATACTCTTTGACTTCTCCAGCTGATCTCTCTCAACCTACCTTCTTGCAGCGCAGTGGGAGGGATAGATTTATACGACCGTCACTTTCACCCCGGATTCCGGCCCACCCCTCAATCCTTTTTCCTTCCCAAAACTTCCTCTCCTTCCTTTCGTTCCTTTCCCTAAAACGACCCTCCACATCCCAAAGACGACAAAGGCACTGAGGAATTTTTTTTTCTCCTAGGCGGTGGATAGTAAAAAAAAAACGACTCAAATCTTCCACATAATAATGAAATTTCACATTAAAATAAAATGAATCCAAAAATTCGTCGAATACAAAAAAAGAGTAGGTATTCGAGAGAATTCCACAACATTCTGGAACGTTGTAGAATTTATTTATTTATGCATCTATATAAAAAAAGTTAACTTTTTTTTTTGGCCTTGGCTGTCTCACTAGGAAATCCTGCGTCGAGACAGACTAGTTTACAAATATTTTTTAAATATTAAATAAAATACATTTTTCAATAAAGTAAAAATATTTGACAAAAAAATTCAGGTTGGTAGTTAGTGGTAACAATAATGGGATAAGAGGATTATATTTGGGTGAGGTGACTAATTATTGCACGACCTTTTTCGATGATCCATTGTTTTATCAGAATTTTGTATTTGTTAATATTATTCGATTGTCTTGTTTTGTCAGGGAGGTTATTGTATATTTTAGACTCAATGTATTTGAAATTTCTTTCACCAAAAATGTTGTGATTGTTTTAGGTGTTTGTATGAGTTCTTTGGTTTTGTGCCGCGTGTTTACAATATTTTGGGTATTTTCATAAAATGTGTGTGTTTTATTTTTAAACAGATGAGTTAAGATTGTTTTTGTGTAAATTTGTCGAATATCTAATACATGGAATTTGTTGAATATATCTACAGTATTTGTTATTATGGGAACTTTAAGAATAACTTTCATAATTAATTTTTGTGCCTTTGATAATGAATCTATAGCGGATAGTGTTGGACCGGTCAGTGGTTGAGTGGGCATAGCGCTTGAGTCCCACCCGGGCGTCGCATGTTCGATTCCTCTGCTGGCTAAGTCCTCCATCACAACACAAGCAACATTTTCGGCTTTCTGTGGTGGTAGTAGGAGATTTTCAAACATTGTTGGGTTATTCGTAATCCGGGAATGTTTGTCTTTCTTTAAAAAAAAAAAATAAAAAAAATAAAAAAAAAAAAAACCTCCCAATGCGATTATTCTATATTCAATGATTGATTGACAAAGAGAGTAATAAACAATTTTCGTAGATTTGGAATCTAGTACGTTTCTAATGTTTTTGAAGAAATAAATATGTTTTCTAAGTTTATTCGTGATAAGTAGGCAATGTGTATTCCACTTAAGATATTGATCAAATGTAAGACCAAGGTATTTGATATGATCCATTCGATCTAGGCAAGGACATTGACAGAGTGTATCGTGAATACAAGAACATTCATGTACTTTTATTTCAATATCTTGATTAGGTTGGCCAACGATATTAATACTAAAAGTAATGTATTTTGTTTTGGTAGTATTTAGTGCAAGCGAATTAATATCTAGCTATTTTTAATAGAGTTAATTGATTTCTCAGCCATTTTGTATGCGTCTAACCAAGTGTCGGATTGAATGAGTAGCACAGTATCGTCAGCAAAACTTACAATTTTTCCATTTATCGTTAGGTTAAAAAGATCGTTTATGTATATGAAAAACAAAGTAGGGCCTAAGACGCTTCCTTGGGGAACTCCGTAGGTTATAGGGAGGGGTTGGCTGAATTTGTTTTCGATTTTGACACTTTGAGTTCGATTAGTTAAGTAACTTTGAAGAAATTCTAGGTCTTTCCCTCTTATACCAATTGTATTTAGTTTATTAACAAGGATGTCAAGGGAGATAGTATCAAAAGCTTTTGAGAGGTCTAGGAAGATAGAAATGCATTTTTTACCCTTATCTAAGTTTGAAACAGGAAAGTCTGTAACAGCAATAATAGCATCGGCAGTGCTCTTATTTGACCGAAAGCCAAATTGATTTTCGGAGAGCAGTTGCTTGTTTTCCAAAAATGTTTTCAGTTGTTTGTTAATTATTTTTTCAACTACTTTCGAGAGTGAGTTAAGTATTGTTATGGGCTTATAATTGTTAATGTCCACTTTTAGACCACTTTTGTATATGGGTAAGACGAGCACTTACTTTAATTGTTTAGGGAAAATTCCCTGTGATATGCTGAGGTTAATTATGTAAGTGAGAGGTTCCAATAGTTCATGAACAAGTGTCTTGGGTAAATTTACGGTGATGCCATCCATACCGGCGGACTTTGTGTCTTTTAATAATAATAATAATATTTGGATGACTTGTATAGCGCCGTTTTTGTGAAAAATCACCTCAAGGGCGCTGTATAATTGTATTCTTAATATCGTCATGTGTAACCGTTTGAAATTTAAATTGTTTAGAATGGGGTATGTGTGGTTTTTCCTGTAATTTTGTATTAGAATTCGGAGAGGACATTTTGTTTGCTAGTTTTTTCCCGACATTAGTGAAAAAGTCATTGGCATGGTTTAGATTTTTTTTTGATTTAGGATTCTTTGAGAAGTCGACAGTCAGTCCATCAATATTTAGTTGTTTTAGGTCAGTGTTTAAGTTAGGCTTAGTATGAGTAGCTTCGCGTAAAATGTTCCACATTTCTTTTGGATTACTTTTGCTTTCTTCTATTTTATGTCTGTAATATAATTCCTTAGCATTCCTGATGACTTTTGTACATATATTTCCATATATTTTGTAAAAGTTGTTAAGTATAGTGTCAGAAGGATTCAATGAAGTTTTTTTATGGAGTAAGTTTCTTTTTCTTATACAATTTATAATGGTGTGATTTATCCAGGGAGTTAGGGGTTTAAATTTGTGAGGGACTGTCTGGATTGTTTGTGAGGGATTGACTGTCCTAAAACGGGAAACCTTCCTAGTTGGGCAGTCAAAGCTTCCTTTTATATTGTTATATCTTGTATGTAATAAATGTAATAATAAATAAATAAATAAATAAATTGTTTTTACTATAGAATTAGTGTTGTTATTTATTTCAGTTTGTAGTTTGTCTATGAAGTAAGTCCACGCATCTTCAGCGTTGGGTATGTGTAGTAAGTTGTGCCAATAATTACAGGAAAAGGATTTTTTTAGATTCTCATAAGCAACTCGTTTTATGCAATAATTGTGTTTAATTTTTGGATGTTTTGATGGTGTGTTTAATGAAACCATAGTTGCATAGTGGTCAGTAATAGTAGATTCAAAAACAAGTGTTTTATATGGATTATTAGTTTTTATCATAATGTGGTCAACACAAGAGCTGGATTCTTTGGTGACCCTAGTCGGGTGATTTATTGTAGATATCAATCCATGGTAACTAAGTAGGTTTAAGTAATCTTGGCATTGTGGGTGTGAATTATTTGGTAAAGTATTAATATTAATGTCTCCGATTAAAATTAAGTGTTTTTTATGGGCAAGTTGTGATAATTTTTCATTTAGGCTTTGTATGAATGGGGTTATATTGTGGTAGGAGGGAGATCTATACATTGCTAGTACGCACGTGTCACCGTACGATATTTGTAGACAATTTGCACCCGGGATTAATATTTCCAAAGTCTGAACAATTAGTACCAGAACGGTCGCCCTCTTTAGCCACAATACAGTCACGCCACTGATTCAGCCAGCATATTCTCGAAAGGTACAATCTACCTACAGTTGTAGTGTTTCACGCCGCATACGGCTACAAATTTCGGGAAGCGCATCGAAAGGCCTCGACTCAACAGTCCCCCGTCTCTGCCGTTCCGCGTCCGCTCCCTCAACTGGTGACCCCGACGTGATTTGAACACGCAACCTTCTGCAACGAGCAACGAGCAACAAGCTACAAGCAACAAGCTACAAGCAACAAGCTACAAGCAACAAGCTACAAGCAACATGCAACATGCAACATGCAACGTGTAACAAGCAGCAAGCAAAAGCAGCAAACGAGGGAATCGGTAGAGACGAATCAGCATCATCATGGACGCACCGACCAGCATCAACCTGGCATTCCTGCGACTCCTGGCATCTTACAACCCTGTACTCCGTACACTGGAAAGGGGGTGTGTGGCGACCAGAACGGTCACCCTCTTTAGCCACAATACAGTCACGCCACTGATACAGCCAGCATATTCTCGAAAGGTACAATCTACCTACAGTTGTAGTGTTTCACGCCGCATACGGCTACAAATTTCGGGAAGCGCATCGAAAGGCCTCGACTCAACAGTTCCCCGTCTCTGCCGATCCGCGTCCGCTCCCTCACATTATTCGCATATATAATAATGCCGTCATTCTGATTGTGATGGGTTTTTGTGGAGAAGTGAGTGTAATCGGGAAGGTGTTTTGGTACATATAGTTCATTTATCCAACATTCTGATAGAATAATTATATCAAATTTAACCTTTAGATTATTCAGTAAAGTGAGTATTTCTTCCCAATTTTTATTTATGGATCGAACATTATGGTGAAAAATTTTTAGGTTTGTGTAGTCTTTCATTAGTAAATTACAAAACTTTATATCTGAAGATACATAATTATTAATTTTATCAGAAGATACTGTTTCATTATCAAAAATCAGACTAGCCATTATTAAGAACAATTTACAATGGAACTTTAATATTATGTCTTGGGAGCCCCGTCACAGTGGCTAAAACTGGGAGTACATAGGTAAGATATATGATTTCTGACAGTTTGGAAACAATCACTGTAGAATGATTTCACAACAAGCATTTACAGCAGTCAGGATCAGGTTTTGTATGGTAAGAGCGATCGGTCCAATGTACGACATGGGACAGAGCTCATCAACCTCCTAAATAATTTTACACAAGTCATCAGAATGTTTAATGTATATGATTTTATCCGTGTCTGATTTCTTTACCAAATTTTTTTCATCTTTATACCAAATATACGAAAACTTTTTTCCCCTTCATATTTGTTTGGTTTTCCATAAGAGTTCTTTGAAATAAGGATTAAGAATAGCACTTTTAAAAATCTTTTCACAGTTAAAGTATTTTAAGATATCATGGTGAATTTTTTTTCGGTTTACTAGTAGTAGGTTTCTTTTGCGAATATCCGTGAATCTGATACAAATTTTCGGGGGAGCTCCGGGTCGCCTGTCGGGAGTCCTTTTGGCTTCCAGGATATCATGGGGAAGAAGCTCTACACCTACAGCCGCTGCTAGCTTCTTGACGGTCTCAGAGGGTTGTTCACCTTCACGTAGTGGTATTCCTGCGACCTCTAATGCATCCTCCTTAGAAGACTGTTCGAGGCTGGCCAGGCGAATTTGGAAATTTTTTATAATTAGGTTTTTTTCATTTAATTCTTTTCTTAAGTTTTCTACTTCCGATACTAAATTTGCAATAGTATTCATTTTTGTATTGAGGTCGTCATATTGGCTGCTGATAAAATCTCTAGAAGTTCGTGCATATTTATTTTCACTGTCTATTTTTTGAAACATTTCTTTTTTCATGGTCTCAAATTTATTCTCCATCTGCTTCATGAAGATTCCAATGTTGGTCTCACTGGTGTCAGGAATATTCAGTCCTAGACCTTTGCTTCTGGTTTGTTTCTCGGCCATAACTGTTCAGATAGTGCACTGCAGCAACTGTCAAAAAATAACCTCAACTATATTGAATAATGTCCGGCCCAATTTTGCACTTGTGATTATTGTTTATATGGTTCGTAAATAATGCCGAATCACTCTTTAGTTATAACTTTCACTTTAAATATGACTTTCTATGCTTTTGCAACTTGTAAACTTTATTTTAATATGAATTTATACGGGAACAAAATAAAAATCTGTCATTCAAAGTTATTATTACCCCTCGTAACAATAACTTTCAATGAATGTTCGGGAATATGGAATTGAGAACATCATTGTGGAAAATTCGAAACATGTTGTGGAATTTTTGTGGACCATTCGAAGCCTTTTTTGTATGGATGGGGCTATCCATTGGTAGGGGTATATAAAGCAAGATCCATCGTGGGTTCAAACGTCAGTACCACCGTTTTGTGAACAATGTTCACAGCATCAGGAGTAAATGTATCCGGAATTGGGAAAAGTTGGGAAAAGTTCGACTTACATTTCATTCATTCAAGAAAACAAAATTGAAATTCAAATAGATGTATTTATTTAATTCAAGTGAAATAGATGTATTTCGAGTGAATAACAACAGAGATATTAGTGAAGGACAGGGTAGTATAGATAGAAGCCACAACCCAGTTTCCAGGTAGCTGAGATAATTGTGTGATTAAATCACCTGAGATTTGGGTTCACCCCACAATACACAGTACCTACTTGCAGCTGCATCTTGAATCCCAGTGTTAAGGTTATAATTCAATATTATTTGTACTTTTAGTGTTCATTGGTATAAGATAAACTAGATTGGACAGTCAAATCTTTTTGGGTCAGGTATCTCTTTCTTCAGTCTCAAAACTCTCCAAATGGGAAAGCCGCAGTTCTACAGGAAAGTTTGTGTGGTATCACAGAAAAAAAAATATAATGAAGTCATCTATGAATAAAGTTATTGAAATACGATCTGTGACATTATATTATATTAGACTGTGTTTTGGTAAAACTTTGAGCCACATTTTTTGGGTATAATAAAATAGTACGGAAAATTAGAAAGTTCCCAATGGATCATTTTTAAGTAGTTTGGGAATGGGCGCTTTGATTTTGAAAATGAAACTTATTTTACTTAGCTTAGGAGAAATATGTATTACATATTACGCAATTTATACAAATACATAATGTCGTACACATACATGTACATAACATAATAATAATATTAACACAGATATAACAAAATGAAAACATTTTTAAATATCAATCAGTGATAGTATCTAACGAAAATAAAACTATATACACATGCATAGTATGCAGTTAGAAATTGTTTTTATTAGAGACTAATTCAAACTATTTCTTTCAGTTAGCCAATTCTTCAACATGATATTTGTTTATACATTTTTTAATTTCGGTAGGTAACATATTTAAGCAATTGGGTATCATGTAGTCCAGCGTTCTTTGTCCGTATTTGTTGTTTCAATGCTTAGGTACGATTTGTCCTTCGTTTAATTTAAAACGAGTATTGGATGTAAGTGTGGTCCAGTCTATTTATGTGTAGAATAGTCTTCAAGTACAAGATGGAAAGGTAATTTTGGCTAATTAATGCATTTTTAGAACTAAAAAAATTATTTTTACAAAGATACATTTTTCGGGCTGTAGAAATTATATACTCAAACCTTAAATATCGCATAAATAGAAATGCATTTCAAATCAAAAATTTAAAATACAAGTTTCCACTTTCATATTCAGGTAAAGACAATAAAGACGGCCTCCGTGGTCGAGAGGTAAGGTCCGAAGGCCGCGGGTTCGAATCCCGGCGTGCGCAAGCAAATTTTATTTGAGTGATTTGTGTTATTTCACATTTTATTCATCTAAAATAATAAATAGTAAGTTAGCGGCACGTTCCAGAGTGGAAGATATTCTCAGTATTGCCCTGGTGTAAGATCACCACTCAGAATTGAAACGGTGCTTGACATGGCTTTAGCCGTGTTTGGTGACTAGATCTGAATAACCAGGAACTTCCCGCCTCCACTTCCGACCTTCAGTCTCAGGATACCTTAGTCTCACTAGCTCCAGACTAGTAATTGGATTCTTCTGTGTCCCTAGCTAAGTCACCAAACGTAGTGAACCACGTTGGGTGACCTACAGAAGCGGTGTTCGTTATCCAATGAATGGTTTTAATGGCTACGGTACCCATACCCGCCTCCTAAAATGAAAATACACAATATTAAAGTATAGTTACTTGTTTGCAAGCTATCTGATCTAACACAACTTCAAAAAATATTACTTAAGTAGTTAGTAGCAATTTGTAACCTTTATCGATTGTGTTTCATGTGACCAACGTAGTGCGTCCTTTACCAATGGTTAAAACCTCACAAAACGCAATACTGGCAGAGTGCAAGGCCTTTGTTACCCGTCCATCTGCCTCGCCCGCGCCGCGCTCAGCTGATCCCCCTCAAGCCCCTCCTTCACCCGCCTCAGCATTCGGCCTGCTGCCCGACTGTCTGTGTCTGTGCCCTGCACTGGCGGGCCGGGAGGGGAGATGGGAGACGGGAAGGTGAAAGCTATCTGACATGCGCGGGGTAAACTGAACACTTCGTACAGTCCAAACATTGTAAATTATTCAGAATTTTGACAAATGTGATAAGATTTTCATACTTTTATAATAGTAATTGATTTTTATTTTCAAAATATAAGAAATGTTAGACCAGTTAGACAAGCGTGCAAAAAACCAATTTGCGACGGTAAACACAAGCCTTGGACAAAGAGACCACAATTACATACCAGGCAATAAAAGCCTTTAACGACCTTTCAACCGATACAAAAAAATGAGGGAAACAAAAGATAAATCAGATATAAAATTAAAAGATGAATTAAAGAATAAAAGAGGCAATTTTACAGAAATTTAAAACGCAAAAGAATAAAACATTTTTTTTTATTGGTGCCCTTTTTTACTCATTTAAAGTACGCTCTAGCGTGTTTAAATCGCACTTTATGGAACGCGCGTTTTTTAAAGTTACCATGGCAACATCAACAAATCAACAAAATGTGAAGTCGAAATGTCAACTTTTAACTATAAATCTGACAGGAATATTTTAAACGTCAAATAAAACATTACAAATGTTTCAAAAATTTTATTCAAAGTTTACATTCTTTTTTACATCGTTAACATTCTAATTATATTAATATATAGTCGATGCTTTGTACTGTTCCGACATTTTCTGAAGGTAAGCAAGCACAACTCGTTCATCTACATCTACTACGTTTTGCTCCTCCATCCATGTTATGAACCTTTCATATTCTTTTTTATAAACGTCTTTGGATTTTTCAGGTATTAACCGCGATTCTGCTTTGGTATTTAAATTATCAATGTTAGAACTCATTTTACAACACACAATAACTAGTAAAAACTGTGATGTCAACTATTAATCTTATGTGACAGATTGCAAATTAATGTTTGTGTTTTTCATTTCAATGACAACAAGATATTGTGATGTCACATCACGAATTCATTAATAGTTCTTATTTCCAAATTTTTAATAATAATATCAATATTTATGTTTTCAAAGTGTACCAATAAAAAAAAATAGCGTAAAATATTCGTGGATAACTGGTCTTTAAAACACTTGCTTTATTTCGAGCACTCGGCTACGCCGTCGTGCTCGAATAATCGCGCGTGTTTTAAAGACCTGTTTATCCACTTATATTTTAATATACTATTATAATACGCAATACCATTACAATACCTATACACGTCAATATGATATACAACCGTATCTCATAATATTTTGCCTATTTTTAATTTGTCTTAATGTTTTATTTATTTTATCATGTTAGTTTTATTAAAAAGTATCCATTATTTCATGTTTCAATGAATTTTAATCATTTGTAAAATGGGGCACGGATAAAGCGCCCAGTGAGGTCCACATTATTAAATAATGTTTTAAAATATCAAATAAAACATAAATAAAAAGATGTTATGATAATTTAAAAAAATGTAGGGATTTGAATGAAATGAGGGAATGCCGGGTACCCCAGCTAGTTTTAAATAAAATCAAAATTACATTCAAAATCTTTTGTAAAATTATTTAAGTATTTTCGTTTTCAAACATTGTTTATACGACCAATAAATTGATTTTTTTCAATTATAAGTGCGCAGTTAACACTCGGTAGAAGCGAAACTTTACCAAAATAATCTCATCCAATGAAGAACCAAGAAGTCTTGAAAATTGAGGTCATAATCAAAGCGGCCAATGAGCGCAAACATAGCGTAATTTCCGTTTTATATCTCAACCAATAGGAGCCTTGATAGGAGTTTGATGCTTCGCTGTAATGCGTCATTTCCTTTTCATCCGAATTCCAAATCACTTCTGGGCTACAGAAGTTTAACTTCAAAAAAGATAAATCATTTAAAATACGTTGCTAATCACTTCACAGCGGAAATGATTTTACCAAAGTCTTAACTATTTTTCAAAATCAGTATTAGTTTACAGTACACCTACAATACCTACCTTTATCATCAAATTGTACTCAATCCCTAAATGGTTGTATTGCGGAAAATTAACAGTAAAATGTACTTATTTTGATTGAAACTCTTCTGTTTATCATAAACAACTAGTGTATGTCGTAAACAGGACGATACTACAATATTTATTGCCTTCAGATAACAGTACACTTCAAAGATTAGATTCAATAATTTCATAGGGTAATACCTCTATATTTGATGCGATGATTATACCTACATATTAACTAACAAAAACAATTTATGCAAACGGGTAACTCATAATACTCTGCTATAGCAAAATATTTACTAAAGTGACTACAACATATTTACAACCAGCAGACCCGACCGTGGACCCGACCAGACACACGTTGCTGCGGATAACGAAACACAACGCCATCTACTGACAACGTCACTACCCAACCTTTATAACCAACGCCATCTGTTAATTTGCATACGTATCAAATCCACAACGCCCGTTTGCAGCCCGTTTCCTTTATATATTTTCTACATTTCAACCAATTTACACAAAACCTTGACCAGTTATATACCTTAACCTTCCTCATGAATCACTCTACCTATTGGTGAAAACCGCATGAAAATCTGTTGCGTAGTTTATAATATCTAAGCGTGCAGACAGCGGGAGCGACTTTGGTTTATACTGTGTAATATAAAGTACAAAATATGGTTGAATCTAAATCTGCTTACAAATTAGAGCCACAGATACACTTGTAATGGACTATAAATACTAAAAATGAAACAAGACGAAATGGTGTTTGCCGTATAGTATGTTTAGGAAAAAACAAGGTAAGCAAGGAAAAGGGAATGACCAATCACTTATCACTGTATCTCTGCGAAGGAGCACACTACACTACCGCAATAAAGTCATACAGTTCCACAGCGATACCTCCAGGTACAAAAATCATAACAAAACGAATGAGTACAAAACGATATTATATACGAGTACTTCCGAGATAGTCAAATAACTTTATTTTACTTATATAAAAATGATTGTGTACATGAAAAAAATAACTTGCTTCCAAGGTAGTTCCAAATCTTCTGTTTTTAAAACAAACGCACTCGAATTTGCACTATTTTTCTTGCCGTTGTTCCAAATTTCAAAGTCTTTTCCAGAAAGATGATGGTTAGGGAGTCAGTGGCTGAGTTGGCACCGCGTTTAGGTTCCACCCAGGCCTCCCGTGGTCGATTCCTCGGCTGGCTAAGTCCTCCGATTTCGGGTTATTCGTAACCCGGGAATGTTTGTCTTTCTTTTTAAAGTAAAAAAAAAGGTAGGAACTGGATAAATGACATACCAGTAGGAAGACAAATATTTTTCTGGTTTATGGAATCCGTAAATTACCTACTGTATATAGATTCTATATCAAAATGTTTAGTGATGATGTAATACGTTATAATAATTATGTGAAAATTTGGCGTTCTGCAGGTATTATTTTTTGGAACATAACTACAGTAGACCTTGAGAGAGTTCCTACATTACGTTATATAACCTTCTAGTACCTTCTGCCTTTTTTGTTTTGATTGAAAACATGTGATAAGGAAGAGGACGATCGTCAATGACGTTCATACGACCTCTCTCTGAGACCAGTATAACTAATAGTTTTGTGAAATGCAGTAGTGGACTTTATTACTTCGACTAAACAGGCTGCAACGGTCATAACGCTCATGCGCTCTGATGACATAAACATGTAGGTACTATCAAACACAGCTACCACCTTGACAGGATTGACGAGACACGAAAACGAAAACAAATTTACAGATAGACGAAATACAAAGTTCTCGAGTCAAAACAAGACTTCGCTATGCTTAATTAATAGGTAATTAATATTTCGATAACTTATACTGCGTCGTGTTTGTGAAAAATCACCTCAACGGAGCTACAAAAACCAAATTTACAAAGGTTTCCCTTATCGCCCTAGCTGTTGATTCTATTCTTCCAAACTAGAGTGGTTTACAAAACAATGATTTGCATTTTTATGTTTTATAACATACGTATGAGTTGGTACATTACGTACGTCAGCATGAATACCAAACAATATTAAAAAAAAAATACACTCAAAACTACAAAAGAAGTGAAAATATTATCGTATGCCTACGTCTTACTACAAAACTAGCTGAGATATCAAAGAAAACAAAAATACGTAATAAACCAAGTTAATCTTATTTCCCCGCCGTTTACACATATTATGTACGCAGATTATAGAGTTTTATCGTAAACGTAAACACTTGACGAGCCCCTGTCGACATACACACTATCGGATCAACTCTTGACGTGGTTGGTTAACAATAACATTACCGACAATCGGCAAACGCGTCATCACACGTGTTTATAAACCATCTTCAAAATACACTAACTTCGAAGAAAACGTTAAGTCGTAAATACACCGTGTTTATAAACACAGCCGTGTAACAAACGTTGGCTTTATAAACAGCAATTAGCGAGATTGATAATTACGTCTTTGTTATTTTAAGTTCCACGTAGAACTCTACTGGAAAATTGATAAAACATGTTATTTATTTATACTGGGTTCTTAGTTCTTAAAGAGGTTCTCACTGAGAAGAATGTAGTTATTAAAACTAAGTTAATACACGTAAAAATTACTAAGTCAAGGTTTATTAAAAGGTTAAGCATGGGGCGCCCACAAAAAAATTTCTAGGGGGGGCAAAATATTAATTACAAACATACTAATATCGGTTGTCTGTGCGGAAGTTTTTCCTGCATGAAATTTTTCACGTTCAACGAAATAAAATTTGTATTGAACTTGAGTGCCGTTTTCAAAATTGGAACTGATTTTGTAAATAATAATTCAGATAGGTAATAAAGAAGGTAACTACCTAATTTCAGTGTAATTTATAAAAAAAATAATAAATATAATATATTTGAAATGCTTTATTAAAAAAATGATTTTTCAAGTTCGCTTGCAGTGTTCTATCCATTCGAAAAGTAAATTTCTCATCGGCTCTCTGATTTGTCAACAAAAAATGTAATTGTAACGTACACAGAAAATTGACAATGTTTATTTTTAAATCATTCAATTATAATGTCCCGTGATTTTACATGGGTCTGCGCTATTGTATTAAAAAAATAATTATAAATTATTAATATGCGGTTACTTTCCGATTTCCCGGTAGCTCGTCTTTAACAACTGATATCCACGATGCATAAATTATTTGGTAATAAACCAACCCATGTTGGCTTTTCTAAACAATATTTTGCGAAACCGATAATTACCTCTTTGTTAGTATAAGTTCTTAGTAGTTCACTGGTCTCTTACTAGCATCGTAACGCGGAAAATTCTTTTCATGAGAATCTCTGAATTAGACACCTACTAAACGGAGCTTTTCCTGGAACATGTCCGTTGAAATGCTTTGCGAATACTGTACGTCTGTTCGCACTTACCCAACGAGCCGGACAACAAAGCCAACGAGCAAAAATGTGTTAGATTTTGATATTCTGGCAAAACATCCACACTATAACTCTTTCAGATGTTTTGCGTGGGGGCGCGATTTCTACTTACGAAGCAGATATCTTTCATATTTCCAGAGCTGGTCGGGAGGAAAGAAAATTTAAGGTTCAGAGTAATAAAACTGGTTTTCCGTTTGGTGGGTAAACGAGTGAGTTGCAGAAATTTACTTGGTTGCGCTGTTTTGCTTGCCATTTTAAAGTTTGCGTTTCTGGGGGGGCTATAGAACGTACGCTGCGTTTCGTAGTATATAAAGGAACCGGTCTCCCCACTTCTGCCAAATCGTGTTTGAACGCCGAGAGAAACTCACGTGTCTGTTAATACTGCTAGTGCTCTCACCGCGATCGTCTTATTGTTTACAACGCGCTAGTTTATCTGCTAGAATCAGAATAAGTTACCGAGTGCACGACTGTAGATAAAGTGTGTCATTCCGCAATTCGGCGTGTCAGTTGTTCGTTATCTTCAACCGCAGTTACGTTGAACTTTAGCAAGATGCCTGTTGATGTCGCCATGCCTGCCGCCTTCCACGCGGAGAACTTCCTGGGAGTTGGTCTCAACCCTGGCTGCAGCAGCAGCACTTCTTCCAGCAGTCATTCTGCTTCCCCCGTGGAGAGGTTCAGCCCTGAAACCATGGCCGGGAACATGGTACTTCTCAGCCCGAATGGACGTCGTCAGAACGTGCAAGTTAAAATCTACCGCACTTCTCTGGAGCACTTCGCAGTGATCTACCCGCAGAAGAAGGTCTGCAAGCCTCTGGGTGTGATAAACTTGAGGAACACTTCTGTCGAGAGGTTCCCCGATGACAAGACTCCAGGGATTGTTGTTCGTCAGCGAGGATTCGACAACACAGCCTCCCTGAGCTTCATCAGTGAGGAGCCGAGAGACGTGGATGCCTGGGTGGCTGCATTCACCTCCAGGGCGTCTCCCACTATATTGCAGAGCTGCCTCCCTGTGGTGCAAGAGGACGATGAGAATTGAAGTGCTGAGTTTGGGCCGGTGGCCCTTTGTTTTGTTTTGGTTTTATTTGGAGAGAGTGTCTTTCCGCGCTGAAGGCTGAAGCATTCGGTGAATTGAGAAGTGGCGGAGTGTGATATGAAAACGCCCATGCTAGTTGCATTGGCTATGCATGATTGTGCATTGTGCATGTTACAACAGTTGCTAGGCGAGCCCGAGTCGGCGATTCCCAGATAGGTATGCACTCGGATCGAATACCTTTATAGTTTGTTTGACTGAAGGAGTTTATTGAACTGTTTCTTTGAACCTACCTATATCAGAGACTAAATAATGAATTAATTGATGTTTCAATGTTACGGTAGCAAGAATGTGTGTAAACTACAACTATCTATCCATTCTTTTCATATAAATACGTAACTTAACTTCTTGAACTATCTAGTTATTCGAATGGATGTCCCTTTACAACAACCTAATTGCATTACAATTACATCACGTGCCATTGCATTAACTTAACAACCAGTAGAAGCATTGTATAATATTCAACCATTCCAACACACCTGTTGTAGTTAAACAATCACCTTACCCACATCTATTTAAGTTCTCCTGATAATAATGGCCTACGAAGGTAATTCTAATTACCAATAATTACCTACCTTAGATCATATAAAGGCCACGTGTTTTATATATTGTGATATTGTGTCGTCGAAGGAAACCTTCAGAGCATCATATTTTTTCAATGATGTATTACTTACTGTACCATTAGTTGTATTAATTAATGTTATAGGTCTTGATGAACTGTATTTAAGGAGTTTCAATTTCCAATCCTTAGAAAAAGATAGGCTATATCATAGTCAACTAACTACCTATGTATGTATTTTATAAAATGGATCTCTCCGTTAAACTGATGGCGACTGATTTGTTATAATACTTAGATTGTTAGATATTACGTTTTTTTATCACTGTAAATAATTATTAACAAGTAGGAATTGAGTATCTTTTCCACGTTTTGTTTTATTGAGAGACTTGATGTATGAAGCTAAGAAGATTAATGTTTGTATAAAGATGTTATTGTTGTAAATATTACGTTTTTAAGATGTTACTATAAGAAAATGTAAAAAAACACTTGAAGAGTTTGTTAGTAAATGTTGATATTCAATATATTCATGTATTTTAATGAAAAAACCCTTTCCCTAACACACCAGCTAAACATTATAAAAAAGAAAATCCGCAGCTTGATTTCCACCATAAACTAAGGATATTCAAAATACCAGTTTTTAACTAAATACAATTGTAGTTTAATATTTTTAATTGTTTCAAAAAATAATGTATCGCCAAAAAAGGGTTGAAATCTACTTTGAAGAATAAAACATTTTTGATGAAATATCCCAAATAGTCCTAATCAAAAGGTTAGTAGGTACTCGTAAAGTCAGGAATTGACGAAATACCCCTTTTTAAATGTGGATACCGCACCAAGTCTCAAATGTTCCCAGGCATCCCCAAGTGGGGTATGTTTTTTTTTCAATTCAATTAATTTTATTATTTTTGAAAACATCGGTAAATTAAAATTTCAAAGCGTTTTTAAAAGAGAGAAAATATTAAAGATTAGATAAATAGATTTAAGCTAGCAGAAAATTGTGCTTCGTTGATGTTAAACATATCGATATTCGAAGTAATTCTATTTAAAAAGAAGACAGCTCTCCCGACTGGCATGACAATTGGCAAGTTAGTTATGCAAGCCGGGAGATAAAACGGTCTATGGTGTAGGTGATAACCATCGGGAATACATAAACTAATGCTCTTCATGATAGTCGAGTTTTCGAACCATCCACGAATCAGACTGAAGAAATGCGTATTTTAAATTATTGAATTGTGAAAAACCACAACTTCATTAAATTCAATTTATTGGCACAC
The DNA here is from genome assembly GCA_917563855.2 of Limnephilus lunatus. Taxonomy (NCBI): domain Eukaryota; kingdom Metazoa; phylum Arthropoda; class Insecta; order Trichoptera; family Limnephilidae; genus Limnephilus; species Limnephilus lunatus. The sequence continues at coordinate 13,498,701 of OU830597.1, read as the reverse complement.
ATTGGGATTTGAACATACGACCTTCGGATTGCTAGTTGAGAGCCTTATCCCTCGACCGCAGATGACGTCAATCTGATACTACGCACCTTTGAGGCCGAGTGGACTAAACCTTTCGATCTGCATCCAGGCTTCATGCACCAGGTACTAGTATCTACTCATATTGGTAGTAAAATATCTCCAGGAATTTTTTAACCTTAAAAAAGTAATTCCATGCTATATTTTATTGTTACATTGACTTGAAAATGAAAGTAGAATATTATTGTTATCTCAAACACAGTCAAAATTCTCAACAGGTTGGGTTCTCAATTAAAAGTATTTTTGAACCACTAATAAAATAGATGCAATGATAATTGAAGACACCATAAAACAATGAAATAACCAAGATACCTGCACAATACGTGACATTATTAGATTAGGTAACTACTATTTAGATTTCATTTAGGAGTCTATTAAATTCTGTTCTGTGGATTCTGAGGACAATAATTTCTGTCAAGTCCTATGTCATAACCAGTCTCGTCTCTCTTAAAAGCGTATAACCAGAGAACACCAGAAATACATCATTTTTAAATCAGTGTTTAGACGTATTGACTCTTTTCCACAAATTTTTTTTAATTGATTTCGGAAGATTGTTCTATTATCTAGTAAACGTACGTTTTAAATTTTGAGATTATTTTTTTTAGGATAATAAGGTTATGCCGTAGGTCGCTGGCAGATTTGCTAAATTTTCAAAAAAGATTTTATATTATACAACATCCATTTCAAATAATATAATCATGCAGTAAAATAAATCAATACATTATCTGGTAAACGTATGTAACAGAATTTTAATTTTAGTTTAAATAAAATCATTAAAAAATATATAAGTGCATGTGTTTCTTGACGAAAATTGGTCCGTTTGTGTATTTATTTGCGCACTTACTGACTAATATATTTCAGATTTTTTTACATTCTTATTTTGCTCAGACATTATTGAAAAATGATAAATACTTATGATCAAAAAATAATTACAAAGAGTACATAATTTTAATAGTTTTATCAATACGCCTTTCAACATTTTTGGATGTAGGTATAAATTAAAGCAAATTTGGAATGAAATAAAATCGATATTGAGTTATAATTTTAAAAAGCTGGTACGGAGAGTAATTAATCTTTCTCATTGGAACCGCCCTGTACGATCGTAAGAGCATCTTTCGACGATATGTGGATTTTCGGTAGCTGGCTGGTTAAAAGCTCTTAACCGGTCTCGGCTGCCGTGCAGTAGACCCCGGATAAACCCCGCGAACTCGGTCACCCCTGCTAAGTCACCAAAAGTATCGAACCACTTTGGGTGACCTGTGGCAGAGGTGTAGGTTATCCAATAAATGGTTTCCAGGGCGGCGGTACTCATACTCGCCCCCCAAGTTGAAAAAATTATCAGTTTGAAACAAAAATGTATTATCAGTTTGAAACAAAGCAATAGTACGCATAATTCTACAGTACAATACAATGAAAATATGATATCACCGACCGACAAGAAAACATAAAGTATTATTGAAAAATTTTATTATGAGTCAATGAAGGTGTTATCAAAAATGCACACAAAGCCGATTGTTTTTTTAAATAAGTTCGTTGTTGCACAAACAACGTCGAGTTTTAACAATATTATAATGTCGTAGCCAGGGCTTTGTAAGCACCTTCAATTATGAATATAAGTAAGTCTAAAGTTGAAAGAGAGAGTACGAAAACAGCGTGCATTATAGTTGTGAATGATGAATACTTGGAGCAGGAGGATGAGTTTGTGTATTTGGTATGTTTAGAAGAGATGGGAAGACTGAAAAATGTTGATGGCGAAAGAGGTATTGAAAGAAGGGTGAATGCAGGTAACTCCAGGAGGACTGAACGCCGTAGGCGCTATCCAAAAACGGTCCAAAGAAGCGAAGCTAGCAATCCACAATGGAATGCTGGCACCTACCATGAAAGTGAGGCATGGAATTGGCAGAGGAAGGTTGAAAGTAGACTGATTGCCGTAGAAATGAAATCCCGTGTGTGATAAAACCATTTATGATTGTGTGAGAAATGTGGAGATTCACAAACAATGCAAGGCTGACATAAGCGTAATGCGTAATATTAAGAATGGGATGCTCAGATGGTTAGATGCTCATATGGTTTAAGAAGTCGGGGATGCCCGAGGAAGACAAGGCACGATCAAGTGAATCAGATTACTTGAGTCGGGCCGTGTCAAGAATCAGAATAATAGAAGAGTACGAATGAGACAATTTTGAATGTGAAAGAGGCAAGGAATGTGTGCCAAGATAAAGTTATTTGGCGGTCGTTCCTCTCTGCCTACCCGTACGGGGAAATGGCGGGATGATTAATTAGTTATCTTCTTCTTCAAAGATATAAAAATAATATTTTAAAACAAATTTTTTATAAAGAGCCAGTTAACACAATTAAAAAAATTAAAGTGAAGAAAGTAAAAATTCTTTATTGCAGATTTGAAACTTTTTTTGGATGAGAAATCAACAATTGCCTACCTACCTGCATGGCATATAACATTTCATCATTTACTTTCAGCAGTTAATAAAATCCTTACAATTAAACATTCCACGTTATAATATACGGGTAGGTTGTATACGACATGACGGTAAAATCATGTAGGTATACGCAAAATACATAGGGGACCTTTAACGCCGAAACAACTGTCACAATAATAAATAACTTTAATACTTGCAGAACTGATATTATTCAAAATAATTTATATTAATTTAAAAACAAATAAATGGAGTTTTACTAATTAAACACAAATACAATTAATAAATTCGGAATTTTATTAAAACTTGTATTATTTAATAATATCTACAATTTTTTAAATATTTTTTTATTGAAAACGTTGAGGAAGGCATACAATATATATAGATATTATTATTGAAGAGAAATCTTCTTTAGCACCGTTGTGATTTGAAACTCGATGAAACATAAGCGAGCGACACTAAAAAGAAACAAACACATACACACATAGGATTTAACCTGCGAGAGAATGAGATGTTATCAATTCAACCGTATTTTATTTTTTATTTTTTTATTTATTTTTTTTTTTTTTAATGTTTGTTACCTCAGAACTTTCGATTGGGTGAACCGATATTGACGATACTTTTTTATTAGAAAGTTGGTGGTTCCCTTGTGGTCCCATTTTAATTTGGTCCAGTTCTGACAATGGGATCCATGAAAAAACCATACATGTCTTAAATTTGCAATAAGTTTGTTCGCGACAAATGGACGAATAACTCAATATTACGTCACTAAAAACCTAAAAATAAACAAAAATTTTAACAAAACAAAAAACGACTTCAAAAAATGCACTAAAATGTGAAAAAATAATTTCGTACGATTGTTATTTTTGGAGTCGGTGTCAGCCAAGATCTCCACATCTCACCTATAACTACCTATGTATGTAGTTACCTTGGCTGACACCGACTCCAAAAATAACAATCGAACGAAAATATTTTTTTACTTTTTAGTGCAATTTTTTAAGTGGTTTTTTGTTTTGTTAAATTTTTGTTTATTCTGTATCTTTTTCATTTTTATATTGTCGTTTAGATTTATTAGTATGTATTCTTCTTCAAAGATATCTCACAGAGGTAATCCTTTATGGCGGAGAATTTACCTTGAATTAATCATTTCAATTACTTGTAAGAATTTATCAGCAATAATTATTGCTTACGTTAAAAAAACTGTTTTTTTTTATTTAGCTCTACTTGCGTGCGTTGGTTAGTCGATGTCTACTTTACGGTCGGCCTACCTCACGCACGCCTAACAAATGTCACAAAAACGGTGACCGGCCAACTCAGAATGAAACCAACTCAGAAAGTAATTAAGAGTGATGATTAAAAAATTGGTTAAATATGTTAAGTTAGGTTAGGGTTACCGGTTATTCTAAAATTATTTTTTCAAAGAGGTGGTTCTGAGTTGGTTTCATTCTGAATTGGCATGGAACCCTTAAAAACACGTCAGTTATGTGATCAAATAAGGCCCCTGTGCTAAAATTGAACACCTACAGGCTTTATAATCGGAAGTTTGGGTTCAAATCCTATAACAACCACAAATGCAGAGTGGTCTATACTCTCCACATCGTCCTGGTGAAAGACCACTATTCAGAATCGAAATGGCTTTAGGAGACCAGATCTGAATAGCCAGATACTTCTTCCCAATCATCTACCCCGTCCATTTTCCTTTTCCGACACCATTCAACCTCACGACGTGCCCCATTAGTCGCTTTTAGTATTCTTTAGGAACGGCGACGATACAAAAAGGCAATAAACATACGTTCCTTATCACAATTATGCTGCTCTCTCTTTTTCTCGCATTAAATAATGGCGAGACAAAAGATTAGACACACAATGTACGTATGTCTGCTTCCTCCAAAGTACTTTTTTTTCCTTTGGAAGAAACAGACATACATACATTGTGTGTATCATATTTTGTCTCCCCATTATTTAATATGTAGGAAAAAATGCAGCGTTATTGTGATAATGAACGTATTAGTTTATTGGTATTATAACGTTATTTTTGTACCGTCGCGGTCGCCATTTCATACTCATGGGAATTTTAAAAATGCTTATTTGAAGATGCCATATTTCCACAGGCTGGAGAAGTTTGGAATCTAGTACGGCATTCACATTTTAAAAATATACCGAATCTTATCTTACTAATATTATAAATGCGAAAGTTTGTATGGATGGTTGGATGGTCCTTACTCTTTCACGCAATAAATATCGAATGGAATTTAAAAATTCTTTCACTAATCGAAAGCTACATTATTTGCGAGTAACAAAGGCTATATATATTGGTAAGCTCTGGCGTTATGAATAAGCTGTGGCGTTATGAAATTATGTATCATACGTTTTCTGTCCCTAACAAAATCGAGTTATTGCAAACGTCAAACAGATTTTTACCTTGGAAACAATGTTTTTTTTTTAAATTTTAAGCTTAAAAAGAGTGCTTTGTTGTGATTAAAAAGAGTGCTTTTTTGGCGTCGTAGTTAATATCTACCTATCTCTAAAAATGTGTATTGTCCGAACGAAAAGCATAGCGTTGCTATAAGCATAGCGTTTGACGTGGACTGCCATTTTGTTATTTTTTTACGTTACTCTGGATTCAAATACTAATATAATACTAATAAAGGGAGTAGGTACTTAAAATAAATTTCTATTTCTATAATTTAAATATTTTCTAAAATAGAATTTTTATTTGCGAAATGTTTTTCTCAAGAATTTTATTTGTCTTATCGTTACTTGTTGTTTGTATTATGTGATTTTTTTTTAAACAGAGATAATTGGAGGAATGGGAAATGACATAGGCTACTTTTTATCACGGAAAAAAATTTCATTACCGTGGGAAAATTCTTTATACAGTAATTTCCCACTAATACCATGCGAGCCAAGCCGCGGGTAAAAGCTAGTATATTATAAAACATCTTATATAAATTTTATAAAATTAAATTATCAAAGAAAGCAAAAACTTTGTGGCTTGACAATATAAACAAAATGAATCAAGATCTTTGTTTAAAAACATTAGTGGTTTTAAACTAAGAACTTGTTTCATTCTTTATAAAATTAGGTCTTCGCCCTGGATGTTGATTTATTTGTAATTTTTATTAGAATACCACCATTGGGGATGCCGAGTGGAGGGCAATGGAACGGTCAATTAAGATTTTTCATTCTTCATAAAATTAGGTCATCGCTCTCGATGTGGATTTTTATGTAATTTTTATTAGAATACCATCGTTGGGGATGCCGAGCGTAGGACATTGGAACGGGCAATTTGGATATTTATTGAAGCATCAACCTAAAAGGCCCTGGACAGAGCTATCAGAGAACAATTGGAAGTCGCGGGGTGAGGGGGAGAAGATACCCACATACCCCACAAGATACTCACCCTAAATTTGGCTCCACTGTCATTCACATTATTGCTAATCGCCCTAATGCTCTGTCCAGGGCTTTTAAGGTTCTTGTATGGAAGAGATCCAAACTGTCGGGGTGCTGATCCCAACACAGAGCAATAAAAACGACCCGCTCTCATGCAGTTATGTTGGACCCGCATTTGGGCACAGGTGTGTGCCAAGTTATTCAGAGTACTTTCAATGTAATTAATACCAGTATAAATAAAACAGCATTATCACCTGTCATTTGTGATTCAAGCATTGTCCGTCCGCTGATATAGGGGAATCTATCAGGTGAATTGCCCATTTTTGCACATAATCCTATACAGGTGAGGTATCGACGTGGGCCCCAGAACAAATACAGTTACTGCAATCAATAGTAGGCCCAAAAATATATTTCACAAAAAAGGTTTAACGTATATTTATTTTATTTATTTGGAGCTTTTACGCTAGCTACTTGTATACAATTTTTTTCACAAGGGTTAGTAATAAACAATAGATTGCAAAATAATTTCGCAAATCGCACTGTTTTACAATTAAATTAATAAATAATAAAATTAAAAAAATAATTATGTAGGATTACGAAAGATTTTTTAAATATTTATATTGAGGGATCAGTAGGATTTATCGGTCCAGTTAGGATTTCATCAGAGCCGAAACCTCTGATATGAAAATATCTGGAGTCGGTGAATTATTTTCCCATTATGTTTCTGGTGGATTGATGTATTGTTTTGTATTTATTATACTTATATGTATAGTGCATTAACATTACGTGGATTTCCTAGATAATCATTTATGGAAAAGTGTGTGGAAGGGTTTAGTCTTTCATTTGGGAAAGATTTAACCCGGACATAAAATCTGGAGCATCAATAAATAATTAAATAATTAACTGAAATTATCAGAAATAATATTTTGACTTAAAAGATGTAAGTGCTAAAGAAGTTTTCATTTCAAAATTATATAAGTAACTAAGAAACACGAAAATATTCTTGTGTTTAATAATATTTTCCAACTGCATAACTAGCGTTCTTCATAAGAAAGTCATATCGTGTATAAACATAGCTTTTTCATATAACACGTGCCGGCTGTGAATTTTTGAAAAATAAAAATTATTAAGACATTTGAAACGGAATTTGCAGTCTCTTTTTCGCAGTTAAAATACGAATGTTTGCAAAAGACGTAATGATGAGCTAGAATACTAGATTCATTATTTTCTTGCTAAGCTAATAAAATTTATTTTTATAAGCTGGGAGCATTTTTAAGGTTCAAAACACCAAGACAGGTGCGGTAAATTTCATGCAAATCCGCAACGGTTCCCTAGCACTCCAAGGGATAATATTTCGGTTCCATGACAGGTCGTCAGGTGGGAATGTTGTCCTTGTTCTACCAGTATTACAATGGAAGATGCTCCGAGGAACTAGCGTCATTGATCCCCTCGGAACCGGTGTATAGTCGGGAAACACGCCAAACACGCGCCCAACATTTGTACACGGTTGACATTAGTCACATGAGAACGGGTCAGCTCGGCTGTGGAACGATTTACCGGCCTCTATGTTTCCTCCCTCCTACAACATGGGTCTCTTCAAGACCCATGTTCACTCCTTCCTTTCCTCAAAAAGACCCTCCACACAGCATCCTCAAAGATGACATAGGCCCTGTGGGAAATTATTTTCCTCAGGGCCTCCTGTGTGGAGTTAATGTAAAAAAAAAAAAATCCCCCCATAGTTGGCCCCCCAGCATGCTTACATACTTACATACAATTTGCAGTCGATTTAGGGAAAAACGGTATATTTACTAACACAAAATAAACTAAGTGTTCCCAAAGGGGTATGCAAAAAGGATATAGCGCCGAATAAAAAATGTATTAAATGTACTCTCGTTCAATTGCATCAAGGAAAAAAACTACTTGTCTATACACTATATCCCAACATATAAGTAAATAATTTCTTTTACTATCCATAACAAAAGGTATTTTAAAGTCGATTTCAGATTTGAAATGGGTAAGTGATGCACAAAAATTTTCGGGGAGGGGCAAATGTCGAGGGACCAACTGTCGAGGGGACAACTGTAGAGGGACTAACTGTCGAGGGGCCGATTGCCGGGGTATCAGCTGTCGAGTCACCTATTATTTCATGATAATATTTTCAAAGAACATAAATAATGTATTTCGGTTATCGCAAGATGTTGATTTGGAATTTAATTGGTTTTCTAGAACCCATAGAAACAAATCCATGTGAACCGAATGGGCCCAAGGATTTATGGACAATTTATACACCACCTGCATCTATGTTTGAGGTAATTTGATGGAAATATATGTATGCATGCGGGGACCTATTGCTTCACATTCTACTACGTAAGTACGATATACATTGTCTTTTAATACAATATTGATTAGGAAATATAAAAGCGAATACATATATTTTTTTTAAAGATTGATAGAGGAATTTCATAAATTTTTAATTTAACGTAGATATTGTACAAGGTGGCGCAAAAGTCCTTAGGCATTTTCTTAAGCAGTTACTTGGTAAATAAAAATTATTGTTGTGACACAATTTTTCCGCGTTCTTGAGAAGTGTAATAGCAGTATTGGTTTTTCAAAGTTTATTCTGCATTTGTTTACTTCACAAATCGTCACATCAGTTGGACAAGGTTCTAACTCACAATTTTTTCAAAAATTACCTACGGATGAAAATAATTTTTTGTTCTTTTATATAACCAAAATAATTTTCAGTAAGATTTGTGTTGTATTTCCGAAGATACATGTATGAAGAATTACAATCAAGTTCAGTTTATTTTTCAAGGTTCTAACATAATTTAAACTGAATTATGTTTGCATGTCAGTTGATCGTTGTTACGATGTGCATTATAGTTCATCACTTTGGTTGGATAGGTTTCTAACTTTGACTTTCCATGTTCTGAGGTTTTAAAGTTTGCAAAGATGAATTCTCATAATTTATTTAACAATTTCTTATTTTGAGGTTCAATCTTGTGTCAAATATTTTAGTTTAACATATTTTAAAGGAAAATATTTAATTAGATTGTCGCTCTATGGTATTTAAGGAAATGAAGTTAGAATCTTATGCAATGAATTATTATGACCTAGCTGGTTGCACATGCTTCTATTGAATGTATGTTCAAAAATGATAATTTTATTTTATTTTATTTGTAAGAAACAAACAGCTTATATACATATAATAGAAAGATATATACCTACATGTGAACTGTAGTGAAGCCAAAAGAGTTTCTTATGCTAATATTGTTTGGAGATGGAGTTTTATTTTACCTTAAACTAAATTTTAGGCTTAGGAAGGGGAGACGAAGGGGAGAGGAGGGGGATGGGAGGGAGAATAAAGGATAAGGATATGAGATGCTCTCGATACCTACCACTCCCGTATCAATCCAATATCGCACGCGTTACTTCTATTCGATACTTCTGAAGGTTTAAATTAAAAATGTCTACGTTGTAAAACAATTCGTTGTATTGCGCACATATTCGAGGAATCGGGGAATTTTTTCTAAGGTTTGTTCTGCAAGTGGGCAAATAAAGTAATTTTGATTGTCGGGTTAATCTTGAAGGAATATGGATTTTTATTAAATTGGTAAGCTCTGGCGAGTCATGTATAGGTACGTAATGTAAATGTATACGTCCTGTTTATTAATTAAATATATTTTTTTAAATATGTTCAATTAAAATACTTCACACAAGATTCAACATCAAAACCAGAAATTGGTAAATAGATAAAATACTTTAAAAAAAAATTAAACTTTATGAGTAAAACCTCAAATTGTAATACTTAATTAAATGAAGACAATATTCGCGAAACTCAATCGAAACAAAAAAAAAACAGAAAAAGGTAATGGCACCTCTGGGCTCGAATCCAGGATAGCATAACCCATAAAGATAGAAGCCAATAAATATGCGTTAAGAAAAATGGAGATAATGTTGGTAGTTCTTAGTCGAAGTATGATACAGTTAAAAATGACCGAACCGGAGAGAGACACATTAGTTCAGTGGTTAGAGATGTCGCCCGGAAAGTGAAAGGTCCTGTGTTCGAGTCACAGAGGTGCCATTATCTTTTTATGATTTTTATGTTTCCAGATTTTTGATTGAGTTTCGCTAATATTGTCTTCATTTAATTAGATAAAATACGTTTTGCAAACTTTGACATCTCGTATCTCAGAACAAGGCAAAGTGAAATTAGAACCCTATCCAAATGAGGTGATGAAATGTCAAAGTCGTGATGACAAGACGCCATTTGAAAAAAATGCAAGAATCTTTTGAAAGGTTGATGACTTTTCAGTCACCTTTCAGGAACAAAAATCTTTTCTTCAAAAACAGCATGCTTATTCTGTGGCAACACTTTAATTCGAAATTAATAAACACTTAGCTTTAACCACTTTTATTGTTGTCCCTGGTTAAGTAAGTATTTATTGCTCATAAAAATAATATAAGTTGTTAAAACTAAGTGTTTATTAATTTTGAAAAACAATTTAAAATCCACAGCCAAGTAGCCGACGTCCCCGACGTTGTTCCGGCAGAGTTTTTCGAAATCAGTAGTAGACAATAATATTCTTTCCAGTGTGTAAAATTTCACAATTGGCTTTAAAAGGCGGGAAAAGAGAATGGAATTTTACAATATTTTCCTGTAGACAGTTATCTGGTTTTGAAGGTCACTTGTTAAACATTTGATCAATCTCGGAATAAATATGTACAATTGTTGTTAGGTCGCTGATCTTTGCAGTTGTACGATGATCTGGGGACTTAGATCTGGGGAACGCGTTTAGATCTGGGGAAGACATGTAATTATGACAATAAACATGATTCATACTGAACAATACAATGTGCCAATTATTTCTACTTTTGTATTCAGAAACGCCTGATATCTCGAAAGTTACGTCTTACAAAGAAAATGAAAACTGCATTTAATTTTTTTTTAAATGATTATTGGTTCGCTACAATGCATTGAAAATCAGAAAAAAACCAAGAGCATCTATTTTTAAATTATGATAATTAATATTTAACTACTAACTAACTAACCATCACGCCGTTTCGCCGTAGGGGTAGGCAGAGAGGACGGACTGCCAAACAACTCGATCTTGGCACACTTTCCTTGCCGGGTTTACATTCATACACCGTCTCGTAAATGCTCTTTTATTATTCTGACTCTTGAAATGGCCCGACTCAAGTATCTGATTCACTTGGTCGTGCCATGTATTTTTGGGCGCCCTCGACTTCTTCTACCATTCACATTTTATTTATTTATTTGGAATTTCACGCCCGGCTGGGCTTTTACATGCATTTTTTTTAAAACAAAGAACATCTAAATATAAATGTGCATTAAAAAATAAAAAAAACAAAATCATAAACAAAACAAAAACAAAATCAAAATCAAAATCAAAATCAAAATCAAAATCAAAATCAAAATCAAAATCAAAATCAAAATCAAAATCAAAATCAAAATCAAAATCAAAATCAAAATCAAAATCAAAATCAAAATCAAAATCAAAATCAAAATCAAAATCAAAATCAAAATCAAAATCAAAATCAAAATCAAAATCAAAATCAAAATCAAAATCAAAATCAAAATCAAAATCAAAATCAAAATCAAAATCAAAATCAAAATCAAAATCACAATCAAAATCAAAATCAAAATCAAAATCAAAATCAAAATCAAAATCAAAATCAAAATCAAAATCAAAATCAAAATCAAAATCAAAATCAAAATCAAAATCAAAAGCAAAATCAAAATCAAAAAAAAAAAATCAAAATCAATATCAGAATCAATATCAATATCAAAATCAAAATCAAAATCAAAATCATAATCATAATCATAATCATAATCAAATCAAATCTAAAACAAAAATAGAGTCAAAAACAAATTGAAATAAAAACAAAATACAATGGCTGGTTTATATTTAGTGAATGATGTGTTAAATATGTCAACAACATCTTTATAGTCATTACCCAAATTTTGTATACGGCGAACGGGGGTATAAAATTGTGATTCTGTGTTGGAGTTGTCACAATAGAATGGTAGATAGTGCCTCAATGTTGAATTGCGAGGAATATGGAAAGAAATCAAGTATAAAAGTTCAGGGCTGTCAATTATTGAATTTATGATTTTATGTAAACATGTTAGGTCATATACTATTCTACGTTCGGATAATTTTAATATATTAAGTTGACATAGTAGATAATCATAGTTGATACATTCCCTTGTAATACCCATTCTGAAATTAATATATCTTAAGAATTTATTTTGAATTCTTTCTATCGTGAGTGAATGACTAGCATAACTAGGTGCCCATACTGTCGAGTTGTACTCGATTTGACTCCTAACCAATGATATGTACAATTTTTTAATGGTTTGGATATTTTTAAATTGGCTGCAAATTCTTATTACAAAACCCAGCATTTTCAAAGCCTTATTTGATGTAATTTCAATATAATTTATAAATTTCAGTTTTTTATCAAAGTTTACACCTAAATCATCCACCTCGGTTACAGCTGTTAGTACTAAATCATTAATGGAGTATTCATAAATTATTGGATTTTTTATTCTATGAAATCTCATAATGAGACATTTACTTAAATTTAGTTGTAGATAGTTCTCTTGGCACCAAACAAAAAGTTTAAACAAGTTATTAGACAATGTTTGACAGTCATTAATATTTCTTCTAACTTAAAACTTGAACATCGTTGAAAATAGAAAGAACATCATTCACAAATATCAAAAATAAAATTGGTCCCAAATGTGATCCTTGTGGAACGCCGCTAGTAGAGATAAATATATATGAAGTAAAGCCGTTGATTTTAACGGCTAATTGCCTGTTACTTAAATAACTTTTAAACCACTCGTATAAATACCCCACTATTCCTAATTTGTGAAGTTTTTTTTAACAAGAGCTCATGATTAACTCTGTCGAATGCTTTGCTGAAATCGGTATAGACTGAATCAACTTGTAACTTCTTAGACATGGATTCGGATATATAGTTTTGGTAAATTAAAAGATTAGACAAGGTAGATTTTCCTGAAGTGAAACCATGTTGGTTAGGTAAAATTACTGGCTTGATACAGTGGATGATTCTATTTAAAATAAGTTTCTCAAACAATTTTGGAATGGTTGATAACAGGCAGATCGGTCTATAATTGCTCACCTCGTTTTTGTCTCCTTTTTTAAATATCGGGGTGAGGAAACTGTATTTCCATTTTTCAGGAAAATGTCCCGTTTGTAACGACTGGTTGAAAAGAAAATGTAGTGGATATGCAAGAGTGGTGGCACAATTCTTTAAGAAAACAGGTGGGATATTATCAGGACCACCGCTCTTACTTTGATCCAGTTGTTTTAGCTGAGTCAGTACATCGTTATATTCAATTGTTACATTTGCGTCATATATTCTCCTTACACTTCTTTCCTCGTTCATTCGCTCTACATGCCCAAACCATCGGAGCGTCTTTTCTTAATATAGTACAATACAGTAAAATATTTTATCTTTTAACGTTTGTTTGTTATTAAATACTGCATATAGCTGACGAAAATTAAAAAAAAAAAAAACAGATTTATGAATTTAAGTAAATCTACAAGAAACTGATTTTACAACAAATCATATATATTTTTAAAAAATGCGTTTTTTCTACTGTAGTTATGGAATAAAAATTAAATTTGCTACAAAATATAAAGTATGGAACCTTTGTATTAGTTGTTTCCCAAATCACGAATTTCAAAACTTTCGGCCACTTTAATGATCTAATACATAACTAATGTAGTTAACAATATTTGCATTTATTTTTACCTTTCCGAATAGCTACAGAGCATACGCAACATTTTTAGACTCCAGGCGTTTAAAAATAAGTAAAACAAAATTCTCTCTAAGGAGAGAGGAAAGAGAAACAAGCTACTGAACCTTTTCTTCACTCCCATTATCCCATCCCCTTAGGCTATTGTAACTCTTTTCTCTTTTATAATTCACTAATTATTAAGAAACATCATCGAAAATCTATTATATTATTGGGTCAGTTATTATATATATTTTAACATACATAATAAACATGGCAACTGTTGTTTTTCCAAAAAAATTAAATTAAAAATAGAACATAGAAAATACCATATTAGAATTTTTTTACATTACATCTACACAGGAAAATAATTCTGAGGAAAATAATTCCCTTCAGGGCGTAATCCTTGGGACGCTGTTTGGAGGGTTTTTTTTAGGAAAACAAGGAGAGGAAGTTGTAGGAAAGAAAAAGGTGTGAGGATGGTTAGGAATATGGAGGTTGAAGTGTCCAACAAGAGTGACGGACGCACGAATCTATCCCTCCCACTGCGGTGCAAACACATGTTCTGAGAGGGTCCTTATTGGAGAGGTCAAAAGGCCTCCCTCACCCATTCTCTGCGTGATAACCGATCCGGATTACCATGCGTCTGCCCACGCATCAAACAAAGTGACATTTCAACACCCCTTTGAAAAGCAATGATTTTTTTAAGCAATGGCCTAAAACCTAACCTAACCTAACTTAACCTATTTAACCTTTTTTATTACTTTTAATGACTTTTCAAGGAGGTGTTGAAATCGTGTGTTGAGGTGTCGAGTTGTCCGGTCACCGAACCCGTGCACCTTTGCTAAACTTAGCGAACTACTTAAAGTTATGTACGATAGAGGTGTTGGTAATTCAATTATTGGTTCCCAGGGTTACCCTACCTGCCTCTAAAAATATCCATTTTTTAATCTTCGATTGCACTCCCAATGAGATAGGCCATCAAGCGTTACTGATTAGAACCATTTTGTCGTAGTCAAAAAATTTCAGAATTATAATATTTGGAAAGCTGTCCTCCGATTGAGACACTGTCTGCACTTTGCACAGTTTGTTAGTTGATTTGAGTTTGTATCCCGCAATCGCACTGTCGCGGTCGTGACTCCGCTATTCCAATTATTTCCCCAACAGATTAACGCAACATGTCGTGCGAGTCGCGAATCGCGAGACTGCAGAACAATACCCTCGGAGCACGACTGTTCTACCTAGCTCAACCTCTGTCAGCATCTCTTGCACCTCTCATTACCTATCTCACTTGTCGTGCTCACCAGGTGAATATACCATTAAATTTTCTGTGTAGTTAATGAAGATTTAATCGTCACAGGTGAAAAGAACGCCCTTCTCAGCCATCTGTACCTACTAATCTATAAACATGTGACCTCAGAG
Organism: Limnephilus lunatus; assembly: GCA_917563855.2. Lineage (NCBI taxonomy): Eukaryota > Metazoa > Arthropoda > Insecta > Trichoptera > Limnephilidae > Limnephilus > Limnephilus lunatus. The sequence goes on along the minus strand of OU830597.1, from coordinate 13,483,584 downwards.
GTCTAAACAGTGAAGTCGATAACTTTACAATATCGAATCGTTAGGTTAGATTTTATATCGATATCCCAAGCGTGGTTTCACTGTTGACAACCGAACCGATTTTGACATGGAATTAATAAAAAATTCAACTGGCGGATCTGTCTATTGATTTACATTGCCTTGATCAATAGCGACAAAGAAAAGCTGAAAAGATGATGTTCTCCTGATTTCATAAATTTACATTTACGTTGGTATTTCTTATTATTTACATTACCTACTCACTTTTGTAATGTTTTTAAAATTTATATCTATGAATGTTTTACCTGTCTATTTGTATTTTATAATATTGTTAGTTGTCTGATTTTTGTATAGGGGAAGAGTTTACCACGAAGTTTGTTGCAGTCCATACTAAAATATATTTTGGCCAAAGAAACTATTTATATCAGGCTCAACTTTTTGTTCTAGTGTTTTATTCCTATGTAAAGGAGCCCAAAATAATAACCTACAAGTTATAAAAAATAGGGGGATGAGGATGATTTTAAAATGTGATACTTTTACTAGAGTTAAAATTATGTCACAAAATTTAAATATGATGCCAAAAAAACAATATATAATACATTAACAATGATGTACAAGCTAAAAAATAATATTATGCTCCCAAATTATCTGCAGAGTAGTATTATGTTTCACGAAAACGTTCACAATTATCCTAAGAGAAGACGCGGAGACTTTTGGTTTCCCAAAACTAAACTTTCGGGTGCACAAAATTGCGCGTTTTATAAAGGGCAAAAACTTTATAACAGCCTGCCGAATGGAAAATGCCGCAAGGAAATCTCAAGCCTTAGCACTTTTTGTAGGATATGTGCATTATATTTAAAAAATATTTGTAATATTATTTTTTTAGTCAATTTTATTTTAGTCACATAGTTATCTGTTTTTCTTAAAATGTATTTTTGTATAGTTATCTTTTTTTTCTTAAAACGTAAAAATGTAACTGTATCTGTAAATTTATATTTTTTTTAATATTTTCTTACTAGATGTATGAAAACATCTAAATAAATATTCAAAAACAAAAACAAAACCTTATATTTAATATTCTGCCTGATTACATGTTTTCCAAATCATTTGCCAAATTTAAAAATAATGTTAAGATATTTGTGTTGACAGAGGATTGGCATAAGCAACATTTTCGGCTTTCTGTGGTGGTAGTAGGAGATTTTCAAACATTGTTGGGTTATTCGTAACCCGGGAATGTTTGTCTTTCTTTTAAAAAAAAAAAAAAAAAAAAAAAAGGTACTATTTTTTCATCCTCATCCTTTTTTAAATAAAAAGATTTTTTTGTTAATTAGTAAGATTTTATTTGAATTACATTTGCCAAAATCAGAGTGTCACCCTAGTTAGGTACTGGCCACTAATGTAATATTTATCTTTCTTTCTTTTTAAATATTTTAGTCGTTTGTATTTTATGAATGATAATCTCAATATAGGCTATTAGTCCTAGGGAGGTTAAGTTTCTTATGTAAAAAAATAATAACATATGTACGGCGAGAAATTATAAATAAATACAAGTAACAATTAAATTTCTAGTGTTGGCAGAATTAAAATTCTACGAACCGTCAAATAATCCCCACGTGTACAGAGCACATGACCCTTCATTCTGACTAAAATTACAATTCCATGTGTTCATTTTATCTTGTGTTTATTTTCGTCCAATAACATCCTCTCCATAGCACAATACTTCACATCAAACCTTTCTCTAACGCCTTTGTTTTACAAGCATGTTTCCATTCTAAGCTTTGTTTTCGCGCAAATAATCCATCTGTCAAAACCAACTCCGTGGTTCTTGTTTAGCAAACACTCAAAATAGAACTAATTCAAACAGATTTAGATGATATTTACAAGATACATACGAGGACTGTCCCTAAAATAAGATCTCCAAGGTGCTGCGGTCGCGGGGAACCATTTTACGCGAGATCCGGCAATACTGGCGTCTAGCCTAGTTTCCCCTTGCCAAATCCCCACCATGCTGCACTCTCTGCGACCCTTAGTCTCAGCGTGGCAGCCGTTCACAATAAAGCTTCCGTTCGCCGCACCCCGCACCCGCCAGGTGTGAATTACGCTCTATGAATAGATTTTTTGTGTAAATATTAAAATTTCGGTAGAAATTCATTCTCAAATACTTAAGGTGTACGGAAAACAGTGTATGAGTGCGAAAACGTGCGCAAATGGTGCAGAGAATTTAAAAGCGTGCCGGACGGCCATCGGTCTCAGACGAAAAAAATTGCCAAAGTGGAAAAAACAATGATTGCAGATCGACGGGTGATGGTTCGGGAGCTCTGTAATATGATCCCTGATGTCGGCAAGACCACTATTGACAAGATTTTGACACAACATTTGCGAGACCATAAAGTCTGCACAAGGTGGGTCCCAAAATGCTCAACAAAGATCACAAACAACAACGGGTGGAAGCAGACCGCAAATTCCTCGAGTGTTATGACATTAATGGCAAAGAATTCTAGGACTCAATTGTGACTGGGGACGATACCCGGATACACTACACGACACCAGAGACAAAGGAACAATCCCCGTGGCATCATTCAGATTCGCCGAAGCAAAGTTTAAAAACGAATTACGTAGTGTAACTCACACCTGGCGGGTGCGGCGAGTGGAAGCTCCATCGTGAACAGCTGCCACGCCGAGACAAACGTCACAGTGGGTGCAACATGGCGGGGATTTGGCAAAGGGAAACCAGGCTACACGACAGTGTTGCAAGATTGCGCGTAAAATTGTTCCTCGCGACCGCAGCACCTTGGAGACCTTATTTTACGGACAGCCCTCGTAATATTTAGGAGCTTATCCCCATATAGTTACACTGTGTCCAACATCGCCTTTGATACTAAGCTACTTTATCAACCTTAAACCCTCAGCCGCCATAGCTCAGTGGTCAGAGCAGCTGACCGACAATCAGAGGGACACGGGTTCAATTCCCGTTGGCGGCCAGTATCTTTTCTCGGAAGATTTTTTCAATGTAGATGAGTGTTTCAGGCTGATAATTATTGATTATAATATTTGTTAAACCCTCAGGTCTCAAAAATATTTCCGCTTTGCAATCAAATCCATATAAATGGAATACTTCTGAACGCACTAAACTAAAAACTGAGAGGTGATAAAATTAATACGCTTTAAAATTTTATAATTCGAAATAAACATATATATATATGGCATAAAATTTGTCAACTACTATCTACATATTGTCGTTTTCCTAAAAGTGTGAAGATTAAATTTTTAATTAGAAAAATAATCTTTTATAATAACTTTTGAGGGTTATTCACATCAATTTAATGTAAAATTTTCTGTCTTGTTGTTGTTCATATTTTCGTTTAGATTTATTTTTATTAGTATTATATTCTTATTCAATGATATATTATATTGATGGGAATGACCTTCAAAAGTTATTATAAAAGAGAGTTATAATAATAAAATAATAAAATCAACTGGTTTACGTTCGAAAACATGGTGACCACATGCATTGTACGTATTCGTACGAACTTAGGAACTGGTATATTCTCAGTCCAATGTCAATGGTACGACCCGGCTGAAGTTCTAGAACAAGTCTGCTGCGGATTCTCCCGTACTCCCGTGTATACAGGTAAAGGTAGAGAAAGGTGTATTGGATATGTAGGTAAAGTTGGCTGGTATTGAAGTGCACCCTTTCTCTGAGAGTCTGCGCCGGCGGGACTTTCTCAAAGGCTAAAGAGCACTGAGGAGAGATGGCAAGTTATTACGTGCAGATCTGTAAGACTTTTAAAAAGTTTTTTAATCTTCAGGTACTTGCAGTCTCAAGTTCTGAAGTCATTCTGAGTTGAATGTCACCTGGACACTTAAATATTGGATCTTCCTGAATTAAGAGAGGGTCATAAAAACAGGTAAAACGTCATACCTAGATAACTAAGCATGTTATAAATTACCTACTCCTTAATTGACGGCCAAGAAAACGATTGACGGCCTCCGATGTCGAGGAGTAAGGCTCTCGACTAGGTATCCGGAGGTCTCTGATACAAATCCCGGCATGCGCAGGTAAATTATATTTGATTAATTTGTGTTTTCACAATTTAAAATAATACAAGGTATATTTGTAGCAAGTTTGAGTGGAAGATATTCTCAGTATCGTCCAGGTGTAAGACCACCATTTAAAATTGAAACAATGCTTGAAATGGCTTGTGATGACTAATCTGAATAGCCAGGCACGTCCTCACCTTTTTTTCCCCATCTCCTTCTCCCCATTTACCTTCAGTCTCACAACATACCCCAATTGGGGATGCTATAGTCTCACTGGCTCTGGGCGGTTAATATTCTTGTGCGTTATTCACATTAAAAAAATAAAGATAATCGACTTTAAGAAAAAAATCCACAACATTAGGAGCCAAAGATTTTACGATCTCTCGGTCACGGATAAGCATGAAAAGATGCAAGGTTTCGGGACACGAATCTGGCCTATTGAGCGTAATACACGAGCCCGATTTTCAGCCCGATTCCAATTAGAGACAAAAGTCGACATTTTTCGCTTTACGCGATCGCTGTTTTCAACTCTATTTTCATACCTACGATTTCAGTAGGCATCACAACAAACAGTATGGTTCATGTGTTGTTTGCAGTGATGACAATTGAAATCCTAGATATGAAAATAGAGGTGAAAATAGCGATCGCGCAAATCGAAAAATGTTGACTTTTGTCTCTAATAAGTCACACAACGTTTCCAAAGGAGAAAAAAGAAAAAGTACCTATACCTAATATTTTGCGCACTTTTTTTACATTTTCTCGGCCCTAAGGAAAATAATTTACCTCATGGCCTATGTCATCTGAGATGCTGTGTGGAGGGTCTTTATGGTTTTGGTAATAGTGTTTTCTTATTTATTCCCTTTCAATATCGGTTCGGCTGTCAACAGTGAAACCGTGCTCGGGATATCGATATAAAATCATCGAACATTTTAAATCGATCCGATATTGTAAAGGTGTCGATTTCTCAATGCTAGACTCCCTGTGTGAGATATGGTATCTCTACTAACATGTTCCAACAAGAATCAAAACGAACAATGCTTAACAAAAAAACATTTTGTGTCCTCGAACTAGGCGAATGTTAATATGGGCCTAATTATGTTTTTGATCAAATAATTTTATGTCAAGAAACCAAGGATTTTCCCAAATTAGAAGATAAGCAGGCAGTCTTTCGGATAACATCAAAACCTCCTAAGGCTATGATGGAATCTTTTTTCTTGAATTTTCTTCATTTACGCCCAAGTGAGTTTGTACAGCATGATATGAATGTGATCTTACAAAAAAAAACAACAACATTATTATTAAATAAATTATATATGTTATTTAATTAATTAATAAGTATAAATTACTTTTACTTAAATATTTTACAATGTAAATCTGAATCAACAAAGATTTTTAAAGTTTACGGAAGGAAATTCCGGTCGTCTCTCTAAATATTTGTCAACAAAAAGATATAATTGTATCACAAAGAAAATTGTCAATATTTTCAAGCTTTTTCTTCACAAATCCTACAATTACAATATCCCGTGATTTTCACAGAATGATAAATACAAATCTCAGAAATGGATTGTAGATTTCAAAATACTAAGTAAGATTGCAAGTGCATAAAGTAGGTATCTAATATTTTAAACTATAAAGAACAAATCTCATGATTATTTATTCATTTTTTATTTATTTACGCCTTGAAGGCTTTTAAATTTAATATTGGTAATTTGTACAGGAAAATCATAACAAGTATATTATAATATATAGTATATAAATAATAAACTGAGTAACTGAGCATTAAAGACGTAAGCAGGCACAACACAAGTATAAGTATTCAATAATTTATTTATTTACGCCCTAGTGGGCTTTTACAACAGAAATTAAAAACATAAAAAAATTATACATCATAAAAGAAATGAAATACTATGAGTAATAAGAAAAAATCAGTAATAAGACCAGAAATACAATAAAGTGCAATGTGTAAAAGCTAGTTAGTAGGTATAAACAAACAATTATAAGTGTATAATAATGAACAAATAATATAACTAAATAAGTTGTACAAAGGAGTTCAACAGATTCGTAAGGTATTATAGCTCATTATTCTTATTTTTTTTTAATTTAGGAGGTGGGTATGGGTACTGTCGCCCCGAGAACCATTTATTTGATAACCAACACCTCTGCTATAGGTCACCACAAGTGGTTCGCTACGTTTAGTGACATAGCAGGGGTGTCCAAGTTCACGGGGTGAGATTTATCCGGGTCTTGGTGGGGGATGCGTCTGCCCACCTGCTGCGTAGCGGGCCTGATCAAGAAAGATTGATTGAGGGAGGCCTTTTGACTTTTTTAGCCGTACTCTCTCGGAAAATTGCCTTGCACCGCAGTGGGAGGTATTGATTCGTTCGTCCGTCACTCCTGAACACACTGACCCCCAGATTTATCACCCACCCCTCATAACCTTTTCTTTCCCAGAACTTCTTCTTCTTCCTTTCCTAAAAAAGACCCTTCACGCATCATCCCCAAAGATGACATAGGCCTTGATGGGAAATATTTTCCTCAGGACCTCCTGTGTGGAGATAATGATTTAAAATAAATAAATAAAGATTTTATTAAAAAAAAAAAAAAAAACGATTGTGCTTTAGACCACACAACTGAAGTCAAACTTCTGGTCCATGTATATGATAGGAAGAGAGAAAGAAAATGTGCGCACGCACTGCTCTCTCTTGCTCCTACAGTAATATACGAAGCGTTCGCCTCGCTTTTCGTAACGCTCTCGTCACGCATTCGCCAGCTTACCCCCCAAGTCAAGCGTGCGTAAAAAAGTTTTACTTCAAAAAATAAATTATTATTCATATTATGTTATTTATACTTCGCATTATTAATTCCCACAATTTATATTATTATCACAGAAGTAGCCGACGATATCTGCTTGAAGACTAAATCTTCTACAAATTAGCTTCTAATGACAAGTGAGCATATCATTTTCTATTTTAGCTCTCAAAACCGTTCTTACAGCTGAAGAATCAAACAAGTTTATTAATAAGAAGAGATCTGTTCGAGGAAGAGCAAATTCTATTTATAAAGTCTCTCACAATATCAAATCACATGCACAACATTGATCCAAAAATAGCTCATAAAAAACCGTATGCAGTATCACATGACGTCCAAAATAGAATCTCAAAAAAACCCGAGATAAAAGCCTGTTTCTGTATTCAACAGCCTTCGGCGACTGTGACGTATCGTGACGTATACAGAGGAACCCGCATCTGACGGTATGACGTCACAAGATATTTTATTTCCTGCCAATATCACGCACAATTCAAGGATATCGTTTTTGTGTCGACAGACACTTTGTATTACGTCGAAAATTGAAGTGGATTTGTGTGTTTATTGTTCCTACCTGGTTCGTAATACATTTTACTAGTTTTTTATTTGTGGACGACAGTTTCTCACGCCAAAGTTGGCCTTCTAAATTGAACGGGTATTTTGTTGTTCCATGTGTTAATATTTGAGTAATAACACCTACAATGTTATTACAAATTTAGTAGGTGTTAACTATTGAAATTATTTATTGGTATTGCTTATTTAATGCTTTGATTTGCATTACAGTTCCTCATTAGATAGAAAACTTCACGGATAAGGTTTATTTGCCATTGTCGTGGTCCAGGGGTAAGATTCTTAACCAGCGATCCGAAATTCGCAGGTTCAAATCCCGTCGTGCGCGAATAAATTATATGGATTAATTTTTGTTATTTCACAATTAATTAATTCAAAATGATATATAATACATTTGCGGCATATTCCTGAGTGGAAGATACTCTCAGCATCGCCCTGGTGTAAGACCACCCTTCAGAATTGAAATGTTGCTTGAAATGGCTTTAGCCGTGTTTCGCGAACAGATCTGAATAGCTAGACACTTTCACACCTTTCTCTTTCTCATCTTCTCCCCTTCGTACTACCTCACAACATACCCAGCTTGGGGATGCCATAACCACATTAGTCTTGAAGAGACCCATGTTGTAGGAAGGAGAAAACACGAAAGCCGGCAAATCGTTCCACAGCCGAACTGTTGAACTCAAAAACGAGTCGAAGAAGCAAATTGTTTTCATGTGACAAATATCTACCGCGTACGTATGTTGGGCGCGCATTTGGTGTATTTCCTGACTATGCACCGTCGCCGACGTGATCAATGACGCTAGTTCCTCGGAGCATCTTCCATTGAAATTTCTATAGAATAAGGATAGCATTCCCACACGACGCCTGTGCTCTAAATATTATAATCCCTTTGTTAAAATAAGAGATTCCATCAAACAGATCTCCCGTTTCTACAGAGTGGAGTGGTCTCACCGTCTCCAGATGTTTGGGAGCAGTTGGGATTCTTGTGCGGTTTTCACTTTAAAAATGTTATTTTTAAGGGTATTGAAAACGATTTAATTTAATTTTTCGATTAGCACTACAGTTCCCTGTTAGCTAGAAAACTGCATAAATAAGATTTAAATGTCAATTGCACATCACCCCGCAATCGATAGATTTTTTTTGTCAATAATTTTTAGGTACTTATTCGTACCCACATATCAAGAAAACAGACAACAAATTACTAAATGACAAAAAAATTTCATTGAGCAAAAAAAACTAACTCATCATTAGGAATTAAAATTATAGCAAATCAATCATTTTTTACAGTAGGGGAGTCGAATTTTATTTGTTGTTATAAAAAACTGCTAAATTTGATTGAAGTAAGATTAGTTGTGTAGGTACTACAAATAACGTTATCTGCTCTTTATTCACCTGATAAAAACACGTTACGATAAAATATCGAATGCAGGAAATATCACGTGGTCTATTTAGATTTAAAAATTCTACTATGAATATCATCCCCTTTTGACGAACGTACAAAAGGCAGCATTCAACAAAGGCTTCGCTTATCAAAACACCCAGGTACTACATAAAAAGACTACGTCATAAAATATTGTAAAGAAAATAATAAAAATCAGCAAAAAAATGTACTCATTCAAAAATATTATGATTTTGAATTAAATGTTTAAAAATGGAGGGATTTGTATTTCTATTAAAAAAACATCATATTTTCATAAACATTGATTACGGGTCACGTTAAATTTTATGTGTTGTATAAAACACCTTTTGTTTGTTCTTTTGTTTGACTATAAAGAAGGTGAACCGGGAAATGAGTATTATTTTTAAAAAAGGTACCTACGCAATTAGCAGAATGTTGTTGAGGTTTATATTAACTTATCATTAACGTCACATTAATAACAATTACAAATAAAATGTAGTCCTTCTTATTTATGTTGACAGATTACAGAATTAATGAATATAAAACATTTGACTTAAAAATTCCGCCGATGTACCTAAATACCAGTGGCGTGCGTTGCTCTCTGAACAAAGGTAGGTTCATAGGCTGGTGTAGTTTTGCAAATGGCAATTAAAGCATTTTTGTTGTGAACGATTGAGTAAATATCGTACAAACCCATAAGTTACTAATAAACGATCGTGCCTACCTATAAGTAACTTATAAATGATCGTAACTAACTGTAAATACCTATGAGAAACTTATAAATTAACGTTCCTACCTATAAGTAACTCATAAATGATCGTACCTAAGTGTAAATTATTTATAAATGATCGTACCTACCCACAAGTTACTTATAAATGATCGTACCTACCTATCCCGCGGGAAGGTCACTTACAATGGAAAACTGTTTTTATGCGGTAAGGTTACCATGATAAACAGATTTTCTAAGAAATGGTCATTTAACAGGTAAAACTGATTTTATTCGGTAAGGTTATCCGTCTAAAGCAGTTTTTATAAGAAAAGGTCTTTTACCATGGGAAAATGGTTTTTATACGGTAAGATTACCATGAAAAACTGTATTTGTATGAAAAGGTCATTTACCATGGAAAACTGTTTCTATACGAAAAGGTCCGTTATCATAAAACAAAATCTATCTTTTAAAAATTTCGCTTCAAATTGGTCACATTTTGGCCAGACAGCACTCGAGAGTATTTGCAAACTGCCCAAAATGTGGCGAAAAACGATCCAAGTGATTCTAAACGGCATAAAATAAGTTCAAAATAATTAAATCCATATTTTCTCCAAACGTATCAATGGAAATATTTTGAATTGAATAATTTATTCTTCCTCACGGAGAATTGTTTGTTGCCACAAATCATGTTAGCAATATTTATACCGTTGTCATTAATTGAATCAACCGATTTGATTGCACCTTCATGTTTGATACTGTGTGACTTTTCTCATTTCCTCTTTTAACAGAAGCTTGGGAACATATTGACCCGCTAATAATTAACCGCAAATGTACCGGTTCATCCCTCCGTTATTCCGTGCTGGTGATTTTAGTTTCGTAATGCAATTATCCAATAATTACATTGGTGGCGGATTAAAAATAACAGCAGCAAGCCTGAATAAACATGACAAAATTTAATCTTGTATCGACAACATTAATTTACAGACGAGATAACCCCCCTACCCCCTCCCCTCTATCCCCCCTCCAGGATTTCGGTTATCATTTTTACCAAAAGGGCGTGCTTTGAAGTTATAAGGGCTGGAAGTTTCGCCCTCTTCTGGAAAGTTCTAGATAGTTTGATAGAGCTCTAGAAAGTTAGGGAAGGAGTATGTCATGGAATGTTCGGGAAATGCGAACCGGGAACATCATTGTGGAACATTCCAGAACACTTTCGAATATTTTACTTGCCGGGTGACCCAGCTAGTAAAATATAAAGCACAGTTTAGAAATTGCTCACGTTTATTTAATATTAGCTTTGGTACCTAGCGTTGCCGGGGCTTTAGATCATGTCTCTAATTTTAGATCTGAATATAATATGTAGTGTTACTAAACTCTCCATTAATGATTTTTCCTTTCCTGCTGTTAAATTCAAATTTATGTTAAATTAAATTAAATTCATGACATTAAGTTGGTATTTTAACAACAGTACTTTTTCGTATTCATTTTTTTAAGAACAAAAAAAATGTTTTTAAACATTTTATTTTTATTTTTAATTTTATTTAGTAAAAGATTATACATTTATATACATTATTTAAGAAATTTTTTGACTGCCCAACTAGGAGGATTCCCGTTTTAGGACAGTCAAATTAGGATGAGTATTAATATACGGAACATGGTCTGAAAATAATATAAAAAACAAAACAAAAATAAAAGATTAAAACGAAGTGACTGTTCTTTGTATAGCAAAGTTTTAAAAAAATAATATTAATTACTTAGGTAGGTACGTAATTACAGAGGATTAAAACATATATAGATATAGAATAAACGTGAACATTGAATATCATAGTCCTACACAGATGGGTTGTATAAAAAAAGAAAAAAAGAGAATGGAGAGAATAAAAAAATAAAATTATTTTTTTGCTTAGCATAGTTATATAAAATATCATAAAAGTAATATATACATAATTAAAAGTAAATTATTAAAACATTATGGTATCTTGTGTTTGCATTTCAAATAATACCTAGTCATACATACACATTTTATACAAATGAGAACTAGAGAGAGAACAGAAACAATAAAATGAATCAAACAATTAATAGATGGTTATTATTGTTGTTTGATTAGTATAGTATTAAAATAATAATAAAGTAATAGGTATAATGTGTAATTTTAACTGGTGTTGCATTGCATAAGCCTATTAACATATTTTGTATAAATATAAATGACAAAGAGAAGAAATAGAATAAAATAAAATATGAAATTAAACATAATATTAACGTAGTAGGTAGGTACATATATACACATAATAATAAAGATTAGAACAAAAAGGTATCTTAAAAAAAAAATTTTTTTTTGAGTTTTTTGTACCACTCACAACTAAAACATCTCTCGCTCAAAGACACTTCTCATTCTTAGGTCCAAAACTATACAACTTAATGCCTGATGTTTGGAAAAAAGAAAGCACAGGTGTTTGAGTGTGAGTGGCGGGTGTCGTGAAAGTGGTTAATAATTTGATTTACAGTTTTCTATATGTTCAATGTCATTGCGCTTTGATAATATTTGACAGTCACATTGATGTTGCCAGCCTACAAATTTTGTAGATCCATTTTTAATATTTTCTACTCTTAATTGACAGAGTATATCTACTAGTATTTATAAAGACGGACGGATACTGGATACGTATTGGTGCCATCAAATACCTTACATTTTATACTACATTCCTTCTGCGCAAGGAGAACTGATGCGTTATTTATTTATTAAAGTCCGCAGTGACGTAATTACCCTATACAAATATTACACAAAGAACGTGATATGAGACGAGCATAAACTTGCCTTCACAATACAAGCCTTACAATCTACGTAGGCTACGTTAGTTCCGCGATTAACGTTATACGAAATAGTCACTGTGACGTACATATATTAAATACTAGCTCCTTTTACCAGCTAACATGAATGGCAGACATAACTCTTATAATTAATCTACTGGATATTTGTTACTCCCCACGTCAGAGTTAACATTTGATATAGCGACGCCCCCCCCCCCCCCCAACACTAACTCTCAAATTCTTGTTAAAGTTTTGCGACAAATTTAATCTCAGCCATAAATCGCCAACGTACTGAAAAACAGTAAACTTGATATAATGACATTTTTCTATCCGGTTTCATAAAGATAAGGTCAAAACGCATGAGAAAGATTAGATTTGATTATACTGAATTACGTTTTTTAATGTTTCAAAAGAATTATATATTTTTTTATTATTGTTACATAATTAAAATGAAGTCCCGTTAAACTGCTAGATATTTTTTTATTATTTTTATTTATTGCTAGAGCAATCCCGATAAGTTACAGAACATAAAAAAGATGAACGCTTTGTCTGAAAACTGAATGCACTGGGATTGAATATGTACATGAAACGCGTGATTGGGGTTGACGGGACGGCGGAGCGGTGAGGGGAAAGGGATGGCGGGGAAGGTTCAGAGGGAACGCGTAAAGGAAAGGGGACATGGGAAAGGACACGCAGGGAGAAACAATTTTTTAATTAAGTGGCATTGCAACACATGCTGGGAAATCGCTAGTCATATTGTAAAAACGGAATTCATTTTAAGGTGTTCAGCGAATACAAATTAAATGAAACATTAAAATTCACCAATAAATGTATTTTTTACAATAGCTCCAGACAGGAGGCCCCGAAGAAAACAATTTCGCTCGGGGCCTTTGTCATCTTTGGGGATGCTGTGTGGAGTGTCTTCTGAGGGGAAGTAAGGAGAAGAAATTCTAGACAGGAGGGGTGGGTAGGAATCTGGGGGTCGATGGGTCCAGGAGTGACGAACGTATGGATCCATTCCTCCCACTGCGGTGCAAGGCGATGGGTCAAGAGAGTCAACCAGTCTCATCCGATCCGGCCCGCCACACAGTAGGTGGTCAAACGCATCCGCCGCCAATGCCTAGATAAACCTCACCCTATGAACCCGAGCCCCTAGTTTTGTCACCAAACGTAGCGAACTTTGCTACTTTATGTTAGAATAGCAGAGTTAAATGCATTTGTATTAGAGTGGCAGAGTTGATTGTATTTACGTTGAATTTATATTAGAGTACCAGAGTAGAATGTATTTATGGATTAGCGGAGTAAATGTATTTATGTTGGATTAGTTGAGTTGAATGTATTTATGTTACAATAGCAGATTTGAATTTGTTCTATTGAATCTCAGATATCGAAAAAAAAATTTAAATCCTAGAGTGTAGGGTCGTTATTTCTTATAATGAATCTTTTCTGTTTTTGGTACTGCTACGTCAGTGTTAACAATTTTAGGAGTAAAATCAGTTGAGATATTGCGCCTAATTGTGATGCTCCTAAGGGGTTTGTTTGTGACGTAGTAGGGCGTCTTCTTACTGAAAAGCATCCCCTTTAATGGGGTACCTACCCTCATCTGTTTAAATTCATCTCACAGGACAGAAATACCCCGTGACGCAGGCACTTTTCAAGCCTTTAATTGTCTTTTGCTTTCATGTTTTCCGGAGGGAATAAACTTTAGGCGATTATTAAAAATATTTTAACAAATATTTTGAAAAAGGACGGATTTTTTTATAGAAATTAATTTTTTGCGTTGGCATGTTTTGTCCAAACCCCTTTGTTTTTACATTCTGTGAAAATCGGTAGTTTTATTGTAAAATAAAATTTCGGCTGGCTCAATTTGATTAAAGCTGTACGACAATACAGCAAAATGGCATCAAACTGTATTTTGAAAAACAAAAGTGGATAAAAGATCAATCATGTCAGAGGCATTTAAATATCCAGACCTATTGATCTCTTGGCGACTGCTCGAAACTACTAATCTGTTGAATCAACCCTAATTAAGTAAGGCTCTCGCCTAGCAATCGAAGGTCGCGATTCTAATCCCAGCGTGCGAATAGTAAATTTTATGTGTTAGCGTTATTTCACAATTTATCTATTAAAATAATATTCAGTACGTTTTCGGAACGCTCCGGAGTGGAAGATATTCTTATCTCCCTAGTGTAAGACCACCACTTAGAATTGAAACGTTCCTTGAAATGGCTCTAGCTTCGATCAATAATCATACGTCAATGGGCTCTAGCCATGTTTGATGACCAGATTTTAATAGCCAGTCTACTTTCTTACCTTACTCTTCCTCGTATCTTACCCCTCCCCATAAAGCCTCGTATCTTACCCCTCCTCCATAAAGCCTCACAACAAAACCCAATTGGAAATGCCAAAGACTGTCAATTATTATAAGCAATAGAAACACTCATCAACATTGCAAAAATCTCCCGAGAATAGATACGTACTGGGTCTGGTTTGTCTAATTCTTCATCCTACCCACTCCCTATACCCTTTTCCTTCCCAGAACTCTCCTCTCCCTCCTTTCCTAAAAAACCCTTCACACAGCATCCCCAAAGATGACATAGGCTCTGAGGGAAATTATTTTCCTCAGGGCCTCCTATGCGGAGCTCATGTAAAAAAAAAAATAAGCAGTAATGGTTGAATGAAACACTATTATATATTGAATAATTTGGCGGGTAGGAGATAAGCAGACGTAGCTCAGTGGTCAGAGCATTTGACCGGAAATCAAAAGGACGAGGGTTCATGTCCCGTTGGTGGCATGTATCTTTTCTCGGGACATTTTTTCAATGTTGATGAGTGTTTCAGGCTAATAATTATTGCTTATAATAATTGTTACCCTTTGTGCTATGCATATAAATCTTGGCTTTTACATTAGTTTATCAATTAAAAAATAATAATTAATGCCAAAGACTCACTGGCTTCAGATGTCTGGAGCAGTTAGGACTCTTATGTATTCACAAAAAACCCTAAACTTCTTTATAAATGAAATTCCAAGACGTAGGAATGCCCACCGTTTATTTCGCATACAAAACAACCGATATCGATAAACTGTAAGACGTTGAAAAAAAAAAAAAGAATATTATCTATTAATTCATTTTAACCCGTCTGCTTGGTTCAAATATTCGCACCTCACAATCCGGAAGCCTCGGTTTCGCGCCAAACCGGTCAAACTGTCACTTTGGATCGAGATTGTAAAATATCTATGCAAGATAGCAGTGGCGGCTCGAGCACTTCTTTAGTGGTGGGGATCGACTTTTTTACGTACCGGAATCTCATCACCCGTAGAATATTATTATTATTATTATATATTATAAAATTTCTCAAAAAATTTTTTTGATGGTCTAATCATGCTAGTCGGATATATTTAACACAAAATAATATAAAATGTCTATAGAAATATGCCAATTTACAATGATATATAATAAAAATAAAGCTTTACCTTGCGAGATTATCATCAAACTAATTTGAACGCGAGCGGTTCCCGTCCGTAACTTCGCAAACAAATGGTTCTATGGGGATCCAAAGGATTGTCCCCGCAGATGCTTGAACTCACATACTACTGCGCATGCGCAGTTGCATACGATCGCGAAACAACGCCAGGAAAGTATGGGGATAGTTCGGATTGTCCCCCAAGTGCGCAGTAATTCTGCGCACTGAGAAATAGACCTGCTTTTTTTTGCGCCGTACATTGTTCGCTGTACGCGCGTAGGGTCTTATTAAAATCATCCGGAATAATTGTTTGTATTTTATTTCTGCTAATGTTAATTACTTTTATGTAGAATTCATTCATTTTGGCGGCATCGACTGTTATTTCCTTTAGTAGGTTTTGAGTGTAACTGGTGGGGACTGTCCCCATTGTCCCCCTGTAAAGAACCGCCACTGCAAGATAGCTTTCATATTTCAAAGACAATAAGAAAAATTATTTCGTTCTCTTTCTGGTTAAAAGAAAAAATACATATGTTTGCATTAGAGGAAGAGAGATATATAGCTTTTAAAATGTAAGGTCGCTCGGGACGTTTTTAGTCTTTTGGAAGTATAACGCGATTACATGTTTTGGGATGTATTTATTCCTAAACAAGCAAACGGGAATACCACTTATCATATTATTTCAATATTTTTCTTGTAACGAATTATGATGTGCTAACTTCAAGAGACAGACAAAGCCAAAACCATTTAACTTTAATTGAATTTGATGGTACGGTCTACGGTTTGAATACAGGTCTAAATATCCAAAGTTTCCCAAATTAAAATTTTTCCTCCAGCGTAAAATTGATTCCCACAACGATGTTTGACATTTGGCAGGGGGGCCTACTTTGAACAACCCTCGAGAATGTCGTTAGCGAATTCCAATGCCATGCTGACGTAGGTATTCAATATTCTGCAGTCAGCGATCGAGCCTTCAATAGCCGCCCACGGAACTATAAGTATATATTCGGAATGAGTGGATATAAGGGGAAGATCACTCTCGTGGGTGGGTTCATATATTTAAGACGTTTTATAGATTGATACATGCATTTTTATTGTTACCCCCACACGGGGAGGCCAAAAGAAAAGAATTTCCTTCAGTGCCTTTATCATCTTTGGGAATGTATATGTAATTAATATTTAACATGTCGGGGCTCCGGTGGTGGGTCAGAAATGCCCCAGTTATTACAAAACCCACAATTTGAGTTAAACTTGAATACAATCGAAAAGGTTTCGAGTGAGTTCTTAATAGGATAATATTGTGCGTAAAAACGCACACTACAATATACGTTGAAGTCAAGAGGTGTTGTGTAATTTGAACACATCAGTTTCCTTTTATCGGTGTAGATTATAAATAATGAAAAAGGTGAGAGGGGTGGGCTGCAATCTGGGGGTCATTGTGTTCAGGAGTGACGGACGTTTGAAGTCATCCCTCCAACTGCGGTGTAAGGCGATCTTCTTACTTCTTAGAGAGTTCTGTGGGAGAGGTCGAAAGGTCTCCCTCAACCAGTCTCTCCGCAGTAGGCGCTACTGCGCACTTGAAGTGAAATGACACAAAACTGCGCTATACAAATATTACGTTATTATTATATTGCTGCCAAAACCGGGACAAACGTCACCTCATGAATCCAGACACCCTTGGTAAGTTGTCCTGTAGTGTGTTCCATAGTTTTTTTCTTCTTTCACAGAGGTGTTGATTTGACTTCTGAGTTGGCATGGAACCCCCTTGGTGATGTTTGTTGATGACTGCAATGTTACAAATCTTATTATTATAAATGAATTAATTAAAACATTAGACATATTATAAGTGACGGCAACCACTTAAATTAAACGCCTTAAAAACGTGTGAATAGGTGTTTTTGTTCTTTGTTAGTAAATTTAATATATAATAGATAAGTGAATTGCATGATATACATTAAAATACGCTATCAATTAGCTATTAAAAAACACTTTCAGGTTTACAAAACTAATCTGTGAAGGTGTCGAAAAGAGGAACTAACCAATGAACGATCTAATTATTTTACATTGATGACCGCAATATCTGCAGTTGCGACTGTATGGATAAGTTTTTTCGACGTAGGCCTAGTTGTTTCGCAGAAATGTATGTGTGACAAAGTCATCGAATGGACATTCAGCGCGTTTTATTCTTTGGAACAGTCCATGTTAAAAGCCGATTCTAAGTCCGTTTAAGCTTTCGAACAAAGTGTGATCAGCAGAAGAGGACTACTATCAAGCTGTGAAGCTTGATAGCTTATTACAATTTGACAGAATGATCTAAAGATAGCAATCCGTTTGTTAAGATAGGGAATCTATCAAATATACCGTCCGTTTCTGCGCAGAATCAACGGATTTACAGGTATTTTGGGGCTCCAGACCGGAAGTTGCTCCAAATTCAACTGTGGGGCACACTTGCAATTTGTACAGGGTCAGCAGTTGTAGACTATTAAAGTATCTGCGGACCCTGTTCAGTTTGCCCGGCTTCTGAGAGGCTATCTTGTCTCAGGCTTCTATGGAGCCCCCGTGCCTGAGCTGGTAACTTAGAGTTCCAAGCAAATATTTTATTTGTGAAGCATTTTTGAATAAGTTTAAATATATAATTTTGTAGAAGTTTTTTTTCTTCATTCCCGCGCTGGTTCGAGGAACAGTAACTAATTTCATAATTTATTGTTTGAAATATAAGAATTAAACATGTATTTCAAAAATGAATTCATAATACAATGAAAACTGAAATTTAATGTTTAAACATATTGATAATAATTATTTCAATGCAGTTTTATCAACTTTTTCATCATTATCCACGCAATGTTTAGGAAACGAACTCGACCATTGTTAGCTCGCTGGTTGTTGGTGCAGTTGAAATCAAAATTACGTTCCAAGCCGGAAGTAGGAACGAGTCTCAATTATTATTTCGGCCGGTGATCCGGAAGTGGAGTATTTTCCGGTCAGTTCACAATCGACATGAGTCAACGCGAGGTGTTGCCATCGATAAAGTTTTAATTACGGCTTTTCCGAAGGAAATAGGGAAATGCTATTTCAACGTACGATAATCAGAAGGTACAGGTTTACCTACTAATTATAATTGAATTAAAACTTTGTATAAGATTTGTGTTTTAGGTATTTCTAAATTAAACAATTAAGTTATCGATGTTGCACACCATTTTTCCTTCTTGTGCCATCAGCATGTGGTAAAAAATACCCTGCACATTTTATTGTTATTCAATGTCACTTATTAAAGAAATTGTTTCTCCCTGCGTGTCCTTTCATGTTCGTCCCGTTTCCTTACCGCCACCCCTTCCCCTCCCACGTTCCCCTTCCACCTTCCCATTTTTTATTCAAATTTTCATTTTTAATATATTACAAACATTTATTTTTGTACATTATAAAAACAAAAAATCAAAGTTGGCACCTAACACAGGTACCTATTTAAAATACCCATTATCCGGGTCTCTTCTAGACCCGGATTGATAAATCCCCTCGTACATCCTCTACCCTAATCCTCCTCACAACCTTGCTAAAGCGGGTGGCGACATGTCTGTAGTCTGTACATCTGTACAATCTGTACATCCGCGCACTTGAAGTGAAATAACACAAAACTGCACTAAACTGCACTGCGTTGTAGGTAATTATTATTACCGACTGGGGCGCTTTTGTGAGGTGTCACCTAAGAAAGGTTAAATAGGTTCCTACCAATTAACGGTAAGAAATATCTAAAAATTATAAATTATAAAGATAATATCTATTATCTTTGATTTATTCCTAGCATTAGTGCTTACACCTTTCTAAATCTTTTCTACGTAAATTATTGGCGAAAACTGCTAACGAAAAGTGGTATTGAACCGTTCGTCAGTTCATCAACCTGTTGAATCTGAGCGTTTTATTATACCTTTCATAGCCGAAGTATTATGATGTCTATTGTACTTTCCTTTCATTGTGAGTGAACAGGTAGATGTGAGATGATGACTTGAACACCTGCGTCTGAAGCAATCTCCGTCCAAAGTTTCTTGTCGTGATGAACCTGAGATAAAGTCTGCAAATTTTGAAATAATGGCTTAATCACTTGTAAGCGTGTATTTTTAATAACTTTTTTTTACCAAGCAACGTATTCATCTGCTATCTACCTTTACAGGAAAAAAAAGAAAACATTATAATACTACACAAGTATTAGATATAGGCAAAGTGTAAATTAATTAATTAATTAAAAAATCAACCCGTAAAAACAATGTTTTTGTACTATATAGTACATCTATTTTCAATTTTCGATCTAGTTGGGCCGTCTCTTGGTCCAGCTTCAGAGAAATGCGTGTGTATGCATGAGTGCCAATGCATTGTCATCGACAACGAGTCTATATGCCAAGTTCCATCTCGATCGGATGTCGGAAAATGGGTTAATTTCCACTTCCAAGATTTGCATTCATTCAAGAAAATAAATTCGAAATCTATCTTACTAATATTATAAACGCAAAAGTTTGTATGAATGTATGTGTGTTTGTTACTCTTTCACGCAAAAAACTACTAAATGGATTAGAATGAAATTTTACAATAATATAGCTCATACATCAGAATAACATATAGGCTATAATTTATAAAGCTATCTAGGAAGGGGAGCGGGAGTGGAACGGGGACGCAGGGGAGAGGTGATTCAGGGAGAAACAAAATATTTCTTTGAATATTGCATTGCAACGCATGGCGGGAACCAGCTAGTATAACATGTATATCATCTACGTAGATGTATTTACAAATATATGTTTATATTGGTGACCGGACAACTCAACAACGGGCAACATCAACGCCTCTTTTGAAAAGTCATTAAAAGTTATAATAAAAAAATGGTTAAATATGTTAACATAGGTTAGGTTATGGGCTATTGTAAAAATAAAAACAAATGGTAACTTTTAACAAACTTTCAAAGGGATGTTGAAAAGCCACTTTGTTGAATTGTCATGGAACCTTCCAGATTGGAAGATATCCTCAGTATCGCTATGGTGTAATACCACTATTCAGAACAGAAACGTTGCTTGAATTGGCATTAGCCGTGTTTGGTGACCAGATCTGAATACTTCTTCTTCCCCATCTTCTTCCCCTCCCAACTACCTTCAGCTTCACAACATACCCAAATTGGGGATGCTATTGTCTCACTGTCTCCGAACGGGAGCAGCTTGGACTCAAAATATGAATATGCATTGGATCTATTTTAAGATGAATACATAAATAGATACATATTTCCCTACCATAAGAAGGGTAAGCTTATTTCATTTTAATTTCTGGTTTGAAAATATTTTTCTCCTCAGTGGGCGTGATGAGTATCGAATTATAGTGACGCGCATTTGCGGCGATCGGCTTTTCATGGGCGTCGCAGTCGCAGTATTGATTATATGAGGGACGTCTGACAGATGCGTAGTTAGCATTTAGTAAAAGTATGTTCAACACAGGAACACGTCTGAATATGCGATGTCACGAGAACGACTTTCGTTGCGCAATTGTTTTCATTCAATGGTTTTGTCAACACAAAAGTTTTTTTTAAAATTTTTGTAATTGAGAGACCCCCCCCTCCCCCTCGGTAAGACAAATTTGGGTCAGTTCGTATATTTTTTTCAAGTAACGTGAGATTTTGCTAGACCTCCCCACCCCGTTTGTGCTCACTTAATTAATGTTAGAAAAGAATAAAAAGACAGATATTGGGTTTTATAACTAGGCGAGCTAGAAATATTGACAATATTAAATATGTTAAACTTTTATACCTTTCCTTTGTAAGAAGTCAAATTGAATACAATTCTCCTGTCTGGAACCCTTTTAATATTCATTTTCAAGCAACAAGAAAGAGAACAAAATAAATTCTTACGTTTTATAAAATTTAAAATGGGTATTCCAACAATTATGCTGCACAACAACACTCTTTTAAATGATATAAACATGTTTAAATTGACTGACAGAAGGATTTTCACTGACATGGTATTTTTTTATAAAATACTAGCTGGGTTACTCGGCTTCGCTCAGGACAACATTCGAGAGTGTTCTGGAATGTTCCACAATGATGTTCCCGATTCCCTATTCCTGAACATTTTTCGACATACTTCGCCACTCCTTCCAGAACTTTCTAAAACTCTATCCAACCTTCTAGAACTTTCCGGAACTGTTCTAGAAATTTCAAGAGGGTGAAACTTCCAGGTGAAACTTCCAGAAACTTCAAAGTGATGTAGTTGTTAGTCCAGAATTGCTTGCATATATTAGCTTTCGGATTCCATTACGTAATAGGTACTCTAGTATCTAGAAGTCGGGATTTATTATACAAACTAAAACCGAATCTACTGAACTAAATTATAAAAAACACTATTCTATTTAATTAATAATTATTTAAAAATAAATACTACATGATACCTATGTATATGTTTAAAACTGATTCATATTAATTTCTTATAATTAAATTATAATATGTAAATGAAATCCTCAGCACGGGAAATCCCAGTGAGGATATCATTATCTCTAGATGTTTGTAAAGAAAGGAAGACAATACATCGTTATTATTATTATTATTTCAGTGTATAAATTCTGGGACTAACTACTAGATGTATAATGGAGGGAAATAATATTATACCAATTCATTGGAAATCTTCAATTTGTCACTAAACAAATACAGATTATTGTTACTGAAGCAATTCAGCTATGGACAGTACAATAAATACTATATAATTATTACTATCCATATGTAAAGGCCCCTTAAAAGGGCGTTTATCATAGACATACAACATATGTCTATGGCGTTTATAAATAAAATATATTATTGGGTATAGATGTATTATAATAGTCCATTAGCAAATATATTTTAAAAATAAATAGTACAAAGTCATTAGCAGTCAGCAAGGCCATAATGATGGAGTCATCACAGTCATATCTGACTGGAGAATTGATTTGAATTGACTGTTATAATTGTGGGCTATACCAATGCAGGGAATTATAGAAGCGGGTTAGCAACCATTATATTATTAGATATTGGTCCGAGCCGGATGGTTGAATTATCGACTCAATGTTTTCCAAAATCAGTCGACCAAACTGATCGGACAGATAAGTAGAATATTATTTTTTGAACGTTGATCAGTTCTCACTTTGAACATTCGCGATAATCAGCAAACAAACAGGAAGCCATATTTTACTAGAAGAAACAGGATTAAAAAAATATTTTTTTAATTACCTTACTATTAATGTTTTTGGCCTTCCTTAGTTCTAGTGCTTCTAAATTATCCAATCTGATACCGTTCTCCACCTACACTTACTCCTACTTCTTCCTTCGCTTGGGGAGTCCAGCCCATTTATCTTAACCCATATATTATTATCTATAACACATGTAACTTGATTTTAGTAGAGTATTATACTGCCCTGAAGAAGCTACAGTTGTAGCGAAACCCGGATGACATACAGTATAGAAAATAAAAGTGGTGTTTACAAGTTTATGGTTTTATTTAACCTTTAAGTATGGACGTCGAATATTTTTAACTCTCAGGCTACTATATACTACACTTACATTTTTTTTCTAGAAACTGATTCCGAACCGCGGCAAAACCCTATCTATATCGAAATGTAAGTCTTTAAGATGAAGCCATAGTAAATAATGCAAAATCATACAAAATCGTATGTTTTTGTTTTGAAAATTTGACCGCTTAGAAGTATTGTAGATGCTTCAATTAAATACTGCGTGTACAACATACCTTGGCCCTTAAAAATGTCGGTCATTTTTTTAATAAGTCTTTTAATAAGCTTAGAAAAAAATAAAGTGTTAGGTCTATAAAAAACATTTTCAACTGAAAACTCTCCTACTTATAAACACTTTTTCGGATATGGTTTTATTGCATAATGTGGAAAATTCAGTTTCAAAAATGATATTTACGCCCGAACCTCACAAAATAAAATATAATATGCATTTTCGCGTTAATATTTTTGACATCACGGCGACAATACGGCAGTCGAAGAATTTGTTATATCAAAGTAAACCTTATACAGTCCACCGAAGAACGACTGGCAGCCGCCCCATTCTTCCGTCATTACTCCTCCGAATGGAGCGGAGAAACAACGTGTTAAGTTCCGCGCTCCTTGTTTTCGTGAAATCAAATTAAAAATTCCGTTTTATTACAATAAACAATGCATAAAAAAGGAATTAATGTTTTTTACAGGCCTTTACGAAATCAACATGTAAAAAAAATTCTCAAATACCTTTTCCAACCTTTCCAAAAGCTTTTTCTCAAGTATTTTTAAACTCCTCCCATAAAAGAGCGTGAATTCCGATTTCGATTTTTTCCTGTACTAGTGGATCGCCTTAATAAGAAAAAAAAAGTATTTTTCCTCCCTCACTGTCTATTTTGCTACTAAATGTGAAGTTATTGAGACGCTCGGGTGCGGGGAGCGGGGGAAAGTATGTGAAACAAAGAACTTGAGAACCGCGCGGAGCCTCTGAGACTCCACGTCCATACTTAAAGGTTAAAAAAAAACTTTATAATTTTTAACACCCATTTAACACTCCGATATCCGCCGTTTCAGGCCACTGATGTAGTCCGTAGAAATAACAATTATTATTCTTGCTGTTTAATTGACAAGTCAGTTGACATATGTGTGCAATTGCCGTCTTCAGCCAGCAAGTACCTACTTCCCCGTCCATCTTCCTCTCGTCACATCTCTTCACATCTCATCTCCCATCACTCATCACTCTGAGAAGCTGATTGAAACCGATTGTGTTCGGTAATGCCTAGAAATGTAGGACAATGGTCATTGAATTGCAATTATCATACAAGGTTGACGATGACCATAATAAAGCGGTGATGGTGATTGGATGTTGATTAGAGTGCAACTCGATGAAGAGGCCGAAGGATTTTGTGATGAAATTATGATGAGATGGAATATAAATAATATTGAATTCGCACTTGATACAATGGATTGAGCACGTAGGCTGAATGTTGTGGAAATGACATCCTTGAAGTAAACCTAGCAAGGTCCCTTCATATGTACATGCTTTGAAAGGACCGCATCCCTTGTGTTCTAAAGTAAATAAATAATGATAATTATTTATTGACAGCAATATTGAAATTTAATGATACCAACCCGTCCTCAGATAATACATGCAATTATAGGCATGACGCAAAGCACAGAGCGAGTCGAAATACTTATACATTCTCAATGCTCGAAATGCATAAAAATCAGATATTAGCAGCAGTTGCTTAAAACATAATATACATTTGAGGTTTAATGCTAAAAGTGCCTATGTTCAATTTGAAAATCGTTCAGGAATGAAGATTTCTTGGCATAAAAACACGGAAACAATATTTTGATTTCTAAATTAGACAGGATATAATTTAATTAATCTAGAACACTTAAAAAAACGACCACACGACTGAAGTAAAATTTCACTTCTTTATAAAAGAAGAGAGAAAGAAAATGTGCGCGCGCACTGCTCTCTCTTGCTCCTACAGTGTGATACAGACAATAGGCCTGCACTGTGTCTTAGATATACGAAACGTAACTGGCTATGAGAGAAAGAGAGAAAGAAAATGTGTGCTCGCACCTCTCTCTCTTGCCCCTACAGTAATATTCGAAACGTAATTCTCTCTCTTTCTATCTTCACTAACTTATGTCTCCCTCTCAATTTCGTAACGCTCTCGTCACGCATTCACCAGCTCACTCCCCAAGTCAGGCGTGCGTAAAGAAGTTTTACTTCAAAAACTATTCACTCCATTCAAATAAAGAACGTTTTATAGTACTTTCTGCCCCCCAGCACGGTCGATCGATAAGGATTGATAGGATAACTTTCGGTAACTTCTTATAGTTCCCTAGCATGACTGCAGATCGCCAAAGAATAAGTAAAATATCAAAATGACTAAGTGTTCTTAATATTGTTTATGCGTAAGCGATCTGCAATTGTCCCAGGGAACGATGAGAAGTTGCCAAAAGTTTTCCTATCAAACCTTATCGATCGACCGTGCTAGGAGGCCTGGCACCTAAATCAAATTTCCTGAAACTGACAGAAATTATAGAAATTATATTACTTACCAAAAAAAGATAAATAATTTTTAAAGTCATATTTCTGAGAACTTTTTTCCAAAGTTTTTTTTACATACTTAGCTAACAGTTACAATACAAAATAATGTAACTCTGATTCTCAGAACATTGTTAATGTTTTAGGCCCGTGCAATGTATTTTATTATTCCCGGTACTCTGTCAGGCGGTGTTTGAGATTCTGCCGTAAAAGGTGTCGCACGTATGATTTATTATTGATAAGTGAATTGAACATGACTATATTAGTAAAGTGTGTTGGCTGCATTATTATCACGTACACGTAGACAGATACTTGTAAAATATATCGTGTGCATATTATAATTACTAGCAGAACGAGTTGATAAAAACGGGAATTTTTTATGATGTCACGCGGAAAATTGTGAAAAAACCTAATATGGTTTAAGAGGCCGTTATCCGAATTTCTACAGATTTCTTGCAAACCTCCCTAAACATTTGAAGTTTTTAAACTCTTAAAAAAATATATGTTATTTTTGAAGATAATATCTGTATATTCCCCACGCCGAAACGAAAAGTATATGAAATTCCCTCGATAGAAAAAAATCGCAAAATATGCTCGAATTTTTTTCATTTTCAAGTCTGTTCCCGTTATTTTACAAGTTATATGTATGAAAAAATTCATAGTGTTTCATTAAATACTGTTTTAGACAGCTCCCAAGAGACTTCTGCTATATTTTAAACGAGTCGTGTTTTATTAAAGATTTTCGCAATTTTTGCATCGATTTTGGCGGTGTAAATGTTAGCGCTCTCTGAAGTAGGCGTCCTGGCGAGGTCTCGGGAAGTCTCCGGTCAGGTTGTAAGGCTGACGCTTCGTTTTGACCTCTTTCGTTTCAACGCCAAGATGGGCGTACTGGGAGGAGAGATTGTTGTAGGTTATCCGTAAAACACTTATGTTCTGGGTTAATTGTAACTTTATTTTAATAACTTTACAATACGATATTGACTGGCAATTAGTTATAGCTTAATTGAGTCGGTAAGAGATTAGAGAGAGAGAGTGGAGAATTCGAGAATATATTCAAGAGAATCAGAGAGAGAATGAGTTTGCGAAGCATTGACCCGAATATTTATCAACAACGAAAAACAATTGACGTGACCACAGAGAAAAGACAATATAGATGATGAATTGATGACAATATTTCACTATGAAGTAGCATACACATAAAGATTTAAACTAAAGGACTGTACACATCGAGATAAATACTGAGAATAAGAAGTGTTTAGAAAAGAACCATTTTAAATATGAAAAAGGACAATCACAACACAGAAGACACAACACTCTCCTCTAACATTCGTAATTTCGTATTTCTCCATCTTCTTCTTTTTGGGGCCGGTAACGGAGCCTTAAGTATATTTAATAGATATTATCTTTTCTAGGTATTTTTCTGAAAGAACATTGGGAAGAATTATAGAAATTTAATCAATGACATTAAAATACAAATAACTTAATGTATATTGACGGCCGGCGTGGTCTAGTGGTCAGGCTTTTGACTCGCAATCCGATCGAATCTCGGCGTGGGCAAATACATTTTATTTGAATAATTTGTGTTATTTCACAATTAATTCATTTAAAATAATGTATAGTACATTTGCGGCACGTTCCAGAGTGGAAGATACTCTCAGTATCGCCCTGGTGTAAGACCACCATTCAGAATTGAAACGTTGCTTGAAATGGCGTAAGCAGTGTTTGGTGACTAGATCTGAATAGCCAGATTCCCCACCTTCCTCTTCTCCATCTCCTTCCCCTCCCCACTACCTTCAGCCTCACAACATACCTTAATTGGGGATGCCATAGTTTCACTGGCTCCAGACGGGAGCAGCTGAGACTTTTGTCAGGTGTTATTATAAAAAAAAAGAAAATGCAAGTAACTAATAATCTGTAAGTTTTTAAGGATATTTCATAAAAAAAAACTCCAGTCCTAAGGAATCATAAATTCTCTAGTCTTTTAAAATAAATATCAACTCTGATTTTGCTGTTAATCTTGTAATAAAGGCAAAAGTGAGGGTAAAATAGCAAATGTAATATCAAGAAAATCCAGGGTTTTTAATACAGGGTACAAAATCGTATCTTCTACAAGCATAAATTTTATGACATGAAAAGTGACCTGCCAGGTAAGTATGTTTTTCGTGTCTGTAAATATAAATATTATATAATATCATTAAAAGAGATGAAAAAATAGCCTTACCCTAAACCCTAACCCTAACCCTAACCCTAAACCTAACATAACCTAACCTAACCTAACCTATATTAAACCTATTTAAGCTAGGTTACTTTCCAAAAGTGTATTGATTTGTCACTGTGTTGAGTTAACTTATGGTAAATATACAGTATTATACATGTTTCTTGTTGTATATGTATGTAAATTAAAACCTTCCCAATTGAGTATAACTCGTGTTTAGGAAGGGAGTTAATTAAATAATTTCGGGAATAAAAACACAGACATTCAAATTAATGAACGTACATGTTCAATCCAATCCAATCCTACAATAAGTACTTCAACGCACTATAGCTCATGATAGAAATGATGTTTTTTTTTTTTTTAAATTCGCTTGGATCTATAAAATGCAGGCAAAAAACGAACGTCAGAGGTCACCGTTCGAAAGTTTTTACAAGACAAATAATCTTGGGTGGTATAAAAAGACGACCACCCTGCTTCACTGTCAAGATCACTTTTATAGATACAGCAGAAGGTAACAGACTGCAGTGTTATTATCCACAGTAAAACGTTAAACCAGTATCTATCCAGCGGAAGGATTTTTAATATATATGTGCACTGTGCACGTGCCATCGAATAATTCATACGTAGCACCGTTTGCACGTGTTCTGAACATTGCAAGATTATCAGGTCCAGCATAGTCGTCCGGTAAAACCTTATGCCAATACGATATCGCCGTCATCCGTCATAAATAATCCGATAAATCGGTTATCTATGGTCAGTTATCAATATTTGCGATCACGGTTAACAACTGTTAAAGAGATATTTCGACGGACAACTGATAAATTAAATTGAACTCCGTAGCATCAGATAAGTTTAGGTTAACTGTCACTGTACGTATTTATTTGGATACTATCGTTCGTTATGCAAAATTACTGACTTATTAATGAACGGAAATCAACTAACGAAGCTTTTAGAATTGAAAGAAGTCGTATACGCGATCAATATTTGAAAAACTAAAGTGGCTGAAATATGACTAAGGACCTGATTAACTATAATTAACTCCCGTTTGGTGTCAAAAAGTGAATACGGACTACCAATGCATATTTAGGTTAACATGTCAATTCAACTTTGCCAAATTATTAATATTTTTTATAATTGATTGACGTTTGATATTTCGGGAAGTAAATTCGTAGACATGTCCGCCAGTTGCTAGCGTATATCGATTTCTTATTTATTCCCTGTCATTGTCGGTTCGGCTATCAACGGTGAAATCATACTTGGGATATCGATATAAAAAAATATATTTAACCTATTTCACCGTGCTAGATCTCCTGATCTGTTAAGTACACAGTCTAGAGCTCTTCTAGAGACCGTTATATTATAATTATTGATAAATGTACGATAGGCATTTGTCATATATAAAACACATGTGGGATAAAATATCAATGTTCTTCGTTCTGTCAAATTAAATTTGATCTTTGAAACTGGTCAGAAAGTAGAGCGCACTACTGACTTTTAGACTGAGATATATTCGGTGTTAGATGTGAATTGAATGTTAGTGAGACTGGTTTAGTTGAAAACATTAGAAATCTGATTGTAAAGAAATTATGTTTGGACTCAATCGCATTCATTGCCATATTGCTTATTAACCGTATTGTTGGGCTACTTTCAGTATCGCCCTGGAGCGAAATTTGCCAATGAAGTTCTTAATAACTTTAGTTTTGCTGGTGTACCTACTTAAGGATTATCGCTTTTTTCAAATTTATTAATGTTATCCTCTCCTTCAGTAATTGAATATAATACAATTGATTGATCTTGAGAGTTTTTAGTCATGCCAAATTACAGCTTTAATTGTTTAATTATTGGATCTAAATCACCATTGAAAAAAAGGGATTGAAATGAAAGCTAGTCTCCTTCAACGAAAGCAATCTTCCGAACAGGTCATCCATTGATATGTTCCTATGCTTGGTGTATGTTTTCTGTAATCGATCAGTGGTTGAGTGGGCATCGCTTTTGGGTCCCACCCAGGCATTCCGTGTTCGATTCCTCGGCTGCCTAAGTCCTCCATCACGACTCAAGCAACATTTTCGGCTTACTGTGGTGGTAGTAGGACATTTTTAAATGTTGTCGGGTAATTCGTAACCCGGGAATGTTTGTCTTTCTTTTAAATAAAATACAAAAGGCGTACTGTATAGGGCCCGCAGACACTTTAATTATTGTACACAACTGCAAACCCTGTACAAATCGCAAGTGCGCAAAACCCTCGATTCTGTGCAGAAACGGGCGGTCCATTTGATAGATTCTCCCACCTTCAGATAGTGGGAATTGTTCTACCTTGTTCTACCGGCATTTGAATGGAAGATGCTCTGAGGAACTAGCGTCATTGATCCCCTCGGCCCCGGTGCATAGTCTGGAAACATAACAAACGCGCGCACATGAGAACTGGTCACTTCTAAGACTACCTACTTCTTACGGTTAATTTTCCCTTCTTCTATTTTTTTATAACCCCATAATACATCTGATGTGAAATATGACTTCTGTGGTGATTTACAAAGCTAAACATGACCAAAAAACTATTGTTATAGCGCTGCATACTAGTTAAATTAGTGATTTGCATGTATAAATCCGAAACAATTGGCATTTACGAATATTTTTAACTTTGCCGTCAAAAAATCCATAAACGGTATCACCAGTTATGTATAGAGAAAGTACCCCACTTCTGTGTAATTGCCTACGATTAAGTACCGTAAAACGGGGAGACTTAACCAAATAACTTTTTAATAAATATATTAGCATTTGAAAATTTTGTGTCATATTTTTTACACATGTTTGAACAATACCGGTCAGTGGCTGAGTTGGAATCGCATTTGGGATTCACCCGGGCATCCTGTCTTCGATTCAGTTCGGCTGGCCAAGTTCTCCACCACGACACAAGTAACATTTTCCGCTTACTATACTGGTAGTAGGAGATTTTCGAATATTGTCGAGTTATTCGTAACCCGTGTTGGAATTTTGGTCTTTCTTTAAAAAATATAAAAATTTAGGTATATATATGCGTTTGGGGAGTCAAATAATAAAGCTCGCCCACTATAGGTGACAAGCTTATGATAATAATAATCCTATCCCAAAAAATATGTAAAAAAATTATAATTCTAATTTCTGAGTACATAGTTACAAAACATATCGATACTCTCTGATATAATTTTACAGTAAGAATAAACAAAAAATTTAACAAAACAAAAAACGACTTAAAAAAATGCACTAAAAAGTAAAAAAATAATGTCGTATGATTGTTATTTTTAGAGTCAGTGTCAGCCAAGGTAACTACATACATGGGTAGTTATAGATGAGATGTGGAGATCTTGGCTGACACCGACTCCAAAAATAACAATCGTACGAAATTATTTTTATACTTTTTAGTGCATTTTTGTAAGTGACGAGCGTGCGTAAAGAAGTTTTACTTCAAAAAAAGAATCATCGAAATCTGTTGGCGTAATATTGAGTTATTCGTCCATTTGTCGCGCACATACTTATTGCAAATTTAAGACATATATGGTTTTCTCATGAATTCCACTGTCAGAACTGGACCAAATTAAAATGGAATCACGCGGAAAGCACCAGCTTTCTAATAAAAAAAGAATCATCAATATCGGTTCATCCAATCGAAAGTTCTGAGGTAACAAACATAAAAAAATAAATAAAAAATACCGTCGAATTGATAACCTCCTACTTTTCGAAGTCGTTTAATAATATTAAATTGTTATTATCATCTAACTCTGGATAAAATTATTTTAAAAAAGAACAGCTTCACAATTCAATTTACTTGTTATTAGTATATATATAAACTACTAATTTGATTTTCGAAGCTTTATTGAATACAAATTTCCCGATTAAAAACACCAAAAATAATGAGTACCAATTTTCTGAGAGGAAGAGAGACTTATTGCAGATATTTGCAATGATCCAACTCGCCCCCCGATTCAAACGTTGCCCCCCAATAACCGTAGTGTAATATTTGTCGTAGTGTTTCCAAATTTGGCACCATCAGATTTGGCTGACCTCTGGAAGTGGAACAGTTCTAGCCAAAGGCATCTTACTACCAGGTCGACCAAGGCTGATATTTTGTCTAATAAAAGTCTTACCAATAAACGTATTTTAAATTTTACACAACTGATAAATAACCTGCAAATGCAACCTGGTATTAAGCAACACATTCAGGGAAAAATCGTTAGTTTTGCGGAAGACACTGTCTTACCGTTTGAAGCTGACACTTGGCTAGCTGACGACAAAAAAAATTGAAACGGATATAAGCAATAAGCATTGTTAAAATGGTTAGACATAAATTAACTCACACTGACCACCGATAAAACTAAGTAAGTCACATCAAGCATAAATATTACAGGTTAACATCAAGACCATGCCTCTATTAGTATATACACATGTTTGAATTCCGATGAATGTTGTCAGCCTCTACGCATTGAGCGCACTACTCAGATGAAGTACCTCGGCCTCACTATTGAACCATATCTCAAATGAAATCTTCACACTCGAAAAGCGATGCTCTTTTCAGAACGATACAAAACCTTCTCGACTTAAAACACAAAGTAATGATTTATTTCGTAATCTGTCAATCTATTATTGAGTACGGTATTATAGCATGGGGAGGATAGGCACTGCATCTGGACTAGAACCAACTATAAAGGCACTAAAAATGTGTTTAATTTGGCAGTTACGCAAAAAAAATCCTCTTGTACTAGACGTTTTGTACACAAATTGCAAAAATAGGGAGCTGGACACAACTTGGCACGCCAATGTCCTTAACTTCTGGATTTAATGATTCTAAGTTAAATTAGCAAAAACTGACTCTATAACTGTTGTAAAAACACTTAAAAGACTTGCAGACTTTTGGAGACTTTTGGAGACTGTTGGGGTCAGGATAATGGGATACTGAGAGAAAGGTAGAACAGAATTTAAACTGATTTAAAAACACTTTTAAAGTAGGTTAGAACTTGGAGACTTCAGTTTCTTGGAGACTTGTGACTTCTTGGCTGGTAGTTTTTGAACTGATTTCCTACCGGTTTGCCGTTTGTTTTATAGGGCAAATCCGGGTTGGACTTTTGGAACACAGAACCTCCCTGTTTCTGAAGGGTGCTTGCGTTTACGTATTTTTCCCAATCGCTATGATTTTCGAGCAGATGTGTTAAAAATCTGTGTGATAACCTTTGCCAAGACAGTCCTGTTCCAATAAACCGAAGTCTCACATAATTTTTATTGTTTCAACAAGAAAAGGTACAAGTTTACAAATGTGATACAAGATACAATATCTAGAAGTAAATATTTTCTTAAAGTGCAATAATCACTGGTAGACGACAGTTTTTTGAGGTGTTATTGTAGTATATACCTATTTTTAGGTGATGATATATATTTCTTGATTCAAATTATTCCCGATTTCCCGAAATTTAGCTCCGAGTTTTTCGGAATGTAAATTGGCTGTCGTAAATATTTACGATTCAAACATTTCCTTTGTTCAGCATTGACCAATGGCGCCGCGTCTGGTAGCAGGGTGGGGATAACGTAAATACTCAATCATTTCCTTGATTTTGATCATTGCTGTCTGGGGTCCCTGGTGGAAGTATTACGTGGTTATTCAGATGTGTTTTCGAGTCCAATGATGCTGCAGCATGTATTTATTATCAATTGCGTTTATGTTTTCAATTGATAAGTTAATTGTAGAATGTAATAGCATTGTAGACATCATTCCAAATGCACAGTGTTTCGTTGGCCAATGAGAGCACTCCCTTTGTTTCGTAGGTTATTGGAAGGGGTAACGCGCAGCGGCACGGTATTATGTGGAAGCGTAAATTCCATTCTTGAATTCTCAGGGTTGTCATACGCTTTCGTCGACACGTTCGATACACCTCTCATCTGTATAGAAACATACATAACAAAATCCCACTAAAAAATCCTATTTGAAATGATAAATTCCAGTGTACTCATCCAAATTCGAAGTTGCAAGTCTAGGCTAGCCTAGTGAGGCGGGTTATGATAAACCTTGACTTACAACGATACATTTATATTCTTTGAATATTACCCACTGTTTATATGAGCATTATTTTCTGTTATTATCTTCTTTGTATGTGAGGTTTAATGTTTACAAAACTAATAGTTGCACCAATATAACATAACACAAAAATGTCACATCTTGTATGATTATATCATGTTGTTTTCTTTAGCATTGTTTAAAATTTTCAACATAAATAATATGTTGTGTACTTATTTCTCCTGTTTTAATTTCTACTACTAATTTTCAGTGCATATTTCTCTCATCAATTCTCATTCACTATATCTTTATGTGTTCTACATTTGTAACATGATATATATTCATGTAAAACTATATTTTGAATGGTGCTATCTAAATGCTGCATGTACACACTTGCCAAGCCTCGGCAACCGTTCACTAGAGGTGAGCGAACTGTTTTTTTATAAAATAATGGAAAAATCGGGTCACACTCCACACAGTTATTTTACACAAATTGCATCAAAACAGTCCTTTTATCTCACAGTTTGGGAAAACAATGGGCGTTTTATAAAAAAACTTTTCTTTTTAGTGTTTTAAAAATAACAAAAACGCCCACCTCTAGTAAACCCTTTTCGAGACTTGGCGACCGTGTAAATCGATAAAACCAGCACATTCTACATTTTGAAATGTATACATTATTTAAACAGCTTTATCAATCAGCATGTTTTCAAATTCAGTGCATTTTGTTATCAAAGTAGGTGAATGAGCAGAATTTTAATCTCGTAAGTGTTTGATTAAGCCACTTAAGTACCCATTCACTATCTTACAAAGTTCATTGCATTAATTGTTCGGAAGTCAATCATTAGCAGCAAAAGATGAGTTAGTAGGCAATGAAGTTCATTGCATAATACGATACAAGATGAGTTCAATCATCTCGTAGGCAGCAGACTTAATGGGAACAAATTCTTGTGAAGAAATGTTACAACGGTTCTAATATATAATGCTGAACGAGAATGGCGTTATACTTCTCTACCAATGAGCTCACTGCCTTGTGACTGATTGGGGTAATTAGGGACGTCATTTATTCCGCGTGTTGCCAGCTATACAACACTACAATGGTAGATACTGACGGTCTTACTAATAATAATCGTGGTAAATTATTTTATGCTATTGATAAAAAACCATGTACGTGAAAACGTTACTAATAAACTAAAATATGTATTTTTATTTTTGACTTAATGAGTAAAACCTCAAATTACAATTTTAAATTAAATGAAGAGAATATATTATTGAAACTCAATCGAAAATCTGAAAACAGAAAAATATACGGTCACATCTAGGACTTAAGTGAGAGTCGGTGAGAGTGAGAGTCAAGAGTTTTATGAACGCTTTACTTAAACGATGCTTTTTTCGTCCAGCTTTATGGGTCGTCTTTTCAAATGGATTTGGGATGAAAAAAATAACATGTTTTATTTTGGTATCGATTTTCTTACCCTTTAAGAAGATAAACATAATTTGACAACTGTCGTCTACCTTATTTTATGAAATTATGTTATTTGAAAATGTTGCCTGATTATTTCGATTAATATTTAAAACAAACAATACATAAATACGTATTGTTTGTTTTCATATTATAAAAAAAATACCACGTTTGTTTATTACTGATTGTGAACGTGTTTTACTGTTCGGTGTTGTGAGGCAAAGTAATCTATGGTTATCTTCAAGTTTTTGCAAATTGTGACCAAAGTTCCCCAACGCTCGGTCCACAAGAAGGAAGCTGAAAAGCTAGACAATAATTGTAATGTAAAAGTATTAAAAAATAATTAATCGAGAATATAGTAATAATGTTAATCTTTACCCATCATTGGTTCACCATGCCTGCCATAGATTGTACTTAGTGTTCAAAGTGAAAGGTTGCAGTGGATATAGATGTGCATTTACTTTAAATACGCGAGGCTTTTAAACTGAGATCTAACTGTAATATAACTCTACACCTACATACTTTCAGCTAGACTATCCGGGGGAGTGTATATGATTCTCTCGTCCCGCCTCGCCTGTATTCCGTTCCACGTTGGTTAATCAGGAGGGAAAAAGAAAGAATACCTCAAAAGAAAAAAAAAGTTACATACATTTTGGAGCAATGTAGAATGATACTCGGGTAGAACGCAAATGATTACCGTCGAATGTAAGACACAAAAGTGTGCCACATTATACAATACAACATTATAACCCAAGTGGTTCACTAAGCTTGGTAACTTAGCAGGGGTGCTCTGGTTCATGAGGTGACATTTGTCTTGGTCGCATCTTGGCGGTACATGCGTCTGACAACCTACTGCGTATGGCCGGCTGGATCTAAAGAGGCCGCGGCGTGTAGTCCTGTGGCCGGCCGGTTGAAAGAGACTCCAGCCAGTGAAAGGGATGGATTCATAAGATCGTGACTCATGCACACGCTGATCTTCGGATTCCTATCCACCCGTTGTTAGTTTTTCCCTCACAGAACTACCAATCCTTTCATTCCTTAAAAATACCCTTTCACACATCAGTCCCTGATGTGTGATGTATATAACATTGGCCTTAAGGCTAATTATTTTCCTCAGAGCTTCCTATGTGGAGATTATGTAAAAAAATCACGATGAAATAGGCGACTAAAATAGTTTTAGCTTTTAATATAAATTTGTTTCTTAATGCAACTTATTGTGGACATCACTAAACCCCATCCAATGCAGTCATGGTCTTTGTGCATAACATATGAGGAATAAATGTGACCTAAAGGATTCTAAATTGTGTGAAAGTGGACATGTATGGACAAGTGGACATTGAAAACATCATAGAAGACTGCCTCCTTCATCAGTTACCTTACGGTACATCTGTGCTGAATCAGGTACCAAGCGACTTCTGGCTGAATATCCTCATCATTCATCATTTCACTTTGCCCTCCACCAACTGTCCACAAACCATACCAAGAAGAAGAATAATTGTTGAACGCAAAAACCAAGAATGCCCATTATTTTGTTGAAGTCTGGTGATCCAAGAATCAACTTATACGTTTGCTACATGGTATCATTCGTAAATTCCAGGCACGTGTTGTAACGTTATGTTCTGGTGTTATCTTTGATGAGCAATGTTTATTATCGTCTTATTTGCAAAGAATATTCAACTGGACTTAACGTCCGTTCTAATGGATTTTCTGTATTTTTCTGCGGCAGGAGAAGTGGTCACTGAAGGTTTCTACCTGTCGATTGGAAATCATCGGCTATCTGCGGAACGTTTTTTTACATTAGTTCCATACAGGAGGTCCTAAGGAAAAAAAATTCCACTCAGGGCCTGTTTCATCTTCGGAGATGCTTTGTGGAGGGTTTTTTTAATGGAAGGAAGGAGAGAAAGTTCTCACAAGGAAAAAGGTATGAGGTAGGAATTTAGGTGTCAGTGTGTCCAGATGTGACGTACGAATTTTTTTTTCTTTTTTTTTTTTTTTTTTTTTTTCTCTTTATTTTTTCCCATTGTATCTACATACATACAAAAGTAATTTTACATAATTTCTAAATACTAATTATAATTTTACATAATTTCTAAATACAGTAAGATTAAATATAAGGTACAAGTAATGTAAAAGTTAGCAATAAGTAAAATATATAATAGAAAAGAGTAGGTAATGGGAACCCACTAAGGCACTGCCTGTGTGTGGGTAATATAAACAAGATTGCTATATATACATCAATAAGTATAAACGAATGAATCCATCCTTTCCACTGCGATGAATCGCAATGTTCCGAGAGAGTCCTACTGGAGAGGTCAAAAGATTTCCTTCAACCAGTCTGCCGTGCTGTTGGTGGCAGACACAAACCTTACCCCATGAACCCGGGCACCCTTGCTAAGTCACCAAACGTAGCGAGCTGCTAGGGGTGACTTATGGCCGAGGTGTTGGTTAACCAATAATTGGTTCCTGGGGCGGCAGTACCCATACCCACCTCCCAAATTGAAAGGATGTTAGACCCGAAAGGGCGGCAGTTGACTCTCTCATGCAGTACGACTTTACTGACCTATGTATGTTGATACGCCTCAAAACAAACCTCAAACAACTACCTATGCAACATATGTTGAAAGAAATTGAAACTGCATACACATAATATATTCATATACACATAATGTTACTTTTATCCCAGTGAAATAGTACAAAAGTGCACTATATAAATGCGATGCAACGCAATAACCGCTGCTTAAACAAATATCTACATAGTTTATTAGTTAGTCTATATTTATGAGGCTATTTCGACGCCGCGCCTATTTAGCAAATAACTGTATCTGGTTTCATACGGTTGAATGTCCAGAAATCTCCTGATTTTCTTCGAAAATATTTACCTCACTATTAAACCCAACCATATTGCTTACGAAAGTTATGCAGCTATTTTCGTAAGATTCGCCAAAATCAACAATCAATATCACTTATTTTAGAGACGGAGCAATTAGAAAAGAATTTATTTTTAATACACGGTGTCTTTTATATGAGTGGAAACTGGTGATTCTGCGTCACAAAGTGTACCTAAAAAATATTTTTTTTAATCTAATATTTTCAATTATTTTAGTTTTTTTTTGGCAATGGTTAATTGGAGGCAGGTCTTTTACGCATTTAAAAACACATTAAAATGCGGATAATTGACACCTATCGACCTATTTTTTCAAATTTGATTTTAAGAATTCCTAAATTGAACCCGACCAACTAAAAAACGGAAGCTCAATCAAAAAAATAATATCACGAAATCAACTTCGAATGCGATCAGTTACGTTGTCAATTAACGTAAGACCTTACGAGGAACGACTCAAATAATTTAATTTTACAACACTGGAAAAAAGTAGACAATTTGCTGACTTAATATGTTTACACAAAATTATTCATAATAAGCTTCGAACCACTCATTGTCTGAGCAATATTTATATTAAAGTTCATAATAGACGTACTTTAAGAAGTCATAATATATTCCAAATTGAATTATGTAACAACACTATTGAATTCTTCAATCCACTCTGTGTAATAGAATTGGATGTGACCATATAAGCAAACAATGTCACACATTCAAAAAACAAATTAACAATCTTCTACCACGATATTTCATAGAGAACAGTTATGTAATTGCTTTATTATCATGTCTTTTCTTTTTTTCTTCTCTTTCTCTGCAGATTATTTTTTTGGTTTTACACTACTATGTTTTATATTTCACTTTGATTATTATTATTTCTGTTATTACACTACTAGCATATCCGCTTGGTAACAACTGATCCTTGATTACGCATGCTGTGAACATTTCTAATTGGAGTGTTAATATCTATGCATATCCAAACGGAAATTTTAACATTGCAACAATTTTTAATACTCTGTAAATGTTTCAAACAATAAATAAATAACCAGAAATCATAATATAGAAAATAGATATAAAAGAAGAGCATTACAAGTGACTACAATACTATGGCATAAAATACTAGAACATTGACAGACAGATACAACACATATAGGCATTTACACCCTCAATGGCACACAACATCCTGAAACTCACTCAAAGGCATATTTATTCATAAGATTAAATGTGAACAATCAATGGACTAATGTATTTAGAAACAATAAAAATACCAAAAATCTTGATGTATTCGTATTAACATTTTTTAGATTTTGTTTGTGTTTAGTGGAGCAATTTGGTTCGGTTTTTAAATGCAATGGCATCTTATTAAATATTGTGTCATAATATAATATTATAGAGAAGATCACAAATTGAGAACACATAAAAGTGTTACCTACGGGAAATGAGAATCGGCAAATAAAATAATAAAAACGAGTGTGCTTTAGACCACCCGCCTGAAGTAAAACTTCACTAACTTATTAAATAAGAGAGAAAGAAAACGTGCGCGCGCACTGCTCTCTCTTGCTCCTACAGTGTGATACAGACAACAGGCCTGTAATGTATCTTAGATGTACGAAACGTAACTGGCTATAAGAGAAAGAGAGAAAGAAAATGTGTGCTCGCACCTCTCTCTCTTGCCCCTACAGTAATAAACGAAACGTAACTTTCTCTCTTTCTATCTTTACTAACTTATATCTCCTTCTCAACTTCCGTTCCCCTAGCCCGATCACAATTTTCGTAACGCTCTTGTCACGCAGTCAGCTTACTTCCCAAGTCAAGCGTGCGTAAAGAAGTTTTAGGTACTTCAATAATATTTGGATAGTAGAGTACCATTTTTGTGAAAATTCACTTCAAGGGTACAATTTGTCACGAGTTCCCAGGCTCTACCTGCGTTTATTATTTACAAATAGATACTGACAACATACTTACCTGGCAGGTCCTTTCGGATGAGCACACTTTTATTAGAAAGTTTATACTTGGAGAAGATACGATTTTGCACGCAGAGGACGAAATATTAAAAAAATACTGGACATTGTCCGGTTTTTCAGTTGCTATTTTACCCTCCGATACTGTTGATATTACATTTATATTTTATTAGAAGAATAGTGGCAAAATTAGATTTGATATTTATTTTAATAGACCGCAGAATTTAGGATTCTTTCATTTTTATGAAATAACCATAAAAAGCTTAATATTTCTTATTTGCTTACACTTTTTACCCATTCAGTTATTTACAATGTCGCGGGCTGTGAAGGTGAAGGTGAAAGGTTTTTGACTTTATGTCATTATAAAGGTTAGTTTTAAATTTATCTGTAAATTCTGTCGAATCTGTGATCATTCTTAAATCATGTAACAGTCTATTCCAGGCCTTTAGTATCTGGTATGCGCTTTGGTTTCCTCAACCTTCCGATAGGGATTGACTGTCGAGAGTTGGATATTTCTGGAATACACTTTTTCGATAAGAAAGTCAGACTCATTCCGTTAAGGGTCTTAAATAACATCTAGCAGAGCTAGAGTAGGATTCTTTCAGAACGTTTGAGCCTGTGACGATTTTTAAAAATATATCAAACATACCAAACGATTTGAAAAAAAACAGATGTCGTCAATTTACATACACATTTCGACAGACAGGCTAAGGAAATTGTTCAAGATGTAACTTTCGATGTTGGAAACATAATTAATGTGTTTCTGAGTGTGCAATTCACACGCCGTAGAATAAAAAGTGGACTAAAGTAGTGGGGAGGCAACGATGCACCGCATAAAGCGAAGCCCAATAATTATACTATCTCATTATCTCGCAGACTAAATCCTATAGATGTATGTGTTTGTCTCTTTTTAGTGTCGCTATTTTTCATTTCATAGACTTTCAAATCACAACGGTGCTAAAGAAGTTTTCACTTCAAAAATTTCTAAATATTATAATATTTTCCAAGATATCGTCTGTT
Source organism: Limnephilus lunatus (assembly GCA_917563855.2). Lineage (NCBI taxonomy): Eukaryota > Metazoa > Arthropoda > Insecta > Trichoptera > Limnephilidae > Limnephilus > Limnephilus lunatus. The sequence continues at coordinate 13,442,193 of OU830597.1, read as the reverse complement.
TTTGTTTAACATTAGAATAAAATTATAATTATTTATTATATCATGAGATAGTAATTTATCAGTCTGATTCGTGAATCGTGCACGCTACGGAGCCCTCGAGACGCAATTAATCCAGAAATGGGTCACGTTGCCGCGCCACTGAAAATTAGCCCGGTCCCCGTCTGTAGAGTTACCCGCCCCTCACGCATATTACGCAGGTTACAATCCCTGGGCGGTGTTTGAACTACTAATTGATTACCCATCATATTAATATATTATGTATACCCAGCGAGAGATCGTATGTGACATGTGACGTCATCATTCTAGTCTCCCCTGTCTATCGTTTTCAGACAAGATGCATGAGAAAGTAGATGAAGAACCTCGCTGGGACTATTTTATATTACGGTATATTATTTAATATATTATTAATATATTATTTGAATAATAAATTTGGTGTAATATAGTAATAATATAAATATAATAATAATCTGATATCCCAGGCGTTTTCCTGACTTTACACATTCTAACAGAGAAGTGTTTAGAAGATCAGGCGTGCCAAATTTTACTAATCTTCTTACTAATATTATAAATGCGAATGTTTGTATGGTTGGATGTGTCTTACTCTTTCACGTTATAAATACCGAATGGAATATAAAAAATATTTCACTAATCGAAAGCTACATTACTTGCGAGTAACATAGGCAGTAATATATTGGTAAGCTCTGGCGTTATGAAAAAGCTGTGGCGTTATGAAATTATTTTTTATACGTTTATTGGCAAAGCGTGTTGCTAGGTAAATGTTTGACGTGGGCTGTCATTTTGTTATTTGTTTAGGTTACTATAGAGATTTCTTTGATAGTGGAAATTCAAATATGAGTATTCTAATATGAATATTTATATTTAGTGTAGATACAAATATAAAATAGGTACTAATCTACATTTTAACCTAAGCCAACAGCTATACTAATATTATGAATGCGAAACAGAGCGAGGGGGGGGGGGATGGGGGGGGAATGGGGGGAGAGGTGTTGGGGGGGAGGGGGGGGGGATATGTGAACGAAGCCGGGGGCAAAAGATAGTCTCAGAATAAAATTCCACGGTTTTACGAATTTTCATCCCGAAAAACCCCCGACAAGATATTCCCGACAGATATTCCCCACAAAATATTCTCCGACAAAATATCCCACGGACAAAACATCCCCCAACAAAATATCTACTAAAACCTAACCTAATCAAACCTAACAAAAAATGACAGACATCTCCTATAATTCAATAACTGTAGTATTTTTATCTGTAGTATTTTTGTCCCATTTTACTATACATTTTGTCTACATTTTTACAATGTCTGTATTTTTTTGCCCATTTTTGTTAGGTTAAGCTTTAGTAGATTTTTGTTGGGGGATGCTTTGCTCGTAGGATATTTTGTCTGAGGATATTTTGTCGCGTGATGAACACAGACATTCTCCTTTATCTATCTATTTATAAAATGGCTTTTAATTCTAGTTATCTTCTCATAATAATGGTAATTCTACCAGGAATTAACAGTTAAAGAAATAGTATTATATTAAATTACGGAACAAAATAATATATACCTAACTAATTACGATGACTAGGTCAATCTGTCACGTGATGTCTTTTACTTAGTGTTAATGTTGGTTTGGAGGGGCCAAAGGAGAATCTGATGACCATCACTGATGTAGGTTAATTGGTGGTATCGATTGTGGCTCAGTTTTGCCCCACAGACCGGTGGATCGCATATCAGATATCGCCAGTGATCAGTGGTGGCTCGAGGTCTAAATTATTGAAAGTTCAATATTAAAACGATTTAAAAAAGAAAGTTTTTTTTTGCTTTCGGTGAGCCTATTTTCTTCTTCATTGAATATATGGAGTCACGTCACTTCAAAAGTTGGTGTACAGCAGTTTAAATATTATATTATTTTAAGAAAATCACGCATATTATTGGGTAATATGAAAAATATATAATTTCGTATTTGCGACAAAATCCATTTTTCCACAACAATAAATAAAAAATTAGGATAATATTTAAAAAATGCATTTATTATAATGTGAAAAATGTCATGTTAAAATGAAATTCCGCCATGAATTCACTGTTTTTACTGAAGAAAAAATAAACAAAAAAATTAAATACTATGACAATCGTAGAGAACATCGAAGTCAGAGTCAAGTTAGCTTCATAGAAGCTAGGCGTTCTGTAATACAAGCCAGATATTTTAATAGTACACAACTGCTTTTTACCGTGTACAAATCGTAAGTACACCCAACTCTTGAATTTGGCAAACACCTGTGGAATCCCAATATACCTTAAAAAAAATCGTTGACTCTGTGCAGAAAGGATTCCCCTATCTTAACAAGAGGATTGCAATATTTAGAGCATAGGCGTCAGGTGGGTATGCTGTTTTGTTCTACAGGTAAAACGATGATGCTCCGAGGAACTAGCATCACTGATTCCTTCCGCACCGGTGCACAGTAGTGAAACACGCCAAACGCACGCCCAACATGTGTACACGGTTGGCATTTATCTCACGAGAACGGGTCACTTCCACCTTCTTTTCGGCGGTAGAGCGATTTGCCAGCCTCTCTTCAAGACCCATGTCGACTCCTTCTCCTCAAAACACCCTCCAAACAGCATCTTAAAAGATGACTCAGGTCCTAAGGGAAATTATTTTCCTGCGTGCGTTCCGGAATCCGCACATAATATGTATGAATCCGCGCGCAGTGTTCCTTTTGATGATTTTATTTTACTATAGAGTAGTGGCGCGCCGTTCTAACTGTGGTAGGTAATATTATAAATCTAGTGAGTTTTGTTCGCCGTTAGTATATCTTTTTCTTAATTGCTCATTAGAGAAATCCGCCACTGGCCGAGATACAATAATATGACGGTCAAACTGCTATCTTCCCTGAAATTGGGCCACTGGACTGACAATAACAAGCGAGCACGTGATTCACATATATTACGCGATATCAGCTTGGTAAACCTGAACGTTATTATATTAGGTATATTGGCTGAAACATTATTTTGACATGGGCGTTGTTTTGGGGCGTGTTTCCGAATTTCCGGAAAGTAAAATGTTTCACATTTTCAATGAATTTTTCTGTTTGATAATCTTAATATATAAAACAAAGTCGGGTTAGTTAGACCATTTATAACTCAAGAACGGCTGGACCGATTTTTATGATAATTGATTTGTTGGATTTGTCTCCGCCCTGAATAGCAGAATGGCTGTTAAAACATAGGAAAAATTAACGGAAAAAAAGTTATGAAGAAAATTCTTTTCCTCATACATTTTTTATGGAACGAATTCTCATTTGAAAGAGCTGCAGCAATATTGTGATAAATATAATATTGAATAGTGAGTGAATTCCAAAAAATCAAAAACGTCGACTGTCAATGCGCTGATTGTTTTGCTTTTGTTCTTAAACATATACCTAATGCTGCCTAAAAGGGCAAACAAACAACTATGTAAGTGTGTAACAATTCTTTGTTACACATTTAGTGTAAGTCAATAGTCGAAAATGACACAAACGGTGAACGTATGTCTGCACCCCTCCAAAGGAAAAATACAATACTTGTTATAAATCTCCCTAAACGTAATTCCCATAAGGAAGCGGAAAAGTAAGAAAAACACAAACAATATAAATCCGTCCATAACGCCACCTCTGATACTGACAAAAACAAAACACTGACAGTTGCGCATCGATAATTGCTTCATTGAGTAATTTTTAACTTAAAAAAAATGAATATAATTCAGATAATAAGTTAACACAACAGTTATTGATTCTGAGGCGGTACGAAGTTCGTCTGATCAGCTAGTATTCCAATTAAAATACATTGTAAATATTAGATACATGATGGAAATGGGGATGGGAGGAGGAAGGTGAGGAAGTACCTGGCTATTCAGAACTAGTCACCAAACACGATTAAAGCCATTTCAAGCAACGTTTCAATTCTGAATGATGGTCTTACCCGAACGATGCTGAGAGTATCTTCCACTCTGGAACATGCCGCAAATATACCTTATTTTATTTTGAATGATTAAATTGTGAAATAACACAAATCAATCAAATAAAATTTATCTGCGCACGCCGGGATTTGAACCCGTTACGGCTACTCGAGAGCCTTGCCCCTCAGCAACGGAAGCCTGCAAAGTTATATGCGTCAAGACACGCTTAATCCTTGAAGCTCAATCATATTTTGCTATCTAAAAAGCCCAATAATAGGTCAAAATTATCTACATGAATAAATACACTTGTACGAGTAACAAAGTTTATTTTGTGTAATATATTTTTTAAATAATTTTATTCGTATTAACTATTTAGGAAATAAAAAAAACGTATAATTAGAATAATATTTATTTATAAGACTTTAAAAAAACAATTATCACTAATTAATACAAAAGTTTGGTACAAAATGAGATTCTTTCTGTTTGCTTCGTTTAAACTAAAAATATTTAAAAAAAAAAAAAACAAAATCTTCTTTTTTCTACTAACCAATAAATGTTTTATAACAATTAAACAGTTTTATGTAATTACTAATTATTTTTCTTTATAAACACTTTTCACACACATTATCAAATTTCAAAAAGTCTAAACATAGGTCAAATTGACTTACAACACTACGATAACTCCAATATGAAGGGACTTACCAAGGCAACACCGCTGTCTCCTGTGGTTCTTGGCGGGTACCAAGTTGGTTCGATCTTCGATCAATCGAAAGAAGTGTGCGAAAGAGAAAGCAGTTATTTGTTTGCGTATAAGTAAAAATAACCTAGAACAAGATTTCTGAAATAAATGATTGTCAAAATTAGTAAAGGCACAAAAAAAGTGTTGAAATATTTTAACACTCGTTTTTCCAAGAAAATTTTCCATAAACGGCTGATTCTATATGAAGTAAGTAAGTAGCACTTACCGACATAACGTAATACACGATAACGTATTCATTGGCAACGCTTAAAAGTAGGCCATTAGATTATACGAGTGGGTATATTACAACCTACATACATTTTCATTTCATTTAGTTTTCTTCGCGAAGAAGTAATGTTATTGAATAAACGGGTAAAATGGAAATTCATTCATCGGAAAAAATGATATTGTCAATGATTTTTCAATAATACTTGCCATTGATAATAAATTGTACTTAGCATGCATTAAATTTTTTTAATAAAATATTTGCTTTTGATCATATGAAGTGGATACTTTGTGATGTGACATTATAATTTAAAATAAAACAATAACTCTGTAAACACCACTTTTATTTTTTATACTTTACTAGCTGACCCGACGAACTTCGTACCGCCTCAGAATCAATAACTGTTAAATAAAATTCAGTTGTTTTACTAAATTAACTATTACACAATGAAGCAATTATAGATGCGCAAGCTGTCCGTGTTTTTACGGATTTTTTTTTTCTTACTTTTTCACTTAATTACGGGAATTTGGTAGTCGGGTACGGGTGCCGCCGTCCCGGGAACCATTTATTGGATAACCAATACCTCTTCCATAGATCACGCCCAAGTGGTTCGCTACGTTTGGTGATTTAGCAGGGGTGCCCGGGATTATGGGGTGAAGTTTTTCCGGATATTGGCGGCGGATGCTTCTGCCCACTTGCTGCGTGGCGAGACGGATCGAGCGACACTGGTTAAGGGAGGCCTTTTGAACTTTCCAGCCGGACCTGCGCTTGCACCGCAGTTGGAGATTAGATTTCCACCCACCCCTCAATCCTTTTTCCTTCCCAGAACTTCCTATCCTCCTCTTCCTTAAAAATACCGTCCACACAGCACTCCTAAGATGACATAGGTCCTGAGACAAATTATTTTCCTCAGGGATTCACGTGTGGAGCTTATGTAAAAAAAGCTTCATTTTTTATTATAATTATTGCATTTTTCCTTTGGAGGGGCTGCAGACATACGTCCACCGTTTGTCTCATTTTCGGCTATTGACATTTAGTGTGTAAGAAAGAGGGGAAGCATTACACGATTAAGAACAAATGCAAAACAATCAGCGCATTGACATTTGACGTTTTTGAATTTTCGGAACTCACTCACTACTCAATATTATAGGGTGGGACGATGATAGGAATGAGACTATTTGTACGTCCGTAGTGGCCCCGATTTTCTATCAAATTCATGGTCTGTTTCGATCAAGTGGTTTGATCAAAGTATGTAAAAATAAAAGTGGTGTTTACAAAGTTATTGTTGTATTTTAAAATATTTGGTTTTGATGACTAGACATTGCTGGAGGAACTTCTATTTTAACTGTTTTGAGATATTTTTCAATAGATCATAAAATATTAGGTAGAGGTCATTATCTCAGTCACTGGAATATAGCCATGTAGATCCTACGTAATGAAGAAAAACTTTAGTTGTTAGAAATAAAACGTAATTTTAATATTTTACTTACCTACAACACGCATCATGCAAGATTTTGATGTTAAGTGTTAGAAATAAAAGTTACTGGTAATAAAATCTATTGTATATACAAATAAATATGGAAAAATGAGAGATTTCTTACAAGAAAAGTGAATATAATCCAGTTTTGTAAGACTTTTGTAAAATACCTCCTACTCCATTTCATTTTAAAGTTTTGCTTTTGTACGAGTATATTCAGTAATATTATTATTCAATGAATAAAAAGCAGCGTATTAATTTTATTTTATTTATATTAGGTCTACTCAGGAGGCTCTGCGGAAATGGCCTTTGTCATCTTTGGGGCAGCTATGTGCAGGGTCTTCTAGGAAAGGGAGGCGAGGAAGTTCTGGGAAGGAAAAATGTACGAGGTTGGGTAGGAATTTAGAGGTCATTGTCAGTCAGATCTGTACGAATTTATCCCTCCCACTGCGGTGCAAGGCAATGTTGCGAGAGGGGAGAGGTCAAAAGGTCTCCTTCAACCAGCTCTCCCGATCCGGCCTGCCACGCAGTTGGTGGGAAGACGCATCCGCCGCCAAGACCCGCACACAAACCTCACTCAAACATATGAAAGAGCTGTTGGTCATCGAATAAATTATATAAATGGTATAAGCGTGTTCTGCTGTGGAATGATTATTACGCATGACAGCTATTTAGCCTACTGAAGGCATTATCAAACTGTGGGTAGGCCTCTGACGGACGATCTTTTAACGCAATCTGAGGTCATGATCTCAATATCTGGAAAATAGCAAAGTAGATATGATTAAAAGGCATGGTAAGTAGGTAAAGGTAGAATAATGTCCAGTTCACCTTAGATATACGTAAATAAGGCATCCCATTCATTCAATTATTCATAGTAAAGCATTTAGTAAAGATTTTTCCAAAAATTCGACGTGGATGTTTTATTGCGATCTATTTTCCTCAGTGAGGCAGACACAGTAAAAAGTATGTCTAAACCCTACATACCTACCAATTAAAATGTACTTAACTGTAATAAAAAAAAGTACAATATTGTGTATTAAGGTGATATACCACGTCGTGTAAAATTCTGAATCAGGCCGCTAACAATAAAACTCCTTGTGTAAGTTTTAAACTTCTGTTACCTACCTGTTTGGATTTATTTAAGAAAAACACATCGCCAAAAAGCGTGTTTTATTTTATTTTACGTAGCTGAGGCACGAGTATTTAAATGTTAATATTACCCAATAAAATGAAACCGGGGTTCATAAGTAGGAGATTTTGACCTTTTAAGCAGTTTTTATTGGCCTGATACTTTATTATTTTTCTGGGTTTATCAAAAGAATTATAAAAATATGGTCCATTATTTCAAAAGCAAAGATGTGTTCTACTCGCCGTATAAAATTAAAGCACCTAAAATATTTCTAAACAATCTAATTTTCGTACTAAAATCACAATCACAAAGATTTTGCAATGCTTGCAGCGCATTACCTTGAACTTAAAACACAAATAGTCCAACTATGACATTTACATCACTGCAAAACCCTTCCACAACATAAACACTCTATATTACCTTTACACCTCATATATTCGCCCGCACTTGGAACACTGTACACCGATCTGGACTCCTTTATACCAAGCCCATATTGAAAGAACAGAAAGAATTCAAAAAAAAAAAATTTAAACATTTAAATTATAAATTCAAATAACCCTTCTCAAATTATACCGAATCCATTAAATTTCACAATTTCAAATCCCTCCAAACACGACGTCTAATTTTTGATCAAATCCTATTGTTTAAAATTCTAAAAAAATTAATTATAATATAATAACTTAATTTCCGATGTACTTTAGCATAATAAACTTCGGTGGCTTGACTCCAGTTCAATTATATATTTATAACTGTATATGTATTATGTAAAAGCTGTTTGTTTCTTACAAATAAATAAATAAATCACTGGAAAAAAACAATTCAATTATTTAGATTCGATTTCTAACCATTTGAAAAAAAAATTGGGAGGCGGGAATGGATTCCGCCACTCCGGGAACCGTTAATAGATAACTAACACCTCTGCCATAGATCACCCCAAGTGGTTCTTGGGGTGAGGTTTGTCTAGGTTTTGGTGGCGGATGATCTGGACACAGATTCCTACCCACCCCTCAGAATTATTTCCATCCCAGAACTTTCTCTCCTTCCTTTCCTTAAAAAGACCATCCACACAGCACCCCCAAAGATGACATGGGCCCTAGGGTACGAGGGTAATCACTTTCCTCGGGGCATTCTGTGTGGAGCTAATGTTAAAAAAAATCTCAACTAAAGAATTATGACAAATTATGTGTTATATGTTTGAAATTTGGTCGCTTAAAAAAATATTACTAAATACTATTTGTAGAACACACCTTGGCGTTTACTGTAATCGTGTAGTTTTTTATAAACCTAGAAAAAAATTATGAACCAGGTACAATATAACCTTTCTGAGAATTATGAGTAAGTACTGCGCGTGAAGTTTGGCGTGACAAATAACACAAATGGTGTTTTAATGAGTAGAAAATGCATTATTTCCACTAGGCTGTTATTAGCACACGATTAGCTGTGGTGTTCTTGGTTCGGTGTCATGTCTCACGTCTGATGGATGTGAAACGGTCCAGCCAGCAGAATAATACCCCTTAATACTTTATGCTCTTCGCATTATATGTATGGGAAAAAAATAATCAGTTGAAGCGCAGTTCACATTGTGTGTCAAAAATATCCATCTATCTGAGAGCTCTAGATGTTGGTAATGATGTTTGCCTATTTACACCGAGTAATGTAACTTAACTAGCTGACCCGGTAAACTTCGTATCGCCTCAGAATTAATTACTGTTGTATTAACTTATTAGCTGAATTAAATTCAGTTTTTATTAAGTTAAAAATTACATAATGAAGCAATTATCGATGCGCAACTGTCCGTGTTTTGTTTTTGTCAGTATTAGTAAAGAAAAGAATTTTTTTTTTGTTCATATGAAGCAGTTACTTTGTGATGTGACATTATAATAATGTGAAAAGAATTTTCCTTACAATGTTCTTTAATAGCTATTCTGCTATTCGGGGCGGAGATAAATCCTACAAATCAAAGATCATAAAAATCGGTCCAGCCGATAATAAATGCCAGTTATAAATGGTGAACCTAACCCGACTTTGACAGCTCAGTGCGAGAAATACTATGCACCTACTAGGGTATTATACTCTATGGTTGAAAATGCCTTAACCTCTCAGGCCTCGACCATATTTTGTCGGAGGATCAAAATATTTCCATTTTGCACTAAAATCCAAATAAATTAAATATTTCTGATGATATTCGAAAACTAAAAACTGTTTTTGAAAGGTGATAAAAAACGCTTTCAAATTTTATAAATCTAAATAAACATATAATTTTTGAAGTACAAAAATTTTGCAATGGAAGATTGATGGATGACATAGTAGGTACTAGGTAGCTATTAGAAGTTTTTGTAGGAAGATGTCGTACCTTACTATTACTTCGATACCTACACTAGCGCAGTTCCTTTATGCAAACATAAAAAAATTAAAAATGGCTCACGTTTTTTCTAATTAAAAATGTTGATAAAGAAAAAAATTAAAAAGACATAAAAATTTTTACTAAATAAATAAACGTTGTTGTCACCCTTATTTCTGTCGTTCCATGTAAAAATAATTAATACAAATTTTCGAAAGTTTCATTATTTTTTTTCGATCAGCGATCCGCAACTTTGATTTCATTAAGGTGGACATTTTAATTCTTTTGTGACAAACTTTTGGATTTGAATATAACATCGTAGTGTTTTCTTTTTCTAACACCGTTAATATCATATTCCTTACTATGATAGTAGGAGAGACACAACGATTTCTGTTAGACGAAAAGCGATTCTCTTTCTCCCTACCTGCCTGATCCAATGAGGAAATGGTGTGTAATTTAGTTTTTATGTGTCACAATTGCTCCGGGCTGTCCGAAGCCGATGGGACTATTGGATCCCCAATGGGGTATTTCCACAAACGAGGGATTCTGTTGAAAATGTACGGAATATTTCAAAATCATTTTTCTGATTTTAATCATCCTACTAAAAATGTTTGTTTTTTATGTTTTCATTCAATATTATTGATTTTAAAAACGCTCGAAAACTGACAAAATCAAATCGGCCCGTTTTTTTCAAATGGGTGTTGTGACGTCACAAACTACACCCGGCTGAACCAGCATAAATAAATATTTGTAAAAAGCATTAACTTTGTGGCTCGGCATAATTTACAATTAAAACACATACATTTGTTGTAGACCACTTTTATTTTTTAAAACACTCTACCGGTTTCGGAAGCACCCTTCCTTCGTCAGGAGAATATTATAACTATTAATAATAGTTATAATATTAGATAGAGAATAATTATAATATTCTTCTGACGAAGGAAGGGTGCTTCCGAAACCGGTAGAGTGTTTTAAAAAATAAAAGTGGTCTACAACAAATTTATGTGTTTTAATTGTAGCATAAATAAACACTGTCAGGGAGCGTCCGCACTCATCACGTCACACGGGGCGTGGCCCCAAAATATCGTTTTAGCGGTGATTCGAAAATGGGAAACTTTAACTCGCTGCAGAAAATTAATTCATCAACATAAAAATAAAATAAAAATGCCTTAATCATCGTAATTTTTTGCTTAATTTTTTTAAGCAATAAAAATAGCGTGGAAATACCCCATTGTGATGTATTGTGTGGATAAATAAGTTGAGAATCGTGATGGGGGGGAGGAACGTTGGGAAGTACCTGTCTATTCAGATCTGGTCATCAACTTAGGCAAAAATAATTTTAAGGAACGAATCGATTTTATCATGGCTATAATGAGTTATACATTTATTTAAAAATGGTTTAAAATTTACAATATTGTAATCTTTTTTAAGTTTAGTAATTGATTTTAAAATGATTTGAATTATATATGAAAATGAATTAAATTGACGTGAAAGTGAATTGAATTGTAAAGAAAGTGAAATCATTTTGAAGATGAATTGAATTGTATTGAAAATGATGATTTGAAAACGAATTGAATTGAAAATTAATTCAATTGAAAATGATTTGGATTGAAAGTAAATCGAATTGAATAGAAATTGAAAAATAATTAAATTGAAAAGAAACTTAATTAAAATTAAAATTAATTAAAATTAAAAATGAATAGAACCGAAAATGAAATAAATTAATAATTAATTGATTAGATAAATTAATTTGTTTTGAAAATGAATTGATTGGAAAATGAATTAAATTGGAATTGATTTGAATTAAAAATTAATAAGATTTGAGTTGAATTGAAAATTTACTAAATTGAATCACGGAAGTGCTCTGGTTCGTAATTTAAAGATTTCCAGTACGAACAGCGTTCAGCGGCTGAGCTAAAAGCCGACAAGTACAAAATAATAACAATAACCCGATAACCGGCTAGTCCAGTTCTCACGGTGAATGTAAAGCCGGTTATCCGGTATTGGCCGCAGTCACCATTCGCTCGGCGTTAAACTGTAGGCAAAAACCAGCGCTAAAACCGGACGCCAAAACACTAAAGTCAGTCACTTTTTATATCGTTTTATACGACAGACATAAAATTGTACAGTGGTAGCGTGTCGGCTGGTTTACAGGCCTCCAAAATTTTGACTGTCAAGCAGTTGTAAAATAATATATGTTTTTGGGTAAAATTCATGTCGTTATTCCGTTTTATACCTGTTGGGAAGATAAATAATATTCAGCGGTTGACATGTTAGAAATAGTTAGAAATGTAAGTCCGAATAATTTTTAATAAAGTTTTTTTTTCAATTCTTATGTGTAACATGGTAACCTGGACACTAAATTTAGTATTTTTTTGTGAATACCGCGTAAGAGTCCCTCATCTGCTCCCAACCAACTAGAGCCGGTGAGACAACGGCATCCCCAAATGCTTTTGCAGTTTGTTGTAAGGCTGTACGGGGACGGAGATGGGAAGAGAAAGGTGCGGGATGTTCCTGGCTATTCAGATCTGGCCACCAAACATGGCTAAAGCCATTTCAAACAACGTTTCAATACTTAATGGTCGTCTTACACCAGGGCGATACAGAGAGTATAATCCACTCTATTTCACTCGCTAGAAATGTACACGGGTATGTCAATATGTCCGAAGTAATGCCTAAAATACACGATTTTTTTTTTGCCCGATTCCAATTACAGACCAAATTCAACATTTTTTGCTTTAAGCGATCGATATTTTCATCTCTATTTTCATATCTACGATTTCAAGTAATTTTTTTCATCACTGCAAACAACACATGAACCATGCTGTTTGTTGTGATGCCAACCGAAATCGTAGATATGAAAATAGAGATGAAAATAGCGATCGCGTAAAGCCAAAAATGTTGCCTATGGTCTGTAATTGGAATCGGGATGAAAAATATGTATTGTGTATTGTAGGCATAAGATCAGTATTTTTCCACACTTCTAGTGAAATAAATGTTTAAACATTTTTTTGTGATTATAGTAGTGAGAGAGAAAGAGAAGGATACGGGGAAGAAGAAGGTACAGGAAGTACCTAACTATTCAGATCTGGCCTCCGAATACCGCTAAATCAAGACATGTTTCGATTATGAATGGTGATCTTTCACCAGGATGATACTGAATGTATCTACAACAACTCTTGAACGTACCGAAAATCGTAGGCGTGGTTTGAACCGTGACCTCAAAAACACTCATCCAATCACTCAACCACGAAGGCTGTCAAATAGGGTGACAAATTTTCAATGGTGAATACCGCACAAGATTTCCAACTGCTCTCAACACTGAACATTCGGGAGAAGGTGCAAGGTGGGACTGGGATATGCAAATTCCGCACCCTTTTCAAATCCGAACACATGGCTAACCTAACATAAAAAAATATTTTTCTAATATGCATTAATTTACGAAAAAAAAAATTGAATGCTCCAAAAAAATATGTATCTAAGTGTTTTCGGGATTGGAAAGTATTTTTTTTCCATTAGCTCCACACAAAAATCCCCGAGAAAAAAAAACCCTCAGGGCCTATGTCATCTTTCGGAAGGAAAAAGGAATGATGGTTGGGTAGTAATCTAGGGGTTAATGTGCCTAGAAGTGACGGACATATGAATCAATCCCTCCCACAGCGGTGTAAGGTGATTCGTAGAGAGAGTCGTACTGGAAAGGACTATGTTAGGTCTTCCTCAACTAATATCTCCAGATACGGCTCGCCACGCAATAGGAGGGCCCAAGACCTAGACAAACCCCGGGCATCCCTGCAAAGTCACAAAACTTAGAACCACTTGACGTTACCATTGGCAGGGGTGTTGGTTTTCCAATAAATAGTTCCCGGGTAGACGATACTCATACCAGCCTCCCAAACTAATTCTTCATGATGAAAATCTTAGGCATTCATAAGAAGTTTCATTGAACGTTTTCAGATTTCATTCGCAAATTTCGCACTCTTAGTTTATTGCCTTCGTTCTCTTTTCAACTCTTCTCTTTACTGAATGTTATGCAAAGTTCATTATTTTTCACGAATTTGAAATTCAAATCCAGATTTTGCAGCATATAAGAGCGTGAATTCAGTCAGACAAATAATTCGTTTTAGTATTTATTCAATGTGAGATTTTCTCGGGTAAAATAGGTACATTATTACACGTCATAAAATGTAACCCAAATCCATAGAATAATTTATTTAACTTGAAAAAATCAAACTTGTTAAAATCTACGCAATATCTGAAATAAATGTGGGTATTGAGGAAGTTTCTGGAAAATCTTTTTTTTATTTTTTTATTGAAATCACCCGACAAATTCATCGACTTTATTGTTCATTCACATTCTAGCTTAGATTCAAAGTATTTTGCACAGTAACATAGTGATATGCTGAAAGTCTTGATATCGCCTTGATTTCGCCATGATGTCGTCTTCATGTCTTCTTGATGTGGTTTTGATGTCGTCTTGACGTCGTTTTTATGACATCTTGACGTCGTCTGGATCCTGGATGCCGTCTTGATATCGTTGTGATATATTTTTGATATCTTCAGGATATCATTTGGACTTCACCCATAATGTCACCGATATATCGTCAAGGGTTTAACATGATTTCCTAACGATGTCATAATGGTATCGTAATGAGTAATGACGTCATCGGTTCCGCGACTTTTCATTCCGCGACAAAATATCCCTGACAAAATATTCTACGGACAAAACATCCCCCAACAAAATATCTACTAAAACCTAACCCAACCTAACAAAAAATGGGACAAAAATAGCATAGACATCCCGTAAAGACAATAAATTACTGTTAAAAATAGTAAAATGGAACAAAAGTAATACAGATATCCTGTAAAGTTAGATTAGGTTAGATTTTAGTAGATAATTTGTTGGGGGATATTTTGTCCGTAGGATATTTTGACAGGGATATTATGTCACCGGATGAAAACGCTCATAACCCATGTCATCATGGTATAGTTCTGGTGTCTTCACTATACCTTCAAGAATTGTTCATGATATCTTTACGACATCATCTCAAAGTAGTCCATGACATTGTCTTGCCATTGCCAGATCTGATTGGCTTTCTAATCCCTGTTTCTCAAAACTCTTCCCTTACCCCTATTTCTCTCTAGTGGGGCAATTTTTCCAGCCTGGTACCACTTAAATTTTTCATTTGACTTATTTGCATGGTTACAGCCCGTTGTATTGTACACACTTAAAAAAGCCGTAAAAACAGCTATCAACAAAAGTCTGCTAAAACAGTTGTAGCAGTGAGAAAACGCATAAAAGAATTCTCTGAAACGAAACAGAAAGGATAATAATATAAAAATCCATTAACATGTGCCACAGAAATGACCGAAAAGAGATTTCGCCATCACCATATCATTTCTCCGGCCCCGATTCAGCAGAAATCCATTAAACCTGTCAACACGAACACATCCGTGACGTTATTGGATAAATGTTTTGTATTAATCACTCCCAGAACTGTCGATCAGAGAGCGAATAGAGTGGTTCCGGTTTTTTCCAGGAAAACTCCGACAAACCTATAATAAATTATCGCTGTTTGGCGCCAGAACGCTTATCTCATAGAAACAGATTAAATGTAACAGTAATTATTCTACTGAAGTATGAAACTGTTATTGGTTCGTTATCGGGCTACGTAGAAATAGTGATCGTTAAATTATTGTAATAGGACTTAGATTAATTTCATAGTCAGATTTTTTGCATTACTTTTACGAATAATACTAAATATTTTGTCAAAATTTAATGTTTTCCAAATCGATATAAAAATGACCTCAAAATTTGATTCATTTTGATTTATTATTTTTCTAAGCTGTTATTGTGGTTCATTCTTCGTAGAAATTTTGATCGTTAAATTGTAATGGCACTTGCATTAATTTCATACTTCGGTTTTTCGCATTACTTTTTCGAATAATAGAAAACATTTTCACCAAATGTTAATTACGATTCGAAAGGTCGATAAAAAGTACCGATCAAATATTAATTCATTTTGATGTGCGAAGTTGATGCTATAAATTTATTTAAATTTACTGTGGTCCGGAACAGCTCTGCAGTAGACTGGCCAAACCACTGTCTTAGGTTTTTCAGCCATGATGTTCTCCTTCTTCCTGGGCCCCGACTTCCGGCAATCTTCCCCTTAATTATGAGATGCAAGATCTCAAACTTCTCTAGATGTCTCAACACATGTCCTAGATATTGAAGTTTTCGGATTTTTATTGTTTTAATATCTTATTTGTCAGGGGTAAAAATGGAATTTGTACGAATTTATAAAACTACTTAATGGAATTTGTAATATAGCTTTAACTTCACACAAAAAAAAATAATAAATCAAAATGAATTAAAATTTGATCGGTACTTATTTTTTTTATCGACCTTGGAAATCATAATTAACATTTGATCTTGATTCGATTTCCAATTGCGACAATTAACTTATTTTCTGTAACTTAATCTGTTTCATGTTTCGTTTAGATTTGTTAGATCTGTTGCTTGCCATCTGATTTTTCTCTTATGTTTGTCTTTTGAACACTGAAAGGCATTTTTTACATTAACTCCATGAGGAAAATAATTTCTTTCAGGGACTGTCATCATTTGTATTTTTGAGGAGAGGTAATAGTAAACACGGGTCTTTTCAAAATCTGTACGATGGAGAAAACATGGAAATCGGCAAATCGTTCCACAGTTGAACTTTTGAACTCGAAAACGGGTTTTAGAAACGACCCGTTCTCATGGGACAAATGCCAACGGTTTTCAAATGTTGGGCACGAGTCAGAATTGTTTCCTGACCAAACCGTACGAAACTTTAAATCCCGAATGATTTCTGATATAATAAGCTGTATTATTTTAAACACCGCTCACCTCTTTAAAAAAAAAGAAAAACAAATATTCCCGGGTTACGAATAACCCGACAATATTTGAAAATCTCCTACTACCACCACAGAAAGTGGAAAATGTTGCTTGTATTGCGATGGAGAACTTCGATAATAAATCGAAATTCGATGCCAACTAAGCCACTGACCGGTCTTTCAAATCAAATGTTTATTAATTTCTCCCGCATTGTATATGTATTCCCCCATATTTAGTCATAAGTTTTGTGACAATAAATCTATTAATTGGGCCAGAAAAACGCTTAAGAACTTTGTAGAATTTAAAAAATAAATCCTTGTAACCCACACAAAATAATTTCACTCAAAACCAAACAGAATTCCAGGAAGTACGGAATAAACGAAAAAATATTTTTAAAATCGTTATCACAGGCGAGGACGATTTGCATAAGCTCTTTTATCTTTAATTTTTTGTTTTCATCTTTACTTGGTGGCCCTTTTTAGGTCTACCGTATTTAAAAAAAAAAAAAAAATGAATACCTCACAAGAGTCCCGGCTGCTCCCGCCTGGGGCCAATGAGACTATGGTATCCCCAATTGAGGTATGTTGTGAAACTGAAGGTAGTGGGAAGGGGAAGGAGATAGTGAAGTATCTGGCTATTCAGATCTGGTCATGATACTGAACTGGACTACATAAATGGTTCCATGACAGTTGATCCGCAGACAATTGGTCCCACGGCGTACTTATATACCATGTGTAGTCGCTTTAGGGAAAATACGTTTTACCTAATTACACAAAATATATTTAAGTGATCCCGTAAGGATGTGCAGAGACGATGTACCGCCGAATAACAAAAGAATAAAACATATTTTCATCCAAATGCTTCAAGGAAAAATCTTCTTCTCTATTTACTGTATATACCAGCGCATAAGTACAAAAAATCGATACTATGTACAAATTCAACTAAATATTAAGGGTTTTTCATTGTTAGTTTTTGGGATGTTATGCCGTGTTGCGCTATCCCCTTCTTTAGCCGACATTTCGGACAGCGTTGCAGTGTCCATCATCAAGGCAGATCCGGTAGATCCGACTATGTGTGATGGACACTGCAACGCTGTCCGAAACGTCGGCTAAAGAAGACGGCATAACATCCCAAAAACTAACAATGAAAAACCCTTAATATTTAGTTGAATTTGTACATAGTAATGAAAATGCTTTTGGCCGTGAAAATCTAAAAACTTATCTAAATATGAAGGGTGTTTTTGAAGTCGAACTGAATTTCTTTTACGCTTGAAACTGGTAAATAATGTCCTGAAAATTATAATTTTATGGTAAATATCATTTCGGGGGAACAATTGTCGCGTAATTGAGATGCTTAATTACGCCAATATAAAATAAATAATCCAAATAAGAAATAATCTAAGTAGAAATATTTAAGGGGGGCATACAATAATTACGTGAACTCAGAAGGGGGGGGGGGGGGGGGGTCTAAATTGGAAGACAAACTGCTCACTTAACCCTAAGCATATCATGTAATTTCTTTCCAAAAATTATTTATAGAATCTGTGTTAGGAAAAAAACCTATAATTACAGCAATTGACTTCAGGTTACTTGTCAAAATTTTGAAAGAATATATTATTAAGAAGCGCAGACCCGCGAAAAACCACAGGATATTTTAATAATTGCAGTTTTTGTGTAGCTTAAATTATTTATATAAAAATATATATATATACTCGTATATATAATTTTTTTATATAAATAATTTAAGCTACACACATTAAATTTTAATAATTTCAATTATTTATAAAAAAATATTATTTACATGTATACTCGTATATAAATAAAAAATGAAGCATTTTAAAAACAATCATTGTCAATTTTAATGATGTTGTTTCTTACTATCGTGGTACGAGAGCACAACAGAATGGAATTTTCAGGAAAACACTTCTTCTTCTTTAACACAATTTATTAAATGCAATAAAAATACAATTATTTCAAAAGGGTCTATTTACCCTTTGATCGGTTGATCTTCACGATCACACCACACTGACAAATATCGAAGTCTCTACTTCGATATCTGTATCAGTTTTTCACAATACTGAACTGTAGGTACTACTGGTACCTCCCAGTTCAACTATAACAACGACGCTCACGCAGAGGGCCTATTTTCTTTCTGCTCAACTGAAGATACACCTAGTGTACCTTCCTGTTCCACCGTAATAACAACACTAACCGTCTGTTCCAAACGTCACCATATTTAAAGAAAAACATACAAATACAAATAATGAATATTGTACTTTAAATGTGGGAACAGAATATTTTTGCGGTTCCCACAACTGGATTTTAAAATCTAGCAATAAAACAATTGCTCAAAAGTCACCGAAAAGGGCCACCAATAAAACCAAATCTAAGACACTTAGGGACAGGCAAATATTGCAAATTTTACTATCATAAAAGTTCTTCTTAGGTTGGGCCATAAAAGGCTGACAGCAAACACTTTCCCTTGGGGCTGCCCATAAATAGTTATAGGTGCTATTTGAGGGTCCTATTTGGAGTGTACAATTACCTACTTACCTAATTACCTTATAGAAGAGACAAGAAGAAGCAAGAATAGAACAGACAAGAAAAGCCACGAAGGCGAAAGAAGAGCCGAGAAGAGACGACAAGAACCAAGAAGACACAAGAAGAAACAAGAAGAGTCAAGAAATAGCAAGAAGAGTCAAGAAGTGACAATACAAGGTAAAAAAAGAGCCAAGGAAAATCAGAAAGATCCCAGAAGAAGAAGCAAGAAGAGAAGAAACAAGAAAAACGACAAGATATAAGAAGAGACAACAAGAAATACGAGACAAGAAGAAACAAGAAGAGACCAGAATGGCCAAGAAGCGCTAAGAACGAGAAGCAAGAAGAGACAAGAAAAGTCAAGAAAAGACGAGAAAATCCAAGAAAAGGCAAGAACGTCCAAGAAAAGCCAGAAAGAGACAAGAAGAGCCGAGAATAGGCAAGGAAGAAGGAAAACATAAAGAAAATAATAAATAAAAAACATCATAACGCTCAACCCATTCCTTTGTTCCTGCCCATCCTAAATTCCAATATTGGCTTATTAGGTTGCCATGTATACCGGTCGATTAAACTCCTACCTCCTTCCCATCCTCAGAGCACGTTTTCCTAGTCCTAGCAAATCAGTGCCCCTCGGTGTACCGGTCTCACCGGGACAGGAGTGCTGGCTTAAGGAGTACATTCGTATCGTATCGTATTATTTTTATTTTTATTGTTTACGGAAATTGAAGATAAAACAAAACCAGTACAATCATGACTCTGAGACGAAGTTTTTAAAACTGTCAGCAAATGAACAATGATAACAGGTTCTTTATTGCAAAAATCCATGATAACGTGATGATATTTCACTACAGCGGTGTTGGTTTAATGCGACGTCCGTTCAGAACAGAATGGCGTCCATTGTTCAATCGTATTGTATGAACGAAAATTGCGAACCGTGAACACTATCGTGTTTCATGATTGGGGAATTAACATAACAGAATTCAGTGCCATCACGCTGGCACATGTCTCTAAGGCCTGGTATAACAGTAACTTAGTATCCTCGCTAAATAACACATACAAGATGTAAAAGATAAAATCACACCCTTAATTATATATTACCAATTAAAATTTAAAAAAGTTTATATTATAGTCTCGTACACTCACACCTAAAATACCTGATTGAAATCTGGGGAAATGCGTATGAAACATACATCAATGAATTACAGGTAATTCAAAATAAGCTAAACAAAAAACTATTTCACTACGAATCCAAAACATCCACAAAAAAATTATATTTGGAAACAAAACTGCTAACATTAAGAAAACTATACGAGTACAATAAATGTCTCATTATATACAAAATAAATAATAAACTCGTACATACAAACAGAGAATTCATGAAAATGTCCCAAGTGAAAAAAGTGTGTGCAAATTCAAAAAAAAAAAAACATTTTTATTTACAAAAAACAAAGTAGTGAAAGTGAATAATATCGTATGGTAATTAATAAATATCATGTAATGTAAATGAAAGTACTGTAATCTAATGTAATTTAAGGTTATGAAATGTAAAAACTATGTAATAAGTACATAATTCAATATTATAGTTAAGTAAGTGAAAATGAAATTTTCTTTTTTACTGGAATAAAAACTTATGAAAAAAAAACGATATTCCCCACTAAAATGTTAGCGGGATAACCCCAAAATCAATTTGTTCGGTTTTTTGAACAACTCATGTAGGTCTCATAGAAATCGTTGTATCTCCCTTACTATCATAGTGAGAAATGTGATATAAACGATGTTAGAAAGAGAAACTACAAAATAAGTTAAATGTACATCTTCACGAAACCAAAGTTTTGAATAGCATTTTGAAATAAATTTATGATTCTTTGGAAAATTTTTATTAATTATTTTACATGGAACGACAAAAAAGGGAGGTGATAATAACGTGTATAATACACGAGTCCAAAAAAATAGGCAAGTGTTTTTATTTTTTTAATACCAGTAATTTATGAAAAAAACGAAATATGAGCCATTTTAAAAACTTTTTTTATGTTTGCGTGAAAAAATGTTGAATTGCAAAAATTATAAAACTTGAAAGCGTATTTTATCACCTTTCAAAAACAGTTTTTAGTTTTCGGATATGTTCAGAAATATTTCATTTATTTGGATTTTATTGCAGAGCGGAAATATTTTGACCCCCCTGAAGTAATAAGGTTGAGCCCTGAGTGGTTCAATCTGCCTTTCAAGAATTGCTTGAGGCAGAATAGTTCCTTTTATGGAAGCCGAGGCGCTGGCAATCACATGTCCAAAACCGGCCCAAACCGAATGAAGATGCCGCCCCGAAATGACTAGAGAACCCCCTAAAATCGAATTCTCTCCCTTGCACAATTTACTATCAAAATGTGCGGGGATTAAGATCCAAGACCGAAGATTTTCTTCAAAGTGTGACGATACAGAACAACGACCTTATACTACTTTCAGAGACGTGGCTTAATGACAGCATTTACAATAGTCAACTCTTCGATCAACGGTATGACGTATTCAGAAAGGATAGAACATCGGGTCATTCAAGGGGAGGAGGAGTATTGCTAGCCGCAAGACGTGACCGCGCCACCCTAACCCAGCGACTTACCTATCTGGAAACTGAAGACGAGAATATGTGGATAAAGACATGCCTAAATGATTTTGGTGTTATTTACATATGTGTTGTGTACATTCCACCGGCTTCGCCAAATAAAACATATACAGATTTTTTTCGTAAGTTTACAGAGAACTTCAATTTTTTAATTAATAAAAAAATTGTCGTAATAGGCGATTTTAATCTGAATTCAAGTAACAAAGGCACCCAAATGGATCTTCTTTATTTTATGAATCTTTTTCAAATGGAGCAGAGTAACTCTATTACAAATGTGAAGGGAAACATACTAGACATTGTAATCAGCAACATTAAGTTAAAAGTATACAAATCCTTATACTCACTAGTCAAAGAAGACGCTTATCATCCATCGTTATGTATAGAGATTTCACCGAACAAAAACACAACCAATTGTCAAACACGAAACTTCTTGAATAATGTTGATAATAGTGTTAGGCGAGGATGGAACTTCGAACATGGCGATTTTAAGGCACTTTATTGCCATTTACAATCGCATGATTGGCAACCGTTGAAGGACATAAATGATGTTAATTTAGCGACAAACTTTTTCTATTCCATAATTTATAAATACTTTGATATGTGCTTCAAAATTAAGCGCACTCCGAAGAATGGTAGGAAATATCCTAAATGGTTTTCTAGTGAGGTTGTTAGCGACATAAAACTCAAATTCAAACATTACAAAAAATGGAAGAAAACTGGAATGGTGAGTGAACGGGACATGTTTTGTCTACTTAGAACAAAAATAAAACGCAGTATTCGATTAGCACATGTAAAATATATTAATTCTATTGAAGAAAATATCAAATGTGATCCCAAATCTTTCTGGAAGTATATCTCGTCCAAGAGAAGTGATGGCGGGTTTGTTGACCATGTTACTTGGAATAATAAGTCTTTCTCAGGAGCAGATATTCCGGAAGCATTTGCAAACTATTTTAAATCAACTTATAGTAAGGAAGCTGCGGACTTGAAGTCTTTTATTCCGGGAAAAAATACGCCACTAATAGCGCAGAATGTTGATATTCCAAATATCACAAACATTGACATTACCGCGGCTGTTAAAAAATTAAAAGCCAAAACTTCTTTTGAAAAGTTACACCGTTACATAAAACTGGTGATAAGGTTTCAGTCTCTAATTACAGACCAGTGGCGATTCTATCCTCTCCAGCTAAGTTGTTTGAAATAATAATTCACAAATTCATTTATTCCCAAGTTGAACCCTTTATAATTGACCAGCAACACGGTTTTAGGTCTGGCAGATATACTGTGTCTAATCTATTGGTTTTTGCGGAGTACATATCTCAAGCTCTTGATAGTAACAATCAAGTAGATGTGTCATACAACGATTTCGCAAAAGCCTTTGACTCGGTAGATCCGCTTATTCTCCTAAATAAACTCGACCAATTTGGATTTTCAGCGAAATTTCTATATCTATTTTTAAGTTATTTCTCAAACAGACAGCAATACGTAAATTATGGTATATTCCAATCTTCCAACTTCATCACAAACTCTGGAGTTCCGCAGGGGTCAAATCTTGGACCCTTACTTTTCTCGCTATTTATCAACGACATTTACCGTTGCATAAAATTTTCTAAGTTTCTCTTATTCGCGGATGACATTAAACTATTCCTTTTAATAAAATCTTTAGAAAATTGCTTGCAGCTACAAAGTGATATAAATTCTATCGTCGAATGGAGTCACACCAATAAATTAATATTTAATATTAAGAAATGCTCTATTATGTGCTACACCAAGGCAAACAAAACGATTTACTATAACTACAAAATGTCTGATTCATCTCTTCAGCACATTGTTATTTCGAGAGATTTGGGAATCACATTTGATACGCACCTAACATTTCACGTCCACATAGAAACGATATGCAACAAAGCGTTAAGAATGCTAGGATTTGTGCTAAGCAACTCCAGACATTTTTGCAGCTCGGCCGCGATTCGTGTGCTATACTCAGGGCTGGGCAGTATTTGAATTACTTGTAATTGAAATACGTATTTGAAATACAAATACGTATTTTGTATTTGTATTCCAATTACTTCCTAAAAATGTATTTTGTAATTGGTATTTCAATTACCCGATGCTGATGTATTTTGTAATTTGTATTTCAAATACTTTTTAAAATTATGGCTTCAAAATACATTTTCAAATACATTTAGCGATCTTAGTAATGATAATGAAAAATAAAGTGACGTAGATAATACATAGACTAAAAACGTAAGAATCCAGCGCAATATATGTTAATATTTCGAGTAAGTGTTGGCAACACTATTTGTATCGTATTATGTTATTTGGTTATTAGTATTCTGACCGAAACAGGACTTTCTACCGAAACCGAATCTTCGGTGTCTGTCTCAGTTTTGGCTGAAACCGATTCTTTTTTAGCTATTTTATACTGAAATTTGGCTTATTTTTACACTTATACAGACAATTAACACGTGTTAAATGAAATAAAAAAAAAACAATCATTGAAGTACATGTGAAATTTTTTTTTTTTTTTTTTTGATATTACTGCTATAAAACAAACAAAAATTAACAAAATATGTTAACTACTTCTAAGAACAAAAATTTGACAATAATCAACACTCATATTATAAAGGAAGAACCTCAGAGTGTTTTAATTGCGTTTACAATATTCTTAATGAACATGTTAAATGAAATAAAGAAAACAAAAAATTAAGTATGTGAAAAAATTACTTTTTATTATTTTTTTATATTTGTGCCACACAGAAGGCCTTGAGAAAAATAGTTTCCCTCGGGGCCTATGTCATCTTAGGGGATGCTGTGTGGAGGGTTTTTTTGAGGAAAGGAAGCAGTGGCAGTTCTGGGAAGGAAATAGGTATGAAGGGTGGGTTGGAATCGGAGGGTCAGTGTATCTAGGCATAACGGACGTATGTATCTATCTCTCCAACCGTGGTGCAAGGCGTAGGTCGAGAGATTCCAGCTGGAGAGGATAAAATACCTCCCTCAACCAGTCTCTCTAGATCCTGCACACCATGGAGCAGGCAGGCAGACGCATTGGCCCCCAAGACCTGGGCAAACTTCACCCCATAAACCCGGACATCCCTGCAAAGACACCAAACGTAGCGAACCACTTAAGGTGACCTATGGAAGAAGTGTTGATTATGCAATAAATGGTTCCTGGGGCGGCTGTACCCTTACCCGCCTCCCAATTTGGGCGTGGGGTATTATTACCGGTACATTACTGCTATAAAACAATATTAAAAAATTAAAAATTAACAAACATGTTAACTACTTATTGGAACAAAAATTTGGCGAACGAGCCACAAACTCACCCGAAGTCAGGTGAAAGACGCGCGATAATTCACGAACGCAGAGTTTCGGTGCGGCCGAAGGTTCGGCAGATTTTCTGCCGAAACCGAAACTGATGCCAAAACTAGATGACGAAACTTGCCGAAACCGAAACCGAAGCTTCGGTCAGTCACTATATGTATATTATACTTGTCATTGCTTTGTATTGCACATTTTTGTGTTATAGTATTAGATCAAGCACTATGGGAATAATTTGCTGAATACTAAATTATTTTTAAGCTACAGTAGAGCGCATTTCAAGTGAAATAACAAAAAACTGCGCTATACAAATATCATGTTATTATAATAATAGATAATTATTTTTATCTAACACCTGTACCACAAAACTTTAAATGTCGAGCGGAGATGAGATATGTCTTCTGAGCAATACAATTTTTGCACATCTCTGTTTCACTCTTCTCAGCTTTGCTTTTATGGAAACGTACCCATAAGTGCACTTACGACAATTTATTGCAACAAAATGTTCTACCAAAACCAAATGTATTTTGTATTTTGTAATTTGTATTTTGTATTTGAAATAAAAAAATGGTTAAAATACTGTATTTTGTATTTTGTATTTCAAATACACGACTTCAAAGTATTTTGTATTTCGTATTTTAAATACATGAGAAAAAGTATTTTGTAATTTGTATTTCAATTACAGCAAAGTATGTATTTTGCCCAGCCCTGGCTATACTATAGTCTAGTACGTAGCATTTTGGAAAGTGGTTCGGTAATATGGGGACCAGTGGATTTAACTTACTCTCAAATGATAGAGAAAGTGCAAAAGAAGTTTCTGAGATATTTATATCTTAGAGATTTCGGATATTATCCCAGGTTATATCCATCAGCCTTTTTGTCCGGCATGCTGGGTATTAATAGCCTTGCCGATAGAAGGAAAACTGCTTTGCTGATAACAGCATATAAACTTTTAAACGGTAACATCTGTATTCCCGATATAATACAAAAATTTGAGTTTTATGTCCCCGACAACTTCACAAGAGCGCGCAGACACAGAACTTTTGTTGTTCCGAGATGCAGAACTAACTTACCATTAGTAATGCCGCTCGGAAAAATGATTCTGTTACTAAAGTACCTATCCCCTGATATAGATATTTTTCAACTAAATATTCAAAAATTCAAAAACGCTAATATTACTTAATAAAATACAATGTATGTTTATTATTGGTTATATATAACTGTAAATGTGCATTTAAAATAAAATAAATAAATAAATAAATGTCAAATCTTACGTAATAATTGAATAATTCCATATCACTTAGATTTACGTAAATTGCCAATCATGGACTATTATATTCATCGAGCGATGAGAAATGTCGATGTTGTTAATTGATTATATTATAATTATCAATCTAAAATAGTTTGGCAATGGGTTTTAAAAGTTTCAAAATCAGTAGAGTTTGTTTTCTGCTTTGAATTTCATGAACGCAGTGCTCGACTTTGCAATAAAAATACAATTTAAAATTATAAAACACCATGCTGATTGAAGTGGGGAATTTTAACCAAAAAATAAATCTACCCGCCTAAAAATATTTTAGGTTCATTAAATAAACTGCTTTCATTGGCATTTTCTAGGTGTACCACCCACGTAGACAGAAGTTTGGTTTTACAAAGAAAAAAGAAGCCAATTCAATCGGTGTGATACTTGTGACGTCTAGACTTGCGACATATATACGGATTATTTTCCAAGCCGAGCTGAGCTCAACATTCTATCCAAGCCGAGCTTAAAATCAACTGGTACACCAGGCCTAATTATGATCCTAAATACCAAACTATACTGAATTCTAAAAGCGTAGGAGTATAGTAAGGATAAGGATATAAGGTATTCTTATGCCCGTGCGGCTGAAAGACTACCATTCAGTAATGAAAATTAGCTTGTAACGGATTATACTATTAATAAAATGAAAAGCCTAGCATTTTGTTGCTCATTCAAAGGGAAAGGCAAATATGAAAACGGACGTTGATGAACGAGTATTAATATTACTTTGTATCAAAGCGTAACATTTTGGTTCTGAACTGTCAATGTAGCATGTTTGAATTCAAGCATAGCAGCTTAGTGCCAATATGGTGACCACCCTTTATTTGTACTTAAGTTTTAAAAAAAATTAAGCTTTTGTCTCTTTACGTATAAGTGCCATTTATCTTCCGATATAAATATTAATAAAATTATTTTTCTAGGAAGCTAGGGTTGAAAACACCTTTTTAGAATGTGTTTCCCATCACAGTCTACTGAGGCTGTAGTAAATTAATGCTCGTAGATATATGTAGTGTCCAAATTGCAATTCTAATTCAATACTTTGTTTGCTTGTCTGCTTTCTATATTTTAATACATCAGTCTCATGCAGTCATTCCTACACATAATGATACTGGCACACTACGCTATATGTACTCTCAAAGTATTATTTCGGCGTGGCCTATATCACCATATCGCTTGCCTCAAAATAAATAAAAAACTATTTTGAGGGAAAATTTGGCGTATGGAAAGAATTTTTTAGATTGAAACATAAGTTCACAAAGGGAAATCAATGACATGATATCCATCTTTTTCTTTATCATTTGGAGACGCGTTGGAAAGGTTTAGAGGACGCGGAGGAAGAACATTTTTGGCGGCGTAGTTCTACGACAAGGGAATAAAGGAACTAGTGCCACGGCTCACCAAGTGATCGTAACTGGGACTATGTCGAAAATAATGGGGAATACCTAAAGCAATGATTTGCATTAAAATATAATTTTTGGTAAAAATAATATTTTAAATGTCTTTAATTCTTGAACAACTCTTGTACGTATCGAAAATCAACCATCTATTTTTAAAAAAGGAGATAAAAGTCAAATTGAAAATTATAGACCCATATGTATTATGTCATCACTACCTAAACTTTTTGAAAAGATTATTTTAAGTAAAATCATGCATCAAATTAAACCACTTATATCAATATTTCAACATGGTTTTATGCCAGGCAGATCTACGTCATCTAACTTATTGCTTTACGAAAATTTTATTTCTAATGCACTGTCCAAGGGTTATCAAGTTGACACTATTTATACTGATTTTAGCAAAGCCTTTGATTCTGTTTCTCATCGCATTTTAATGGAAAAATTAGAACACTTGGGAATAAGCGGCAACTTTCTCGAATGGATTAGAAGCTACTTATCATATGGAAAACTATTTGTAAAAATTAACTCCACAACTTCATACACTTTTTTTGCCTTAAGTGGAGTCCCCCAAGGTTCCCACCTAGGACCATTTCTTTTCCTACTATTTATTAACGACATATCATTAATTTTCGATAATATTCACTTTCTTCTATTCGCTGACGATCTAAAGCTGTTTAAATCTATCGAAAATTCTTCTGATTGTTTAACTCTACAAAGAAACTTAAATAAACTTTATGAATGGTGCATCGTAAACAAATTATATCTTAATATCAACAAATGTCAAACGATCAGTTTCCATAGATCTAAAACCCCTTTATTATTCGACTACACAATTAACAATGCCACTCTAAAAAGAGTCTTTGAATTCAACGATCTTGGTGTTATCTTTGACTCCAAATTACGCTTCTTGAATCACATTATTAGTATAACCAGTAAGGGATTACAAATGCTTGGATTTATTCTCAGAATTGCTAAAGACTTTAATAACATAAAAATCATAAAATTGTTATACACGTCTTTGGTTAGAAGTCAGGTTGAATACAATTCAAGTATTTGGTGTCCTCATTTCAACTCTCATTGTTTACAAATTGAAAAAATTCAAAATAAATTTTTACCTTTTATTAATTTCAAAATTGGTATTCCTATTATTGAAATCAATTATGTCAGTTTACGCAGTAAACTTAACTTACCAAAATTATCTGAAAGGTGAAAAATATTTGATCTCCTTTTATTGTATAAAATTATTCATTCAAGGTTGGACTGCCCTGACGCTATAAACTTGTTATCCTTACACATACCTCCAAAATATACTAGACGGAATATTTTATTTTGCAACAATAACTTCGCTACGAATTCTGCAGTAGAAAGAATACATAGGTTGGGTAATGAACTGACTGATGTCGCTGACATATTTAATTTAAACTTAGATTCATTTAAAGCCAAATTAGTCCACCACTTTTTAGATGTAAATAATGAATGAGAAATTTTTATTTTATTTCGATTTTCTTTTGTTTGTTGTTTTTTTTTTATTGTTCTTATTCCAAAAGCATATGAGTAATTAAGTAAAAATTAATGTGTTTTGATTTTTTTTATGTTTTTGTTGTTCGTACGTATATGAATTGTTGTATCTACGAGTTCTCTAAAGTCATCCAAGAGGAATTAGCTTTAGATGTATGTACTCCTATTTTTTTTATTGAGTTTATGCTTTATTTGTAATCTTGTTTTAAGTTTGTTATGTACTGTTGTTTTAAATGTTATTTGTATTTTATATGTTAAAGCCCAATAGGGCGTCAATAAATAAATAAATCTATAGATCTGTATTATAGATTCTATATACAGATCGTTTTGACAAATCGTTTTTACCGTTTTGACAGATCTGGAGGCCTGATTGGCCTGGTAATATGTATGTTATTTAAAAAAAAATATAGATTTAGTGTCAAAAGCTGTATTGACTAAGGGCGGTTTTATAAACATCCCCACATCACGCTTGATACTATTCTAAACAATATTCGTTTGTCGGTAGACCGAATATTTGTTAAAAATGGTATCAAGCGTAATGAACGGGTGGTTATAAAACGGGCCCTTAGGGCACTAAGAAGTTTGGCAGAATTTTTTAATTTGCACGATCGAATATTCTTCTATGAATCGGGCAGATTAAAAAATCTTAGGAAATCAAACAAATATTTAAGACCATGTTTAGCAAAAAATAATTTCTTATTTGGGATCATTTAAATTGGCTTTCGCATTTTTTATGATCTTCTGAAAACTGTGTTTCCGATCGTTAATTTCTCTATTTTTACTTCAGAAAAATAATTATACAACGAAAGCGTGATTAGAGATAATTAGAATTTTAAAATAGTTTCCACGAACTTGTAAATATCGTTCTAAAATTTAAACAGTTTGGACGTTTTCCACGGACGCAGACGAAATTGACAGTGATTAGAGACAGTAATGAAAGTTTCTAGGCAAAAAAATATTTAAAAAAGAAAATAAAATAATATTACGATACTTACAGACATTATGAAAGCCTCGTTGACTTCATCAGTTGGTTGTGACAGCACGGAGCGTCGAAAAAACTCAGTAATTTGTAGGTACCTCAATTATTTTATATAATGGATCAGTGATATGGACTGTACGAGGTGATCTCCGAGATATAATCAGAGTTTCCAGAGTACCTACTTACCTGCGTGGCTTGTCATTTGGCGTCAATAGTTCATTTTCATTTTATTTTATTTATTTGTAAACAAGCGAAAAGAGAAAACTTAAAAAAATACAAATAATAAAGATCAACCGTCCAAAAAGGGTGTACAACTATATTTAAGAATAAAACCACGAATTTAAAAAAATATTATTTAATGTTTGTAGATTTTTACAATAATCATACATTTTTTTACATGTTAAACAGATTTATAACATAAATATAATAAAAGCCTTTCCCCACTATAAAGAGACAAGGCTCTTGTGTTTGGTGATTGAATTCATGCTCAATTATGTTATCAATATTATGTATCAGTAATTGAAAAGTAATATAGCAACTAATAACAATAGACAAACTTGAGATATATTATTATCTCTTGCCACTACAATGGATGTCATAAAGTCGAAAAATTCGTACAAGAGATTGGGAAAAGGTTAAGTTCGTTATTTGTAAACAAATATGGAAAGTTTCGGTGAAAATGATTTAAATTGGTTTTGATTTTGATTGTGGCCAACAGAAAAGATTCTACTTGATTATTTAGATATTTATAATTTTGAAATTGAATTAGATGGCTTTTTTTCAATTTAATTGTGAATAATCCGGTTCTACCAGATAATGTCAATTGGTCTAAAGTTAAACCAGTTTTGCTGAAAGTGGATAAGAAGTAATGATAAACGAAAAACAAGTGAGAAATAAGGGATGAATGAGAAAAAAATTTAGGCATATGAAATTCATTTCCTTTTCAAAATCTATGTCTGAGTTTGGAATTATGCCTAATTCATAATTTGGATATTAGATGAGACTGAAGGAAGAAAGGATTGAAATGAAAAGAGGATGGTTGTGAGGTGCTTGGCTATTCAGATCCTGTCAGTACATATGGCTGGCTAATGCAATTTGTAATGACTATGAGAGTATCTACCACTCTGTGTGTTGGTGCCTAGCATTGCTCATTTACCTTTATTTTTTCCAACTTTTAATTTCTACCTACCAATCCTACCCACCTACCCACAAATCATACCTACCCATGCCGACCAGACAGTTTAGTTACAAATTATCCACTGTCCTGTCAACACATATGTTGAATACGGAGCTCTTGTACCGAACATTTTAAAGTGAAACTCATAAGTGAATGTTTTGTGTGGAAATATTACAGCCGTGCTGTGTGCAAAATATTACTATAATGTCTATAATAAATGTTTTGTGAAAACTCAAAAAAAGAAGAACCAGCGGATCAAAATTAGATAAGCGAAGGGAGAAAATCTGCGGGTAAGTCGGCAATCCCCAAATTTTTCCTTCCCTTCCGCTTTGCGGGTACATGTTGAAACCCCAACACTGTGTACATTTTTGAAGTATATTTTGAATAGGTTGAAAAAATTGGTACCAGGTAAAAAGCCCACACCTACACAACTATCTGTCGTTTCTGCTATTTTTGTCTCCTGTTATACGTAGAGTGGTAGATCCTTCAATATCGCCCTCATTCAGAATCAAAACGACGCTTTAGACAGCTTTAGCCGTGTTTGGTGGCCAGATCTGAATAGTCAGGTTGGTTCTTTATACCCCATCTCACACAACATATCCAATGTTGGGACGCCATACACTCTTCAGACGGTTGGGAGCAATTGGCACTCTTAAAAGAATTATGATTATACTATACCTACTAAGACGACATTATTTTGCGTTGGAACCGACGCTATAAGAAAAATATTTTTTTTATTTGATAATTCATTAAAGCAAGAGCCCATCTAGTGGTAAGCTGAAAAACGATTGCACGTTTATATTATATTAATTTGTTTGTTTTTGGTTGGTTTTTATGTAAGATGCAGGGGCGGATCTAAGACTCAAAAGGTGGTCATCAAACATAATTAAGTATATATTGAATGTGATATCTATGCAAATACACTTTTTCGGAAAGTATTGACTTGAAAGTACTTTGGTACAACGATCCCAAAGGATCCAGACGGAAATGATCACAGATGAAGATATTTTAATTAAATGAAGACAATATTAGCAAAACTCAATCAAAAACCTGAAAACCGAAAATCAGAAAAAGACGCGGTCACATCTGGCCCGAACCGAGGATCTATAACTTGCCGGGTCAGATAATGTGTCCTGAGCTAATGTGTCCCTATCTGATTCAGTCATATTTAACTGTATCATTCTTCGACCAAGAACTACCAACCTTATCTTCATTTTCTTAATGCACATTTTTCAAATCCGAACTAAATGCTATCTAGATAGTATCTTGGATAAATTTATCCATTATTATTTTTAAATGTGACATCTATTGACTATTCTTCAAGTCTAGGATGAATATATGTATTTTAATTTTAAATTAAGACAATAGTAGCAAAACTCAATCAAAAACCTGAAACAGAAAAATCAGAAAAAGATAAGGTCACATCTAATTGGAATCAACCGCGCTTACAGTATTATTGCGACAACAATAATACCGTATATTTGACGACCTCCGTAGTCCAGTGGCTAAGACACTTGACTCACAATCCGGAGGTCGCGGGTTCGAACCCGGCGTGCGCAAATAAATTTTATTTGATTAATTTGTGTTATTTCACAATTAATTCATTAAAAATAATATATAGTATATTTGCGGCACGTTCCAGAGTGGAAGATACTATCAGTATCGCCCTGGTGTAAGACCACCATTCAGAATTGAAACGTTGCTTGAAAATGGCTTTAGCCGTGTTTGGTGATCAGATCTGAATAGCTAGGTACTTCCCAACCTTCCTCTTCCCCACCTCCTTCCCCTCCCCACTACCTTCAGCCTCACAACATACCCCAATTGGGGATGCCATAGTCTCACTGGCTCCAGACGGGAGCAGTTAAGATTCTTGTGCGGTATTTCACTGTAAAAAAAAAAAAACAATATTATTGCAACGATATGTTATGTTTCAATTAACCTTTAATTTATTGTTGTTTTGTACCTTACTGTATCGAACGTGTCGACGAAAGCGTATGACAACCCTGAGAATTCAAGAATGGAATTTACGCTTCCACATAATACCGTGCCGCTGCGCGTTACCCCTTCCAATAACCTACGAAACAAAGGGAGTGCTCTCATTGGCCAACGAAACACTGTGCATTTGGAATGATGTCTACAATGCTATTACATTCTACAATTAACTTATCAATTGAAAACATAAACGCAATTGATAATAAATACATGCTGCAGCATCATTGGACTCGAAAACACATCTGAATAACCACGTAATACTTCCACCAGGGACCCCAGACAGCAATGATCAAAATCAAGGAAATGATTGAGTATTTACGTTATCCCCACCCTGCTACCAGACACGGCGCCATTGGTCAATGCTGAACAAAGGAAATGTTTGAATCGTAAATATTTACGACAGCCAATTTACATTCCGAAAAACTCGGAGCTAAATTTCGGGAAATCGGGAATAATTTGAATCAAGAAATATATATCATCACCTAAAAATAGGTATATACTACAATAAAACCTCAAAAAACTGTCGTCTACCAGTGATTATTGCACTTTAAGAAAATATTTACTTCTAGATATTGTATCTTGTATCACATTTGTAAACTTGTACCTTTTCTTGTTGAAACAATAAAAATTATGTGAGACTTCGGTTTATTGGAACAGGACTGTCTTGGCAAAGGTTATCACACGGATTTTTAACACATCTGCTCGAAAATCATAGCGATTGGGAAAAATACGTAAACGCAAGCACCCTTCAGAAACAGGGAGGTTCTGTGTTCCAAAAGTCCAACCCGGATTTGCCCTATAAAACAAACGGCAAACCGGTAGGAAATCAGTTCAAAAACTACCAGCCAAGAAGTAACAAGTCTCCAAGAAACTGAAGTCTCCAAGTTCTAACCTACTTAAAAAGTGTTTTTAATCAGTATTAAATTCTTTTCTACCTTTCTCCCAGTATCCCATTATCCTGACCCCAACAGTCTCCAAAAGTCTCCAAAGTGCAAATCAATATTAAATTAAGTAACTAAATTCAGTTTTGGCCATTATAACTAGAATCAATTTTCAATGTTTTACAACAGTAATAGATTCAGTTTTGCTAATTTAACTTAGAGTCATTAATCCAGAAGTAAAAGACATTGGCGTGCCAAGTTGTGTCCAGCTCCCTATTTTGCAATTTATGTACAAACGTCTAGTACATTTGGTCCTTCGTGCCGGATCTACACATAACACGCCTTCAGTCTTACCCAGTGGAAATGCCATCTCTTCGCAGTGGCCGTAAGACCCCGACATCTTCTGATACATCGCTGTCTAAATCTAAACCTGACGCCCCGGGGACAAGCCGAAATATGCCAGTGGCGCCCCGACGGACCCCGGGCCCACACACCGTAGACACCGATGAGACGCCATCTAGAGGACCCCGCCAGGTCCACGATCTATCTAGTGCGAGCCCAGCCAGGAACTCTGATCTCATCACGCTTGACCGACCTGCTCCAGAATCTGTCTCCGAGAGCCTCCACGAATCCAACAGTAAAAGCAGCGAAACAACTTCTGAATCAACTGAAGACTCCCTGCGATTACTGCGCCGAGAGATGCGCATTCGGGACAGACGTCACGCCAAGCAGACAGCCAATCTGCTCGCAGCCCTGAACGCTGCGACACGCCAAGCAGTCAGCCAACCTGCCCAGGAGCCAGCACCAACCAGCCCGACCCTGCGAGCCAACCTCAGTCAGGCAGTAATTCAAGTCCAGGCACCAACCGGCCCGTTTACTAACGAGTTCGCAACGAGATATGCCACTCAAGTACACACGTCAGACGGTCCGTCAACCGGAGAGTTTGCAACTAGATATGCAACAACTCAAGTGCCCGCACCAACCGGCCCTTCTGCTAATGAGTTCGCAACGAGATATGCCACTCAAGTACACACGTCAGACGGCCCGTCAACCGGAGAGTTTGCAACTAGATATGCAACAACTCAAGTGCCCGCACCAACCGGCCCTTCTGCTAATGAGTTCGCAACGAGATATGCCACTCAAGTAAACAAGCCAGCCGGAGAGTTTGCAACGAGATATGCAACAACTCAAGTGCACGCACCGACCGGCCCTTCTACTAATGAGTTCGCAACGAGATATGCCACTCAAGTAAAAAGGCCAGCCGGAGAGTTTGCAACGAGATATGCAACTACTCAAATGCACACACCAGTCGGTCAGCCTACCAATGAATTTACAGTAACCGATCCAACTGGATATGCCGCCACCCAAGGCTACACACTACTGACGGGCCCTGCAAAGAACATCCCTACGGCCGAATACAACCATCTCGGACCCGAGCGCCCACTTTACAATACAACGGGGTACCAGCAACAGCCAGCCTCCTCCGGCCAGGATTCCCCATTGTTTACACCACCGCATACAGCCAACGAGACAGCACGGCACACCCGAGAATGGTTGCAGCACGGCAACGACCCACTGGCCCAGATCGCCTCTGTGATGGCAGAGGCGCTCCGCTCCTCCAGAACGCAAGATAGCCCTCGCACATTAGAAGATGACTCAAGAATGGCAGCCCTAATCGCCAGGCAATCCACAGCAAAAGATTTGCCTACCTTCTCCGGAGACCCCCTCGAGTGGCCTACCTGGAAGGCACAGTACGCTCAATCCACCGCCACCTGCCAATTGACTCCGAGCGAAAATCTCATCCGGCTGCAGCGTGCCCTCAAAGGCAAGGCGCGAGATACCGTGGGTCCCCTACTAATGGATCCTGCGCAAGTCCCAGAGATCATCAGCGTCCTCGAGCAGCGATACGGCAGCGCTAACTCCATAGCAAAATTTATGCTAGACAAGGTTAAAAAGCTACCTTACCTCACGACCGAGGTATCACTCGAGGACCTGGCAGATTTCTCCGGGACGGTGCAAAACCTGGTGGCATCCCTCCGGATCTTAAAAACCGAAGGTTATCTCACCAATCCTGCATTACTGAACGACGTCACTGACAAAATGCCGAGTTCCCTGCGGCTGGCATGGCTAATCGAGATCCGCAAACAACATGCCCCGGCCACCATAACCCAGCTCGCTGCCTTTCTGAAAGAGGTATCAAACGCAATTCCAAACAGCGGGATGGTGGACCACATACGATCCCGACCACGCCGTGAACAAATACATGCCGGGTACCAGGAGGAAGAAGATAGTGATCGCATGCGACTTCTACCGAGTCATGAGCAAATACATGCCGGACATCAAGAAGAAATCGGGGACGGCCCAAAAGAAAAGATCGCCCCGATGAAACGCAAAATGAATGAGGCACTTACTTACCCTGGACCAAGCCGAAAAAGAAAAACAGCCGACGAAAGCTGCGCCCAATGTGGCGGCGATCATAAAACCCGCGAATGCAAAGAATTCGCAGCCAAAGATGTTGAACTTCGATGGGAAACTGTACGCATGGGAAGGTTATGCCGCAAGTGCTTAGAAAAACACCACTCACGAAGCTGCAAAATAAACCAATGGTGCAAAGTAGGGGATTGCCGATCCCCACACCACCCCCTGCTACATAATCCCGAG
Organism: Limnephilus lunatus; assembly: GCA_917563855.2. Classification (NCBI taxonomy): domain Eukaryota; kingdom Metazoa; phylum Arthropoda; class Insecta; order Trichoptera; family Limnephilidae; genus Limnephilus; species Limnephilus lunatus. The sequence goes on along the minus strand of OU830597.1, from coordinate 13,405,089 downwards.
TTCGTACGAAAAAGCACCGTGGAAAATGTCAACTTGTGACGCCAGGACTCCGGACAGAGAGTACTGTTAAAAATTGCGCCAGTAATATTAAGCGCTCCCAACAAAGAAGAAGTGTCAGTGTTTGCTCTCCTGGACGAAGGATCCACAGTAACACTTGTTGACACTGACACCGCAATACAAGTCGGAGCAAACGGCCCAGTTCACGGACTGCGAATCCACGGTGCCAAAGGAATGTGCACCTCTGACAATCTTTCCCAACGAGTGAGACTAAGAATACGAGGTGCGGGCAACAGTAATACATACCACATCTCTGCCAGCACAATAAGCAACCTCAACCTGCCGGAGCAACAGATCCAAGGAAGGTCTGTCGTCCCGAAGCTGCTAATAGGCCAAGACAACGCTCACCTAATTGTGTCAAGGGAAGTTCGTGAATGCAATGATACTACGCGAATAGCATCACGCACCGCACTAGGATGGATCGCTCATGGGGGAGTCAACCCCAGAGATAATAACACGACTACCACTTTGGCACTACAATCAGAAACGGCCGCAGACATACAATTGAGGGAGCTAGTAAAAACCAACTTCGCCATTGACTCGCTCGGAGTAACATCAGCCACCAGAGTCAATGCAAGCGAACAACAGGCCATTGCACTTATGAATGCAACTACCCGTCCTCTTCCTACAGGGAAGTGGGAAACTGGTCTACTATGGCGCAATCCAGAAGTCTCGCTACCTGACAATCGGCAGTGTGTGCTGAAGCGACTTCTGTCTCTGGAGAAAAAGCTAGCAAAAGACAAAAATCTAGCAGTGGCCTACAATGACAAAATAAGTCAACTTCTCAACAAAGGCTATGCCAAGAAGCTATCAGGCCATGAAGCTTCCACCACCACACCTCGCAAATGGTACCTGCCTCACTTCGCAGTAATCAACCCAAATAAGCCAGGAAAAATCAGAGTGGTATTCGATGCTGCAAGCCGATGCCGAGGAACCTCCCTCAATGATCAGCTGCTTACTGGTCCTGACCTGCTGTCCTCCCTCCTGGGGAATATAATACGCTTCCGGGAAGGAAACATCGCCATTGCTGCAGACATCAAAGAAATGTTCCTGCAAATAAAAATAAGGCGAGAAGACCAGCCGTCCCAGCTTTTCCTGTGGAGGACATCACCCCATCATGAACCAGACACCTATCAAATGTCATCAATGATGTTCGGAGCCACCTGCTCCCCAAGCAGTGCCCAATTCGTCCGAAATAAAGTGGCCGAAACATTCGAGCACGAGTACCCGGCCGCAGCAAAAGCCGTACGCACCAAGTTCTACATGGACGACTACCTAGATGCAACAGACACACCCAATGAAGCTGCTACACTAGCCCAAAGTGTAAGTGCCCTCCTCGCGAAAGGAGGGTTCCACTTGACAAATTGGGCGTCTAATAGCCCGGTGGCCCTAGCTGGCGTACCCATAGAAGACCGTGCCAGCTCCGCGATACAGATCAGCAGTGGAGGTCCAGAGACAGAACGAGTGCTTGGTTTGATCTGGGACCCCACCACAGACCGCTTCCTGTACTCATTTCGCGAGGCGATCTCCCCCGACACGGCCACACAACCTACCAAGCGGCAACTATTATCCATAGTAATGAAGATCTTTGACCCAGTCGGCTTCGTTGCCTGCCTTACCATCAGATCTAAGATGCTACTGCAAGCAGTGTGGCGCTCAAGCGTCGGCTGGGACGAACCCATTACCCCCGAACACGCCCAGAGATGGACAGACTGGCTGAGCCTGCTGCACACAAACAGCATCTCAATCCCGAGACGTTGCCTCTCAAACAAACAGAACAACGTAACTCTACACCTCTTCTGCGACGCATCGGAGCAAGCTTGCTGTGCCGTGGCCTACTTCACCGAAGAAATAAATGGATCCTTACGAGTAACATTCCTTGCAAGTAAATGCAAGGTAGCACCACTGAAGCCTCTCTCCATTCCACGCCTCGAGCTTCAAGCCGCCCTCATAGCAGCGAGACTAGCCCAGACGATCCAAAAGGAAAGCAAAGCCCTGATATCCCGCACCTGCTTCTGGACAGACTCCACAACTGTACTATGCTGGTTACGCACCGACCCACGCGCCTACTCAACCTTTGTGGCAAACCGATTGGGCGAAATAGACGAACTAACCAACATACCCGACTGGAAATGGGTACCCACAAAACTCAATCCAGCTGATATAGGAACACGAGACTTAGAGGTGCCAGACCTAAGACCAGAAGGAAGGTGGTTTACCGGCCCAGCCTTTCTCACTTCCCCGGAGGGTGCATGGCCGAAAGAACGGGCACCCGCCCACGGGCCTGACGACCTAACACTAGAAGTCAAACCTCACTACGTTGGCCTTGTGTCCACCAAGGGCGAAGCACTCCCATCAGTAGAGCGGTTCTCCTCATGGCACCGGCTAATCCGCTCCACAGCTTGGATCCTCCGTTTTATCAGACGATGCAAGATGGGGCCCAACAAACCATTAGAAGGCCCACTACTAGCCGAGGAGATAAAAGCAGCAGAACAAAAATGGATCAAAAGGTCCCAGGAAAACGCTTTCACAACTGATCTACACACCATCCGACAAGGTCAAAAACTACCTACTGGCAGTCGCCTCAACTCGCTGAACCCCTTCTTTGGACCAGACGACCTTCTACGAATGGGGACCCGACTACGAGCCTTGGAAAGAACAAAGAGTGTGGCCCGAACCCCCATAATACTGGACGGCGACGAACCCTACACTCGGCTCCTAATCAGCCACTACCACAAAAAGGCGGATCATCCTAGTACTGAGAAAACAATTGCAGAAATACGCAATCATTTCTTCATAATACGAATACGCACAACAATCAGGAAACTAACGCACGTCTGCCCCACTTGCTTCATACGACGCAGCAAACCGACTCCACCTCTGATGGGCGCATTACCACCACCCCGCCTGATGCATCACGTCCGTCCATTCACACACTGCGGACTTGACTATTTCGGCCCTATGGCTATCACGGTCGGTAGGCATCGAGAAAAACGATACGGAGCCATCTTCACCTGCCTCTCAACGCGCGCCATTCACCTAGAACTAGCCGCTTCACTGACTGCCGACTCGGCCATCATGGCCCTTCAAAGAATGACCGCCCGCAGAGGACAACCCACAGCCATGTACTCGGATAACGGAACAAATTTTCATGGAGCTGACACCGAGATGAGGGACGCCCTGCTGTCAATAAGTCAAGACGCCAGAATGATTGACGCAATAGCTACCCAGGGCATCGAGTGGCACTTTATACCACCGCTGAGTCCCCACATGGGGGGAGCTTGGGAGAGACTAGTACGATCAGTAAAGAAAGCCCTAAGCGCAACACTCAAAGAAAGAGCACCAAAAGAAGAAACTCTACGCACAGCACTTGCAGAAGCCGAGTTTGTGGTAAATAACCGACCACTCACCCATATTTCAGTCGACCCGCGTGATGAAGAACCTCTAACACCCAACCACTTTTTGCTGGGATCGGCTGGGAAGCGCCCCCAATTATCCTTCTACGACAAAAAAGAAGAGGAAGTATGCCTACGCCGCCAGTGGCGCATCGGACAACAACTTGCAGACACCTTCTGGAGGCGATGGCTGCACGAATACCTACCTACCATGGCTGCCCGACAAAAATGGCACCATCCAACTACACCAATTAAGAAGGATGACCTAGTGATCATCATGGACCCAGCACTGCCTCGAAACAGTTGGCCACGTGGCCGTATCCTCGAAGCAACACCTGCAGCTGATGGACAGGTCAGAACTGCTCGGATCCAAACCAGTACTGGGATATACGTAAGGCCGGCAGTCAAAATCGCCGTCATCCTGCCTGCCACACCAACAACTAACGAAACTGTACCAGTTGCGAAGACACCCGATTCAGAACTCAGACATCGGAAAAGGACACGCCCGACGAAGTAGCTGAGCACAGTCAAGACTGCACTGGGGGGAGTGTATCGAACGTGTCGACGAAAGCGTATGACAACCCTGAGAATTCAAGAATGGAATTTACGCTTCCACATAATACCGTGCCGCTGCGCGTTACCCCTTCCAATAACCTACGAAACAAAGGGAGTGCTCTCATTGGCCAACGAAACACTGTGCATTTGGAATGATGTCTACAATGCTATTACATTCTACAATTAACTTATCAATTGAAAACATAAACGCAATTGATAATAAATACATGCTGCAGCATCATTGGACTCGAAAACACATCTGAATAACCACGTAATACTTCCACCAGGGACCCCAGACAGCAATGATCAAAATCAAGGAAATGATTGAGTATTTACGTTATCCCCACCCTGCTACCAGACACGGCGCCATTGGTCAATGCTGAACAAAGGAAATGTTTGAATCGTAAATATTTACGACAGCCAATTTACATTCCGAAAAACTCGGAGCTAAATTTCGGGAAATCGGGAATAATTTGAATCAAGAAATATATATCATCACCTAAAAATAGGTATATACTACAATAAAACCTCAAAAAACTGTCGTCTACCAGTGATTATTGCACTTTAAGAAAATATTTACTTCTAGATATTGTATCTTGTATCACATTTGTAAACTTGTACCTTTTCTTGTTGAAACAATAAAAATTATGTGAGACTTCGGTTTATTGGAACAGGACTGTCTTGGCAAAGGTTATCACACGGATTTTTAACACATCTGCTCGAAAATCATAGCGATTGGGAAAAATACGTAAACGCAAGCACCCTTCAGAAACAGGGAGGTTCTGTGTTCCAAAAGTCCAACCCGGATTTGCCCTATAAAACAAACGGCAAACCGGTAGGAAATCAGTTCAAAAACTACCAGCCAAGAAGTAACAAGTCTCCAAGAAACTGAAGTCTCCAAGTTCTAACCTACTTAAAAAGTGTTTTTAATCAGTATTAAATTCTGTTCTACCTTTCTCCCAGTATCCCATTATCCTGACCCCAACAGTCTCCAAAAGTCTCCAAAGTGCAAATCAATATTAAATTAAGTAACTAAATTCAGTTTTGGCCATTATAACTAGAATCAATTTTCAATGTTTTACAACAGTAATAGATTCAGTTTTGCTAATTTAACTTAGAGTCATTAATCCAGAAGTAAAAGACATTGGCGTGCCAAGTTGTGTCCAGCTCCCTATTTTGCAATTTATGTACAAACGTCTAGTACACCTTACTTTCTAGAAACGTTTAATAATAATGAGATTATTTGTACAGCGCCGTTCTCTACGGATTTCTGCGGATTTCATACAAATCTCCCTTAAACATTAGAAGTTTTTAAGCTCTTAAAAAAATGTTATATTTGAAGATAATATCTAGACGTTACCCACACCGAAACGCAAATTGAATGAAATTCCCTCGATTGAAAAAAATCGCAAAGTATGTTCCGAAAATTATTATAAACAAGTTTTGTTTACTTATTTTGGAAGTTAAATGTATGAAAAAATTCACAATCTTTCTTTAAGCTATTTTAAATGATCCCCTCGAGCTTTTTGCTCTATTTTAAACGAGTGGTGTTTTATTAAACATTTTTACAATTTTCGCTAAAATTTTATCGTTTTAGATATAAGCGCGCTCTCTCTAACATTCGTAATTAGATATCTCTCTCTTCTTCTTTTTGAGCGTGTATACGGCGCCTTAACAAAGAAGGTTAGCAATGCGATAGCTCGGGCCCTCGATGATTTATATATCCTTGAATCCCCTCTTGGCGGCCCTATCTATGGGAATGAGCTCTGGGGCACCCTGAGGTCGGGGGGCCTGTGCTCGTGCCCAACGTGCTCATAGAATAAAGACGGAGCTCCAAGAGGGGCCCAGAGGTGCCCAGTCAGATCCGTCCCTGCTAAGATGGTTTATGCCCGTCTTCCGTTTGCCTGTCATTAACATGCAGGGGGTAATCTGAGTGAATTGCATAATACTGTGTTCACCAAGATAAAAAACATTTTATAAAACAAACGATATTCTACCTACACTTCGTAACCAAATGTTACACGATATTGGTTTGCTTGTCTGATGTAGATTGTAGTCGATGGGGTACGATGATTAATTATACAGTCCATCCTCATTGGCACTTACAAATAATCAGATTTATTTGCAGTAATCTCGTATTACATATCATTCTATTTGAACGATATTGAACACAAATGCAAATGAACCAATATGGAATTAATGTTAATTATCAGAATTATATATTGGAATTATTGCAATAAATGTGGGTAAATGCACACACACATGGCCCCGTTTAATATCCTCATTGTGTTTTAAAAACATATCTCAGTTAGACAATAATGGGAAGTACGTATTTCAGTTTCCAGAAATGGAAAATATTGCATTTAAATAATTATTTCTTTTAAAAAAATTGATAATTTGACGTCTTTTCTTTAATCCATGTTCCAACGCCACACCTAAATACGATTTCTAGCATGATAGTTCGGTAAGGGGGCATACATTAATTACGTGAGCTCAAAAGGGAGGGGGTCCAGCAAAATCTAACGTTACTTGAAAAGAATATACGAAGTGGCCCAAATTTATCTCACCAAAGGGGGGGGGGGGGGTCTAAATTGGAATATGGAAGAAAAACTGCTCACGTAATTAATGTATGCCCCCTAAGCTCCGTTATCCTATGGGTTTTTATCACATCTTTACATAGCATAAAATGAAGTTGCTCCGGCTGTCTGTGCACTTAGATCTTTTAAACTAGAGAACTGATTTTTATTCGGTTTTCACCAATATATAGAGTGATTCATGAGGAAGGTTTTTAAGTAGGTACATAATTTGTCAAGATTTTGTGTAACTTGGTTGAAATATATAAATAAACGGTGCGGGCTGGCAAGCGGGCGCTGTGGATTTGATTTAAGAGATGGCGCCGGTTATAAAGGTTGGGTAATGGCGTGGCGATGTGTTTCGTTAGCCACAGCAACGTCGACAATAGTCTTACGTGACGTTTCACAAGGTGCTTTTTTTCATCCAGTTTTCATATAGGTCGGCTTTTCATGCGAATTCTTATATTTTGTGGAAATGTTTGTATTGCAAGATAATTTGGTTTTATAATTAAAATATTGATAAACACATACAAAGTATTTGTTATTGTGAGTTAACGTGTATTAATGTTCAATGTACTTACGTTTTATAATCAAAATATTGATAAATACTGAACAAAGAGTTTGGTATTTTTGATTATTTGTCGACGGCAACGACTTTCATAAAATCTCAATTATAAACATAAAGATCGAATATAACAAAGATCACATATTATGTAGGGATCAGTAAGAAAAAAAGCATCGTGTTAAACGCCCATTAGTATCACCGTGAGCGACAGCTTTCCATAGAAACAATTAATTTTAATAAAAAGACAAATAACTTTGTTTACATCACTTTTATTTGTACACATTCAACATTGTTTACGAAACATGTTGATTGTGTACAAATAAAAGTGATGTAAACAAAGTTATTTGTCTTTTTATTAAAATAAATAATGCCATCACAAAATGAAAACCTTTCCGAAGAAGTTTTCTTCGAAAAAAATAAACAATTAATCTGCAAATGCTTTAGCGCTGGGCGCATCCATTAATTACGTGAGCAGTATTTCTTCCAATCTTGACCCCCCCCCTCCCCCTCGGTGAGATAATTTTGGGCCAATTCTTATATTTTTTTCAAGTAACGTGAGATTTTGATGGACCCCCCCCGTTTGTGCTCTCGTAATTAATTCAAGTGTTTCTCAATCTTCCTATTTTGTCTTCTCGACCGTTCCCCCACTTCCTTTAATCTAAAGATATATTTCGACTCCGGGTATATGTAGATACTTGAGGCGTAATGTCAAATCACTTTTTTTAACATGAGCTCCACACAGAAGGCCCTGAGAAAAACAATTTGCCTCAGGGTCTATGTCATCTTTGGGGATGCTGTGTGGAGGGTTTTTTAAGGAAAGAAAGAAGAAGAGAGTTCTGGGAAGGAAAAGGGTTTAAGAGGTGGGTAGGAATCTGGGGTTCAGTGTGTCCTGATCATCCGCCTCCAAGACCTAGACAAACCATTCCCCATGAACCCGGGCACCCCTGCTAAGTGACCTATAGCAGAGGTGTTGGTTATCCAATAAAGGTTCCCGGGGCGGCGGTACCCATTCCCGCCTCCCAAATTGAAAAACTCACTACTTTAGATTCATCTTTACTACGCATGGGTTTACACTATAAATACAAAAAAAAAATGCTTTGGATAATTTGCAGCTTTTCCTACCATTTCCATTGAGTAGAATTAAAATAGAACTAGTGATATTATCGAATTAAATAAAACTAGTAATATTATAGAATTAAATAAAACTACTAACCAATAAATTATTATTAGTTTTATTTAATTATAGAATTAAATAAAACTAGTAACCAATAAATTATGGAAAACATAAGGGTAATCCACTAAAAATGTATTTTTTCATTAGAAATGTATAATGAATGCATATGAGAAACAACTTTTAAAAATTCAATTTTATGGCAAAAATTAATTTCCTAAATAATTATTCACGAAATAAATAAAACCACATTTGAGCCTTAAATCGTGACGTATAGGATTTGTTTTCCGAGTTATTTTTATGCCTATTAACTATATCCGTGGCTATATAAGACACACTAAGAATATTCAATTCAATTTTATTATTTCAAAAACATTAGGTATTACAATAACATTTTAATGGGTTTTTACAATTCATTTCTAGAGTATTACATTGAACACGTAGGCCTACAAACTATACAAACATTAATAGAACTTGTCATTTAATCAAGCATTTAATTTTATTTTTATATACAAATTTCATGTAATTTTGTGGCTTTCTCTTAAAATGATTTCGAAAGTTTTATTGGCAACCCCAAATTTGGACATTTTTTAACGTACTGAGGGGAAGGAAAAATGTTTTTTAAAATATTTCTTACTTAATTTGTCTCTTGGAAATACGAAATTGGGTCGTGCCACAAACAATTATCATCAGAAATCTCCAACCCCAAACGAGAATTCTTATTAAATATTAATTACCTGATTCCAAAAAGTTTTATTAAAGCAGCTGTCATCCGATCCGAACGTTTTTACTGGGGCAAAAACCGGACGATCAACCCATGAGTCAATGTATATATTTACCACTCAAATAAACCTATAAAACTTCACAGAGAGTAAAAAATACCATAACATTACAAAGCAAACAAATTTAAGATATGAAAAACTACGGGACCTTTTTTTGATTTTCCTTGAACTGTTGAAGAAACTAAAAGATTTCTGGATGAACCAAACGTGGTGAAGATTCTGAAGTAAGTATTGCTTGACAAGTTAAAACATTGTTTGGATTTCGAACAAGGATTCCAGTGACATGTTACAACATGTTTGTAATTTGAATCCCGAATATTTTTCTTCCGGTTGTAAAATGTTTGAGTTATTTTCTGTTTTTGAAGTGTGGTTGTCAAGATAACATACTTTTTTCTTTTAGTTCGTTTTGACGTTTTTAAAGATTAAAAAAACGAAGTAAAACTTTACTAACTTATAACTTATAACGGCGTGATGGTTAGTTAGTTAGTTATTCAGCAATAAATATGAGAAATATCAGCTGCACATCTTTTAAAATAACTAGCACAGGCCCGTGAAAATTCATAAGATTTTCTGAATTCTTAACAAATTAGTTCCAATTTTTAAAAGATTAAATTATTTTTTTATTAAAATTATTATATTAATTAGTTCTAATCTGGAAAATGATACTTAAATGTAAAGCCAATTTGAATTATTTTGAGGCAGAATTATGCGGGACGCACAGACCACCGAAAATTAGTATTTTTGATTGATGATTTTGGAGTCTGCAGGTTTTTTTTTTTAACAATAGCTCCACACAGGGAGCCCTGAGGAAAACAATTCGCCTGTGGGCCTATGTCATCTTTGGGGATGCTGTGTGGAGGGTCTCTTCCGGAAAGGAAGGATAGGAAATTATGGGAGGGATAAGGGTATTAGGGGTGGATAGGAATCTGTGGGTTAGTGTGTTCAGGAGTGACGGACGTATGAATCCATTTCTCCCACTGCGGTGCAAGGCGATGTTCCCGAGATTACGGCTGGAGAAGTCAAAGGAACTTCCTCAACCATCTCTCCCGATCCGGCCTGCCATGCAGATGGTGGGCAGGTGCATCCGCCGCCAAGACCCGGACAAACCTTATCCCATGAACCAGGGAACCGCTGCTAATTCACCAAACCCAGCGAAGCACTTCGCGTGGCCTAGGTTAGGTTAGGTTAAAATTGATGATTTTGGAGCATGAAGCTTGACGCGATAGCTTAGTGGTTTGGCAAGGAATTATTTATGACATTTTCAATTACTGAAGAAAAAGTATCTAAACATTTTAAGGACGGGTTGTTTCAAAGATTTTTTTTACATTAACTCTATACAGGAGGCCCTGAGGTAAATAGTTTCCCTCAGGGCGTATGTCGTCTGGGACGCTGTGTAGAGGGTCTTTTAGAGGAGAGTAAGGAATGAACATTGGTCTTGAAGAGACCCATGTTATAGGAAGGAGGAAACACAGAGGCCGGCAAACACAGCCGAGCTGTTGAACACAAGAACGAGTCGAAAAAGCGACCAGTTCTCATGTGACAAATGTCAACAGTGTACAAATGTTGGGCACGCGTTTGGCGTGTTTCCCGACTATGCACCGGTGCCGAAGGGATCAATGACGCTAGTTCCGTGGAGCATCTTCCATTGTAAAACCGATAGACCAAGGATACCATTCCCCCCGACGCGTGACGCTGTGCTCTAAATTTCAGGTATTTTGGAACTCCAGACCAGAGGTGGCTGCAAAATTCAACCGTGGGGCGCACTTGAATAATTCATCAAATTTCCAAGTTAATTTTCAAGCTCTGTCTAAATTCTATTCACGTTATGTTATTTTTTCAGTTTTATGAAGCAACTGGCCGATACTGTTATAATAAAAAAAACTTCCAAAGGGCTTCAAAATTAACTTTAAAATTTGATGAAGTTCATTTTCAAACACACCTATTTAAAAAAAACTCCAGTCCACGCGTAGGTGCGTATTTGAAGATATACGTCAGAATTTTGACGTCATGAGGTGAAAATACATATCTGATAAACTTCCGAAATATGATGCAATACCGCATCAAACGGATACAAATATCCATGTTTATCTGAGCTTGTATACACCTATAACTACCTTTATACCGCAACCTACGCGCAATATTTAAAATCCTGTTTTTATCAATGCAATACGCAATCATATACCGATAACTCATCCTCCGAACTCATTTATCAAGAAAAGTGTTCGCCTTATTTTTCTTTAAACCCTCAGGATAATTTGTTCGCTTTTCAGAACAACTCATATAGGTCTAATAGAAATTTTTGTGTCTCCTTTACTATCACAATGATATTTAAATAAATTATTTACTTCAGTACATTATTGTTAATCTACAAAATAATCAATGGCCAAGCGTATATTGAATTCCTAAGAAAAATTGATAAACTACAAAGTAAACATACACACGAGACGAGGAAAAGAAATGAACTATGACTCTCTTTCAGGAAAAAAACACAGAGTCAAAAATCATTGATGTACGGAGCATTGAAGATATTTGGAGAACTACCGGAAGAAATAAAATTGGAAGAGAGCATAAAGGCATTTAAAATTAAATTGCGAAGATATGTGATTGATTTGGTATAGATGTGTTATTTTAAGTGTATGTATGTATAAGGATTGTATTAGGACATAGATAACTATGTACCTATTTAAAATACCGCAATAAATAATGAGAAATATGATATAAATAGTGTTAGAAAGAAAACATCATACTTTATATTTAAGTAACTTTATACTTTATATTTAAGTAACTACAAAAGAAGTCAAATGTGCACCTGTATGAAACCAAACTCCCTCCTCTCCCTCGTCACCCTCCCGCGAACCCTCCTCCTTCATTCCTCTTTCCGTTCAATTTGGGAGGTGGGATTGGGTACCGCCGCCTCGGGAATCATTTATTGGATAATTAACAACTCTGCCATAGATCATCTCCAAGTGGTTCGGCTTTGGGACTTCCTGGATCCTGTTAAGTGCCCGGGTTCATGGTGTAAAGTGTGTCCGGGTCTTGGCGACGGATGCGTCTGCCCACCTGCTGCGTGGCGGGCCGGATCGAGAGAGACTGGTTGAGAGAGGCGTTTTGACCTTTCCAGACGGAATCTCTCGACCCGTCGGTCGCTGTGCTCCGCAGTTGGAGGGATGGATTCATACGACCGTCTCACCTGGACACAATGACCCCCAGATTCCTACCCGCCCCTCATACCTTTTTCCTTCCCAGAACTTGCTATCATTCCCATCCTTAAAAAGACCCTCCATACAGCATCCCCTAAGACACTATAGGCCTTGAGGGAAACTATTCTCCTCAGGGCCTCCTGTATGGATCTGATGTAAAAAAAAAATCCGGGATTTCCCTCCCCCTCCAGATTTTCTTCGTGCTCAACCTATTGTAATTTTTTTAATTCAAATTTCATATCGCCAGAGCTCATCCTTACATTATTATAGAAACCTTCGCTGGTGTGCGCACAATAAGTCACCAAAGTTTCATCGCAATCGGATGAATGGTATAGATAGGAAATAATAAGGGTAAAAATTATTATTCAATTAATAACCTTTTACGAGTCAGCTATTTCAAAAGTTGAGCCACAAATACAAAATGTCAGTGGATTGAAATGTCTAAAGGGATTGGTTTATGGTACTGATATCCGGTTCAGAAACTCCCAATAAAAGTGGAACAGGATACGACGTTAGGAAGATAGGTTTATAATTCACCAAAAGTTCCGGTATAATTTACTCGTGGAAACGTTTTTACTTCGCTTATAAACCACACAAACAATAGCCATTGTACGTCCAAGCTTAAATTTACTGCAATTTTCTTTCAACAGGAAAAAACGGAGCAATTGTGATGTTAAAACAAGAGAGATGACTATTCATTTTTATTAACAATGGAAAGTCGTTTGTATGCTCGTTTCTACCGGAGCACTAGTTTTGAACCAAATAGCGGGGTCTATACAAATTTTGTGTATTCTAAAACCATGAAGGTTACACATTGTTTTCACTTTCATATAAGTTTAATACAAAGAAAGACCATTTTTTTACATTTTCTCCACAAGAAAATAATTTACCTAAGGCCTTTGCCATTTTTGTAAACATATATTTTTTATATTAACTCCACACATGAGGCCCTGAGGAAAATAATTCTCCTAAGGGCCTATGTCATCTTTGGGAGTGCTGTGTGGACGGTTTTTTGAGGAAATTTTGGAAATTTTTTAATTATTATTTTTACATGAAACGACAAAAAAGTAATTTGAGAATAACATTAATAAAATATTTGCCTAATAAAATATGATTTATTTTTTTTCGTTATCGAGTAATTTAAAAAAAAGTTACAATAAAAACGCATATTAATTTGTTGTAGACCACTTTTATTTTATAAACACTCTACCGGTTTCGGAAGAATATTATAACTGTGTGTTTTTATTGTAAATTATGGCGAGCCACAAAGTTAATGTTTTTTACAAATATGTAAAAAAAGTTAGTTTAATTTTTTAAGTTTGCTGTGAAAATTTTTCACAGCAAACTTATTTTGTGGCACCATTTTATTTAAAAAAATAATAGAATATTTGTTTTTTACCATGTTTATTGTTATAAAAAACCGACATGCTCATGAAACATGTCGGTTATCTTATCTTTGGGATGTACTTTAAACTAATTATAAATAATATACATAGACAATGGTGTCAATGGAAAGGTGAAAATGTGTAGAGGGAGAGGGGCAATAGGGCGCAATTTACAAAGGGAGTAGGTTTAATAATGGGTCATTTAAAAACAATTATTGATTATTAATAATATTAAATTCGCATTCACGCTCTTTCTGATTTCTGAGATTATTTTTCTAGTAAATGACACATTATTAAACATGTTCCCTTTGTAAATTATGCTCTATTGCCTTCCTTCTATCCATTCTCACTTTTCCATTGACACCATCGTCTATGTCTATTATTAATAATTAGTTTTAAGTAAACCCTGAAGAAGTGAGCGTTGCTTATGAAAGATGTAGTTTTTTATAATCAATAAACGTGGTAAAAACTAAGTATTCTATTAATTTTGAACAAAATGTATATGTTTTTTTCGAATTATAATATTTGAAAGTATTTCACAAAAAAAATATTTCATCGCCTTTAAAAATAGTTTTTAGTTTCGGAAGCGTCTATGCATATTCCAATTATTTGGATTTTATTACAAAGTGAAAATATTTTGACCTTCTGACAAAAAAGCCCGAGGCTTGAGGGCTGAACTTTATAGTGATATAGTCTACTTTAAATTAAAACTAAAATTACAATTAATGTACAACAACATTCACAAAACGAACCAAAATGGAAAAGCAACAAGCAAACTCCCCTTCTCATTTTCATTAGGTAACTACTAAAATCCTGAAGTTCATGGTAGGGTAGATAGTAGATATGACGTAAAAGAGATAACAAATTTTGTGAGCTCTGAAATACCGCAATTCAGGGCTAATTTTTAATCGGGGGGTGACTCTGTCATCGCGTATATATATATATATAAATGAAATTATTTCTGTGTCTGGAATGCACTCAGATGCTGATTGTTTATTTATAGGTGAATAAAGAAAAGTGTATTTAAACGTACAATGCATATAACACAATGGTTTTAGACGACATAAATATAGATATATCACGTGATCCTATGTCAAAAAATAAATATAACCGTAATAGGGCTATATTATCAACCGATCAGAAAAAATAAATAAAATTAAACAAGTTTAAAAAAATATATATATTTAAAAAATATATATTATTGAAACACAAACTACGTAAGAATCGTGACTTCCTTATCAGGTACAATTGCTCCTCTTTTCTGATAAGGTGTACATGACTAATGATGACCTTAAATTATTATAAGCAATAATTATTAGCTTGAAACACACATCAACATTGAAAAAATCTCCCGAGAAAAGATAAATGCCGTCGACGGACTTGAACCCGCGTCCTTCTGATATCCGGTCAACTGCTCTACCTGAGCTACGTCGGCTTATCTCCCACCCGCCAAATAATTCAATATATACTAGTGTTTCATTTAACAATTACTGCTTATTACATTTTTCACCTGAAAACAACCAATTTTTATTTTTTTTATTATTTTATTTATTTTACTTTTTTACCATAAATTGTAATGAAAGATTTTTTTATCTGATGGATGTGTGTTTAAATGTTAACTATTTTGTGAAACTCTGTAATATAAAACATAAATAATATGATTGCCCAAAATATATACAAGATGGCTAGCTCGTTAGCAATAAATAGATTTATTAATTTAAGTCAAACAATTTTAAATCATAATATGGAAAACTTGAGAAGCAATTAATTAATTCAATTCAATTATAATAGTCAGGGTCGCAAAAGGCTCTAAGAAAACCATTAGATAGAAAACCATTTGACGACCGGCCCTAGCGCAGCGGTAAGACGCTTGACTCGCGCACCGAAGGTCGCGGGATCGAATCCCGGCGTGGCAAATAAATTTTATTTGATTAATTTGTGTTATTTCACAATTTATTCATTTAAAATAATAAATAGTATATTTGCGGCACGTTCCAGAGTGGATGATACTCTCTGTATCGCCCTGGTGTATAAGACCACCATTCAGAATTGAAACGTTGCTTGAAACGGCATTAGCCGTGTTTGGTGACCAGATCTGAATAGCCAGGTACTTCCCCACCTTCCTCTTCCCTATCTCCTTCCCCTCCCCACTACCCTCAGCCTCACAACATACTCCAATTGGGGATGCCATAGTCTCACTGGCTTCAGACGGGAGCAGTTGGGACTCTTGTGAGGTATTCATGTAAAAAAAAAAAGATAGAATTTAAGTTAATTACTAATAATACTATCATGATGTAAAATGATTCTAGAATGATCTACGTGGTTATTTTAATTTATTAAATATTGAAGGTATGGATTTAAATGTAACCCATATTTTCTGTTTTATAAAAATAAATACAAAAATTTCAACATTCTTTTTTGACATAATTTGAATTCTGTAGCGCAATAAATATGAAAAAAAAATTACAGAAAAGATATTAAGTTATAAGTTGAAAATTATATCAGAGCCACCCCATTTTACGGTAACTAAATGGAAGGGACCTCAAATCGGACACGGATATGACCGGACCGTCAGGACTAGGGACTAGAGTGCCTACGACAGGCCGTTTAACCCGTGATAAGATTTTACGGTTCCAAACCGTTTGACCGGTTTGACCGTTGCCGAATATTTCCTTGGTTGTTCCCATCAGCACATTAAGACTGAAAATACATGATTTCACCCGGCGTCGTGCTTAATGGAAAAGTTAATAGGGATATACGAAAGATACTATTGCCAGAGAGGCGGTGCCGCTAGCTGGTGAGATAAACCGATAATATTGTTTTGTTGGGATATCAATATTTTTCGTTACTTGAAACTGTTTTTTTATTAGATAAGTTTTTAGATTTTCACGGCCAAAAGCATTTTTGTTGTTAGTTTTTGGGGTGTAATGCCGTGATAACCGACGTTTCGGGCAGCGTTACAGTGTCCATCATCAGGGCAGATCCGGTAGATCCGACGATGTGTACCGGATCTGCCCTGATGATGGACACTGCAACGCTGTCCGAAACGTCGGTTATAGAAGGAGGTAGCGCAACACGGCATAACACCCCAAAAACTAACAACGAAAATGTTTTTTTATTATTTATTTTTTATGTGAGTACCGTACATCCTACCGATGTTTTATAGTCGCCACATTCGTACAAGGGTTAACTTGGTTATTTGAAAAGAAATATGGAAAGTTTTGGGGTTTCTTCCGGAATTTTACCAATACAGTGGATGTTATGTCATCGACACATTCGCACAACAGGGTTTAAGAATATTAACTTGGTTATTTGGAAAGGAATATGGAAAGTTTCGGGGTTACTTTCGGAATCTTACCACTACAGTTGAAGTTATATAGTCGAAACATTCGCACAACAGGGCAATAACTTTCCGTATTCCTTTCAAAATAATCAAGGTTAACTCGATTATTTGAAAAAGAATATGGAAAGTTTCGGGTTTTCTTACGGAATCTTGCCACTACAGTGAATGTTATATAGTCGAAACAATCGCACAGGGTGTAAGAAGGTTAACTTTATCATTTGGAAAGGAATGTGAAAAGTTTCGGGGTTTCTTATGACAGTGAATGTTACAATCGATACATTCGCATAACAGTGTGTGAGAACGTTGACTTAATTATTATTATTTTATATTTTTAGGAGGCCCCAAGTAAAAAAAAAAATGTTACATGGAAAGTTTCGGGTTTTCTAAGTAGACGGTGATTGATATTTGTTTTCTAATTAAATGAAGACAATATTAGCGAAACTCAATCGTCAATCTGGAGACAGAAACATCAGAAAAAGATATTGCGACCCATGGGACCTATATTGGCACCTCTTGGCTCCCATAAGTGCCAACATCTTTTTCTTATTTTTCTGTCTCCAGATTGTCGATTGAGTTTCTCTAATATTGCCTTCATTTAATTAAATATTACAATTTGAGGTTTTATTAATAAAGGTTAAAAATAAAAACAGATATTTATTTTGAATAGATATTTATTGTGTCCAAGAAGGGAAATTCTACATGTGAATAGATTGATGAATTTTACAATTTACACGTGTCGATGTATAGATAGCTCCATAAAGTGCATAGTAAAAGTAAAAATATTATGTAATGTTTTTTATGATTTTCATGAAGCTATAAATTATGCAAAAGAGTGTGATTAATACTTATCTCTAAACATAACTTTAAATATTGTTAAAAAACAGTCACACTTATTTTATTTGTTGTTAGGTGGATTGGTAATAAATCACAAAAATAATATTTAAAACGAACTACAATTATAATAAATAAAATAATTTCTGTTCACATAATTTGATTATTATGTCGTTAAAACCGACAATTTTGAAGAGAAAACTTCTTTAGCGCCCTTGAGGTGATTTTTCACAAAAACGGCGCTCTACAAATTGTCCAATTATTATTATTATTATTGCGGTGATTTAAAACGAAAAATAGCGTCACTAAAAAGAGTCAAAAACATACGTCTATTCTATATTTAGACTGCGAGATAATGAGGTTGTAAAATCGGTCTCCTGTTTGTGCGGTGCTTCGTAGCCTCCCTACTCATTTCTACTTCAGTTTTCTGAAGGTTTCACCTCTACTAGATGTGTGAACTGCACACAAGTATATATATATATTTATTATTTATGCATTGAACCGCTTACTCGTTAATACAGAATATTTCTTAGATGTAGCTTTATTATTACGAAAAGTGAGTATTTATGTCGGGGGAAACAAAAAAAACATGCAAAAAATATGCATTTAACGTTTTAATTTTGATTAAATTCATTCACTTACGCGGTAATGCTAATTTATACTTATCGTTTTTATTAAACATTTCATAGACAAGCAATCAATGCTGCCAATCATTGAAAAAATATTATTGCCATATAAAACAAAGTGAACGCATTATTGACAAGTTTCTACCTGTATTTATAACAGCAGAACATGGAAAGAAATGTATTAGAATGATTACGCATACCCGCTAGACAAACCCTGCTTTACCAAACAAACCATTCAAAACCTGGGATGTTTTTTCAAATAATGAAGTCATGCAGCTTTCGTAGTTTGAATCTCAACCCAATAATTGGAAGTAGGTACTTTTTTGTTTTTATATTGACGAGAATTTATTTTATAAGGTACTTCCGACAAATGTCATATTTGATTGTCTATTAGTTAAAAAAGGAATATTTCGTATTATCCGTGCATCAAACTTCGGCAATATGAACGTTCCTTATTATCCGTGATCCGTGAGGTGGACTCTATGTATATTTACCTTTTTTTTTAAATGTAAATTTGACATGCACCGCAAAAGAAACCACTGTTCTCCATTAAATGGAGCCAGTGAGACTATGGCATCCCCAATTGAGGTAAGTTAAGAATGAGTTTTTGAAGTTAAAACTGCTTTAGCACCGTTGTTATTTGAAACTCGATGAAACGGAAGCGAGCTACACCAAAAAGAGACAAACAAATACATCCATAGGATTTAGCTGGCGAGAGAATAAGATAGAATAATCGGTCTCTTTCTTTGTGCGGTGCTTCGTACTCTTGTCGACTTTAATTTTCTGAAGATTTCACTTCTACCGTGTGTAAATTACACACTCTGATTTATTTTTATTTTTATTTTAAAATAAAGACAAACTTTCCTGGATTACGAATAACCCAACAATGTTTGAAAATCTACTATTACCACCACAGAAAGCCGAAAATTTTGCTTGTGTTGTGATGGAGGACTTAGCCAGCCGAGGAATCGAACATGCGACGGCCGGTTGGGACCCAAGCGCTATGCCCACTTAACCACTGACCGGTCAACATTAGCTCAATGCAGGAGGCCCAAAGGAAAATAATTCCCATTAGGCCTGCATCGTCTTTGTGGTTGCTGTTTTGGGGTCTTTTTTGGAAAAGAAGGAGAGTATGTTCTGGGAAGGAAAAAGATAAGAGGATATTCCGAGAAAGTCCTGCTGGAGAGGTCAAAAGGTTTCCCTCAAACAGTCTATCCCGATCCGATCCGAGATGTAATCTCATTTTAGAATGCCTAATGCTCAGCCAGTGAATCTATGACATGACACCCTAAAAATCGACCAATATGGGCAATGGAACTGTGGTACGATATAAGATAAAATGAATGAAGAAACAGCAATAATCAAATTTAACGACACATTACTAAGAATGTTTCCAGAACGCTCTCTACTTTACCGTAAATAATTATGTTAAATGCCTCTTGTCTTACTTTCTTAAGAGCACTCTGGCGGTAATTAAATATGTAACTGTGTTTAAACACTCGCTTAATGTGCAGATAAATCAGAATAAAGAGATTCTTGCTTGCTTAGAGGTATACCGCATCGTAGGGTAAGAGGGGACTGTGGGTGGGGGTTCCAAATCGAACCAGGTTGACGGGTGATCGCTATACAATAGGAAACACAGTCAAACGTGCGCTCTTTAAAATGAATTGCCTCTTCCGATTTTTAATTCATCATATTATTCATCACCTCTTCCACTAGTTCGCAAATGAGTCGATCTACTATTTTTTTTTATTGATTATTTATTTATTTATTTATAACATGTTACATACATTTGACATTTCTATAGATAAGATTTATTAAATCACCATACTAGGCGAATGCCTGTTTCATGGTGATTAATTAAGGATAGTAACTTTGAGCGTAGTCTAGTGTAAACAAATGGTTAAATTGGTAAAGTTATAATAAAAAATAGATAAGAGAAAAATGAGTGCGTAAAACAAACAGGTAAATAAAATAAACCTGTTAACATATGGTAATAGTATGTAATGATGTTGAAAATTTATATCTTTATCTGAGTAAATGAAACAAGTTGTAAACACTATCATAGTCACTCATCAGGAAGTCATTAAGCGCCTTTCTGAAAGTGAGATATTTGGCTTTAGACTTTATTTCAATTGATAAGTTATTACAAATTTTAGGTGCAAATAAAGTTAAACTGTGATTGTGCCAATTAAGTTTTTGTTTTTGGAATAATATAATTCGATTGGTTTGAATATCTTGTGTTGTATTTTAAATTTATAATATATTTTTTTGTAAATTTGATTTTAAAATAAGACGTAATATTATTTACATATATGGATTTTATATTAAGAACTTTGAAGTAAATTCGTAAAATAACTCTTGTATACAGTTTTTTTTTTTACAGGTTTTTCGACCACACTAGGCACATGCCCGTATTATGGGTAGTCGAAACATGTACACATATTATAAGAAGATACGATACACACGGAACAACCCAAGGAACAAAGGTCTGCGTATGCATCAATTTTGAAAAGTTTTGTTGCATCAAGATAATTATTAAATCGATTGTGCGATTTATTAAGAAAGGTATTTTATGATTTTTTTCTAAATCCATTCAATTTTGTTAACATGTGCCTAATGTATAAAATGGAGACCACACATTTGACGCAAACTCTAGATGGCTACGAAGGTACACATGCAAAGCATAGTTGTTTGATAATTATAGTGTTTGTGAATTATTTTGTATTACTTACGATGAAACCAAGCATTTTAGCTGCTTTATTTGTTATTTGATTGATATGACATTGATATTGTAACTTACTATCGAGAATCACACCTAGATTGCACTATAGTACTTACATTGATTCTAGATATTTTTAAAATTAATACTTTTAAGTGTCTTCATTTACTATGATTTTTACATTATTTTATATCTTTCCTACTATATTTATGTTATTTTATACTCTTTTCTATTCTATAATACTTAATTTATATTTTTGATATTATTATTTTATAATCCTTTATGTTCTTTTACATTATGCCTTCTAGATTGTTAGTGCACTATATATAAAATCGACCACCAAAACACGGGCATCAGCCTAGCATGGTGGTCGAAAAAACCAACAAGTAATGTAACCATAATATGCAATGAATAAAGAAAAATTAATAAAAAAAGAAAAAAAGAAGCTTGGTGTAAAACACTCATAACGCGTGACCTTGATGGTATCTCACCGATCAGTTCTAGCTAAAAACTAGCCCCATGAGTAGTCACAAGCTCTGAGGCTCCGAGAGCTGTTAAAAGTTATCACCGTCACCGATTGACACGTGTTTACAGTTTGCTACTTGCTCCGACTTGAATATGAATCTGATTGTTCGGTTCGATGTTCGATGTCATGTTTCAACAAGAATTATTCATGTTTGACCAAAAAAACGTAGGTATCTCATTGATATATATACAAGGTATCTTAGGTCTTTGAGAATATGGTGCGTAGGAATGAAAGCCTGTGCAACAATGACATTTATGGCGAAAAAAAAATTGCGTGCGCGATTCACACGCGGTGGAAGTGAAACCTTCAGAAAATTAAAGTAGACAAGAGAGACATGGGGAGACTCCGAAGAATTTTTTTTATCAATGTGAGGAATGATTTTTTCCATATATTATTATTGTCGTCAAATTCCTGTGCACCTTTTCCTATACATTTAGTCATCTTATAAGTATTTTTGTTTACTAATTCAGAGTCGCTAGATGTCGCTCTCTTTGTGTTTTCTTTACCTGTTCATTTTAAAAGGTTTGAAGATTGGATAGTGATTTAAAAATAAAATAAAACTTTTTTTTTTGGATGTCGTAGGATTCGACCCTTGGTTTGTTGAATATCGTGCCGCTAAGGTTCGTCAGACGCTTTGTACCACTAGACCAAATGAGACTTGCGTGGGTTCGTTTTATCGTATTATTTTGAAGCCGAGTTTCCGTGAAATAAATACATATTTTATTGCTTTCTCATTCTCTTGCAGGCTAAATTCCATAGATATATGTGTTTGTCTCTTTTAGTGTTGCTCGCTTCCGTTTCATCGAGTTTCAAATCACAACGGTGCTAAAGAAATTTCGCTCCAAAAAAATCTTACAAAACGTTTAAAAAAGTCTGTTAACGCCTTGGAGTAAAAAATCACATAATAAGTGCCTTTATGATGAGTCTCATAATCCAAATTCAGGTCTAATTTCGGCGTTATTATTTCCAAACAAAACTATGTTTCACCATGAACTATGTTTCAGGCACGTGTGAGAAACAAACCGTTTGCTAAATGGTCTAGAACCAAAAGGTACAAAGTCAGTGGCGCATTTGTTCCAATTCAAATATGAACGGAAAGGGAGGAGATGAAGTTCCGGGAAGGAAAAAAGGAATGAGAGTTGGCTGGGAATCTGGGGTTAGTTTGTCTCCACGACGCCCACCGCCAAGTCCTAGACATTTTAGACAAACCTTACCCCATAAAACCGAGCATCCTTGCTAAGACACTAAATGTAGCGAACCACTTGGGTGACCTTTGGCAGAGGTGTTTTCACCTGATTTCCTTATTAGAGACAATTTTTTTTTTTTACGTTTCTTTTCAATTAGTAACGTCTTTTATATTCTTTTTCAGTCGTCACCACTCTATCCTATCCATTTTTTGAGACTCATCAATTTATTAATCAATACAGAGACTTATGTGCCAAGCATGAACTTTTACAGTTTTAATCCAGCCAACGAAATGCTTCTTCATAACGCAAATTCTTCAAAGGCTTTTGAATCCCGACATAATACGAAACTTCCTTCATTTGTGTCTGGAACTTTATTCAATCTTCTTTGCAGCCTCTTTCCAAGAAAACAAAGAAAACTTTCGGACGAATGTACGTAAAGAGAAATGAATTTATTTGTGATGGGGAGAATTAGACAGATATTCCATAGGGTTTTTTTAAGTATCCGATACTCATGTTGTGTACTCGTCTCTACTGAAATCACATGACCCTAGTCTCCACCAATCATTGTTGAATTCTCAGAACTTCAAAACTAGAAACCATGTATGATCGTGTGAGAAACGCGGAGATCCGCGAAGAATGCAAGGCTGATGTAAGCGTAATGAGTAAGATCAAGAAAGGAACGCTCCGATGGTTTGCGCATGTAGAGCTACTGAACGAAGAAAGGAGTGTAAGGAGAATATATGACGCAAATGTGAATGGTAGAAGAAGTCGAGGACGCCCGAGAAAGACATGGCACGACCAAGTGAATCAGATACTTGAGTCGGGCCATGTCAAGAGTCAGAATAATAGAAGAGCATGTATGAGACGATGTATGAATATGAACGAAGCAAGGAGTGTGTGCCAAGACCGAGTTGTTTGGCGGTCCGTCCTCTCTGCCTATCCCTGCGAAGAAACGGCGTGATGGTTAGTTAGTTAGTAAAACTAGAAAGTTTTCATAATCTCACTCACAATCAAACTGTAATTTTTATACCCTGTCATTCTTCGTTGGCTGTTGTTTTGTTTCTAGCATCGATCTAAAGTCGTAAACGCATTGTTTCAAAATGTCTGATGTAAGACACATGTGATACCATGTTCAAAGTCTCGACGACGTGAATGGGAACAAAATCACCTGATTTGTTGCGGGAGACTGGAGTCTCCGACGAGTTTACACAATGTTGGCAACTTGTGTACGAACCTCCTGATGCATGCCGGTAGTCGCCAAGTTACTTGTATCATCGAATCGGATATTTGAAGTGGCCCACAGATTTGGATCTATACTAGCAATCCGGGGGTTACAGTTTCAAATCCGGGCGTGCGTAAATAAATCAATTTGTTTGCTTAATTTGTGACACTTCCCATTTTATTTATTTGACATAATATAAAGTATATTTGCAGCACCTTTATCGGTGTGGCCTGGTGTCATTGAGACTATGGCTTCACCAATTGGCATATATATATATATATATATATATATATATATTTTATTTTGATTCATTAGTTTACATTTTATAGTAGACTAGCAGACCCGGCCACACGTTGCTGTGGCGAACGAAACTAAACGCCACTACCCAATCTTTATAAAATCCACACCACCCGCTTGCCAGCTGCCTGCTGCCCGCTGCCTGATTTGAAAATTTGAATTTCTCGGCTTTTCTCTACTATATTAAGAATGTAAAACTTTCTCTTGAATAACCCTATCTATTGGTGAAAACCGCATGAAAATCCGTTGCGTAGTTTAAAAGATCTAAGCGCACATACACATTGAGCGACTAATATGCCGTTTTAAATCGCAGAAAAAAATATATTTTCTTTGAATTTCTCGGCTTTTCTCTACCAAAATATGCATGTATAATACAAATAAACCTTCCTTTTGAATGACCCTATCTATTAGTGAAAACCGCGTGAAAATCTGTTGCGTAGTTTAAAAGACCTAAGCGCACATACATTTTGAGCAACTTCATTTTATACTACATATGTAATGATATAATTTAATAATGGAGACTGATGGTAATTGGGAAGGGGAAGGAGATGGGGAAGAGATTGGTGGATAAGTACTTGGCTATTCAAATCTAGTCACTAAAAACGGCTAAAGTCATTTGAAGCAAAAATGAATTCTGAATGGTAGTCTTACACCAGGGCAATAAAGAGATTATCTTCCACTCTGAAACTTGTCACAAATATACCTTAAATTAGTTTAAATGATTAAATTGTAACACAAATCATTCAAATAAAATTTACTTGCGCACGCCGGGATTTGAACCCGCAACCTCCGGATCACTAGTCGAGCGCCTTGCTCCTCGACAGCGGAGGCCGTCATGAAATGGCGCAATCAGGTCGGAAATGGAATAAAGTTTAAAAAAACTTCGGTTTATAGGTTGTTTTTTTTTAAATGCCTGTGGATGAAGGGCCTCAGAACATATTTCTTAGCGAAGAAGTTTTTCTCCGGCGCGGCGCGGGCGGTCCAATAATAATATTTTTGACCCCGTGGGAGTTTAGAGCGAAGAGGAAGTTTGAGTTGAATTGTTTTGTTTGTCTGCGGAACTCGGAGGAAATTAATAAATAATAATATCTCGTTAGAGTGGCCTTCCTCACATCCTGACTTCGGACTTGTGAATCGGGGTCAAGAGGAAATTTAACAATGGCATTATTAACGCCTGTAAAGTGCCATTGTTTTAGGTCAAAAAACTGTGAAGTTGTCTAAAAATTCAATGATTCCGCTGTGTGTCTAATCAGCAATAAGCAAACAATATCTCCTGGTTATATTTTAAGGTGGTTGTGTGAGGCGTGCAAATCAACTAGCGACTATATATGTATTTTTTTAAATTTAAAACATTTTTAAATGAAAACAAATAACTTTTTAGTTTTTTCGGTCCCTCGGCCAAAAATGGTCTCAATTTTTTCCACATATAAGTTTTTCCTGCTTAAGAAGTTTGTTTAATCTGGTCCTTGGAAAACTTCTAAAAAAGTAAAACATTTTAATCTTCTTTTGTATTGGTCGGTATTTCTTACGACTCCTTTACCGCTTTGTATAGTTAAAATTGAAATTTTGACTTTTTTCAAAAGGAGGTGTTTTGCGTGTTTCTCTCTTTTGAAAATTATTAGTTATTTAAGTATTTTATTTCTATTTTCTGTGAAATGTCTATTTCATCATTCAGTTAAAAATATGATTTAATTTTTTAAGATTTATATTACTTTTTTAACTATTTTCATTTTGGTGTCTACATTTACAAATCCTTATTATCGTAATATAATAATCTTATATGACATTGTAAGGCAGCCTGCCATGATCCTAGTATGGTGGTTGTGATAATGGTAATGAACGTTGTAATGAAATAATAAAATGTGTTTTTGAAATAATAATGAATTGAAATTATAATTTGTTGAGTTTATTATTTCCTATATCATTTATTTGATTGCGATGAATATTTGGTGAGTTGTTGTGCGCACGCCCGCGATTTTTTCCATATTGACTGGTGAGCTCTGGCATTATGAAATTTGTATTAAAAAATTGCAATAGTCAAAGAACAAAAGCAAAACCATCAGCGCATTGACGTTTGACTTTCTTAAATATTCGGAATTCACTCACTCTTCAATATTATCCTTGGAACTATTTTCCATACTTTTAAAATTATCGTCACGGCTAATAGTATTGTAGGGGTCTACGGAGACGTCACGGTGCGGTGTATGAGAGAGATGCAAGAAAATGATTAGTTATTTCCTTTGGAGAACAGAGACCTACGTACATTGTGTATCTCATCTTTTGAAAGAGCTGCAGCATTATTGTGATAAGGAAAGTATGTTTATTACTTTTTTTGTGCCGTCACTGTGCCGTAATCGTGAATCTTCACGGTGATAATAAAATCGCTAATTATCTGAAATTAATAATTAATACAAATTCTAGTTCTATAAAATGGTTTTAATGAATTTAAAAAAAAAGAACAATCAATCATATTGATGTATTACTAAGATTAACCAAAAAAAGATCATTAAGCTATTATTAGTCAATTCAATCGACACTGATTGATTTATAGGAGCACGTGTGCCGATGTATACTAGTCTCAACAAGAGATCGTAAATGACCTTATCGTTCTAGCATCTTCTTCGTTTTCAAACATTACTCCATCAATGATGTACTGATAACAACACAGTAACTGTGGTGAATTTTTTAGGAGTTAGGTGTATACTTTAATCGAAAACTGAATTTTATTAACCATTTTGAAATTGCATCCAATAAAGCTTTGAAAGTCTTCGGTTTGTAATAATAATATGCAGCCAATTTAAAAATACTCAATCCTTTAAAAGTTTGTACATGTCGTTAGTTAGGAGTCAAATCGATTACAACTCAATAGTGTGGGCACGAAGTTAAGCGAAAGATCACGAAAGAAAGAATTCAAAATAAATTCTTAAGATTTATTAACTTCAGAATGGGTACTACAAGTGAGTGTGTAAATTATGATTATCTACTGTATTAAAAATTATCCGATCGTAGAATAGTTAATGACAACATGTTTACATAAAATCAAATTAAATCATTGACAGCCCTGAACTATTATACTTGGTCTGTACAATCGTATACATCAAGTATAATAGTTCAGTTCTTCAATATAATAATACCATTCGACGTATACAAAATTTGGGTAATGACTATAAAGATGTTGACATGTTTAACATATCATTCACTAAATATAAACAAGGCATAGTAGAATTTAAACTTTTAATTAAACAACTTCCTAGCTGTGCTCCGACTTTCTTCATCTATGTATTGTATTTTTCCCAGTAGGTATACCTTCTTTTATACCATCTTGCATGGTGGAGTATTTTGTTTTATTTTGTTCTTGTTTTTGATTGTGTTTTTGATTTTGACCTTTTAAATGTTTTTTGTGAAACATGCCCAGCTAGGCGTGAAATTCAACATAAATGAATAATTGCATAAAGACGCGTGACAGGAAAAGGACCAACTTCGATGATATCCGTACGAGCTCTTGCTAGGACTTGTTTATTTAGATCTAGAGACCAATATATAAAACCATATTCCTACAGTACAAAAAGCCCCATATAATGTTTAAACTCAAAAAAATATATTGCAATTAAATAAATTACCTCCTGTAAATAAAATTAATTAGTTTTTACCAGTTTGAATACTAAAAATAAAATCAGTCTTTCCAATGGCGTAGGTTATTATTATATTACTAGCGCACACACGTGAAAAATCAGTGTTTATTATAATTGTAAGATTCGTAAAGCCGAAAGAATAAAAAAAAAAAAATAATAAAACTTCAGTTGTAATACTCGTAACCAACTAATAGATTGAATACCTACTTAAAAAATTACGACATCTGTCAAAATTTAAAACAAATACTAAACATATTTATTTTAAGAAAATATATGTAGGTATATGTTTAATATATTTTTACATTAAATCTACACAGGAGGCCCTGAAAAAGTATTTTCTCTCAGGACCAATGTCATCTCAGGGGATGCTGTGTGGAGGGTCTTTTTAAGGAAAGAAAGGAGGGGAAGTTGTGAGAAGGAAAAAGGGGTGGGTAGGAATGTGGCGGTCAGTGTGTCCAGGAGTGACGGACATTTGAATCCATCCCTCCAACTGCGTTGGATCGCGAGAGTCACTCAACCAGTCTCTCCCGATCCGGCGCGCGTGCCACGCAGTTGGTAGGAAGACGCATCCGCCGCCAAGACCCTGACCAAACCTCACCCCTATAAACGCGGGCACCCTTGCTAAGTCACCAAACTTAGAGAACCACTTGGGATAACCTAAGGCAGAGGTGTTGGTTTTTTTAATAAATTGTTTTTGGGGCGGCGGTATCCATGCCCGCCTTCAAATTTGATGTAATCGTTATATAATAGAAACCGAGGTAGACAGGCCATGCCGTATAAGTGTGAAACTGAGCATATAATGCGTGTCTCGCCGCTTTGATAGTACGTGCTGAGTGTTTGTAGCTTGCCGACAGTCGATACGTTCGCATGCCAAATCTTCATTTGTTTCCATTATATATGGGTCCCAGCATTATTAATTATTAACTTACTATTGTTACAACATTCAAAAAAAAAAATTGAAAAATTCTACGATATAAAAAAATATGTTTGCATAAAATTTTATTCGGAAGATGATACTCGTATTATTTATTTATCTTATACTCTTGTACGAGCTTTTAAGAACATTTGACACACATAATAGTTTTGTGGAATGGTAATCATGAAGTGAATTATGCTATATATAGAACATAGAACCCATGCAGAAGAATAGTACTATGCTAACATTGATTATTATTATTTAACTAGCTGACCCGGCGACGTTGTTCTGCCATATAAATTATTTGTAGTGAATATTTTGGTTGTTAAATAAAAAAAATAACGAATGTATTGTAAGCGTGTGGTGATGGGATCTATTACAGAAAGGGGAATGGAGCGCTGTCGACTATAGACGATATCCTCCGATAAAAACAAAAAAAACACCAACCATTCATTTTCTCAATTCAATGTATTTCAATAAAGTAACGGATATATTCATTGTTTGATTAAATTGAAACAAATTTTCGTTCTGTTTGAAATACGAACGACCCACGCGACGGTTAAATTTGTTCATACATAAATTAATTAATTGATTAAAAAATGGGAGGGTGCGGGTAGGAGGGTGAAAATTTGGAGTTATAGGTACTTTTTGATGCCAAATAAAAAAATCTGGGTAGGGACACCTAGCGGTATGAAATATACTTTACGACCTATTCCCATACCTACCAAATAAATATAAAAAAATTTATAAAAATCGGTAGAGCCGTTTCGGAGGAGTGCGACCACAAACACCGTGACACGAGATTTATATTTTATATACATATATAGATTATGTTATTGTAGCCTGTAATTCGTGCAATTGAATACTACTACTGTTTCCGTGAAAGTATTACCAACTGCATGCAATCAGGTATAAACGAATATCTAAATGACTCAGTTCTGATATTGTTGTGTATTGTCGTGATTTTCCACTTGTATAATATATAATTGTTATAAAAATAACAGCCGTTAATTTATTAATAATTTATCACGATTAGTCGTCAAATCCATATTACCCGTGCAATATAAAATAACAGTATTATTTATGTCCTATCATTAATGTGGTTACGGTGCAATTTCTATATTAAGACCTAGTATAAAATAATTAATACTGAAATAGTAACTATCAACAATACATTATCATTAAATCAACTCTGTAAATACAGTTTGTAACGTCATTTTGAATAATTATTAAATTAAATTTAATTATTAAATTGTTTACTTTTAGTCTAACCTTCTGTACGGTCATACGAGATAAACGGACGATTATTTTACTGTCATTATTAACGTGTTTTAAATATTGAACAAATGGGGCAACTGCATCTCAGGCTGATTATTGTTATAATTTGATTATGTTATGATTAATGTTATGAATTTCCCTGTTTTCTTCTCCAAAACTGGTTCGATTTTAAAGATTTTTTCACCAACTGCACTAGAAGAAAATATTTTAAGTCTGTATGTTTTTCTTTTTTTAGGGGGGGAAGGGGGGTAAAGTTTTATAACTTTTTTTCACTTATTTAAAAAAAATCTGAATGTACAACATATCGAGAGTATTGTATCAAAATTTAGAGTAAATCGGAGCAGAACTAACGAATATAGGTACAGCGTTTCAAGCAACCGACCCTCGTGCTCGATTCGAGTATATTTTGAGTATAAAAAACTTTAAATCGATTTTATCGCAAATAACATTTTTGAAGTTCGTGAACATATATATAACTCAAAATCTACTTGACCGATCCTTTTGACATTTTATACACTATTAATTTTATTTTTAATTAATAAACTAACGTTTAAACAAGATTTTTATGCATAGCACAAAGGTAGATAACAAATATTATAATCAATAATTATCAGCCTGAAACACTCATCTACATTGAAAAAATCTTCCGAGAAAAGAGTTCCCAAAGTTCCCGTTGGCGGCCAGTATCTTTTCTCGGAAGATTTTTTCAATGTAGATGAGTGTTTCAGGCTGATAATTATTGATTATAATATTTGTTATACACTATTAATATATATATTTTTTTTTTATTAGTATCTATAGCAAAATTTTGTACATAATATATTTATAAATTATATTATATTAAGGTATTATAAGGTACATTATTTTTTTTTAGGTTTTATAAAGTTTTTTTTTTCACAGTTCTCCTCACTAGGGTCTCCTGTTCTGAGGCGGCCTGTAGTTTTTCCACATTTGTATTTAGTATCCAGTTGTCTTTACATGGTCTTCAGTATGTTTGATAATTCATTTTCACTTTGTTCTCTCAATCATATTTTTACTTTTGTTTTAAATTTATTTATTTCTGTTATTTTTTTTTGTTTGAGTTGGTAGAGCGTTATATAGTTTTGTCGCATTGAATTTCATATATCTTTGTCCAAAAGATGTTTTCCAACTGGCTGTAGCTAGAATATTTTGGTTTATTGCCCTATCTATGTTGGACAGTGGAGTATTCTGATATGTTTTTAAAATTTTAAATAAAATATTTTTTGCATAAAGTTTTTGTATGTTGTAGACTTGAATGCTTTGAAACAATTCTTCTGTCGGAGTTCTAACCGGTAATTTCAAAATTGTCTTTAGTACTCCTTTTTGGGCAATTGCAATTGCAACACATAAATCGACAGGTGGTTAGAGGGAGTTTTTTTAGCATTTATAATAACAAATTCACCGAATTTTTTAGCGTAAATGGCGTTTTTCACTTCAAAATACTGCCAAATAAAAAAATAAACTTCCTCAGACTACCCAGGAAAAAATATCACCTTTTAAACTCATTTCGATTTTTTTCGAGGATATTATACTATAATGTGTATATACTGTATATGAAATAAATAAACCAAAATGATTCATATCTATAAAAAAAAACCATGGAAATATGCCCTTTTCGCCTTTAAAACCTTACCCCCACACCTTTTACACTGTCAAATTTATATACTGAACGTTTGTTTGATGGCGTATAAATTAGGAAATTTTAAGGATTTTTGGAAGGTCCTAACTCCTAATAATAATAAAGTAACTTATCAAAACAAGCAAAACGTAAGAATATGCCAGTGATTGATGTCTATACTACCAGAAATAATATTTGCACTACTGTCAAATTCCAGAGAGGAAATAGGGAATATGTTTGTATGAACAAAACGGCGCACGCATTTTCCCTTTATTGAACACAAAAAAGTTTTGAACTTAGACCCAAACATGTACTTAAATACATTAAATGAATGGTGCATTGACTTTAATTATAGTAATACATAACTCTCATAATATTGTATTTATAAAAACATTTATAATGGGATGGAATCATGGAATGATGCTCTGTAGGGAATCCGCTTGCATAGCGCAGATGTAAACGATCTAAAGTTTATTAGATTTACAATATTCAATACTTCATTTGTGTGAAAGCTCTATGAAAACATACAAGATTATTACTTTCTTTCAGTTATTTATTTGAGTCTGGGTTTTTTTCATTTCCCGGAGCTAATTAGGATATGATGAGGTCGGAGGAGATTTTTTAGAATTATACACGTACTCAGCAGAATTTAGATCTAAACTTAAAACTCATATTTTCAGACAGTAGTCGTATCCAATTCAAATTCTGTAAAACAACCCGTCCTTAAGGACGGGGAAACATTCAAATACAAACTCAACATCGTGATTGTGGTAGACATATTTTCTTATTTCTTTTTTAGAATTATGCATGTACTCGGCAGAACTAAACTTAAAACTCAACTTTTTAGCCAGTCGAATCCATAAAGTCAAATACATTTTACCTTCATCTTCACAGCCCGTGAAATCGTAAATAACAAATTGGGTGAAAATTTCAACAAATAAAAATATGTAAGCTTTTTAAGGTCATTAAATTCAAATTCCCCAGTCCTGAAATCTCCAGTCTTTCAATATAAATATCATTATCTTCTTATAATTGTAATATCAACAGTAATGGGGGGTATCAAATTAATGAAAAATCTACAATGTATAGTGTCTTCCACGTGCAACGTCGCGTTGTATCTGCCCCAAGCACAAACTTTCTAATAAAAGTGTATCGGGAGTGAATTACGTAAGTCTTGGTCTTGGCGGTCAATGCGAATCGGGAGAGATTGGTTGAGGGAGACCTAACCTTTATAGATCTCTCCGGCCGGTCTCTCGAACCATCCATCGCCTTGCATCGCAGCTGGAGGATTTATATTATACGTCATTATATTATACGTCATTATATTATAATAATATTTATACGTCCTTCACTCCTGGACATACTGGCCCCTAGATTCCTACCCACTCCTCGTACCCTTTTCTTTCCAAGAACTACCTCTCCTTCCTTTTTTTAAAAACATCCCCTAAGATGACGTAGGCTTGAGTGATATTATTATCCTCCGTGTATCCGTTTGTAAATATTAAAATTAGACCGAGCTTGATATTTATTAAGAAATCTTAATAAATATTACAGCGCCCTTGATGTGTTATTTTTACAAAAACGGCAGTATAAAAATTATCCAATTAGTATTATTATTACAAGTACAGGTAAAATTAGACACAGGTTGTTTTTTATTACCTTTTTAAAAGTAAACTTATTTAGGTAGTCAAATAATTCTTCGTGTAGGCTTATCATAATATAATTCTTCGTCTCAATTCAGATTTTATAAAATGTGGCGTTTTACACGAACATATAAAAATAAAAATGTGATTTATTTCTTCGTAAGATACGAAGTAAAGTAACCTTACAAGTAGAAAAGTCAAGATTAATCCCAGAGATAGGAGATTAAATCTCAAGGGTAGGTATTGTCGGAGGTCTCGAGTTTCACTGAATAAACTGTAGCGAGGAAAATAATATAAAGTTGTAGCGAATAATAACAATCGTTTTGCGGTCATGGGCGACCAACATGTAGACAGTTGTCAGAAAGGAAATTTAATAAACATCAAGATGTGGGTATAGGAATAAATAATAATTCTTTGGTAAATTTGTTACGCAATTTTCTAAAAGATTTGTTTTTTGAGGGTCCTGTCCAGATTTGCGAAATGAGTTCTGTGTTGGAATTGCAATATACATCAGTTCTGTTTTTAAAGAATAATCTCAGATCTCGCTAAGATGGTCTGCGTGCTTGAGTGGTAAGGCTCTCGACTAGCAATCCAGAGGACGCGGGTTCAAGTCCCGGCATGTGCAAGTAAATATCATTGAATTGGTTTGTGTTTTCAACATTAAAAACAATAATATATTAGTTTATTTGCGGCACGTTATTGGTGGAAGACAATCTCAAATCGTCTTGGTGTAAAGATTACCATTCAGGATTGTAACCTTGCTTGAAATGACTTTAGCCATTTGGTCACCAAATCTGAATAAGACAGGTATTTTCCCTTCTTTTTACTGTACCCACTATCTATTTGGGAACCGCTCAATGCGTTGTGCAGGCATCGTGTGGACAGAACCATTGACTTGTACGTAGTTAAAAGCACGTAGTCAACATTTTTTTATTATTTTATTTCTTGGTGGAAGAAAATTAATAGGTGGGAGGTAATGGGTACAATATTACGTAGGTGTTTGGATATTATGAATATAAGTTTCGCACACAGCACTGCATAAATACAAGATACAGGTTAAGTAGAGCAAACACCCAAGTTAAGAGAAAACAATTCAAGGAAAAAAAACATTATCGATGATTACAAATAAAGGAGCAAGAAAGGGAGAGAAAAATAAATAAGACAGAACAAAATATCACAACATAATTAATTATGGATATAAACTGTGCACCTCGTCTTGATATTGGTTATGCAGTGCAACATCTTAATTCCGAGCTACTGTTTGGTGTGAATATTTAGAGAGATTTAGTGAGGATGCTTTGTAAGAATCTGGCAATTCAAATCTGGTCAGCTAATGCGGCTAAGCCATCTTAAACCACAAAAGTTTCGATTCTGAATGGTGTTTTCTCATCAGGACTACACTGAAAGTATTTACCACTCTGGGAAATATCAGATCAATATCTAATACGCAATAAGTAACATCCGACTTCGGACAATATAGGAATATGTTGAAAATAAAATAAAATGAAAGTTAGAATCGTTGGGTCATTTTCAAAAAAATGTTTTGGTATTGTAGTGATTACTCTCTCCTTAGCTATGAGTTTTTTCAATTAGAGAGGTATTAATTAATAAACATATTTGGAAACAGAATAAATTATTTATTTATTTATTCACGCCTTTTACAAAATCACGTTATTATAGATACATAAGTTATTTAGGAGTACAATTATAGTAATATATAAAAGAGTATTATATAACATAATAAACTGAACAATAAGGATATAAGCAGAATTAAAAAGATATATCAACAAAAACCATATTAGAAAAATAATAATAAAATTTAGATAAGAATTTTAGAAATTTCTGTTATATAATAAATGAAAATATCAACCGAACTGAATTTATTTCCAAGCCTATGAAGTCTTTGGATTGGGGAATTTATGAAATAGTTTGTTTTAGACGGATAAACAAAGAACAGCTCAGGAAGTCTCGTGTCGCGATAAGGTACTCGGAAAGTTATTAGTTTTGTTAAGATGAAGCCATACTAAATAATGCAAAATCATACAAAATCGTATGTTTTAGTTTTGAAAATTTGACCGCTTAGAAGTATTATAGATGCTTCAATTAAATACTGCGTGTAGAACATACTTTGGCCCTTAAAAATATCGGTCATTTTTTTTTATAAGTCTTTTAATAAGCTTAGAAAAAAATAAAGTATTAGGTCTATAAAAAACATTTTTAACTGAAAACTCTCCTACTTATAAACACTTTTTCGGATATGGTTTTATTGCATAATGTGGCAAATTCAGTTTCTTATATAATTATCGCGAAAAAAAAATTATATTTACGCCCGAACCTCACAAAATAAAATATAATATGCATTTTCGCGTTGGTATTTTTGACATCACGACGACAATACGGCAGTCGACGAATTTGCTATATCAAAGTGAACCTTATACCGTCCACCGAAGAACGACTGGCAGCCGCCCCCCTGTCTTCCGTCATTACTCCTCCGAACGGAGCGGAGAGCGGTCGTGTTATGCTCCGCGCCGCTTATTTTCGTGAAATCAATTTAAAAATTCCGTTTTATTGCTATAAACAATGCATAAAAAAGGAATTAATGTTTTTTACAGGCCTTTACGAAATCAACATGTAAAAAAAAAATCTCAAATATCTTTTCCAACCTTTCCAAAAGCTTTTTCTCAAGTATTTTTAAACTCCTCCCATAAAAGGGCGTGAATTCCGATTTCGATTTTTTCCTGTACTAGTGGATCGCCTTAAGTCAGGTGCGTCAAGTGATCCATTAACTAATTTGAATAATAGAACCAAATCGCTCTTGGATCTTCTACACGATAGGTCAGTTAAATTAAGCATTTTCATTAAATTAACATAATTTATTTGTTCAATAGGTATGGAGAGTTTGAAATTAATGAACCTTAAAAATATATGCTGAACTTTCTCAATTTTTATTTTGTGTGCTTTATAGTATGGAGACCAAATAGTGGAATTGTATTCTAAATTACTTCTCACTAAAGCAGTGAAGAGAATTTTAAATGAATAAAGTGATGAAAAATCTTTTACTGTTCTTAAAATAAATCCCAAACATTTCATAGCCTTATTAGTAATTTCATTAATGTGTGGAACAAATGTTAATTTTTCATCAAAAAGGATACCCAGATCCTTGATATAAGACATCTTTTTAAGAGAAATTATGTATTATTATGTATCTACCTTTAGTTAAAAAGATGTAATTTGGTTGTATATAAAGTAACTAACTCATCAACACGCCGTTTCTCCGCAGGGGTAGCCAGAGAGGACGGACTGCCAAACAAATCGGTCTAGGAAGGCACTCTTTGCCTTTTTCTCTTTCGTACGTGGTCTCATACATACTGTTCTATTATTTTGACGCTTGATAAAACCCCACTTGGGCGTCCCCGACTTCTTCTGCCATTCACGTTTGCGTCGTGTATTGCATTTGCTGTACATGCATAAACCATATGAGTGTCTATTTCTTAATCTTAACCATTATTATTACATCAGCCTTGCATTCTTTGCGGGATCACCATATTTTTCACAAGATCATACACGGTTTTACCACACAGTCTACTTTCTTCCTTCCTTTGCCAGTTCCGTGCCACACATCACGGTAGGTACCAGCACTCCATTGTGACTGCTAGCTTCGCTTCTTTGGGCAGTTTTTGTGTTAGCGCCAACCGTGTTCAGTTCCCCATTAATGAATTTACCCTTCTTTCAATATCTCTGCCAGCTTGCCCATCTCTAGTTATATTTAAAAAAAAATTAACATGCCCTGGTGGGCTTTTATTTTGCTTTATTTTATTTTACAAGTAGTTATATGCATCACTGTTATTGTTTATTCTTAAAATTAAAAGCTTTAAAAATAAATAAAAACATAATGAAAATTGTAAAAGAAACAAAATAAAAAATAAAATAGGCTCAAGAAAATAAGAATGAAAAATAATACCTAAGAGATTTCCGACGTATACCACCCCTCACATAAAATATACCAATTTTGATTCAAAGTGATTATATTTTCTTTTTGAAAAATAAAAAAGAAATGCTGCAGAATTTTTCAATTTAATATATCTCTCGCTATTTCTAAATTAATTGATAGACGGGAAAGAAAAGTATTGCGTTTTTCAGCATAAAGCTCTTTTTATACGAAGCACTCTGAAATATGTACGACTTGATGTTATTACAAAAGCAGAACTACAATAAAGTATATATCTGAGGGAAGTCCATTACTTAAAGTGCCAATGCCAGTAGGTACGCTTGTATATTCCATCAAAGGACTGCAGGTTGCCACCAGGGTTGAATAATCTCCCTCTTCATTATTTACGTCCAATCTACAGTCATTTTCCATTATTATTCCGTCCTTCGGCTTCACTCCGGTAAAGGCCATCGTTGAATTTATTTCCTTTTTAACCATGGAAAAGAGGGTAAGCTGGATTTTAAATCGTGGAACTGATATCAGTCTGAAATGCAATCAATTTCAGCCTTGAGCGCTAGTAATTTTTTTAAGCGTTCCTCATTAAAAAAAACATGTCTTCAAATTTTAATACGGAGACTTATAAACTGTCTGTGGTTTTGAAGAGCCGTTGAATGCATCTAGATGTGTATGTATTTTACTGTATTATTATTTACTTTAAAATTGGAGCAAGTAAGTGAAAAATATTCAATATATTGTTTATGGCCTAGTTGATAATCACATATATAAATTTAAATTCGAATATACATTTTTTAATATGATCAATGATTTATAAGAAAAGCGGAATGTCAATAACAAATAATTATGAAGAGATGCGAAACAACTCTTGTTAAGCCGTGAAACTACTAAGTTAGCCTTGTAATTATCCAAAGATTACATCGTGCGGAAACAAAAAAATCCATAAATGTTTTATGATAGATATCTTTTTGTATTTGCCGTATTTTGGCCAGCGGGCGCTCGTGGGTGATTGCAAATTGACCGAAATATGGCCAAAAACGCTCAAGTGGATTTTATGTATATTTATAATGAACATGTTTTTCTAAAACTACGCTGACTTGAACTAAACTGCGCTATTTAATATTGGTAATATAGGTAAACTTTCACCAGTACACCAAACTAAAAGCCGAGGAAGGAAAATTACCTTACGCGCGTAAAAAAAGTGTTGAGTGCACTGAACGATTTTGCTGTGAGTGTTGCATAATGTTATCATATTTCTAAAGAGTTTTAAGAAAACATTTTTTTTTTGTAAAGCTTTCTTCTTCCTGTGCAAACTTCTACTGGAGGTTGGTTATCATATATTATTATTAACATCATTTGGAGTAAAAATGTGAATGAAATTTTGGTCTTCGGAGATTTTTTGGTGCTCTTTTTTTTACAACAAAAAATATTTCACATGTCATCAGTGATAACTCAGCCGAGTAACCGCTCAATCCCTCACCCGACCCTTGCTGTTTAAAACCGACTGATTTTTGAGGTATTAAGTTGTAAAAAAAATATTAAAAAATGCAGCGTAGACTAATGTTTCAACTATATTATTTTTCCAAATAATGTTAGGAATCTTTGATAAATTAAATCTAGGACGTCCCTTAATAACCCTCATATATAATATTATTTTATACGTCTGCATTCAGTCCCATTTTCTCCGGTCTTCCCACTTCAAAAGATTCTACCTTCCGTTTCAATGCATTTTGTAAGTTTTCAAGGCACACAGAAGATCAGAGAATGTAAAAAAAGGTCGCATGAAAATGTACAATTAATTTTATTACATGCTCTTTCTTAGTTCAATAAATGCAAAAGTTAAGCCTAGAAGCGAAAAAGATTAAGAAGATTACCTACAAAAACATTTTTTTATTTTAAGTATTGTATAATGTAATTATAGGTTATACTACTTCCTTTCGTACCTATTATCAAAATAACATTACATCGAACTAAGTCAAACGAATACGAGTAGTTAAAGATTTAATTTATTTTCCGCATTAATAATACTAATTCTTATCTAAATAATATAGGAGGTAGATCAAAGATATTCAAATACAAATATCTTTGAGGTAGAGTAAGCTAATAAATAAACATTTTTATTGGATTTGCTTTTTAACAACTTTTGAAGTTTATAAATATCATTGAAGAAGAAAATATTACTAATAAAGCTAAAAAAAACATTAAAAGGAGCAGGACGTAGAAGTGAAACCTTTATTTATTTATTTTATTTATTTATTTATTGAAAAAAATAAGAAATACATGAAAACATAAGCTGCACATCTCACTAGGGCATTCCTGTATCGAGATATGCAGTTTTACAATAAAGTAATTTAAAAAAAAAAGAAACATACATATACCTAAACTTAAAAGAAATATAATAATAAACCTACAAAAGAAGCACTGAGTACAGTTATTTAAACATTACTAATTAATAATTATTACAGCTGGGCAGTATGCTCATTGTTGACAAAAATAACATTATACTGTAAACTAAATATTAAAATATGTAAATACAAGGTTCCTGTTGTGGCTTACCAGATGCAATAATAGGGTGATCATACCACAGTAGCATTAAATTATTAACAAAAAATAAATAATAATAAACAATTATGTAGTAAATTTAAATAGTTTATGAAATAAATATAATATATTAAGTAAATATGTAGATATAAATAAATTAAACAAATAATATAATATAATATAATTATGAGTAAACAATAATAAACAATTTAATAATAATAAGTAAATAAACATAAGTAAATAAAGTACATAATAATTATGAGTAAATACTAATAAACAATTATAATATTGTATAGTAAGTAAATTATGATACGAAAGAAGTAGATAATAGTAAGTAAATACTTATAACAATAAGCAAATTAAAAAGTACATAACAATAAATAAGTTAAGTACATACAGAGTAATTAAATATCACCACACAATTCCAACAAACAGGAACTATGAAAAGTGAGCTCAAAATAAAAGCGACCAATGCAGTAAGGTTTCATTCTATCTCATTCTTTCATAGGTTAAATCCTATAGATGTATGTGTTTGTATATTTTAGTGTCGTTTCGGTTTCGTCGATTTTTTAAATCACAACGGTGCTAAAGAAGTTTCACTACAATAAAAAGGTAACGGTCGCAACAGGGACTCGAACACGTTTATAGTAAAATGTTAGAAAATGTTTTAACAATAAAATCGGATACATTTTTACGATACAATATCTAGGTTAAAAATAAATTAGTCCAAGAACTTTGTAATCATTCAAAAAGATAGATATCAAAATTAGTGTAAAATTAGTTGAGGATACTATTTTAATTCTGAATTTGTAATGTGAGATCGACAAAACTGACGAAAACCCTACATCCTACATATTTACATTATAATATTCATAAAAATCTAAATAAATGTACTTAGAAATGTATTAAATAGATATATTGATTTGTTAACTTGCAGACAAGCTGTCTTGTGACATGTTTATTGGACTTTTTTTAAATATGAATACCTCATAAGAGTTTCAGCTGCTCCCGTCTGGAGCCAGTGAGACTATGGCATCCCCAATAAAAAAAATAAAAACGTTTATTTATCAATAGCTTTTTTTTTTACACTACACATTTTTTCTTTTGTCATTGATTCTATTGATGGAAAGGTCACTGCTCAGCTACAATTCAGTATTTCTCCTGGAAAGCAGCTGGTTTTCAGCAGTGCCTCCAATTGAGGTATATTTTGAGGCTGATGGAAGTGGAGGAAGGTGGGGAAGTACCTGGCTATTCATATCTGGTCACCAAACACGGCTAAAGCCATTTCAAGCAACGTTTCAATACTGAATAGTGGTTAAACCAGGGTGATACTGAGAGTGAGAGTGTCTTCCACTCTGGAACGTGCCCCAAATATACTATATATTATTTTTAATTAAGTAATTATGAAATTACACAAATTAATTAAATAAAATCGGATTGCGAGTCAAAAGCCTTACCGCTAGACCACGCCGGCCGACTACTTTTTGGCTTGTAATAAATAATTTTAAAATAAGAAAAAAAGATGTGTATTAGCTTTTTTCAGCCATTATCTGTACGAAACGTCAGTATAACAATATTGATCTTTTAATACTCCATTATTTTGCCTTTTTATTACTTTATAAAATTATTAATCTCAACGCAGGCTTATCCTATTGAAGTTAAAAATTAAATTGTAAGCGATAACACCTACAATTTAAAGAAACAATAATTAAATATTGTTCAACATTGTGAGTTATTGCATCGTGAATTGTTCAGTCTGTTGCATAATCAATACGAAC
The DNA here is from genome assembly GCA_917563855.2 of Limnephilus lunatus. Taxonomy (NCBI): domain Eukaryota; kingdom Metazoa; phylum Arthropoda; class Insecta; order Trichoptera; family Limnephilidae; genus Limnephilus; species Limnephilus lunatus. Next base: position 13,363,282 of record OU830597.1, on the reverse strand, counting down.
CGTGCATATAAACATCAACAACCATTAAAATCACCCAATCAAATTCTATATGCAGCTGCATTAAAATATAAAATTAGAATAATTGATCCGATTACTTTCATGCCATAATCAATTTCCAAACAGTTATCAATATGAAGCATGACTTTCAACTAGCGTCGTAATATGACAGATCCGCGCAACATTGAACTGTAACGAGGGGTGGTTTGGACCGCCCACCCCTGGAGCCTATAATAGCGATAAGACTGTGTGGCTCTATAGGTAGGGAGGCTCCAGGGGTGCGCTGGGTACAAGGTTACTGCGAAGGCCGTATTCTGTGGAGGCCCGGAACTACTGGGAAGCTGAAAGGTTGCCCCTGAAACGAACGCAGCCTTGCAACTTGAATTGTAATAATAAGGTAAAAGTTTGATTTAAATTAAACTACGGATTGAATAGTAGTCGGTGCGTTATTCTTCCTTTTCAGAAGACTTCATCATTACTTTAAAAATGGTAATATCATGAAGAGCTAAACCGATAGAAGAAGGTTTTGTTTGCGTCTGATTAGTTCGAAATTAGTTCAATTTGTTCTTACTTCTTGGGATGTAAGGTTAGTGGCTGAGTTAGCATAGCGTTTGGATCCCATCCAGGTGTACTATTTTTTGGCTAACTAAGTCCTCCATCACAACACAAGCAACATTTACTGTGGTGGTAGAAGGAGATTTTTGAAATATTGTCAGGTTATTCGGAATCCGTGAAGCGTATTTCCATTTCCGTGTTCAATACGAGGCAACCATGCACGCATCGAAATCAACAAGGGTTTGTAATGCCATTTTTTCTCCAAACTCGTGGTGTCCAGTAGAAGGCAAGCGGCATCCTATTGTGCACAGGTTTGTAACGCCAATCCCTTCCCAAACTCGTGTTCAGTACGAAGCTCGCGTTATCCAAACATGATTATAACATAAAAAAAGGAAGTGTGTGCATACACGGACAATATAATGGATGTGCAATAAAACGCAAACAGCCTTACTTATAAAATAAATAAAAACACTTTATAATATAGTACTAATATTATAATACTTCTTATGTATAATTTTCTCATAATACCAATCATTTAAAATAAACTCGCATGTCATCATAATTTTAAAAAGCATCCCAGGTTTTGAATGGTTTGTTTGGCAAAGCAGGGTTTGTCTAGCGGGTATGTTCCCTAACAGTAACAGCTTTCAAAATTATAAACTACTACATTGACAGCCCATACCTCTTAGAATGCTATAAACTGTTCGTACCGAACAACTACTGCCAGGGTCGCCACCACGACTGGCTCTATATCCCACATGGCAGAACAGACGTTCTGGACCAACACAGCATGACAAGAGGTATGGTGCTGCTAAATGATATTTCTAGGTCTCTTGACATTTTCAACATTAGTCTTGAAGGTTTCAAGAATAATTTTAGGCAAGGACTCTAAAATATGTATTACTTATTGAAAAAATTATCTCGTTTAAAGTTATGTATATGTTACGTGTATTGTAATAGGATTATATTAATCTGTAATGCACAAAAAAAAAATTTGCCATGTTTTGCTGTTATAAATACAGATACAAACTTGTCACATAATGCATTCACTTAACATTCCTCGTACTGAAAACGGGTTTGGAAAGGGAATTGGTGTTACATACGTAGGATGCCGCTTGCCAGACTACTGGACACGGGTTTGGTGGATAAATGGCGTTACAAACCCGTGTTAATTTCGTGGTATGGTTGCCTTGTATTGAACACGGAAAAGGAAATACGCACCCGGGAATGTTTGTATTTCTTTAAAAATAAATATATTTATAATTTCGTTTAGATTATTATTATTTTATTCTTCAACGAAAGTATAATTATTTACTTTGGTCTATCTAAAGCCAACAAGTCTAGAGCTCTCATATAAATTAGAGAAAATTGATTTATAACTCTTGGCATTGTTTTTTCAGTTAATATTTTAAATTGAGAGTTTTTGTGGTAACAAGGTTTACGACGTTGAAATAAATTCTTAAAATTACGTTTGGTATTTCGCAGTGAAAATTTGAAAAAGTAAATTGTAATAAAGGTGTTATTTTATGAGGCTATCGCAAATAATCAAAATAAATTACTCAATCATGGACATTTTTTCTAGTGGAAACGGGAGCCACCTAACGATGTTTGTTATCGTTGTATTTGGTTCCTAACTACACGGAGCCCGTGATACTATGGCATCTTTCAATATTGAGGGTACACAATCGAACGGGGTGGGGAGAGGGGAAAGATGTAGAGGAAGAAGGTCAGGTAGGTAGTAACTGGCAATTCAGATCAGATCGCTAAACATGGGTAAATGCATTTTTTTACATGATTTCCACAAAGGATACCCTGAGAAAAATAATTTCTCTAAGGGCCATCTTTGGGGATAAGGAGGGTCTTTTTAAAGAAAGAAAGGATAGGAATTTTTGGGAAGAAAAAATGTATGAGGGATGGGTAGGAATCTGGGGGAATTTTTTCGGGAGCAACAGACGTATGTGAATCTTTCTCTTCCACTGCGGAAGCAACGCAACGCTTCGATTCTCACAGGTGATTCTTCATTTTACCACGGCGATACTGAAAGTATCTACCATTCTGGAATATGTAGTAACACCACGGTCTGTAAGGTATAATATTCGTGTCAACTTTTATGGGAAATAAAAATAATTGCAATACGTTTTTTACCTCTGTTGCCCATTTTTGGCCCGTTTCAGCTTTAGATCAAAAATATTGATCAGTTATGAAGCATAACGAAAAATATATCACATGAAATGAACAACACAAGATTTTCCAAATGAAATGGCATGTTACGTGATTCTCCGCTTAAATTTTACATGAAGAACTATGTAACACCATCATTTTGACTACCATAACACGGGCATGGTGGTCAAAAAATCCACAAATAATATAACCATTCAAAGCAATGAATAAAGAAAAAAAACATTCTGAAATTCAAACAGGCTGGATGTCAGACAAGTGTAAGAGACAAAACGCGTGCTAAATGTGTTAGAATCAATAGGTAGTCAGTCAATGGTTGCATTGGTTTCTTTTCAATCTTGTATGGAGAACATAGAGGTTCTACTGTATTTTATGTTTACAGCTGATCACAACTTAATCAAAAACTAAAATGGAACAACGGATAGTTCATAATTGAAAATTGCGTTGATATGTTCGTAATTGAATATGAGTTTGAAGCATACACATCAATAAATTTATCCATGTAAAGAGACAATAAACAATCCTTAAAATTACATCAGGCAATTTGGAAATTGAGACCAATAGTTTTCCAATGGGTTTTGAAATGATTATTTAGTCGCTATTCTACCAGAACAATTCTAGTGTTTCCGTAAAATCCAATTTCTATGGTATTCCTAAAAAAATACTTCAGGCAGCAAATTGGGAATTTTAAACCATTAAGTTTCCAATGCGTGAAACTTTTGAAATGATTATTTATTCGCTATTCTACCAGAACAATTTCAGTAATTCCGTATTCCTTAAAATTATATAAGGCAGTAAATTGGGAAATTGAGACTATTGAGTTTCCAACGCGTGAAACTTTTGAAATGATTATTTATTCGCTAATCTACCAGTACAATTTCAGTAATTCCGTATGCCTTAAAATTATATCAGGCAGCAAATTGGGAATTTGAGACCAATAAGTTTCTAACGCGTGCAACTTTTGAAATGATTATTTATTCGCTATTCTACCAGAACAATTTCAGTGTTTTCGTATTCAATCCTTAAAATTATATTAGGCAGCAAATTGGGAATATGTGACGATGTGTTTCGAACGCTTGCAATTTTTGAAATTATTATTTAGTCGCTACTTTTCTACCAGGACAGTTCCAATGTTTCCATATTTAATCCTTAAAATTATATCAGGCAGCAAATTGGGAATTCAAAACCATTAAGTTTCCAACGCTTACAACTTTAAAATGATTATTTAGTCATTATTCTTCCAGGACAATTCCGGTGTTTTCGTATTCAATCCTTAATAATATATCATGCAGCAAATTGGGAATTTGAGACGATGTATGTTTCTAACGCTTGCAACTTTTGAAACTATTATTTAGTCGCTACTATTCTACCAGGACAATTCCAGTGTTTCCGTATTCAATTTCAGCCGTGGGGAGAGAATATAATATTATCGAGCAAATCCCCTTTGGTCTGTTTTCAAGTTCCCAGTCGCTGCACCTAGCTGCAGGCGCCACTAGAGTAGGGGGGAGGAGGGGGTTGGGGAAACATCTCCCTTTGCCCACCCCCATTATCGACCACGGCAGAGGGGGATTGCGCGCGCCGACAGCATCCCTGATGCAAGCCGGATAGGTGACCATCATTTTATGAAACTTATTTTAATACAATAAATTAAATAAATCTCTAACTTTAAAAACACGTTTTTTACCCAAAAATTTAATACTCTATTTATCAACCGGATTCGCTTCAACCAAACTTCTTCAGGCTATAAGTATAACTGCAAATAAGAAAGCGAATCTCCTTTCTCTCATTCATTACACTACACAATTACATTACATTACACAATTTTTCATCATCATCATAACTCTTGTCTCTACAACCCCTGGTGGGTCTTGGACTACTCGAGTCTTCCTCCACTCATCTCGGTTTTTTGCCAGCTCTCTCCAGTCCAGAAGCTCCAAGGTAGATATATCTTTGAGGATGTTGTCGCTCCATCTTAATCTTGGTCTTCCCAGGCTCCTTCGCCCTATCGGTCTTGAGTTCAGCAGGAACTTTGGTGCTTGATGTCATTCTCTCTACATGACCCAGCCACCGAAGTCTTCCCAGTTTTATAAATTTTGTGACGTTTAGCTCATTAAACAAAGTATATAGCTCATTGTTGTAACGTCTGCGCCAAAATCCATTTTCTAAAATCGGTCCGATGAAACGCCTCAAAATTTTCCTTTCAAAAAAGTCCGGTGCTCGCTCATTCCTCTTAGTTAGTACCCAAGACTCAGCTGCGTACTTGAGTACTGGTCTGATAAGTGTTTTGTACACTAATATCTTGGTGTTTCTGGACGGCGGTCTGGATTTTATTTGGTTTTGTAGGCAGAAATGACAGTGATTTGCGTTCACTATGCGCTTCTGGATCTCCTCTGTAGTATTATTGTCGTTTGTTATCAGGGAGCCTAGGTATGTGAATCTTGGTACCGTTTCAAAATTTTGGCTTCCACATGAGAGAGTTGGGGTTTGTTGGGCGCATACTAAGGATATGTTTTTGGTCTTCTGCTGGTTTACTATAAGACCCATATTTTTGGCAGAACTATCAAGATTTATGGAGGCGTCACAATAAGCATCGTGTAATTTTTCAATAAAGTTTATTGTTAAAATAAATATTTGCAGTTCTTTTGGCAAACCAAAGTTTATGAAATGTTTAAAAATGACTACAAACAAACACTTAACTTGGCCTGTTGAAGGTATCTAAAAATTGAAACTTGAAAAAAAATGGTTTCCATATTAAATATAGGATAAAAAAGGTTATAAGTTTCCCTTGCGGTTGTGAAGAAGTCCCCTGAAAGAGTGCACTCGTTCCCCAAGGAATATTTCTGTAACGCTGCAGCACATCGGTAGGCGGAATAGTTACATGCCAGCATTATTGTAAACTAGGTTTTACCTGCGGCTTCGCTTGCATGGTTTTAGTGGGAAATTACTGTATAAAGTATTTTCCCACGTTAATGAAAAAAAATTTCCGTGATAAAAAGTAGCCTATGTCATTTCCCATTCCTCCAATTTTCTCTGTTTAAAAAAATCACATAATATAAACAATAAATAACTATAAGAAAAATAAAATTCTCGAACAAACTTGTTTTTATTTTTATTTTGATTTAACATTTTTTTTAATGTTTGCATACAAATAAAATATTAAACATCTGAATTGAAATAGTAACTTGTTGAAACTGCGATATTAATCCAAATTTGAGAGGCGTGAATGGTACCGCAGCCCCGGGAACCTTTTCATTGGATAACCAACACCTCTGCCATAGGTCACCCCATTTGATTCGCTACTTTGGTGATTTAGCAGGGGTGCCCGGGTTCATGGGGTTAGGTTTGTCTAGGTCTTGGAGGTGGTTGACTGGTAAATACTGAACATCAGATTCCTTCTCACCCCTTAAACCCCTTTCCTTCCAAGAACTCTCCTCTCCTCCCTTTCCTTAAAAAAATCCTACACACATCATATCCAAAGAGTACACAACTTCATCTCTGATACTGACAAAAACTAAACACGTACAGTTGCGAAGCTAGGGTTGTTGGAAGATGACAACCACTTGGAACCCGCAATAGAAGAGGGCGTGCTGTGCCGCTCTCCTTCGCAAATAAGAGAACTTTTTGCCATATTGATATGCACTTGCGGTTTATCCAATCCTCTTCAATTATGGGATAAGTATAAAACTGCATTATCAGAAGATATCTTGCATAGATTTGAAAGGATGGATCAAGTCAACAATGATCTATGTTTCGATGAAGCACTGGGTCTTATCGAAGACAAAATAATAATGATTTCCGTAAAGAAGTTGTCCGACTTCGGTATGCCTACACCAAAGCGTCGAGGTGAGCTTTCAAAAGATTTGATCAAAGAGCTAAGTTACGATACTTGTATATTGTTGTTTATTTATATTGTTATTATTCTTGCTGAAAATAATTATGGTTTAATAGAAAATTTCAAAATTTGAGAATGACATTTCGCAAAGAAAGAATCTATTTTAGAAAATATTGAAATTATTGAAATAGAAATTTATTTTAGGTACCTACTCCCTTTATTAGTATTTTATTCATATTTGAATCCAGAGTAACCTAAAAAAATAAGAAAATAACAGTCCACTTCAAACGCTATGCTTTATAGCAACGTTATGCTTTTTGTTCGGAGAATAAACACTTTTTTTAATCACAACAAAGCACTCTTTTTAAGTCTAAAATTAAAAAAAAAAAAACATTGTTTCCAAGGTAACAATTTGTTTGACGTTTGCAATAACTCGATTTTGTTAGGGACAGAAAACGTATGATACATAATTTCATAACGCTACAGCTCATTCATAACGCCAGAGCTTACCAATATATAAAGCCGTTGTTACTCGCAAATAATGTAGCTTTCGATTAGTGAAAGAATTTTTAAATTTCATTCGATATTTATTGCGTGAAAGAGTAAGGACCATCCAACCAACCAACCAACCATCCATACAAACTTTTGCATTTATAATATTAGTAAGATGACTTTTATTTTATGCCATTAGGATGCAGTGTAATGGTGAACTCTGGCGTTCTGAAATTATTTCATATACTTTTTATCCGATTGCGATGAAACTTTGGTGATTTGTTGTGCACACTTCCACGAAGGTTTCTATACATGGTAGTGGGTTCTGGCGTTATGAAGTTCGTAAAAAAAATTACAATAGGTGGCGCGGGAGTACCTATTTATAAACTTACTAATATTTTAAACGCGAAAGTTTGTATGAATGTATGTGTGTTTGTTACTCTTTCACGCAAAAACTATTGTATGGAATTTAATGAAACTATACAATAATATAGCTCATACATCAGAATAAAATATAGGCTATCTTACTAATATTATAAATGCGAAAGTTTGTATGGATGGTCCTTACTCTTTCACGCAATAAATATCGAATGGAATTTAAAAATTCTTTCACTAATCGAAAGCTACATTATTTGCGAGTAACAACAGCTTTATATATTGGTAAGCTCTGGCGTTATGAATGAGCTGTGGCGTTATGAAATTATGTATCATACGTTTTCTGTCCCTAACAAAATCGAGTTATTGCAAACGTAATTTTTTTTTTAATGTTCTTTATTCATTAAAGTTTATACATTACAGTAAATGGGTAATTTTTTGGCCATCACACTAGGCACATGCCCGTGTTGTAGTGGCCAAATTTTTACCTTGGAAATTATTTTTTTTTTAATTTTAGCCTTAAAAAGAGTGCTTTGTTGTGATTAAAAAGAGTACTTTTTTGGCGTCGTAGTTAATATCTACAAATCTCTAAAAATGTTTATTCTCCGAACAAAAAGCATAACGTTGCTATAAAGCATAGCGTTTGAAGTGGACTGTCATTTTCTTATTTTTTTAGGTTAATCTGGATTCAAATATGAATAAAATACTAATAAAGCGAGTAGGTACTTAAAATAAATTTCTACTTCTATAATTTAAATATTTTCTACAATGGAATATTTATTTGCGAAATGTCATTCTCAAATTTTGAAATTTTCTATTAAACAATAATTATTTTGTATTAGACAAAATAGCAAGAATAATAACAATTATGCCAATAATTATGCCAGTAATTTCTCACTAATACTATGCGAGCGAAGCCGTGGGTAAAAGCTAGTAATTTATAAAGCTAGTTAAGAAGGGGACGCGAGAGGGGAACTGGGACGGACGGGAAAGGTATACAGGGAGAAACAGTGTAGGTATTTCTTTGAATATGTCATCAGCATTAGTACGTTCGTTTTACATCTGGAAAGAATCAGAAAACTGTGTTAGCCCGTAGTGCTTAAACCATACAAACTATATGTGGGTTGCAAATAATACATAGAATTTGACATCCACCGTATTCAGAAAGCGGGTGGACGAATTTGGTTGCAAAGTTGTATTACTCATTCGACAATATTAAGTGTTGAGTGACTTCCCCGATATTGAGATTATAATTTTTTCTATTGATTTCAGAATTGTGGTCACTTTCTATGAATGTCAATACCATCAAAGGGAAGGTCGCATCTCCCTGAGCCACACATACTGTCACACCACCCCCATCACAACAACAGCAACCCTGCCCTGTACCCCGGCAGGGTGAAGGGAAGAGGGTGCGAGGGACGAGGGGTGGGTCTCCCCCTGCACACTGTACAGGTGAAACAAGCTAACACTTCAGGAGAATGGTGCCCGCGAAACCTTCCACCTGCCCAACCTCCCATCCCACTACACAAGTACTTATTCTCTTTGAGAGGATCGTATTATGATAGAATAATGATGTAAGCTCGTATTAGCTATTGCGACGCAATTGAAAATTATTACCTGTGTTAGGTAAACCCATAGAAACACGTTAATTTTAAAGCTGTGATCTATTTTTTTATGTGAATACCACACAAGATTTCCAACTGCTTCTGACCTAGTGCAGCTAGTGAGACTATGGCATACTGTAATGTGCTTCAATCCCAGGGATTGAGATTTTTGAAATGAGTTTGGGAAACTTAAATAAATGTCGAGATTACATTTACTTTATTTACATTATCGTAAAGTTTACAATAACTAACTATGCGTCATTCGAAAAATTTAAATGTGCACCTCTATGAAACCAAGGTTTCCGATAGCAATTTGAGAAAAATATATAAATTTCGAGAATTTTTAATTCGATATTTTTTTATGAAACGAGAAAAACGTGAGGTTATAGTAACAGTTATAATACATATGCCGAATATCGGTTTTTCTTTTATTCGTTATCAGTAATTTTTGATGATAAAACCCTAAAGTGGCTTTTATGTTTGAACTAAAATTTTTAATATTTCACTAATTATTGTTTATTTCTAATAATAAAATTTGAAAGCATATTCTATCACCTTTCAAAAACTGTTTTTAGTTTTCGGTTACATTCAGAAATTTTCCATTTACTTGTATTTTATTGTCAGGCCGAAATTTTATTACTTTCTGACAGAATGTGCCCGAGACCTGGTGTGTTAAGATGTAAAAGCGAACCATTTAACCGTATTTGCCATAGATTCTAGATTCAGTTTAGACAACAGATCAATAATTCTATCTGCCCGTTGCAAAGGTTGCACCCACTGGAGAAATAAACAGAGAGAATTGTGTTGTGGACCTATCTGTGTGCCCAAACTAAGCTATTTTTTCCTTACTTCGGATGAAAATGATAAAACATTTTAAAATATCAAAAATCTATCTTGAGCAGATTCGCCTAGCAGTCACTAGTATCATGTATGTAAATCGTCGAAAACAGTTTTCATTGACAGACAGTACAGATCACACGTCCAACACTATTTTTTCTTAATTATTTTTTTATTAATTCCACATAGACTGCACTTTAACTGTTTTGGCTCAGGAGGTACGATAATGACTAAATCAGTCTTCTACTGACAGTTATCAATACTTGCGAACTGTCGAATTGACAACAGATATTCAGATCGACGATTTATAAAATTTTGCGCGGCCTAACAGTCTCGTATAAGTTTCGGTTAACTGTCAAATACACAATTGTTTACTTTTGAATTTACACCCAGACGGGTTTTTACATGTTTTTTTTATTACAAAGAAAATCTAAATAAGCACAACAAAATCATAAAACAAAATCAAAAACATGATCTAAAATAAAAATAAAGTCAGAAACGAAATAAAATAAAAACAAAATACTCCACCTTGCAAGGTGGAAAAATAGTTTATTAGGAAAAATACAATACATTGGTAAGATATGTCAAAGCAGAGCTACGCAGTTTGTTTAGTTAAATTAAATTAAATTTGAAGTTCTAGTCTCCGATATAAATTAGAAGAATAAACCGTTGGTTATGAAAAATTACTGGCTTATTAAGAAACGGATTGAACAAACGAAACTCTTAGAATTGAAAAAAAGTCGTGTAATCGATCGATGGACGCGATCGATTTATTCCGTAGGATCTTTAAGAAACGAAAGTGGCTTAAATAGGACTAAAGAGCTCATTAACTAATTAATTTCCGTTTAGAATCAAAAAGTAAATGCAGACTTCAATGCATTTTTAGGTTAGTATTTCAATTCAACATTGCTAATTTATTAATATTTTTCGTAATTGTTTGACGTTTAACGTTTCGTTTTGTGAATTCATAGAAAACACTTTCAGTGTTGCAGGCGAATATCGTTTTCTTATTCATTCCCTGTCAATACCAATATAAAAGTTAAGCCTATCGATCTGATATTGTATAGTTATGAATTTCTCTGTGACGGACCCCCAGGGGAACAAATCGAAATGGGTGGCTTTCATGTTGTGATTCAAAGTTTTACCATTTTTTGACGATTTACCGACGAGTACCGTCCCAAAATATTATTTCTTCTCTAATGAACAAAATGGAAATGAAAATAATCATCCGAAAAGCAATAATTTATCACAAGGATTTAAATATAGTTTTCATAAGGAAATCGGTATGAAAAAACCACCCGGTATAACACCCATTAATGATATTTCTCATAGCTTATGCAATTTCAATTTCACTTGGTAAATTACGAGTATTACAACATTTGAAGCTGTGGGAAAACGACGCAACTTGCAAAAAATATGTATTGTGAATGTATCTATTGTTTATTTGCTGTCTCATTTTTAACATATTTATGAACGAATGCAAATTAATTATTTAAACAATACTATTATTGATCTAAATATTATTATATGGATTAATTTAACCCAAACAAGTCATATATGTAGGTCTCTAGAAATCGTTGTCTCCCTTACTACGAGTATCACGATTAGAAATATGATCGATACGGTGGTAGAAAGAAAAAACACCACGTTTTATATTGAAATCTTAAAATTAACCACAAAATAATTAAAGAATACACCAAAGGACCCGAAGTTGACACGCTGGGAATTATTTTTTATATGAAACAACAAAAAAGCAACTTGACGATAACGTTACATAGGTACATTGTCTGATAAAAAATTGGATGTTTTAAGTGAAAACTTCTAAAGCATCTTTGTGATTTGAAACTCGATGAAACGAAAAATCGACACTAAACAGAGACAAAAACATACATATATAGGATTTAGCCCGCGAGAAGATGAGATATAATCGGTCTCCTCTTTGTGCGGTGCTTCGTAGCCTCCCTACTCTTGTTTACTTTAGTTTTCTGAAGATTTCACTTCAGACATTGTTCTAGTTAGAAATTGAAAATCATAGTAGCCTAACTACAGTTTGAAAATGGCGTTGTTAGCTGAAACAGCTGTCGCAATAACAAAAACTTAATTACTTGCAGAACTCAATGACAAATTTATTAAGTCATTAATAAAAAAAAACATCACATTTAATGATGGTTCCATCATAAAATCTCTCATTTCCAGTAAATATTTGACTAACTTAAATTAATTTCTTTTCCAGTTATTTTGTTCGTGGAAACGACTTAACCATGTCACAATTAAATACGTTTCTACGCCGAATAATGAGAGAAACCAAAAGTAATCGTAAAGCGAGTAGACGTATAGGTGTAGGCACCTGCGTTTTTCCCTTTGTCATCGTAACACGATTGTATAACCTCCGGCTGGAAAATGACTGGAAAATGATGATTAAAGAACTAAAAACACGGATTCGTTATGTTTTTAAATCGGCCGAAACGAGTTAAAATTTATTCTAGAATTCCTCTTCTCGATTTAGACTAAAAAACTATTTAAATAACGTTTCCCCAAATGACCACAAAAAACTACTACTTACGAAAGGGGAGTTGGTAAAAGATGCATTTTGTAAAGAAATTACATTTTTTCCGAACAAAGCTCAAAATTTCCCTAGTTGTGTCAGTTTCGACAGCAATGTTTTTTTGTTGTTATCAAATAAGAACGTAATAACCTATTTTTTGTAAACCTTTTAGCAGTACCTACACATTGAAACGAGGTAACTGTATAACATCTTATTTGTTTTTTATTCTGTTCTTCTTAACTGCTTACATTAACTTTTTACTGTTTTATGTTATTTTTCTATCGTTATTTTTATGTATTTAACTAGCTGATTCCCGGCTTGCGTTGCTATGCCATTTAATAAATAAATAGTTTCCCGTGTTTTTGCGTGCCAAATTGTGTGCCCTTTCCATTCGTCCCGTTCCCCTTCTTCTCCCACACCCCCTTCCCCTCTCGTGTTCCCACTCCGCCTCCTCCACCTTTCCTCTCCCTCTCCACTCCACCTCCTTCCCTCATCCCGCGAACCCCCCTCTTGAGTTCCTCTCCCCCCTCCCAGGCTCCCCTCCATCCCTCCACCCGATTGCACCTATTGCAATTTTTTATACAAATTTCATAATGCCAGAGCTCACCAGTAGTTTTATGCAAACCTTGTCTTGACAATAACGAACAAAAAAATAACTATCCAATTTGGTGTAGTCGTTCGGAAGTTATGCGCGTACATACATTTCGGCGATTCATTTTTATTTATATAGATAGATAGAAGATTAAAAAAAATCCTTTCTTACTTCACTGTTCCATTTAAAATTACGACCGTTTAAAAAATAAGTTATGTAAATAACACTTGTGCCGTAAATTATAAATAAATAAATAAATATTAATCTTGGATGTAAGCTATTAGTAATAAATCGAAGTTTTACGTCTAAGTGTAGGGTATTGGTTAATTGCATAAATTAAGTTGTAAAGCGCCCTTTATTTTATCACGAAAACGGCGCTGTAGAAATGATCATTTTGTTTTCTAATCCCACACGGGGACGACCATGCAATGGACAAATACTTTACAGTTATGTGATCAAAGCGTCGCGTCGGCAGGATGTGACTTTATTCCAAGGTAATTAATTTACGCTTGAAAAGCGCAATTAGTTGAATTAAACCAGCCCCCCGTACACCCCTTTACTCCAGTACCGAGAATCCAACAGCTTTCCACGCTATAAGAAAGGCTTTACCGCGCTATGGCGACTCAAATAAAAGCCTTAAAAGCTCAATTATTATTTAAAAAAAAAGTATAATAAGGTTTATTGTTATACAGCGCGTTTTTTTAGATGTCTTCTTGCTAGGAATATTAAAATAAATTTAATAAAGCAAGCTAATTCAATATGGCCTTACCACAAATATAACATTATCTCTGTAAGACAGTGAAATCATCAAGGGTTTGGTTTCTATATGCGATTTCGCGCAAGAGTTCGAAGAGCCCGCTGTGAGTTGAACAATGGAATCGCCACTTTTTTTAATGTTGTGAAGCTGTAGGAAGGTGGGAGAGAAAAAAATGGGAAGAAGGAGGATTGGAAAGTATTACTAGACCATCGAAGTTACTCCGCTAACAAGGCCCTTCATCATCCGCTTATTGTGATGTTAGGAAGTAGAAGAAAATAAAACATTTTCCGCTTATTGTGATGATAAGACGTAGGAGGAAATAATATATTTTTCACCTATTTTGATGATAAGTTCGTGGAAATTAAATATTTTCGCTTATTGTGATTACAGGTAGTAGGAAGAAATACAATGTAATATATGATTATATATGTTCCCCTTATTGTCACGCTAAGTTGTATGCGGACATAACATAATTTCAGAATATTCACAATCCGAGAATGTTTGCCTTTCTTTAAAAAAATACCTGACATCACCACCATGTTGTACCCTTGATATATTTAAAAAAAAAATGAAGAACGACCCGTAGTATTCCCGAGCACCTACTGAATTAGTCAGATTATCCTTGTAGTTATATCGCAAGTGCACTAAAATTATTCATAGTCATTAAATACCCCCCCCCCCCCAAATTATAATATAATCTACACAAAACAAAATATAATCCGTAAATAACACCTAATAACTACAGGCTGTATCCCAGTACAAATCTCAAAACTATGCTCTTGTCGGTTGGATCCAGTTTGCAGAATTACATCCAATTGTAATGTATCACATTGTTCTACAATTAGTTCATACATTACTTTAGTTATATACGGGCTCTTCTGGTCACATGGTCTCGTTACCGAGTTGTGCCGAAGGTAGATGTGCAGAGTCATTATAATTCAAGAGCTCCGCAAGAACGTTTGTCGTCCGAAATATAATTATAAATTACGTTATATCAATAAACAGTCACCGTGATTTAAATAACCTAAAAACTTTCAATAAGCATCCTGTGGTATTGGAGAATACTGCTCCCAATACTCACAAATATCGAATGTCTTTGGAGAGGGGAGACATTACACGAATAATTGAACGTTTCATTTGCAAGATTCTTGCAATGATGTGCCTATGACATAGTTAATTTTATTATGATTTTTTTTAAATCCTCTGACCTCCATTTCAGGTCTTCACCGCCCCCCTGGATCTCACCGCTCCCAGGGAGGCGGAACCATCCCTGTTGGGAATCTCTGCTTTATGGAAAGAAACTGTTAATACTGGAGATCTAGAGATTGCACGATGAATGTGAGAAATGCAGTTTGCATAACAATTTGACTAACTTTTAAATTTATCGGGCGTGTGAATATTTAATGCGAAATGGTACTATTACGAAATTCCCAGATTGAAGACAATTGAAAAATGTTTTATTAGTTTTGACATTTTGGCGAGGTTTACGTATCAAAATGAATAATCGCGTGAGCGCTGTCGTAATATGGCACAATGTTGAGAGTTGCGAATCTCGGTAACAAAGGAGTGGCAAAGATCCTCGGCTACGAATCCGGAGGTCGCGGGTTCAAAACCAGGCATGGATAAATATATTATATAATTGCGACATTATTTGCGGTACATCCTAGAGTTTTACACACTGTCAGTATCATCCTTATTAAATATTTCTAAGGCATTGCAGTTAAATGTTTGCAAACAATTGTTTATAATTGAGCAACGAGTGATAGAAGGCTGACTTTTTTATGGGATGCTAAAAGTGACGTATTTAGTTTTTTCTATAATATGTTTTTTCTATTCTATGGGTACAAGTTCGGAATGAGATGGAGGACTATAATGTTATTATATTCACTAAAAATAATATACTAAAACAGTTTTTTTTATGTTAACGTATTATGTATTTGTGATAATTTCTGTTCATCATTATTATCATTTTATTTTCTTTAAAGTATGCAACTGTAATGTAAGAAATTATTTTTTTTAACCTATTGTTAAAAAGGTTAATTTTATGTACCAAATGCAAAAGCCCCATGGGCGTAAAAAGGATTAAATAAATAAGTACCCCTAAGGTTAATATTTCTAAGAACCCACATTATTTAACATAGGTTGTTTTACCTGTTATTATATTAGTTATATAATATGTTACCTGTACCTTATAATATATAACCTAAATATTATCCTATACATTACCTATATAAATATTATGTCTAAGTCATTTCATAAAAATTCTCCAGCCCTAAAGAGTCATAAATTTTTAGTCTTTCAGTCAAATAAACCTCAACTCTACTTTTGCCACTAATCTTCTCACTAATAGTGATGGGGGAAGCAAATTTAAAATTATGCAATGTCCAGTGTATTAAATATAATGTCCTCCGCATGTCCTCCTTGCAAAGCCGTATCTTCTCCAAGCATAAACATTCTAATTAAAGTGTGTTTATCAGAAGTGACATGCCAGGTAATCATGTTTTCTGTATCTATTTGAAAATAGTAAAAATTAGATAGAGCCTAAGAATTTATAATAAATTGTGCTGCGCCCTTGATGTTATTTTTCACAAAATCCAATAATCCAATTATTATTATTTTTATTAAATAAATAAATAATTGCCGACGTACTTCCCGATAGCCTATCAAGACAATCCAACCCTGTAACTTTATCTCTGAAGTAAAACACCTTTCGTGTTATAACGATAACCTTGCATGCCGAGTTATATGGGTGAAGGCAAAGGTTGAATTTACATACCGCCTTTACTATTTACACTTTACAAACCTATATTTAATGTACTTATCGCCCTTTGAAGTGGAGTAATGATTATTATGAATTATGTGATAATCGCTTTATCTTACTTGGTAATTCATTATGCAATCTAGAGTCTAAGGTGTGAGCTTTAATGTTTGCTTTCCTATCCAATGTATATTAAATAATGATGTAAGTTATTATGTCATCCACTTATTTAATAAATTTTCATACGCAGCAAACAATTAAAAAAAAAATCAATATCACTTATTGTATATATCGATCGTCGATTTTTTTTTTGATTTGATTTAAGTATGAAGTTATACAGGGCGTGAAAGTTCTCCGGTGACTTTTACGATGATCTTTTTTTAGAAATTATCTTTTCAAAATCAAATAAACAACAAATTCTTCCGCATGACGTCACTGGTCACTCAGCCGAGTAACCACCCAATCTCTTACCTCGTCCCCAAGTGTGCAACATGTATTTTTTTATGTTTTGTTCACCATCAAATCAATTATATTGCAAAAAAACTTTTAGGGAATTAAACAAAAAATTGATGTTTTCTGGGTCACCAGTAGAATATTTAAATAAGTCACATTAATGTATTTTTGAAATATTCTACTGTAATATACCGGAGTGGACTGTAATGTTTGTACTGCACACCGGTGTTATTTTATAGAATATTTAATATGTAAAACACAGACACATGTAAATAATATTTGATTTATGGTGAGCATTCGAATATTGCTTTCCTCATTATCCCAAAACTTTCACACCTTGGCGCAGTGGTAGCGCATTTGCCCGGAAAGCGAAAGGTCCTGGGTTCGAGTCCCAGTGGTGCAAATATCTTTTTCCAATTTTTCTGTTTCCAGATTTTCGATTGAGTTACGCTAATATTGTCTTCATTTAATTAAATATCAAAACTTTGTATTTGGAGATGTCTGACTACTACCTCAAAACGATACACATTTTCCTAAACACAAGAGACATATATACAATAAAACATATGAAAACAATATATTTTGCACATTGTCAGTCAATAATATAATATGGAATAATAATTATATGGGGAGGAGCAACAAACTCAGCTATCAATCACTTAGAAATCGCGCAGACAACGATCTTAAAGGCAATACTTAATAAAACATAGACTGGCTGATACAGACCAAATATTCAACAGTTGTGACGTAGTAGATATACGCCAATTATATGTTAAAACACTGCTAAACTACATTTTTGACCAGAAAAACAAATTTGAACAATCTAAAAATATCACTAACGGACCAGTTAGACAATCGTACAAAAATAACACAAAAACTCCGACGGTAAATACAAGCTTTGGACAAAGGCTCTATAAATATCATGATATAAAAGTATTCAACAGTCTTACCCTTGAAAATAAAATTGAAGAAATCATAACTAAAATCGTACCCAAAATTACAAAATGGATTAAAGAACAAAAAAGACAATTTTACCAAACATACTTTGCTAAGTAGATTAATTAATGTTCCCTTATCTTTGAGTAATTTAAAAATAGAATTAAATACTATTGAACAAATTGCAAATAATAACGGTTATAATTCAAAATTAATAAACAATATGTTAAACAAAAAATATAAGAAAAAGTTTTTTAGATCTTGTTTAGATCCACACGTTGTTGAAAATGTTAATCATTGGAGAAAATTTTTATTTTTAAATAATAGCATTTCAAATTTAATTATTAAAAACATGCCAAATAATAAACAGCCAGCTTTTTTTACAAATAACAAATTAAAAAATTATATATTAAATAATAAGGATAAATGTGATTTTTTGAACAAATCTGGTGTTTATAAATTAATTTGTAATGATTGTAACTTTTTTTATGTTGGAAAAACTTCTAGAAATTTTAACATTAGAGTTAAGGAACATATAAGATGTTTAAATAATAATAATTATTCTGAATTTGCCAACCATATTTTGGAAACAAGTCATTCTTTTGATATTAATACAGGTCTTAAAATTTTACATACTAACCCTACGGGCATACAATTGGATAATTTAGAAATTTTAGAAATTAGAAAAAGCATTAATAGTAAATTAAATATTATAAATAACCAAACATTTTTTGAAAATAGCCATCTATTAAATTTATTTTCTTATTAATAATTACAATAATTATAATTATTTATTTTTTGATTCAGACTAATTATTTTAATTATTTGTTTCTTAAAATTTTTTATTATCTAAACGCAATTTTATTTTTCCTTAAATAATTTTGTGTAACTATTTTTATGAGATTTTTAAGCAATTAATCACCTCTACTTTTTAATATTTTGTCTTTGTTCTAATTTGTCTATACTTGTGTGTCATTTATTTTTCTTTAAATTAACATATCCTGATGAAGATAACATTGTTATCGAAACATGTAGATATTGTTTATAATATAGTGGTTTAAAAAAAGTGATCTGTTATTCATTATATAATTAATGATGCCACAAAGTAATTTTGCGAAGTTTGAAGAAGAAATCAAAATTTCATAACTTAAAAATAATAAAACACATTCCTACACTGAACAAACAAAACCAATATAAAACACATATCACTCACAAACGCACAACACATAATTTATACCGATTTTAATTTTATTTCGGTAATAAAATAATTAATTTTACCTATAATTTTACCTTGATTATAAATTTTTATTTTTAGTTTATTTTTTATAAAATGGAGGCCTCAGTCCAGGTGAGCTACCCAGTGAGGCTGACGTTGCTGAATTGTATTTGAAATGTAAGATAATATATCAAAATAAATAAATGGACTGCCAGATGATTTAAGAATGATCGCACTCGGCGGAAATTGGAGCTAAACTTGTCGCGTCCTCGTATCCATAAAGCCAAAAATCTTTCACCTGCACCTTCACTGAACCCGATATTGTAAACGTCAATGTAAATAATTAATTGTTCACAAATATGAGCAAATTCTTTGTAAGCTTTTGCAAAGGTCATTTCATGAAAATTCTCCAGTCCTAAAGAGTCCTAAATTCTCAAGTCTTTCAAAATAAATATTAGCTCGACTTTGGAATTAAAATGCTTTTAAATTTAATACATTTTTCAGTCAATTTTTTTTCTACAAATTATCCAATTATTATTATTGACCCTCAGATTCTTACCCAGACTCATACCTTTCTCCTGATCAGAACTAGTTCTTCTTCCTTTCCCTAAAAAGACCCTCCACTCAGCTTCCCCAAATATGACCGGTCAGTGGTTGAGTGGGCATAGCGCTTGGGTCTTACCCGGGCGTCGCGTGTTCGATTCCTCGGCTGGCTAAGTCCTCCATCACTACACAAGCAACATTTTCGGTTTTCTGTGGTGGTAGTAGAAGATTTTTAAACATTGTTGGGTAATTCGTAACCCGGGAATGTTTGTCTTTCTTTAAAAAAAAAAAAAAAAAAATGACATAGGTCCTTATGAATTCTTTTCCTGTGCGAGGCTTCTGTGCAAGGTCAGGACCTTCTGTCAAGATTATAATCAGCACATAGAATCGAATTGTTGGTTGCTTGTAATAGCTTTTGCTAATTATTAACACCATAGAATAAAGAATATAACACTAGAAGTGCTATCCGTACAAATTTGAATAGAAACAAATGTGCCGCTGACTTACAAATTATCCAATTACTATTATTGACCCTTAGATTCCTACCCAGACTCATACCTTTCTCCTGATCAGAACTAGTTCTTCTTCCTTTCCCTAAAAAGACCCCCCACTCAGTTTCCCCTAATATGACATAGGTCCTTATGAATTTTTTCCTGTGCGAGGCTTCTGTGCAAGGTCAGGACCTTCTGTCAAAGACAACAATAATCAGCACATAGAATAGTCTTTTGATTCCAGACCACTTAGCACGTGGTCTGTGTCTCTAACACAAACCTGAAATGGTATAAGTCATCCCATTTGAATTTCTTAATAATGGTGAAACACAGATGTGTTTCGAGCACTTCAAATTTGATACATCTTTCCCATTTCTTTCAGACTCACACGATTCCCTTAATTGAGGAGGGCATATTCCTAATAACAACACAAGTAAAAATGATAAAGTTGTGTACCTATAGTAGTAGTAGTAGTAGCTAGTAGAAAAATCGATAATTTTAATGGTTGACAGAAATAGCAGAGGACAACACGCACATCATGAAGGTATTTTCATTATCAATGGGTTCAAATAACCCCTTGTCTTGGAAAGGTTGGGTTAGGTCGGTAGCACGGGGGACCCTCATAATTGACCGAGCTCTCGTTTCAAAACTGAGACTTGCTAATTTGCACGTATACCCATCGTCCATTCCCACTCCCGAGGTGGTGTTGATATTAGTCCATTTATGGTTGTTAAGCGGCATGAGAAAAGTGTTTTGTTAAGAACTGCCGACAGAGATTCTTAAACTTGTTTCGTTCACATTTAGATATAACAATAAAAGTTTTTTGATGATTTCAAAAAATATTAAGTTTCATCATGATTATTTTGTTGTGGTATTACAATGTATTGCGCTTCCACCTTCTTTAGTCAACATTTCAGACAGCGTTACAATATCCATCATAAGGACAGATGTGTAGATTTTGATAAAGTCTTTCTTTATTTCACGACTGCCCTGATGATGGACAGTGGATCCTGTAATACTGTCCTAAAATTTGGCAAAAGAAGGAAACACGGGACATAAACCCAAAATGAATAACTTTAATATGGCCGTGAACTAAAATCATGTCATTTTCAAAGTTTATTTTATTTTAAATAAAGTATTAAAAAAAACATTATAATCATGCAATTGTCTTTTTTATGACTTTCTTCCTCAACCCCTTAGGCTAATTTGTTCGATTTTGGGAATAGCTCATATAGGTCTCATAAAAAATGTTATTTCTCCCTTACTGTCATCATGGTGATAAATGTGATCTAAACGGTGTTAGAAAGAGAAAACACCACGCTTTATTATTTAACCACATAGAGTTAACTATAGAATAATTCAAATTAAAGCTTATATGAAACCAAAGCTTCCAACCGCAATTTTTTTAATAATTATTCTAATAAAATATATAAATGTTTTTTATTTTTTATTAACCAATACATATAATATACAATTAAACAAAATATATATAATATACAATATTGGTGGTAACAATACCTCCCTAATTGAGAAATTCTCGTGTTTAGGTATTTTTATTGTTTTCGTTTTCTGTAATTTTAGTTTAAAATCTGTAAAATCTAGGACTTGTGATGAGACCTCCAGAGAAGTACGAGATCTTGCATCACATAATGCAGAGAAAGATTGCCGGGAGTCGGGGCTCAGGAAGAATGAGAACATCATGGCTGAAAAACCTTAGACAGTGGTTTGGCAAGTCTATTGTAGAGCTGTTGTGCTGTAAAGTCCGCACAGCCAACGTCCGTTGAACGGACAGGGCACGAGAAGAAGAAGTAATTTTAGTTAGAAAAACCGTAAGGTGAGCCATTTTTAACACTTCTTTGTCTTTGCGATCCAAATTATGATATTTCAAAAATTATATGTTTGACCTTCCGACAGAGTATGCTCGAGGCCTGAGAGTTTAATATCTTGCAGGTATTATTATTATATGCATTTCGCACATTTTATTGGAAAATTAATTTGAAATCGATTTACGACTCATAACTCATAGACATGATTTCGTACAACAAACGCATGAGTTACAATGGCTTCGAGCAGAAAGCGATTCATCTGTTATCACATATTACATTTTTGTCTAGCAGTAATTAAAAAAAAATATTTTTACCGCTTCGGCGCCTTCCAACTGTCCTTTGTTGTACTTTAGGCCACCGACTCTCAACTGAATCTCTAGAATCCTAACTTTGGGAAACACTTGTGCAGGTACACGATGTGAATTATTTAGGTATGCATTATACACATGTTGCCCGAGTAGTATGCATTATTCATGCAAATCGGTAATCTATAAGAAGCCTCGTCTCGTGTGCGTTGCGAATGGTGTTATATAATGAGATGTAATATTAATTCTGGTCTGATACGTCTTATCCATAGAATAAAGAATAACACAAGAAGTATCTTATTGCCGAGTTTCTTGATTCAATTGTAGGTCCAAATTCGGCCTATATTTCCATACAGGACTGTGTTTTACCACGATTAATAAGTCTAGGTCTAATCCACAAAGTTTGTGGCTCATTTGTTTACGTTAAAATTTGCATTGAAGTCACTTCTAGTGTTGTATTCTTTGTTCTGTGGTCTCGTCCATCAGTAAGACGTTACATCTTCCCATAGGCATTTCTAAAGTGCAAAGTTACGCCAGGCGTAATGCAATCACGCCCTACTTATTCTAATGAAATTAAACTGAGGTGTAAAAAGAAATAAAATGCTCCCACTAATGATAATAATAATTTTTTTTAAATTGGATAGAAAAAAAAAAAAAAAACCGTAAAAATTGGATAATCTGTATAGCGCCGTTTTTCTGAAGGGCGCTGATGAATGATATGGAACGTATAAATTACTTTACCTATTAATTCATAACGGTACAGCAAAGAAGCGAGGCTGTCAGACCACACAGTAGTACTGATACCAACCCTGATGTATGGTAGTAAGTGTTAAGAGGAACGACAGAGCGGCCCCTTTCTAACAAAATTTAAATTTGGATTTGATGCCAAAATACTTATTGACTGAATATTTATTTTTTAACTGAATATTTATTTTTTTAGTCAAAATGTTCAGCAAATATCTAGTGCGAATATGTGTCTCTTTACCTTTTTTGTGTTACAAATTATAAATTGTAGGTCATTAAAGAAATCGGTTATTCAAAACATTTGGGGGAAAGTTTTAAAAATTATTTGGGAATTAATTGTAATTATTATATTTTTAAATTTGAACTACCTTATAATGTACTTGTAATGATTATATAAAGAAAAAATATATAAATTATTAAAAAAAACATATTGATAGGTTTAAATTTTATTTATGAACCACCGATTTTCATTGAAACAAAAGTTTTGCCGTAAGTACATAAATTTGAAGAATCGACCCGAAAAAAACATGTTTAAAACAAAAAATGTCAAAGTTGCCTATAAAATCACTAAAAATTGAATAGAACTTGCCCAGATCGTGAAGATTAACTTAAAATATTTGATGAATTGTTAAAAAAAATTGAAACAACCCATCTTTAGATTAACAACAAGCATTTCAATGGAGGGCCTGTTCGGAAGATTCTTCCGTTGAAGGAGATTAAACACAGAACAGAAGGTCATTAAACACGGGTAAAGCCATTTCAAGCAATATTTCGATTCTAAATGGTGGTCCTACACCAGGTCTAAATTTAGTTAATACGATGGTATCAACCACTTCCAAAAAGAACATGGCCCAATAATCATTAAAGTATTGATTCTCTCGCTCTCTGGGGCGTTCTCGATTTATTCGACCATCCACTTGTTTATCTAGGGAAGGTTCAGACGCTCCACTAATTGCAATTGTTGGTGAAGACTCTGAGGTGAAGACTTACCAATAAAGTTGGCTGTCAATTAGTAAAACTTCCGTGGCCTTGCAAAGTTTCCAAACGAGTTTTGTCGAGGCAACTTTTGTCATGAAACAAATAAATATAAGTAATTAATTAACTTTTTGCCGTAATTTCATCGACCTATTTACAAAAATAAACCTTTTTATGTGAATACCGCAAAATAGTCTCAACTGCTATCAGCTGTCCGCAGTACTGGCACTATGGCGCCCCAAATTGGAATATAGTGTCAGGCTGAAGTTGTGGCGTGGGAAAGGAAGGATATTGGAAAGATGGAGGCTGGGAAGTACCTGGCTATTCAGATCTGGTCACCAAACGTGGCTCAACTCATTTCAAGAATTTTATTTGACTCTGGCTGTAATTAGCCGCCTCTAGTCTGGAGCCCCAAAATACCTGAAAAACCTCGATCCTCCAATCTTAACAAACGGATTGCAATCTCACGGAGCACAGGCGTCGTGTTGGGTGGGAATGTTGTCATTGTTCTACCGGTATTTCAATGGAAGAGGCTACGGGGAACCATAGACATTGATTTCATTGACACTGGCGTAGCGCAGCGGTAAGGCGCTTGACTCGCACACCGAAGGTCGCGGGATCGAATCCCGGCGTGGCAAATAAATTTTATTTGATTAATTTGTGTTATTTCACAATTTATTCATTTAAAACTATATATAGTATATTTGCGGCACGTTCCAGAGTGGAAAATACTCTCTGTATCGCCCTGGTGTAAGACCATCATTTAGAATTGAAACGTTGCTTGAAATTGCATTAGCCGTGTTTGGTGACCAGATCTGAATAGCCAGGTACTTCCCTACCTTCCTCTTCCCTATCTCCTTCCCCTCCCCACTACCCTCAGCCTCACAACATATCCCAATTGGGGATGCCTCAGTCTCACTGGCTTCAGACGGGAGCAGTTGGGACTCTTGTGTGGTATTCATATAAAAAAAAACTGGTGCACAGTTCCGGAAAACGCTAAATGCGCCAAACAATTGTACACAGTCGAAATTTGTCACTTGAGTACGAGTACGACTCGTTCTTGAGTTCAAATGCTTGGCTGGAATGATTTGCCGGCCTCTTTGTGTCCTCCCTCCTATAACATGTATCTCTTCAAGACCTAGGTTCACTCCTTCCTTTCAACCAAAAGACCTTCCACACAGCTTTCCCAAAGACGACACAGGTAAGGAAGGAAATTATTTAACACACTTACGTTCCTTAAGATTAATATTAATTTCCTCAGCTGGATCTTTTTCCTCCAGGATCTTCTGCTAGCTAATGTAAAAAAATATATATAGGTATATATAATATGATATGAAAAACCGTTTACCGTGTATAAATGTTCATGTGTCAGTCGTGTAAAATTTAAATGGTGTATATTAGTAAGGGGGATAGTGCTTAAGGCTCAGCAACCGGGCTCGAAAAGAAGAAGATGGAGAGATACGAAATTACGAATGTTAGAGGAGAGTGCTAAAATTTACAACGCCAAAATCGATGCGAAAATTGCGAAAATGTTAATAAAACACGACTTGTTTAAAATAGAGCAAAAATCTCTTGGGTAGCATCTTAAGTATCATTTAAAGAAACATTGTGAATTTTTTCATAAATATAATTTATAAGATAATAGAAACAGACTGGTTTTTAATAATTTTTGGAGCATTCTTTGCGATTTTTTTCTATCGAGGGGAATTTCATATAATTTGCGTTTCGGCTTGGGCAGTATCTAGACATTATCTTAAAAAATAACATATGTTTTTTTTAAGAGCTTAAAAACTTCAAATTTTTAAGGGAGATTTGTAAGAAATCTGTAGAAATTCGAGTTGCGGCCCTTTAAGAAAACAACTCTTTTTCTGTACGTAATATATTTTTAACACAGTTCCTTTTCACAAAAACACTCCTCCCAACCATCTACTTGAACTTTTACGTGAGCAAATACCAGAAAATATATTTTTCCCTTATTTTTTCAATTGTTGATCGCCATCGTTAATGGAATATACGTCGAATTGCAGTGAAACCTTACAAGGAAATTCTTGTTGCGGTAGGTCGCACTGTAATCTAGATACGGCAACCTACCTACAGGCTACACGGCTACCCACACATTAAAACAACTGCGGCAGAGGTCTTTCACCCGTGGAAGTCTCTTAAAAAATTTGGTGCTTTCGAAAAATTCTACTAAATATACTGTTATATTTTATTTGTGAGAACTCATCTGGTTACACTATCTGGCTTCACCTGTAATTTGGTTAAATTTATGTCTTAATTTTATTATTCCTTATAAGACATAATAAACTAAATCTAAAATAAATCTGAATGTAAGAACCGGTAAACAAAAATGTGATACAGTTAGAGTAAAAATATTCAAACGCAAAATATATCACTTCATCACTCTCTCTCACACGTGTCGCTTGATTCTGAACTGAACTGAAATTCACCTATAAATACATTTCAAACAAATCTATGTTTATTTTGAAGTAAAATTGATATTATCCTTGAATTGAAATTAGATTCTTTAAAATATGTTTATTAAATTATTTATTTTTGTATACTATTCAATGCACGATGCACGATAACACTTTGTACAT
The DNA here is from genome assembly GCA_917563855.2 of Limnephilus lunatus. Lineage (NCBI taxonomy): Eukaryota > Metazoa > Arthropoda > Insecta > Trichoptera > Limnephilidae > Limnephilus > Limnephilus lunatus. The sequence goes on along the minus strand of OU830597.1, from coordinate 13,336,671 downwards.
ATTATTTTTTATTTAATAAGATGTCGATCAAATTGCAGCACTGAACTAAAAAAAGCTAAAAAATTATTTAAATATAATCAATATATAAAAATTGTCTTATCCAAGAAATAGAAAAGTCGAAAAAATTGACAGAATATTTTTATATTAAAAAAATAAGCATTACCAAACACACCCAACAAAATTGGTAAATTTTCGTTTATAATCTCAAAGTAATAGCGTTTAACTAGCAAATCTAGTCAGGAAAAGTCGTGATTATTTCATGACGCCAGAGTTCACCAATTAAGTGTTAAGAAGCTTCCAGACGGATCATAAGCTTTGAAAAAGATTGCAGCTTAAGTTGACCAGCACTGTCACTAAGTAAGCTAAGTGATCGAAGACGACACTCCCACTTGACTGGATTCATAAATTATTAATAATGTTATTATGCAACTCCATGATTTATGAACTAAATACCTATTACTTGTATTACATTATTCTATAGAACATGGCATGTGACCGTCCTTTTGCAAAATATAACTCTTCATTTTTAATATTTTCAGCAAATGCAGAGAAACACAAACCTGCTGTCACAGATGCCACAATGTTAATATTATTAATTAGTAATGTAGATTATCGTGATAATTTTGATTATCGTATTGCATTTTCTTCTTTTTGTGTAAAGTTTCGGAGATCGTTGTGTGTCACAATCAGGACAGATAAACATATCGATGGCTCAGTATTAAACTGCAACAAGAACAAGCGCATATCAGATATGCGCAATTATAAAACATATTCAAATTACGCTGAAATTTCTACATTACCTCAAATGAAAACTCTGGTTTTTAAAACAATTTCGCCAGTTTTAAATTAAAACAATTCGACATAGTTTGTAGAAAACTGGAGACTTCTGAATATTTTTTTTCGTTGTTTGTTTTTGGGGTGTTATTATGATGCAACGCTGTCCGAAACGTTAGATAAAGAAGGAGGTAGCGCAACACGGCATAACACCCCAAAAACAAACAACAAAAATGCTTTTGGCCGTGAAAATCGAAAAAACGTATCTGAACATTTGCATATTTTCCAGAGAGAATTTTCGACTCCTAAAGAATCAAAAATTTTTATTAATGTTTTATCTGTTCAGAACTGCGAAGAGTCCTTTTGGTGAATCTTTTGATACCCATATCGTATTTTAAGTTTTTCTGTGATTCCGTTTAAAACTAGGCCATCGATATATCAACACGGCATAATAACTCAAAAATTAATCACGCTTACACTTTTGACCGTGAAAATCTCAAATCTTATTCGAGTAATGTGAGATTGTAAGTTTCTGTGAAATTCATCCTAGGTTTTAAACCAAATAAACATTTCAAAAAGAGATATTTACGTTCTTCAGGAAGACACAAATTCAACAAAAAAGTACTTTGTAATTTTATACTAGCTGTTCCGTAACAAATCAATACAACGGCACTCCAACAAACCTTTATCCAAGTAATATAAAGTTAGTAAAAGTGAAGTGAATGAAAAAAGCCCACAACCTAACCTAACGTAACCTTTTTATTCAGCTCTTTTTATGACTTTATATCACGCTTCAACACACTCAAAGGTTTGTTGAAGCTCCACTATGTTGAGTTATCTGGTTACCCAAATATCAAATTTAATATTTGAAATTGAATGTGACATCAAAACTGTTGTAATAAACAACGCAGAAATTTTACTTCCAGTCTGGCAAGTGGTTCTCTTCGTTTGGTGACAGAAGTGCCCAGTTTCATGGGGTGAGGTTTCTCCTGGTCTTGGCGTTGGATATATCTGCCCACCAGCTGCGTGGCAGGCCTGATCGGGAGAGACTGGTTGAGGGAGACTTTGAGACCTCTCAAGCAGAACTTTATTGCAACATCGCCTTGCACTGCAATGGAAGGGATGAATTCATACGTCCGTCTCTTCTGGACCCACTGACCCTCAGATTCCTACCCACCCTTCATACCTTATCGTTCCCAGAACTTCCTCTCCTTAATTTCCTTTAAAATACTCTACTCAAAGCATCCCCAAAGATGACATAGGAATTATAAATATTTTCCCCAAGGCCTGCTGTATGGAGCTATTGTAAAAAAAATAGGTAAGGTATTCATTTGCTTGGGTATTTAATTTGTTATATTTGCCAATTGTTTGCTTATTCTCTTTCCATTTGAGTAAAAAAGGTTTCATAGTATAACTATCCACGGCAGAGGGAGTGGTATTATTAATTAAAAAGTGGAACAATTATTTATTTCTGACTTGTTTTGAATCAATCCGGATAGAAGCAAATGCGCTTAACGTAAAGCTAGGTCGGGTAAGGTCACCTTTCTAAAGAACCATAGTAACGAGAAAATATTTCTTCATGTTTCACTTTGTGTAAATCTATCAGTTGACCTGATAATGGTTGCCGCCTAAGAGTATTGCTATCGTCATTAATAAAATAGTACGAGTACATTAAAAATTTAAAACCTCTTTTATAAATATCGTTTTATGTTCCCGATAAATGTGTTCTAGGAAGCCTAGAATCGTCTCAGATTCTTAGATTCCTTAATATTGACACTATTCAACATATAATCTGGAAACAATGTATTCTTTAACTAATAAATAAATACTAGGGTTTTATAGACTATTAGTCGCCAGTCGCCACACATTTAAAATATTAAGTTGGCGTTGCATGTTTTTTATTCTAGTACATCTACTATAGCACAGTTCAGAATATGGACCTCGTGCCTCCGTTCTGAATTAATACCAACTAGCTTTTGCCCCCGGCTTCGCCCCCCCCCCCCCCCCTCACTCCCCTCCTCTCCACCCCCAACTCCCACCCTAAATCCCCCCCCCCCAATCCCCCCCTACTCCCCCTGCACTACCCCCCCCCCCCACCAACCCACTATTCCCTCCCCCCATACCACCCCGCTCCACCACCTTCATACTCGTTACATTCATTTTTCACGATGTCACCTATTAAAACGTAACAATCAAATACGCGCCGTTTCGCATTCATAACATTAGTATAGCTATTGGCTTAGGTCAAAATGTAGATTAGTACCTATTTTATATTTGTACACTAAATATTCATATTTGAATTTTTGCTATCAAACGAATTACCATAGTAACCTAAACACATAAATAAAATGACAGCCCACATCAAACAATTACTTACGGACAATAAACGTATAATAAATAATTTCATTACGCCACAGCTTATTCATAACGCCAGAGCTTACTAATATATATAGCGTATTTTACTCGCAAATAATGTAGCTTTCTATTAGTGAAATTTTTTTTTAAATCCATTCAGAATTTTTTGAGAGAAAGAGTAACAAACATTCATACAAACATTCGCCTTTATAATATCTATAAGATTTGTTTATGGGTACCGCCGCCCCGAGAAGCATTCATTGGATAACCAACACCCCTGCCATAGGTCACCCCAAGTGTTTGATCATGGGGTGAGGTTTGTCTAGGGTTTAGTGGCGGATGCGTCTGCGTTGAGAGAGAGGCCGGATGGATCCATACGTACGTCACTCCTGTACACTGACCCCCAGATTCCTACCCACCCCTCGTACTTTTTTCCTTTCCAGAACTTCCTATCCTTCACTTCCTTAAAAAGAACCTCCACATAGCATCCTCTAAGATGACATCGGCCCTAAGCGACCTCCCAGGTAAGTATGGTCCTGTATTAATTCATTTTTAGGCAGCATCACTTTCATTGGTCAAAACATTGTACATATATTTTCGTATCGGTGATCAATGAACCGGTGTATGCAATTTTTAGCCATAAGTTATTTTTAATAGTTTGTCTAGCTTGTAGTTTTTCTAGATTTTAGGCATGTATGGTAAGTTTGTGCAGCGCCCTTGAGGAGATTTTTCACAAAAACGGCGCTATATAAATTGTCCAAATATTATTAATAATAATATATCTTTATTCAACAAAATTTGTAAGATTTGTAACAAACAAAAAAAACTTACATATTCGTACAAAACAAGTAAGTAAAAAAGATTAGCAATAGAAGATAATATAAATATGAACAGTAGGTACCTACTTGAAGAATAGAAAATAGTTATAAATTAAGGTTTTTCGTAATCCACCTCACTAGGCTAGCCTGTGTTGAGGCAGTAATTTTTAAGCCAATTTATATTTCTTATTAACATACCTACACTTATATTAAAATATAATCATACAAAAGATTGGTTGCATTAACAATAAATTTTGAATAATAACAATCAGTACATTGGTTTAATTACGAATTTGGGTGAGCGCGCCGGTAAAGGCCCTATCATTATTTTTTATCCAAATTTTTATGTTATTTTTGAAATTTTTTGTGAATCACATTTTTTTACTCTAAATGGAAGAATGTTATAAAGTCTTGTTGCAAGGTATCTGAAGCTTCGTTGACCAAAAGTAGTATGCGTTTTGGAATTTGAAGTAAGTCTCTGTTATTGTTTAGTGAATAGCGTGTATTTAATCTTTTTTCATAGTATTTATGTATATTTGTGTACAGATTATTGAGGATTGTTTTTGCGTACATCTGCCGAACGTCAAACACATTCATAATATTAAAGATAAAGTTCGAGTCTGTAATTAGAGGTAGCCTAAGGATTATTTTTATAATAGTTTTCTGTGCCTTAATGATTGGGTCTAGTGCAGATGCAGTGCCACCTCCCCAAGCTATGATGCCATACCCAATAATAGATTGGCAGACTGCAAAATAAATCATTTTCAAATGTTGTAAGTCGAGAAAGTTTCGTATTGTTCTGAAAAAGTGCACTGTTTTTCTTATTTTGTTTGCAACTATTTGAGAGTGAAGATTCCATTTGAGATATGGATCAATAGTGAGGCCGAGGTATTTCATCTGTGTAGTGCGCTCAATGTAAGGACACTGGCAATATTCATTGGAATTTAAACATGTGTGTATTCTAATAGGGGCATCATCATATTATGAGGAGAAAAAAATTCCTGTGTCGTGCTAATGTAAAAAAAAAATCATTATTTTATTTTTTCTTTTATTGCATAGAAAGATTACACTTGTGCGAGTAATTCAGGTGAGATGCTACAGCGGTATTGTAGACCAATTTCCTCGTTTTATGGTCTGAATTTCCCTTGATCGTACTTAAGAAACAAACTTTTGAAGTGAAAACTTCTTTAGCACAGTTGTGATTTGAAAATCTATGAAACGTAAAATAGCGACACTAAAAAGAGACAAACACATACATACATCTGTAGGATTTAGCCTGTGAGAGAATAAGATAGTACAATGGTTCTCTTTTTTGTGCGGTGCTTTGTAGTCTCCCCACTCTGATCTACTTTAGTTTTCTGAAGGTTTCACTTCTATCCCATGCGAATTGCACGCTTTGATTTTTTTAATAAGTTTTTATTTGTTATCGATTATAAATCCGAAGTATTTAATTTCTTCTACTTCTTAAACGTGTAAATGGCCACATGAAGCCGACATTAATTGTTATTGTGATGTTAAAACAAGGTGTTTAATCGAAAGTTTTATATCGTCGAGAGAGTAGAAATTTTTACTGATCCGGTTAATTGATTACTATATAACTAATTAGCTTTAAAATATTTCATTTTGGATTCGTCAACTTTTTTATTCCTGTGCTTTTTCACATTTAACATTTATATATTTATTAACAAACTCGTAGTAATTAAGAAAGTAAAATATCACAAAATGTTTCTCGTTACACGAAAAGTCTCTCGTCAAGAATTTAGACAAAAACACTTGATCGATCGAATACAATAATTACAATTGGGTGATCAAAGTGTTTGGTAAAAAAATGTAGACTATAGTAACAAAAATATTCCGTTTCTCTCCAATGTTTCTGGCATTTACATTTCAAGGTTATGACCATCGTTTCAATTGATGTAGAAAGAGAAGGCGAAATGATATTTATGGGAAAATTTCAAAATATGTAATATGAAAATTGGAGTCGATTTGAGGCTGAATTTGTTTGGAGAAGGACAACCAAAAAAAAAGTGATGACTTATAGACAACAGAAATAACAATTTGGGCAGTCAAGCTCATAATTTTGAAAAAACGGTGAGAGGGAAGGGAGCTTTGTTCGATAAATTCTCTTCCGAATGTGAAGAGTGATGAATTTCGGTTTTGGAAAATATGACAATCGATGATACCACGGTCTTGATAGGATAGAAACGTACTGAGGCATGGTAGGGGTAATGGGCGTTTTCATCCCACGACAAAATATCTCCGTTAAAATATTCTTCGACAAAATATGCCTCGACATTATATACCAAGGACAAAATGTATCTCACTACGCTGAATTCTTTCTTATAACAGTTTTTGAACAATAATTTATTGTCTTTACAGGATGTCTGTATTATTTTATCCCTTTTTTTGTTAGATTAGGTTAGGTTAGGTTTTAATAGATATTTTAGATACATTAAGTTCCATTCAGTAGTAACAAACACACATACATCCATACAAACTTTCGCGTTTATTAGATACATTAAGTTCCATTCAGTAGTAACAAACATTATTAAGATGAATAAATTGTTAAACAACACAAATCAACCAAATAAAATTTACTTGTGCACGCCGGTATTTAAAACCCGGAACTTTCGGTATCCTAATCGTGAGTCTTACCCCTCAACCATGGAGACCGTCAGCTTCATTAAAATATATAAAACAATGTTTATGGACAGCAAATATTTAGGTCAACTCAACTATAAAAGCTCAACAAACTCCACCGCGTATAGTGAACTCAATAATATTAATATATGTATTAAAAAAACAAGCGTAAAAAATAATTTCACTGACCAAAAATAAAAATGTCAGAAGAATCCATTAAAAGGCAAATAATGGTAAGACAATTGAGAGCAAGGTTGGGGGTAATCTCGCGTTTCCACCTTCAACAACAATTAACCCTCGGCTCACCAGGAGAGTGGGGGGGGGGGGGGGGGGAATACCGCCCAATTCTCTCGCGGATATTTGTGGACAGTTTGTGGGTATTTTTAGCCTTACGGTCGCAATTGCGGTCAGGCGGGGTGTTAAGATTAGTGGCGTGAGGCCATACACTCGTAGTCACTTGATATGGGCTAATGGTCGGATAACTTTTTTGAAATTGCCCTGCGTACAAAAATGCCGGATCGTAATACATATTATCTCAACTTACCCAACTCAACTAAACCTAAACTACATTATTATACATATATTACAAAACCGAATAAAACCTAATTCATTTATTAATGCCCATTTTAGAGGCGTTTATGGTGACCGGATGAACAGCAACTACAATTCAGAATGAAACCAACTTAGAACCTCCTCATAAAGGTCATTAAAAGTGACGATAAAAAAAAATGGTTAAATAATTAAAGTTAGGTTAGGGTTAACGGATATTTTGAAATTATTTTTTTCATAGCTTTTAATGACTTTTCAAAGAGGTATTGAGTTGACTTTATTCTAAGTTGGCATGGAACCGACTTTTACATATGAATATAAAAAAATTATACAGTATTTAATATACATACCTAACTGAACTGAGATTTAGTAACAACGTACTGTATTTATTTTGTGATAAATTGAAAATTTCCTCTAACTTGGTTTAATTATTTCCCTTCGTTTGTATTCTGGGCAAAGAGGAATACATATGATAGTTAATCCCAGAATTTCTCCATTGAAATAAATTTATAAACAATATTTTTCGTTATTTTATATACCTACTCCCAGATTGTACGTTCTGTGGTCTAGATGTGGGCACTTAAGATCACATATTTTTTGGTTGTCCCTCTCTAAATAAATATCCTCTCTTCTATCAAGCGTTATCTAAAATTGCCTCCCCTCCATTCAACATTTCATCTCTTCTAAGTCTGAACTCGACTCCAATCTTCCATATAATTCTGAAATTTGTACATTTAAATAAAATTAATACATAAATTCACCTTTCCCTTTCTCTGTAATTTTAAATGATGGCCTAGAACACCCTTGAAGGGTGAAAGCCAGAAATAATTGAAAAAAATATATATACCTACTGTACAGCGCATCCTGCTCATCGCTGAATACGCGTCAGGACTGCATTTAAATGATATAAGCTAAAGGTCACCTATAATAACCAACTGTTCCGCCTACTGAGATACTGCAGCGCCACAGAAATATTCCTGGACGGACTTTTGCATTATTTCAGAGCATTTCTCCGCCACCGCATTGAAAGCTTATGACGTAAATCCTAGAATACCATCATCACTGCTTATGTTGTCTGGATGGATGTCCTGATGGCCCGACAGTAGACGGGAGACGGTCAAATATCGTCTTCAAATATTTGCATAATTTATATTGAAAAGATGTTCAATTCTTTTCTAATTTTATCCTGTGTAGTTTTATCTTGCTTATTTTGACCATTTTACAACTCTGAAATGTGGATAATTTGCTTACCTTCTGTAATAAATGTATTATTATTATTAGCATTAGCGTGCATGATTGAACCTTAGAAGTGTGGTGTGTACCGATTTGAAAGCAAATTGATTTCGTCAAATTACGTGAGATCTTTCAACTCCCAAACGGGCCAGAGATATTAACCATTTGTTCATGAAAAAAAGTTATATTTGAAAAGGTTTGTGTTAATTTGAACAGATGAACAGAAAATTGACCTTTCCTCGGGCGCTTGGACCCGTCCATGACACATTTCTAACAGCTTATCAGTTCAACATTTAAAAATATGGCTTCGTTAATTGGTACGTATCTCCCAGATTACACACCCCTTTACGTAAATGTGGCCTTTTTACGCGAGGGTGAACGAGGGCTGGGATACCAAAGCAACCGGGAAGTGGGTCGACTCATTAAACCACAGCGCGATACGAACATCACAACGACTAAAGTGTCTACTTTCTGCTTTTTGTCCATTGTTTACTATGGCGCTTGATAATGAAACAGGCTGGTTTTTTGTAGGAACCATATCTCTTTTATTCCGCTAATAAAAGGTTTTAACGCCGTACGTGTTACAATCTGTGAACGAATTCTTGGTAATCCTTTTTTATGTGAATACCGCATAAGGGTTCCAACTGCTCCCCAACATCTGAAACCAGTGAGACTATGGCATCCCCAAACGGGGGTATCTTGTGGGACTGAATGTAGTGGGGAGGAAAAAGATATTGGGAAGAGGAAGGTGGGGATGTACCTGGCTATTCAGATCTGGTCACTAAACATGACTGAAGCCAATTAAAGCAACGCGTCCATTCTGAGTGGTGGTCTTACACCAGGGCGACACTGATAGTATATTCCACCCTGAAACGTGCCGCAAAAATACCTCATATTATTTTTAATTATTAATTTGTAAAATATTACATTTTAAACAAATAAAATTTATTTACCCACGCCAGACTTAACAGAGCAGATTTAACCTCCAGAATGCTAATCGATAGCCTTAGCGATTTTGCGAGGTCGGTCAAAACTAAACTTATCATCCAGAAACACAAATATTAATAATAATATGAAATAAATAAAAAACGTATGTTAATAAAGCACTAATTGTTCTTTAGATCGGAATGTTTTACAAAGTGTTCTCTCTTTCTAACAATATTTAAATTACATAGCATGACGTTTTATGAGTTCGTATAAAGCTGGGAGAAATATCTCCCAAAAAGAGTCTAGTGTTATTTTTTTTCCATTAGTCAAATAGTATATCAGACATTGTAAACAACTGGTATTATATTTTTAGTTTAACAGTTTTCTCTTCATTTTTTTTGTAATTACCGTCCCAAAATGTAACCCACGGGTATAAAAGCATCGGTCTCCAGCTAGAAGCATTCCTTTATCAGCCAAAGTTTTTATAATTATCTCTTTAATAATAATAACATTTGGATGATTTGCTTAGTGACTTTTGTGAAAAATCACCTCAAGGGATCTGTAAAAATTAACGATATATTTCTACGATACTCTATGTTACTACTTACTACAGACTAAACAAACCATTACAGTAGACATTAACAGCTCACAGGATTGCATCCACTGGTTCGTCGATCACTAATACAAAACTATATTTACAACGTAAACTAACTAACTAACCATCAAGCCGTTTCTCCGCAGGGGTAGGCAAAAAGGACGGACCGCCAAACAACTCGGTCTTGGCACACACTCTTTACCTCACTCACATTCATACGTCGTCTCATACATTCTCTTCTATTATTCTGACTTTTGACATGGCCCGACTCAAGTATCTGATTCACTTGATCGTGCCATGTCTTCCTCGGACGTCCCCGACTTCTTCTACCATTCACATTTGCGTCGCATATTCTTCTTACACTAGTTTCTTCGTTCATTCGCTCTACATGCCCAAACCATCTGAGGATACCTTTCTTAATCTTACTCATTATGCCTTACATTCTTTGCGGATATCCACATTTCTCACACGATCATACATTGTTTTATCACACACACGCCTCAGGGATTTCATTTCAACAGGATTCAGTTTACTTTCATCCCTCCTCTGTCAGTTCCATGCCTCACTACCATACATCAGGGTAGGTACCAGGACTCCATTGTACACTGCTAGCTTCGCTTCTTTTGACAGTTTTTTATTAGCGCCAACGGCATTCAGTGCTCCATTAATGAAGTTACCGGCATTCACCCTTCTTTTACAACGCATGATGAACGTAATACGCTGCGTTAAATTGTAGAAATTATACAGGACCATACCACTTACCTGACTTTAATCTATGGACACACTTTCATATACCGGTTGGCATTCACAGCAATCTGGAAGACTCCTGTTCACATGTGCTAGTCACGTGCATGACAAAAAAAAATCGCAACGTTTAAATGGAAAATTTCCAAGTCTATCAAATCATTATCTGTGTTTTCCGCGTGCTCTGGATGACGCAAATAGTTTAAAAGAATAATTTTCAACATTGTTAACTAGCATACTAACTAGTGTTATTATTAATCATTGTTACCTATTACGAACAAGGACGACGGAGATAATTCAATGCAGAGATAACATTGTATCTAAGTTAATTAGCAGTCAATTTTCTTTGTAACGATACTTAATAACCGACAACGGACGCCTCGTTATGATTAAGGCTGATAACTGATAGCTGTAATCAAAAATTATTTACGAAAGTAATTAACTGTTGCGCACATGCATCATTTTTGCAATCCAGTTAAAAATAGACTTGCAGACGGCTAAGCAATTACTTATAAATAATTACCCACGTGAATAAAGTAACGTAATACATAATATTATCTACCGTGCAAATCGCCCTTTGTGTTCGCATACCTTCAAATGACCCGATTTTCATATATATTTATAAAAAAAATATATCGCGTACTTAAAACTTTTTTAGCGCCGTTGTGATTTAAAACTCGATGAAACGAAAAGTAGCTACCCTAAAAAGAGACAAACATACATCTATAGGATTTAGCCTGCGAGAGAATGAGATAGTACAATCGGTCTCCTATTTGTGCGGCGCTTCGTAGCCTCCCCACTTTTGTCTACTTTAGTTTTCTAAAGGTTTCAATTCTAGTGTGTGCGAATTGCACACTCATTTTTGGTTTTCTGACCCCGAGGTCACGGGTTTAAAACCCGGTCAAGATAAATACATTGACGGCCTCCGTAGTCGACGGGCTTTTGACTCGCAATCCGGAGGTTGCGGGATCGAATCCCGGAGTGCGCAAATAATTTTTTTTTGAGTATATTGTGTTGTTTCAAAATTAATTAAATAAAAATTAAATATAATATATTTGCGGCACGTTCCAGAGTGGAAGATACTCTCAGTATGATCCTGGTGTAAAACCACCATTCAGAATTGAAACGTAGCTTAAAACGGTTTTAGCCGTGTTTGGTGGCCAGATCTGAACAGCCAGATACTTATCCTGCTTTATCTTCCCATCTCCTTCCCCTAACACTACATTCACCCTCACAACATACCCCAATTAGGGATGCCATAGTCCCACTGGCTCCAGACGGGAACAGCTGAGACTCTCGTGTGGTATTCACATTAAAAATATATACATGTATATGTTTTGATATTATTCAAATGTGAGTGTCTGGGTTCATGGGGTGAGGTTTATCCAGGTCTTGGTGGCGAATGCGTCTGCCCACAGTGGGAGAGATGATTCATACTTCCGTCACGTCGATTCCATCTGGAGAGATCTGGGTTAAGTCTTCTTCAACCAGTCTACCGATGCGGCCCGCCACACAGTGGGTAGGCAAACGCATTCGCCGCCAAGATAAACCTCACTTTATGAACCCGGGCACCCCGCTTTATCACAAAAGATAGCGAACCACTTGGGATGACTAATGGCAGGTGTGTTAGTTATCAAATAAATGGCTTCTGGGGCGGCGCTACCCATAACCGCCTCTCAAATTGAATATTACGTAATTTAGTGGTCATTTGGATTGATTGGCTAAAACGGACGTTACACTGAGGGTTCGTAGCCAAGAACAAACAGCTTTGAAGTATTTAATCCGAAATCAATAAATCAAATGAAGGAAACCGCATATTATATTTACCTACGTCAAACGTGAACTACGTCAGCAAGTGTTCTGTTTATTTATTATTTTTAATTATGTCTCAAACAATGTAAAACACTTTAGTTTACCATACTATTTACAATAATTAAAACATTAAGTACCAAGGTAACGTTAGAAGCACTCGTATTATAACGATAAACACTGTAATTAGAAAAATTCCAAGTAAAATCTGTAATAGAAGTTTTGTTTCTTCTTCGTGTGCCCTATCAGCTCCCCCTGATGGCGATGTTGGCGATCACTCTGGTAAATGTATATCTATCTTGCGCTGCCCGGAATAGCTCCTCCACACTTCTAATACAATTCCACTCTCGTACATTTCGTAGGCAAGACATTTGTGTCCTACCACGCCCTCGGCGACCCCCTGTTATGCCTTTTAATATTAATTTGAGCAAGTGATATTTCTCCTCCCGAAGTTTGTGACCCAGATATGAAAATATCCTCACTTTTACTAATGTGAGCAGTTCTCTTTCTGCTCTTGCCCGCCTGAGAATTTCCATGTTGGTGATGATGGCGGTCCATGGGACTTTGAGCATTCTCCGGTGAAGCCACATTTCAAAAACCTCAATTTTTTTTTTGCTATGACGCAATTCAGGGGTATGGAAGTTTGCAAAGAAACTATATTAAACGTAAAGACTAATTTGTTCGCTTTTGAGAACAGCTCATATAGATTTGAAGATACTGGTCGAAGAAAACCTAACCTAGAACCTTCCAGCCAGACTATCTCAAGCGATCGCCTTGCCCCGCAGTAGGAATGATGGATTCATAAGTCCGTCACTCCTCGACATTTTGACACACCCCTCAAACCTTTTTCTTCCCAGAACTTCCTCTCCTTTATTTCCCTAAAAAGATCCTTCACACAGCATCGGATGTTTTTCCTTAGGGTCTCTTGTGTGGAGCTAAAAAAGGAGGTAGCGCAACACGGAATAAAAACCCAGTTTTTATTTATTTATTTTACTATTAATTATGTATAAATTTTTTAATTACATTGTTTTTTTTATGCCTGAAACACTTGAAAATCTCAATTGGTTACGAGAATCGCACCATGTTAATACTATTACAGACCAGTGAAAAATCACGGGATATTATAATAAATTTTTTGAAAAAGACAATTGAAATAATTTTCAGGTATTTACAGGTGCCTAGGTAGCATACTTTATCAAATTAAATGAAAACAATTCACCTTGTGTATATATTTAATCAAAATTATCTAAATGTTTCGAAACCAATGGTTCCGTCGTCAGTATAAAATTAATTAATTTTAATTGACGCCACAAAATGAACTTGCGAATATTACAAAAGTAATTACAAACTTTATCGTTAATCTGAATTATTCTTTACTCTAGCATTTAACATTTTGAAAATGACACCCAGAATCACAGCAAATTTGAGTTCTTTCACGCACATAATTTTTCTGGCAAGATGTAGATAATATGTACAGAATTGAGATATGCGTACTTAAATAAAAACGCGATATTTCGTCTCATTTTCTTCTTCTTTCGTCTATGGTTTTTCGGCAAATAGTAACACTGTTAATGGTTTTCCGTAGGCGGCTCTATTTTGGAGTTAACAACTTTACTTGTCTGAAACTGACGCCCATTTGGGATTGTTTAAAATTGAAAAACTTTTAATTGCAACGAGCTGGGGGTGAACGGGGCGGGAAAGGATTTCTGCTTCAAACAATATTGATATAAAGGGAAAATAGGATTTTCAGAATATTAACTGACAGACCTAACTAAACTATTTAGCTATTATTACTAACAGACCACTTGCACGCATTTTAATATGACTTGGAAAAAATCGTGTCAATAGATCTTTTTAAGTACCTTCTAAGATCTCTTAAATGTCACAAAAAAACAAACATACATAATATTATAGTTTTTTTTATGATAAAATTCATCGGCTTACGTGGACGAGGGGCAAGGCTCTTAAAACGCAGGATCGGATCACGGCGTGCGCAAGTAAATTTTATTTGATTGATTTGTGTTTTCACAATTTATTAATAATGCTAATGCTAAAATCACCTCAAGGGCGCTGCACAAATAAATATACAATAAAATTAACATATCTGACTTACAACTAAGATTAAATCATTTAAAAATAATATAAGGTATGTTTGCGACACGTTCCAGAGTAGAAGATACTCTCAGTATTGCCCTGGTGTAAGACAACCATTCAGAATTGAAACGTTATTTGAAATAGCTTTAGCCATGTTTGATGACTATATCTGAGTAGACAGGTACTTCCCCACCTTCCTCTTCCTAATCCCTAATTATAAAATTCCATGCTGATTTTTTTTTTATGTGGTAAAAATGAGGCTTCCGTTAGTATATCTTTATGGCTTCCGTTGGCTTTGGCGTTTTGCATTTGAAATAATTTTTTACTTTACTTGTGTAGACTAGCCTGCTAAGGTAGTTTTACGAAATTATACAGGATGTCAAAGAAGTTACTTGACTTACTTTTACCAGTGATTCCTGACATTATTTGGAGTAAAAAATGTAAATGAAATTTAGGTCTCCGGTGACTTTTGATGGCTTTTTTTATTTTTCGTTGTTTTTTTCTTCAATATCAAACAAAAAAAAGTTTCTTCCGAATGTCGTCACTGGTCATTCAGCTGAGTATCAGACCAACCCCTCACCTCCAACTGTCCAATACCTTCCATTTTTATACAGGCAATACAAATACACTCCTTAACGCAAAAATGCTGCAGCTCTTTCTTACGCATTAAATAAAGGTGAAACAAACTATAAGACACAGAATATACCTTTAAAGTACTATTTTTTCTTTGGAGGAACTAGACAAAGACATACGTACAATGTTAGAAGTCATTTGGGATACAATTCCCCCATATGGAACCCTTTCTACCAAAGTCTTTCCATTGGAAGAATCCAACACAAATTTCTCAGATCAATTAATTTAAAATTAGGAATTCCCGCACAGAACAAAATTCAATCATAATACGCTAATATCGAACACGCCTGTAATCTGGCCTCATACAAAAGGTGCATCAAACAAAATTTGTCTGCTAGTACTGATACATCATGTGAACATAATATGCCCACCAGTAGATACTTGCACCGTAAAATTAATTATTGCATTAGAAATCATAGTACACAATACCTACCAATTAATTTTTTTTTTTGCTCCGAAGACGATTACTTAATTTTTATGTTTTATATTTAAATACATATATATATAAATCAAAATGTGCTTGCTTGGGGATAATAAATAATATATGGTTTCCGGATCCGCGGTACCCATTCCCAACAATCAAATTGTAAACGAACGTTACAAAAAGACGCCAAATTGTTAGTTTAAAATAATAATTTATCAAATTATTTTCAAAAAGAAAAGCGATCCACTGTATACTACAATGCATAGATATTTAAATAATTATTTACATTAATTATATTATTGTTCAATATTAATTTTTAAGCACAATTTATCTAAAATATTTTTAGCCAACCCCTTTTAATTTGATAGTTTCTTACTTCAGAGGCAAAAAAATTCTTCCGAAGGCCGAATTTTAATGGTGTTTTTTTTAAACATTTTATCACGATCAGTTATTTAGCGAAGAGAAGAGTGGATATCCCAAGGTAATTTGCTAATATCACAGATTTAAATGTTGTATTATTTTATTAGAATAAGTTAACAATAATAATCTGGGAATAACCTTCAAAAAAGTATAAAAAGAAAGTTTTTCTTATAAAAATTGTATTATTTAATAAACCATTGAAATCACATTTAAAATCAACAATGAGCTATATACTCTGTTTAAGGAGCTAAACGTCAGAAAATTTATAGAACTGAGAAGATTTCGGTGGCTGGGTCTTGTGGAGAGAATGACCGAGCATCGAACACCAAAGTATCTGCTGCACGCAAGACCGATATGGCGAAGGAGCCTGGGAAAACCAAAATTAAGATGGAGCAACAACGTCCTAAATATAATTCCACCTTGGAGATTCTACACTGAAGAGCTGGAACAAAACCGAGCTGAGTTTAGGAAGACTCTTGAGGACGCCAAGACCCACCAGGGGTTGTAGAGCCAAGAGTGATGATGATGATAAAATCACATTATGCTCCGTGAGTAAAATTATACGATTATAATTTACAGGTGTTTTACTGGGGTTTAAAATGGTAATTGGAAATGAGAACTTAATTATTGGGTTGTTTCACAATTAATCCATTTAAAACTCATATGTAGATAATATATTTGCGACACGTTCCAGAGTAGAAGGTACTTTCAGAATTGCCCCGTTGTAAGACCACCATTCAGAATTGAAATGTTGCTTGAAATGGTTTAAGCAGTGTTTGGTGACCAGATCTGAATAGCGAGGTATTTCCCCACCTTTCTATTCCCCATTTCATTCCCCTCCCCATTACCGTCAGCCTCACAACATACTCCAATTGGGGATGCCATAGTCTCACTGGCTCCAGACGGGAGAAGCTTGGACTCTTGTGAGGTATTCAATAAAAAAAAGACTACTCAAAAATCAGAGAGCGAATATTGTGGTTAATTCGTAAATTTTTTTATGTTAATTTAAAATTTGTGTGTTTTCCAATACATTTCATTTTATACTAGGTATGTATTTTAATTCACCCCTATAATTTGAGAAGCGCGAATGGGTACAGTCGCCCGGAAATCATTTATTAAATAACCTACACCTCTACCAAAGGTCATCCCGAGTGATTCGCCACGTTTGATGACTTAGTAAAGGTGCCCGGATTCATGGGCTGAGTTTTGCCAAGGCCAAGACCCCTCCAGCCGGACTCTCTCGACCATAGATATTGTATTTATTCGTATATATTGTATTTAAATATATTGTATTGTATTTCAATATCTTTGCTCTCGACCCATCGCCTAGCCCCGCAGCGGAAGGGATTCATCACTTCTCCGTCAATTCTCAACACATTGGGCCCCAGATTCCTACATACCTCTGATACCCTTTTCCTTCACAGAACTTCCTCTAATTCATTCCCTTAAAAAGAGCCTCCACTCAGCAATCCCAAAGAAGCTATTGAAAAAAAAAAAATTATAAAAAAAAATACTGTCTGTAAAGAGCTCATTCGTAAAACCTAAAACACACCCATTATGATATAACAAAACAAATATTTTGAGTACTTTATCTCAGTAAATAATATTTTTATTATTATCAAATGAAACTGTTCAATATCATGAAAATAAAAACTAATATATTGGAACCTTTTTGTAAAAAATTCCCACAAGAACAAATTTAGATGTTTCTATTTTGGAAACTATTTTTGTGTTTATTTACAATACCGTGTAATTTTAGAGTGTTTTTGACTTGATGTTATCACCAGACATATCTTGTTGCGAAACAAACAGATTTAAAAAAATATGAAATTCTATGATTTGCGAAGCTAAAATATTTCTTAGAATCAATTATTATTTAGAGAAGCCTTTTTTTGTAATATTTCACAAGTATTCCAACTTCCCGGTACTAATGGAACCACTGAATCCTTATTTAGGGATTTTGGGGCTTTGGGTAATAGGGTAAGAAAAGAAGAAGGGTATTCGTTGTTATGCTGAAGGATTGCTTACTAAGGACGGGTTGTTTCACAGAATTTGAACAATTTACCAAATTTATAGTTTAAATTAAAATTCTGTAAAGGTCCTATTCAAGTTCTGTTACCATCATAGAACTATGAAACAACCAGCTAACTATAAGTAATGATAGAACCTGAATAGAACTTACACAGAACTTAAATTTTAACTTTGAATTTGATAAATTGTTCAAATTCTGTGAAACAACCCATCCTAAGTGTCACAAGAGAAAAGTTTTGAATAAATGTTTAGTTTTCCTAGGCGATTCTGGGAGTTAGTTGGAAAGAGGCGCAAAAAATGGACTATATTATTATTTTATCATAGAAGAGAAGATAATGTTAATAAATCTAAACTGTGAAACAGAACAAGATACAGAAAATAAAAATAAAGTAACGATCGAATCCAGGACTTCTATCTTACCGGGACGGCATACTAATCAATAAACTATTCAGATCCGATTATTTACCATCATATTTCCAAGTCGACCGTCACATTTAGTTTATTTTCTGTGTTTTGTTCGGTATCATATTTCATTTAGATTTTTTGATATAATATTTTTCTCAAATGATTAAACGAATATTACTTTGACGTGAATAAACTTCAAAATATATGCCAATAAATTGAACATTATTTTTTTTCGATTGAAATTTTGGTAGAAAAACAATATTGTATAAACTAAAATATTTTATTGTTCAATTTACTCATGTGGATTTTTAGTCCTGACATCTCTTAGAAGCCTACCGATCTACCAAAATTGTCATGAAACGATGAGTTCAGAAACTTTAATATAATTAAAATCAGAGATTTTTGAAAGTCAAGTGATGTGTCAAATAAAAGACAAACTTTGAAATAATTTTTAAATATACCTAGAAACCTATTGCCAGGCACCCCTGGATTAAAAAGCATTCATAAAATTTCAGATTTCTGCCCACCAAATTCTTTTAAACAATCTATCTATGCTTTTCCACCTACGTCATCATAAGTGTTTACTATCATCTCAAATCTGAAGACAAGTGATACTCAATACTATACTATCAAAGTTTCTTTCCATAGAAATGATCATTTCGGTTTCAAAATACAGTTCCTAAGAAATAATCCTACAATAATAATACTTGTTTCGTTTACCTAAACCCACGCTCCGCATTATTTGTATAGTGGTTTTCTGTATCTCTTTAGAGGTTAGAGGTACAATAAACATATCACGAATACTCCGAACAAACTAATGAGGTTGTATGCCAACATAACCGAACAATGGACATGGAGAAAGGTCATGATGTATTTATTAATAGATTCATCGATATATTTATGTCAGCAGAGGATTCCACGTAGGCCATAGGCGAACCTGTATTATAACGCTCGCAAGTAGGTAGCGCTAACTTCTAATTGGTACCTTAGAATATGGTTTCCTAAAATCGTTGTCATTTTGTTTTATGTATTTACAACGTCCCTGGCATGGTTAAAAAACCGCGTACGTGACGTGCTGATTTGACACAAGAGTCCCGTCTGCCCGGAGCCAGTGAGATAATGGCATCTCCAAATTGGGTACATTGTAAGGCTCAAGGGAATGCGGTGGGGAAGTTTAGAGAGTAGCTACCTATTCATATCTGGTCGCTAAATACGACTGATGGAAAATGACTTGAAATGTCAAGCAACGTTTCATTTCGATTGTAATATTTTACCAGGGCGATGCTAAGAGTGACTCGACGGCCGGCAAGATCTAGCGGTAAGGCTATTGACTCGCAATCCGAAGGTCGCGAGATCGAATCCCGGCGTAAGCAAATAATTTTTATTTGATTAATTTGTGCTGTTTCACGTTTAATTTATTTAAATAATATATAGTACCAATATTTGCGACACGTCTCAGAGTTACTCTTAGTATCGCCCTGGTGTAAGACTGTTGCTTGAAATGGCCGTGTTTAGTGACCAGATCAGAATAGCCAGGTACTTCCCTACCTTCCTCTTCCCCATCTCCTTCCCTTTCGCACTATCTTCAGCCTCACAACATACCCCAATTGGGGATGCAATAGATTGACTGGGTCCAGACGGGAGCAGATGGGACTCTTGTGAGGTATTCATATTTAAAAATATATTTTTATGTATATATTGTCTTTATTGTGCGGAATTGAAACACAAACATGAACCAGTTAAAAGATTCAAAGAAAAATTTAAAACACACTTATAGACCTACTAGTATTTGCTTTTCCCCGAGTAATAAAAAAAGTAAAAAAGGAATGTAGATATTTTTTTATTTCGAAAGAATCCATTTCAATTTCCACTAACGTCGTTGAACCGTTTGAATATTTGCAGTACACAAATATTGATCGGTTTGTGCAAATATGAAAGAAAACTGCATTCGATGAATTATTTATTCTACAGGCGGGAAATTTCTATTTAAACCGCAATAGAAAAAGATACAAAACAAAGACTTTGGTGAGCCATCAGTATAATATAATTGCTAACGTTTTGTGGTGGAAAGGTGGATGTCGGAATAAATTCCATGCATTTAGTTCCACATAATAATGAACAGAAAACACAAAAATAGTTTGTTAATTAAATTAAATAAAATACAATTAAATTAAATTATATGAAATTGAAATACATTAAATGAATATATAATATTATATCTCTACTAGATTTTTCTAGGAAAATTTTTTGGAAAGGAAAACGGATTTTATCAGCAGTTGGTCTTATATCAATACATCTTATTAATAAATAGTTATTAATAATCTAGAGTCAATACATCTTATTAATAAATAGTTATTAATAATCTAGAGTCAATACATCTTATTAATAAATAGTCATTAATAATCTAGAGTCAATACATCTTATTAATAAATAGTCATTAATAATCTAGAGTCAATACTTCTTATTAATAAATAGTTATTAATAATCTAGAGTCAATACATCTTATTAATAAATAGTTATTAATAATCTAGAGTCAATACATCTTATTAATAAATAGTTATTAATAATCTAGAGTCAATACATCTTATTAATAAATAGTCATTAATAATCTAGAGTCAATATATAATATTAATAAAAAGTTATTAATAATCTAGAGTCAATACATCTTATTAATAAATAGTCATTGATAATCTAGAGTCAAAACATCTTATTAATAAATAGTCATTAATAATCTAGAGTCATTACATCTTATTAATAAATAGTCATTAATAATCTAGAGTCAATAATCTTATTAATAAATAGTCATTAATAAGCTAGAGTCAATACATCTTATTAATAAATAGTCATTAATAATCTAGAGTCAATACATTATATTAATAAATAGTTATTAATAATCTAGAGTCATCCAGATTAGTAACTGCAAAAGTAGGTCAAATCCGTTGGCAGGAAAAAGCAAACAGCCAACGATTTTAAATTGAATTTTAATACTGACTGCAATCGCTGCGTTTGAAGTTCCTCGTCAGAAAATGCAATGGCAAATACATTTCTTAATCAAAAACTAAGTTATTTAATACCGCTTTTTATAAAGATAGATAGAGAAAGATGGCGTCATAGGTATTTTTTTTTAAATAAGCTCACTCTGTTGTGTGTGTAAGTTAAAAAGGTAAAGACTGAATTCAGACAATTTTCATATCGAAAATTACGTTTTTCTAGACATGTCCAGCTCGTTTTCATTCAAAATTGTATTTTAAAGTTTTTCCTATAAAATTAGGAGTAAATTCTTCTACGATGTCAATAATTGCGTGTCTTGAAAACTCGATGTTCTTCAAAACTGCATGATTTTTTTTCGGTTTTCTGTGGGGCACTATTTCAGTTGTTTCCAAATGTCTACAAAATTACACCTTTTTGTTTTAGATTTTTTAATAGTGTTTTAGGGGTCTCTATATCTCTATAAACTGTGAAAATGCAGGGGTTTGACCAAACAGTATTAAGAAGTTGGTATTAAAACTTAGTATTTAAAAAAGATAATTTTTATATAATGTTGTTTAACACATGTTTAAAATCGACTAAATTGTTGTATGTCGCATATACGCTTGTAAGCACTATTTTATGTCACGATTGTAAATTCAGTCTAAGAACAAAAAGTACATTTTTACTTAAAGACGATATATTTAGGTCCAAACTAAAAACCTACCTTTTCGGGCTCTCATACCCTTAACTTAATTTAAATATACCTATCTGAGAGTATCATACTTGTATTGCCTATGATATGTCTTAATCACACTTTTCTTACTGAATTAAAATTACTCGAATCATTACGCATCAATCTGTCTCTCGGAAGATCAAATCCTTGTACTACTGCACCGCCCACCATTAAATGTTGCTTTTACTTTCCAAAATACACTCATTAAAGAATACATTACATATTAACATTAAAATATTTTCAGGATTAAACAACATGTGTTCACAATTATGTCCTTTGCGTGCGAACTCTATCTAAATTTCTTTAAATAGACAATAAACAGTGTTAATTTCAAGCGACCTACCAGGTAAGTATGGTCCTTGTGATAAACCCCCCCCCCCCCTACGAAGTAAAACCTATCTTTTGATTTCCAAATGCTGCTACAGTGCTACAGCTACAGGCGCAACCCCGGTCGGCCTTTAAAAGCTCGTAGCTCGCCCGTTCTCGCGTCTCTCCCCTGCATTTCTTTTGCAGCGCCTTTTCAACCCCATCACGTAATACTTTTATGCAAACGTGACGAGATGCTCTCAATTAATCAATTGTAATTAACCCCACAACGTTGTGTACTTTTTTGTTTTAGTGGTTTGGTATAGTTAATCCAATCTAATTAATAATTTATTTGTGGTTTCAAAATCCCGTCTTTTAAATGAAGTCTCTCGTCTAAGATTTATTGCCCGAAAGCGCACTTTGTGTTTCAAATGCTATTTAGTTAACTGTATCCCTAAATTATTATTTTACAACGGTCTTGTCTCAAGAAATCGTCGCCGGTCAACCCGGAAACGTGCAAAGCTCATTGTTCCCCAACCTCGACAAAAAAGGTCCTAGATTCCTAAGGCTTGTATATAAACCCTAATTGACTCTTTCCTGCAAGGCCCGTACTGAATATGTTAATAATTTTATACAAACTTACCAAATTCGCCATGTTGCACAAAATAATTTCACAAATCAATTCACTACAATAATATTTAATTCAAACAAGCACTTCTAAACCACAACCCG
Organism: Limnephilus lunatus; assembly: GCA_917563855.2. Taxonomy (NCBI): domain Eukaryota; kingdom Metazoa; phylum Arthropoda; class Insecta; order Trichoptera; family Limnephilidae; genus Limnephilus; species Limnephilus lunatus. The sequence goes on along the minus strand of OU830597.1, from coordinate 13,313,479 downwards.
TCATGCAGTTACTTATTCCAAGATGCAGCCGTCAAACACAATTCTCGCGTCGATTTGTTGTGTTTAATAAAGACAAACTATCCTTTGTTCAATTAAAATGAAACATCCCCGATTCAGAAGCACCGGGCTGGTCTCCTCGCGACTACCATCCCTTAATTCAATGAACTATCCCCGGTTCACGCGCACAGAGCTATTATTCTACCGTGTATTCAACCTCGATGACTTCAATCCCAACCGTCCGTCCCCAGGTTCTTTCCCCGACTGTCTTCTCTTTAATTAATTGAATTATTCCCGTTTTACGCGCACAGAGTTATTATTCTACCGTTTATCAAAACTCCGATGATTTTAAACCCGACCGTGCGTCCCCAGGTTCTCTCCCCGACTGTCTCTCCACTCCCCAAACATCTCCTTGTGTGGTTTCAATAATTTATTAGCCACTTCTTCAAATCTTAAGTGATAAGCACATCTCCCAATATGCATATATCAACGTTTAACAGTCAAAAATGTCACACTTTAACTATTATTTCAGAGAATTTTGTGTAGGAACCATGTTCGCTTTTTTTCCGGTGTAAACTAATTTTGACTGCGCCGGAGTCATAAATTATCCCTGGACCTTCTAAAGCAGAATACAGTGGCGTAGTTCAATTCATTACTCGTCTTCAACACTTGCGTCAACTTTATTGGCTATATAATAATATTATATATGCATTGTCTGTACACGTTTTCGTTCTTTCTGCGTGTGTCACTATTCAACGAATTCTGCAATCTTATTTTGACAAATATGTTAAATATTTTAACCCCTAATCGGCGCGTCGCTCTAGTATATTTAAATGCACCAACGATCAATCCTTATTGCCTAATTTTCAATTCCCTACTGCCATAGAAAATTCACCAGATAATTGTTTCGTAAATCCAATCTGCTCGCGTTAAGATCAATCACCACACGGGCAAATATTCATCGGCCGCCTCTGGTTTTGTTAACGATCCTGCAAAATCCCTCTAAATGTTCTTCTGGGTTCCTTCTTAGTTTTGTGAAGAATGGCCTTTGCCGGGGCTCGCATGCACTTGGGGCCACCCAAACACATGTGGTTATTTAGTGGTCCGGATAAATAAATCACCCCCAAGAATTGGAAACAGAGAATCGTATGCTGAAACCATTCCCTGTTACAAAATTAAATATAATTCAAAATTGATCTCTCAATTTTAAAAGAATTATTTCGTAGGCCCAAAGGCGAGATCATCACATCCTGTATTAATTCATTTGTAGGCAGCATCGCGTTTATTGGTCAAAATAGTGTACATATATTTTCGTATCGGTGATCAATGAACCGGTGTATGCAATTTTCCATAAGTTGTTTTTAATTGTTTGTCTAGCTTGTAGTCTTTCTAGATTTGAGGCATGTATGGTAAGTTTGTACAGCGCCCTTGAGGTGATTTTTCACAAAAACGGCGCTATATAAATCGTCCAAATATAATTATTATATTAATTGCGATACTAACACGTTTAAACACGCTTCGTATTGTTTACAATACTACGGAGGTCAGGAGAGGAAGGTGTGTTTAACCAGTGAGGGCTGTGGCTTATTTCATTTTTGTAAGCAGTGACGTGTTTATTCTGAAGCGTTGCAATGATCGCCCCAAGCGTCGCGTATTTCGAAACTTTGATCAATGGTAGCGACCCCTAAAATTTATTTAAATGAAAGATAACAAATATGAGCCATAGTACATTATCTATCAAATTGTCCGTTGAAACAAGGTTGCCTCTATATATTTTTTTAACTTTTTTAAGCAGCCTATTATACATATACAACGATCAACGTACTTTGAATGGCAAAGAACTGGTAATTAACAGGGCAAATGGGTGTTTATGAGTTGTGTAATAAATTTAAACACTTGTATTGTACATTTTCTAACTAACTAACCCAAAGGAATCAACAAACACGAAGATGAGAAAATCATGAAGACCGTAACACCAATACAATATTGTACAGTCCAACAGCAGATTTTACCAAACATTCGCCTAATTTCCTTATTCCCATCCTTCCTCTGCCAGATCCATGCCTCACTGCCATACAGAGAGTGCCATATCAGAGTGGGTACCAGCACTCTATTGTAGACTGCTAGCTTAAAAATACTTCATTAATAATGATTAATCGTACATTTATTACCACTCTACACTAGACATCAAATTTGAACATCCTCGCACCTTCACTACTCATTGTAATTCTGTTTATCAAAACTCTCTCCTATCCCCTTCGCTCTGTCTCCAGCTAACTCTCACACTCCTTCATTCGTGTTCAACTAAAGAGTAGAGGTGTAGGCTATAGCAGCGGTCCGCAACTCCTGGCTCGCAAATCGTAAAAATGGGGTTGTTAAAAAGGCGACAGACTACCTAATCGAATTTTAATAAAGTTATTTTCATAGAAAATATATTTCGGAAACCAATTGATAAAAAGTAATCCATTCGATCTTAACAGTTTAAAGTTAAAATTTAAAGGAAAGGAGCAGCTTAATGTTTTGTGAAGATAATAGACTTAATGCCTTGTCTTCTAGGTATTAACAAAGGCACAGGCCTATCCAAGTTCTGGATTGTGACTGAAAAAGGGTATCCACTGTTATTCAAAAAATCCTTGATAAAGTTACTACCTTGTGATTTTTTCGGACAGGTCAGCTTTTTTCGCGTTGAATGCCATAACAACTAAATATTGATGTGTGAAAAATAATGAAAAACAGCTAAAACCAGCTGTTAACTCAACACCTATCTGAACCAACATTTATGTACCTTGTAAATCTGCCGATTTGTCACTGAAGTAAGTCACTGAAAAAACCTTCTTTAATTTTAGGTTTGCAGCTCCAAAAAGGTTAAGGACCGCTGGTGTAAAGGAGTAGAGCCTTCCCGACCTTCAAAGCCTTTATACATCCGGCTGACCTTCCATCCGTCACTCCCCAGAGTGCCAGAGCACTTCACAACACACTTTTACTTGGCTACCAACACACAAACCTACCAATCTATATCACAGTGGACTTGTAGGAAATTCACAACGTATTTGGGTTATTCCCTTAATGGAATCAGGTTTTTCGGGATAAAAAATATTGGTGATATAAATTGGAAGTGTCGGAAATATTTCCACGGAATAGACTTGTCGTCAACACCGATAGATAATTATTGCGACCTATTTATTTTTGCTGTAAATGAAGTGTGATGTTTTATACAGCCTACTTTTCCCAAACCTATTTTTTGGTACCATATCAGTAAAACTGTTTGTTGGTATACACCGTGTTTTACACTCCTACCGCGAAACTTTGTGGTGTAAGGGTACAAAATAAAATTAAAAGCAAAATCTTTCGAAAGGCTAACAAAAATATTGTCTCACGCCATGTTTTTTAGTAATTAAAATTCTTCTGTATTGCAAACTCCATAGACATCAATTTGAATGTTAATGGAAAACTTTTTAATGTAGTTCGAGAGGTGATTACGGGTACCGCCGCCACAGTTAACAATTCATGGTATCTAGGTTGACTTCATTATAAAATCGTAGGTTTCTTTCTGGATTTCATTTTAATTTAAATTTAATTTGTCTTGATCTTGGCGGCACATGCACTTACACCTGAGTGGAGGGCCGGATCAGGAGAGACTAGTTGATGGGGACCGTTTTACCCCGACAGCCAGATTCTCTCGACCTCATCACCTTGAACTGTAGTGGGACGGATGGATTCATACATCCGTCACTCTCGAATACATCAACTCCATATTCCTAACCACCTCTCATACTTTGTTCCTTCCTAAAGTTTCCGCTTATTCCTTTCCCTAAAAAGACCCTCCACACGGAACCCCTGAGGGAAATTGTTTTTCTCAGGGCCCCCCTGCTCAGCAAATTTAAAAAAATCATTAGATATCATTCGAAAATTCCTCAGGATGTTTAACCATAATAATGTAAAACGCGGTAAACAAGAGAAAGTGATGAGGTGCAATATAACCGTAATATCGTCGAAAGTTTGATGTTTTCGTCCAGTTATTCAAACCAGCTTCTATGACGTATTCGAATCCACTAGAACTTTCCATATAGTGGCTGCAATGTATTTATAGAATACGCGTGGGGTGTGTACTAATGGAGGCTTGTATCCGAGGAAAAATATACACTTTTTACGTTGACCCCAAAGCATTGACTCCGGTGAACCCAGACAGAAACGATTAGATCGTTTTTTCAACTTTCAACGGCCTGTTGCGTTATTTCATGAATATAATAAGTTGTATTTTATTCAGGTAAAATGTTTTTTACGAATACTTGTAATTTATTCAGGTAAAATGTTTTTTTACGAATACTTGTAATTTATTCAAGTAAAATGTTTTTTTACGAATACTTGTAATTTATTCAAGTAAATGATTTTTACGAATACTTGTAATTTATTCAGGTCAAATGTTTTTTAAGAATACTTTTAATTTATTCAGGTAAAATGTTTTTTAGGAATACTTATAATTATAATACTTATTTTTATAATTATAATATTCAGGTAAAATGTTTTGCGAAAACTCTTTTAACTTTAGCAAGAAAATAGAATTTAATTATCGAAATTGATAGTATTTTACATTTTATCTTATTGATTCCGTTGAAATATCCGTAAAACAATATTATAAATAAACGCATTATAAATTTGTACAGCGCCCTTGAGGTGATTTTTCACAAAAACGGCGCTAAACAAGTCATCCAAATATTATTATTAACAAGTATTTCACAAATATACACACGCTTCACTACTATCTACAAATCTCCACCGTTTGAAATATTGATTAACCCCTCAGGCATCGGTTTTATTTTATCAGAGGGTTAAAATATTTCCGTTTTGCAACAACATTCAAATAAATAGAATATTTATAAATTATCCAAAAACAAATAAACTGTTTTGGAAAGATCATAAAATACGATTTCAAAAAAATATTATAATTATAACAAACATTATTTTTGAAATATAAAAATTTTGCATGCAAACTTAAAAAGTTTTAAAAATGTCTCACCTTACGTTTTTTCTAACTAAAATTACTGGCAAAGACAAAGAAACGCATTCATAAATTAGGCAAATTCATTAGAAACTTTATCGTTAACAAAAAATTCTCAAAGTTTCATATTTTTTTCAAATTGCGGTAGGAAATTTTGGATTCATAAAGGTGAATATTTTAATTATTTTGAGACAACTTTGAGATTTGAAAATAAATCGTGGTATTTTTTCTTTCTAACACCAATTACATTTTATCATTATTTCTAACCATGATAGTGAGGGAGACAACAATTTCTATGACACCTATATTGGTTGTTTCGAAAATCGAACAAATAGACTTGACGGGTTAAAGGAGGAGTGAACGCAACATGGCTTATTACCCCTAAATTCAATCAAGACTGATATTAGCATAGGTCAAAAATCTCATCTCAAGATGTAGCGCACGTTAAAAAGGGAAATTTCATTAGAGAAGTTATTAATTTAAAGGTCACTGACTTTCCGCAAGAAAGTTATTCTATTTTCATGGCGTAGGCGAAAGGGTCGATCTCACAAATGGCGTGAAAATTTGGATAGGTCGAAACTAAGTTAAATTTATCAGTTTTTGTCAGTTTATCAGTTTTACAGGTATTATTAACAGACACATTTTTGTCAATAAATTGTTTACTTTTAAACGAACCATATATTTTTACATGGCATAATGAGGTTTGCTTGAAGTATAAGATAGGACCCAGATACTTCCCTTTCTTTCTTCCATGCGAATACTATAAAAAAAAGAATTGCAGATAGATAGAATTTATTTTTAAATTTATTTTTCATTATAATGATTGAACCTAATTTAAATCATGCCGTTTTAAGAAAACCAGTAAGGTGTTGCCACCATTCTTTATGCTCTAATGTTATCGACTTCTAAGGACGGGTTGTTTAAAGAAAAAATAACAATTCATCAAATATTTGAAGTTAATTTTCACGTTCTGTTGTTATATCATTATCTATAGGCAAATTGTTTCATAAAACTGAAATAATCATAGAACTTGAATAGAACTCTTACAAAACGTGAAAAATAACTTCAAATATTTGATGAATTGTTTAAATTTGTTGAAACCATCCATCCTCCAGCTCCTCTCTACCGGTTCCACCTTATCCCCTGAAAATCCGTCTACTTTCCGCCGAATAAGATGATATTTTATTGGGATATCTCAAGGCAGATTTATAACAACTCTAAAATAAAAATTGTCCAAATAAACGAAGCTAGCAGACCACAATGGAGAGCTGGTGTTTACCCTTGGGTATGGCAGTGAAGCATGGAACTTGTAGAGGAAAGATGTAAGTTAACAGAAAGCTGTTAAAATGAAATTCCTTAGACGTATGTGCTTTTCAACCATGTACGATCCTGTGATAAATGTGGGGATTGGCAAATAGTGTAAAGCTGATGTAAGCGTAAGTGTTGTGTATCTAAAAGCTTCCGAGCTTATTACATAGAGGGCAGTGCTAAGAGCTGTCCCGAAAGTCCGCAAGATGGCGGTTAGTTAAGTTCGGAGTTTATGCACCAGGGGGGGGGGGGGGGCGAGGGCCGGGGTGCAGTTTGCAGGAGCTCAAAAAATTCAGATCTATTTCAGCTAGCTTCTAGTTAGGGTGATAACTCGCAATCATACCTAACACTTGTTATAGCGAAGTATTAATAAATCCAGATTAACACAAATAACTCTATTATTCCAAAGAAGTAATCTCCTTCCATGACGAGTTGGAGAACCTGATGGCCCGAAAAGACATGACGCGATAAAGCGAACCAAATACTTGAGTAGGGTCATATCAAGATTAACAGAAGGGTATGTATATGAAAAAGTATGAATGGAAGTGAAGCAAGGAGTGTGTGCCAAGACCAAAACTTTGGCGGTCCAACATCTCTGAAGTCTGAAGATGGTTAAAGATTAGTTAGATTATAAAATAACATTAAAACAAAAATGGGTAAAATTAGTTGAGGATAATGTCGTTAATTCTGAATTTGAGATATATGATATCGACAAAAATGACAGAAAAAATAAAGGTCCCAAAAGCTGAGTTAGTTAAGATGCTGCGTCCCGGAAAGACGAGAGAATTTAGGTTCGAGTCCCAGTTGCAACTGTTTCCTTTTTATTTTTCTTTCTCTTTTTCTGTTTCATTTTTTATTTTGATTTATTAGTGTTATCTTCTTCTTCAATGATAAAAAAATATGTTTGACTGTACTAAACGATTACAGGTAGGAACCTTTTTTTATAAACTAACTACCGCTAAAACATCACAAAAAATGTGTCGAGTCATTTGCCTTACCTGTTGAATATTTCACTGCCTTTCCCGTTGTTCAACACAAGGTCAAAACGCATTACAAAATTATTATAGTTGAATGGTTTCAACCTCCGTCACACTAGATTAACAATCAAAACGATAAAATACATTTTGAATTGGTGACTTTTGAATGGTCGTCTACTCAAAATGCTTTAAATGAATTTGATCGTCAATAAAATGTGACAGAAGTCGGTATCTCGCTAGCTTAGATCCACCCAAATTATATTCGTTTTTGTATGTTTTATACCCATACATTAATATGGTAGTAGAAGTATTAAATATTTTACTACTTAATTTTTAACTAGTGGTAAATATATAATATTTTTTTCTTGACGACAATATAAGTGGAAGGTAGGTTGTTAAGGACGGGTTATTTCACAGAATTTGAACAGTTCTTCGAACTTCAATGTTAACATTCCAATTTATTTTACAATCCGTGTATTGTGAAAAACCAACCCATGATGAAATAATAGCACACTAGAATAGTTCTTTCATATTTTAAAAGTAAAAAAGTAGATGTGATATAAAAGAGACATTATTTCCCGTTATTTATTTTTGGAGTATTATGAGGTATTGCGATACCTCCTTCTTTAGCCAATGTTTCCGACTGCGATGCAGTTTCCATCATCATTCACACATTTGCCCCGATGATGGAAACTGAACTTTATCCGAAACGTTGGCTAAATAAGGAGGTAACGCTAAACCTCATAATACCCCAAAAATAAATAACGATAATGCTTTTGCCCGTGAAAATCTAAAATCTTGTATGAGTAATTATTTGTTTCGCATTCAAGGTTTATATTAGAAATCAAGAGACGTTCCGTTTGACAGCACCGTATCCCGTGTCATGTTTTACTGATCCAAGTCAGTTCTGCCGTATGGCATTATGCAGTTATGCGTAGCAGATCGTGGTGCCGTCGCTGGCAGTAGTTGTTAGTTACAAAATATGATGGAGTGAGCGTGTGTCAAGACAGAGTTCTAAGACGGTCCGCGATCTCTGCTAGTTACATAGATAAATAATTATTACATTTACAAAAAATAGATTAGTACGAAATAATCTTTTGTTACACACTTTAATTTGGGGGCAGGTATGGGTTCCGCTAAACATTTATTGGATAAACAACACCTCTGCCATAGTTCACCCCAAGTTCAGTACCCAGGTTCATGGGGTGAGTTTTGTCTAGGTTTTGGCGAAGGATGTGTCCATGAAACCAAACTACTGCGTGGCAGGCGGCATCAGGGAGAAAAATAACTAAAAGGAAGACGTTTTGACCTCTCCAGTAGGACTCTATCGACCTATCACCTTGCACCGCAATGGGAGGGATGGATTCAAACGTTGTCCACACAGTGAACCCCAGATTCGTACCCACCCCTCAAAACCTTTTCCTTCCCAGAACTTTCTATCCATCCTTTCCTAAAAAGATTCTCCCACAAATGACATAGGCCCTGGGGGGAATTATTTTCTTCAGGGCCTCCTGTGTGGAACTAAAGCAAACAAAATAAAAGTAATGCTGCACGCAATGTTTGCTGGACCACCTAACTTGATTCCAAAATTGCCTTGAAATGCTTTAATTATGGTTAATTTAAGTTAGTTCAATATTGTAGCAAACAGCACTTTGCGAGCGGTTCAGTGTACCCGAGTAAGTACCAAATAGTATGGGGGCGTGAGACCTTTTGACTAAATATATTCCAAACCGGTTTCCCGCCGAGGTGTTTTCAGGAACTGACTCGTGACCATGGATTCTACTGTACGCAAGACTTCGGATTGTATTTATAACTTCAACAAACAGCAAACAACAACATAAACAAAATAATATAAAGGATTTATATTTTTTCCATTAGCTCCACACAGGAAGCGCTGAGTAGAAAAATGACCTCAGGGCCAAGTAATCTTTAGGGATGATGTATGGAGGGTCTTTTTAGGGAAAGGAAGGAGAGGAAGTTCTGGGAAGAAAAAAGGTACGAGGGGTGTGTTGGAATCTTGGGGTCAATGTGTCCAGGAGTGACGGACTTACGAATCTATCCTTCTCACTGCAGTGCAAGGCGATGGGTCGAGGGAGTCATTGGAGGTTATTATCCACCACTTACCCGCCCTGGTATAAGTAACAGATGGTTACTCCTTCAAGGCTCTCGCAAGGACTCTAATTTTTTTGAAAGAACGAAGCTACATTTAGTTTAGAAAGAATTTAGACCTCCAATGTCCCTGCATACGTTGTTAGCAAGCAGTATGCAAGTGCTTAGCGGGAAATACAAGATACAATATGTGTTAGTATTACAAAATATAGACAAGACAATGGGACAGGTTGGTGAGAGTCCTCGAGGTGGCAAGCGCTGGGTGATTGTATCCAGCGTATCCTACAAGCACCTGTTTAGGAAAAAGACACAGTATAGAAGTAATACGAGCATGGTAAACGGTTGGGAGTCCTCTCCAATCAATTGGCAGTCCCAGCAAGAATGCACATGACGTTCGGTCTAGCCGTGAACCACACTCAGCCTCCGCGCCCCTTAGCCGGTTCCTCGGTGATGCCTCAAAGAAAAGTAAATGGGAGATTGGGGTGGAAATACCCGACGACCCTAAGGAATTCAGCGTCGAGTAGCCGGGGGCAAGGCGAAGGAGAGCCGAGGTCGCCCCCCCCCCCCAAACCTCAAGCCTGCACATGTTGCTGGGGGTGGCGCAAATGATTTTAGAGGGCACCGTGCCGTCGTCGACTGACTCCTGTTGACGCAGGGACGAGGTCTAGCGCACCCCCCAGAAGGGGAAAAAGAAACATAACAAAAAAGATAAATGCAGTTCAGTTCAGCCTTCTGAGCGAAGCAAAGTAGAGGTTGTGAGACTAAAAAGAAAAAAGAACATAAAAACCAAAACAAACGCAAGGAAAAAAAAACAAAGTCGAGTATGTAATCATAATCTTGGATCACAACAGTGTTCCTTGGAATAGGAAACTGGAAAACAAAGAATATAACACAAAAATGATGAAAAATAATTAATAGGTATCTCGATAAAACATCGTCTAGCATAGCTTAGCGAAATCTAAAATAAACAATGCGAAAAGAAATAAAATAAGTTTAAAAAAAAAAGATAAATCACACAAAAATAAAAGTAATAGAAAAAAAATGTATACAATAGAATAAGATAAAGGTATATACGATAGAGATAATATAAAACATAAAATTCTAGCAGTAGATGTAATAAAGTAAGTAGAGGGAGTCAGGCTGGAGAGATCTAGGTTAGGCATCCCTCAACCAGTCTCTCCCGATCCGGCCTGCTACGCAGTAGGTGGGCAAACGCATTGCCGCCAATATCTAGAGTATCTAGAATCTAGACCAACATCACCCTATGAACCCGGGCACCCCTGCTATGTCACCAAACCAATGTAGAGAACCACTTGGGCGACCTATGGCAGAGGTGTTGGTTATCCAATAAACGGTTACTTTCGGACTGCGGTACCTTTACTCGCCTCCCAAATTGAAAATGCTATATCATTCTAGTTTTATGTTCGTTCTTTCCACAAAGATTTGACCACTTAATTATTCACAAAATTATTCTAATTGAACATTAAAAAAATCATTCAAACAGTATGACTTCCTGTCTATTATTTGAAAGTTAAGTGGATATTACAAAACTCTATATCTCATGATGGAAATAACGTTACAAATAGTTGGGTAGAAAAAAAACTTTACTATTTCATCGTGCCAGTACTCACCATTGTATACCAGTAATAATAACAGGCCTTACAGGTACCTACTTACGAGTACATACTGTAATATTTTTTGACAATATTTATAAGAAGGACGGAAAGCGGAATGCGTGGCACAGAAAAAAAACATTGTCGACTTCTGTTATTTGCGCTTCATCGGTTTTTAAACCCGTAACCTTGTTCCTACCATCCTACCAATACCAATAACCTTGGTCGTTTTTTAAACCTTTTTATTTCACAACTGTTTCTTATGTATTACCCGTTATAAAGTTTATTCTCGTTTGTATTATAATATCAGTTAAAGTCAGTTCTAACCATGATTTCCGTTGTCTATGCCTGTATTCGGGTGTGCTGTGTCGGTATAACGTGTGTCTTCATATAAAATCTAGCTTCCCAGTTACAACGATGTGTGTCCTCTTATTTGTATTGTACGAAATAACAAAAAACAGTCACTGTGATCTCAAAACTATAAGTCTTTCAATCTTTACAGAATAGAAGGTACTGAGATACTGGAAAGTACTAATAAAATACAATTTCTCTCTAGAGGACAACAGAGAGACTGTGCAGGTACGAAGATGAAAATTGTCTGATTTTTTTTATTTTATTTTTTATTTATTTAGTAAAAGATTATACATTATTTAAGAAATTTTTTGACTGCCCAACAAGGAGGATTCCCGTTTAAGGACAGTCAAATTAGGATGAGTATTAACATACGGAACATGTTCTGTAAATAATATAAAAAACAAAACAAAAATAAAAGATTAAAACATAGTGACTGTTCTTTATTTAGCAAAATTTTATAAAAATAATACTAATTACTTAGGTAGGTACTTAATAACAGAGGATTAAAACAAACGTGTAAGCATTGCATATCATAATCCTACACACATGGGTTGTATAAAATAAGAAAAAAAGAGAAGAGAAAGAAATTAAAATTAATTTTATTAACTGAAACTCCGATGTCCTCTTTTTGACTATTGCTGACTTACAATGTTAGTTTTTGTCGATATCTCTAAATCTTCTCTAGATGTAAATAACAGTGTCTTCGGTGGGCGGACAGACACCGGGCGGGAGGCATGGATTTGATTTTCAAACCAATCTACAATTTTGTAATTTTATTCGCTTCCACCAGGAAATCCGTCATCCTGGAAAACCTGTTATATACAAAATTCTTTTGTTTCGAGGCACTTTAATCCGCCAGATACGGCGGGAAATCCGTCAAGATGGCACCACTGTTGCGGAAATCGCGACACTGATGGCGTCTGCCCGTCTACCAAATACCTTCGGCTATTATCGTAATCGTTCGTAGACACGAACGACCATATACTCTTCGAAAATAATACTTAACTGACTTCTGTTGAGAAACACAAAACTATAAAACTAAAAGTACCTATCTATAATCATCTATTGAAGGATGTTAAAAACATATGTCTAATCTGCTCACTAAGGTTACATAATTACTTGACAGTATAATAATATCATTAGATGAGAAATAAACCAAAATTTTAACAAAACAAAAAACGACTTAAAAAAATGCACTAAAAAGTAAAAAATTAATTTCGTACGATTGTTATTTTTGGAGCCGGTGTCAGCCAAGGTAACTACATACATAGGTAGTTATAGGTGAGATGTGGAGATCTTGGCTGACACCGACTCCAAAAATAACAATCGTATGAAATTATTTTTGTACTTTTTAGTGCATTTTTTGAAGTCGTTTTTTGTTTTGTTAAAATTTTTGTTTATTTTTTTTAATTTTAGTTATAAGCGTGCGTAAAGAAATTTTACTTTAAAAAAGAATCATCGAAATAATGTAACATATCTATTTCGTGAGCAGGTACTGCGCAAAGTAGGTACTGTTTATTGTCTATTGATTATTTTTTTTTTTCTGATTTTAACTTTGTTGGTTGGCAAAACTGGAAGCAGACCGGAAGGAGGGTCATTCAGGGAATCATGGCGGCAGACATAACTTAGATTTTGTGCAGGGGGGTGTTTTTCGGGGCGATTGGGAGGATAAAGTGAGATACTAGTGCTATGTAGCCTAGAAATATTATTTTTAAACGTCGCGTGAGTGTGTGACGACTCAAATGGCATTGAAGCCTATTTATTTTGTTTAATCCCTCGCCGGATGCCGCGAGATAGATTAATCCGCGTGCCGAGGTCAATTTAGACCGGAATCCACGGGTGATGTACTGCCCGCAAGGGTTCTTTTGCTGGTGGTTCCTTTGGCCGGTGAGATTTGCTCATGCCGCTTGATGGGTGAGAATCTGCTGTGCCTGTTTTGTTGGGTGGATTCCCTTTATTAATGGAGCGGCTCCTAGACTCTGGTTGGTCCCGCCAATATTCCTTTGCTGTTCCTTTGGCCGGTGAGATCGGCTCATGCCGCTTGATGGGTGAGAATCTGCTGTGCCTATTTTGTTGGGAGGACTCCCTTTTAACCGAGCGGCCTCATGACGTGCTGGAAGACGTTTTGGGGATTGCTGTTGTCGTTTGGAGGAGAATCACGACGACGGGACGTATGCGGTATTAATAACTAAACGAAATTTTGAATTAACTCTCTCTCTCCAAATCTATTGATAGATGCTAAAGGTATTTATGTTCTTTTTGATAAGCCTTCTTTGGTATGTTTTCCTTGCAAAGTGCAATAAAATATTATAAATTTCACTAGAAAAATAAGTGTTTCAAATATATTCATGACCTCAAATCCCTGACTCCACTATCCTGAGAAGGATGTTCTTTTGCTCTAGGATAAGCTGTCGGATGACAAAGGTGGGTTTCCTACATTCTCCTAAGTATTACATTGGCGCCCAACGTGGTGGAGTCAGGGATTTGAGGTCATGAATATATTTGAAAGATTAATCTTATCAAAATGTAATTTGTCTGTTTTAAAGTTGTATCTTGCGAACTCATCAGTGTGGGTATTTCGGAAAACATTACGTTTTGACAGTCATTGTTTGTCTGATTTATGTGTTGCCATATAAATAATGTGCGAAATAATATATTGTTGTCATTGCTGTCGGTGACAGCTTGAATAGATTGTGGGGAAAATATTTTCTCTTGACTGGCAATACGTGAATTTGATGTCAGCTGTCATTTTCATAATATGCGGTTGGTTTGTCAACATAATTTAAAATATTTAAGTCTTTTTGAATTAATTGTTCTCAATGAGATATTCGTGGGTTCGATTTATTCTCTCCTTTACACGGTGTCTGGTGATCTACATACATTTCAATTATATTATTTCTTTGGAAAATAACTTCGATTTGTTTTTTCAAATAAAATTTTCTTTTTAAGAAAATTTGTTTACAGGGTGTCCGTTATTAGCTGCTAACAATAAATACTCTTTTCCAAATAATCATTTTGATTATTTTCTTTTTCGAATTTTTTTTTTAAAGTTTTGCGAAGCTTCACTCTTTGAGCATTTCCATAATGGCTATTTCTAATATTAACGGTGCAACAAAGGAGGAGATGATACAAATGTTAACTGAAGTGAATATCACTCCAGAGCTTACGCTATCAGCTATGCGGGAACAGGCTCGTATGTATAATAGGAGCTTAAAACAATCCGGTAGTGATTCTTCACAACAAAATGAAGGTAATAGTGATAATGCAAGTCATACTACAAACATAGTTAATAATTATTATCAAACTGTAAATACAAATACGTCCGTGCATTCTTGGGGTATTAAATTTTCGGGTTCTTCTGATGTTAGGGATTTTATACAACGTGTGGAGGAATTATCTAGATGCCGTCATTTGGAACTGTCATCGGTTGTGACTTCCTTTGCTGATCTTTTGGAGGGGAGAGCTCTCTCTTGGTATCGAACAATTTATAAAGATTCTTTATCTTGGCCTGAGTTGAGAAATCACCTCATAGCACGTTTTGACCGTTGTATTAATCAAACAGAAGCCTTAAAAGCTTTATTCGCAATGAAACAAAAATTTAATCAAAGCGTTGTGGATTACGTCGAAGACATTAAATTGGCTAATCTCAGATTAGACGTTCAACTTACAGAGGAACAGTTGGTAGACCTAGTTTCTGATAGTCTGTTACCTAAATACGCCTTGGCTATCGCATATTTTGCAGAAAAGGACTTAACTTCTTTGGTAAATGTGTGTAGGAGATTTGAAAAGCTCTCGGTAGATAAACCCTTACCTCATTCTTCTTCTCAAGCAACTTCCTCTTCGTCAACACATACTTCTTCTTCGAATAATAGAAAAACTTTTAATTGTTTTTATTGTAAGGCGCAGGGTCATACAAAACAATTTTGTAGGAAATGGAAGTCTGAATCTCAGAGGGATTCTAGTAAATGTAAAGATGACTCCGCTCGCACAAACCCAAAAAAACTAGAGTGTGATCCTCTGCGTCCTGCTAGCAAGGATGTCAGGAGATCATCACCTTTAGTTGATAGCTCCAGTAACCGGTTCTTCAGGCGTGACATGGACGCATGCATGCCGATGGCTAGTTCTGGACAAGACATCAGACCCCATGCGAATATTTCTATTCAAAATCTTGTCTTTTCGGGTCTTTTGGACAGTGGTGCGACTGTCAGTTGTTTTGGCGGTTCTCTTTACAACTTCTTTATTAGTTTAGGTTTTAGTTTAGATAAGTTAGAATCTTACGTTACCACCGCTGATGGGGTACGTCAAGATGTAATTGGTACTATGCGAGTACTAGTTACTTATAATAATGTTAAAAAATATGTTAATTTTTTTGTAATTCCGTCTCTTTCTCCTGTGATTGTTTTGGGAGTCGACTTTTGGAAGCAATTCGACATAGCTCCTCAATTGTTTTCAAAAGCCAACAGTAGTCGTGATGTTGAGAATACTATAGGAGAAATTCGCAAGATCACGTCAGCTTCCTTACTGTCCCCTCAAGACAATCGTAGGCTTAATGATGTTATAGATAAATTTAGGTCAATTTCTTTTGAAAAATGTGGATTGGGTCGAACTCATTTAGTTCAGCACAAAATTAAAACAACAGGAGATCCCATTAAGCAACGGTATTACCCTTTGTCTAAAACACGTCAGCAACAACTTGAATCTCAACTTAAGGAAATGCTAGATTTAGGTGTTATTCGCCGTTCGCGTTCGGCTTGGTCGAATCCGGTTTTGATCGTGCCTAAGAAGGATGGTTCTGCAAGGTTGTGCCTGGACTCCAGAAAGCTTAACAGCGTCACGACAAGGGATTCGTACCCGCTGCCATATATTTCGCGAATTTTAGACAACCTTCGTGGTGCACGCTTTATAACCTCTATTGATTTGTCGAAAAGTTTTTGGCAGATACCATTACATAAGGACTCTTGCTCCAAAACGGCTTTTGTAGTACCTGGACATGGCTTGTTTGAATTCGTTAGGATGCCGTTTGGGTTAAAAAACGCACCTAGTGAACTTCAGCGTCTAGTAGATGCACTTTTTGGTCCGGAGTTCGACGAAAACGTTTTTTGTTATTTGGATGACCTTATTATAATTTCAGAAGATTTTGATTCACATTTAGAGCAATTAAATAGGGTTTTCTTACGTCTGAAAGAAGCAGGCTTAACAGTCAATTTAAAAAAGTGTGAGTTTTGTAAGGACGAATTGAAGTATCTCGGTTACATTGTAGATGCAAAAGGTCTTCGCACAGACCCAGTTAAGTTGGAATGCATTCGTACTTACCCCATTCCAAAGAATTCTAAACAGGTTAAAGCTTTCATTGGCCTGTGCGGGTATTATAGGCGATTTATAAAAGATTTTTCAACCATTGCTGCTCCATTAACAAAACTCACTGGTTCAAGGAGGGGAATTAGTATTTTTTCTTGGTCTGCTGAAGCGGAAGACTCTTTTAAGAAATTAAAAAAGGCGTTGACTTCTGCCCCTGTTATTAATTGTCCGGATTTTTCGCTTCCTTTCACCATCCATTGTGACGCGAGCAACGTTGGGATCGGAGGGGTGCTTACCCAAGTTTTTGATGGAGAGGAGCACCCTGTTTCTTATTTTTCTAGGTGTCTTAATGTACATGAACGAAACTACGGCGTGACGGAACGCGAACTCCTAGCTGTGTTAGATTCGGTCAACCATTTTAGACCCTACATAGAAGGTGCCCACTTCACTGTGGTAACAGATCATTCTAGTCTTCAATGGTTGGTATCGTTATCAAATCCAACAGGTAGACTTGCTCGCTGGTCTACTCGTCTGTCACAGTACTCTTTTGACGTTATACACAGGAAAGGTAAATTAAATACGGTTCCGGACATTCTTTCACGAAAAGACGTTTCATTAATTTCTTCCATTGATTCCGTTCCCATAAGTACGGATACTTGGTATAATACCTTATTTTCCAATTGTAAATCAAATCCACAACGCTTTAACAATTTTCAAATTAGGGAAAATAAATTGTTTCGTCACACTAAATCTCGTTTCGCTCTGCAGGAGGACACAGCTTGGAAGCTTGTTGTTCCTTTTGAGGACCGTAACGCAATCCTTTCTAAAGAACATGAATCGGATATTTCTTGTCATCCAGGAGTTTTTAGAACCTACAAAAAGGTTCAACTTCATTATTTTTGGCCAGGGATGTATAATGACGTAAAAAATTTTGTTAAAAGATGTAAAACGTGTAAGGCACATAAAATTAATACTGCTGCGCCGGCAGGCATTTCTACCAACCCGAAAATAGTCACAAGACCAATGCAAATGTTGTCTATTGACCTTGTCGGTCCTCTTCCGCGTAGCTATGCAGGATTTATGTATATTTTAACGGTTGTTGATGTATTTTCTAAATATACCTGGATTTTTCCGCTTAGAAATGCAACTTCTAAAAGCATTGTTAAAAACATTGAACAATACATATTCCTTGTACACGGGGTGCCGCAAACGTGCGTCTGCGACAACGGGAAACAATTTATTTCTAAAGACTTTAAACAATTGTTGGCAGAGTATAATGTACCTCCACCTTTTTATAATGCCTATTACACCCCCCAAAATAATGTTGTGGAACGTTATAACCAAACTATTGGAACTGCATTGTCTATCTTAACCGAGTCTGACCAGCGTAATTGGTCCAGATATCTGCCTCAAATTCAATCAGCTCTAAATAATACAGTTAATTTTGCAACCGGCTTCACGCCCTTCTTCCTTATGCATGGTAGGGAACAAATTATTGACGGAAACTTTCATAAAAATAATTTATCTTCAGGTGTCATAGACACTACGTTGCAGCAATCTAGGGATGAATTTGCTAAGAAGTTAGAAGACTTGGTTCCAATTTATGAACAAGTTTCAAATGCTTTGTTACAAGCTTTTAAGAAAAATGCCCAACACTACAATTTGCGCCGTAAGACGGTCAATTATGAAGTAGGAGATGTGGTTTGGAGGAAGAATTTTGTCCAGTCCAGTGGACCGAATTATTTTTCTCACAAATTGGCCCCTAGATTCGTTCGCAATGTTATTAAAGGTAAAGTCTCTAATTTGGTCTATACGCTAGCTGATATGAACGGTAAAATTGTAGGAAATTTTCATGTAAAAGATATTGTTCGCATTGATTAAATATTTCTTACTCTTTATAATTTGATGAAACCAACGTGATAGTATGCGGGGCTACCAACCTTGCATGCTGTTCCGTTTGTTTCGTCAGTGTTTTTTCTAGTAACTTGCTCTTGGGGCTTGGTACCCTCAAGAGGTTGTGACTAGAATTTTCACAAAATTTCCTCATTCTTACTATCATAACTTTTTTTTAAATTCTTCTGAATATTTTTTTTTTTAGGAGACGATGTTTGTAATGAATGTCGTTTCCTCTGATCCATGTGATCAGTGGCGCCCATTATTTTGTGTAGGTCATGTTTTTGTAATTGACCTATTCTTTGACGAGATTTTTTTTTTCTCTGGTTTAAAACGAGACGTTTCGTCTTCCTTATAGTATATCTTTGCTGTGATTATACTTAAACACTGATGAGTTCGTAAAACAGTAGGTTATGTTGTACTATTCTTATGTTTAAGTCTGAATCCTTCTTCTCAAGTTCGTTGGAGCTTTCTCCTGACTAATGATTTTCCATGGACTTGGAAAGAACGATTCAAAACTTCTGTTTATGAGAGATTTGAGCGACTTTCTTATGCACAGATTGTTTTAATTTCACCAATTAGTGATTAAGTAAATTCTGCCATAAATATACCATAGCTGTGTTAAATAGATTAAGTCTGGTTTAACTTTCCTTAAAGTCAGTTAGTTAAGTTTTTTCTTTGTTAAGAAAATTTGTCTTGTTACAAACAAAGGTGGCACTGCTCTGGCATGCCTACCCAGTAAAATAATTCATATTAGAAGTTTATCACCTTACCTCTAATACAGGAAAGTGTATTTTGTCTTTTAGTTTTAAGTTAACCTTAAGTAAGTATATACATCTATTGGTCTCTCACTGCTTAAACCAGTGTTGTACTGTTAATTTTGTCTACTAGTGTCGATTATCTAATAAGTATATTCGATCACCAAAATATTATTGTTTGTTCAAGAAATTTTGACCTTTAGCATTTTTGAAATGTTATTTTTTTTAAGGAATGCCACCTGGGTTTATCCTTAGTCCTTTTCTTGCATAAGCAACGTCCTCTGAGGATGGTTTTTCATAGTTACATCTTGTATTTTTGTATAGAATCAAGAGTACTTTTGAGGTTCACTTTTATAATAGCTAGGTGTTTTGATTAATTGTAATCCCTAAGCTCTAAGCCTAACATTCTAGATCCTGTTTTGCTTCTGTGTTCCTAATGAATTTTTTTTTTTTTTCATAATTTTGATGGATAGGTAATTAAAATTGTAAAACCTAATCTTAAACCTTTTGACAGTTAGGTATGTCTTTACATATAAACCCTACTCTGACCACTTTGTAATTGACAGTTTTTTTATAAAACTTGTTGTTATACGATAGACAAGTAATAATTGTATTATACTTGATCTGATTTTTTGACAGATAGGTATGTCTTTACATATAAACCCTACTCTGACCACTTTGTAATTGACAGTTTTTTATAAAACTTGTTATAAGATAGACAAGTAATAATTGTATTATACTTGATCTGACCTCCTACACATCAATTTTAAATTGATTGAGTTAATTCTGTACATTTGTTTATACCTTGGTCTAATTTTAGTTGATAATTTAAGACGCATTAAGTATAATTTATGTAACTTAACTTTTTCCAAATATTACTTTTGTTTAGAATATAAGGATAGAGAGAGAGAGAGTTATTTTTTTATGTTAATAATAACTAAGTGTTGCTTTTTCTATACATGAAAGTGGGAGCTTGAGTTCTCCATACTCACTAGTGTTTTCTTGAGAGATTATCTCTCGTCATGTGAGTAACGTGTTGGTAATCTTACAAGCGAGCTTGTAAAAGTGGAGGTGTTACCTCATTTTCAATGTTTTCTTTTGTACTCCATTCTGTGAATGATTTTTGTTTTTTAATTTGCTACTTTAGTATGTTTATGTTTTTCTAATACTGTGATTTGTTATTTTTTTCAACAGATATGGATAGAGAGAGTCGTATTGAGCGGTGTCCTAATAATTTTACTTCACTTCGCGGCGTAAAATTTTCGGGGGTTGCGGGGAAATGTAACATATCTATTTCGTGAGCAGGTACTGCGCAAAGTAGGTACTGTTTATTGTCTATTGATTATTATTTTTTTTTCTGATTTTAACTTTGTTGGTTGGCAAAACTGGAAGCAGACCGGAAGGAGGGTCATTCAGGGAATCATGGCGGCAGACATAACTTAGATTTTGTGCAGGGGGGTGTTTTTCGGGGCGATTGGGAGGATAAAGTGAGATACTAGTGCTATGTAGCCTAGAAATATTATTTTTAAACGTCGCGTGAGTGTGTGACGACTCAAATGGCATTGAAGCCTATTTATTTTGTTTAATCCCTCGCCGGATGCCGCGAGATAGATTAATCCGCGTGCCGAGGTCAATTTAGACCGGAATCCACGGGTGATGTACTGCCCGCAAGGGTTCTTTTGCTGGTGGTTCCTTTGGCCGGTGAGATTTGCTCATGCCGCTTGATGGGTGAGAATCTGCTGTGCCTGTTTTGTTGGGTGGATTCCCTTTATTAATGGAGCGGCTCCTAGACTCTGGTTGGTCCCGCCAATATTCCTTTGCTGTTCCTTTGGCCGGTGAGATCGGCTCATGCCGCTTGATGGGTGAGAATCTGCTGTGCCTGTTTTGTTGGGAGGACTCCCTTTTAACCGAGCGGCCTCATGACGTGCTGGAAGACGTTTTGGGGATTGCTGTTGTCGTTTGGAGGAGAATCACGACGACGGGACGTATGCGGTATTAATAACTAAACGAAATTTTGAATTAACTCTCTCTCTCCAAATCTATTGATAGATGCTAAAGGTATTTATGTTCTTTTTGATAAGCCTTCTTTGGTATGTTTTCCTTGCAAAGTGCAATAAAATATTATAAATTTCACTAGAAAAATAAGTGTTTCAAATATATTCATGACCTCAAATCCCTGACTCCACCATCCTGAGAAGGATGTTCTTTTGCTCTAGGATAAGCTGTCGGATGACAAAGGTGGGTTTCCTACATTCTCCTGAGTATTACAATCTGTTGGCGTAATATTGAGTTATTCGTCCATTTGTCGCGCACATACTTATTGCAAATTTAAGACATATATGGTTTTCTCATCCCATTGTTAGAACTGGACCAAATTAAAATGGAACTACACGGGAAGCACCAGCTTTCTAATAAAAAAAGAATCATCAACATCGGTTCACCCAATCGAAAGTTCTGAGGTAACAAACATAAATTTTTATTTTTTTTAAATACCCTCGAATTGATAAACTCCTCCTTTTCGAAGTCGTTTAAAAAATAGCTTGTGATGGAGGGCTTAACCAGGCAAGGATTAAACCCGTAACCTTAGGGTAGGAACACAAAAATGGGAAATTCTATTTTTTGGTTACCATTTAATGATCAAAAATATGCAGAAATACTGAAAATTTGAGTGTAGCGAAGTCCTGTTTTAACCTGAGCGCTTTGCATTTCGTCTGTATGTAAATCTGTTTATGTATTCCGTGACAAGATGGTAGCTGTGTTGTATAAAACCTTTTTACTCCGAGTTTGCATGAGAGTTACGAGCTTTCAAATGAGAACAATCAACTTTATCCGATGTCTACTGTTCACGGAACTACTAGTATCATCTATGTCTAAGTAAAATATAGTAAATGGTGAGCTCTGGTATGAAGAAATTTCCACAGCTTTTCTTCCTAAAATTTCAGCTTTGATTTTCATTTCTAAAATTAGCTATTGAGCTTGAATTGTTAGAGAACAAGACTGGGCGCGATATTGGTGTTCCATATTTTATAATACATAATTATTCGATAATATCGTAAAATATATTTTTTTTGGTTGTATTCGGGTAGGTACTGCCTGCTATTAATTCATAAAAATGAAAACGTCAAGTTGACAAGTGCGAAATTGTCTGTATTGTTAAAACGCCTTGCGCTGTTAAAACGCTCGGTGTGAATAGAGCCTGCCCACGCCAAACCAAATAATACCTCGCCGCTTTTTATTCCCTTCTGACTTTTTCAAAGTAGGACTTAACCACTGAACTAGTATTCCTAAGAAGTGACACCAATACCGACTTGAAAGAAAACTGATTTGCTCAAAAGGTAACGACTACTGCCTTCTATAGACTAAAACTCAAAGGTATTAGGTTTGGAGCCTGAATAAACCCTGCTCTCTATATGAGAGTATTTCTCTTGCTTAGATGGTAAGAATGGCTCCATTGGAAACGTACTCTGTCATTTCGTTTGTCGTGGAATTAGTTTTTGACGTCTTGTTTTATAAATACAGTAGGGCTCCAATAAAAGTATTTCTAATTTGAGTCATGTAATTTCTTTATCCGCTATAACAACTTTTCGTTGATTTGGAGAAAACCGTAAACTGTACCATCTCTGTTTGCGCATTATTATAAGGTATTGGTTAGGTGTTGCATTCGCAGACTTGGTGGGTAGCATATGTCAAAATCCTGATTTTATCCCACCTACCTTATATTCCCATCCTAAAATGTCACCATTAAAAAAGGCAATTGTTGCAAGAAGAAGAGGTGACAGTGTGATTATTTGAAGCTCAGTATAAAATAATATACTAGACAGGGCGCGTGTATCATAACTCTTGCTAAAAGAATGTTACGATTTTAAAATTAAATATTATCACATCCAGTGAAGTGTACACCAAAACCTGGAGATCAGTGAGGCCCCATCTGCAACTGGTGAGTCGTATTTTCCTTTTCCGTTCTGGGCTTATCTTATTGTCCAAAACCCCAGATCTGAACCATCGACTGACTATCCATCAAGTTATGCAAGCGACCACGTTGTTTTGGGACTGGTTCTTCGAGGGTTGCATAGGGCTTTGCTCTGTAGCACTTAACCGCCAATTTATAGTTGAGTTGCAGTTTCGCGACACCAATCTCTACTCTCTAGCATAAAGTAATTGCATTTTAATATTTTAAATTATGAACTGGATTGATATAATTTCGAAAAGTGTTAATTTAAGTTATTTAAATCGATAAATAAAACAAATATAGCGGATTTTCACACTCACTTCTTGATAAAAAAGCTTTTAAAACTCAACCGACCTGACATGGCGGGCTTCATAACTCGCGCTTGGATAATTTTGACATACAACTGGCAAAAATTGTGCAGTTCACACGCGCTAGAAGTGAAGCCTTCAGAAAACTATTACATCTTTTAAAAAAAAATTCCGCACATGAGTCCCAACCACTCCCATCCGCCTGGAGCCAGAGAGACTATGGTAATATAATTTAAAATCGGGGTATATTGTGAAGCTGAAGGCAATGGGGGGGGGGAAGGAGACGGGCAGGACGAAGGTAGGGAAGTTCTTGGCTTTTCAGATCTGGTTACCACACTCGGCTAAAGACATTTCCAGCAACGTTTCAATTCTGAATGGTGATCGTAAGCCAGGGTGATCCCGAGAGTATCTTCCATTCTGGAGCGTTCCGCAAATACACGAGTAACTTATATAATTTTTAATTATTAAATTATGAAATAACACAAATCGATAGAATTAAATTTACTTGCGTAGGTCGGGTTTTGAACCCGCGACCTTCAGATTGCTAGTCTTTGTTTAATTTCAGCAGAAGTAACATAAAATTTACATTTCTTCAGACCCACGGCATAACAAGAGTCTATCGGTTTGTATTATATTCAGTGGATTCTTGCCTAAGTTTGTTGACTTGGCTAATTTCACTTTGAAAGGGCGTGTATTAAATTGTCTGATATTTTCGGAATGAAAAATAAACATGAAAACAAAAAATCTATATCGAGTCATTGAAACCTTTGTACATAATAATTGCCAATCTACTATCCAGACTCTGGACTACAAAATCAATCTAGACCTACCTAACTAATCGTCTCATCGTTTATCCGCATGGGAACCTAGACATCTAACTCTCAGTGGCTGAGTAGCGTGTTCGATTTCTTTGGCTTAGTCCTCCATCAACACACAAGCAACACCTTCCGCTTATTTGTTGTGGTAGTAGGAGACTTTGAAATATTGTCAGGTTATTCGTAACCCTGGAATGTTTGTCTTTCAAAAAAAAAAAAATAATAATAAAAAACAAAAAAAAATTCAAATAAAAATAAAACTCTGCCCAAGCTTCTATTCCATTTATTCGTGGGTACTATTCTAATATTTTGAGTTTCGATTGACATTGATAAAAATCTTTATTTTCTCAAATATTGTATCATTTTCAGCGGCGGCCACAATGCTTACGATCCTTTATTACAAAACAAGACTTCGCGGGTTCAAACCCTGGCTTGCGCAAATAAATTGTATTATTTTACGATTTCTAGAAAGTCCCTTACATATTTATCAATTCTTCTTCAACGGCGCAATATTATACGCGCCTATGAGACGAATAAAAAATTTGGGGAACATATGATAAACTCGGATGTTGTAGATATATTTAGGTCAACGAAAGTGCTAGAAACTGGCTTTAATATTTTTTTATCATTGAATAGAACTGATTTATACAGGGTGTCCATGGTAAAGTGCACATATTCGGCAGGTGATTTTACATGGTGGTAGGAGTTAAAAAGATAAATAACTTTTTTGAAATTCCACCGTTCTTTCCCGTACAAAAATATTTTTCCACAGTGTTTTTCCATGCAAACAATTCAAATTTTTTACCCGAAAACTACCCAAAAATGTTGGTATTTCGGAATAAGTTATTTACCTATTTTACTTATACATAGTATCATGTAGAACTCGGACGCGCATTTCCAAAACCTAAATCGGTTCGGTCGGTAGCGGTAGCGACAATTTACATTTTCAATATCAAAATTTAAATATTTAGAAATAAAATTATTCAGTTCTAATATACACATTGGAAAGATTATTTTATCTTAATTCTAGAACAATATTTGTTTTTGAAAAGTGATAAAAAATAACCAATATGGAGGTGTATTTACAATATAGGGAAATAATATCAAAATTTGAATGTTTAGAAAAAGAATTATTTATTTCTAATATACACATTGGAAAGTTTATTTTATCTAGATTCTAGAACAATATTTGTTTTTGAAAAGTGATAAAAAAATAACCAATATGGTGGTGTATTTACAATATATGGGGAAAATATCAAAATTTAAATATTTAGAAATTAAATTAGTCATTTCTAATATATAATTGAAAAGATTATTTTACCTAGATTTAAGAACAATTTTTGTTTTTGCAAAGTCATAAAAAATAACCAATATAGTGGTGTATTTAAAATGTTAATTGTCGCTTTGGAAATATCCCTAATAACTGTTGTGCAAAAGAACGTTCGTTAACAGCGGCTTTTAGTATTCCCGCGGAAACGGCACGGTGAAGGGAATGGCTCACCCCATTTCATTTTTTAATACGAGGGAGAGGCAAGAAAATGATTTCTTTTTCCTTTTTTCCCATGACATACAGATATTGGATGTCTCATATTTGGCTCGCCATTATTTAATTTATAAGAAAAAACTGCAGCATTATTAAGGAACGTACGTTTTATTCCTTTTTTTATGACGTCGCCGGGCCGTAATCGTGGGAATATTAAAAGCGCTCAATGGCTGATAATTTTTTTTTTTTAAATCTGACTTTCTTTCTCGTTTCTGTTTA
This sequence comes from Limnephilus lunatus, assembly GCA_917563855.2. Taxonomy (NCBI): domain Eukaryota; kingdom Metazoa; phylum Arthropoda; class Insecta; order Trichoptera; family Limnephilidae; genus Limnephilus; species Limnephilus lunatus. The sequence goes on along the minus strand of OU830597.1, from coordinate 13,287,339 downwards.
TAAGTATAACATATTATATTTATATTATACGTATTGAACTAGCTTGTACCCGGCGTGCGATGCAATGCCATTTAATAAAGAAATTGTTTCTTCCTGCGCGTCCTTTTCCATTCGTACACCTTCCCTTCCTCTTAACGTCCCCTTCCCCTCTCGCGTTCCCACTCCGCCTCCTCTATATTCCCTCTCCCCACTCCACTTCCCCTTCCCCCGTCCAGTGAACCCCCCTCCCGAGTTCCCCTCCCCCCCCCTCCCGCATTCCATACATTCAGTTTTCAAACAGCTCGCGTGCCACCTATTGCAATTTTCGCATTCAAATTTCATAATGCCAGTGCTCACCAGTAGTTTTATACAAACCTTCATTGACGTGCTCACAAAAGTTTCATCGCAATCGGATGAACGGTTTAGCAATGCATAGTTTCATGATGCCAGAGCTCAATATTGTATACAGAAACCATCGCGGGGATGAACACATCAAATCCCCAAAATTTTCATCGCAATCGGATGAACGGCTTAGCAATGCATACTTTCATGATGCCAGAGCTCACTATTGTATACAGAAACCATCTCGGGCATGCACACATCAAATCCCCGAAGTTTTATCGCAATCAGATAATGGCTTAGCAACGCATAGCGGACATACAAACATTTTTAGATTTTTATATATGTATGTAGATAGAAGATAGATAAAATATAAGTATACAAGTGTCTATGTAGTCTGTGTAACTAAACTCTTGTAACTAAAAAATAATATGAATACTTCAGAAATTCAGTCCATCACGATTATTCTATTTTTGTAATCTTTGTAAAAGCCTTACTGGGTATAAACTGAAATAAAAGTTAAAACAATTGAAGAAACATAAAAGCAATCTAAAACATTTTCAATTCATTTAAGCATCCTATTTTAAGAAATTTACAAGTAAAAACAGCGCACAGTTTTTAATATCAAGCTTGAGTAATCCGCCGAAAATGTCTAGAAAATAGATTTCCCCAGATTTCTCCGGTAAAGTCACATCACTTCTGAAATAATATTATTTAATCCGATTTTCATTTTACCGCCCAATAACCGCGAGACGCGAGAGGTACCATTCAATATCTCATTTTCGTTTGCTCCTGCTAAAAAAATACCAAAAATCCAGGCAAAATCGTTTAGCGAAAGAGATCTGTTCCTTCAACGTATATTCCCTAGATGGATTTCAAGGACTAACGCAATTTAAACCGTTTCAGATGAAATATAATATTTTTTCTTGAGTGCCTCCCTACTTGGAAAATATTTAAGATATGACAACACGAATGGATAATTTATGCTAGAAACTTTAAAATTTTACGCTATCATCAGGGCAATCTTCACCCGATTTTTTTTGCGTGAGCTCCACACAGAAGGCCCTGAGGAAAATAATTTCCCTCAGGTCCTATGTTATCTTTAGGGACGTTGTATGGAGGATTTTTTTTAAGGACAGGAATGAAAGGAGAGTTGTGGGAAGGAAAAAGATTTAAGGGGTGGGTAGAAACCTGGGGCTCAGTGTGTCCTGGTCATCCGCCTCCAAGACCTAGACAAACCTCACCCCGTGAACCCGGGCACCCTGCTCAATCACCAAACGTAGCGAACCACGTGGGGTGATCTATGGCAGAGTTGTTGGTTATCCAATAAAGATTCCCGGGGCTGTGGTACCCATTCCCGCCTACCAAATTGAATAGCCGATAGCTCGGAACTGCATTCGTACCAGTCGTTTATATTACAAAGCCGTGTAGGTACTACGATGCCGTGCGGTTCATTCAATCTGATTCATTTTTAACTCTGGGTTCCTAATTTTTATTTTTCGTTCCATAATATTGTCGTGGAGGTGTTCTTGTCATAGCTAGCACCTACAATATCACAATTTTGGTTATTCGTAAAAGGGTGGAAGAAAAAAACACAAAAATTATTATTATTTTATTGAAGAAGATTTATTAATTTTCAATGATATAATATATTGATAGATATAACCTTCAAAAGTTAATAACAAGTTATTCCAATAAAAATTGGTGGGCATTATTATTTCTTCAATAATCGAAAATTAAATTTGAGTCATCATTTTAACATGATAATATTGAATAACTTTGTGAGGAAAAAATAATACCTAATAACTAATTAATCACCATTAATCGTAATATTTCTTTGTTTTCATATTTTTTTTGTTTGTAGGTTTATTTGTCAAAACCTTATTGTAAATTCTTATCCTGGTGAAGAAATCACTGGTTTTGAAACACTTTGATTATTTTGATTACAAAAGTTTTTTTAAATTATTTATTTATTTTCATTTAGTTATTAATATTATTTTTTTGAAGAAGATAACACTAATAATCTAAAAGAAAATATGAAAGAGAACAAGACACAGAAAAATGGAAAAAGATAATGGTCGTAACTGGAACTGGAACCCAGAACCTCTCGTCTAACCGGGACGTCGATTTTACCAATTCTTTTATCACCTTCTAAGAAACCGTCATAATTGTCAATCTCATATTTTTAAAATTTTAGAAATAACAATATTATTTTCGATTAATTTTTCTATATATATTTCATATGTTCAATTGGACGAGAGTTTCTGGGTTCGAGTCCCAATTGCGACCATTACCTTTTTCTATTTTTCTGTGTCTTGTTCTATTTCATATTTTTGTTTAGATTTTATGTCCGGGTTAAATCTTCCCCACCGGAAAGACTAAACCCTTCCATACACTTTTCCACAAATGATTATCTAGTCAATCCACGATATGTAAGTGCACTTATATGCACAATAAATACAAACAATACAAGAACAAAACGTTAATCCACCTGAGACCAAATAGAAAATAATTCACCGACTCCAGATATTTTCAAGTCAGAGGGTTCGGCTCGGTAGAACTCCTAACAGAACCGATAAATCCAACTGATCCCTCAATATAAATATTTAAAAAATCTTTTGTAATCCTACATGTGTTTAAAATGACTGATTTTTGTATTTTTATATATAAATTCTTCTTCATCGATGATATTAATATTACTTTTATATATTTTTGTAATTATCGTATTTGAAAATGGATTCTACAATGAAATGTAAAATATTGTATCAAAATAAATAAAAAGTACCAAAATCATTGACTACCAACTACCAACATCACCTCAAATTCCAAAGGATTCCTCAGCAATAAGCTTCGCTCTCTGCTACCAACAGTAACCACTTGTCGCAATATCAATTAGCTACTATACAATGTGTTTCACATTTTTTAGTTCTCTTAATGTAACATATTTTCTAAAGCATTTATGCCACCGGTTTAATAAAAATTCACATCATTATTTATTGTTGTCAAGTTCATTTAATAGGTGTGTTTCCAGAGTGATCATAATCCCATTGACGTCACCCAGCATCCCATACTGTCTCACACGATCATCAGATCATCACCATAATTCACAATGACCGCTATAGCCAGATGAATCACGCAAATGACGGAAAAAACTGGAAAATCAGATTGTAATACGACATTGGATATAATCGCGTTTTATTGTTATTGTTAGAGCTAGCAACTGTTGCTAACGACGCAGTGGACTTGCAAGATTGGATTCTTTCTTATTTATTGTTATCAAGTTTAATTTGTAGAACTCCATTTTAATTTAATAATAATAATAATAATAAATTTATTTCAGATAAAAATTATACAATTAAACATATGTGGAAACTTTTACTAGCCAACTAGGAATGGATCCTGTTTCTCCAAAGAGATGTTCGTCGGATTTCCCTGGTAATGTTTATCGGTTTTCGGACCATTTTTACATCTGCCTCTCTCTGTTTCTGCTGAAATTTCTTTTTATAGGGACTTTAGGTAATTATTTCAGACTTTCAGTATTTTTTCGACGTTTTTGTTTATGTGTTGCTTTGGCCGAGGACTTATATCAAATATTGGAATGTGAAGGACTGAGCTTGTGATAGGGATCTGGCCTTAACCTCAATTTCATCTTCAATCGTAGCGGTAAGGACCAGACGAATAATATTTTTATTAGGTCTGACAGACGTTTGTAGGCTCCTCTGTGCCGCATGTATTTCGGCATAGCAAGAGATCTGATTGTTCAGAATATAATGTGAACTGGGGCACTCGATAATAATCAATTGGGGTTTGTTGTGAGGCTTAAGGTAGTGGGAGGGGAGCAGAAAGGGAAGAGGAAGGTAGGTAAGTACCTCTCTATCCAGATATGGTCACCAAACACGGCTAAAGCCATTTCAAGCAACGTTCAATTCTTAATGGTGGTCTACTCTCAGTATCGCCCTGGTAGAAGACCAGGGCGATACTGAGAGTAGGTATCTTCCACTCTGGTGCGTGTCACAAATATACGATATATATTTTTTTGAAATGAATTAAATGTGAGATAATGAATTAATTGTGATATTAATCAAATAAAATTTATTTGCCCACGACGGGATTCGATCCCGTTACCTTCGGATTGCGAGTCAAGAGCCTTACCGCTCGAACGCGCCGGCCATCGTGGCAAAGGTGTTGTTAATCAAATGAATGGTTCCCGGGGCGGCGGTTCCCATACCCGCCTCCCAAATTACATAGTTTCAACTTTAAGTGTATAATATCTGTCTGATTTTAGGTAGGAATTAAAAATTAACAAAACACAAAAAAAGGCTAATTAAAATCCCACCAATTTAAACTCCTTTCGCGTTTAATGGAGTAGCGTCCTGCGTATATTTTATTTCATTTTGTGTACAATTTGGCGTCCAATTATATTTGTTTTTCATGTTACGTTAACTCCTTCCACAGTTCTCCCCTTCCCTCAAAATCACCCTTCTCACTAACCGCACCTAATAAAATGTAATCAATTCTTTACTTTGATACATTTTAAGTTTGCTAGTGAATAACACGTTTGTGTCTAAACCGGTAGCTTATACATTAAATTTTAAGTAACAAATGTAAATGGAAAGTAAAACTCTTTTTTTTTTTAGCTAATTTTTTGGTACATTTAACAGGTAAATACATAATAACAAAAAATATATATATATTTAAGTAACAAAAAAATCGTGTGGGTATTATATTATGTGGATAACAGTGGTAATTAAAATAAATTTAAAAAAATATATATGTGTAGGGGCTATAGAGATCAATCAACATGATTGATTTTACTGGAGTTAATTTTTTTTTTTAAATTTGGATATATACATATTTCAAAAATAAAATATTTATAAAATTTATATCGCATATTTACACCCTTACAAAAATACATTTACATTTACATTTCCTTTTTTTATTCTAAATATTCAGGAAGACATGGAATATTTTAGCAATTTGAAAGCTGTTAGTTTGAGTTACAGAAAAAACAAAATATTTAATTTAATAATATGCTAATTATTGATACCGAGAGTTGAAATATTATGCTACAAAATCAATTTTATGAAGAGGGGTAAGTGTTCGCACTCACCCAACTGCGTATGCTTACCCCAGCACACTTACCCCATCACAACAAAATTCAATAAACTTAAAAAATCAGATTAGTGGTTATCTTTATTAGAATTACCGCTTTGCACCCGTTTAACTAACAATAAAACACCAAAAATTATCATAGACCACATCGCTCTGACACAGTTGGTTACAAAATAGCACACATCGGTAACGGAGTTAAAAAATTTAAGAAAAGCACGAAAAAAAGTAATTTACCTACCAAGTTTTATTTTCAAATTAGGATTCACTATACTCATATCCTACTTACTCATAAAACGCTACTAAATTAAGGAACGCACGGGCGCGAAATAGGTACGATCTTGTCGGAAACATCACTGCGAACACTTACACTCCGCGTACGGTTACCCCACGTGACTCTACCATTTAGATTAATCTTTACGACGAATCGGCTTACAGTATGAACATCAAAAAATATTCTACGGATAAATTGATGCTTCGACTAGCTTTTTTATGTATTGGAATTACAATAAAATTATTATTTACATAACAAAAAATATAAGCGTAAACCACTAAAAAAAAAATTTTCATGACTTAACTATGAAGTAATACAAGATTTTTTTTTAAATACCCCTTTATGGCTATGACTATTTTTGAGATTTTCTATGTTCTAACTTTTTTTCATTCTCATAAAATTATTCACAAAATAAATATATAAAAAAAAACACTTTTTCGCTTACTTGCCGCGCGCAAATAAGACGCTCGGTTTCAAATTTTGCAGGCGTGAGAATCGAAATATTTCTAGCGTTTACATATAAATTCCTCTTAAAGTTTCTACCTACTGAATAAAATTGTTGATTGTGCAATGATCAAGGAATTAGCAGAGGAATCGAACCCACGACGCGACTCCGTATGAGAACCCTACGCATGTGTCCACTATAATAATTATAATATCGTGTGATTTTTACATGCTATTCGATGAATTTTTTTTTACAGAGGAGACCCTGTGTGGTGGGCCTTTTGTAGGGAAAATAATGTCTGTGAAGGTAAAAGGTTTGAGTAGTGGGTAGTAAACAAGGGGTCAATGTGTTCGGAAGTTACGGACGTATGTTCCTCTTGCTGCGGTGCAAGGCGATGGGTCAGCAGAGTCCGGCTGAAGAGATCTAGGTTAGGTCTCCCTCAACCAGTCTCTTCTATTTCGGCCCGCCACGCAGGAGGTGGACAAACGCATCTGACGCAAGACCTAGACAAAGTTCTTCTCCAATGAACCTGGACACGCGTGCTAAGTCACCAAACGTTGCCAACCACTTGGGGTAACTTATCGCAGGGGTGTTGATTATCAAATAAATGGTTACGCGCATCCAAAATTAAAATTAATTCCGACGATTGTTAATATTATTTGAAAATAACATGTTATGGGCTTTTTTAAAGTTTTCTTAAAATAACACAAAAGTCAAGAACAAGTAAAATCGATGCTTGAAACAGATTGTGTTATTTTTGTTTTATAATGTCTTGAATGTTATGATAACAAATTTATTATGCTTTCTTTATTTTGTCGTCAAGTCAATTTAAATGACCGGTCGGGTTCTTGATTAATTTATAAATATAAATTAATAACAAAATAAGATATAGGTACTTATATGTGCAGTCAGCTTAGAAAAGACCGTTTAAGGTTCCTACTTGCATATAAAATAACTGATTTTATTTGAATACCACACAAGAGTCACAACTGCTCTCAACCGTCCGGAGTCAGTGAAACTATGGCATCCCCAATGTTGGTATGTTGTGAGGCTGAAGGTAGTGAGGAGGGGAAGGAGATGTGGAAAATGTACCTGGCTATTCAAATCTAGTTACTAAACACGACTAAAACCATTTCAAGTATAGTTTCCATTCTGAATGATGGTGTACCAGAGCGATACTTTGTTGAACCGTTTTTGATAGTATTCCAAAATAAAATGTGTACTGTTTTTGAGAGCAGAAAAAAAAACTCTTTCAGGCCTTCTAGCACGGCCGATCGATAAGTATTGAAAGGAAAGCATTCGGTAACTTCGCATCGTTCCATAGGACAAGATCGCTAACGTACCAACAACAGTTGACGTGATTGAACTCTTGTTCATTGTGAATTGTTACGTATTTGTTGACGATCTGTCTTCGTGCTGGGACCGATAAGAAGTTACCGAAAGTTATCCTATCAATGTCTATCGATCGACCGTGCCAAGGGGCCAGATTTAAATATTCAAACGTTCTATTGAAAACATCATATTTCAGAATTTAAAAAATGAGGATTTTTTTTACCAATTTTTTCCCTTACCGATGCGCGATGATTTGAATTGTAAAAATACGATTTTATACGAAACAAAAAAAAAACACATTTTATCACGGGTTATCCTCATTTTACGGGTTCGTTATTGAGCCGTTCGGTTTTTTATGTTTTCTCAATAAAGTTTTTTATAATATAAAAATATTTATAAATCATTTGAAATATATTGTATTTTATGTTTGATTTTGCAATAATATCTTCAATGGCGATTATTCAATGGGTCTGATAATTCAACAGTAAGTTATTTAATTCACTCTGAAATCACTTAGCCTGGATCTGACATTTTAAATGATCACAATATGGTACAATTGTTAGCTTTTTAAATATTCTGATTATTTTTGCTACGTAAAAAATAATATAATAATGTTTTTTACCAGAATGTGGGGACGATAGCGCAATCCCACAAGTTCCATATAGTTATACATGTCTACACAACAGATTATAAGTTAAAAAAATCAAGTAAATTAAATAGGAAAAAACATAAATGGTAGTAAAAATAAAAAAAAATATATAATTAAGCTCACCTCTCACTCAGGGGTGGCGCTTGGTGCTGGAAGGCTGTCACCACTGTGTTGTCGGAGGCCATTAGCCGCATCCTGTCTAAAAAAAGTAATAATTGCACAATCCATTTTAAATCGGCGATCCAATAATATAATATTACCAACAATTGACGACCTCCGTAGTCCAGTGGCTAAGACTCTTGACTCACAATCCGGAGGTCGCGGGTTCGAACCCGGCGTGCGCAAATAAATTTTATTTGATTAATTTGTGTTATTTCACAATTAATTCATTTAAAATAATATATAGTATATTTGCGGCACGTTCCAGAGTGGAAGATACTATCAGTATCGCCCTGGTGTAAGACCACTATTCAGAATTGAAACGTTGCTTGAAAATGGCTTGAGCCGTGTTTGGTGACCAGATCTGAATAGCCAGGTACTTCCCAACCTTCCTCTTCCTCACCTCCTTCCCCTCCCCACTTCCTTCAGCCTCACAACATACCCCAATTGGGGATGCCATAGTCTAACTGGCTCCAGACGGGATCAGTTGAGATTCTTGTGCGGTATTCACTGTAAAAAAAAAAAAAAAAAAAACAAAACATACAAAATTATAAACGTATTCTTGCTGCTATTTAATATTTGAATAGAAATGAAAGAACATGTGTATTCTGGCAATCACGCAAAATAATGTCTTTATTCATTCCAAATGTTTTCAAAAACGGGTGAACTGAAGGTTAAATTTTTACGGTTGTTTGATATTTTCAGCACAATTTTTATTTATTTTATTTTACCTCTAAAAGCACGCGAGTCGGCTGTAAACTAACAATAGTTTATTACTCAGAATTAATCAAGACATTAAAAGAAATATTGTTTCATAAATAATTGCTTTTAAATTTTAAGTATTCTAGACTTTCTTGGAAAATAATGTCTATGGTCTGGTGAGAGGGTTGGCCACTGGAGAAATAAATCAATAGAACCGTGGGTTATGAGCGTGTCTTAAGAACTGAAGTAAGGTAATTGTTTCCTTACTTTTTTCCAAAATTGATCAAATTTAAAAAAAAAAAATTTCTTCAACTTTTTTTCATTTGTGTCTGTGAATCGTAGGGGTGCCACGTGTTATGCGACAAAACATCTCTACGGTGTTTTATAAGTTTTAATGATGTGTGTAAAGTGTATGGTAAATCAAATAAGTAGAATGTAGATACAATACTTACAAGTTTATTTACAAATTACAAACATAATATAACCAACATAATTTATTTATTTATTGAAAAAAATAATAAATACATGAAAACATAAGCTGCACATCTCACTAGGGCATTCCTGTATCGAGATATGCAGTTTTACAATAAAGTAATTTAAAAAAAAAAGAAACATACATATACCTAAACTTAAAAGAAATATAATAATAAACCTACAAAAGAAGCACTGAATACAGTTATTTAAACATTACTAATTAATAATTATTACAGCTGGGCAGTATGCTCATTGTTGACAAAAATAACATTATACTGTAAACTAAATATTAAAATATGTAAATACAAGGTACCTGTTGTGGCTTACCAGATGCAATAATAGGGTGATCATACCACAGTAGCATTAAATTATTAACAAAAAATAAATAATAATAAATAATTATGTAATAAATTTATATAGTTTATGAAATAAATATAATATATTAAGTAAATATGTAGATATAAATAAATTAAACAAATAATATAATATAATATAATTATGAGTAAACAATAATAAACAATTTAATAATAATAAGTAAATAAACATAAGTAAACAAAGTACATAATAATTATGAGTAAATACTAATAAACAATTATAATATTGTATAGTAAGTAAATTATGATAAGAAAGAAGTAGATAATAGTAAGTAAATACTTATAACAATAAGCAAATTAAAAATTACATAACAATAAATAAGTTAAGTACATACAGAGTAATTAAATATGGATTGTATCAAATATAGCTTAATTCCATAGTGATTTAGGATATAAGCGACAACATGGGTAATCCAAAACCATCACTCTCAGTTAGTATACATATTTTGACCATTTTCTTGAATAAATGTAATGTACCAATAGTTTTTATTTTTTAATTGAGCATATTATAAAGCAACGGAGCTTTATATGAAAAACTTCTTTGTCCAAAGGATGTTTTGGTATATACTGGCTGATACATTAAAGAAGAGCCCAATCTAGTGTTGCGTACTTGTTGAGATCTTTTAGCAGTGATAATGTTGTTGAAAAATTTACAGAGAGCATGTATTATGTACAATTGCCTTATTGTCATAATTTTGATTTCGCTATATAATAACTGTGATGATTAATTAAATACTTAAATATGAACAATTATAATGTGGAGGGCGAACAAAGACGATTTACAAGGTTGTGTATTGACCGGGAGTTTAAGAGTGGCTTGCGATCGAGATTGATTCCTATTGATTGATGGGAGACCAATGGGATTGCCGAGTGGCTGCAGATAGGTGACCTTGTTCGACCTCCACATTTCCGACAAATTATCCCTCGACATAATATCCCAAGAACAAAATATGCTATGGACAAAACATCCCCCGACTATAAAAGAAGAAAGCAAGGAACTTATTTTCGATTAAAGTTTTAAATTTGGCGCCGAACGGTATTAATGGGTTAGGTTAGTTTAGGTTTTGTTGGGTTAGGTTAGGTTAAGATATTTTGTCGGGATGTTTTGTCGGGGATATTGCGTCGGAGGATATTTTGTCACGGGATGAAAGGTCTTATGTGGTGACGTAATCAGTTTCATTTCAAATCGGCACAGATCAAATTTCTAGAAATTATCTATTCAGTGGGGTCGGCAAACCGAGACAAGAGCTAAAGATCTCAAGAGCAGTGGTCGATAAAGTTTCTGGAGTACCTACCTACATTTTGTTCAAACAATTAATTGATTTGATAATGAACTTGCATTAGCACGTCTTCGTAATTAAGTGAACCGGTTTTATGTTTAATTAAATGAAAGTGACTGTATTTTTAACCATTTTATTATGATTTAAACTTCAATCAACTGGAATCGGTTATAATGTAACTTTTTGCAAGGCGGAATTATTGTAAACTAACCTAAACCCAGATATTATTAAGTTATACGTTGGCATAAAAGGACTAAAATGATTGTGCTCTAGAACACACTGAAGTAAAACTTCACTAACTTATAAAAGCTATTTCGTGTCATCGAGTTTCAAATCATAACGGTGCTAAAGAAGTTTTGACTTCAATAAAAAAATCAGAGTGTGCAATTCACACGCGGTAGAAGTGAAACCTTTAGAAAACTAAAGTAGACAAGAGTGAGGAGGCTACGCACAAAGAGGAGTCTAATTATAATATCGCATGCTAAATCCCATAGATGTACATGTGCTTGTCTCTTTTTAGTGTCGCAATTTTTTACTAGTTTCATCAAGTTTCAAATCACAACGGTGCTAAAGAATTTTTCGATTCAAAAATTCAAAACCAGAGAACACCATAAATATGTCATTTTTAAATCAGTGTTTAAACGTATTGACTCTTTTCCACAAAAAAATATAAATTGATTTCGAAAGATTGTTCTTTTATCTAGTAAACGTATGTTTTACATTTGAGAAAAATGTTTATTTTTAGTACAATAAGGTCATACCATAGGTCGTTGGCAGGTTTGTTAAATTTTCAAGAAAGATTTTGTATTATACAACACCCATTACAAATCATATAATCATGCAGTAAAATAAATTAATACATTATCTGGTAAACGTATGTAACATAATTTTAATTTTAATTTAAATAAAATCATTAAAAATATATATAAGTACATGTGTTTCTTGACAAAAATTGGTCCTACGTTCTTATTTTGCTCAGACATTATTGAAAAATGATAAATACTTATGATCAAAAAATAATTACAAAAAGGACATAATTTTAATAGTTTTATCAACACGCCTTTCAGCATTTTTGGACGTAGGTATAAATTAAAGCAATTTCGGAATGAAATTAAATCGATATTGAGTTGTTATTTTAAAAAGCTGGTAGGGAGAGTAATTAATCTTTCTCATTGGAACCACCCTGTATGATCGTAAGAACATCTTACGACGAAATGTGGATTTTCGGCCGCTTCCTGGTTAAACGCTCTTAATATTACTTCTGCAGTGCTGGCTTATTGAATGTAGGCTAGCATCAATAACATTATCATTTGATTTCCTAATTTCCTATTAATAAAAATATCATGCCTGTTTCGAAACGAATATTGTTATATTCATGTACATAAACTTATATGGGTAAGCCACGTTTACAACGACCTCGAAGCAATTGCAATGTTCAGTAATTTTACTATCACTGCAATCTGGCGACTCTGTTGCACGATTTTATTTATAGATCACAACTTTGTATGCTTTAATGTTCCTGTTTGGTAAGTACTTACACAACAACCAAATGTGCTTATAATTTGTTAATAACTAGCGAGTTCCCGGCATGCGTTGCTATGTTACGTAATAAAGAAATTGTTTTTCCCTATGTGTACTTTCTCATTCTTCCCGTTCCCCTTCCGCCTCCTCTTCCTCTCCCGCTTCCCCTTTCCCTCACGCGTTCCCACACCGCCTTCTCTCTCCCCACTCCCTTCTCCCGCTTCACCCAACCCAAAAACCCCCTCCCGACTTTCCCTCTCCACTCCCGCGTTTCATACATTCAGTCCCGGTACATTCAGTTTTCAAACAGCTCGCTTGCATTTTTTTTATTCAAATTCCATAATGCCAGAGCTCACCAGTATATATAGAAACCTTAACGGGCGTGCTCATAACAATTCCATTGCAATCGGATGAATGGTTAGCAACGCATAATTTCATGATGCTAGAACTTACTGTTACATAGAAAAATCATCGCGGGCATGCGCACATCTAATCCCCAAAGTTTCATCGCAATCGCATGAATGGTTTAGTAACACATAGACATCTCATATATAACATATTTTGATTTTTACGTACACAGATATTATCATAAAATACCTTTTTGTCGTGATTTTTTTCATCTAACCGCCCTTAGATTGGTTCAGTCTAGATACCCAAACTCTTTGAAAAATCAATTCGCATTTTTCCGAGAATATTCTTGATTGATTGATATAACTTGAGTCACAGTAAAATAAAACCCACAACAAATAAACAAGGAAAATCCCAAGTCTTAATGTTCCCAATTTGGCAACATAAAACAGGCAGATGTTTTAATATAGAACAGTTGGGTATTTCTAAGATACTTGAACATTCTGATGACCTAATAAAACCTATTATTATATTTTATTTTTTAAGGAAAAAAATGCGTTAGAAAAATTAATAATACGATGTAAAACAGATCGGAATATTATTTTATAACACGATAAACACTTGAGAAGACAATTGAATCTGAAACAATGGATAGGGTTGTTTTCATAATGGGATAATAATTTGTATGTACAATTGTACAATAACTAGTAGGTACATACTTAACCCCTCACTTATAAGAAATTTCTTTAATTTACACAACTGATAAACAACCGTTTACAATAAATTAATACTTGTGTATCATAAAGTAAAATTTAAAACACCTTTATTAGTCAGGCTCTTCCAGTTTACAAACAGCAAACAGTGAAAACCATTTTATAGTGATTCATTTTTGGGGTATTATGTATCATGCCGTGTTGCGCTACCTCCTTCTTCAGCCTACGTTTTGGACAGCGTTATATAATCCATCACCAGGGCAGATGTGGACACTGTAACGCTGTCCGAAACATTGGCTAATGAAGGAGGTAGCGCAACACGGCATTATACACCAAAAATAAATCACTCTTATACTTTTGGCCGTGAAAATCTAAAATCAATGGCAACCATTATTATGTTTTGAAGAGTTTTAATTTTCAATGTATGTTTGTTACTTAAATTTTAAATTTTTTCTGCGACCGGTTTCGACACATCGGTGTCATTCACGAGCAAACTTAAAACTTTGCAGAAACTTAAAACAAACCTAAAAGTTTTAAGTTTGCTCGTGAATGACACGGATGTGTCGAAACCGGTCGCAGAAAAAAATTAAAATTTAAGTAACAAACGTACATTGAAAATTAAAACTCTTCAAAACAAAATGTCTAGAAATTGTTACATAGTTAATGCCCAAGAAATACAAAAAATTGTAGCAACCATTATTCGCTAGAATATCATTTTTCAAAGAAAATTTGTTGACACAATGGCCAAAGTGTGTTTTTTCTGGGCCTCATATATAAATTTTGACATTTTTAATGAATTCGCTTAGGGCGGATTGTTTCACAGAATTTGGATAATTCATTAAATTTCAATGTTAAAATTCAAGTTCTGAGAAATTTCTATTAAATTTAATAGAATTCGGAAATTAACTTTGAAATTTGATGAATTGTTCAAATTCTGTAAAACATCCCGTCCTAAGCGAATTCTTTAAAAACATCAAAATGTATAATACATATATGATGTCCAAAGACAACAAACTTCATCCATTGCGTCGATTAATTTTCTTTGAAAGATAATTATTTCCTAGTCATACGTGGCCAAACCCTAACCTTTCCTCGTCTGACCATACTTTATCATTACCTACGCAGCACTATAAAAGACGTATGTCGAAATGATCATTTTTTACAGAAGTATTTCTAATAGTTGTCTTGTCTATAGTTTATTACGACACTGTATGAATCATCCCAATAATTTTATTAGGTATTATAATTATTAAGAATAAAATGTCAAAAACACCAACTATCATAATTAGTACATATTCCGTTCAATGACTGGTATACAAAAGGTCTGAATTTCCCCGGCGCGCGACGGAAAATCGTCGGAATTTCATTTATGCAACTCTCTCAACCGTGAAGAACTATGACTCAGTTTATTTTACCATTATCTACCCACTGAAGTAGTAATACCATTTATCCTTCAAGACTCGAGAGTCTGGCATGAACATGAACACTGAACTCAGATTCTCTAGACGTGTGATCTAAACATGGTGTCACAAATTTGTGGTAGGTACAAGCGGTAAACTGGTGAAACCACATCACATCTGGAGTCGATGTCGATTTCGAGTAAATTGAGTCCGAATTCTACATATATAACTAGAAATAACTAGAAATCTAATCGTCAAAGATGACAGGGCAACAAATATGTAAAAACCATATAAATTTAATAAAATCCTTGTGTACTACCCCCCTCCCTCTCCCCCATTAATCTATATATATATATAAATTTAGTTTCCGTATGTTTGCGTTCGCAAATCTCGGAAAGTAATGAATGGATCAATTTTTTTTACAGAGCATTTCGATTTAGCAGAAGAGTGTCTCTATATATAATGGTAAGCTCTGGCATTATGAAATTAGTATAAAAAATTAAAACTTAGGTTCCGTACGTTTGGGTCCGCAAATCACGGAAAGTAATCGATGGATTGACTCAATTTTTTTACATAACATTGCATTTTAGCAGAAGAGTGTTCTATATATAATGGTAAGCTCTGGCGTTATGAAATTTGTGTAAAAAATTACTACAGGTGGTGCGCGAGTGGTTTGAAAATGTGTGTATTTCATATATTTTAGCGGCAGAGAGATAAGCAAGGGGGGGAGGGTAAAGAAGGAGGTGGGGTTCACGAGAAGGGGTCGAGGGGGGGGGGAGGAAGTCAGAAAAGATGGAAGGGGAACACAGGAGGGGAAAGGGACGCATCCGCATGAGAATGTACATTCATTTATTTATTTATTAATGCTAGACATGTATGGAGAAACAAATTATTTATTTGAATGGCATAGCAACGCATGCCGGAACCAGCTAGTTATGTATATAATTTGTAAATTAAGAAACATTTGTACCAGTCTGAAGATGGCTTTAACAGTCTGAAACCGGTTACGATAAAAAATAAATTAAGTAGAAAAAAGGATTATTTTTATTGTAAAAATAAGCTACATCGGCCTCCTAAATTGAAAATGTTTCTTTGAAGAAGAAAACACCACTAATAATCTAAACGAAAATTTGAAATAAAACAAGACACAGAAAGATAGAAAAAGATAATGGTCGCAACTGGCACTCGAACCCAGAAACTCTCGTCTAACCGGTACGTGCGCTTTTACCTATTCTGCCACCTTCCGTCAAACCGTCATAACCGTCAATCTCATATTTTCAAATGTTAGAATTAACAATATTATCTTCGATTATTTTTATGTTTCATATTTTCGTTTAGATTATTAGTGTTTCGTCTTCTTCAATGATATATTAAATTGATGGGAATAATCTTAAGTTATAAAATGAGAGTTGTTCTTATAAAAAATGAAAATATTTGGTCAATTTTAGCAGAAACAGAGAATATTTGTGCTTACTTTAGACACAAATGTACGCCCACAACACATACCTAGCGATTTATATCTTCAGTGGGCATGAAACAACAATAATGATGATGATTATTCTGTTCACCGTATCGGATGAGTGAGTCATTCTGATGTAATTCTGTATTCTGTTCGACGACGGTAGGATGTCTAGATGATATTGATTCATTTATATATAAATGTATTTTATGTTAATGCGGTTCCGGTTTGTCCTTCATGATGCTAATATCAAATGATTTCAATGTAAGTGCAGCTGAAGTACATGCTCTCTAACAGCTCCATTCATATTGACCAAAAAAAATAATAAAATAAATTAAATAAATAATTTACATTAAATGGAAGGCCCGAATCCACTATTAAGTGACTAAATGGATTTTTTTATACATTAGCTCCACACAGGAGGCCCTGAGGAAAATAATTCCCATTAGGGCAATTGGAGATGCTGTGTGGAGGGTATTTTTTCGAAAGGAGGGAGAATAAGTTCTCGGTAGGAAAATGGTATGAGGAGTGGGTAGGAATCTGGGAGTCAAGGCGCAAGGCGATTTTCCGAGAGAGTGCGGCTGGAGAAGTTAAAGGACTCCCTCAACTATTCTCTCCCGATCCGGCCTGCAATGCAACTGATGGGCAGACGCATCCACCAGCAGGACCCGGAAAAACCTCACCCCATGTACCCGGGAACCCCTGCTGAGTCACCAAACTTAGCGAATCACTTGGGTTGACCTATAGCAGAGGGGTTGGATATCCAATAAATAGTTCCAAACAAGCCCAAACTTTTGTTCACTCGATTTGGCAATTGTAGTTTTTTACGCAGCCAGCAATTTACGCGCTGTTGTAAAGGGAACTGGTAATTCGTAAGCAGATTTTATTTTCCCTGTCTAAATCGTGATCTTACAATGTGGGTTGCTTTTATGCTGATATTCATTTATTGACAAATCACAGAAAGGAGACGGTCGCTACGCTACCCCTTACCACTTGATTTGTTCCCCTTTCCCCGATGGGCTCGTCTATCAATTTGAATATCTAAGGATTACATGCACATTTTGCCGTTTTAACTGCAAAATAATTTATTTGCTAGATTTTCATCGAGCTACATAAAAAAATAGTCATTGCGTGTGTACATTAAAAACCAAGAAAATCTTTAAATTTACTACAAGATGTTACGCGTTACGCCCGAAAGTATCTTCTGATTTCGATGAAGAATATGGCAAAAATGTCAAAATACAAAAATATATAAGCCAAAATCATAATATTATAAAATCCCCCCAGAAGTACAGAAATAATCATTAAAGCCAGCAAAATATAGGTTTAACATACATCGGTTCAATAATAACCAAATGGTTTATTAGCTATTTGGATCTTCTACGTATTTCCAAGCAGAATGTCATAAAACTCAAACAATTACACTAATAGACAATTGTTTCGGTTATCAAGGACTCTCTTACTACTTACTACTAAAAGTGTTTAACATTTTACACAACTGATAAACGATCATTTATGTAAGTCAAACAAAAATAATTTATACACAACTCATAATGATTCCTCAGAACAGGCAATCTCAATAGCTGTGAACTTATATCGACATGACCAGACATAATAGCACTTAGCAGGTTACACATTTTGTAAAAAAACCTGTCTGTCCACAGCTAATGAAGTGAATTGTTGGAGATGAATATAATTCTAATAAATCACGAACAGACGACAAATTAAAAGGTAACGGTAGCAACTAGGACTGTTACCTTTTAGACACTATCTTGGTGCCCTTGAGGTGTTTTTTTCACAAAAACGGCGCTATTTAAATCAACCAAATATTAAATGTTATTATTAGTCAAATAAATTCGTCAAAGAATTTTGTAATCATTCAAAAAGATATTTGCCAATAATAGATATAGAAATTAGTTGAAGATGATATTGTTAATTCTCAATTTAAAATATGGGATTGACAAAAAATGATAGAAAAAATATAGGACCCAATGAGTTGTATCGCAGTAAGACAAGAGATTCTAATTGCGTCCGTTAGCTTTTTATTTTTCTGTCCTTCATGTTTGGTTTAAATTTATTGGTAGATATTATCTTCATCAATACTTTATGTAATTTTTAACCTATTTGTCTTTTTTGTATAATTAACTGTGTATTTATAACTGGGTTATTTTCACGTGAGTGAAAACAATCTGTTAAAACCCAGTATATATAAATAAATCATGATATATAAAATTGATGGGTACAAGTATCTACGTAGGTCTGCTTTGACTTTTATTACCAATGTGTTGTACTTTTCTTAGTATACTATTTTACTATCTTGCATGGTGGAGTATTGTGTTTATTATTATTTCGTTTTTTACTTTGTTTTTATTTTAGATGTTGTTTTTGATATTGTTTTTCATTTGCTTATGATTTTGTTTTGACTTTTTTTTTTGATTTGGTTGTGCTTATTTAGATGTTTATTTATTTATTTATTTATTATTACATTTATTACATACAAGAAATAACAATATAAAAGGAAGCTTTGACTGCCCAACTAGGAAGGTTTCCCGTTTTAGGACAGTCAACTTGGCAGGTTGCGTGTACATAATTTCACATTAGTGGATTCAATAATAAATAACAATAATGGTACATATTGGGGGAGTTACTTAGATATTAGGTACAATATCGGATATAAGTTGTGTTATTCTAGGTATACAGCAGTAATAAACAATAAAATCCAGATAGGTACATGTAAAATATAAAGTAAAATCCAGATAGGTACTTGTAAAATATAAAGTAGAACTAAAATATAACAAATGTAAGAAAGAAAAATAATAAAAAAAAGATTTTTTTTTTTTATGAAAATACAGTTTAGCAGTAATAAGCAATAAAATCCAGGTAGGTATATGTAAAATATAGAATAAAAATATAATATATAAATATAAGAAAGAAAAATAAAAAAGAAAAACAAAGAAGAAAATAATTTATAGGAAAATACAAATACAAAATCGAAGAAATCAACTCAGACTACGTTTTTTAATAATTTTTCGGAATCTGTCCTACCTAAGTCTAATAACCATTTTGTAATTTTAGTACCGAAGGATGATAATTCACACAGTTTCAATTGAGAGGGGATTTTGTTGTATATTTTTGGTCCCAGGTATGAGAAAACTTTTTGATAAGCCGCAGTATTGCTTGTTGGAATAGAAAGGTCGTTTCTGCTTTTACTTCTGGTTTGATGATTATGATCGATTGTTATCGTTTTGTTTTTATTTTTATGGACGCAGATTGTTATTTTTTTTATGTAACATTGTCGAACATCAAGCACCTTAAACTCCTTGAAGAGAGCGTCGCTCGAGTATCTGAAGGGTTTCTTCATAATGACGCGTAGAATGGATTTCTGTGCCTTCAGTAGCGGGTATAATGTTGTTATACCTGTTCCACCCCATCCAATGCAACCGTAGGTTATGACGGAGTTACAGAGCCCGTAGTATAATTTTTTAATGTCTTGAGTTTTTATAATTTCCCGCAATCCTATAAATATATAAATAAGCTTGCGCACTTTATTAGCTGTGTTTTCAATTTGTTGTTTCCATTTAAGGTGGTTATCCACTATTATACCTAAATATTTAATAGATTTAACACATTCAAGGGTTTCGCATTTACAAGTATGGTTATTATTTCCAAGGCTACACTTAATATTATGTATTGTGAGGTGATGAGGTGTTTTGGGTTGACCTGCAAGGGTAGCGCTAAATGTGAGATATTTTGTTTTTTGTATGTTTAGTGTAAGCAAATTAGTGTCCAGCCACTGTTTTACTCTGTTTATACCCGTGTTCGCAAGGTGGTGTGTTTCTTTCCAATCATCTCCTTCAAACAAAATAACTGTATCGTCAGCGAACGTGATAATTTTGCCACCAATGTGTTGGTTACAAAGTTCGTTTATGTATATAATAAAGAGAAGGGGCCCAAGTGTACTTCCTTGTGGTACCCCAAAAGTGTATTTTAGTGAAGTGCTAATAGCCTCGTTAATTCTGGTTTGTTGAAATCTATTAGATATATAACTTTCTATCCATTGAAAAGCTTTTCCTTTTATTCCTATATTTCTAAGTCTCTGTAAAAGAATTTTGTGAGATATTGTGTCAAATGCCTTGGCCAGGTCCAGGAAAAGGGCAATAGTTTTCTTGCCACGGTTCATATTCCCTGCAATAGTTTCAGTGAGACATGCGATGGCATCATCCGTTCCCTTACCCGACCGAAAGCCGTATTGGTTCGGACTTAGAATGTTATGTTCCTCCACATATTCGTTTAACCTAGTTTTGAAAAGCTTTTCAATGACTTTGGATATCGCGCTTAAAAGTGATATTGGCCTATAGTTTTCTACAAGAGATTTAGGTCCACTTTTGTGAATTGGGACAATTATTGATTTTTTAAAGTGATCAGGAAATATTCCTGCTGTAAAACTTAAGTTGTAAATATATGATAGCGGAGCAGAAATCTGATTTTTAATTTTTTTTAGTATTTGTGTATTTAGACTATCTGGACCCTTTGCATGTGTAGTATTGAGGCTGTTGATAATTTTTAAGACCTCTTCTACAGTAGTTGGTTTAATATTAAATGAAAAAGATTGTTCCTTAGTTTCAATTGTCGATGCTAAAGAGTCTTCCGTTTTCTGGGTTTCTAATAAGATTTTATTTGATAGATTTGACCCAACAGATGCAAAATATTGATTAGTGTGACATGCAATTGATTGATTGTCAGTTATAATGAAATTTCCGGTATTTAATTCTGTTACAGATGCACTAGTATTTCTTTTACTTTTAGTTATTTCTCTGACAACATTCCACATGTTTTTGCTGGAATTATCCTTATCAAGTAAGAATTTATAATAACGCTCTTTACATTTGCGAATAACGGTTTTGCAGATATTACGGTATCGGTAATAGTTTTGCTGTTTAGTGGCGTTCAATGGGTCTCGTTTAGCTATTTTATGAAGGTGATTTCTTTTGTGTATAGATTTAACAATGCCGTTTGTAATCCATGGTGTGAGATGTATTTTACTATATGGAATGCGTTTAGTTATTGTGTGTTTTGTTATGATTATATTGATTTCATTAATAAAATAGTTTAGAGCATTGTTAACTTCAGTCTCTTTGTAAACATATTCCCAATTTTTATTATTAAGATCATTTAATAAACCCTCATAATCGATAATCTGTTTGTGATTAATTTTATGTTTTTTGGGTGTTGAGTTTGGGATACTGATTGCAGTGGTGTAATGATCAGTGATAGTATTATGTATTACAAATGCATTTGAATTTGTTATATTTCTGGTATATATATGATCCAAACATGTGCTAGAGCTATCTTGTACCCTAGTTGGAGAATTAATATTGGAAATAAAGTTACTTTCAGCCATAGCACAAAAGTAGTCGTCGGACTGCCTATGCAATACTTCTCCTATAGTATTTATATTCATGTCCCCGATCAGTATATATTGTGCATAATTCTTAGTTTTTTTTAACTCACCAGTTAAATCTTGGATGTCATTGAACGATGGTGATCGGTAGATAGCTAGGATACCTAAATTCTCATTAATGTTGATTTTTAAACAATTACACTGATTTATGTTAATTTCTTGTACTAAGGAATTTAATGTGATGTCGATATATACTACTATTCCGCTATTTTGGTTAATATGCGATGTTGTATGGTATTCGTTATAGCCTGAAATTTGTTTGGCTATGTATGAATCATTTAACCTGCATTCAGTGAGAATTAGTACATGGAACTTTACCACAGATTTTATTTCTTCTAAAAATATAAGAAAATCATCCAAGTTTCCCATCGTTCTAATATTTTGATGTACAATATTAATCCTATTTGATTCCCAATTAAATTGCATAAATTTGTTAGTGTTTTCAAAAATTATTTCAGTATTTGGCACTATGATACTATCGATTTCATGTTGAAGATCGTTTATTACCATTAGAATTCAAAAATTAATTGTTGTTTTCTGGGTAAAGTTTTAAAACAGTATTTAATTATCATATAAATACTTGTAGTACGAAATATGTAGTGACAAAACTGTAAACAAAATGATGTAATTAGGAAAAATAAAATATATCTGAGTAAGAAATAATATCTGAAATAAAATCCAGGAAATAAATAACGTATGTAGTTAGTGTGTGGCATTTGTTCTTTCAAAAAACAGTAAAAATTAGTATAAGTATGAAAAATAAGTAGTATCTGGGTTATATAAAGTATGCTGATTAGAGTTCTCTTTTGCAGAATTATTAGTAATATTACTAATAAATCAATTGATAATCTTATAATAAGTGTAGTTACCATTCTAGAGAGAATAAAGATTGCAATTAAAGTTAATGTTAAAATTAGAATTAAAATTATTCCAGTGCAAATAGGAGTTATGCAAAAACCTAGGTGTTTATATAAAATAGTGATGTTATGTAATAGAGAAGGAAATGGCGATATAAAGCGGTAGAGAGTTGTTTTATCACGATAATTAGAATAAAGAGCAGATAGTCATAGTTTCGGTATAGCTTGTTCTGAATCAATTAATATAGGGCGAGAAGAGTCATCTTTTTTCATGTAGATTAGACCTGCTTTCGTCCAGACGTACCTATATTTACATACAGTCGCACGTTGGCGAGCTAGATACCAAAGCCGTTTGCCTTTAGACGTGAGGAGTTCTGAGATGTTATTTGTAATAATAATAAAATAACATGTAAAAGTCCACCCGGGCGTGAATTTCTAAAATAAATAAATAAATAACCTTCAAAAGTTATTTCAATAAAAATACCTACAGTACAATATTATTATTACTATAGATATGGAAGCAATCTATGTGTATGTACAATTACTTACAGCGCAATCGTGATGTGTCATGTTGTGTAATGCTTTGTAGTTTATAGGTTACAACAGACTATAAATAGAAAAAAACGTGACTTCACAAATGCGTTGTTCCATTTAATACAATAAATATAACAATTTTTAGCGCACAACAATGTTTTATTTATCTAAGTTCAAGAGTCCCAACTACATCTAACCAGTAACACCATGGCATCCCCAATTAGGGCACATTGTGAGGCTGAAGGTAATGAGCAGATGAAGGAGATGAGGAAAAGGAAGAAAGGGAAGTACCTAGCTATTCAAATCTGGTCAACAAACACGGCTAAAGCCATTTCACAAAGACGACACTGAAAGTATCTTTCACTCTGAAACATGTCACAAGTATGCTTTGTATTATTTTTAATTAATTAATTGTGAAATTACACAAATCAATCGAATGAATTTACTATCGCACCCCAGGATTTGAACCCGCGACCTCCAAATTCTTAGTAGATTCGGTAACCACTAACCACAGAGGCCGTTAAAAGTTGTGTGGGCTGTCCACTTTTTACGTAAATTGGTTATTTACTGTGTACTTAAAAAAAGTAGGTACTTAAAGAAGGCATAAAGAAGGTTGTCCTTCGAGGCTTTTCATTAATGTTAGGTTAAGTTGAACGTCCTTACAGTGTAAGGATGTTAAATATTTTGTAGGTAAAAGGTATTAGCAAAACCACAATAAATCCACCAAATAAAAGGCGGTGGATCAAAATGAATTTATATAAAAATATAATATCAAACCACAAAGTTTTTGGATTCCACGAAAAACCTGAAGTACTTATTTTATTCTACACATTCGATATTTTATGATTTTTTAGACACAGGAAGATAGGTACTGTAAATAAAAAAACTTGGTTATAACCACATTTAAAAACACTTTTATTATTAATGGTTTATTAATAATAATCTAGGTGATCAATTTCATTAAAATGGTGCCACAAAATAAGTTCGCTGTATTTAAAGAAGTAAAAATGTTTTATATACGAGTATTTTAATAGAATCCTCTTAGATTAATCAAACGATATATTTTTTAATTGTGACGACTTATAATTAAAACAACTTGTCAAATTTTTAATTATTTATACGACCTTATAAAAGGTTATTTTTATCGAAAAAGGCACAAGGCACCAATAATTCATGATAAATTATTGTTAGATTAAATAATTTTAATGCACTGATGTAATATATTAGGACCTATCATGTAAAGTCTTTATGGGTGTGAATAAATAAAATTGTCAATGGTTTGTTAACCAATCCATTTTATGTTCAAATACTAGCTGAAATAAGACGTCACCTTCCTCGTGCTTTAAAGATCAAGTGTGCAAAATTTCATCAAATTCGGAATAAAACTGGAGGTTGCATGAAAATAAAACAAACGCATCTCACCGGTGTACAACATTCATTCTCCTTTATACAAGATGACGCAGAAGGTACCTACTTGGCTTACTTTAAAAATGTCAATTTTTTCCACATGTCATCAATGGTCACTCAGTCGATTAACCGCCTGACCACCCTAACCCTAACTGTCCAATACTTACAGAGTTTTAAAGTTTAATGTTAAAAAAATCGAGTGCAGTTCACAAGTGGTAGAAGTGAAAGCAATACCCACCAAACCTCAACCAATAGGAGCCTTGAAAAGTGAGCTCATAATCAAAGCGGCCAATGCGGTAAGGTTTCGTTCTATCTCATTCTCTTGCAGGCCCTAGGGGATAGCCTATGTCATCTTAGGGGATACTGTGTGGAGGGTCTTTTTAAGGAAGGGAAGGGTAGAAAGTTCTGGAAAGGAAAAAGGTATAAGGGGTGGGTAGGAAGCTGGGGGGTCAGTGTATCCAAAGTGACGGATGTATCAATCCATCCCTCCAACTGCGGTGCAAGGCAATGGGCCGAGAGTCCGTCTGGAAAGGTCAAAAGGCCTCCCTCAACCAGTCTCTCTTGATCCGGCCCCCATGCGGCTGCCCAGGAGGGCAGACACATCCGCCACTAGAGCCTGGCAAACCTTACCTCATGACCCAGGCACCCCTGCCAAGTCACCTAAGGTATCGAACCACTTGGGGTGACCTATGGCAGAGATGTTGGTTATCCAATAAATGGTTCCCGGGGCGGCGGTACTCATACCCGCCTCCCAAATTGAGAACACTGGTTTAAATAAGACAAATACTTCCTGTAACACCCTGTATAAATGATGAATTAAGCTGTCAAAGTAAAGTTATTAAACTTGGTTGTATGAAAATCTTAATAAATATATTATTATAATACACCATGAGAGATAACAATATTAAAGTAATTATTACTACAATCAAAATGATAATATCAACCTTTTTTCATCATTATTAAAAGTGATCAATCATAATTAATATTTATTGCTTTGTGAATTACTAATAAAGTTACGCCCAGTTCCGGATAACCGTTCAAAGAATTACAATTGACAAAGAGAAATGATTGCCTGTTTTTGTAAGTCAGTTACCTTTTGCCAATGTCCTTGAGGCGATTAAATCTTTGCGAATAATTCTTAAAAATGATTTTAATCTTATGAATACAAACAGAGTCAAAATTAATTCAGAATTTACGTGTCAGTTAATATAAAACTTTAACTTAGGTCAAAGTTGAAAGATACCTTCAGACCCATAATAATAATAATATCTTATTCCAGGACGTGGGGAGGATAGTGCAATCCCACTAGTCCCATACAGTTATACATATTTACACAACAGATTTGACATAAATAGTCAAAAAACAAAAATGGGAAAAGCAAAACTAGTAATAAATAATCAATTAGTATGTAGGGCGTGGTATGGGGTGAGCTCGTGCCCAGAGCTCACTCAGGAGTGGCTCTGGTGCTGGAAGGCTGCGGTCACCACTGTGTTGTCGGAGGCTATTAGCCGCATCCTGGCTCCAATGTCCGGTATCATAAAAGGTTTCGATACCTACTTGCCTGAATTCAATACAGTTATAATAGTTTACGTCTAATTTACTCTACGTTAGGGTAGGTAAGATTAGGTTAGTTGTTTGTTTATTGTTATTTTTCACTATTTTCAATATTCTGCTTCATCATTGTTCTATTTTATTTATTTATTAATATTAACGGTATAAATATACCATAAATACAGATTCCATGTCACAAAATCAGAGTTGTACATAAGAAATAATAAAAAAGAGTATATCAGTGAATTTTGTGGCATTTGGTTGAGAAATGACACAAACATCTACAATTAAAAACAATACTATAGTTAAATAAAATTACGTTGATTGAAAATATTTGATAGAATAAATATTACACCTAACTTCAGTGCAGTGAAATAGATCCGCCACATCTGCGTGTACTAACTAACTACTAACTTCATGTAACCTAGGTACAAGCGAGTGTTTCGTATACTCAGTCCTATTATTTTTGCATTAAAACAGGATTTTAGAACGAGTGGTTCTCGTGGGAATATGAAATTCAATAAGCTTAGTTATTTTGTCATGGAAACGAATTTAACGGCAGTTATTTGCAAAAATTGATCGTAATGTTACAATTTTTTTTTAACGAAACACAAATATTTCCAGGTTACGAATAATCTGACAATATTTGAAAACCTCCAAATATCTACCACCACAGTAAGCAAAAAAATGTTTCTTATGTCGTGATTGTGGACTTAGCCAGACTTAAACAGACGACGCTTTAGTTTTAGTGGGACCCAAACGCGATGCCACTGAGCTGTCAATTAATTTATTTATTTATCGATTCCATTTATTTCTC
Organism: Limnephilus lunatus; assembly: GCA_917563855.2. Taxonomy (NCBI): domain Eukaryota; kingdom Metazoa; phylum Arthropoda; class Insecta; order Trichoptera; family Limnephilidae; genus Limnephilus; species Limnephilus lunatus. The sequence goes on along the minus strand of OU830597.1, from coordinate 13,260,155 downwards.
CACGTAGACAAACAATGAAACCTACTGGTTCTCAGTTATTGTGCTTAGTGGCCTATTGAATAATGCATAGAAGTAAGATGGCTTGTTGTAGCATACCCAACTAGCTAAATAATATATTATGTGTGTTTTATAATAATGTATTGTTGAGATGAATAGCTGCAGACAACAGGCAATATTGCCAAGAGCTCGGCTGATTTAACTTCAGTGCGGTGACTTTCACTTTCAAGAGATTGAATTTAACTAAACCCGTTGTAGTGAAATCCATTAGACGAATTCACTACGAATGAAATAAGCTAAAGAAATCGACTTATTGCTCTATTTTTGGAAACTATCAGATGGAAAGTAAAACCGAATCTGTTTTTGTATGATTTAATTTCTCGAAAGTTTAAAGTCAATAGTCAAAAGCAGACGTCTGCCATAATATGGAAACTGTAAAGACCATTGTTGGCTAAAAGAATAACACTACTCAATATAGGAAAAAAACTTTAAACGACATGAATCTGTTGTATTAAAGATATCATCACACAAACACTAATTAATGGCAGTGAGTAGACTAAATACGTACTTCCGAGTTCGCAAATAATACTGTAAGTTATACACAATATAACTTACAGTATTATTACAGTAATGCGTCTGCATATTTCGCTCGCACGTAAAACAGGTCTGCAATTATTCACTTCCGATCACGCTACTTTACAATATTCTCACTATGATCTTTTTGACTAACTAACCATCACGCCGTTTACCGCACGAGCAGGCGGACTCACCACCAAAAAAACTCGGTCTTGGCACACATTATTTGCCTCATTCAAATTCGTACATCGTCTTATACATACTATTCTCTTATTCTGACTCTTGATATGGCCTGACTCAAGTATCTGATTCATATGTCGTGCCATGTCTTCCTTGGGCGTCCCCGAATTCGTCTACCATTTACATTTGCGTCAAGTATTCTCCTTACGCTACTTTCTTCGTTCATGTTTAAAAGTGTTCTTTCTTAATCTTTGCATTCTTACGGATCTCCAAATTTCTCACAAGATCATATTTGTTTTTACCACCCGTACCTATGCCTAAGGGAACTCATTTCAACAGCATTCAGTCTACTTTCATCCTTCCTCTACCAGTTCCATGCTTAACTGCCATACATCAAAGTAGGTGCCAGCACTTTACTGATTGCTAGGTTTGCTTCTTTGGACAGTTTTTTTTAGCATCAACGGCATTCAGTCCTCCATTAATGGAGTTACCTGCATTAACCCTTATTTCAATATCTCTATGAGCCTTTCCATCTCTATGGAAATGTAAATCATTATCGTTCCTGTGCGGTGATTTGGAATTGGAAGCTTTCATTAATTACCGAGAAGACGCAAGTTATTCCGAAATAAAAAGTCATGGATAAACGAGGTTTAAGTTAGGTTGAAGGGGTTCCTCTTTTTGTCTGTGGTGTTGATATGACGCGTTACGAAAATGATTTATATAACATTGTTTACCTACCTATTAAATTGAAGTGCATTGGAATGCCTTGCAATGACAGTTGTTGGTTCTACAAAAGGACGAAACCACGTAATAAACTGGTCACTAATACTTAAAATAAAATGGGCCCCTTAAAACCCGCACAGCGCGGTTTGTTTTAAAATTGTGTTTATCGATTTACAAAAATGGAAATGCGGATTAGTAATGATGCTTTTGCATGACTTGTATATATGTAACATACATACACAAATGGACACGTCATGATGAAACCGCATCTTAATCGATCTAAATACCTTCATTCATTGTTATTTGTGGCACGTTTCGGTTTTTTTCAATTGCTTCATGCCAGCACATAAAATGATGCAATACTTCCAGTTTCTACATTATCTTCCTGGTGATCTTCGCAATTAGGAGCAAACTTGGCAATTGATATTGGTCACACCTTTGCACAGCACATTTCCAAAGACGGCAGTAGTTAGTTGACTATTTGATGATATGAAAGAATCGCTTTTAATCAACGCATTTTTTATAGTCCTCATCTCGAATGCCTCTTGTGTGTAAACTATCTCCTTTTCTGGAATCCAGGAAACGCATCCTTATTGCAGGTCTTACCATATATAGAAAACTATGACTCATCGTATAAAATTAAATTTTATCACCTGATTGCACAGGGTCTTTTTTCTCAGCTTAATCTCAGCCTGAAAAATTATGTGATTTGCCTAATTTTCGATTCCGCCGTCAACATAATAATATTATCAGAATTAAATAGTAGAATTTGTTGTCATTTTTCTAAACTAAAATACAATATATCGATACAAATTATAACGTCATAGATTTTATAGATTTCGTTCTACGAGGTTCATATTTTTTTTCCACATCCAGTTTTGTCTACTGCTACGGGCAGTTAGACGTTTTTTAGGTGAGTAATGGTTCTAACTAATAACATGTTGTGTTGAATGTCCAGTGGATCGTATCGCGAGAATTCTGATTGTAAAAACAACAATAGTTCAGCGAAATTAAATTAATTTTATAACCTAGACCAGGGGTCGGCATTTTTTCAAGTGTGAAGAGCCAATTGGTCAAAGAAACAGGATGACAAATATATCAGAGAGCCATATAATAACGGGACGGGGGTGGGAGGGGGGGGGGGGTGTAGTAATCATACTGTGGTAACCTTAAACCAGCCTTGTGTTCCGAAAGTTCCGAAACCATTCTCATACTTCAGAAGAGTCGTTCAATAAATCAACCGTTCCATGCCATGAGCTGAGTTGGTAACACTGATGCTGATCGAGTCAAAGTTCGTTCGGCGGCTCCATCTCGTTAGGCTGGTTGAGTAGATGTGAAATTGAAATTGATGTCTGAAGAGCCGCAGACGCCTATGCAAAGAGTCGCATGCAGCTCGCCAGCCGCAAATCCGACCCCTGACCTAGACGGAAGTACAATGCTATATAGATAACTAGATTCCTTAAAATTCAAGTTCCAGATAAATTAACTTTAAACCTTAAACCAGCTTTGTGTTCCGAAAGTACCAAAACCATTCTCATACTTCAGAAGACTCGTTCAATAAATCAAGCGTTCCATGAGCTGAGTTGGTAACACTGATGCTGATCGAGTCAAAGTTCAGACGCCTATTCAAAGAGTCGCATGCGAGCCGCAAATTCCGACCCCTTACCTAGGTAATTTGCAATGTTGGAAGTGCAATGCTGTATAGAAAACTAAGATTTTGAGGAGGCTGATATTATTGAAGAATTCAAAAGTGTTGCTAAAGTAAAAAATTCTTTCAAGTGAGAAATGGCATGATAAAATTCTTAAGTCGGGTCAAGAGTTAGAATAATGGTTTAGTATGTATAAATGTGGATAAAGCAAGGCGTACATAAGACTATTTTGCTTTTGCATTTCATTTTCTCTGCCTACCCTTCCATGAAACTGATGTAACAGTTAGTTTGTTTTTGTTCACGTGACCGCACAAGAGACATACCGCACAAGAGTCCCAATTGCTCCTAACCGCCTGGAGCCGGTGGGGAATGTTGTAAGTCTGAAAGTAGTGAGATGGAAGAGAGACGGGGAAGAAAAAGGAAAAAGAGGAGAAGAAAAGGAAAAACCTGGCTATTCAGATTTTTTTTAAGAAAGAAAAACATTTCCGGGTTACGAATAACCCAACAATGTTTGAAAATCTCCTACTACCACCACAGTAAGCGTAAAATGTTGCTTGTGTCGTAATAGAGGACTTAACCAGCCGAGGAATCGAACACGCGACGCCCAGGTGGGACCCAAACGTGATGCCCACTCAGCCGCTGACCGACCAGTCACCAAACACGGCTGAAGCCATTTCAAGCAACCTTCTATTCGGAATGGGGGCATACATTAATTACGTGAGCTCAAAATCGTCCTGCAAAATCTCACGTCTCTTGAAAAGAATATAAGAAGTGGTAAAAAAATATCTCATCAAGGGGGGGGGGGGGGTCTATATTGGAAGAAAAACTGCTCACGTCACCTAATTAATGTATGTACGCCCCCAATGGTGTTCTTACACCAAGGCAATACTGAGAGCGTTTTCCACTCTTTATTCATACACCTTATATTAGTTTTAAACGGTTAAATTATGAAATAAAACAAATTAATTAAAATAAAATTTACTTTCGCACTCTCCTATTGCGGAAACTCCCGGCTTGCTAGTCGAGGGCCTTACCACTCGACCACAGTTGGATTTGATAGTTAAGAAGGGGGCAGACTTAAAAACGACTTACTAACCCCTAATTTATTACCTTAAGATAATATTTTCAAATCGAGATTTTTCTTTGATTCGCCCCAAAACACCGACCTTTATTCGATTTAATTTAATGGTTAGGGGAAAAATATTTACTTGTTTTTTTTGAAATTTGCCGAAAGATCAAATAATATTGTTTACGTCTGGAAGTAATTTGTAATCGTAATTTTTCATCGGAGTTCAGGAGAAACGTGAAAAAAGGTCGTCGAATCAAGAAAGGTTATATTGACTCTTGTAAAATTAATGGAAGCCTTGCAATTTACTTTCATTTAATACAATTCTAATGCCAAATTCTTATACAAGATCAATATAAATTGTTTTTATTTTTATTTTTTTTATTGTTTTCAAGATACAATCCCGTTAAACCGCAATAAAGCAGTTTGTCAACAGGATGTTAATGTTCAATTACAATTTAAACATACATACATATTATTATTACTATAACTATACAAATAGACACAATTAACAAACATTAATTAATATAAACAATCTCTATTTAGTAACCATTGCTTCAGCATATATCTGAATCTATTTGTAGAGTCGAAATTTTTTATATTAATTGGTAACATGTTAAATATTTTTGGCACGTTAAATTCCAGGGTTCGCCGTCCGTAGTTATTATTATATGTATTTTGGAACAAGCATTCCTTCATTCTTTGTGAACCTCGTATTATGCTCATGTTCCACTTTAACATTAGTTGTTTGATAAAATCAAGATTTTATATTTTTTTTAAACAAAAATAAGAAAAAAAAATGTAGAGAATAATAAGTGTATTATTTTAGAACATTGATTTTCGAAGTGGGGGGCGCGCCCCCTTAGGCGGGCGCGAAGATATGTGGAGGGGGGCGCGGACGCGGGCGTGGGCGGCGGACACCACTCCGCTCTTCATTCCAAATCTTGTAAAAACATGCAAGCTTATCCGTTGCATTGACTCTTCTTATAACAAGTGTGTAAAAGAAATATTTTAAAATAAAACATCTACAAATGTATTTTTCGGCTTTACTACCCACTACCCACCCTTATTTTATTTTACAATTGCTTGGCGAGCCCACTTGCTGGGCCCTGGGCCGAGGGGAGGCGTGGGCATATTCATTTTAAGTAGTAGGGAGGCGTGATACTTATACGTTTGGGAACCCCTGTTTTAGAACATATGTTTCATTCCGTTCCTCGATTATCAATGTACAAAATTACCTATAATGGTATTTTTTAATATGTTATTTTATTAGCATTGACCTAGTATAAGTTGGTCGAAGGTTATTAGGATGAAAAATCAAGCAAAAAATGTCTCATGACAATGTTAAAATTAATTTTAGGTGAGGAAGGGAGCATCAGGAAAATAGGATAAGGATAGGAGATGCTCCCGATCCATTCCACACTCTTGTATTAATTTTCGATCGTACGTGTTACTTCTATTCGATATACTTATTACGTATACTCAATATGTTATGTTTAGGATTTTGATTTCACGGTGTAAATAATTTGAACAATTCATCAAATTTCAAAGTTAATTTTTGATTATATGAATATTCCATTCAAGTTCTGATATTATATTTTTTCTAAAAACTTCCTTAGCAGAAAAGATATTAGTTAATATTTTGTATACCGCGTGGCAATTGAACCACAAAAAAAATAATCCAAATTAATCTTAAATTCTTGTAATCCACCATACCACGTTGATTTTAAATTTGTTATTATGAGAGTAGGTACGTTCTCAGAAAGTTCGTTAAAAATGCATTTGAAACTTATTCGTCAGTTTGAAGGCGAACGAAATTAAACAAATAAAAAAATATCACTCAACCTCTGGACAAATCCCAAAGCTTAAATTTAAAAAAATGATGGCTTCTAAATGTCGATAAAAATAATTTATGAGGAACCCACGGAAAACGAAAATATTTACTTTCGTTAAAAGATAACTTTGCAATGTTGACCAAGATTATAAACTTCTTTAAAAAATGCTTTTAGGTATTTAGAACTCCAACTTTTCCAAGACTTCTCCTGACGGCCTCCGTGGTCAAAAGGTAAGGCTCTCGACTTGCGATCCGAAGGTCGGGGGTTCGAATCCCGGCTGGCGCAAGTATTTTTTTTTGATAGATTTTTGTTTTTTAACAATTAGTCGTATAAAAATAACATAAATTATATTTGCGGCACGTTCCAGAGTGGAAGATGCTCCCAGAGTTGGACAACCGTTAAAAATTGGAAAGTTGTTTGAATTGGCTTTAGCCGTGTTTGGTGACTAGATATGTGTAGCCAGGTAGGTACTTCCCCACCTACGAAAGAAATAGTGTAGAACCATTTCTTTCCCACTCCCTCTACCTCCACCCTTGCAACACACCCCAATTGGGGATGTCATAGTCTTACTGGCTCCAGGCGGTTGCGAGCTTGTGAGGTATTATTTTTTTTTTTTTAAATCAATTTTTCTATTTTTTTTTTGCTACTCTAAACATATAATTTACAAATTATTACATTGGTTTACACAGATAATAAGTTTACTCCAGATAAATATCTACAGCCTGTATGTCGGACAAATATCTACAGCTCATATGTTCAAAAAATATCTAAGAACTTCAGAATGAAGACTAATATCTACAGAGCTAAGGTCGGATAAATATCTATGAAGGTCCCAGTGGTGACGAAAATCTATGGAGCGTAGGTGGGACTAATTTCTACTGAGTGGTAGTACGGAAATTACGTTATACTAACCTAATCTAACTCAACATAAATTAAGTTTTTTAAACTGCATACGCAATATTACGTTATTCCAATATCTATGCTATACATAATTGCAAATCCAACCACTGCCAGTGCTGTAGATATTCGTTGACATCACCTGTTCTATAGATATTAGTCTGCAGTTTGAGCTGTAGATATTCCTCCTCACTATGGTTCTCATAGATATTAGTCCGATTTGTTCAGTTTTTGGAATTCCTGTAGATATTAGTAGACACCTCCGGTTAGTAATAGTATTTTTTGAACACCTCACTAGGCGAACCTGTGCTCGACTGAGGTCGACTTAAGTAGAAACATCGTATCCTCCTTGATGTTGTCAAGAAGGGCACTGTGGGTCGACCCATGGCGGCAGTATCGTATACATAAATTAAAGATTAGTTGCAGTGGGATCTATACTATACAGTTGTTCTTATCATTATGTGTAAGATAAATAATTGTGTTGATAAACAAGTAGGTATATTTTTCTATAGGTACACCACACGCCGCTGGTATAAGTAATATTGTGGTAATATTTTCTGTCTAATCAATAAATCATTCATAAATCACTGAATTGGTTCATATTAATTTTAAAATTAACCTAGCTCCCTAGCGTACTTGCCATAAAAAATGTTTTTAGTGTTTTTCTGAATTTCAAATTAATTTACAGACTTTACTAACTCAAAGTTTAGAATTATTTCTAATTAAGTTTTGTTTGATTTCGTTTTTAATTTCTTTTAGTTCGAGAGAAAGAAACAAGAATTTGAGTTAAAAATTACAATTTCTAAGAACAATCAGAGGGCACTAGGTAAAGTTTGCTTCGTTAAAATTCGAGTGAAATTTGTTACGCTTTATTTGTTTTAAAGCAACTTTTTGGAACTTTATTTTGGGCCAGACTCCAGACTTTGTACAAATTGTATAAATATTTACATAACATAATATTGTACTTCCAAAAAAAAAATACTACTGGAAACTTTTCGAAATAATATCTACTACTAAGCCGCCAACTTAAATACGCTCGTGTGTAAATAAAACTTTGGTATGTATTTTTTTAACAATTTTAAAAAGAGATATGAGCAAGCTTTCTCTTTGCATTAGTTTACAGTAATAAAATGTACTCGTATATCCACGTATAAAATTTTCAATTGAAGTCAAGACGGAATATTTTAATAGAAATCTCTAATCTAACAGATTTTGTAACTAATGTGATTTTATATTTCCTACATCCGAGATCAGAGGAAAGGTTAAACAGAACAATGAGATGTGTTCATTTAGAATTTGTACAGTTTTTTTAAATTATTTAACCCCTACAGTCTCGAGCATATTCTGTCAGAAGGTCTGGATTTTTCTTTTTTTTTTTAAATTAGCTCCACACAGGAGGTCCTGAGGAAAATAATTTCCCCTCTGGGACTTATGTCATCTTTGGGGATCCTATGTTGGGGTATTTTCAGGAAAGGAAGGAAAGGAAGTTGTGAGAAGGAAAAAGGGTATTAGGGATGGGTGGTCTGGGGGTCAGTGTGTCCAGGAGTGAATCCATCCCTCCGACTGCGGTAAAAGGCGATGTTCCGAGAGAGTACGGCTGGAGAAATCAAAGGGACTCTCCATCATTATTTTCCGATCCTGTTTGCCATGCTGGTAGGCAGATGCATCCGCCGCCAAGACCCGGACAAAACTCACCCCATGAACCCAGGCACCCCCGCTAAGTCACCAAACGTAGCGAACTACGTGGGATGACCTATGGCAGAGGTGTTGGTTATCCAATAAATGGTTCCTGGGGCGGCGGTACCCATTCCCGCCTCCGAAATTGTAAATCCGTTTGCAATCAAATAAAAATAAATGTAATATTTCTGAATCTATCCGAAAACTGAAACCTTTGTTTGAAAGGTAAAATTTTATTGTTAAAAATAAAAAGTTTTAAAAATGGCTTACCTTTAGTCATTTCTAACAAAAAATACTGATACCGAAAATACACACACACCCATATTTTATTAGACATATATAATTATGAACGTTATCATCAGTATCGTCACCTCACTTTTTTGTCGTTTAAAAAAAAATTTATGTACTGAATTAACTTAAAAATTCACTATATTTAATTTTTGTTTTTTTAATTTGTGTCCAAGTCTTTGGTTTCGTAAAGGTGTACATTATAATTATTTTATGGTTATTTTTTAGGTTTGAATATAAAGCGTGAACTTTGTTCTTTCTAATAGATCATATTTCTTGCAGTGAAAAGGGAGACACAAACACAATGTTGATACCATATACCCTGTTTCCAAAAACATAACCCGAGAGGTTGAAACCACATTCATGTTCAAGTTTTCATATTGATCTTCGAAAATACGATATATAATTTTAGTATGTTCTTAACCAGTTAACGTAAGTACTCCAATGACCTTAATTTCCACCAATAGTTAGTTCTACAAGTCAACTAAAAAACCAAATTTCTAGAAAGTATATCTAATCCACACCCAGAAATAATAAAAACATGTGAGTAATTTACCTATACAGCGCCGTGTCAGCGAAAATTCACCCCCAAAGAAAAAAACAGGATGGATTTCTATGAAATAAAAAATAAAATAAAATGTGTGATTGAACTAAAATGAATAAAATGCTAAATGTGCGTTCATAATATTACGGCGTACGTGCGATCAGTAAGAGTGGAAAGTGCGGTACAATTTTCAGAGAAAGAAAATTATAAAGTAGATACGAAGAGTACTCGTAGATACTAATCGTGTTTTCTGGAGATTCTCCTTTCTTAGAATATATTATTTGTGCGTGATCTACAAATACAGTGTCATTAATAGATTTGATAGATTCTATTTGTTTTTAAATGTTATAATAAAAATTTTAAATTCAAATATAGAATACTAGATACTTTATTAGAAAATTATGTCAAAGTTTCTGGAAAATTGACTGTTAGCGCCATCTAACTTATGTAATCGGTATTAATAGCAAGGATCCAAACCTTTTGGCATGAACTTACTAGTGCCCTCTCAGTCACAATAGAATATATACTTCAGGCTGCTTTGAAGATGAATGCGAAGGTATTGAAAAACTTACACATAATTTATAAAGATGGCAGTGATATAGATATCTTCTCGCATATTTACAAAATGATTAATGATCAAGGTACTTTATTGCAATAATACGTATTTTCCGAAAAAGCGTGAACCACTAAAATTGTACTACGTATTTTATGTTATGTTGATGAGCAACTAGTATTAATTATTTATTTTCCAATGGCTTAGCAAAAATCAAGTGAAAAGCCTTTTTATAAAGGGAGCGCACAACATCCAAGAAAATTTTAAAAAAGAACCCGAAAACAATCATCTTAATCTTCTTCTCCTTGTCCTATTCGGGTCGGGGACCCATTGCATCGACAAGGCGACTCCATTCGTCCCTGTATTGCGCTGATTGTGCGTCCACCGTCCATGGCAGTCCCATCCTGTCCTTACACAGTTTCTGGAGTGGCCTTGCTTAACTGTGTTTGGAACGGTCCACTGGACGTCTACCCGCTAGAATTGCACTCAGTGTTTTCCTAGGAATTCGGCAATCAGACTTTCTTAGTACAAGCTCATCAATAAATTTATTATTTTTGATGAGGTGGGGGTGACTCACCGAAAACAAAAAAATTTATTATTTTTTATGCCAGGTTTTTTATACCCCAACACTTTAAGCAGATACCTACCTACCCACCTACATAGATACCTTCACTCAATTATTGATTTTACTTAGGTACTTATATATATTTTTTTCAAATATTTCTGGCTGCCGTCCTTCAAGGGTGTTCTAGGCCATCAATTCAAATTACGGCGAGAGGGAAAGTGAATTTATACTTTAATTTAAATAAAAAAAAATTACATAAAAGATTATAGTCGAGTTCTGAATTAGAAGAGATGAGATGTTGAATGAAGGGGATGCAATTTTAGATAGGGTTGATAGAAGAAATGATATTAGTTTAGAGAGTATGATGTTTTTCAATTCTAATGATTGAGATTACTTGAAATTTGTTTGTGATTACTTAAGAGGATGGTATTCGAATTTCTACCGATTATTTGCAAACCTCCCTTAAACATTTGAAGTTTTTAAGCTCTTAAAAAAATATATGTTATTCTTGAAGATAATATCTAGACATTAGTCGCGCCCAGATGCAAATTATATAAAATTCCCTTGATAGAAAGAAATCGCAAAGTATGCTCCAAAAATTTTTATAAACACATTGGTTTCAGTTATTTTACAACTAATATGTAGAGATGGCAAAATTTAGCATTAATTTTCAGATTTTTTAGCATTAATAATTGGAAATTTAGCGTTTTATAGCATTTTGAGGCATAATTTAGCGTTTTGTAGCAAAATAGAAAAAAATGTATTTCCTGAATGTTTTTAGCGCATATTTTAAGTATTTTTGGTAAAATATATGTTTAACCTTCATTTGCAAGTATTTCCATGTGAAAGATTATAAATAATTAATTTTAATATTAAATTAATAAGGAAGGAAACTCTAAGTACGGGTCGAACACAAACACAACTAATGCAGATTGCGATTAACATCAATAGGCGTAATTTATTTCGCACAATTCGTGTAATGTCAAAAAGCAATTTTAGCCTACAGTACAAAAATATTAAATATTTACACATAAAATAGTAACAAAATTATAAAAAACCGTAGGAAAGGCTTCCAAAAATGAAATAAAGTAGGCATAATACTTTTCCCTGCACATTCACGAGAAAATTTGCGAGAAAGTAATGTGTTGTTGAAGAACGTGCGATGTAGGGAAAACCCGTGCTTACGCACACAGTCGGGGGAGCGCGAGCTGAAGTTAGAGATGATTTTTAATCACTTATTTCCGCTGATAAATATAGATTTTTTTAAATTCTCACATATTATTTTAATACCCGGTATTTTCGGGAAATTCGCGCCTATTTCGCTAAATAGAATAATTTAGTGAAATACGGCCAAAATCACGTTTTTCGCTATTTTTTCGCGTTTTTTAGTTAAAACGAAATTTTGCCATTTCTAGTTATATGTAGTGTTACGATACGCCCCTGTAGCGAATAGATTCCAGAACGCGGAACAAGCTCAAACACAGCTCGGCCTCTCCCCTCTTCCCCCCTGTTTCCTGCTTCCCGCTTCCCTCCCCCTTGCCCGGCCACTGGCCCATTCCGCCGCCACGCCACAGACGAGATTTGAGCGCCTTTGCGAACAGACGTACGCGGCCTGTGGCCGAGCGGACCAAATTCAATGTAGCCCGCGATGTATTATTGAAATAACCACGGGTTAGAGCCGGCTTCGCCGCGCTGTAATAAGTTCGGTCTGTTCAGACTAAGAAAGTGCCCTGGTTGAACTTCCACATGAGGCGAGAATCCTGCTAATCCACATGTAAGCTGTATCTTTGATTTCCTCTTTTGAATGTGTCCGTAATCAGTGAAATGTAGGGCCCCGCGAAAATCACCACTCGGAGAGTTTCGTTTGAGAGAGAGATAATGAGAGATTAAACACTTTAGCTAGGTTTGTGTAATTTGCATTTCTTGTATTGAATTGTACTGTAGAAACCTATGTACTGTGTTTGAGTTTACAATACATGTCCTAATGATTTAACTTTGTTATTATTCTGCTACGGCAGGAGGATTATTGACCAGAGTGTATCCCGTTGGACGCCGGAAGGTAGGGAGAAATTCCATAGCTTTGAGCGACTCACCCCTTGAATAGAGAGTACCATTGTTCCCGCTGAGAGCTAGCCTGGGACATGTTGGGGGCCCCCTTGGCCCCAGAGCTGGTGTTGGTTTGGTAGCCAACATCGGGGACCCTAACAGTATACATGAAAAAATTCACAGCGTTTCTTTAAATGCTTCTTAAGACAATTATCGCGAGATTTTTGCTCTATTTTAAACGAATCATGTTTTATTAAAGATTTTCATGATTTTTGGATCGATTTTATCGTTGTAAATGTTAGCGCGCTCTTCTAACATTCGTAATTTCAAATCTCTTCGTCTTCTTCTTTTTGGGGCCGGAACGGAGCCTTAAATAAAGATGTAATAAAAATAACAAGTTCCTTCATTTACGTTATCGTAATGAATATTTAACTAGACCAGACGTCCATCTTATTAAATGCTCTAAGTAATTCTGATGCTGGAGAACTCGAAACTGCGGGAGCCCAGCTGTCTTTCGTACAAAATCGGTGCATCAGACACGAACAGCAATGGTCGGCAGTGGCACTCTTCTAAAGTACTGCCACTTAACTGACATGAAATGAGACACCTAAAACTATAACCAACTATCTACATACAACTATACTAACTATATCAGTCTGCTGAAAGATGTTTGAAACTACTTGTAAGTATAATCCTATACACCTCATATAGCGGCAAATACAAAATATGTGATCTAAACTTCCCACTTGTAGAGGACAGAAAGTACAATCTGTGGATCAAGCACTTAATAAAAACTAGAAGGAACGGAACAATGTCCAATTCTCACTCGGCCTTAAAGAGTCGGCGATGTGTGAGTGCGGTGAGGTGCAGACCATCGAACGTGTGGTCAACGAATGCCCGCTCCATTCATTCCCCGGCGGGATTGATGAAGTCCACAGGGCAACGCCTGAGGCCCTAGACTGGCTCGCAGACCTAAATGTCCCCCTCTGACCCCCCACCATGCGAAAGAAGAAGAAGAAGACTCGAATAAATTAGGAAATTTATTTTTTTGGAAAAATAGGGCTAGTGTTGAAACCACTGTTTTTTTACAGTCCTTAGTGTTCATTCAGTGCAATATAATGGTTGAAAAAAAATAACATGCGGCTTAAAACTGGAAACTTAGGTACCTACCTATCAATTTATTTGATTTATCATTGTTGAAGAATGTCCGTGACGCTGGCTGTGCATAGTGTATTATGGGAGGTGAGTGTTAGGAATACTAAACCTCACTGGTGGATGCGAAGATTGCGAAGACGAGGCGTTATTATAAGAAGACGTTTCGGAATGTGTGGCTGCATCTAACCTGGTGGATGCTAGTCGGACATATAAATGTAATGTTTAGTCTTTATCGATCAGTACACCAAAAAGAAACTTCATTCACCTATTGTTCAGTCATATTGACTAAAATTTTCAAAATTGTATTCAAGTTGTGAAATTTAATATATATTACTCTAGCAAAATAGATATAAAAAATGTTTAAGAACATATAACTTATGTAGAATTGTGTTTTTTTTACATGAAAACCGCACAATAGTCCCAACTGCTCCCGTCTGGAGCCAGTGAGACTATGGCATCACCAATTGGGGTATGTTGTGAGGCTGAAGGCAGTGGCGATGGGAAGGACATAGGGAAGAGGAAAGTGGGGAAATACCTGGCTATTCGGATCTGGTCACCAAACACGGCTAAAGCCGATTCTGAATGGTAGACTTACACCAGGGCGATACTGAGAGTATCTTTCACTCTGGAACGTGCCGCAAATATACTATATATTATTTTAAATGAATAAATTGTGAAATAACACAAATTAATTAAATAAAATGTATTTGCCACGCCGGGATTCAACCCGCGACCTTCGAAATTCGAGTCAAGAGCCTTATTGCTGGACCTACAATAATATATACCTTTTTTCATTTGCTCCATACAGGCGGTCTTGAGGAAAATAATTCCCTTCAAGACCTTGCCATCTTTGGGGATGCTGTATAGAGAATATGGAAAGGAAAAGGGGATGAGGGTAGGTAGGATTCTGGTGATCACTGCGGTGATGTTCTAAGAGAGTCCGGCTGGATAGATCAAAGGTTTCCTTCAACAAGTCTCTCCCGATCCGACCTGCCACGCGTTGGTGGGTAGACCCATCCACCGCCAAGACAAGGAAAAACCTCACCCATCAATCCGGGCACTCTTGCGTAATCATCAAATATAGCGAACCGTCAGGGGTCACCTAGGGGCAGAGGTGTTGGTTATCCAATAAATGGTTGCCGTAGCGGCGGTACCCATATCCCAAAGATAATTATAATTATACTGTTTCATACATTGTGAAATTTAAACCATATAATCTTAATGGAACACCTCTAAAAGCAGTGAGCTTTTAATGACCTTTCTGAGGTGGTTCTGAGTTGCTTTCATTCTGAGTTGGCCGATCACCGGTGTTAACATATCATTAAAATCGAAATATATAAATTAAAATGATTAGCCTTCTGGATCCTGCACCGTACATGATATTATAAAAATATCCAAAACATACGTGCGAAAACTCCAGGAATATGCTTTTCAAACATGAAGTTCATATTTTGCGAAGGATGTAGATCTAATAGAGAGTAGGTACAAATACGATTTACAAAAATACCAATATTTTTGAAAGACCAGCAATATGAAGATGGAATCAAGGAACTAACATTACCAACATTAAAAGAAAGAAGAGAAGAAGGTATCTTGATTGAGACTTTAAAAAAATTATCTGGAGTTGTCCTGGTCACTATAATCGTCCTTGTATTCAAGAAATCTTCACCAACAACACAAAGCAAATCTCCATGGACACTCAAAGAAAATGAACTAAATAACTTTTGCCTCCAATCAATCCTCCATTGCCTTGCAAATAGAGTAGTGGAAGCTTGGAACGAACTTCCATGTCATATCATCGGTGCTACAAATAAAATCCAAATTAAAGCTCGATTTGATTCTCATTTGGAGAGAGATAGAACTGACGAATTGTGAAATTAGACATGAGCGCATTACAGAAGAATATTAGTTTTATTTTATTTTATTTGTATTAGAGAAGGTTGACAGCAAATCAGAGATTACAAAATAATACAATAATAAGATGTAAATTATAAACTTTACACTGATGGTAGTGAATGATAAAGTATGACATTGTAAAGGTATTTTCTTAAATAATTTATTTTTAGTTACAATGTATGAAAAAGGGGGGGGGGGGGGGAGGAACATAGGAATAGGATTAAGAGGCAAAGGACGAGAATATATAGGGATTGAACTTCCTAGTTTGAGTCATGTTGCTTAGTGAGATTTCGTTTTATTTCACGTAACTTCAAGTTAAAAATGTCAATGTGGTAATAATTTAAGTTAAATGCATGTGTGGATCGGTAGACAAATGAGTTATATTTGGAGTTGGTCTTGCAAAGAGGGAGATTAGAAGTAAGCGATTGTCTACTGTTGCGATTAAAGCAGGCAGCTTGCTAACTAATAATAATAATAAAAAATACGCAAATTCTTATTTTTTAAAAAGCAAAATTTAATAAATTTGCATTAAATTGATACTTTAACAATTTGCTTAATAGTGTACAACATTTCATGTGCTCGACAATAACACAGGTGACGTGCTTATCAACGAAAGAATGTATGATGGTTCTAGCGCTGTTGAATGATCTGCCGAATTTTGTGTTTGTTCTCTTTTACTCTTCACCACCCTGTTTACTCATTTTATTCTCTAAAATTTTTCTCCTCATAGCATCCTCAAAGACGATGTTATCCATGAAGGGGCTGTATATCGGGTTAACGCGAAAAATACGTTGCTTCACTCATGTGCAGCTTGTTCCTACATCGACTGTGTAAACCCTTATCCATGTTCTGAGACCTCGACCCTTCCCCTAAAAGGCCTAGAAAGAGTAATTTGGTTATTACCTTTCAACAAAATAATATGAAATCCATTGAAACACGGACATTGTGAAACCCTCTTTAAAAGTTTTAAAAGCAATCGGAATTTTTAGTTCTTAGAAAACCTTATACAACGGGTTAGAAAGGAAAGTCAGAATTCACAAAAAAATGATAACTGAAAAACTGAAAACTAAAATCTTTTTTAAATTTTCAACATATTGATGAAAGCAAGCACAGCAAATAAAATTGGTTTAGATGTTGAATTTTTTTATTTGGCTTTGGTGGAAATTGCATGCTTTGCTTCCATTCCGCTATTTTTATGCTTCTAAATTTCAATAGATAGGAGAGAAAACATCTTTGCCGGTTTTGCTGTAGTAGTTTTAGGTAGAAAGTAAAGTCATGTAAATATTATATTATTTAGTGAGGTCCATTTATTTTGGCTTCGTGATTTGGGTCACTGAATCGAGTATTTCCCCAAACGGCGACATTGTGTCGTGAATTGGAACCAACTGCAGAACTGCGGCGGGAACTTAATGGAAGCTAATGGAAGTACTTCATGGAAACTCGAGGAGTGTAATTTTCTGCGCAGTCATCCGTTGACATTATTCATTATGCGGTCGAATTATGTAGCCATTGTGGGATTTTCTATAGTGGATTATGAGATATTATTAAATATTGGATATTTTGTATTAAAGTATGATGAATTATTGAAAATATCGTTAATCGAAATTACCGATGCGGTGATAAATGCGTTGCACTCTTGAAATACAAGACAGTTAATGCAATATACAGGTTAGTGGCGGAGTGGTGGAAACTGTTAAAAAATTCAATTAATGTGTGAAAGGTATGACAATTTACTTCATATAGGTACCTGAAGTTTCTTTTCAATCATATGCATCATTAAATTTTAATTTAAAAAATATAACATTCCATTGATATACTTGGTGTAACTCTTAAGTGACCAGCTCAGTTACAGGGGCTCCATTGAAGCCACAGTTAAGTTAGTCTCTCAGAAGTTGGGCATATTGTACAGGGTCTGTAGATAATTTAGTAGTACACAACTTTCAAACCTGTACGAATCGCAAGTATGACCCACAATTGAATTTGGCAGCCACCTCTGATCAGGAGCCCCAAAATGCCTGAAAAACCCTTGACTCTGTACAGAACCGGGCCGTCCGCGTCCGTTTGATAGATTCTCCTATCTAAACAAACGAATTGCAATCTTTAGACTACAGGCGTTAGATGGGAATGCTGTCCTTGTTTTACCGATATTTCAATGAAAGATGCTTCGAGGAACTAGCGTCATTGATTCCTTCGGCACTGATGCACAGTCGGGAAAACGCCCCCGCCATATTTTATTTTATTTATAAACAGAAACAAACAGTAAATTTTATTATCCATTGGTGAAAATTTACAATTAATAAATATAATTCATGGTGGGTACCTATTATGTGTCTTATTTATGGTGTGCATATTAAGTAATTACCGGGTAATGTGTGTAGTGGGAGGTGTGTGTGTGTGTAAGTATGCGAATTAAACAATTTATATGATTGACATGATGCTCTTTTTGAATTTGGGCAGTGAATCGGAGAAAATGTCGATGTTAGAATTTAGATTTATATTATTGAATATATGAAGAGCACGATTGATTGGCGAATTAGTTGCTGCATTTGTCTTGTAATTAAGCGTGTGGAATAGTTCTATATGGCGTGTACGTCTTAATGGTATGTTAAAATTAACTAAGGAAAGAAGTTCGGTACAGTCAATGTTATTATTTAAAATTTTGTGTATAAATGTCAAATCAGCTATTACTCGTCTTTGTTGGAAAGTTTGAAATGTGCATTCATAGTTATTGTTAAATTTGAAGGCAAGATATTTTATAAATTTGTTTTAAATATGTTCTATGCTATCTATGTATACTTTGTACTGCGGGTTCCAAATTGGCGAGGCATATTCCAGTATACTTCTGACTCATGCAAAATATAACATAAGTACTGTACGCGGGTTACTGAACACTTTACTTATACGACGAACAAAACCAAGCATTTTATATGACCTGTGAACGATTGAGTCGATGTGATTATTAAATATAAGTTTGCTATCAAGGTAAACATCAAGATCTTTACATTCCGTTTTAGAGATGACAGGTTTATTGTTGAGTGAATAAGAGTACTTAATTACATGTTTATTTCTGGTGAATGTCATAGTACGACATTTGGAAACATTGATATCTAAACAGTTAACTTTGCAATACTTGCAAAGCCTATCTAGGTCACTTTGTAACGCTTCACAGCCAGAGAGAGAATGCACAACTTTGAATATTGTAATGTCATCAGCATAATGCACATATTCTGAATTTTGAAAGCATGATCCAATGTCGTTTATATAAATGTTGAAGAATAGGGGACCTAGGTGGGAACCTTGCGGGACACCGGATATTACCTCTATAGACTTTGAGTAGACACTGTTGATTAATATTAGCTGATTGCGATTACTAATGTAGGACTTAATCCATCTAAATAGGTCGCCATGTATACCAGGTAGGTTGAGTTTCTTCAAAAGAATTGAGTGAATTACGCTGTCAAAGGCTTTAGAGAAGTCTGTATACATAGTATCAACTTGCTCCTTATCGTCCATCTTGCTATGCAAGAAGTTAATGAAAAGGTCGAGGTTGGATGTTGTACCTACCTTTCATAAATCCGTGCTGATTCGGCGTAATGTTTGTCAAAATAGACGAGTACAATTCATCAAAGACGATTTTTTCAAGAACTTTGCTTAAAATAGGGAGTTGGGAAATTGGTCGGTAGTTATTAACGTCATGTTTATCACCAGTCTTAAAAATTGGTGTGATAACAGCTGATTTCCACTTTACAGGAAACGATCCTTCCGTTAGTGACTTTTTATAAATGGAGCAAACCGGAAAACAGATAAATTTACTGCAGTTACGTATAAAAATTCCAGGCAGCCTGTCTATTCCTGGTCCTTTATTAATATCTATGTTTGATAGGTATTTTAAGGTGATTTCTTCGTTTATTCTGATTGAAGATAATAATGTGTTATTAAGAGGATCTTCCGTATAATCAGCATCATGAGTTGAAATTTCATTTGTAAAGACTGTTGAGAAGTAATCAGCAAAAAGGTCTGGAACTTCGTTGTAGAATGATACGTCATGTGTTCTGGTTTAGTGGGAGATTTTCTTTGTGTCTTAACATAATACCATATTTTTTAACATTATGTTGTATGAAGGATTCCAATGTAGCAATATAGGTTTTATGAGTATCTAAGACTAGAAATCTTCTTTTGTCTTTTGCGGAGTAATGCGAAAGATTGATAATCCAATAGATTCTTATAGCGTTTTCACGCACGAAAAAACTTATTTTTTTTTTGTTATATTAATTAAAGCCGCCGAATACCATGACGGAAATTTTATTGATCTAGTTACTTTCTTTGGAACCAGATCATCTATTATGGCATCAATGATTCTATAAAATTGGTGTAGGTACCGCAGTGTCAACGTCTGGCGCATTTACTACAGAATACATACTATGTACACAGTTAAGATTTACACATAAGAATGGGTTGTTTCTACGACTCGGATTATAGGCGGTGAATAACAGAATATTAACTTGGTCAGGTTTTTGGACACTTTTGTTAGCATCAGATAATATGGGGAAGCGGAGGTAAGTTGAAAAAAAAATTGGTATGTTTTTAAATAAATACAATTTTTGCGTAATTGTTCCTCACCGTAGCCTTCCTCTAACCCCAATTGGGAATGTCATGGTCTCACTGAATATCGATAGTTGGGAGCAGTTGGGACCGTTATGGGGTATTCACATTTCACATGTAAAAAAAGGCAAGTATGACAGGTCGCCCGGAGAAACCTTGTCGAAGCGATGGATAAAAGAAAGAAGTTGATAATTAAATATATATTCTAAAATAATTTAATTATGCCAGCGTCCAGTTAAATTCTTTAGTTAATAAGGTTAAAGTTGAAAACTGTTTTCTGATTGCGATCTTTTATTCAAACCTACTAAATGTAGCAATAAAACTACAGTTGCAGGATAATAAAAACCTTTAAATTAGAATATAAGATCAAAGTTGATAAAATGACTGCTTTGTGAAATTATCTAAAGATCTAAATGTCTTATTTTTCCCGGGCAGTAAAAGATTCCGCATTCACATTGAGGCGATATTATCGACAAACGAGATTTAAAGATAACCACCAGGCTTACTTATTTCTTACATGTATCATAACCGAACACGAGTCCCTTATGTTCGAAGTCAGCCAAACTATTAATAATTATCACCTTCTTTTTTTTCAGTTGTCCTTCTCTGCCTGATGCTCTGCAATGAAAAACACTGATGAATAACATCAGAAAGTTTTACATACATTGATTAGATCTCAACCTTTGTTGTGCAATTCTCTACTTCAACACTTCGAAAATCGCCATGCCCCCACCCGCAAAAATTGTAAGGAATATCACAATTTCAAATTTGAAAAAGGATAGTTGCTTCAATTTTCAAATAAGAAATGCACAAAGTTTGAACCAGCGTTTCTAAAACTTGTCGGCAACGGAACCCTTAAAATCTGCTTGGATGTAGAGGGCACTTTAATTCAGTTAAAAAAAAATCTGCGATTTTTAATAAACAATTTTTTTCTGTGTTCCTTCATAAATTAACGTGAAAGAAAGACAATCCGTTAATATCGCTGTAGTCGCAGATATACTGCGGATCAATGATTTTTTAATAAATCTTTTTGAAATGTTGATACAAATATGGGATTTTAAAAATATTAGATATTTGTGAAGGACTGACTTACCTCTTTATTATGATACTGGGTTGATCACTGCACAAGTTTTGGCAAAATCTTTTAATAAAGCGCACTAAGGCATCAACTTGCCTTAGTGCGTAACTTTAATAGCTTACAGCGCCCTTGAGGTGATTTTTCACAAAAATGGCGCTATACAAGTCATCTAAACATTATTATTATTATTAGCTGAATTTGTGTGAATGTGAGTGAGGCAAAGAGTGTGTGCCAAGACCGAGTTAACGAAACGGCGTGATGGTTAGTTAGTTAGCTGAATTTCTTATTTTGAATTATTGTTGCTTGATTTATCGTTCCAAATGACTCATGTACATAGATAATTTGGTCACACATTGTCAGATAGGATAGATACATGGAAAGTAGGTAGAAGATATATATATATAGTTGGGTCAACAGAGATATATTTTGAAGCTGAATGAATTGGTGTAAGAATGAACTTGACGAAACCTGTGAAATCTTTCAGTATATTTTTAAAACAAAATCCTTTAAAACGCAAAGAAAATGCTCTGCAGGTGAAAACTTTTCTAGAGTTCAGGTCAAATCACAAAATGTTGGTATTGCCATTTTTTCAGAAAGTCAGTTTTGCTATATTTTCGACAAATGCGATTTTTAACAAATTATTTTGAGATATTTTTAATACATCATCCAAAACATTCTGATTAACAACTCCATTGGGGGCCCACGTTGGGAATCAATGGATTAGATGTTATGTAAAACAATTTAAATTATTAAAATCCAATGCGTTGAAGGGATTCGATGACAGGCAAGTGTAAAGTGGGCACATCCTAAATGAGCTAGAACCAAAAGATATTAAGTGAGTGGCGACACTGGTTTCCATTAAAATCTAATTGAAAGATTTCTAGTATGTATTTTATATCTTGTGCTTGTGTGGTACCTACCTAATTATATAAAAATTATAATTTAGACCAAATACACACTGTCCCATTATTTTAAAATATGATCGAGAATTATCGTCCTCCAAAACATATAAAAAATAAAATAACAATGTCTGGCAGGTACTAGCTGTTTGTGTGAAGGCATAATGATGTCACGGATGCGCGCGCACGCCACCGGAAGTTGCACCCTCCCCTCTTACCCCACCCTCCCCTCTCGGCATAACGCTCACAGTTTTATATGTATGGAAATTTTAGCGGCAGGTACTAGCACTGGTATCACGTACGAGTGAGTGTCTCCAGGGGTGAGCCACCTTTAATACTAGATTCATATCACTGATGACTGAGTTTTTGTATTGCTTTTATTTTAAATCACACGTTTGATTTATGCCTTGAGTACATAATGTCATGCTACTGTCTTGAAATTCCTTTGAACAAGAACATGTTTAACGTTAAAAAAATGTCTTTATAAGTACGGACCATGTTCAGTAGGTTGAGGTGAATCAATCAATCTTCAATTTGGGAGGCGGGTATAGGCACCGCCGCACTAGGAATCATTTATTGGTTAACCAACACCCCTATCAAAGGTCACCCTAAGTGGTTCGCTGCGTTTGATGACACAGTAGAGGTGCCTGGGTTTATGGAAGTAATGTTTGACTTGATCTTGGCGGGGGATGCATTTGCCCACCTGCTGGAGAGACTGGTTTAGGGTGACCTTATAACCTCTCCAGCTGGATTCTCACGACCCATCGCCTTGCATCGCAATGGCAGGGATGTATTCATAAGTCACATTGACCACCAGATTCCGACCTACCTCTCATACCATTTTCTTGCCAGAACTTCATCTCTTTCTTTTCCCTAAAACGACCCACCACGCAGAAACCCAAAGACAACATAAGCCTTGATTAATTTTTTTCTGTCCGGTTAAAAAAAATTACGAATTTCGTCAACGCTGTATTTCTAAATGTTGCTATGGTGAAATGGATTTTGAAATATATTTACACAAAAAAAATCACTTGAGATCTTCAGGAGGAGCAAAGAACTTTAACTTCGTGATATTCATTAAAAATACAAAAAAAAATCTAATAAATTTTTATCATTTCAGCCTACATGCGTATTATCTTCTGAACGCTGGAAGATCTAAACCTGTGATTTTGTGTCGAATATTTGCATTTTCATTTTTGCTTACTAGCTGCTCACCTTTGTCCACAGCCTGTGTGTTTCAGGGAGTATTTTAAATAAGAATATAAATAATAATAATTAATAGAAAATATGTTAATCAAAAATAAGAGAAAAAGTTTTTTAGAGCTTTTGTTTATCCACACGTTGTTGAAAATGATAATAATTGGAGAAATTTTTTATTTTTAAATAATAGCATTTCAAATTTAATAATTAAAAACATGCCAAATAATGTACAGCCAGCTTTTTATACAAATAACAAATTAAAAAATTATATATTTAAATAATAAGGATAAATGTGATTTTTTGAATAAATCCGGGGTTTATAAATTAATTTTTAATGATTGTAACTTTTTTTATATTGGAAAAACTTCTAGAAATTTTAACATTAGAGTTAAGGAACATATAAGATGTTTAAATAATAATTATTATTCTGAATTTGCCAACCATATTTTGGAAACAAGTCATTCTTTTGATATTAATACAGGTCTTAAAATTTTACATACTAACACTACGGGCATACAATTGGATAATTTAGAAATTTTAGAAATTAGAAAAAGCATTAATTGTAAATTAAATATTATAAATAACTAAACATTTTTCAAAAATAGCCATCTTTTAAATTTATTTTCTTATAAATACTTACAATAATTATAATTATTTATTTTTTGAATTAGACTAATTATTTTAATTATTTTTTCTCAAAAGTTTTTTTATTATCTAAATGCAATTTTATTTTTCCTTAAATAATTTTTTAAATTTAATTTTGTATAACTATTTTTATGATTTTTAAGCAATTAATCACCTCTACTTTTTAATATTTTGTCTATGTTATAGTTTATTCTAATTTGTTTATACTTGTTTGTCATTTATTTTTCTTTATATTAACATATCCTGATGAAGATAACATTGTTATCGAAACATGTAGATATTGTTTATAATGTAGTGGTTTGTACAAAGTGATCTGTTATTCATTATTTAAAGAATATAAATATTTACTTTCATAATTTTGTCCCATATAAACCTATGTTGCCACTGTTGTCCAGTTTATCAAATATGGTCTTTGGCTTCGAAGTTTAATTTTAGAAACAGAAATATTCTTACTGTTTTACCCTGCAAAAAAACTTGTATGATTGATGATAACTAGAAGAACTAGTTACAAAGTAAATGTAGGTACCAAAGTTACTAGCTAAATGGTTCTTCACCCCTGTATAGATAGGAACACAGTCATAGTACGGATGGACAGGTGCTGGGTGGTGTGCAGTGTGCAACGGACATCAAAACTATTCACATTCACATGCAGCAAAAGCGCAGAAGCCAACAGAGCAGGCAGTAGCCACTTGCTTCAGGAGTCGGGACAAAGGTCACCATTGTTCAAACAATGTTATTGCAGCAATTATTATCACCATCATTATGCGACGCACGGAATGCTAAAACTGCGACTCTGACGGCAGAATAATCTCTTAATCATGCCTCGCAGTGAGGAATTTCAACGAAAAAATGTTATGGATTTATTGGTATTGGAATAGTAAGGGGAGAGCTGGATGAAAGAGCTAGACGATCTTGAATAAAATTACACGATTTCGGCGACCATCTTGATTTCTAGAGTTTTCCAGAGATTTGATTATATGCTATAGAGCGGTCATCTTGAATGTCTAGAAATCTTCAATGATTTGGTTCACAGGAAAATAGCGGGGAGTAAACTTGGATCTGATTTCAAAATGCAAAGGGTTGGCAGTCATTTTGAAATTCTAAAGTTCTGCACTTATTGCGTTCAAAATCGTTACAGGGGAGGTTAGGGAGTGGCTAAACACGAATCTTATGTGATAATGCAATATTCCTATAAGTCATCTTGAAATTCTAGAGTTCTACAAGCTCAAAATGGGCAGATTTAGTAGAGGTTAGGGGCAAACATGATTTTTTTTAACAAACTTTTGTCAATCATATTGAAAATGAGTACTGCACCAATTAGGTTTTATATCCCTAAAAAGAAGATTCGGGAGAACTGAAGTCAATTCTTTTGACAAGAAATTGTATTCTTATCAGTCACTGCGAAACGATTTCCAATAAGGCCATGCAAATTTTAGGTTTTGTAATACGTAACACACGGAATTTTCATATAAAAGAGTCGTTTCGTTGAGTCAAAGAAACTATGTTTGCTCTCTTGTGAGATCACAGCTAGAATACGCATCTCTGTTTGGTCTCCAATTTACACTTGTAACTTGCACTGCTTGGGGAGTGTACAAAGGAAGTTTCTTGGATAATATGTCCTGTACAAATTGAGACAACCTTTCATCTATATCCGCTATAATACATTAATGTTATATCTAATTTACGGCGTATTTTAATATTATCTACCCGGAGAACTATTAATGATATTCTTATCCTTTTTAAATTACTGAATAACCTCATAGACTGCCCTCAAATGTTAAGAGTTATAAATATACCTGCTGTTATAACCACAGCACTTACTAATCATATCATTCACGCATAGAGCAATTTCACCGAACCGTCAATATACATATATAGGTATACAGACCTTTTCGATATTTTCAAAACCTCTCCGTCCTGCATCAAAGCAAAAATAATAGTTTCCGATTATAACTGATTGGTTTATGTATTATGTTTTTAAAATGAAAAATAAAAGTATTTATTGTACTGATATGTTTTTCTGTATAATGTTTGTAGACGTTCGACATATATTCGTATGTCTGCAAAAGCCAAGCGAGCGTTTAATAAATACATCTCAACAACGGTAAAGCCTTTAAGAGAAAAGGGAAAATGTGGGAAATGTATGTAAGAGGAAAATATGCATTTTTCCAGAGTTATCGTAAACCTTGAATATCAAGGGACAAATTAAAAAAAAAAAAATTAAAATGACAGATAAACTAATTATTATAATATCTACTTTAAGACGGTTTGCTACAACAAAATTGTATTCCAAGCTATCTATAACCCAAAGCAATGCTGGGTACACAAGAACTCGTATTATTACATATATATTATTTTAATAGTATATTTTGATGAACAGAATGATACGAAATGATGGTCATAAAATTATTAAACATTAAACAGATTGCATCAAAGTTTTGATAGTTTAACAACTGCGATATGACGATAATAGGACGTACGACGTATACAGAAGTTGGAATGTGGTTCTATTTCACATCCCTCCGATTAATAACGGCATTAGAAAGATAAAAGTCAAGTTAAATTTATATTTAGATTAATAAATTCGATACCTCCGATTAATAACGGTAAACTGTTTGACAGTTTGATATTGCCTTCAGAAGGCGTAGCAGCTATCATGAGTAATAATAAATGCATTGCAGAACTTGTTTATAATAAACTGTTTTTTAAATTAAGTAATAATATTATTGAATATATAATACAGTTCCATTATTTAGGCCCCCTCTGAATAAAGCCATATCCTAGAAATAGAAAGAGTACGAAAAGGTATATGCGTTACCTGTATACGAGGGAATATACATACTACCCATTCCTTTATACATCGTTGGTCTTAACAGGAATGCTAGATATTAATACCTTAGAAGCCACCGAAAAATATTTTTTGGGAAATATTTTTTAAGCAGATCTCCGGTACTGTACTGAATCCACCTATGGTGAAGGAGATTAACCTATATGTCCCTAATGTGTATACTCGTGGGAGATCCCACCCAATTTTTTATGCTCCGAAAGCGAGAACTTCGTTTTTTCAGAATGCGTCATTAAACAGAGCAATTCGACTGCTTAACGATTCTGCATTGAGCATCGACATCTTCAACGTTGCCTATAGAGAGTTCAGTAACTATCTTTTGACATGCGTCACAACATAGTGAAACTGCCCCCATATATTGACTTAGACCTCGCCGTAGATTTTCAGTATCGCCCTGGTTAAAGACCACAAATTCAGAATCGAAATTCGGAACCTGATTCATAAAGCCTGGTGCTCCCCGACCTCCCTCTCCCCACTCCCTTTAACCTCACAGTTAGAAAAAGGCTTCCTCTGTGGTGGAGGAGAAGTGTTTTCGTCCCTCCTTTCGTCCTTTCGTGCACCCGTCCCTCCACTAAACTTTCCTTGGCGCAAGATGAGGATAGCATAATACATATGGTAATATTCAATGTATGAATTAATTTAAATTCGATCTAGATAACTCAAGTTCGTTTTTAACGGTTTTCACCTGACTTGAGAATATTTCATCGTTGAGTAGGAGGTACCTGTTTAGTTCCAGGGGTAACGACAGGTGGTTCGCGCCCGGCAGGTGAGTGTCACGTGGCCCCAGGGGAAGATTGCCGTTGGTGGATGGCCCAATTTTAATATTGACTGCTGTCGTACTCAGTGAGCCGTGGAGAGACGTTAGAACCTGCTCAAACTTAATTGTACCAGAGGGGAATAACTACCCTAAGAGGTTACTTAATTGCTGTGTGGAGGAGCGAGAAATTGACATAAGTTCTGCCTGAGTAAATAATCCAAATACATATATTATTATGATTAATATTTGATCTAATTAATATTTTAAAATGTTCGTTTACAAAATTACACCAAGAGGACAGTAGATTAATTTGACATTATTATAATATCACAAAAGAGAGTGTAGAAACTCCTACGAATCTGGATGGTATTTACTATTGAAGCATAAAAGGCAAGAAAAAATGCAGGTTTTTCGTTTCGATATTCCGGCATACCCCACCCCCCCCCCCCTAAGGGATTTTTTTAGAAATTATGCGTCAGTAGATATATTGTAATATTAGATATTAATAACATCGAATGTGAAACAACGGTTCTATGCCAACCCAGAATGAAACCAACTCAGAACCACCTCAGAAAGTCATTAAAAGCTATAAATAAATAATTTTAAAATAGCCGGTAACCCTTACCTAACTTAACCTATTTAACCATTTTTTTTTATATTTAACCATTTTTTTATATTTAACCATTTTTTATATTTAACAATTTTTTTTTAATTTAACCATTTTTTAAATATTTTATTATCTTCACTCTTAATGACCTTTCTGGGGTGGTTCTGAGTTGGCCGGTCACCGAAACAACATACCCAAAAAGGGAAGCTTGGATGGTTTGGGGATGTGGAGCGGATTACTGAACGGCTACGTTTTTTTACATTATATACACACAGAAGATCCTGAGGAAAATAATTTCCCATCTTAGGGGTTGCTGAATGGAGGGAACCTATTTATATATATTTGGCTTCAGAAACCATAAAAGCACAAACGATGCCATAGCCACCGTCTCTGACTATATCTCTGGCCACCTCGATAAGGGCTCAAAATGTCTATCGGTATTTCTTGACCTATGTAAAGCGTTTGATACAATATCACACGCCAAATTAGAACGCAAAATGTTCAATATAGGTATTAGGAATAATGAATTAAGCCTACTCTCCAGCTTCTTATCTGACAGATCCCAATGCGTTAAACTCAGAGCTACAAAGAGTCAGAATTTGCCCATTAGTTACGGTGTCCCACAAGGCAGTGTTATAGGTCCAACGCTCTTCCTAATATACATTAACAAGTTGTGTAACCTAGATATCGATGCCACTATTGTCAGCTTCGCTGACGACACTGTCCTGCTATTCCAAGCGAAAGACTGGCCTACCGTTTATTCGCAAGCGGAGGAAGGCATTCAAAAGGTTAAATACTGGCTTGACTCAAACACACTAACTCTCAATGTACAGAAAACAAAATACTAACTGTTTAATCTCACCAATATCACAAAACCAAACCTCCACCCCCAATTAAAAATACACGAATGTAAAAACTCATCTCCGAACCTGACTTGTAACTGCCCTTGCCTTGAACAAGTAAACATTATAAAAT
This sequence comes from Limnephilus lunatus, assembly GCA_917563855.2. NCBI lineage: Eukaryota > Metazoa > Arthropoda > Insecta > Trichoptera > Limnephilidae > Limnephilus > Limnephilus lunatus. The sequence continues at coordinate 13,230,900 of OU830597.1, read as the reverse complement.
ATTTAGGAATAACCTTTGATACACACCTAAATTGGAAGCAACACATACTTAACACTACAAACAAAATCCGCAAATCCATATACTTTTTCAAACAAACACGTAATTTCCTCAACCTACACCTTTTAAAAACAGTGTATTACTCACTGTGCCAATCACACATCGAATACGGAATTTTAGCTTGGGGTAACACTTATTATAGTGCCCTCGACCCCATCATTAAAGCACAAAAACTGATAATAAAAATAATCCTTAAACTTCCTCTTACTACCAGCACGGATACGATCTTCAACACCTTCAACGTTATGGACATTAAACAGCTCTACGCAAGATCCATCTTAGTTAATTTACATAAAAACAACATAACCCTATACAAAGCAACACAATCGATACACAATACCCGAGCCAAAAACAAAGAACTCCTCCAAACTCCCTTTTCTAAAACCACCTTTGGACAAAGACACTTTAAATACATAGCTTGCAAACTACACAATACACTACCAGCTACGATTAGACAAACCGAATCAATGACCAAATTCAAACAAGTTGTAAAGAAATGGATTATAAGTACTGGTCGTCACACTATTGCAAACATCTGTAAAATAAACTACAAATAGACAGAAATATCCATCTACATACGTCCTTACCCATATAAAACAAATTAAAATTATAAAATCCTAAATAATCTAAATCCATAAATAGATTTGCTACTGTTGTACTGTATCTCTTCCCTCATTTATAAGAAAACTCTCTTTATGTGATTAACCCACACTTTCAATCATCTTTATGTTTAATTGTTAATTATATTACTCTAATATATGATATGTAATTATGTACCTCTACGCTTGTCTCAACACAGGTATACCCTAGCGAGACAGGCATCGAATAATATATTGTAAACATCACGTATATCGATCAATAAAAAATAAATAAAAATAAGGAAAGGAAGGAGTGGTAGTTCTGTTTTTTCTTAAAACAGTCTTTCTCGATCCAGCCTGCCACACAATAGTTGAGAACAAGCATCCGCCGCCAAGACCTTCACCTCAAAAAAACTTCACCCCATCAATCCGAGCACCCCTGCTAAGTCACCAAATGTAGCAAACCACTTGAGTTAGACCACAGAGGTGTTGGTTATTCAATAAACGGTTTCCGGGACGGCAAATATGGTAAATAATAAATATATATATACCTAGGAAATTAGGCATATATGACGCAAAAATGAGTTGTAGAAGAAATAAGGGACACTCGAGGAAAACAAGTCGCGATCAAAAGAAACAAATGCTTGAGTCAAGAGTCACAATAACAGAAGAGTATGGTATGATACGATGTATGAATGTGAATTAAACAATGAGTGTGTTCCAAGAAACATTCTGCACAGTCTATCCTCTCGAAAAAGTCCCGCGGAGAAACGGCGTTACGGTTAGTTAGTTATAAACAAAGTTCCCAGCCAAAACACCTGTCCTCAAGCCCTTTAACCTTTGTGTCCCCTGTCCACTGAACGTTTCTGCTCCTTGGCCCGTAACGGAGACCGGTGTTCGCTGTTCGGTAATAGTAATTACTGAGTTACCCATCCATCCGTCACTCAACGGTTTCCGAGGTACTTCGACCCTAATTTTAGCGACACTTGCTGTGATGCATCGTTTGATGTCAAAATGTCATTATTTGATCTGTATCGCTACATATGGAAACAAAATACTCCTTACCCTTTGTGTCCAATCAAATTTGCCTGCTTATCGTATTACTTTTCTTTAATTATTTTTTAATTATCCTCAAACACAGGCTGTAAACGACAGATATCTTAATATTTATGCTGAAAATATGTAGAACTATGCTGAAGCAAGTTGTTGTTGAATTGAGATTACTTTAAATAGTTATTCCAAATGACAACGTATGAAGCGGATCTTATTAAGAAAAATATATTTCTTGGGATCAATTTGGGATACGGGTACGGGTACCGCGCCGGTAAGCACTAATTTACCAACACCTCTGATATAGGATATAGGTCATAAGTGGTTCGCCACATATGGTGACTAAGCAGGGTGCCCTGTATTCATCGGGTGAGGTTTGCTGGATCTTGGCGGCGGACGCATAAGCCCACCAACTGCTAAACAGGCCGTTCGTGAGAGACTGTTGAGGGAGACCTTTCGACATCTCTATCGGAGCTTCTTGCACCACAGTGGGAGCAAAAGATCAGACGTCCGTCACTTTTGGACCGCCCGTCACCCCTCACACCTTTTTCCCCCCAGAATTTCCTCTCCTTCCTTTCCCACTCAGCACCCTCAAAGATGACACAGGCCCTGAAGGGAATTATTTTCCTCTTAGCCTCTTGTGTGGAGCCTATGTAAAAAATAATCTATGTTTGTTCTTCAAAAAATACATTTTCTAAAATTATATAACAATTAAATACACGAGGGCCAAACTTTAAAGTGGTATTTTTATGGTTAACTATAAAGCTACCGATGTTGTTTCAAGATTAGTTGAAATTCACAACTTTTCCAGAATGAGACCAAGGGAAAAAAAATTCACGAATTTACGAATGATCTCGTTATATTTAAAAAAAAATTTAAGTGGCTGTAAGATCATTGGAACCTAGCTTATATATTTCCTTATATTTTTTATTCTTCGCGTTGTATTTAATACCGATATATACATTTGAAAGATCATAAAATATTAAATTTGTCTGATAAATATATATCCATTTTTTGTTACCTACTATTCTTAATAGCACAGAGACGGTGTGCGTAGCTCCGTTAGAACTCTTTGTGCGATTTCGCATGTTTCACGTAATTTCTTCGACAGTATCGTAGTTCCTTTGTAGAAGTTAACCAGGATTTTTACAAGAAGTTATTCATAACCAAACCTCTCCATGATCCTTCCTTTTCAAAACAAATTATTAATAGCCCTATCCTGGTACCGTGTGGAACCCCTCAGAGTCCAATGTAAGCAGTTAATATATTATAAAATTCATGTAGAATTTAGGAGGCGGACCCGAAAATGACCTCAGTGAAAGTAAAATTGCACATTCATTCATGAGTTTCACGACACCCGCGTCCATCTCCTCCCAATTTCCTATTGATGACGGATGAATAAGTAAAATAGCAGTTGTCACTCTGAACAATAATTTAACAATACAGGGCCGAATTTAAACATAATTAAATATTTTTTCTTAATTCTATTAATATGTCACATTTACTGTTTTAGTTTTTCAAGAATTTTACTTGCTTTTTTATTTAAAATTTAACTACTAACTAACCATCACGCTGTTTCCCCACAAGGGTAGGCAGAGAGGACGGACCACCAAACAAATCGGTCTTTGCACACACTCTTTGCCTCACTCACATTCAAACGTCGTCTCATACATTCTCTTCTATTATTATGACTTTTAACATGGCTCGTCTTAAGTATCTGATTCACTTGATCGTGCCATGTCTTCCTCGGGCGAATCTGACTTCTTCTACCATTCATATTTGCGTCGTATATTCTTCTTACACTACTTTCTTCGTTCATTCGCTCTATATGCCCAAACCATCTGAGGGTCCCTTTTTTAATCTTACCCATTATGCTTACATCAACCATACATCCTTTGCGGATATCCACATATTTCACACATACGCCTCAGGGATCTCATTCAACAGCATTGTAAAACATTTGTCATAAAAAAATATGAATCAATCATTGATCTTTCTTAAATTTTTGACAGTTGAGTGGATATTTTGTAATGCATCAGGATGGATGGAGTGGATTCATTTAAAGTCACAAAATTCTTTGACAATTTTATGACGCCAGAGTTCAAGAAATGTGAGTTTCTGATGGTTCAGATGAATCGATAAGATCAAGTAAAGGATGTCGAGTGCAGATCTCAAAAACGGATGAAAAGGCTTTTTGGTCAAGGGATTTCCAGTCCACTCCTTTTTTCTTTGTATTCATAACAGTGGTCGCCATAGCGGACTCTAAATAGAGGGAGGGAGTTGGCGTAAAGTGTGGCTAATGACAAAGCGGTGTTGTGTATTGTCGATGGAAGGAAATTGCCAATACCGTTCACCTACTGCCTTCTGTCTGCTACCTCCTACCTCCTCCATTAGGGAAACGCCGCGTCACCTGTCACCAGAGACAAGCGGCGACAGAACTAATCACGGCTCCGCTTTGTGGATGGCTGAACGTTCAGATTTAACAATGCAGTCACATTTATTTAGTGTTTCGTACCTAAGTAGTAAGGACGTTCCCTAATGAAATGGGTTGACGAACTGCTGAAAGAGGACGGTCGGTTTCAGATGGGTCAAGAATTATCAAATTAGATACATTTAAAGAAAGGTCATTTTCAAAAGCTGGACGCCACGAGGCTGATGAGGATAAATACGAATATGATAAACATACATAGCTTATTCCAGATAGTCCACACAACATACAATGCACATTCCCAACCAGCAAATAAAGAATTAAGTCACCAAAAAGGCAAAGGAACTGGTTGCACAGAATACTCCGAGGTCTATAACTATATTCGGGCCTACTCTACTGAACGTGTCTAGCCCACTCATCGCAAGCCTCTGAGAGTCAGAATGAGCTTTTTGCCTAAACTCTGTTTAGGTTTGAAGCTCTAAGATTCACTTCAAGTGGTATTATTTATAGGAAGTGATTCATTAAATTTAATTAATACTGCTTGTTTTTATGAACAGTATCGTAATAATATTAATAAGTAAGGTTAAGTTTCATTTTGAACCACCTAAGACCTGAAATATTGTCTAATGGCTGTTAAATTTAAATTTCTTACTTGTTGTAACTAGGAAGTCATTATTGTACTCACTTGTAGGTTATAACGAGTAAGAACACTTCATGACAACGAGATTTATTGCACAAAATTATATATTTTTTGCATATGTATTATTGTTCCACATAGGAATTTATGTAAAACATATTTGGTCACAGGGAATACATATGTCAAAAATCAAATTAAAAAGTAGGGTTTCGTAATAAAAAATTGAAGTGGGACCAAGACAGATAGATCGCCGCAAGAAAGTTCCCGACTGACATTCAAAAAAGATTCTCGTATTTTGGTAGTGTATGTTGTAGAAGTATTACTTTCCCTGTGCTGTTTTTTTACAAAGTAGATCAATTTTGTGAATTAATCAACAACTAATCATTCTTTGAAAATAATAACAATGATATTGATATTATGTATGCCTGCCTGTTAGACCTAACTAACAGCTGCTAAAATTAGTGGGAAAGAAAGGTCTTTAAATGGGGCGATTCTTTCAATGGTTCTCAAAGTATCTACTAATATTGACAAACGTCTTTAAAATTATAAAATAAATAAATATTTTGAATAGTTCAAAAAAGTTCAATGTTTGTATCAAATTTCCCGACCCAAATTCCGACCAATTTTCAGATTCTACAATTTTCTTGGAAGCCTTTTTTTAAAAAACCAAAAATGGAAAATTTCCAAATTTCACAACACATCACAAAGATAAGTGCCTCTTAAAAAACTTTCCGACTCAATTTCCGGTTTTCCCAGAAGGATTTTTTGAAGAAAAATAAAATTTAAATATATTAAAAATGTTTCCAACATGAATAATTTTCAGACTTCAAATAACAAAATCAAAAAGACAGATGTCTAACGAAACATAACATTTTCCAAAGTCAAACATAAAAATTGAAAAGTAAAAAATCTAACTCATGAACCCAACTTCATGTACGACGATATTCCAGTCACGGTTCTAGCTGTGCCTAAGAACAAAAAATGTATTTAAAATGGTATATTATTAAATAAATGTTAATTTTGGAATTTTAGAGTTTTCAAACCATACAATTTCAAGTGCGTTTTTTAATTTGTTGTGTTAAGAATTTGCAATACATTCCTTAGTTAATGAGAGTTTGTTACTTTGTAGAAATTAGTTTTCGTTCCTCCGGTGAATTTCAAATGGACGAAGTTGTATGACATACATATATTACGTTGGCACTCACAAATGGTTTTTTGGATATAAAAATGAACAGGTTCCAACGTAAAGTAAATTTTTGCGTACATTCTAATAATTACAGGTTTAAATACAATAGAGCAAATCTCTACTTTCAGCGAACCTTATTAAATTGGACAAGCGCTAAGTGCATCAAAAAGCCGTCTGCAGAATCGGGTTTTTATTTGCTAGTATTCTTATATTACATTAATTATAATACATATATTGGGAAAAAACAATAATAATATGTTTCGATGGTCTTGTGCACTTGAGTTTGAATAGTGTGCCATGGATTTCTTTGAAAAGCAAATCAGAAGAAATAGGTAATCGAATATAAAAAGAGATTTAAATGTCTATCACATAACGAACAAGGATTGCTTCACGAAATACATTTTATCTTGTACAGGACAAAGTTAAATTATGTGACAAAAAATATAAAATCACCAATTTTTAATGATTTTCCAACATATAGAAACTTACCACTTATCTATATTATTTCATCTAAATTAGTTCTTTCATCTGATAAGAAATCGTTAATATGACTTTTTATGAATGAAAACCCTTTTTTAACTTTTTTCCACTTATTTATTTTTGATCAGACCGGTTTCACCTTAAAACGACCTCTTCAGACTTAGACTTTGAACTATATCTAGGGTGAATTATATAATATTATAGCATAATTTATGTCAGGAATGAGCGTTGTTGGCTCTTTACAGTATTCAAAATTTATGACTTTATTGCATTTTATATCCCTTCCGGGTTTATACTATTTATTACCTTACGGGAAATTTGTTACATTGTGTTGAGTTGAAAGAATCTGTGTGCATTTTTTTTAAAGTAGAACTAATACTAATATTGAACGTGTTATTTTAAAATGTTTGTAATTTCTGATTTTAAAATGATTAAAGTCATAAAATGAGCGTTTCTTTAAATAATTTGATGGTTTTTCACCCCAAAGAGTTTTCAAGCTTGTGTCAAGTTTATAAGTGAAATATATATAAATTAAGTAGCAATAACAAAAACCCTTCGATATAATAATAACAAAAAAATATGCTTAACAATCACAATTCAAGATCTCAAATTTTTAGCTGATAGATAAAATTATTTTAAAAAATTTACGATTACATACATACATATTTAAGTACAATTAATAAATATTGAATTTTTATATAACAATTCTTTTTATATAACTTTTGAAGGTTATCCTCATATATTTATTTTAATTTTATCACTATTCTATCTAGATAGCATTTAGTTCGGGTTTGAATCTTGTAACCATACATAAAGATAGCAGCCAATAATATGTGCGTTAAGAGATAATGTTGGTAGTTCTTAGTAGAAAAAAAAATAGTCGAAGACAATATTGTCAATTCTACAATTTGAAATATGAGATGGACAAATACAACAGTTTGATATGAGGTGGGTGGCAGTAGCCGAATTGGTATAGACGTTCGTCCCGGTAAGACGAGAGGTTCTGGGTTCGAGTCCGAGTAGCGACCGTTATCATTTTATTATACTGTGTCTTGTTCTTTTTCATATTTTCATTTAGATTATAAGTGTTATCTTCTTCTTCAATAATTAATAAATAAGTCTCTCCTTGAATGGAAAGTTTCAAAATTAGAAATAAATAAAACGTTAATATTTTCAAAAGGTTTGTGAGAATTTATAATGCTTCAATTACCAACGGTTCACCAACCTGTGACCAAATCAACTGTAGGTGTAATTTAACGGTTTTTGGGTCTACCTCACACATGACTAACGTAAGGTTCTTCCTCCTGCCGAGGGAAGAGGGAAGGCATGAACCAGGCAGTGACGATGGGACCTTAAGCGTGTCCAAAGAACGTTACAGGTGGACCTCAATATCTACCTTCAGAACAAAGAGCCTACAGACTGTCTACAAAATAAAAAAATTAAGTAAATTAATTTTAAAATATTTTTTTATGTGAATACCGAACTAGAATCCGAATTTGGGAGGCGGTATGGCTACCGCTGCCCCCGCGCATTTATTGTATAACCAATATCTCTGCCATAGGTCACCCCAAATGGTTCGTCATGTTTGGTGACTTAGCAGGGGTGCCCGGGTTCGTGGGATGAGGTTTATCCGGATCTTGGCGGCGAATGCATCTGCCCACCAGCTGCATAGCAGGCCGGATCGGGATAGATTGGTTGAGGGAGTCCCTTTGGCTTTTCCAGTACTCTCTCGGAACATCGCCTTGCACCGCAGTGGGAGGTAATAATTATACTCCTGGACACACTGACTCCCAGATTCCTACCCACCCGTAATACTCTTTTCCTTTCCAGAACTTCGTCTCCCTCCTTTCCTAATTAGATCCTTCACAATGCATCCACAAAGATGACGTAGGCCCTAAGGGGAATTATTTTTCTCAGGGCCTCTTGCGTGGAGCTAATGTAAAAAAAGCTGTTCTCAATCCTTGTAATTGGGGTAGGTATGTTATGACGCTGAAGGCAGTGGGGAGGTGAAGGTGATGGGCAGGAGGAAGGTGGCGAAGTACACTGTTTTCCAGAATGGTGGTCCATTCACCCGCGCGATACTGATAGTAACTGCCATTCCGGAACGTGCCGAAAATATGCCTGCTATATTATTTTTAAATTAATAAATTGTGAAATAACACTCAAAACGGTCGCAGCGCTCTCCTACAATTTGTCGACAGACTGTACCCACGGAGCCTTCCCAGTGGGGTAACTGGACAAAAGAGAACTTTAACAAAACAGAACTTAACAGAGATATAGGGTACCTGAGATATTATGATAGGTTAGGGAACGATTATCATCGTCATTTGTTTTTAGGGTATTACATATATTTTCTAATGTAACGTAATACTGTAACGCTGTCCGAAACGTTGGATAAAAAAAGTAGCGCTACAGCTGCGACATGGCATAAACCTCTTTAAATAAAAGGTGATATATTAGGTTAGGTTATTTTAGGTTCAGTAAAGTTAGGTTAAGTTAATTTTTTTCATCTCTTTTCATGACTACCTATATGACGATGTGTTTTTTATTATAATTTTAAGTTACGTGAATATCGATTATTGGATTTTATTGTTATTATTAATTTTATTATTATAAAATGTAAATAATCTGTTGATTTACCCAAATAAATAAAATAAATTTATATCACTTTTCAATGGTGTTCTGCTTTGACTTTGTTCTGTTTTGACGTAGAATCCTAAAGTGGCTACCTGTTTGCAGTGGACTGGGGGAGCCTGGGAACCTTTTGTTGTAACGTACTTCTTTATCATTACTTCCGCTATTTTACGTTTTATTTCTTATTAATTCAGCTGCTGCTATCGGAATAATCGTTATGACACCTGAAATGTATATTTTAATATCGAAGTTTGTTATTAAAATAATTCAATTTTCACTTTTAAAAAACCGTCGTTTCGATTGTTGCACAAATTCTTGAGATTTTGGTTTTTGGCAACAGTTTAAAAATTTCAAATTAAATTTTTATTTTTTTTACGAATGCTAATGTTATTTTGATATAGATTGTATTTAATAATATTTATTTGTTAATAGTTTGCGTTATTTGAAGCCTAGAGAGCCTGTATTTCGAGATAAAATGTTTTTGTATAAACATTTTCATAATTGATTTTTTTTATTAAATAGAAATATCAATGTTTACTTCAAATATACAAAATTTGAAAGATAATTTTATCTAGTTTCTTAACTAGTATTTGTTTTTACGATAACTTTGAAAATAATAAATAAACAGCACAATTTAAAATACCTCGGATGCATCCGAAATTTCATGAAAAATTTCACTGTCGTTGGTAAAAAATATTTAAAAGCCTGAAGGAAATTAATGAAAATACTGTGAACTGTGACATATGCTGTGTTTATTAAGTCTGTATGAAAAAAATCCTTTTGTTTTCTATTATTTAGTTTAACGTTCACAGCCTGGTTCTCACGCGTTGATGGATATCATTTATAATATTGTAAGGCGCAGCAATAATAAAATTGAAGTTTTGTGGTTGGAAGTCAGACTGTGGGAGTTGTGACTGACATTAGAATACACTGAAGGGTTGTACATTTATAGATAAGTACCGATAGCAAAAATATTTATTTTCTTAGAAGAACAACACACTCTTAACGAATTAAGTGACACGATTAAGAAATTTGAATAGTAAAATTTCTAGGTCAACATAACTAGGTAAGTATTGTATATCGAGATTACAAAATCAAATCATTTTTTAGAGAAACTATTTTTCTTAGGGCCTATGTCATTTTTGGTGAAGCTGTGTTGATGATATTTTTAAGGAGAGAGTGGGGAGGCTACGAAGCACCGCACAAATAGGAGACTGATAGGCTACGAATTACCGCACAAATACGAGACCGATTATACTATCTCATTCTCTCGTAAACAAAAATTCTATAAATGTAGGCATTTGACTCTTTTTAGTTTTCTTCGAGTTTCAAATCACGAAAAGTTTCAAATCGTTAAAGAATATTTCACTTCAATAAATCTCAGTGAACTGAAAATCAAAATTTTGTGTTTTTTATTATTTTTTAAGCCACCGCTAGCCGAATTTTACCGATTTCTTACATATCTCCATTAAACACGTTAAGTTTTAAAGCTATTAAAAAAATATATCTAATTCGTGAAGATAAAAATATACAGTGTGTCTTTAAATGCTGTTTAATACAACCCCAGCAAGATTTTTGCTCTATTTTAAACGAGTCGTGTTTTATTAAACATTTTCACAATTTTCATTCGTATTTTTATATCTCTCCGTCTTCTTTTTTTTGAGTCTGGTTGTGGCGCCTTAAATGATCTCACAGCAAAAATATAAAAACTCCCCGTTGAAAGTTATTTAGTTTTGCATTTCGCCTATCTTCATTTTGTACGTTCCACTTCCGTATCAAGATGGTGATCACGCTGGATACTGCCTTTTTCATCCCGCTAGTGCATGGATCCTAATATTATGGTATTGAAGGAAGTTTGCAAAAATAATTATTATAGAGATAGTGATGTTTCTTTGAATAAAAAGTATATTAATCCCCTATTGAAAAACAAAAAAAAATATTACCTAAAATTTAAGGTTTACAATAAAGTAGGTAGGTATGTAAGTAACTACTAACAAATCTTATGGTTTTAGAAGAATTTTGGTTAAAAATCAGAATTATACTTTTTTTGGACGCGTGGTCGAATGTTCACAGAACTACAAGTAATAATTCATTCAATAGTATAGAAGATCACTTAGAATAAAGATATTCAATATTACGTGCTCCGTCAAACCGCAACTATGCGACTTCTGCACTGTCCACTGGCTCCCGGTAATGCCCGGGACATTAGGAGAGGATGCAGTAATCGGATAATTCAGTGGAGATAAACTCCCAAGGCTTCAGAAAATAACACAGAACGGGAGACGGGGCAGGAAGTTGGAAGAAATAAAACACAAGTTAATCCGCAAGGTGTTGCTACTGGTAACAGAATGAGAAGATAGGGATCGTGATTGTAATAATTACATTTTTATAGAGGTTCAAAAATTTTTAAAAGAAAAAAAAGTTATATAAGTAACGCTTTTGATGTAGGTATGTGATTTAAGATTCGCACTATAGACTTTTTACAATTTTGCATTTTGATTTTTTTCGTCCAGTTTCCAAGTCAGTCGACTTTTCAAATTATATTTTGATACCGATTTTCGAATGGTTTAAAGCGAAAATTAATGCTAAACCCTATTTCCAATTAATCTTTACTACGAATCGGATTCTATTAAAAGAAAAAATAAACATGCTTTGGATAAATTTAAGCTTTTCCTACCCTTTTTCGTTGAGTAGAAATATAATAAATCTGTTAATTACTCTATGAATAATAAAAACGTAAAATTAAAAATATGTTTTTTATTATACAGGTACTAACGCATGTAATAAACAACTTATCTGAGATGAACTCAACTTTCTAACTATTTATCCTAGCTCTGGATAGAAACCTCTGACGTATCCATGAGATTCTGGAACCATTAGTAAAAGAGTTGAAATCAACTTTCTAACTGTCTCTTTTAGGTCTGGATACAAACTCATGAGATCATGCAACCATTAGAAGAAGGACGTAATGCAGACAGCCTGCTTCCAGCGCTGTTATGAAACCAACCGCCTAACCATTTCTTCTAAGTTTGGATAGAAACTTCCGACGCATCCATGAGATTCAGCAACCGTCAGTTAAAGGGCGCTAATGGACATCCACATTTTGGGCCCGAGACGAACTCAACCTCCTAAATATTTCTCCTAGTTCTGGATAGAAACCTTCGAAGCATCCACGAGATCCTGCAACCGTTAGTAAAATGGCGCTTCATAAACATCCCAATTTTGGGGTCGAGACGAACTCAACCTTCTAAATATTTCTCCTAGATCTGGAAAGAAACCTCCGAAGCATCCACGAGATCCTGCGGCCATTATAAAAAAGGCTACATTGACTATTTTCGGGGCTGAGACGAGCTCAAACTTTTAACAATTTCTCCTAAGTCTGGACAGAAAACTCCGATGTACTCACGAGATTCTGCAACCATTAGTAGAAGCGCACTACGCGGACAGGTTTTAACACACGTATTGAGTTAAACTAAATCTTATAATTGTTCTCCTAGTGCTAAATTGAGCCCCCCCCCTGTGATCTACGAATATACCTCGGTGATCTATGAGACCATTAGCATCTGCGCGCTACGCAGACAGCTCCCGGTGTTGAGATGAACTCAACCTCCTGCGGGTGATTCACTGGACCGACTGAGCCAACTGCGGCCTCTCAGACGGACCGGGGTGCGTCATCTCTAATTCAGATGAAAGCCTTCCGCAGGCTGTATGCAATGCCACCTTAAAAACCAGAAACAAGTGGAAAGGTACGATTCTTCACTCCTAAACTTTAGTTATCGAAAATATTCAAACACAGTAGGAAGGTAATTATTAGATTTTTTTGGACAAGCGCAGACCAGTGAAAAAAATCAAGGTAGGCGTATTATAATTGTAAAATTTGGAAAGCTGAAAGTTTATGTACAATAAACAAAATTTTTAACAAAACAAAAAACGACTTAAAAAAATGCACTAAAAAGTAAAAAAATAATTTCGTACGATTGTTATTTTTGGAGTCGGTGTCAGCCAAGATCTCCACATCTCACCTATAACTAACCTATGTATGTAGTTACCTTGGCTGACACCGACTCCAAAAATAACAATCGTACGAAATTATTTTTTTTATTTTTTAGTGCATTTTTTGAAGTCGTTTTTTGTTGTGTTAAAATTTTTGTTTATTTTTTGATTTTTAGTGACGAGCGTGCATAAAGAAGTTTTACTTTTAAAAAAGAATCATCGAAATCTGTTGGCGTAATATTGAGTTATTCGTCTATTTGTCGCGCACATACTTATTCCAAATTTAAGACATTTATGGTTTTCTCATGGATCCCAGTGTCAGAACTAGACCAAATGGGACCACATGGGAAGCACCAGCTGTCTAGTAAAAAAAGAATCATCAATATCGGTTCAACCAATCGAAAGATCTGAGGTAAAAAAAAATAAAATAATAATAATAAAAAATTATAAAATACCGTCGAATTGATAACCTCCTCCTTTTCGAAGTCTTTTAAAAACGCACCAGAACCAGAACAATTTCTTCAGAATGATAACAATTTTTTTTAAGAAAAATACACTTGTGAGATTTTTCTTACGAATCGGTTACAATTTTCAAAATAAGAGTTTAAATAATTTTATCTTAAAATATATTATTAGACTAACTGACCCGGCGAACTTTGTACCACCTAAGAATCAATAACTGTGGTGTTAACTTATTAGCTGAATTAAATTCAGTTTTATTATTAAGTTAAAAATTACACAATTAAGAAATTATCGATGCGCAATTGTCCGTGTTTTGTTTTTATCATTATCAGAGATGGCGTCGTGTACAGATTTATATTTTTTGTAATTTTCTTACTTTTCCACTTACTTACGGGAATCGCGTTAAATTTTCTTCATACGTGTGAGGGAGATTTATTATAATTATTGTATTTTTCTTTTGAGCTGTGCAGACATACGTTCACTGTTTGTCTCATTTTCAGTGTGTAAGATAGCAGGCAGCATTATTAAATACATACAAAAGCAAAACAATCAGCACATATACATTCGAGGTTTTTTAATTTTTGGAATTCACTCACTATTCAATTTCATATTTATCACAATATTGTTGCAACTCTTTGAAAAGATGGGAATTCGTTCCATACAAAATATATTAAGAAAAGACTTGCCTTTTCCGATTCGGGGCGGAGACAAATTCAACAAATGAAATATCATAAAAATCGGTCCAGCCGTTTTTAAGTTATAAATGGCGTAAATAACCCGAATTTAATTTATACATTAAGATATTCAAAGCTTCAAATGATTGAAATTTTTGAAGGCCAAGATTTTTCTGCGGGTTTCGAAAATAAATTAAATGTTCTCCATAAAAAAACGATTTCACCAAATGTAACACGTGTTCTTGGCACGTGGGCGAAGATAATGATTTCGTAAATCCTTTTCACATTACATATCCAGTTACATCAATAATTGAACCGAGTGAGTGTAACTGAGATTCTTTCAATTTCTTTCAACAACCTTCAGCAGTGGGTTTCAGATTCACAGCGTGAAATTCGACTCGCGCCTTTACCGATTAAATTATGTACCTATCTATCTACTGTATTTTAACGTAGGAAGTACTAAATACTAATATGTTATATGAATATCAATTTCATTCGCTGGTAGGTACTGCTACAGCATAACCACTTATAGCTCCTTTGTAACATATATTATAAAAAAATGATAATAACAACGATTTTATGTAACGAAGTTTTGCGGTAGATCACCTCACATAAATAATCATTATCATTACATAGTATAAATTGAAGTCGCTCAAAATGTTTGTGCGCTTAGATCTTTTAAACTACGCAATGGATTTTTTTGCGGTTTTCACCAGTAGAGTGATTCAAGAGGAAGGTTTTATACGGACAATAAATGCTTATTATAGTAGAGAAAGGCTAATAAATTCAAATATTCAATTCAGGCAGCGGGCAGCGGGCAGCTGGCAAGCGGGTGGTGTGGATTTTATAAAGGTTGGGTTAGGTTAGGTTAGGTTAATAAAATAAAGTAAAAATGATGCGTAACCCAACAAACAAACTTTAAATGTTCAACGACCTCTGTGGTTGAGTGATTACGACCCCCGACTTCGAATCCGGCGTGCGCAAGAAAATATTAATAGATTAATTTGTGAGAGGTATTTCACAATTTATTTGTGACTCCTTCCAGAGTGGTAGATAATTTTCTATATCGCCCTATTGTAAGACCACCATTCAGATTTCAAACGTTGTTTTAAATGGCTTTATGTGTGTTTTACGACCAGATCTGAGTCACTAGGTTCTTACCAACCCTACTCTTCCTATCTCCTTTTCCTCCCCATTATTTTCAGCTCATAAAGCAATGGGGTACTTTCACAAACTAGAATGCCATTAAAACTATATGGAAGATTTAATGTTTATTTTTCTGATTCTTACTTATGTGTAATTTTAATATTTTCATTCATAATATTCCAAAACGGTTCCAACTGGCTACAACGTCATTATGACATAGAAAACGCCAATGTCTGGTAAGACGGCTGTCACCAATGTTGTCCGGCGTGACGTCAACCCCGCCGAAATCATTAATAAAAACAAACATGTCGTTTTGGCCGCAAATTGAAATTGACAAAATATTTTAAACCAATAGAAAATTTATTCGTCAGTAAAAATATAACATAAAAATACCTTTATTATTTTAATTTATTTTTAATTTTGTTTTGTAATAAATAAAACAGCGGAAATACCCTACTGAGGATGGCATAGACTCCTGATGGCTGGCTGCAGACGCTTGGGAGTAGTTGGGTTTCTTGTGTGGTACCTACTAACATAATAAAATGTAAATAAAAAAAAATCTCTTCAATGCAGTTAATAGAAAGAGATGTCACATCGGATCTCTCCCTGGCATACCTATTGTACTATGGGAATGTGGGTAGGCACCACCTATTCTCAAAATAATAATATGTGTATGACATCCGGCCGATTTTAATATAACTGATGAGTCCGCCTCGTCGGATGAAAAATATTCATCATCCGTCAGCCGATCCGAACCGCGTACCTGTGTGTAGGATCTTAGTATTGGGTAGGCTGGGGCCTGAAGGGGGGAGAGGAAGGGGCAACAGGTAGGAGGAGGTAAACTAAGTGAGGTTAGGCTAGTCGCACCACGGCTGGCAGGCAGGTACCATCTCGCGCAGGTGGAACTAAACGCGGGAAATAAACGCGCCAAATCTCGCGACAGACTTACGATCGTTCGAAAATCAAAAAATATATAAAACGCGTAATTTAATTACAATGTGAAGTGTAATTAGAATTGTGAAGACCAATTAAAAAAACTGTAATTTAAAAAAAAAAGTTTTGCATACAATAACATTAAAGTTGTGTTTACGTTATTCGAATCAAACTTTTTTAAACCTACGATAGTGATTGTGCACAATTAATTCTTAAGAATTTTAAATTTTAATGAAGCGTAAAGAATTGTTTCATGGATTGGTTGAAACTGTGTTTCTTATTTTGACGAGGTAAATTATCAAGAACCAGTGAAATCATTTCAAAACAAATCAACTCTCGTAAAAAGTGCACGATTTTACAAATCTCCCGTAAACGGTACAGCACGCAAACTTTTTTACACGAATAACGGAACTTTTAGTAGGAACATTATACCTAGCTTTTACGTCAAAATTTACCATTTCGAAACACTTCGGGCTCTTAATGAGCAAGATATTATGATTTTAATATCACAATAAACATAATTTACGAGTTTTAATATGTACGCTATAAAAACTTCACGCAACATCTAGCTATTTGAAATTTATGATGATGGCTACAAGAAACATGTTGTAAATAATCTTAAATGAAACCCACGATACATCGAAAACAGACGACGAATAAATAATAACACATTGCCAATATATTACTATTAAAGAATTAGCATAATATATTATAATGTACACTCTGCTGCAACAATCAATAGTCCTTTTGTTTTGACTGCTAGAGAATCACAGGTGCCTACAAAATCAACATAAAACGAATCAAATAATAATAAGAAGCGATATACCTACAAGTGTATAAATACATGCGGGTCACTGCCATTTTATTAGTGAGCCCCTATAACAATAAACAGGTACCCAAAGCATAGGTGCTGTGCACCTGTGTGCCGCTGATAAGGCAGGCGATTTGCATATCACACATAACATAAACAACCCAGATACCAGCATGGAACTGGGTTTCTGATAGTGCATAACTATCTACCATTAGACAACTAATGGAATGGAACAGGAAATAAAACAATGGTAATTTGTTTAGGGTGATAAGTATTTCGTGTCAGAAAAACTGGCCTAAATAGAATACAAAGACAACATACATCCACAATTAGTACCCAGGGTTTCGTGTTCCAAAATCACAAATATAAGACCCCGGATAAAATAAGGTTACTGATTGATTGTAACCATCTACAATACGAAGTTAAACTTATGGAAAGAAACACAACACTAAACGCCAAAAAGTTGTTTAGACTGATATGTTTGTGTCAGAAAAAAGTATTGAAAGAATTTGAAGAATATGACATACATCCACAAATAAACCCCGTGCTTGTATTCATTCAATGCCAGTGCTTCGTTTTCCAAAAGCACTAATAACGTGTTTGATGTTTTAACTCCAGAATTATTTACCAAGTGAGTATTACTTTGACATTGTCCTATTGTGTTTTGAGTGTTTGGTTGTTTGTTCTCACTGTTGTGTTTTATTGTTCACAAATTCACTGCTGTGTCATATTGTGTTCATCGTGCCTTCTTCATAGTGACGTTTCTTCTTTTGTAAGTATCTGTTTGAATTAGTTTATTTAAGAGCACTGTGTGGCTTTGGCATGTTTCCTGATTTTATGTATCTATTGTATTTCTTATTTTTTTTATTGTTTTCACTTGTCGTGTAATTTGGGATAGTTCAGTACTGATTCCCTTTGACAATACGGGTTTAATCTGTGCGCTTAATATTTGATAATGTGGACTCAATACTTCAAGTACATTGATATTTTTAATGTTGTAACTTCCCTTTTTGTTTATAAAATCTTTCAAAAGTAATCCATTACTTGAACCAACTGAAGATTTTTTTTTACATGAGCTCCACATAGGAGGCCCTGAGGGAAATAATTTCCTACAAGGCCTATGCCATCTTTGGGGATGCTGTGTGGAGGGTTTTTTTAAGGAAAGGAAGGAGAGGAGAGTTATAAGAAGGAAAAAGGTTTAAGGGGTGTGTAGGAATCTGGGGTCAGTGTGTCTTGGTCATCCGCCTCCAAGACCTAGACAAATATTACCCCATGAATCCGGGCACCCCTGCAAAATCACCAAACGTAGCGAAACACTTGGGGTGACCTATGGCAGAGGTGTTGGTTATCCAATAAAGGTTCGCGGGGCGGCGGTTCCCATTCCCGCCTCCCAAATTGTATTGGTAGAAGAATTACTAATTATCATTATTAATTTTCATAGTTTTTTTCGACCCTGCGCGGTAAACGGATTGGTTGGGCAGGGTTAGATTGGGCTAGGAATGTCCAGGTTAGCAATACTAAGAAATTGACAGATCACTACCTTATAAGTTGAGCAACACTTCAAATTCATTAGCTATTTTTTGAGACCCAACATCGCTAATGTTTCTATAAGAAACTGTACTCGTTTCTTCATTTAATTTAGACCAAAACACTAACAAAGAAAGCCTTAACTAGCTGTATAACTAACCCTAAAAAAATCTTGAACCCTGATAAAACATTTTAAATGCCTTTACCTTCTACGTGAGTGATATAATAAGACTTAAAACATAATATATGCTATATTTCGTACAACGCCTTATAAAGAAAAAAAAAGAATCTTCAGATATGTAAATTTCGATAGTCACGTGCATTTTCTCATAAAAACTAGTATTTTTGTATTAATTAATTAAACAAAACATTTTTTTATCCATTAATAAAGCTTTGTTATGCTATAAATAAAGCACTGCATTGTGATAAAACCAGTTGGACGAGAAACAGTAGCCGTGTGACAGGTATGTTTCTACCTATTCTAACTCGTCGACTTTTTATTTAGAATTTTTTTATATTTTTCTCTGTTCCGATAGGAGCATTACCCAGGGGACTTAATTAGTCCTTCTGTTATTTATACCTGTTAAACAAGCGTTGTAGAGTCGTACGCGTTGTATACAAATTGTTAAAACAATTCTGTTTAATTGATTACAAGTAGTCTCATGTTTTAAGTTGATTGTATACTGCCTTCTTTGAGTTATTAAACTAATTGGTTTACCAGTAGAAAAAATATTCCCCATGATTTAAGGATCAAAAGAATTTCAATGAAGTAAGAATAGGTACTCACAATTTTGTCCGTGTCGTGCTTTAAAAATACTGTTTGCTTTCACAGATTTTTGTCCTTTGAACAAAATTACATGTAGGAACATTACAATTAGTTTGTTTTGACATTTGCTTTTTTAATGTGATTTCCGTATAACAGTTCTAACTGACCGAGCCATTGGGATTACGGCAGCCACAATTGTGGTATGTTGTAAGGTTGTAGGGAGTGGGGAAGCGAAGGAGATAGAAAAGACGAATGTCAGAATTAGTCTGGATATTCAAATTTGGTTTCTATATACGGCTAAAGTCATTTTAAGCAACGTTACGATTCTGAATGGTGGCCTTTCGCTATTAAGAGTAACTACAACTTATCAAATTATAATGTTTTGTTTGATTTATTTTTTACATTTCCCTTATCCTAGCCCCGGCTTTTTCGAAATCAGATGTTAATAGTAATTTTCATCTTATTTTGAACGTCAAGTGTGCAAAATTTCATCATGAAGTTTCAAAGTTCTGCTTTAAGGGGTAAGAAGAGGATGGGGTAGTTTTACACAATTTCTGTAAATATCCGTTGTCCTGTTTTGAAGGTCAAGGGTGCGAAATATCATCAATCTCGGAAATGAACTGTAGATTTGTTTAAAACAAACTCACAAATCTACAACTGGACATTCTTATTTATTTAATATAAAACGGGTTTTTTACATTATCTCCATACATGAGACCCTGAGGGAAAAAAACCTCTGAGTCTATGTTATCTTTTAGGATACTATGTGTAGAGTTTTTTTAGGGAAATTAAGGAGAGGAAGTTCTCGAAAGGACTAAGGTATGAAGAGGGGTGGGTAGAAATATGGGGTCAATGTATTCAGCAGTGACGTGAACATAATATATGAATCCATTCCTTCGGTGAAAGGCGAAGGGTCGAGTGAGTCCGACTGAAGAAGTCAAAAAAGTCTCCCTCAACCAATCTCTTTCGATCTTGCCCATCACGCAATAGGGGTGCAAAACATCCGCCGCCAAGATTTAGACAAATAGGTCATCCTCAACCAGTCTCTTCCATGCAGTAGGTGGGCAAAAACATCTGCCGCCAAGACCTAGACAAACCTCACCCCTTGAACCCGGACACCCCTCTTAAGTTGCCAAACCCAGCGAACCACTTGGCATGTAAGGTATTGGTTATCCAATAAATGATTTCAGACGAAGCGGAACCCATTCACTCCTCCCAAATTGTGCTGACTATATTCGTAATTAGTACCTAAATAGTTTTGTTTTATCCGATATAATTAGCTCTTTCTTTAATTCGCTAATTCTTAATATTTGTAATGATATTAGTTCAGAACTGCCCTCATTAATTTAAATATATTCCTTTAGCGGTTTGTTAACAAGCCACAGTGGGTTCATTACAGGTATTATAATAATTATTAGTTTTGTCCATTGTCCAAGTTTGACAAGCGTCTTGTACAGTTGGCATGCCGATCTACGCGTTTATATCCCTTCAAACAACGAGCAAAAGGGCAAATGTGAATATATTAACATAATGCATTATAGTGTACCACATTCTGCAATGCCTCTGGTAGGTGATTGCATTTGAAACTAAAACTAAACTCAAAATAGACGTTATGAACTGCATTCAATCTATCCACGTTTGACCTATTTAGAAGTAGGAGGTTTTTGCTGCTGACACAGCAGTGCCTAGTACCTACCTTTAACTTTTTAGATTGCACTTAAATCTAGATCTTATCTGGGATTTGCAAGTTGAAGTTAACGAAATTCAACAATTACTTTGTTTATAACCATGAAATTGCGCTATATAGAATTCTTTTTTTATTAGTATTATAAAATTTCAAGCCTGTTGAAGTGTCCAATCATTTTATTTTTCAGAAATATCAAAGGGGGCAGACATTAATTACGTGAGCACTTTTTCTTCCAATCTAGAGCCCCCTCCCTTGGTGATATACATTTGGGCCACTTCGTATATTCTTTTCAAGTAACGTGAGATTTTGAAGGACCACCCCCCCCCCCCCCCTCTTTTGGGCTCACTTAATTAATGTACGCCCTCAAACATACTGATTTCGGTTGCCTGTAATGCTGTACGTGATGTGAAATATTCGTGTGTAATTAACTCAAATTTGCTTTAACTTCATGTTTCAAGTGTATTTGTTTTGTTTAAATTTTTAGCTGTATAAAAAATAAAAACACGTTTATTAGAACGTTTTTGCTTTTAGAAAGGCAATGAAATTCATAAATCCAGTAATTATAATGTCCCGTGATTTTTCACTGGTCTGCGCTAGTTCATTATTAAAAAGCAATAATATGTGAGTATGAAGCCTTAAAAACTCTCGAGTATAGGATTCTGGCGAGATGAAGTTTGCACAACTTGTGTATGGAATTTCAAGATCAATAAGCTAACTATTAACAACATCAATTTTACCTAGATCTGTAATACTTTTAAATAACCAGTTTTCAAAAATATTTAATTTAATTGTTTCACATTATTTAAAATTTCGATCGAGGACGATTAATAAAAATCACATACATTCGAAATAGTCATTCAGATATTTAAAAAAAAAAAAACACGAAAAGAAGATAAACACAAAACAAAATAGAAAATTATAATTTACTGCTTCGTATTCTTTTGGTAATACCAACAGTTAAATTTCAACGCACTGTTGATAAGTTCTACTTCGCCGTCATAATTAAGAAACCGTTTCCTTCAACGTTTGGTTCAAGACATAATCAGTAGACACCGAATAATGTAAATTTTATTATAAACAGTAATGATTTGTTCAATGCTGAGTGGCACGGCTATTTGTTTAGTTGCCAAAGGCTCTACTTTTAATAATCACTTACCGTATTTCCCCAGGCTGTGTTATAAACAACCTGCTTTAAATATAAAGCACTTTTGTTTTTTAATTACTCAGCAAGAATTTTGATCTCGTATGCAAATGATCTGAGGAAATAAGCAATGCCTAATGACGATAGTAGGCCTTCGATAACAAGGAATGAAATGACCTCATATATATGAAACTTTCGGTTTTCAACTGATTTTGACTGACAGCTAATGCTATTGAGGTCATGCTTTCCTCTTCTTCAGGCCAATCCACACCCTTCAGTAGTCCATAAAATAATAAAATTGCACAATAACACTGACTTAAGTTTGGAAATTGTAGGCAATTTACACAATGCTTTTTTTTCACATCAATGCACATCATAGAAACTACTCTAGGCACATATGAAAAATCTTTGCCTCACACGATCATTATTTACGTATTCATGTACGATTTTATCTGGATAGTTACTATTAGAGAAGAAATAATATTTTTGGATGGCACTAAGTCGTTAAAAAATGACAATACCTTGAACATGAAACCATAATCATAATGCCGTCGCAATAGACTTAAAATTCACAATCCCGAACAGTTAGTAATACACGGTCACAATCAGTAGTAAACACAATATGATATAGTCTTTTTATCAATACTTTAATAATAAAAATAAAAATGGAAAATTTCCACACAATGCAGAAATAATGACAGACGACAGATTGATGTCAAATATTTTCTGCCATCCTTAACTGTACGAAAATCGATACCAAAATTAAAACATACCTTTTTTTCCCAAATCCACATGAAAAAATAAACCATCCGGAAACTGAACGAAAAAGTGCTTCTAGTTTGGTCGACTTGTATTTGACGCCCGCCGTTCATGATTTTGTGAGTTTTTTTTATCAAAATATTGGATAGCTTCTTCTTTTTAAATCTTGTATGTTTTATAAACTTTGCACACATTTAGCACCTTTTACCACCGTTCATTAATTAGTCTATCTAAATAGATCTATCTAGGACATTCTTCCTGTCATTCTTTAAGAAATGGTGTATAATATGAAAGCAAAAAATTGGTTATGAGAATCCTCGAATGTTGTGGGTTCTTTGGGTTTTAAGGATTTAAATATTCTCTTGTCATCTCTGTCACGTTTAAAGCATTTCGACTGACATCCTGCTTAGAATTTTATATTTCCTGGAATGTTGTCTATGACGACGCAGATTCATAATTCATCAGGCTTCTAATGAATCAATCATAGGCACGCATATTAGAAATCGTCTGAAGGCGTTGATAATAATACTATGTAGTAACTTCCCGACTTCGTCAGAGATTTAGAAATCTTCTTACTGATTACATAATCAAATAAAAAGTATAAGATTACTTTTCAACTATATAGTATATTTTATGTTTTGAGACAGTCTTGTCTTGCTCTTGGTGGCGAATGCGTTTGCCCTCCTACTGCATGGCGAGTCGGATCGGGAGAGACTGGTTGAGAGAGACCTAATCTAGACCTCTCCAGCTGAACTCTCTTGACCCATCGCTTTGCACCGCAGTTGGAGGGATGGCTTCGTACGGTCATCTTTCCTGGACACATTGACCCGCCAGATGCCTACACACCCCTCACACATTTTTTTCTTTTCCAAAACTTCCTCTCCTTCATTTCCCTAAAAAGACCCTCAACACAGCATCCCCAAAGACGAAATATGCCCAGATTTTTTTTTCTTAGGGCCTCCTGTGTGGAGCTACCGTAAAAATAAAAAAAGCCATTCTAACAAGTTCAACTCACCGTACACATTTCAGTATTTATTTTATTATTGGCAATTACTGCATAAAAAAAAATCTCTTTGGAAAAGTTTCCCAGTTGGCACTCTTCCATGCCATTTTTTCCCTTGTTAATTGTTTTTTTATTATTTTTTTTACTTTTCTTTATTCATTGCATAAATTATTTACATTGTAAGTGGATTTTTCGACCACCATGCTGCATGACCGTGTTATGGTGGTCGTTGAATGCTTACGTATTAACTAACAAATTATTTGCCGGTTTTCAACTCTTAATTACGTTTAATTTTTATTTTTACGTAAGTGAGACAAACGAATTTTCAACTTTATAGCTATGTAATAGAATCTACCTACATTCTTCGACGTTTATTCGAGATGCGGCCAAACAGGCAATAGAGGTGTGTTCCTACCTGAGTCAGGTGAATGGTTTATCCAATCTGATCGAAAAAAATAGTCTTATTCTTACTGCACATTGATGCATTATGCAATATAAAATACAATTGAATTGGGTCACGATGTACATTGGTAGGCAATTGCCAGGCTATAATTTGTAAATGGCAACACATTGCGAATAATCATATTATTTATTTTTTATGTTTGTAACAACTTATTCAGTAACTCGATAAAGTTCAATCATTTGAATTATTTTTAACTCGCAACAAAGAAAAAACTTCCTTTGTATCAGATACCATATTATTTTACGGTGCTCCAGATTTCATGTCCGGGTTGAATCTTTCCCAAATGAAAGACTAAACCCTTCCACACACTTTTCCACAAATGAATATCTAGTAAATTAACGCAATGTAATTGCACTATATAAGAATAAAACAATACAAGAACAATACGTCAATCCACCAGAAACATAATGGGAAAATATTTCACCGACTCCAGATATTTTCATATCAGAGGGTTCGGCTCTGATGAAATCCTAACTGGTCCGATAAATCCTACTGATCCCTCAATATAAATATTTAAAAAATCTTTCGTAATCCTACATGTATTTAAAATGACAAATACCTACAATAAAGCAATATTATTTGTAAATTTTCTTTTACTTACTGGAAAAACAATGCAAATTTTTTTATGACTCACGCAAGTACATGTATTTATCCAACCCTTGCAATGTGGTTACGTCTTCGTATATAATTATATTTTTTTATATGGGTACGTTTTTTTAATGTGAATACCTCAGAAGAATCCCGACCTGTCCCAACGGTCTGGAGTTAGTGAAACAAGGACAAGAAGTAGATGTGGAAGACGAAAGTGAGGAATTTTCTGGTTATTCAGATCTGGTCACCAAACACGGATCAAGCGACGTTTTAATTTTGAATGGTGGTCTTATAAACAGGTCCATACTGAGAGCATCTTCCACCCTGGAACGTACCTCCAATATTTCTTATATTATTTTTACTTATTAAAACGACAAATAAGACAATAAAATGAAATAAAGTTTACTTGCGCATGTCAGGATTTGAACCCGCAACCTTCGGAATGCTAGTCGAGATCCACATCCCTCGAAAACAGAGGCCGTAATTTTTTATTTACATCACAATTTTTTTTAGATTAATTATCATCCGTGTTGTAATAATCCACTTAAATAATATTAAAAACGCTTCTTAAACTTCGAAAATTTATGATTTGTTCGAATTCAAATTCTGTTAAACAACCTGTAACTCTTTTTCCACAAATATATATTGTCAACAATTTTAGCAATTCGATTTTAAAAGAAACACATGTTTTTTTTCAATTCTTAAAATAAAACGCTTTCACACCTCGTAATATCCAGGTACCACTTTATGAACAAACATATTTTATTAATTGATAAAAAATTGAAAGTATTTTGGTTACTAATATTTAAACTACCTGAATGAATTTTAAGTAAGTTTTTTTCTAAACTTTCTCTTGATCCAATATTTCACGAAAAATATTTTTTTACATCATGATATAAAAAAAAAGGTATGAAGTCACCATATCACGAAAACACAAACAGAGGTCCAAATTACGTCATTCTTTGTCTCTTTATCAGATTTTTAAATCGTGTCATATTTCTTTTACGAACTAAATAATCGCAGCATCTCACTCTGTAAGAGCGTCCGGGTTTAAGATGAATCTTTTCTAATTAAAGCAGGTACCGAAGGCTTAGTAATCCCTTCGTTTTAATGAAGGTTCAGCATCCGAAATCGACCTCATATCGTTCTGAGAAGGTTTTACATGTTGATATGTTCGATGTAAAAAAAAAATACATGGAAAAATGAACCCTGGTTGTTCGGAACAAAGAATCGTCCAATGGAAGATTCATAAAATTGTTCAATTTCCGCAATACAGGGCGGTGCAGAAAATCTCGATAGTCATAGTTGTTGATACTCGTTGCTGCTGCTGATTTGTGGGCTATTTTACAGCAAGCACATTAAATAATACAGGGTATTATGGGACGTACTTGACTTACTTTAACCAGGGATTCCTGACATTATTTGGAGTAAAAAATTAAATTTTGTTCTCGGTTGACATTTTCAATGTTTTTTTTTTCAAAATCTTTAAAAACATGTTAGATGTTGACAAGTCAATGACAGTTGGGGGCGGGGTAAGAGGTTGGGTGGTTACTCGGCTGAGTGACATAATTTAAATTATTAATATATATATTATTAGGCTTGCAGAAAAGTCAATAGATGTCGCGATAAAAATGGACATATTTTTCCGATTGATAAAGATAGCAGCCGGTGGTCCTTAGTCGAAGAAGGATACAGTTAAATATGACCGAAGTGAATAGGGTCAAATTAGTTCTGTGGTTAGAAAAGGATTCTGGGTTCAATTCCAAGATGCGACCGAATCTTTTTCTAATTTCCACATTTCAAATTTCGTTTGTGAGTTGTCTTCAATGATAAAATAAAATGTTTATATTCAGTACGGAATATTAAATATTAAAATAAAAATGTAATAATACTTTACAGTTTTATACAAGATGATTATGCCTTAATCAAACGTAAATTTGTTTTAAAATGCTATAAATTTATTCAGTGCATTTTTGAACAGAATAAATGGAATATCTTAATTAAATACCATACGGAAGTAGTCACCTACTTTCTACATCATTCTAGTAAAAAACAATGAAATTATTGTGCTAAGTGAACAACGTCTGAAAGACAATGGAATCTGACTGACTTAATAATCGTATCGCGACTAGAAATGCTAATTGTCAGCGTATCATTTCGACAATGATTATTATTTGTGACCTAAAATGGATTGAAGAATGAATTGAATTGGACAATTATATTTAGTTGTGCCTGTACCTCTAAATAATGTAATTTAAACCTGTTTTAAAAAAATGGGTTACTCTATTTAATTTTGATCGGATCTGTTATAAAGCTTTGTTAATGATCAATGTAATTATTTGAAACCAATAAAATAGTATTTTTAGCGCTATTTTGCGAGTCTAAGGACAATTCAAAATTAATTAAGCTTTGTATGGTGGTAGTAGGAGATTTTCACTATTGATAGTAAATATCTAAGGTCACAAATAACCCAACATTACATTACTTTGAAATGAAAGCTTTGTTTGTTATTTCAGAAATAACTGTTTACTGTATCTCTTACAGAATCATCAAACCATAAATGTTAGTAAATTCAAGTAACCTCGTACTTTTTCATAAATAAATCTCTATGGTCACAAATATCCCAACAGATGCCACAATACCTTGAAATGTCGCATCTAGCAGTCAGATTACCACAAAAAAGACGTAGGTTAGTAGATAAAAGGTGATATGGATCCATCAATCAGGGTTATTATTCAAATGTGACATTTATTGCCTTCTTTATAAGGCATATTTTGATTGACAGCAAGGCTGGCACATAAATAGGTTAGTGATACCAGCGCCGATCACGATCTCGACCCAATAACTCCATAAACCATACTTTATACACCATAAGTTATACTTCATACACCATAAGCCATAAGACATGCTCCATATTATTACATCACGAAGTCGACCAGGTGGATATCAGATATTATCACAATACTCTTCGAATAAAGCACCGCATTGAATGATATTGAGAGAAATAAACTTAGATTTGATCGATATATATGTAGGTTATATGTACCTGACTTAATTCCACAACTTATTAATTGAATTACAGACTTTTAAAATATAGTATACATGGACTAGGTTCCCAGGTAGATCCGAGAATATTTCTCTACTAATTGGGTAACCAAAAAAACAGATGAATGATATGTAATGAAACGAAATTTTAATTGTGAAAATTTCATTTTTTTCTAAAAAAAAAAACAGTTTATCAATACATTTTTGTTATTTATAAATCCACCATTTAACTTAAAAATAGCTTCTACCGTACATAAATAGAATCAAGTCTAATAAAAATAGGAAGATTTTAAAAATAACCGAAATCCCGGACTGTTTCTTTAACAATCAATATTTTTATTCGATTTTATTACCTACAGTGCATGCTTTGTCTTTGAATCTCATATGTGACAATTTGGGAGGCGGGAATGTGTACCGCCGCCCCGGGAACTATTTATTGGATAACCAATACCTCTGCCATAGGTCACCCCTAGTGGTTCGCTACGTTTGGTGACTTAGCATGGGATGAGGTTTGTCTAGATTTGGCGGCGGATGATCTTGACACACTGAACCCTTTACTACCCTTTTCCTTTTCAGAATTTACTCTCCTTCCTTTCCATAAAAAGACCCTCCACACAGCATCCCCAAAGGAAACATAGGCCCTGAGGGAAATTATTATTCACCGGGCCTCCCGCGTGTAACTAATGTAAAAAAAAGATTGGAAAGAAAAGTTATTGTATGAAATCTCTTTTTTGTGAATACGAAAGTCTTGAAGCTTGGGAAAGTCTGGTTTCTTTGTATATATTGCATTAGCTGGTTCTTTGTGATTTCTATGCTCTATGTTCATCACATAATGGCCTCAATTGATCTCAAACAAACATGTCTGATGGAGGCGTGATGCACTACATACAATAATAAATAATGTTATATGCATACCTGTTATTGGAGACAGAAAAAAAATTATTATACATATTATATTAATTAAATAAATGCTTTCTGCAACGTTTATTTTTGCTTAAATAGGAATATCACACAAGAGCCTCAACTACTTTCATCCGTTTGTAGCCAGTGACACTATGTCATCCCCAATTAGGGTATTTTTTTAAATTTTTTTTACAGTGAATACCGCACAAGAATCTTAACTGCTCCCGTCTGGAGCCAGTGAGACTATGGCAACCCCAATTGGGGTATGTTGTGAGGCTGAAGGTAGTGGGGAGGGGAAGGAGGTGGGGAAGAGGAAGGTTGGGAAGTACCTGGCTATTCAGATCTGGTCACCAAACACGGCTAAAGCCATTTTCAAGCAACGTTTCAATTCTGAATGGTGGTCTTACACCAGGGCGATACTGATAGTATCTTCCACTCTGGAACGTGCCGCAAATATACTATATATTATTTTTAATTAATTAATTGTGAAATAACACAAATTAATCAAATTAAATTTATTAATGTATGTTGTGAGGTTGAAGATAGTGAGGAGGGAGAGGAATTGGGGAAAAAGAGGGTCAGTCATCAAACACGGCTTAGGCCATTTAGCAACGTTTCAATTCTTAATAGTGGTCGTATACAGTGCAGCGAGTACGTACACTTACATTAACTATACCCAAGAATTCGCAACAGTCGAGCTCATATTTTACAATTTAAAAAAAGTCGCTTATCCTTCGTCGATTCTCAAGTTTGTATATGTTCAAGATGTTTAATAAAAAGAGTGCAGTTCATTTGTTTTACTATATAAAATTTAACACTTTTCTTCATCTTATTCGTGTACCCTATCAGGGTTCCTAGCATGGTCGATCAATATGTGTGACGCCTGTCTCAACACAGGTATACCCTAGCGAGACAGGCATCGAATAATATATTGTAAACATCACGTATATATATCAATAAAAAAAATAATTATATATATATCTGTTTTATCGAAAATGTAAAAAATAGATTAGGAACCCTTAGTCGTTGTGAACTGTTGTTTGTTCGTTAGCGGCCTGCAGTCGTGCTCGGGAACGATGAAAAGTTACCGACATTTTCTATAAAACCTATGTAGATCGACGATACTAGGTACCCAAACCCAGGTCTCCCTGATGTTGGCGATCACTCTAGTAAATGTGCATCTATCTTGCGCTGCCCGGAATAGCTCCTTTACATTTCTAATACCGGTCCACTCTCGCATATTTCGCAGCCAAGACATTTGTCTCCTACCAGCCTTCGATGACCCTCTATCTTGCATTTTAATATTAATTAACACTGTTAACTAAAGATATTTGACAAGTGAAAGCAATTATGAAAATTCATATAATTCACTGAATTGTCCAACAAGAAATTATGAATTACCGGTTAAAAGAAAATGCGAACATGTTACCATTTATCAGTTAACCGGTATTCCAGTCCCTAGGCCCTAATAGGTACCTACCTACTGCACACTATTATAGAGTATACAGCCTAAGTCAATGAACGCCATTGTTCTGACATCTATGTGTGTATGTATGTACATTTGTATAAAAAAACTGGGAGATTTTTCAAGTAAAAAGAAGTTTCTACGAGGCAATTTATTGTTATGTTTGTTTCCTCAGGTCCTTATCTGACTTAACTTCCTTCAGTCGTATAAAAATAAATGCAGATGATGGAAGCAGAGACATTTTTGCAGTCATATGAACTCAGATAGTTGTGAGTAAAAAACAAAATTCATTCAAATGAAGAATCTTAATGCAGCTTTCAGTTGATGTCTTTAAAGTTATTTATGTATAGAAAACAACTGTTTTTCTTCCATTGTGTTTTTTACTTGTAAATAACTTCAGTACACTATAATAACGCAGTTGGAAGATTATTTGGGCAACCACGCAACTGAAGCGTTTTGATTTTTTTCCAAGACCAAATCCACAGCTTTGGGTTACGGGCATCAAAGAAAGATTCGACAAAAGCAATAACTCCAGCGTCGGAACATATTTTTTCATAAATGATGGTGTTTGCGAGATGATTACGACTGTAGAACAGACAACCCTCGACTCTGTGCTGAAACGTGTGCTCCTGTCTTAACAGATTGCAATCTTTAGAGCACAGGCGTCACGTCGGGTGGGGACGCTGTCCTTGTTGTATCGGCATTTCAATGAAATATGCTATGAGGCACCAGCTCATTGATTCCTTCGGCACCGGTACACAGTCGGGAGCTTGCCAAAAGCGTCCAACATTTGTATGATAACGAGGGCTTTCTACAACTCGTTCTTGAGTTCAATAGATCGGCTGTGGAACGATTTGCCGGCTTTTGTGTTTCCTCCCAGATTCACTCCTTCCTTTCCTCAAAAAGACCCTCTGCACAGCAATCCTAAGGATGACATATGCCGTGAGAGAAATCATTTTTCTCAGGACCTCCTGTGTGGAGTTAAATTAAAAAAATTAAAGATAATAGGTATGACATCCTTTTTTGTATCTATTATTAATAAGGATTCTTTATCTAATAAACTTATCTTAATTTAACGGTTTAAACCGCGGGAGTAGTGAGATTACGTATCTCTCCACAACTTTTTCTTGACAAACTCCTTGCTTCACTCAAATTCATACACTTCTGATACGGATTTACGACCACAAATATGTGTGGTCTTCGAAAATTTGTGTGCGATTTTTAGTTTTGATTATTTTATTTGTTTATTTATGAACTTTCACACATTTAAAAAATATTATCATGTTATTGTGAATTTTTTTCGGGTTTTATTGTGCCTTAATGCTTTTCCTCCTTGTGAATACCCGAAGTCGCTTAGCTTTATATTTAAGCTTAATAGTGCTAGGTATCCGGTACTTGATGGTTACACCTAAACTAAACGCTGTAAACCACAAAATTGTTGTGATTTTCGGCGTTAACGACCGTAAGCGACCGTAACGCTGTCCAAAGCGTAACGCGGCATAATAAACCAAAAATTAACTGGAAGCCACAAGCAAAAAATGTGTATTTTTAGTTAGCCTTATATCACCACTATTATTAATAAATCTCTCAAACTACTTGGTTTCATCACTAGAATCACTTCCGACTTCAAAAACATAAATACCTTAAGAACTCTTTACTGCTCCTTGGTTCGCCCCCATCTTGAATATGCTTGTGTTATATGGTCTCCTTTTTATGCTGTCCATATTCGTCATATTGAATCCGTTCAACATAGGTTCCTAAAAGGGATTGCTAGGAGGCTAGGATTAGAGCGAGGCAATTATTCGTATGCTGAAATTGAAAAAACTCTAAACCTTTCTCCTTTAGAAGACCGTCGGAAAAAATCCGATCTCATCTGTTTCTTCAAAATTATTAACTACATAATCGATTCACCTACATTACTACAACTCATCCCATTCAATATACCTTCTCGTAGACTCAGAAATAAAGACCTACTCTTCCTCAATCAGCACTCCACTAATTATGGTTACAACTCACCACTGTCCAGAATGTGTAGAATGGTCAACTCACGACAAGACCTTGATTTTTTTGGTATAAGCTTGAATGAATTCTGTCGCTCTTTAAATAAATGATGATATTTTATATTTACTGTAATTTTTGCAAAGTCTTGACTTGACTTGACACTTCTATTTTCTGTTTGTCTTTGCTCTCATGTACCATTTTCACCCTTACAATGTACATTCCCAAATTTTCGTTATACCATGTTGTAAATTGGACGTAAGTCCGTCAATAAATAAATAAATAAATAAATAAATATAAGTAATAGGCATAAAAATTGCTTGGCAAATGAAGTCTAGAAACGATCGATTTCAAGCGCAAAAGTGGTTTTAATTTAATTTGTGAATAATTTTATAAGAAATAAGAAAAAATTAATCAAAGGAAATTATCACAAATAATCTTGGCCATAATGTTGTATTTTTTAAAGTTGTTTTTTTAAATTCATTCATAGATTTCTAATGAAAAAATAAATAAGTTGTAGTTTACGCATACATTTTGTATTATATAATTTTTTTTTAATTCCACTCAACTATAGAAAAAGCTTCAATTTATTAGTAGCTAATTTTTAGTATTTATAATGTAAACCAATTTGTGGTAAAGATTGATCTAAAATAGTGATTTCACATGTATCGCCAGTAAAAATCTCAAATTTTATCCAGGTTTTTCTTTAAAAATGACTACACACCGCGCACATCAACACTGATATAAAAAAAATTACATACCTGATCATATTTATTAAAACAGGAATCATCGCAATTCGACATAAAGCAGAATCAATCTGAGATAAGCCAATAAATAGTGGCTGATCTCTCAATAGCTCTATTGAGGCATACTCTGAAGAATCACATCCCATTAAGAAATCAATAGAAATATTGTTGGCTTATCTGCGAACAATTTGTATCCGCGCGAAGAATCGATGGCAGTCCATTACTCGCGTCAAGTTTTCACATTTTCACAATATTCCTTTGATGGTAACGCGAGGCAAACCCGTAAGGCCAGTCCCAGTCGAGTTGAAGGAACTGACGATGGCGTCTCCGGTAATGATCCCTGCCTGGAAATGTTTTTATCTAGTGATTACTTGCTGTTGTCATTGCTATTTGCGCCGTCGCGCGTCGCACAGTGGCGGATATTGGCGATCTGGAGCGACACCACTCTCGGCGGTCAACTATTTAATGGTTCATTGTCGATTTTAATTATTTAAGAAAAATAATTTTAGCACCGTTGTGATTTGAAACTCGATGAAACGGAAGCGAGCGATACTAAAAAGATACAAACACGTAAATCTGTAGGATTTAGCTTGCGAGAGAATGAGATAACAATAAAATTTATATATATGTATATATATATATATATATTTTTTTTAAATTAAATCCACGATCCTTCGCAAGTCTCCTTTGATCTAGTGGTATGAAGCGCCTGATGAACCTTAGCTTCCAGGCATTCAGTGGACCAAGGATCGAATCCTACGAAATCCAAAAAAAAAATAAAAATAGATTATTGTAACATCAATATCGAATCTTCAAACCACTCCAAAATAAATAGGTAAAGAAAACACAAAAGAAAGCGACATCTAGCTACTCCTAAAAAAAAACACAAATGCTAATAAGACGACCAAATGTATATAGAAAAAGGTGCACTGGTATTCGACGACAAAAGTATGTAAAAAAACCATCATTCACGTTGATAAAAAAAGTGCTTCATAGTCTCCCCACTCTTGTCTGCTTTAGTTTTCTGAAGGTTTCACTTCTACCGCGTGTGAATTACACACTTTGATTTTTTATGAGTAAGAAACGCTTCTTTATTTGTGTTAATTCTCATAGGTTGAATATAAGTCAAAAGGAAAAGAAGTTGCTCGTGCATATTTTTCAATATTTTTATACTAGATCCACACGTTGTATGTTTGAGAACAACTAGAACTGAACCATGAAGAGACCCATGCTGTAGAAGAAGGGATACAGAGAGTTTTAAATGTAAACGGAATTGGTAACAGTTGCTACATTGGAGGAAATATGGTCTTACACACCGCACTGAGGTTCTTTGGACATTCACTGGGTGGTTTTTCCGAATTAATTCTAAATTTTAGAAACTTTTGATACTTTGAGTGTGCACGAATACATGCGAACTTTTCCTCTTTAAAATGATTTGCCTGTACCTAAATATGTTTTATTTTTGAGGTGAAATGCATGCATGTATTGCTATTCAATTATACTAGGCTAATCTTGTATGCACTTCGCAAAAATAGGTGTTTCGCAGTTCGCAAATTACGAAGCAAGTATTTAAAACATTTGATTTAAGAGGTGATTGTTGAGTTGTTATTAAGATTTTGAAACACGTAAGATCAATAAAAATTAAGCCTATTTTTAAAATATAGGTGTATTTGTTTAGAGAAAATCTAGCACGCAGGAGTCGTACATTATTTATTGAAGTTTTTCTTATCAATAATTCATGAAGCAAATGGGATTATGCTAGGTTATATTAATATCAAGTAAATGTATTGGAACGCGTCACATCTGTTTTACCTTCTAAAGATATAAATCAGTTAAACTTCGAATTATTTAAAAAAAAATTGATTGCAATAAAAAATTATAAGTAACGAAATTCTCGAAAAATCTGTGGAATTTGTTAAATTTAATAAATCAGTTACTGTTTTGTCATAGTTTGTTAATTCAAAAATATCTAATAGTTATATTACATAGACTAGATAGTTCTATTATCATAGACTAGATTTACATAGATAGTACAATCACATGTAAATTTATTTGTTGTTATCAAGTTTAATTTGTAGAACTCCATTTTAATTTTTATTTATTTTATATTTTTACGGTGCTCCAGATTTCATGTCCGGGTTGAATCTTTCCCAAATGAAAGACTAAACCCTTCCACACACTTTTCCACAAATGAATATCTAGTAAATTAACGCAATGTAATTGCACTATATAAGAATAAAACAATACAAGAACAATACGTCAATCCACCAGAAACATAATGGGAAAATATTTCACCGACTCCAGATATTTTCATATCAGAGGGTTCGGCTCTGATGAAATCCTAACTGGTCCGATAAATCCTACTGATCCCTCAATATAAATATTTAAAAAATCTTTCGTAATCCTACATGTATTTAAAATGACCGACTTTTGCATTTTTATGTACAAATTTTTTGACAAATCTAATACGCCTAAATGAGAGAGCTTGGTATAATGCCAGTAGCCGAAATAACAAATGGTAATATTTTTATAGTCTGAGAATGCCAAATTCTTTTAATTTCATTTCCTAAATCTGTATATTTTCTTATTTTTTCAGAAACAGTTTTCTGAATATTACAAGAATTTGGTATAGCGACATCAATGATATAAGTTATTTTCTTAATTTTGTCATGTAAAACTATATCGGGTCTATTATGACTAATTGTTCTGTCTGTCAGAATAGTTTTATCATAATAAATTTTATAAAATTCATTTTCTAAAAATGAATTTGGTTCATATTCATAATATGGTACATTACGGCAGTCAATCAAGTTATGTTTAATTACCAAACTTTGGTGAATTATTTTTAAAACTTGATTGTGCCTAAATGTATACTCGGACGGCGCTAATACAGAACATCCCGATATAATATGTTCTATAGTTTCCGGAAAAGCCAAACATTTTCTACATAAATCATCAATTTGATTTGCATCTTTGATGATATGCTTCCTATAATTTTTAGTATTAATGACTCTATCTTGTATGGCAAGCATAAAGCCTTCTATTTCTGCGCTCAACTCTCCAATACTCAACCATTTGTTTGACGAAAATTTGTCAACATATGTTTGGTTGAGATAATTGAAGTGTTTTGCGTGAAGAATTTTATTTGACCAGGAATCTAATAATTCCTGGTTGGTATTTATAAGAATGCTGGCATTCTCGTCGTATAAATTTAATGGTGAAATATTTCTATCTGCCTTGCATATTATTTTGTGCATTTCTGAACTATCAGCTTTCCTATGGAAAAAATTTCTTAGCATTTCTACCTGATTATTTTTTAAAGATGTTATTTTGACTATACCTCTACCTCCTAAATTTCTGGGTAAATTAATACGTTCTATAGCTGAATTTGGATGATGGCAATGAAATTTAGTTAATGTAGTTCTAATTAATCGTTCTAAGCTATCTAAATCTGTATTAGACCATTTAATTATGCCAAATGAGTAAGTTAATAGAGGTATTGCCCATGTATTTATCGCCTTTACTAAATTTTTAGCAGATAGATTGCATTTCAAAATTTTTCTGATCCTAGTTTTAAATTTAATCCTAATATCATTTTTAATACTAGTATGATCTAATCTATTTGATTGCGGATATCCTAAATATTTATAAACCTCACCCCCTTTCATACTTTCAATTTTGAAATTTCTAAATATACCCTCGTCTCCATCTACAATTTTACCTTTCTCTATATGGATCGTTCTACATTTATCTAAACCAAAAGTCATTTTAATATCATCTGAAAAATTTTTAACTACTTTAATCATTTTCTCTAAATTTGGTTCAGAATTTGAATATAATTTTAAATCATCCATAAATAATAAATGAGAAATTATATTTCTCTCTCTAGTATTACCTTTAATTTTTATTCCAAACTTGCTTTTAATTAACATTTTAGATAGAGGATTTAATGCTAAGCAAAACCAAAGAGGACTCAATGAGTCTCCTTGAAAAATCCCTCTTTTTATTGAAATGCCCGGTACTATAATTTTCTTATCTTTCAAATTCAAAAGCAAATCGGTATTCCAAAATGCCATAATTTTTTCCAAAAAGCTAATAATAATTGGGTTAATTTTGTATATATTTAAAACTTTTATCAGCCACGAGTGCGGGACACTATCATAAGCTTTTTGGTAATCTATATAACAAATATGTAAATTACGTTTTTGGGTTTGAATCTGTTTTAGAATTACAGAATCAATAACT
The DNA here is from genome assembly GCA_917563855.2 of Limnephilus lunatus. Classification (NCBI taxonomy): domain Eukaryota; kingdom Metazoa; phylum Arthropoda; class Insecta; order Trichoptera; family Limnephilidae; genus Limnephilus; species Limnephilus lunatus. The sequence goes on along the minus strand of OU830597.1, from coordinate 13,193,492 downwards.
AATTGTTCTTTACATCCCATATGTTTTCTGCGACAACCTTTTTGTTGTTCAGATAAAACATTTTTTTCATCTAAATGAGTGTATATTAAATCTGTCAAGCAAGAGGTTAAAATTTTATATATTGTCGGTAAACATGTAATGGGTCTATACTGAGAGGGATTATTAATATGTTCGCTTTTAGGCAACATATAAGTAATGCCCTTAGTTAGAAAATTTGGAAAATTTTGAGGTTCTCTGACAAATTTTGAAAGATTTTTTGCCAAAAGGGGATGTAAAGTAGTCAGACGTTTATACCAAAAATTATGTATCCAATCGCAACCCGTGGCTTTCCAATTATGAGTATTTTTTATAATTTTGGCTAACAATTCAACCGATATATCAGAAAAACTCATTTGTTCAATGTCTGAACAATTGAGTTCTTCATTTTCTATCCACGGACCTGACTCATTATGTTTTATATCTTTACTCCAAATATTTGTCCAAAAATCGCGCATATCTGATTCAGATGGCAACGGATTATTATTATTCGAAATAATATTTTGTTTATCGTCAAGTTTGGAATAAAATATTTTCTCATTTTTCTGAAATAATCTATTATTATTTTTTTTATTATACGTATAATTATATCTTTTTAATCTACTAGCTTTTACACCTAATTTTTGTTTTAACAAATCTAATAAATTATTGATTATATTTTCATTATTATTACTACCAATGCTATAACCAAATTTTCTCCCAATTACATCTACATGTCTCAAAATATTCCTACTTCTATTTCCATTTTTATACTCTATTACTCTAGCTATGCTACTTCTTAAAAATACTACATCATTTTCTAATCTACTCTGCCATTCTGGTTTTCTATAATTATATGATCTATCATCAGAAGACGTTAATTTAACTCCTAACTTGTTACATATAGTGATAGCACTAGCATACACTATTGTATGAAGATCTAAAAAACTAATGTCATCAAATATAATTTTTGGTAAAATTATATTATTTAATTCAGAAATTAATTTAGATAATTTCTTTGACGTATGTAATTTTGGTAATTTTGGTCTAACTGTGGGCTCTATATCTATATATCTATTTATATTATTATGAAGTAAGTTAGCTAATTCTATAATATTTTCATCTAGTAAGTTTAAATTTGCAATGTTGATTTCCCTAAGATTATAAATAACGTCTAAGTTATTTGAGTCTACTGTAATATCATTGGATTCTTCGACTAGAATATTATCTGAACTATCTACGTTCAATGTATCTGATATAACATTACTACTCGTATTAACTTGCTCTAAATTATTTTCTAATTGCAATCTATCTGCTACTTCCTTTTTTATCTGATCTAATGTTACTACAGGAATTAAATTATTTTTGAAAATTGCCCTCTTTTGGTCTGCTAATCTTTGTTCGTTTACTTGGGCAATCGGATAATTTTGTGAGAAAATTAAATGTAATTTTTTCCTATACAATAACATATCTGTTTCTAATTTAGTTACATAAAAATATGAACGAACGATGAACATATTGACATCGTTCGTCCATTTCATACGCTGCCTAGGAATACCTGCTTTTGTTTTTGGTGGTCTTAGACTATCATTGTTCATCTGTGTAGATGACATAACAGACCGCTCTTCATTTCGGTTGGTTGTAAATGACATATTATCAATTTACAAAACAACACGAAAATGATTATTATTATTAGTTCCTACATTCCAGTAACCAAGCAACTATCGTTACCTAGTAATATCATTTGTTAATTGTCAATTGTCAACAAATAATTTTCAAAATGCCCAAATAAAATATTTTAATTTAAACCTTAATAATTTAATTTCAATAATTTTATTATTAAATTAATAAAAACAGTTTATTTATAAACAAGTTCTGCTGGTAATTATTATTACGCGTGACAGCTGTTTCGCCTTCTGAGGGCATTATCAAACTGTTTGATAGTTTGATAATGCCCTCAGAAGGCGAAACAGCTGTCAAGCGTAATAATAATTACCAGCAGAACTTGTTTATAAATAAACTGTTTTTATTAATTTAATAATAAAATTATTGAATATATAAAACAAATGTAAATTACTTAAATAAAATCTGGGGTAAAGCTTATGAAACATATTTTATTAATAAAATTATTTTACAGGTAATTCAAAACAAGACAGTTATAACTTTAATTCTAGAATATCCACAAACCAAATTATAATAGGAAAAATAACATAACAATTATTATGTTTCCTAATACGTAAAATAAATAATACGAAACAGAATTCATTAAAACGACACACACATACTTTCGATAGCATGATAATATTCGTTTAGATCATGGGTCGGCAACCTTTTGTGGTCCGAGGGCCAAATATTTGACGTGGGAACTTGCGCGGGCCGCACTTACAAAACTTCTCTAGCCCCCCCCCCCCCCCCCCGGAACGAATAACATGGACTGGGTAGTAGTTTTTATGAGGTCGGAATTTGCTCAAAGTCAACTTAAACGGGGGGGTGGGGGTGACACAACGTTATCTGCCCCGGGTGGCACCCATGCTAGCTATGCCACTGCATATCATTACAGTAGATATATAGTTTAGTTCTAAAAATAAAATGGCTATCGTATATTTTTACGACATTTATTGTTGTTAAAATGCCTACATAAATAAAATGGCAATATAAATCATTACCCCGTACTTATATACAGTTATACAGTAGTAGTGAGCAGTCGGTTTAGGGAAAATACAGTGTAGGTACCTAATTATACAAAATATAATTAAACTACCCCGAAGGGATGTGCAAAGAGGATGTACCGCCGAGTAACTATATTGTCATTCAAATGCATCAACCAAAAATCTGCTTCTCTACATACTGTGTATACCAGCGCAAAAGTTAAAATATAACGACACTGTGTATACATTCGTTTGATATTCATACCAAATTATTGAAATAGATTTTAAGTTTGAAATTGGTAATAAGCTAAAAAATATATAACTAACTAACTAACTAACCATCACGCCGTTTCCCCGCAGGGGTAGGCAGAGAGGACGGACCGCCACACGACTCGATCTTGGCACACACTCTTTGCCTCGTTCACATTCATACATCGTCTCATACATGTTCTTCTATTATTCCGACTCTTCACATGGCCCGACTCAAGTATCTGATTCACTTGGTCGTGCCATGTCTTCCTCGGGCGTTCCCGTCTTATTCTACCATATAATATCATATACCAAAAATATATAATATCATGGTAAACATCATTTCGGGGGCCCATTGTCAGCGGGTCACCTTACTTGCAAGCTATTGAGACCAAAAACTCATAAATAACAATACACCATATTACAGAATATTGCTTTGTTATAGTCATTTCTTATAATGTCAGGAATAATATTATCATGAAATATGTAAGTACTTATCTAGAACTCTAAGAAAATGCACTAAAACCGCAACACAGATAGGTATTATCAATTAATAAAACTTGCTGCGAATGTAAACACCGACGTGAATAGGTAGTTAGCGCAGCGCGGGCGATTGACAACGGAATGAGGCGAGGTGCGGGTGGCGTTATAGCCGTCCTTTCCCTTCTCTGGCGCTCCCCCTTTCGCTAACCCTTTTACTCCGTTGTGTACTATATCGTCCGTCACGTGTGTTGCAGCGAGAATCTTGCGGGCCGCACCGAAACTGTTCGCGGGCCGCATGCGGCCCGCGGGCCGCAGGTTGCCGACCCATGGTTTAGATCAAGCATGCCCGATATGTCAAGCAATCCATTGGCTACGTATGGGGGCAAGTAATAATTGATTTTTAGACGATATTAAAAACAAAAAAAGCTAGACATATTCAAAAAAGTTTTTCCTTCTGAAAAGACTTAATTAAATTAAAATATGATAAATGTATTTTTTTAGGTACATGACCATTCTTGTTAAATGAGTGAAATATGGTCTAACAGGATAATATTACATTACATGGCTCACGATAACGGAATTTTCTAGAAATTAAGTATTTATTCGGATATCATTTTCTCGACCATTCAATACCTGCAAAGTACATGTTCTAGTAGATACTCATCTCCATTACAAACTGCTTAAAATATTAGAAACCTTCAATAAATTAGTCATATTGCGCCCACAAGAATATTCTTGAATCGTTGGAATACGGCGATACAAACTTCTCCATAAACCTCCATTGACACCTACAGGCAACTTCATAAAGAGCTCAACAAAGAATACTATCTTTCTTTCTTTTATCAACTTTTTGACCGTAATTGGTTTAATCTTCAAATTGATACAATTGAGTGACGGTTGAAAAGGTGCAGATTTAAAATTATAATTTTAAATCCTCCACAACTAAATTGAAATCTGCCATTACTTTGGATTTGTTTAAAGGAAGACCCAAAACGCATCGAACACACCTAATTACGAAGGCGATTGAAAAACATAACCACCACATTAATATTAATGGAAACGACGGGGCTTAGATTAATATTTTTTGATTTGTGTTGCTTTGTGTATGGTGACAAACTATCCACCGACAAAATATTCCACGGACAAAACATCCCCCAAAAAAATATCTACTAAAACCTAACCAAACCTGACCTAAAAAAAAATGGGACAAAAATAATACAGACATCCTGTATAGACAATAAATTATTGTTCAAAAATAGTAAAATGGGACAAAAATAATACAGCCATCCTGTAAAGACAATAAATTATTGTTTTAAAATACTAAAATGTTAAATAAGATTAGTTTAGGTAAGGTTTTAGTAGATAATTTGTTCCAGGGTTTTTTGTCTGAAGGATATTTTGTCGGAGGACATTTTGTTTGAGATATTTTATACCGTATGGTTTTATCTGGTGTGTCTGATGGGCACTCTTAATTAAATTCGTTCAAGTAATTCTGGGCAAGACAGCATAGTGGTGGTGGCTATTTTATTTAAAATTTGATCTTGCAGGGTTATAACGCAACCTCGGGTTTCAGATCCAAGAAACTTACAACTTTGCCATCGCGGAGGCCATATATAATTGGATTCTGTCATTTTATCAAACTTCGAGGTTGTGAACATCCAGTATCAAGTCATCAATGTATCTGGCTGTACCACGCAGAGATCAATATCACATAATGATCTGATGGAATCTGACGCGATAGCGCAGGTATTTCCCGGCGCATAATGTACATATTTTATTATTTAGTCGCCATGATGCGTGGAAGCCTCTTTTGTCTCAACTGGCCTTCGTTTCGTTCTGGCGGCGAAACCGCTTCCGGTTTCCGTTCATTATCTGAACACATGACGTGGCCCCTCTTCCGGTATCTGAATGGTAATGCAGAGGTAACCGTGCGGATAATTTAACACGGGTTCTGATATTTAAAACCGTTAATTTTAACCCCTCCATAAAATTACGCAATCAGATAATAATTCGAAACATAAAATACAACAAAATATTGTCGTGATTGCTGGTTTTATAAATTGATGACGAACACAAGGTAAATTTCTGGATGTATAATTGAACTGGTATAATTTGCATATCTATGAGAATTCATTGCTATATTCATTACCATGCTTTCTCGTAGTGTCTATTACTATGCATTCTCGGTTATATCTTTCGAACATATAGATATAAGTTTCTCCAACAAATATTTTAATGACATTCTGGATGATGTACTCCAATAATGCTCGCTACTTTAGGGGGGGGGGGGGGGGGCTTAAATTTCACGGAATCAATAATTCGATTAATAAAAAATACATAAAAATATATTATTATTTGTTATACCTTTTTGTTTAGCAAGTCGAAAAAGCAATTCTATTGTATTTTAAGTATCGGGTACCTCCTTCCTTCTCATGTTCATGATATAGTGTCAATTCTCAATAATAATAATACACGTAATATGATAATAATGTAGATTAAAAAATAAAAAATTTCATATCAACCAATTTAATAGATTTAGTGGATTCTTTCAGTTCAATTTTCTTCCTTTTCCCGAACTACCGAAATATGTGAATTTTTGCATACATGGTAAGATAATTATGTATACATTAAGAAAAATGAACCAATATTAAAGTTTACTTTGCCTTATTAGTACGTGATTAACGTGTATATAGCGTGTAGCGTGTACCATATTTTTATGACATCAACCCTCACTGTGCCATCCCAATGCCTCCTAATTTTCTCTGGGTCTTCTACTGCCCCCCTGAAAGTCTCAAACGCCCACAAGGGGGCTATATGGCCCACGTTGAAAACCTATGATCTAGATGAATAACCTTAGAACTGTCATAAAATTTAAGCAAACTTCACACACATACAATTTCGAGTACCTACACTATAATAATGCAAACAGATTGTTGTTTGGGCTACCGCGTTACTGCAGCGCTTCGACGATGTTTGTGGAAGGTCTCATCTTTTTCTCCCTATTTGAACAACACAAGGAAAAAACACATTGAGAGCACCAACTCCATCTTAAGGGAATCTTTTAACATGAGTAGATCTATATAAAAAAAAATCATCGTACAAAATAAATAGAAAGTGTGTAGGGTACATCGTATTTCAATATCTTTGGGTACATCCTATTTCTTATAGTTAATCCAATTAACAAGAATAACAGTGTTTAATTATATTTACCAAAGAGACAATCATAAAGGATAAAGAAGAAGAAACGATATTTAATTCGAATAAAGTAATTGTTTAAGGCTCAGTTCCCGGCCCCAAATAGAAGAAGATGGAGAGATATGAAATTACGAATGTTAGAAGAGCGCGCTAACATTTGCAGCGATAAAATTGATGCAAAAATTATGAAAATCTTTAATAAAACACGAATCGTTAAAAATAGAGCAAAACTCTCGCGATAATTTTCTTTAATTTTATTTAAAGAAACGCTGTGAATTTTTTCATACATGTAACTTGTAAAATAACCGAAACAAACGTTTTTATAATCATTTTTGGAGCATACTTTGCGATTTTTTTCTATCGAGGGAATTTTAAATAATTAGCGTTTCGGCGCGATAAATGTCTAGATATTATCTTCAAGAATATCATATATTTTTTTAAGAGCTTAAAAACTTCAAATGTTTAAGGGAGGTTTGCAAGAAATCGGTTGAAATTCGGAGAACCGCCTCTTAAGGAGTAGTGATATATTTGTTTGAAATAAATTAGAGAATGGCAACGATTGGATGAAACTTATTAATTTTTTATTTGAATACTCCACAAGAGTCCCAGCTGCTGCTAACCGCCTGTAGCATGTAAGACTGGCATTCCCAATTAGGGCGTGTTGTGAAGCTGAAGGAAGTGCGAAGGGGAAGTAGATGGATGATAGGAGAGGATGGTAACTATTCAGATCTAGTCAAAAAGCACGGCTAAAAGCATTTCAAGCCACTCTTCATTTCTGAATGGTAGTCTTACACTAGGGCGATACAGAGTGTTTTCCATCCTGGAACATGCCGCAAATATAATAGCATTTGATATGATTAAATTGTGAAATACACGATTCAATCAAATAAAATTTATTTGCCGGGATTTTAACCCGCGACTTTCAAATTGACCGTCGAGAGCCTTACCCCTCGACCACGGAGGCCGTTACTACGAGTAATTACACAACATGACATCGTTATTATTACTATTTGACTACCGGCGTAGTATAGAGGTAAGACTCGCAATCGTATCCCGACGTGGGCAAATAAATTTTACTTGATTAATTTGTGTTATTTCACCATTAATAAATTAAAAATAGTATATAGTATAGTTCCAGACTCTCAGTATCGCCCTGGTGTAAGACCACCATTCAGAATTGAAACTTTGCTTGAATTGGCTTTAACCGTGTTTAGTGACCAGATCTGAATAGCCAGGTACTTCCCCACCTTCTTCTTCCACACCCCCTTCCCCTCCCCACTACCCTCAGCTTCACAACATACCCCAATTGGGGATGCCATAGTCTCACTGGCTCCAGACGGGAGCAGCTGAGACTCTCTTGAGGTACCCACATAAAAAAAATAATAAAAATAAAATGTTATTAATTTGTTATTTAAGTGCAATATTAATTTTTATTGTTAAATATTAAGTGTTAAATATTAAAATGGCATTTTATTTAAGTGCAATAAATCTCACAAAATATGAAATCCGTACACAAACCTAAACTTAAAGGACTATACAACTCTCCATTCCACAAAACATCTAAATCAAAACGACGGTATAGTAATCTTTGTCAAAGATTCACTAAACTCATCAATAACAGAAATCAACCTAATCGAAGCAAACTGCATCCAAATCTCCCTCGGACCAGACATCTCCATATTTGCCGTCTACAGACCCCCATGCTATAACAATCTCTCACCTTTCTTCATCTCCTTAAATAGACTTCTCGAAAAAAATAAAAAAACACAACAATTAATTATTGCAGGGGATATGAATATTAACTTACTAAACGGGCAACCAATAACCACAGAATACTTAAGTCTACTTACTCACTATGGATTAAATTCGACAATCAACTCACCAACAAGAATTACGTCAAACTCTGAATCCTGTATTGACCATATATTTGTTAAAACTAGGAAAAAAACATCATCATCAATAATTCGAACAACGGTCACAGATCATTTCACTACTACACTAAGCATACATCTTAACAAGAAACAAAAAGATGAAAAAAACAACCCCGTACAAGACAAAATCAATTTTATATCCCTAATAGAGGACATACATAATGAATCTTGGTCAAATGTACTAAATGAACCCGATCCAAACAACGCGCTGGACACATTTATGACCACAGTTGGAACCTATATTGCTAAATATACAACAAAAAATACCCCGATAAACTACTCACATAAAGAAAAAAAAATAACACCCTGGATCACGAAAGGTTTAGTAAACAGCATTCATAAAAGAGACACAATGCACATGTAAGTACGCAAAAACCCATATGATGACAAACTAAAAAATAATTACCTGCTATACAGAAACCTTTGTAATAAATTAATCAAACAAGCCAAATACAAGTACTACAAAAAAGAAATAAAATCCGCCAAAAATGATCCCAAAAAAATCTGGAAAATCGTCAAAGATATTACTTTCTCCAATACGAAAAAAGACTCGAAGATCAAAGCACTGTTAATAAATGGAAACAAAACCCTTACAAAAAATGAACCTGGTAAAATAGCTAATTTTATTAACTCCCAATTTGCAAAAGTTGGATCTAACTTGGCTGAAAAAATTCTTTTAAAAAACGGCACAACAGAAGACTCTTTAACCAAACTATCCTCTACCATGCAACCAAATCATTCGTTTTATGCTCACAAAATAAGTACAAAGGAAATATCGGAATTAATTATTTCTCTCAAACCAAATTGCGCTGTGGGCCCAGATAACCTCTCCAATCATATACTGATTAGTCTCCGAGAACATATACTTATACCACTTCAACATATTTTCAACCAAAGTTTCAACCTCGGCTTTGTCCCCGATCATCTAAAAATAGGTTGTATTACTCCAATACATAAATCGGGAGACAAAACGCTGATCTTAAATTACAGACCAATCACTCTCCTAAATTCGCTATCGAAACTACTAGAAAAAACTATGAAAAAAAGACTGCTCGCATACCTTGACAAACACAAACTGATCTCCACCCGTCAATTCGGGTTTCGAGCGAAAATGGGAACAGAAGACGCCTTATCGGAACTAACCACCTACATAGTGAAAAACCTAGATGGCGGTTCAAAGGTGTTAGGAGTGTTCTTAGACCTAGCAAAAGCTTTCGACACCATCTCACACAAATTACTCCAACAAAAACTCAAAAACATTGGCATAACAGGTCCACCACTAAAATGGTTCATCAGCTACATTGAAAATAGACAACAAATTGTAAAAATCAATAATCAAGAAAGTGACAAAGTAGGCACCAGGTATGGAGTACCCCAAGGCAGCGTCTTAGGTCCCATACTGTTTCTCATCTACATTAACAGTCTAACGGAGATAAGCCTAGGGAACATAGAGTACAAAGTAATCAGTTATGCAGATGACACTGTAATCTTATTCAAAGCCCAATCATGGGAAAACGTCTTCAAAAACACGGAAGCAGGGATGACTGAAGTAAATAACTGGCTAATAAATAATCTACTGACACTAAATATTTCTAAAACAAAATACTTAACTTTCAGTAAAACATTAGCTGGTCAGCCAGATAGTCGCCCACAACTACATCTTCACCCCTGCACAGTTACCTCGTTAACTAACTCACGCTGTGTTTGTCACAAAATTGATTATGCGCAAAATATTAAATATCTCGGTTTAACTGTTGACAATAACTTAAAATGGGATCTCCAAATTAACCTAATTACAAAAAAAATACGGAGACTCTCTTACATCTTCAAAACAATTCGAAATATTATGTCACTACCTCAGCTAAAAAATATATATTATGCACTCTGTCAAAGTATTCTAATGTATGGTATTTCAGTATGGGGAGCAGCAGCAGAGACTCACCTCAAATCACTTAAAATTAATCATAAAACAATAATCAGAATTATGTTTAGAAAGCCTTATTAACATCCGACAGAACAGCTAATGATCAACAATAACCTATTAGACATAAATAAACTATACATAAAGAAGATCATCTACAAAAACTGCATAAAAATATCACCACACTTCATAACTCACTCGCAAAACACACACAATCAATTACAAGTACCACATATCAAATCAAATTTTGCAAAAAAACATGAATCTTACTTGGCACCATATATATTCAATAAGTTTGTAGCCCAAACAAAGACCTACGTCGCATCTAATAATTTGAATTGGGTTTTCAAAAGATTTTTAAACTGGTTGAATGTCAAAGAAAGAAGAGAGATAAGTAATATTCTTAATATCTAATATTATATATTTTCTTTTATTCTACTCTGTTTTTAAATTCTGATATCCTCTTATTTCATTATTATTATTTTTACTATAATATATATATTTCTTTTTTATTTTATTTTTACCACTTACTTGTTTTTATGTAATTAAAAATTGTTAGTTACCAGCCTCAGAACAGACTCTGTCTAGTGAGGAGGGTAAGGAAAAAAAACTGATATACATAACTAATTATAAATAAACGCCCGGGTTGCCGGCACTGAAATTGAAATTGAAATTGTATCCTTTTATAAATATGAGTGTTTTCCTAAAACAAAAAAATGTTACGATAGTTCATGTAAAGTTCTTCTTAAACCAAGATTTTTGTTCATTTATTAACATATTGTTTTACATTCTAAGTTCACATGGATAGATTGGGCAATAAACCATAAATTATGTAAGCACCTATCTCCGCTGAATTAACCTTTAACACGTTTGTATTGTGTATCGGCTGGCGAAACAAACAATGAGTTAATACTGAGATTAGCACTAATAAAAAAATGAAGTGCATGTTTTGCAAGAACCCGATGGCGGAAAGATTGATTGTTCAATTTATTTATTTATTTATTCAAGCGTTGTTGATTACAATGCGACACCTCCTTTAGCTGGTCGCGAAATAAATTGCATGCAGTAAAAATAAATTTGCATACAGTAAAAAATGCACGCAAAGCATAGAACTTGCTGATAATGATTTTCGAGAACCTTGTTATATTTTTTTATACCATTCACATGAATAATATAAAAATAAATTTAAAAAAAACTTTGTTAATGGCATAATGAAGTAATACGGATACAAGCGTCATGTCTACGCTTACTTTGAATTTTATGGTTACTTCCAGACTCTTCAGTTACTGAAAGGTACCTACTTTTTCACTTTTAACAAAATTTATTATTTTATAACTCTAACTAACTAACTAACTAACCATCACGCCGTTTCCCCGCAGGGGTAGGCAGAGAGGACGGACCGCCACACAACTCGATCTTGGCACACACTCTTTGCCTCGTTCACATTCATACATCGTCTCATACATGCTCTTCTATTATTCCGACTCTTCACATGGCCCGACTCAAGTATCTGATTCACTTGGTCGTGCCATGTCTTCCTCGGGCGTCCCCGACTTCTTCTACCATTCACATTTGCATCATTTTATAACTCCATACTCGAAAATGACGTTGCAAACTGAAAAAAGTGGATTTGGTACAAAAATAGGTGAAATCATGCAATTTCAACACTTCCTATAATAATAATATAATAATAATAATAATAATGATTTATTGTTTTTCTTTCTTTACAAACATCTAAAGATAATGATATCCTCACTGGGATTTCCCGTGCTGAGGATTTCATTTACATATTATATTTTAATTATAAGAAATTAATATGAATTTGTTATAAACGTATAGGTATCATGTAGTATTTTGTTAAATAATTAAAAATTAAATAAAATTGTGTTTTTTTTTTAATTCAGATCAGTAGATTCGGTTTTAGTCTATATTTGATATCAGTATATTTTCTATTTCTGTTCTCCCTATATTTAGTATCCAGCTTTTTATTTGAGATTTAAATGTTATACTGTTGAGGTTTTTAAGTGAGAGTGGTATTTTATTGTAAAGTTTAATACCATAATACAAGAAGCTTTTTTGCCCAAATGTTGTGTTAGTAGTTACTTGTTGGATATGTTTTTGACCATGAGATCTAGTGTTTCTAATGTACGTGTAAGTTGTCATTTCTTGGGTTTTGTACTTATGAATGTAAATGAGTATAGTTTTAGAATACAGTTGTTTAATTGACATGATGTTAAGATTGTTGAAGATTTCATCAGTGCTAGTTCTTACAGGAACTTTCAGTATAATTTTCATTATGGATTTTTGAGTTTTAATTAGTGGATTTAGTATGTTTTTATTTGCACTGCCCCATCCGATAATACCGTATTCTAACAGTGATTGGCAGAGAGCCATGTAAATCTTGATTAAGTCTTTTTTAATGAGGACATTCCTAATAGTTTTGAAAAAATAACTTAGTTTTTTAATTTTATTATTTAAATAGGTAATGTGTTCGGTCCATTTTAAGTTTTGGTCAATTTTTAGACCCAGATACGTTATATGGTCAACGTTTTCTAATGAAGGACAATTACAATGCTCATTTAAGTGATGCTGACTATGAATTTTCATGTTCAGGTTTTCTTCAGAGTTTTTCTTATTTTTTATTTTGAAAGTGATGAATTTGGTTTTATTAGCATTAAGTGTAAGTGAATGGTAGTCTAGCCAATTTTTAATTCTTTTAAGTGTGTCTTCTGCTTTCTTAAATGTTTCTGCCCAATTTTTCCCATTTATTAGGAGAACAGTATCATCCGCAAAACTGATGATTTCTCCGTCACATTCTATGTGGCATAGGTCATTAATATAAATAAGGAACAGAATCGGACCCAGAATACTTCCTTGAGGCACCCCGAATTTGACATCAATACACTCACTGGTTATGTTGTTAAGTTTCACAGTTTGCTTTCTATTTCCCATGTAACTTTTTAAAAATATTAGTTCATTATCAGTAATTCCTATGTTCTCTAGTTTTTCAAAAAGATGTGAGTGATTTATTGTGTCAAACGCTTTAGAAAGGTCGAGAAATATGCCAATGCATTTTTTATGAGAGTCTAGAGAATTTTTAATATATTCAATTACTAAGGCTATGGCGTTGGATGTTCCTAAATTTTTTCTGAAGCCAAATTGTTTTGGTGATAATAGTTTATTTGATTCTAGGTAGTCGACGAGTTGAGTTTTAACTGTTAATTCTAAGATTTTAGATAATGTGTTTAGAATTGTGATTGGTCTGTAGTTATTGATATCTTTATGATTTCCTGATTTAAAGATTGGTGTAATAGTCCCTATTTTGAGTTGAGATGGAAATCTGCTTTCTGTGATAGATTTGTTTATTAGAAAGAGTATCGGTTCGGTAATTTCATCTTGTAAGAATTTTATTGTTTTCATTGTGATTTCATCACTACCAGATGAGGATGTTGATTTGAATTTAGATAACATTAGTGTTAGTTCTTGTTTAGTGATTGGTTTTAGGGCAAATTTAATACTTTGTGGATTTGGGTGTTTGTTTATGTTCGGGTTAAAGTGTTGAGGTTTGGTTATTTTGTTCGCTAAATTCGAGCCTATGTTTGCAAAAAAGTTGTTTGTGTAGTTAATTAGTTTATGTACGTTTTTGTTGACCGAGAGTGTACCGTTATCTGTGTTGATTTCTTCCAATGGGTTTGTTTTGTTTTGATCTGTGTAGGTGATTTCTTTAATTATTTGCCAGATAAGTTTTGGATTATTATTGGATTGATCTATTTTAGATCTGTAGTAATTTTGTTTAGCCGATTTAGTAAGATTGGAGCAGATGTTTCTATAGTTTTTGTAAAATAGTTTTAAAGAAAAGTCATAAGGATTGTTTTTTACTTGCTGATGGATCTTGTCTCTTTTTCTTATACATTTAAGTAGGCCAGGTGTGATCCAAGCTTTTTTGATAATTTTATTGTGTGAATACGTGTAAGTTTTTATTGAAGTGTGGTTTTGTATTTTTAATTGCAAGTGTTCAATAAACATTTTCCAAGCAACTTCTATGTCTTCAGCTTTATATATTGACTCCCAGGTTTCAGTTTGTAGTGATTTTTTTAGTTTTGTATAGTCTATAACACGTTTATTCCACGTTAAATTTTGAGTCGATGGTCGATTTTTCTTTGCATGAATGTTAAGAATTAAAGTGTAGTGATCAGTGATGGTGGATTGATGTATGATTGTGGAGTATTTTTTATTCGTTTTTGCCATTATGTGGTCAATGCAAGTTTGCGAGGTAATAAGTAATTAATAGTGATGAAAAAGCTTTGGGCTATTTTTAATTTTTTTTTTCTTAACTTTTCAAAGCAGTGTGGAAATGCCACTTCGTTGAAATGGCATGGAACCCAAAAATTCAGCGAATTAAAAAATAAAACTAAACACATTTCTAAGAGATCTCTTTTTGTGAGATTGATTCTGCCATTAAGACTTCACAGAACAACTAAAAACACAAGTGTGTAAAATAAGTTTAAATATTTATTAACAACAAAAATAAAACACCCTTAAGAAAATTTGATTCTTATACGATGGTAACAAAATTGGTCGATGGTTTTTCAATGTTTAAATTTCAATTTAAAAAAAAATAGAATTAATTTTTTCGATGGTGAGAATTCAAAATACAATAATTAAATCCACATTAAAAAAAATACTTAAATATCCGACTAAATAATAATCAACCGTTTCGTTTTTTCGGAGACAAGTCAAAAAGGTTGATTTTCGTTGTGAATTATGGAATTATTTACATTGAATAAATATTGATATTAACCTAATTGTCAGTTGTATAAGGAGAAATTGAAAAAAACAAGTAATCTGTGTTTTTTGAAATGTTTTACAAATTAATAGGCCATCACCATGCTCAACCAAGAATGGTGGCATGGAATGATATACCACATCCCTCGAAAAAAATACTCCATTAACATTCTGACAAGGATACAGAAGGTACTTATCCGGGATAGCTAGGACTCCGGTCCCAACCACAGTCCGCCATGGCTACACAGAACTGGTAAAGCTGCTACCAGATTGGTTCAGTTCTGGTACAATATTGCCGAGGCTGTGTGTTGTGATCGGACATGGGAAATACTCCCATTGTGGTTACGTGTTGCTAGCGTTATTGAAGGGTGTGCAACAGACCTGAACATTGTGCTGGTGCAATAATATGCATGAAGGGATGGGTCACATACCTGGGAGTATCGCGCCTAAGAATGATCCACACTCATAACAACCGTGACTGTAAAGGAATATAAATCTAAACCAGTGAATTTTAAAGAAACAGAAGTTAAGGGACAAGCATCATTTACTGAACATAGCCACACTATCAAAAACAGTTACGTTCCGTAAGATTGTGTTGCATGTTTAAACATCGAACATGCACTCTCACTAAGGACGTTGTGACAAATAAGGTTGTAGAACCAAATGCAGCAATTTTCACTTTTTCAACTTTGTTAACGATTCATTTTTTACCTACAAAAGCAGTTATTTGGCATTAAAATCAGCTCTTTATGCTTATATCACTTTGAGAATATAATTATTAACTTATGAATGTGTGAGAATTATTGTAATGAAACGTTTCTTTTCAGTTTTCTCATAAATTATGCATTTTGGAGATTGCTGCATTAGATTCTACACACCTCAAATATTGTGATCACGCTAAGAGTCATGCTTGGTGCCAATTAGAGTATCTCATGGGGAGATTATTGTATAAACTAGTATATAGATTATAAGCACTATGAAGGATGCTTAATGCTTAAAAGTGTCTTTTTTCAATTAAGGCTATATTGGTCTTGTGGTACAAGAAAGCGTTGAAATTAAAGATAGACTGACGGCGTCGCCAACAGATGATATTAAAACACAAAAAGCGAACCGCAGATTTTGAGAAACAGCCCACAGGGATCTGCCAAATTATCTAGAAATCTAAGACCATGATGAAGAAGTAGCAATTTGATAACCTTTACAAAAATGCCCATTTATAAGGTCTTATTCATTTCTTGGTGAGTAGTGGGTATTTTTAAAGCGCCGTGCCATTTTAATGAAGGACAGGACTTCGTCGAGCCCGTTCGAGGACAGAACATAAAAATTAACCACAAAGCTTGTAAATATTATTAAAACGACTTAATCTTACCCCATCTTTAACTCAAAGGCCAAATTTACTTATCGAATCACGTGAAGGAAACTATAATTATTAATCATTGCAAAAATGGCTTGTCGAATGGTAAGTTAATTAATTGCCATTACCAACATTTTTAATTACTGCAAGTAAATTTTTGGTAACGCAGGTAAAACTTTAACTAGGTTTAAAAAAACAACCAACACACCCATTTTACTAATTTGGGACGACGGCAAGCAATGCAACTTTTTTACAAATTATGTCAACTTTTGCAGATGCTATTATAAAAAAAAGATCCGCAAAATTCGGACCGTGCGAATAAGGTCTTGGAGAATTTTAAGACGAGCTTTTTTTGCCAATAAACCAGTTTAAAAAATGATCGAAAGTGAAGCGATATTAATATGCAGTCACACGCACGCAATTATTATTCTCCACTGAGCTGAGATCTTGCTCAATCTGCCGCATAGTTTCCTTCAAATGACAACTTTCGTGTTGCGCCACCAACCGTCAAGAACAATATATTATAAGGTTCCCACATTATCCAGATTTCATTCAATTCATCGCTTTGGAGCGGTGTTATTTGGATTTATTGCACCGCATTTCGCACGAAACTTCATGCCAGGGTGTCTTAGAGATCATGTGTTTTTGTTATGCGACGCTATTTCACATCTCTATGAGTACCTTTACACAGCATGCACCACACACTTTCCCACATTTTACACATAATATTATTCTACACTATTATAAACGTTTAAATTGTATATTTTGGCTAAAATGACCCATTGTAGGATCTAAAATTCTACATAGTAAATTATTAAAGTTGGTTCTTCTTAGATATATAGAATATGAGGTTTCTGACCCCAATTTTAATTTACAAGTTACAAAACTAAATATCCTCGTTATCATGATAATCATGCATTAAGAATATTTTTAAAAATCCGTCGGCTGCCATGAAAAGATTGCTGTGTTCTAGATTTAGAGGCCAGATAAAAAAGAGGTTTTTTTGGTATTTTGCATAAATCTCTCACCCCGAATTCATCATGCTAAATGAAGCCATTGGTCAAGGAAACGTCGAGTTAGATTTTATGGACTAATTGAAATTAGTTTTGATAGTGTTAACATGAAAGCATACAGAAGTCATCTGAATTGGGGCAAAATTTGACTGAGCTTTTCAATACTGTGGTGTTACCTGGTTGAAGAAAGTTTAAAAAAAGACTTATCAATGAGACAGTGACGTTTCTTTGGACGAAGTGCATAATTTCTTTTATGAAAAAAAAAATATTAGATACGTTATAAATATTGTGTGGTCTGTAATTAAATAGGTAGATGTCTAAGTCTTTTTTTTAAGTCGGCTCCTCATTGCTGAAAATCATGACCCTACTCCAATTTATATGGTGGACAAGGCTCCCCCTTTCCTTGCAGTTCTGAGTTGCGTGAAGAGCTGCGGACAGTGATACTTGGTCGCTCAGCGCATTGGTAACCTTCCTCTGCTTCTTCTGTCTTCCATTGCCAGTGACTATTCGTTTCGCCAAGTTAGCAAACTTGTCAAAAGTATCTTAAAATAATGTTTGCATGTAGTTGAAAGCCTATTGTAAATGCTTAGCTTTTCCAGATGGACACATTTGTTTGTCTTCCTGACCATGTAATCATGAGAATTTTTATCCAGCACCACATTTTGAGGGAGTCTACCGCTTTCTCTCATCTATGTGTTAATAAACAAATCTCCTGAATTCAGGGGAAATTTTGGTTTTGATTTATTAAATAAGCGAAAATTATAAACATAACTTATTTGAAAGCAAAATCTGCTGTTCACAGAACTACTAGTACTAACAATAATAATAATGATAATAGCATTTACCAAAAAAGGCATCGAACAATACTGGCAAAATTTGCATAGAATTGCGTAATTTCAGCGTACAGTCGGTACAATGGTTTCCGCGAGGTGTTGTGCTCACGTTAGCCAACCGGCAATACACAATCTGTACAACAATGAGCTTTACGATAGGAATATCCTCCCACCGAAGTTGCGAAACAAGTGCGCGCATTGTACCTTCAATATACACCATAATATACCGAGGTGTACGCTCCCATTTCACAGTAATGGGTTCAACTCTACATCACGAATTTCATCTCGATAGCAATACAATACCGACCAACTTGTTTAGGGAGATATACTTCTTGATTTCATGATATACAATAAACGTATCCACTGATAGTCGCGTGAGGTCTATTCCGACACGAAATAAAACTAAAGACGCGAGTGTACAGGATTTTTCAATTACTAGATTAGTGGATGTCAGCTGTTCATTGTTATAGGCGATTTGCGGTCGTACCCACTAGCAAGTACCTAAATGAATGTGCTTATCGGTTAAATCGATAAAAAAACCCTTAATCGTGTAAATTTTAATGGACATGCTAGTCGAATCAGTCTAATCAATTAGAACGAGATGCAAATATCGATGGTCCAGTTGATAAGTCAAATATCTCCGAAAAATCGAAATTTTTGTAAAAGTGTAACCTATATCTGGTACGTTATGATTGAATTAAACTAGATATTGATGTTTTCCAGTAGGATATTAAATAATGTCATACTAATATACCGGTCTGTTGTGTCTCCCAAAAAAAACTAATACACAACACTTGTAAATAATATTTGATTTATGGGGAGCATTCGAATATTGATTTCCTCATTATCTCAAAATGGGAGATTGATGACTAATCCACTGGACCTACACTTTCCCTTGGTATTGCAAGAATACCCCCAAGGTAGCATTCCAGATTCAATCATTATATCTCTACGACCTGAATCAAGTACCTAACTTTCCTATCTCTTTACCACGGAGGTCATTAAATAAATTAAACATCTTTGTATTTTTATTGAGGTAATATTAAGGTGTGTTTTTTCCCATAACGAAATCATAGAAACAAATTGAAGGATGCCTAATAAGAAGGCCTTTATCGAAGAATTATTGAAAGAAATATCAAATTTTCAATGATATACACATCGCAGGCGGTTGGTTGCACCACCAAATACATGCAATTACTGCGCTAACATCAATGCTCGCAGGCTCCATCAATGAACACAGCCTGAATAGCATCAGTGAATACAATAGCCTGATTTAACATCGCGATAAAAGGCACGTAATTCGAAATGAATGTGGCCCCACCTAGAGAATAATACAAATAACCCTGATCTGCCGATGCCTGATACGATAGAGCTGTAATATTGTTACCTGTTACCTATTACCTGTTGTCTATGGGCTGTAGTACGGGGTGTAACATTGCGGATTAATTGCGAAAAAATGAATTAATCTTTCATTATTTCGTTCACAGGTCATATAAAATGCTTGGTTTCGTTCTTTGTATAAGAAAAGTGTTCAGTAACTCGCGTACAGTGGTGTTGTTATATTTTGCATTAGTTAGAAGTACTCTGGAATATGCCTCGCCAATTTGGAACCCGCAGTACAAAGTATACCTAGAGAGTATAGAACATATTCAAAACTTGATAAAATATCTTTCCTTCAAATTCAACAATAGCTTTGAATACACATTTCTAACTTTGCAACAAAGGCGAGCAATACATAGCTGATTTGACATTTATACACAAAATTTTAAATAATAATATTGACTGTACTGAACTTCTTTCCCTAGATAATTTTAACATATCCATTAGATGCTCACGCCATGCAGTACTATTCCACACGTTTAATTACAAGACAAATGCAGCAAGTAATTCGCCAATCAATCGTGCTCTTCATATGTTCAATAATATTGGTCTAAATTCTAACATCGACATTTTCTCCGATTCACTGCCTAAATTTAAAAAAGAGCATCATGGCAATAATATAATTTGTTCAATGCACATACATACAAACATACTCACACACACACACACACACACACACACACCTTCAAACTACGCACGTCACCCGGTAATTACTTAATATGCATACCATTATTAAGACACTACAAAGAAACACATAATAGGTACCCACCATGAAATATACTTAATAATTATTCACCACTGTAACTAATGTACTGTTTGTTTATGTTTATAAATAAAAAATAAAATAAAATAACGATAAGATTTCATAAGGAATCGGCTGTCAAAAATGTGTAATTTTCTATGACTTTCAATTGCTTTTTCTGTGGGTGACATTAGTCAATTTTAGGTGTCGGAGGTCACATATTTTAGCTCAGAGCTTTTAAAATACGAATTGGTATCGGTATAGGTGATCATTTGTTCATTTAATATACATTTAAAGTTGTTTACCATGGATTTAAAATAGTTAAAATCGATGACAGCTGACATCACTCATAGAAAAAGCAATTGATGTCGTAAAAATTACACAAATTTGACAGCCGATTCCGTGTGAAATCTTTTCGTATCCACAAGACACAGAGTTGCTCCTCGCTCCTCAGACTGTGAAACAAGTTATACTGTCATCGAATCGCATTAAATTATTGTCCTTATGAAATCGCTCCTAGAAAGTATCGTTGGATGTATATGACCTAATGATAATGCTGCTCATAACCTTTTGGAGCCAGTGAAATTTCTGCATCCCCAATTGGGGTATGCTGTGAGACTGAAGATAGTAGATGGTTAAGGAAATGGGGAAGAGGAAGGTAGAGAAGTACCTAGCTATTCAGACCTGGTCACCTAAAACGGTTAAAGACATATCAAGCGACGTTTCAATTCTGAATAGTGATCTTATACCAGGGTGACACTGAGAGTGTCAAATAAAAGTTATATTTTTTTAAATTATTGAATTGTGTTATTTCAATGAAATAAAATTTAATTGCCCACGCCGGGATTTGAACCAGCAACTTTCGAATTGCTAGTCAAGAAACTTACCCGTCGACCACGGAGGCCATCAAAATGCTAGCTAGCATTATTTTCTTTGACGAACAATAAGAAATTATAATTTGTTCGAACCTCCACACGTTTGTGTGACGGCGCAAGAAGAAAGATACATTGATTTCAAACAGAAAAAGCGTTCAGAATTAATGACGCCAGAGCTCGGTAATATAAAACGTCAGTATTAAAGTTGAAACCTCAATTAAAATAATTTCATTGAATAACAATGCTTTGCAATACGCACAAAGAATTTTAGAGGACATACACTTGCGAATAGTGTAATTTGTGATGTGTAATTTATGACAATAATTTATTTCGGCGAAGAAGAACTATTTTCGTTCCCACGCTCCCTGCGATGAATTAAATTTTATTAAATCAATAATAAAGTTACTCTGAAAGGTGTGTAGACAATACAAGGCAGTAATATCTTTCTCATTGTTACACGCTGTATACAAAACAAGAGTGGCCTCATAACAAAGCCTTGGGCTACACCAGTCTTCGTCGAAAGGTCAGAGGAATGACTTAATTGAATTCATAGAAGCCTCGATGATGACTGGAGAAAGTGTAACAAGTGAAACTGAATGGTAATCATCAGTTACACGAACCGTTTTGCTCCGGGAGAACTCATTGCTAATTTGAATTGCAATGGTTTAAAGCATTTGAGAAAGTCGATTTAAGTAGAACACTTTAAAAAATAAAATAATTAGATGCCCACTAAAATTTATATCAAAATCCGCAGTGTTTAAAACACATTTCACTAAAAGTTGACAACACTTGCGAACAGCGTAACAGCTTACTAACCTGCTTTAACTTACATACTCGTAGGTACGTTTACGACTTGCAAATTAAACAAAATGAATAAATGCAAGTTCTTTTAAGGAATAATCATATTTTGCTAGCTGAAATTGTTTTCTTTAATTGTGGTGTTCTAGGAATTTCATATAGAAAAGCTGAGTTTGCCTCTTTATAGAGGAAGTAATAAATGAATAAATGCACGCTTGTAATGCACTGAGATCAGTTCTTACCGAGATTAGTTAATTGTTCAGAATTATTACACTTCATCAGAAATTGATTCAAAGTTTATTGACATAGAGCAGCAGCAAATATATCATACCCTGACTCCTAACCAAAACTTATTAACACATGAGAATTGCTGGATAATATCGATGATATTACTATGCTTGTTTGTTGAGTTTATTACGGGTACAACAAACATTTTTTTCTTGTTGTATAACGTATATTTTTACCCATTAATAACTTTGGTTGAGTGGCAGCTGCAAAAGAAAACTTTGTGCAAATTAAATGCTAAGAAAACATTTAAACATGACATGTGTCAAAATAAGCCGTGCATGTTGCCAAGTTAATTTATCAACTTCCATCACGATCGAGATACCGTCCATATATTGTATCGACGCCACGTCGTTGCATTATGCCACCGTAAGGCATATTATAACGACGCCACAAGTGCCTGCAATTATTTATTTTTTAATAAGACAACTTTTTCACATTGTTACGTGTAAGTGAGACTAATTTGGAAAATAATGACCACTCAGGATAGAATTAGCAGTAAAAATGACAATACATTGATAATTTCAATGTATTTATTATCTAATAATAAAATTAAAATAACTTATTTATACGATTTACAAGATGGACTCCGTCGTCAAAGGGGAAGGCTGTCGACTAATAATTCTGAGGTAGCTGGTTAAAATCCCGGCGTACACAAGTATTTTTTTATTGATTAATTTTGTTTTATTTCGCAATTATTCATTAAAAATATGTTGCGGTAAGTTCTAGACGTTTGATGTGTAAAAAATGTACATATTTTATTATATTACAGAAAAAATGGTTTTCACTTTGGTACAAATCAAAACAAAAAAGAACAATTTACGAATCTCAAATGTTAGAATGTAAGTTTCTTTTTGATAAAATATTCTTTCACACATAACACAAGGAGATAAGAAGATTTCCCTATCTTGTATCACATACATATATATTCGTATATTTTTATTATTTATATGTTTTACACGTGTACATGAAGTTGGGACACTTATGCATACAAAACACGACATCCTTTTGAGCCCGATTCCAATTACAGACCAAATACATTTTTCGCTTTACCCGATAGCTATTTTCATCTCTATTTTCATATCTACGATTTCAATTGTCATCACTGTAAACACATGAACCATGCTGTGATGCCAAGTGAAATCGTAGATATGAAAATAGCGATCGCGTAAAGCGAAAAATGTTTGACTTTGGTCTCTAATTAAAATCAGGTTGAAAAAAGATTTCGTATATTATAGGCTTTATAAAGATATTTGTGTCCAATATTCATTTAAGAATAATTGACAGCAAAGCCTTTCCAGGGATTCAAGATGGAACGGCATAAAATGTAAAATGCCCTTGCTGCTCAAAGTGTGTTAACATTTAATTTCTGCGAACCACCCCTTCTTCAGATTAGAAAACTAGGATCAAAGTTCGGTGTTTAGTTGTGGTACTGCGCGTTTAAATCCCGCTGCAAAATATCCCCGACAAAATATCCTACTTACAAAACATCCTCCAACAAAATTTCTTCTAAAACCTAATCTAACCTAGCCTTATTTTAAATTTTATTATTATTTAACAATAATTTATCGTGTCTACAGGATGTCCGTATTATTTTTTCCAATTTTACTATTTTTGAACAAAAATTTATGGTCTTTATAGGATATCTGTATTATTTTGTCCCATTTTTTGTTAGGTTAGGTTTTAGTGAATATTTTGTTGGGGATGTTTTGTTCGTAGGATATTTTGTCGCGGGTCGAAAAGTCGCGGAACCTTTTAGTTGCATTGCTTGTTTAGGATATTATGACCGGTAGCCAGGCCAATCCGTCTCTGATGGCTGCGAACTTCATGTGTAAGTAATGGCGTATTAACTATTTACATTAAGCATCTTGCAGAAGCAAACCGGTTTGAGTAATGTATTCACACGGCGGCCAGCTATGTGTGTCACGCGAAAGTGTTACCATTGTGCACAACCATCTAAATACAAAAAAAATATATCGATGGCAATCATTTCGATTTCATTTGGAACGTGCCCATGGTTATTAGTTATTACTTTTTACAATTAATAATAAAAATATAATTTACTTGAAGATCCGTTTTGAATTCAATATTGAATGAAAACACAGCACATAGATTCGTAACAAAATACTTAAGTGCATTAATGATCCTTAGTTTTTTTTTTACATTAGCTCCGAACAGGAGACCTTGAGGAAAATAATTTCTCTCAGGGCCTGTTGGGGCCTTTGGGGATGCTGTGTGGAAGGTATTTTTAAGAATAGGAAAGGGAGGAAGTTCTGGAAAAAAAAAGTATGAGGAGTAGGTAGGTTGATGGGTTCAGTGTGTCCAGGTCATCGGACAAGACCTTGACAAACATCTAATAAGTCACTAATCTTAGCGAACCATTTGAGATGTCTTGCGGCAGAGGTGTTGGTTATCCAATAAATGGTTCCCGGGGCGGCGGTTACCATTCCCGCTTCCAAAATTATGGAGATTGAGACCATGCAAAATGTTAATTTTTTCCGGAGTAGGTACCTACGAGTATGTGGAGATAATTTGAAAGTAAAATTATTACTTTAAATAACTAAACATCCCGCCGTTTAACCGTAAGGGTAGGCAGAGAGGCCAAACATCTCAATCTTGGAAAACCCTCTTCGTTTTATTCGCATTTATACATCGTCGCATATTCCTCTCTTATTCTAATTTGCCATGTCTTCCTCGGGCATCCCCGACTTATTCCACCATTCATAAATGCGTCATATATTCTCTACTCACTCCCATCTTGGTTCATTTGTTCTGCATGCCTAAACTATCTGAGAATCTTTATCTGAATCTTACTTATTACGCTCACATCCTATGCACCCTTTTCTATATCCCCATTTTTACACGTGCATCATGGTTTTAACACACATACCTCCGCCTTACGGATCTCGTTAGTTTTTAAAAATCATTTTCAAGAATACAATTTATTTTGATGAACATATCTTTGCATGGTTAAAGGATCGCGAAGAAGTGTAGGCGTTTATATTTTTCCTTGTCAACAGGATGTTAATGCAATCCTTTTGAAAACCAAACAATGCACCACGAGATGACAGATAATTTCAAGTAAAATAATGCATTTTTGGTGGTTCATCTACCTCTTTACTTTGTTGCCAAAGGAAGGTCAAAGAGATCGTGTTCGAACTATTTATTTTTAATTCTTACATATTTTAAACTTTTTTTTTCGGCCGAAATATTATTGGACTAGTTTTAATAATCAACTCGATATAGAATGAGGAAAATATTAAAAAAAAAAAAAAACTTACTTCAGAATCCATAATATTTTAACCCCTCAGGATAATTTGTTCACTTTTAGAAACAACCCATACATCTCCTTTTACTAGCGTATATGATCTAAACAGTGTTAGAAAAAAAACACCACTCTTTAAATTCAATTCTAATAGCTAACCACAAAAGAATTAAAATGTATCTACCTACACCTTCGTGAACCAAAGATTCCGACAACAATTTGAAAAAAAATAATTAAACTTTGTGATTTTTTACGAATTATCTGTATATGAAAGTGAGGTAATAATAACGTTTGTGATACATTTATCTAATGTGTGTTTTTATTTTTTTTCGTTATCAGTGATTTTATTTCAAAAAACGTAAAGTTAGCCATTTTTAAAACTTTACGTTTGTATTCAAAATTCTTGCATACATTCAGAAATATTGCATTCATTTGAAATTTAATGCAAAGCGGAAATATTTTGATCTTCTGGCGGAATAATGTCAGTTAAAAAAATCGATCGGTAATATAACTAGCACTCTGAAAAAAATACACAAAACTAATAGAAAATATATTTTTTTTTTGTATTTTAGGAAAAATGTACACAAAACATAGACATACAAATAACTAGACGAGAACTTACAGATGAGGGGTAAAAACCAACTATGGCGGGGCGAAGAGAGGAAAGAGACTTGTGATTCGCCAAGTCTTCTTCATTGTCTAAGTATGTGTTTCATAGACATACAGCGTCCGCGCGTAAAATGTACGACGAGAGCATGACATTGGTCCGGACACGCCCAGCCGGTTCCGAAAAATGGTTCCAATGGGAGGGGGAAATAACACGTTTTTTAACACGTAAGGGCATTTCCATATATTTTGTACGTCCGTGACACAAAAGCAAATTAAATTGCAATTTAAGAACAGATTTGCATAAACACTTAATAAACATTAACATAAGTCATAATTTATGTTTAACGCTGACATTTGTATGAATTAAATTAATTCTACCAGCATAATGTAAAACATTTAAGATTACATACAAACATTTAAGTCATTTAGAATGTAATTGGTTTATATTTTATACCATTGAACAGTCTCGTTAGCGTTAGCAAGTAAAAAGGCAAGCCTTATTAGCCGAAACCGGTGCGCTAAACGCTAAATGGTAAAGGATACGAGATTGCCTTACTCGTTTCTTGTTAGTCTAATAATTATTCTTAACTATTCGCAAGCACTTGTAAACTAAACTAATTTATGGCAGTTCACCGTATCCGCTAGTACCTAGTTACTGCGGTAAGAGGTATGACCGTAGACTATTGTAAATCATAACACTTTTCAATTTAATAACATCCGCCAACTCCTTATAAATAACTTGTAGACATTATTTGTCATAAACCTATTGCATGTTTTTACTCACCAGATACAAGATACCGCATATCTTGGAGGCATTTATGAACGGCAAGCAAAATTACGTAAATCTTATTCAACAAATCACTTTTTGCTGGATTTGTTCCAGCATATTTATACAATACGCGTATAGTACACAGTCATATGCCTGCGCTTTTTCTACTATTTTCCGTTCATATATCAGAGGCTATTACGTACCAATTTTCTCTGTACTTTTCTTTAGCTCCACACAGGAGGCCCCGAGGAAAATAATTACTCTCAAGACCTATGTCACCTTAATACTAGGACTCTGTGTGGAGAGTCTTTTAAGAAAAACAATCCGTTTGTTAAGTTTCAACTTAATAAACGGATTGCAATCTTTAGGGCACGCACGTCGGGTGGGAATGATATCCTTGTTCTACCGGTATTTCAATGGAAGATGCTCCGAGAAACTAGCGTCATTGATCCCTGCGGCACCGGTGGATAGTCGGGAAATACGCCAAACGCATGCCCAACATATGTACACAGTTGACTCTGTGTTTTCTCCTTCCTTAAAAATGAGTCTGTTCATTCCTTCCTCTCCTCTAAAAGACCCTCCACACAGCATCTCGGAAGACATAGGCCATGAGGGAAATTATTTTGCTCAGGGCCCCCTGTGTGAAGGTAATGTAAAAAAAGAGAGGAGGTTCTGGGAAAGAAAAGGGTATGAGGGGTGGGTAGAAATCTGAGGGTCCGTGTGTCTACGAGTAACGGACGTACGAATCCAAACTCCCACTTCGGTGTCAGACGATCTTCCCAGAGAGCACTTCTGGAGAGAGCAAAAGGACTCCCTTGACCAGCCTCTTTCGATCGGCTTGCCACGCAGCTGGATGGCAGATGCAGGACAAACCTCATCCCATGAACCCGTGCACCCCTGATAAATCACAAAAGGTAGCGAACCATTCGGGGTGACTTGTGGCAGAGGTATTGGTTATTTAAAAATTGGTTCCCGATGCGGCGATACCTATACCCACCACCCAAATTGAAGTTTTACCGGAAGAAAAACTGTCACTGTCGAAAGCAAAATCATATAGGAAATTACATGTGTTGAAATTCATAAATTAATTGAAGGATGAAATAGAGGTCACTTTAAATTGAGATTTTACTATCTCCGCATATCCCTGCGGCGACAAATACAATCATTATGGTAGCTATTGAGTAATTTTTCTCAATAATTTATGCTTCTAGTTAGTTTGATATGTAATTTCATACCTCGACCCCTTTCGTGTACTTAAATGCAAGTTTTAATTTTAAGTTCCACAAACGTAACATTAATAATACATACTTATTACGGTTACGTCGATTGATACGGGTCTTGAGGCTGTGTTTTTTAATCCCGCAAGATGTATAGCTCCTATTGAAAAACTAATTTAAATTCAAATTGATATGTAAAGTGCATTTGCCGTTTGAAAAAAAACAGCATTGGGAAGTGGAAAAAAAAGTATCATTGCACTTAGGCGTACCGCGAAACCAGACCAGTAAAAAAAGAGATTATTAATCAAAATAAGTTGACATAACACGCAAAGAATGGCCTAGAGAGGAAAATAAAATACATGGAATTGGAGCTGTAGTTAAATTGAGGTTTTTTTCGTTTTTTTTTCTGCAATTCTGCAATGTAAATTCGAGGCAATGACGATCACTCTTCGATAAATTTCAATTACTTCTTTCTTGTTTCGTAAAAACATATTGGTTGATGTTTACATTAGCTCCACACATGTCATCTTAGGAAATGATGTGTGAAGAGTATTTTTAGGGAAACGAAGGGGATGAAGTTCTGGAAATGAAAATCGGGGGTGGGTTTAAGAATCTGGGATTACGTACACGACTGCCCCGAACGTAAGGCGATGGGTCGGGAGAGTCTAGAGAGCCAAAAAGTCTCTCAACCAATCTCTCCTGATCCGGCTCGCCAAGTAGTAGGCGGGCAAACGTATCCGCCCCCAAGACCTAAATAAACCTCTCTCCAAAAAATAAAATTATTTTACTATCGTAATCCTTGCTTGAACAGAAAATTAAATACCTACATTAGCCTATATGGCCCAGGAGTCAAAAATACCTTTGCTGTAAATTGGAGACATAATTTTTCATTCTAATCGGTTTAGACTTTAGACCATACATCTAAGTATTTTCTGTTTATATTGTTTCAAAAAATCTTTCGGATTAGCTAACTGTAAACGCTAAAATACGATTTTTTTTTTAAACAACACTTCGATTCAACTTGATTACTACAAAATACAACTATTTACGTCGAGCTATATGGTAAAAGGTGCATTGAAGTCCAAATCGACGGTCCCGAAATCGAATATCGGATGTGCGATTTTGTAGTTTTACGTAGTGCTGTTTAATGTTTCGTTTCTCCATTTTTACTGTTTAAGATAAAGAAATGTAGTGCTAAAAAAAAGATTTTCAATTTTTAGCAAATCGACATTCTTCGGAACCGTCGAATTTGTTGTCAATAAAAGGTTAAATACTTCATATGTTTTCACAGTTTTGGCCACATTTTTTTCTTGTTTGTCATATTCTTATTGAGTACCTATGTCAAGCTATTCTGAAATTTCATCCTATTTCACTTTAATTTTCCTAAGTTAATATTAATACATACTTAATACGAAACAAATAACAAATTGAACTGTTTTCCTCTTTGGTGTACCTGTAGATCTACGATTGGTTGTCAAAACTAACACAGAAAGATACTTTTCATGTTGTTTCGACTGCAAAAAAATACCCATGTACTCATACCTACTTATTTACCGATCTGTTTTCGTAATAGTAACTTCATTGGATTTATTTATTGTAGATTGCTGCCTTCAGAGGAACGGGCAATGAATTTGTTTGGGCAGACACCTGCTTGATTAAAATGACAAGGATTTTATTTATTCCAGCGAAATGATTACGAATTTTATCTGTAGTAATTTGTTTCAATGCCGAACAACATTCCGTCTATGGGTACATAATCATGACGAATAAAATAATTTTAACAACGTACTTAGACACTATCTTACTGCGGTGGAAAAAATAAAATAATTATATTTAACTAGCTGGTACCCGGCATGCGTTGCTATGCCATTTAATAAAGAAATTGTTTTTTCCCCTTCCCCTCATGCGTTCCCACTCCACCTCCTCCATCGTCAGTCTCCCCACTCCACTCCCCTCCTTCCCCTGTCCCGTGAACCCCCCAGGTTCCCCTCCCCCCAGGTTCCCCTACCCCTCCCGAGTTCCCTCCCCCAAACCCCTACCCGTGTTCCCCTCCTTCCCCCCCCCCCTCCTCCTCCCACATTCCATGCGTTCATTCCCGGTATATTCAGTTTTCAAACAGCTCGCGTGCCACCTATAGCAAATGAAAGTTTTTATATCATTAAAGAAGAAGATAATCTCTACTAATAAATCTTAATCAAAAGTGAAACAGAACAAGACACAGAAAAATATAAAAAGGTAATGATGGCAACTGGGAAACGAACCCAGGATCTCTGTCATACAGGATCTCTGTCTTACTAGGACAGAGATTCGTCGAGTAATTTTAATGATAATGATTAATGATTTATGATTTTGATGGGCATAACAAATTTCTTCAGTAGTAGAAAATTCACTTCGTGGCATCATTTTAATTATTAAAATACATAATAAAATGAAACACATTTTATAATAATATATGGTTTATTATAACCAATATTTTCATGATGTCACGAAATATGTCAATTATTTTGATGAAATAGTGTTGTCTATTTTCATTTAATTAAAACGACACCATGGCGTGAATATACAATTATTGAAGAAGAGGAAATATTTAATTTATTTGTAAAATATTGTGGCTCGCTTTATTTTACAATATAAAAACATATATTTGTTTTAGACCACTTTATTTTTACTACACCCAGAGTGTGCCGCAATTTTGGCCAATTTGCGCTCACCCCCGAGTGTCCGCCGTCCAAAATGTGGCAAATTAAAAGAGATATTTTAAAATATTTATTGGAATTATTTCAAAAGTTCAGTAGAAAAAACCACTCAGTAGTTTCATTTGTTTATAGAGATGTCTCGCATCTCTTTTTAATTATTTGTTATTGACTTTCCGCGAACAGAAATTATTGAAAAACTTTTGCATACAAATGATAATTTGATCACATGATCAATTGGTTTCCTTTTTATCAAATAAAACCTCCTTTAATTTATCACCACAGCAGGTGGGCCTATTGATGTTCAATCCTGTCTTCCTCACTGGGAGTAGAAACCTACTACAGGCAGTGAATATCTCGTTGTGTTTTTTTTTTGTAATGGCTCAACGAAAGTGAACGATGTCAGCATTTTTTCATTGTAACGGTTATATTGGTGTTCCAAATATTGGAGCCATCATAATTTCGTATATTTCAACGAACACAGATTGTAGATAATATATATCTACTACGTGGTCCAAATAGTTTAATTGAATCTGATTCTTGAAAAGTGAAATAGGAGATCAGATTCTATCGTTACTAAGGGGCCCTGCCTGATGGAAATTTCGCCATTTATAATGTGAAAACGTTTTTAAAAAGGCGACCATACTGAGGTACCGTCAGCGTTAGCGATGGAATGCTTTTACTATTGCCAAAAATTTAAATACATATCATGGCCCAAGAGTTGTGGCGCCAAAGTGGCCTGTATATTCTTAAAATAGACCGAACTTAAGATCGTCATAACTCGGGAACGGAAAGGGTTACGTACGTTATTCTTGCGTCGTCGTGTAGATATTGAAGTACCTACTCTAAAAAGTAACATGAGTTATTCCTATTGACGAACGAAATTCGTTTTTACTAACCGATTGCAATGTTTTCCTGTTAGATATATTTATTTGCACGCATATTACATTGTTTTTCGCCTCCTGAGGGCTCTGTCTAAAATGAAATAAGAAAAAAAAATATTTGTTGATTATGAAAAACAAACAGATGTTCTGCTTTATAATTAAAATGAATCGTTTCTCGCGAAGCTTGCGATGATTGCTTTGTTATATTTTGAAACGAACTTCCTATAAGAGACTTATACAAGGCTCTTGGTATTATTCGAAGCACTGTGAGAAAGATTGATTAGCGATACCATTGATTCATCACTTTAAAACACCTTTACATCTCTGTTCAAAGGTGATGATTTTAGTCTTCCTGTAAGCATTAATGTAGCATAATATCCTAACAAGAAGCAAGCCAGTTGGAACAACAATCAATTGAACTGAATTGAAAGAATGAATTACGAATAACAGGTGTACAACCACCTTAGCTCATTAAGGAGACGCACCAATCAATCAAAAAATAATGCACATTAGACGAGGAAACTTTTGTTGTAAACGTCATAAAACTTACTTGTACAAATGTAAATTTTTTATTTTTTAAAATAAAACAATAACTTTGTAAATACCACTTAATAACATATAACAATAAAAGTGGTGTTTACAAAGTTATTGTTTTATTTTAAATTATAATGTCACATCACAAAGTAACTGCTTCATATGAACAAAAAAAATTTATTTATTTTTTATTGAAAATATTTTCCGTTGGTAAAATACATACAATAGATACATAAATATAATGAAAGTATATAAAAGCTTAATACAATTATAATTATTACAATTATATACATATATTTTTAAATTATTCTCCCATAATAAGCAAATGCTTGTGTGTACGGGAGGAAGTATTATTTGTTTGGTTATTTTTTTTTATTGCTGTTTTTATTTATATTTTGTACTTTGAAATTTAGTTTATGTAAATAATAAGGTAAATGTATGTTTATATAAATATATGTATGTATATAATTTTTATTATTATTATTTATTTATTTTTTAGTTAAGGTTTTCAGTATATTTTTTTAATTGTGTTTTGAAATTTTTGAAACTGTCACAGAGGGATCTTATATTTTCTGGTAATTTATTAAAGAAATTTGTTCCCAAGTATTTGTAGTTTTGTTGGCCTAAAGTTTTTTTTACAAATGGGAATTGGTAACATGTATTAAATACCTAAATATGTCTGTATTTAGGTATTTTTATTGTTAATTGGTTTCAATTTGGAAGTAATTTATAAGGAAACCAACACCCTTGCCTTTGGTGACTTAGAAAGGGTGCCCGTTTTCATGGGGTGAAGTTTCATAAGTTTGAATTCCATTTTAATTTTAAAACTGAGCAATATTGAAGTTTATCCAATTATATTGTTTAATTTAATAATTTTGCTATCCCTTTCTCAATTCTTTGAAACTATGTCAAGAATACCCTTTGAGGGTCAAAGACATTGAAATAAAAATTAAAAGTGAAGTATTTCGAATACATTGTCATCAAGTTTCATAAGTAGAATTCCATTTTTGGAGTGAGAACTTCTTTAACACTGTTTTGATTTGAAACTTGATCAAACGAAAAAGCGACACTAAAAAGAGACGAACACATACATCTGTAGAATTTAGCCTGCGAGAGAATGAGATAGAATAATCGGTCTCCTCTTTATACGGTGCTTCGTAGCCTCCCCACCCTTGCCTACTATAGTTTTCTGAAGGGTACACTTCTACCGCGTGTGAACTGCACACTTGCATATTTTTAAAGTGAAACTTCTTTAGCACCGTCGTGATTTGAAACTCAGATGAAATGGAAACGACCCTAAAAGGAGACAAACACATATAAAACGCAGTCTAAATCTTAAGTACATATATCTAAAGGATTTAGCCTGCGATAGAATGAAACTTTACCCCATTGGCCGCTTTGATTACGAGCTCACTCTTCAAGGCTCTTATTGGTTGAGCTTGTGTGAGCGAAGGTTTTACCTCTACCGCGTGTGAACTGCACTCCATTTTTTTTTCTTTTTAAATACAATAATATTACTATAGTTTATTTATAAACAAGTTCTGATGTGTAATTATTATTACGCAGGATAGCTGTTTTACCATCTGAAGGCATTATCACAGTTTGATAATACCTTCACAGGGCGAAATAGCTGTTACACATAGATAATAATAATTACACAGCAGAACTTGTTTACAAATAAACTGTTTTTATAAATTGAAAATTAATATAACTGAATATATAAAATTTCAAAAAAGATAAATATTACAGTCATTCCGTCTAACCACCGCGCGATCAGTGTTGCTTTCCTCGAAATAATTAAACTGTAGGCCAGATCTCGAAGAATTTTCGAACAAGAATTTTTATCAACAAGAAAAAATCTCAGTATTTTTATGCAGACGGAAAAAATGCACATTAAGAGATCTGCTATAAAAGTTCGTGAGAAATAAAGTAAGATTGCAGCACAATGCCCACAATAAGACAGACTGTATGCATATTCCACATTCTCCGAGATCTTCATTTAAAAAGAATGCCGGAGAGATATGTTCATAAAACGATGCATTGTTGATAATGAAGAGTCGTTTGTAATATTGCTATCTCTGTAATTGTGATTTGTATAAAAAAAATGATTCCATTATGATTGCTGATTGATGAAAAAGCCAAAAGACCTAGATTCTCTCTTTGATCTTAAAGTGAAATATTTAAACGTAAGATGAAATTTAATTGATTTTATTTATTGTTCCACAGATTATTTATCCATATTTATAGTCCAGATTTATTATTTAAACTTTTGGAAAGACAGTCATGCGAATTTTTTTAAGGGTAGGTATCTATTTAAAGAGTAATTAAATTTATCCACTGTTTAGAAATTTCATTCGACAGCACAATTGATCTTGTCTTGTTGCTATGTCAAAACATCTGTTATATCGTGTGGTACATCGAACAAGTCATGGCGACTATGGCAAAAAATTTCAGGCATGTATAAGTCATAGCATTCCAAGAGGAATGAAATATCAATAGAGTTAAGCATTATCATGTCAATTTTTTTATAAGAAAAACTCTTTTGAAGGTTATTCTCAGCAATGCAATATATTATTGAAGAAGAAGATAACAATAATAATCTAAATGAAAATATGATAGAGAAGAAGACACAGTAAAACAGAAAAAGATAATGGTCGCAACTGGGACACGAATTCAGAACCTCTCGTCTATCCGGGACATGCGTTTACCAATTTCGCCATTGCCACCTATTGTCAAACCATCATATTAGTCAATCTCCTATTTCAAAATTTAGAGTTAACAATATTGTCTTCAACTATTTTTTTCCGTATTATAGGCAACTACCCTTTTTATTGGAAAAAATCATTCTAACAATTGGTTTGTTACCTACATAGATAATTGAAGCTATAATTAGATTTTCTTGTATTGGAATTACAATAAAATTATTACTTACATAATAACAAAATATAAGCGTAAACCACTAAAAAAATGTTTTTTCATTTCTTAACTATCAAGTAATACAAGAAACATTTTTATAAAAATACCCCTTTATGGTTAAGACTATTTTTGAGGTTTTCTATGTTCTAACTTTTTTTCGTTCTTATAAAATTATGCACAAAATAAATAAAAACCACTTTTTCGCTTACTTGCCTCGCGCAAATAAGACGCTCGATTGTAAATTTTGCAGGCACGAGAATCGAAATATTTCTAGCGTTTATATTCCTCTTAAGAGCTTTTGCCAATGTTTTTTTGTTTGTTGCTAAAAGTTTAAGGTCATTAGGTAATGCGTCTGATTGAGTACAAGCTTAGTATTGTAAGGAGTTTTACCAAATTTAGTCGTGTGAGTAGATGACGACAAATGCATTTGATTTTGTGATCACGTTTTGTACTGTTTTTGCTTTTTGTGCTGTGTCATTAATTTATGAATGTATTTGATTTATACATTCGTCATATTGTATACCAGCATTTGCAGCCTGCAATTATCACATGCATTTGTAAAAATTATTCGTTATAAATAACTAAATATTTCTCTTTATTTAATAGCGCTGGTGGAATGGATACAACAACTTATCGCTGAATCTAATCGTTCGTGATACACAATAATAAATCATGCGATTTCGATACACGACAATCGCATAAATACTGTCCCCGTTTCAAATAAATAAAATAATAATAATCAATATTAATATGTAGTGTCACAATAGTTGGGCTAGAACGAAAAAGCTACCAGTTTATGCATTTCGTTCACATTTGTGTACACTGACGGATTAGAATAAAGAATTTAATTTATTATTCATTAATTTAATACATATTGTGAAAATTTTACGACCATTGCTTAGGTCGAAAAGCATTGAAAAGATGTTCAAATTTGACTGCAATGGAGTGCTTTCGCAATACTCCGAGGAAAATAATTTCAATCACGACATATGTTAAGGCAGGAGATGATGCATGGAGGGTCTTTTTAAAGAAAAAAAGGAGAGGAAA
The DNA here is from genome assembly GCA_917563855.2 of Limnephilus lunatus. Classification (NCBI taxonomy): domain Eukaryota; kingdom Metazoa; phylum Arthropoda; class Insecta; order Trichoptera; family Limnephilidae; genus Limnephilus; species Limnephilus lunatus. The sequence goes on along the minus strand of OU830597.1, from coordinate 13,157,051 downwards.
TTCTGGGAAAGAAATAAATATGAAGGGTAGGTAGAAATCTGAGACACAGTGTGTCTAGGAGTGACGGACGTACGAATCCATCCCTCCAACTGCGGTGCAAGGCGATGAGTCGAGAGAGTTCGGCTGGAGAGGTCCAAAGGTCTCCCTTGTCTCTCTCGATCCGTTCCGCCAGGCAGTAGTCGAGTAGACGTATCCGGCACCAAGACCCAGACAAACCTCACCCCATGAAACTGGGCACCCCTGCTACGTCTAAAAATATGTAGCGAAGAACTTGAGGTGACCTATGACGGCGGTGTTAGTTATTCAATAAATTGTTATATTCCCGGGGCAGCAGTGCCCGTACCCGCCTCCTATATGGTCAATGAGTCTTTTAAAAAAAATGACTACCAAGCATTGCAGTCTATAAAAGCAACTACTGAACATTTTCTTTGCCAAACGATATCACAACTTTCATTTTAACAACTTCATACATTCGATTCAACCTGTGTGCATCGCTTGTTCACTAGATGACTAGTTAAAATTGATGAAAAGTTTCTCAAGTTATTAAAATTATTAATTCTTTAATCGTCGACAAGGCCTCCGTGATCGAGGGGTAAGGCTCTCTTCTAGCAATCTGAAGATCGCGGGTTGAATTCGGACAAGCGCAAGTAAATTTTATTTGATCGATTTGTGTTATTTAAAAATGTATTAATTTAAAAATAATATTTTCCAGGGTGGGATATGCTGTTAGTGTCGCCTTGGTATAGGACCACCATTCAGAATTGAAACTTTGTTTGAAATGGCTTTAGCTGTGTTTGAATAGCCAGGGCCTTCCCCACCTTCCTCTTATCCAACTCCTTCCCCTCCCCAATACATTCAGCCTCACAACATACCTCAATTAGCGATTACATAGTCCAGACGAGAGCAGTTGGGACTTGCTATATTCTCATAAACTATGTTTACATATATTTCTTTGATCGTTCTTACAAATCTTTTTCAGTTCTATTTTTACAAGGCAAATTCATTATCGCCCCTCTAGGTCAAATCTACTTGCAACATATCCAAAAGCAAATAAAAAATATACATTTCATCGTTGCAATTTTTTTTAGCTTAACAACACTATTATTATCATATGCAAATAACTTCGCAGTAATAGCGTTATATGAATCAAAATTAAACCGAAAGCGATTATCTCTCACGGCGAGTTTTTTTCTCTTTATCGAAATGGGTTCCACATTGATTGAGTGTAAAATTACCATAAAGCCGTATATACACGTCAGCAAGGTGGAGTGACGTATATACACGTAGTAGGTTGTGCGGGTGTTTTGTAATGATGAGGTTTTTGCGTGCCTGAGATTAGTTTCAACGGTAGTGTTGCTCCATTTTTTACGTTTTACTTACGAGTCAAAGTTTATGAGGTTTTTTAAAATTTTTATTATAAAGTATTATGGTTTTTATGAGTGGCATTTTTATTATTGAAAATGATGCAATTTCATATGTAGGTACTCTTAAAAAGTTTATAAAAAATCGTCGTAAAACAAAGGTAGTCTGTTTTACGTACTAAAAATACTTTGTTTATATTACCTAAATGTTTCTAGTTTTAATGTCCGGCTTTTTCTGAAAAATTTGAAGAAAAACTATCGAAAAACATTACATTTGAAAGCTAACTGATAAGTGTGTAGTATTTTTTTTACATTAATTTTACAGAAAACAAATCTCCACAACCCATGTGTCATATTTGGGGGTGCTCTGTCAAAGGTTTCGGAGCTTTTTGGGGAAAGGGAGCAAAGAAAGTTCTGGGTAGGTAAATGGAATGAGGGGTGGACAGGAATCTGAGAGTTTATGAATCCACTCCTTCCGCTGCAGTGCAAATCGATGGGTAGTGGTGGAGAGGTCAAAAGGTCTCCGATAACCAGTTGATACTGATCTGGCCCGCCACGCAGTAGGTGAGGAAACGCATCCGCCACCAAGACCAGGCAAACCTCAACATATGAACCCAGATCATTAAACTCACTAAATATAGCAAATCACAAAGGGTAAACCAGGGTAGTGGAATTGGTTATCCAATAAATGGTTCCCGTGACGACGGTACCCATACCCGCCTTCCATAATGAACTTTGCTTTCTAAATTCCCAAGAGAAAAAGATTTGCAAATATTTAAATTTTTTTTGGAAAAAGAAAAGATTTTCCACACATTTCGCTAAAAATTAGAGGTAGGTTGGTATCTTGTACAATATATTTCACTGAAATTAAATTGTTCGGGTCTATTCTTATTAGATTCACTTGATTCTTAACGGAAACCACTTGTGAATTTTAACACTTTTTAAAAATAACTTTTAGTTTTCTATTAGTTAACTCATCTGCATTAAAAGTAGGATCCTAAAACGACGTAATTACATAGGAATTAATTTTCTTATGATTTCATTTAAACAAATAATTTTAGTTTAGCAGCGTGATTTCCGTACTATAATAATTAATTCAATTTCGTCTGAACTTTTAGAATCCCCCTCATTTTGTAGCGATTTTCTGGCAACCCTCATTTATCGCGCTCATAACCCGTGGCGCCTAGCCAAAACTAGCGGAGGATTAGTAAAGACAAAAAATAAAAAATATATTTTATATTCCGACCCATTTCTCAGATTCAAAATTTGAATGGAGCCTCATTATTGTAATGAATTTATACGTGTCTGGTTATTACAAGGCTTGTTCGATCCGTAAACCCCGTTTTAGAAATATTTCATATTGATACCTTGAATAATATAAAATTTAAAAAATGTTAGGGCAAGTTTCCAACAGTTAAATGAATAATTCAAAGTACGGTACAAAATAAACAAAATTTAAAATAACCAACAGTAATTTAATTACGTAGTTTTTTTAATTTACGTAGAAATGTAGTTTTAAGTGAAAACTTCTTTGATACTGTTGTGATTTGAAACTTGATGATACGAAAAATAGCGACACGAAAATGAGACAAACATATACATCTATACGATTTAGTCAGGGAGAGAATGAGATAGTATAATCGGTATCCTCTTTGTGCAATGTTTCTAAGCTTTCCCACTCTTGTCTACTTTAGTTTTCTGAAGGTTTTACTTCTACAGCGTGTGAATTGCACACTCTTTAATATAATTATGGATCATTATAACGAAATTATTGTTATTGTAGGTATGAATGTGATATACTTCAATCCAATTCATTGAGATTACTTGAAATATGTTGGGAATAACTCCAATAACGATGGAGATTCTTTATTTACGTTGTCGTGAGGTTTACAATCAATATTTAACTGGACTCGATGTCCGTTATATTGGAAACTATAACCCTTTCTGAAGCTAGGGAACCCAACACTTTCGGAGCCCCGCTGTCTATCGTGTATCATAAGCTATTTATGTAAATATTTGTTCATTTGACACGAACGGCGATAGAAGATATTCTTCTAAGGTACTACTTAAAAGACATCTGCTGAGATACCTCAACACAAGAATGATGTTGAAACTACATGTGTATTCCAGTAAACCGCAGTAAAAATGAAACGAACATTTTTTTATTTATACATTTTAGATACTTACATTAGATACATTTTAGGTATTGGTACTTTTCGTCGTTCATTATAAACATAACCAATTTTAAACGCATGCTATATAACACTTTGGCAAGAGTCCCGAACATCTTCGATTTGTTGATTTATGTTTCGACAAATAATCCCTAAGAAACGCAGATTAATGTATTAGAAGAAATTTTTCAGTTTTCTACACAGTTCAATGTTTAGTTCCTTTAAGAAGTAGTTACATCAAAGTTTTATATATATTTTATTGAAGTTAATTTTTCGTAGTAAATAAAAAAAAATATTTTTCACATCAGTCTCTTCCGTAGGCCACCCTTACCTGTCATTTCAGTAGGGGCGTGTTTAGATCACGGAACCGCTGGCCGAGGGATCAATAACTCAGCCCCGGGGCGCTTGCGCACCCCAAAACAACTAGCAACGGTGTTGCCAGTAAAGGAAAAATTTTTTCCTATTATATTGTTGAAAAATATTTCGTAGAGTGGCACGACTGCCTGTAATCAACTTGTGACATATTTTTTTACAAGTTTCAAGAATTTCTGCAGTCGTATAAGGGGTTGAGTGTTGACAAGAATCCCTTCTGCAAGAAGAATTGTTTGTTTCCGTTAATAGTAATAGTATAATCCAATAATAGCGGCTAAACAACTGAATTAAATGCATCAAAATGTATTATGTAATTTTCGTGAGAAAATTACTAAAAGACTTGTAAATAACTTATGTTATGGTATATAAAAATAAAATATTTGATAGGAGTGAGAGTTGGTTAAATTTTGGAAAATAAAAAGTTTCTCTCGTACGCACAACAAATATTTTAGTGTTATCAAATCTTTGGCAATCGACGTCGTTAGGCGTCTCAGAAAGCACACAGAAAAAACGTTTCTTCTAATTTCATTCCGACAGCTCTTTAGCCCTGAAAATAAAAATTAGTTTGAGGAAAATTAAGTACGAGCTGGTTCCCGGCGTGCGTTGCATTCAAAGAAATACATTGTTTCTCACAAAATCACCTTTCCCGTGCGTCCCCGTTCCCCTCCCGTGCCCCCTTCCTAGCTAGCTTTATAAATTATAGCCTTTATATTATGATGTATGAGCTATATTATTGTAAAGTTTTATTAAAATCCATTCAGTAGTTTTTGCGTGAAAGAGTAAAACACACACATACATCCATACAAACGTTGTAATATTAATAAGATATAACGTTAAACTAAAGCCAATCAAGTGACTATGACTATTCCATTTTTCACCAAAACGGCGATGTACAAGTTAGAAAATTATTTTTATTTTTATTTTGTGACAAAACTACGCGATTTTCGATATTAAAAATTCTTGCCGCCGAACAAATTCCCTCTGCGTGAATGAAGTTGGTGAGAACGGTAGGTATTCGGAATCAACATTCAAAATATTGTTTTTTTTCAATCTTAGCAGAAAAGCAGTGAAATTAATGAATAAGACAATACTACATATAAATCACAATAAACTGAAAAAAAAATCTAACTTCACAGATGTAACAACCCGCATCATTGTTGGTCGTAAACACGTGTTAAATTTATGTGTTCTCTTTTTGCGGGAATGCTCAATGGGCTTACATTTCTGTGATGGGATTGTTTATGGTATCAATTTAAAATCAAAATGATTGCGTACCTTAAGAATGTGTGTCAAGGTAAACTCATAACATTACTCGTTTGTCCCACGCACTATTTTCTCACGTTGAGACATTAAAGTTTTTACTAATTTTCCTTTATGTTTTCTTACATATGAGAAAATTATTTTAACGCAACGGATAATGTGACTCGGCTCTATTTTGTAATAGTGCTTTTGTTGTGAAAGGATTAATTAAATAAGGTTAATAATAGTGTGAAAACATGCTCTTTGGTAACAGTTCATGCTGTCAATATTAATTTATACAAGTTATAACATTAGAAAAACAGTTATGCTTTCTTTACCATTCAAAGAATTGCCTTTCTTCATAATTACGGGCCTTAAATTACGATATTTAGGATGTGATTTATGTATTGACTAGAAAAAACCTACCTGTTTCAAGCAATGCAATATCCATTTTACTATAATGTAGACGAAATGACGAACAATATTTTTGGTACCAAAATATGTCCATTAGCAAAGAGAACCTTTTGAAACTCGGTACATGATGGTTATTAACTAATATTACAAAGTACAGACAAATCATATCCAAAAAGGAAACTTACAAAATTCTTCTTTCAAGGAATATGCGAAAGTGTCTTTTCGCATATTCCTTAATTAATTTACATTCATATGTAGTTGACAGGTTCTTGATATGAATCTTATCAAGTATTTGATTCTTCTGATCCTGCCAAGTGCAACCTCAATTAATAAATGATAATAAAATAAATAAATCAACTTTATCACTACAAGCTAAGTCCTTCAACAACGCTCAAGAAACATTTTCTACTTTAAAAGTTGTATGTAGGAGTAATTCACATAATATTGTCAGCTTATTTGTAACTCGAAAACGTTGATGATTAAAATTGAAATTTGCGCGGTTATTTTAGTTAGAAAAAATAAATATTAAATTAAATGCTTTCCTTAAATCGGATTTATTTCTCAACCCTGGCAACACCCCTAAATTCATTACCTCGGGGGGCTTGTGCGACTCAAAATAGCCAGAGTTCAGTCTGTTAGCAGCCGGCGAGCAGACCACACCTGCACCCTCTACCCTCCTGACATGGTTCGCTGGACATTGTTACCTGGCGAAGGGCGCCTGTCATTCTTGATTGACCGAGGACGAGGCCGCACTTTTGGGGACTATGGGACAGTGAGTAGCACACAGTCTGCAGAGAAGATAGATGGCACGCTTGTTTCACGTTTGAACTGTATATAAACCATGGCACCTAATCACATATACTGTAAATTTTAAGCTTTTATGATGGTTACTATCCCACTACAAGAAAGTGATCATTAAAAAGTGTTTTTGTTAGCTTCTAAAACTACGGAAATGTAGATTTAAAAAATTAATAACTAAAGTAATTTAAAAACGATTTAATTTTAATGGTATGATGTACCTACAACATATTGCTGAATTCTTCGATTAAGGAGTTCAACAAAAACTTTTCTCACTAAAGAGGTTTTTTTACATTTTAATATTTCCCTCGATATTCTTTTCAAACAAATTTACGCGATGTAAAATGTTAAATGATGTAATTTATTGGGTAAATCAAGGAAATACATCAATCTTTTCACAGTATTAACTGTTTAATAAACTGTTAAAATATACGTAATAAAAGTTTAAATGATGCATTTTAATGGATTAACAAATAATTGAATTTTAAAATCGTGATTAATGTTTAATAATATTGATTGATGCCGAAATAAAATATCTTATAACTGTGATTGATTACATACATAAAACGATATTGAATTATTTTATTGTTAAACATAGTCTAAAACATGTAAATAAATTATTTATATTGTTATGGTGTGTTTTATTGTGCATTTTATGTGTTTTCAACGCTTTATTTAATGTTGCTTATAGCTCATCGAATAACATTTAATATCTTTCGATACCAAGGAAAATATTTCTTACACGAAATGTACGTTCCTACTTTTTACGAAAACTAAACATAAATATCTTTTTTTTATAATACCTTGGGGATTATAAGTTCACATTTCCACATTTTTTCTACTTCAATTTTTTTTAATATGTCAGGTAGTAATACATATTTTATTCTTTTAACCAATGCAACACTTCAATCCATTTAGGTATCTTTTTAAGATGGAAAGCTTTTATAATTGATGCCTTTCTCAAAACACTCTATTACGCGCTATACATTTATGGCTTGGCCTATTTAAGGCCTAAGCCAAACCCAAAAATGCTTGTTACTTGACAGCATAGTCTGGCAATACCTTGCCTGTGTAATTTTACAGAATAAAAGAAAAATATATGACTAACTTCATAAAATATTGACTATTTATACCAAAAATTCCCTCTAATTTGGGGTTGTCAAGAATATTTTCAATGAACCCTACTCGAGGAGTTATTTCATGGTTTTATTACAATTAATTACATGGTGTTTGGATCGTAAGTTCAGCCAAAGACATTTAGCTTTGAATTTAATCGTCAAAAATTGAATTGAATTCTTGAACATTTGTAATTTATTTTAGCATTAGCCAAGAATGCGGGAACAATGATAAAACGTTTAACTTTATGATGCATAAATTTAATTATTAAATACTACATTAAAATTATGAATTTAATGGTTCTTGGTGGTACAAATTCTGAACTTTTCATATAAACAGTTATTTTAACTGTACACATTTCCTCACTGCATTTTTTTCTTGTCTCATTAGTACCATTGATATATATTTGTAAGTTCTGTCATAAAACTATATGCATTTATCTGTAACACTACGTCACGCAATGAATCCCGTAAAACTACAGTAAATTCGTTCATTTGTAAAATCTCACATTGAAAAAAATCTGTAATGTCTATTTGCAAAACTTAATAATAACATAATTAAATTTGATTTATTTGAAGTTAATGAAAAGCTCAGAAAGTCGTGACATTTTTTTTATAGTAGGTAGTTACATAGCTAATATGTAGTTACATAGTTACTTTTAAACTTTTTTTTAGCAATTAATGGGAAATTAACTTTTTTTTGCCATGAAAAATCAAATAAATCAAAGCCTTAACAATTAGTATTTATCCAAGATAATTCATAACAAATTAATTAAAAGAATAAAGATTTTTTGGTATTTGAAATAATATGAGTTTACAGCGATGAAAAATTAAGTTTTATCATGTAAGAAAGAGAAAGATTATATTAAATTTTTTTTATAGAATTTTTTAGAATTTTTATAGAAATTTTTAGAATTTTTATATAATTTTTAAAAATGCCCGAACAGGATTTGAAATCGGGATCTACCGTTATCCTGGTCTTAGTTTTAACAACTAAATTACAACGCTTTTTTATGTAGGCACGTGATTTCAGGATTATTATAACTATCAAAACCATCGATTAATTATTAATTCTAATTTTAGTTAACAATATTACAGTTGTTTCGTGATGGGACATTGACATCCAACTTTAATGACGCCTCTTATTTTATCGATAACTTTATATGTAGGTACTTATCAATTCTTAAAATGCTGGGTCTCTGAATTGTAAATAAGTTCGCTTATAAATTTTCTTCTCACTTTAGGAGTATTTTAACCCGGCTAGCGTACGTTATGCATCCAAAGCGACGTAGTTCTGGGAATGCTAAATTTCGCCTGCTTTGCCAATTTTAACACCCAAAGCGTGGCACTGCGTAGAATTTATGGAACCATTACGATGGTGATACTCGATACAACAATCAATTCTCTACCCAACAATAGGTATTAAGGCGTCAGACCAGAGGTGACTTTGATAGGTCAGACATTATCAACTTTACTAATCAAAGTAATTATCATAATTGCATCAAATCTGTGTGAATACTTATTTGCACAGAGTTGGACTGTTTTAAAAAGATCTCAAATCCCTTATTAGGAATAACTTGTTTGAATGAAGGAACTGTCCGAAAGAGGGTAAAATTTGATATCTTTACTGCCAAAAGCATTGTTAATTGTTTAAAAGGTTTTTTTTACCCTGCAAAGTATAAGTAAGGGGATGGGAAAGAGGAAGGCGGGGAAGTGTCTGGCTATTTAGATCTGGTCATCAAATACGGGAAAAAGCAACGTTTCATTAAATATGAATAGTGCTCCTTCACCACATGAAATTGGAGCTTTCTTCCATTCTGTAACGTGCCGCAAATATTATAGGCATATTATTTTTATTGAATTATTGTGAAACATCACAAATGAATGAAATAAAATTTACTTGCAAATGCTGGTATCTGAACCCGCAAACTAAGGATTGTAGCCAAGAATCGGAATCACAAATTATTTTTTATTTTTACTTTCACTCCACTCAGGAGGCCCTGAGGAAAATAATTTCCCTCAGGGCGTATGTCATCTTGGATGCTGTGTGGAGGGTGACTCCTAAGAGTCAGATTAATTCATCGTTGCAGATTTTATTTTAAGTAGTGTTAAAAATCTAATCAATAGCCAAATTCAATGTTAACTCGTAGCATCTGAATTAAGCGTAAATTGAATGAGCCCTTTCCAAATAACAAACAAAAAATATTAATAAATAATTATGCCTTCCCTGTTTTTAATTATCACACAAAATCACGAGCGTGAAATTTGTATGTATCTTTAAAATCAATAAAATCACCTGAAATTCAAAAAAATTCTGATTAAAATCGACCTAACAGAAAAATAAATTCCTTGTTTTTAATTCGTTCAATAAAGAACCTGCCAGTCCAACCATTTAATTAACAAAAGTCAATATCTGTCAAAGAAAATGAGTAGTTTTGTTAGAAACCTTTTGGACAGATTCCATTAACATGAGCATAAGCAGGTTTGAGGCTTTAATTTCGTTATTTTTTTACCACAGCGGAAATGCCTGGACTAGATAGGATGACAGTTAGATGAAATATGAAAGTGATTTAATCATTCTATGTGATTAAAAAAATCATCAAAGATCGACAGATGAGATTAACTAACGATGGTTTAACCCATTCATAAACACGTGAAATTCATGACATTAAATTTGAATAAAATTTGAATTATGTCAACTTATAACCTCAGAGAAAAGATTATTAAATTAAATTTGCGTGATTTCGACACAAGAGTCCCAATTGCCTGAATCCCTAATTTGAGACATGTTGTAAGGTTGAAGGAACTGTGCAGGAGAAGTAGATCGGAAAGAGGGGGGCTGCGATGTAACTGGCTATTATGGTATACACGGCTAAAACCATTTCAATTCTTAATATTGGTATATCACACTGAAAACGTGCTGCAAACTTGCTGTACATAATTTATCATTATTTGCCTGTTAAATAATATGTATACATAATAAAAATAGATATTAGAGTTCCTGGTCGCAATGGCAGAAACGTATCCCTTTTTTATAACAGCCGCTCCAACACCAACTACTTACAAAATGAATTCATACATCGAGCCTGCCACTATCATAACACACACCTCACATATACAGACATCTTCAATATAACTTTCAACAAATTCAAAGCAACACTATCAGATAAATGTAATGCATCACAACACACCACTTAACATCCATATTTATATTTATTTATTATATTATTAATCAGATTCCTTTTCCTAATTTGCAATATATTTTCATATTCCCTAATTACATACAAATCATCCATATACTCCTATAAGATCATAAGCTTACCCTTTATTGTGTTTTCTATATTTTATCATGCATTATTTGAGTATTTAGCTTCTCCTTACTATTTTTTTTTCTTAGTTTTTCTTTATGTTTAATTTAGCTTCTCTTAACTATTTTTTTCTTAGTTTTTCTTGTCAGCGAAAAAAAAAAACAAATTTTATCAGCGAAAACATGTTTTTAGGCTTACTGTTTTATTTTATCACTCTTTATTTTTATGAATCTTTGTAAAGCTGTTTGTTTTCCAAATAAAGATTATTATTATTATTTATTTAATATATTGAAGAAGAATACAACACTCATAAACAGACAAATGAAAAATAAGAGGGTAACTGTCGCGAAAGGGATTCGAATTCAGGCCAACGCCTTTAACCACTCGGCCATTCAGATCTGATTTTTACGTTATTTTTGTCGATCTCAATCAACTCAATTGCAACAATCTCTCAGTTAACAATATTACCCTCAACTTATTTTACTATGTTTTTTGGCTGCTATCTGCTTCAAAAATGATTAAATATTACAGTGATGGAATGTTAACCCTCATAAATTATTAAAAAAATATATATTCATTTCTAGAATTCTAAAGTTTTCTCATGTAAACAAATATCTAGGAGGTATATCTTAGATACTATCTAGGTTATAAATGCATTTAAGAAGAACTTTTTAATCATACAAAGTAGTCAGTAAAAAAAGGGGAATTAGTTGAGGATGACATTGGTAATTCTTACGAAGAACGGTTTCGCAGCCGTTTTCATACAAAACTTAAATTTGTATTTGATTTGAGGTTAAAATATCAAACCTGAATCAATATTATTTTTTTAATTAGAAGGCATAGAGCAAATATAATATGTAGACGTAAAAGTGCTTCTTTATTTATTTGAAAATACCATCAAAGTATTCAGTTTACATGATCCTGAGGCAACCTTGGCAATTATTTGTGAGTTAATGATTATTATTTAGAAAAATATTTTTTATCTATTTTCTGAATAAATATATTAAAATATAAAGTTTTAAAAAATAATGATCATTTTAACGGGAGCAAATTTTAATTACAGATTACCGGTTTAAGTTTGAACATAAATTTGTCGTACATAAATTTATATTTCTAACCAAAAACGCATTCTTATGATGTTTATGTTTTGTGTTATTCCTCATTATATGAACATAATAGGCATGGCAAGATTAATTTATAATAATTATTGTTAACTGAAAAAAAAATTCCAAAGTTGCTCCTAAATTCATGCAAAATATGATTTTTTTCATGGCCTATTTATCATAATTTAAAAAACAAAAAAAGAAAATAGCACATAACCGTACTAGATATTTGCCATACATTTTGATTAAAAATTATATTATTCAGTTTGGTTGGGTACTTTGGCATCAAATCTAAATTTAAATTTTGTATGAAAAGGGCCGCGTAGCCGTTCCTCTTAAATTCAGATTTTTAAGTTCTACATATCCATGTTTGGTAATTACCTTCAAAAGTTATTCCAATAAAATTAATACAAACATATTCATATAAATCAAAATTTATTAGCAGATAATTATTATTTAGCCGTACCGTGAATTAACATCGACTGGGCGAATGCAAGTGTGGGTTAATTCAGTATTAGTTTTAAACCCATCAGCAATAAACAAATCGTGCGTGTAATATCAGTCAAGGTAAAAACCATTGCTGCAATAGGTACCGTAAAATGATATATCGCGGTTTTGGTTGAGTAACCGCCAGACTTGCGGCAGAAAGTTATAAAGAAATACTACGTGTAAAATGGTTTTAGGAGTTTGATAGTTTTGGACTAGAGATGCCACAAATAGAGATTTTGCCGAATACCGAATATTCGGCTACGCTCTCGGTCGAAGCGCCGAATACTCGGCAGGCAAATATTCGGCGAAACTTATGTAGTCATTTCGCGGGTGACAGGTTCCGACATAGATCATTGAAGTGCTTGTGGTAACTACGCATTTGTTTCATTTGCAAGTAGATCGTGTCACAGCACGAATTATTTGTTGATTGTTACATAAAATTGTGTTACTTATAGTATGTATATTTGTTTAAGAAGAGCTTTATGAAATGACACTATTTAATAAAAAAATCACCTATTTGGGAATATTATCAAATTTGTAGTTAAAACAATAAATATTAAATTTATATGCATTTTTTTCGGTATTCGGTATTCGGCCGAATACCGAGTAGTAAAAAAAGTTTCCGAATAGGCCGAATACCGAATAGTAGCCGAATATTCTTGGCATCTCTAGTTTGGACCCTACAATTCGATCCGAACAATATCAAGTCGAATTTAATCGGTCGAATAACAACAAACTTTTGTCAAATTACTTGTTCATCAATGAATTGTGTATAAATTAGTTTAGATGAACTAGCAATAAACATGAGGTGATTTAAATTGCTGGCTGTAAAGCATGTAGAATTGGAATGGTTGAATTTAAGGAAGGAATTCATACCAATATTTTCTATGATTTGACACTTTTGCATCTCTTGAAAGCGTAGACAAAATGATGCACAAAGTCAATTTTGATATATAAAAATTAAAATAAAATATGACTCAGACGTGAAATTGAAAATAAAAGAGTCCATAGATGGAAATGGAAAAAGATGAATTTAAAATGACAAGCAGAAAATTAAGTTAAATATTGCAAATGGGACGATACAATACTCAACAGTTTTAATACGCATTTTTTTTTTAAATTAGCTTAACGCATTATTAATTGTTTTTGTGTTTAATTCGTAGAACTCCATTTTAATTTTTACCGATTTTATTGATTTATTACCGGTAAATCCAATTTGCAGAGAACATTTAAAATGTTATAAATAAGTCGTCCGTACGTGGCTTCACCACAGTTTGAAAATGACCTTACAAGTCGAAACAGCTGTAACTAAAATACATTCTTAAATACTTGCAGAACTCGATAATAACATATCTAGCTTAACGCAGGTGGCCATGAGGACAATTATTTCGCTCAGGGCTTTTTAAATCCTTGGGGATGCCGTGTGGAGAGTCTTTTAAGGGAAGGAAACAGAGGAAGTTCTAGGAAGAAAAAGGTATGAGGGGTCATTGTGTTCATGGGTGACGGACGTATGAATCCATCCCTCCCTCTGCGGTGCAAGACGACGGATCGAGAGAGTCTGGCTGGAGAGGTCAAAGGGTCTCCCTCAATCAGTTTCTCACGACCCGGCCCGTCACGCAGTAGGAGAGACCTAAACAAACCTCATCACATGAATCAAGGCACTTCTGCTAAATTATCAAACGTAGCGAACCACTTGTGGTGACCTACGTCAGAGGTGTTATCGAATAAATGGCTCACGAGCGGCGGTATGTTAGCTTCACATTAAAGGCCTTCAGGAAAATAATTCCCCTCAGGATGAGGGAAATTAGACTAGAGGATGCTGTGTGCAGTATTTTTAAAGGAAATGAAGGATAGACCTTTCTGGGAAGGAAATAGGTATGAGAGGTCGATAGGAATCTGGGGTCAGTGTGTTCGGAAGTGCCGGACACATAAATCCATCCCTTCAACTGCGGTGCAAGTTATTAATGTTCCGAGAAGGTCCCGCTGGAGAGGTCAAAAGATCTCCCTTAACCAGTCTCTCCCAATCCGGCCTGCCACGCAGTTGTTGGACAGACGCATTCGCCATCTAGATCCATGAACCCGGGCACCCCTATAAAGACACCAAACGTAGCGAACGATTTGGATACAAACACTGAAAAAGTTTACACTAATCTAGTTGGCAAATTATGGTTGGTTACAACCACGTAGCTCAGATGATTCAAGGAAATCATTGTAATTTGCAGTCCAAACGGAAAAAAAACTCCGGAAATTACATTGAAAAGGTTCATCGTGATAGATAAAATATTACAACAAAAATTTTATTAAATCATTATTGTTCATATTTGTCGGCAAACAACTCTTTGTGATCCTGTTATGAATATTGACAGCATAATACTCACTTTAGATCTGTTGATAAGATCCTTAAAACTGCAAGGTAATATACCTTCCTGTCTAATAAAAATTTATAGTTAATTGCAGTCGTGCAAAGTAAAATTTACTGAACGGGATACTATTTTTAGTTATCAAATGCTTGCTTCTTTTTTTATATCAGAACAAACAGGACCTAGATTTATAAATCGATCTTTAGAGATTTTTTTTATCGAGAAATACGATTAAAATACCTACGTTATTTTTTAATGTGAATACCACACAAGAGTCTCAAATGCTTCAAACTATTCGGAGCTAGTGGGACCATGGCATCCCTAGTTGGAATATATGTTATGAGGCTAAAGGTAATGGGGAAAGTTAAGAGATGGAGAGAAAAATTATTCAGACCTCGATCTGACTAGTTTTCAGAGTTTCGATTCTGACTTGACTCTCGATTTACTTCAGAGTTTCGATTCTGACTTGTGGTCTTTCACTAGGGTAATATTTATGGGCATTTTACACGTAGCGTTTTTTCGTCGAATTTCCATATTGTTCATCTATTCAATGGATTCGGGATGCAAAAAATAACGTATTCTATTTTGTTTCGATTTACATTTCGTACATTTTAAGATGGCGGACATTATTTGAAACATGTCCTCTGTCATTTTTTTACGTAAATTATGTGGAAATACTTATTTAATATTTAAAATATAGATAAGAAGATTATAACTGTTCAGTTAAGTATTTTTTTTTATTCAATTCAATTTATTTATTATTTTAAAAACCATTGCGAAATTGTATATTTTAGTGCGTTTTTAAAATACATTATAAATGAAATTTACATAAAATATAAGCAATAGGTATATCAGCTATAATAGAGCTTGCCTTTTAAAAGCAGCTTCATTGACGCTAAATATGTCAATATCCGAATTGTGAATGTGAATGAAGATTGCGCCCTCGACCGGAATGACCATTGGCAAGTTAGTCCAGCAGGCTAGGAGATAGAATAGATGATTTGTTTACGGCAGCAGCAAAGGCAAATGACAGATGCTGTCATGTAATCTATGGTTATGTTCAAGATGTTACCAATTTTGAAGATTAGTACCATTCCAACATATTATTTCTTCTCTAATGGCAACTTCTACTGTATGAAATCACGAGTATGAAAATAATGATCTTTGGATATAAAAGATTTTTTCTTAAGTCCCGGTAGAGTTCGTTCCCGTATGGAGATCGGTATGAAAAAAGCATCGTGTAAAACGCCCATGTTTGAGTTTATTAATTGTTGCTACTTGTCTAAACTTAGCTGGTGGTGTATTATATAGTTATAAATAATAATAAAATAAATAAATAAATAAAGCTTTCTACATCATTGGTGATAAACCTTTTTAGCCGGACGACCAATTTATTCACGGGGTGGGGCACCTACAGCTTGACATTACTATATTTGCCGTCGGTGGCGTGCAAACCAACTTGGAAATTAAAAAAATAATTATTATGAAAAGGCAGAAACAAAGAAAATTTTATATCTCCAAGGCCAACCTAATAAATGTTGTCAATTTGTGTCATTCTTAAATATTAAAGAACATAAATAACTATTTGCAATTTTGAGCAACTTATCATTCTTATCGTTAGAAAAGTAGAAAAGAAAACCTTTGGAATTTTATAAAACGAAAACCTTTAAAACTCATCAAATAAAAAAGCGCCGCGCTGCGAAAGTGTTTTTTTTTTAAATCAGGTCGAACCACAAAATTTTGTCTTTTTAAGAAATGTAAGAAAAATCTTATTCTTTTGAGCGGCTGATTCAAAAATAAAGACCGAAGTTTTCCGCTAAACCCTTTTGCAAAACAGAACAGAAGCCGTTGAATATTTATTATTGATTTAAAAAAAAAAAAATTATTTAGCCAAGTGGTTAATACGAAAAGGTTTTCGGGCCTCATGAATGGTCTCAGACCGCGGGTTGTTCATCACTGTTCCACAATAATCAAATACTGATATAAATATTGAAGTTGCTGGCGATACTTGCACAATCTATATCACTTCAAAAGACAACGCCAATTATTAATTAAAATACCTCTCCAGATATACAAACTAATAAGGAGATACGACTTTTTATACCAACAGCTAAACACAATACATATTGTCTTGAAGCAAAACATATCACAACAGATACATTTGTCGTAACAATTAGAAGAGAGTATATTCACGTTGTTGGTTTTTTGTCTCTCGACCGTTTATCTTGACCAATCGATTTACACAGTAGCTAGCCGACTGGCGCATGGCGTCACCGTTTTTCGTAGACAATTTTTTTTTAAATTTACCTGCTGTATTATTCTACGAGTTATTTGTACAAGTTTATTATTCTATTGCCTGAAGCGTATTCTAAGCACGTGGCGATTTGCTGGGGTCATTGGATTAAGTATTGTTTTACTTGGAAGAAAAGTTTAATACACGCATTACGAAGTGCATTGATACCTACTTGCTGGCAGTTTTATATTATTATTTTCATAAATGTTACCCGTGAAAAATCACGGGATGTAACTTAACATAGTTCGTCATTAAAAAATAACTTGCAAAATTTAATCATGATGTACGCACATTTTGAATGTGCAATTGAAATGATAATCGAGATTACAAGTTACTTTATTTAAGTTATCGTTTGTTTACAATGAATATTTATCTGGACCAAATGTCCGTTCTAATAGATACTCTGTATAATTCCAAAGCAAGAAAACTCGACACTGAAGGTGCCCAGCGGTCGATCGTATATCAGCGGTTATTTCCGTAACTTTTCGGGTATTAGACACGAACGGCGCCAGTTCTCACTCTAAGATACTGACATCTGTCGAGATACCTCAAAACTATGGGCGTAGCCAGGTTTTGAATTAGGGTGGGGCAAAAAATAAAAATCTAGAGTAGGTACCGAAAAAGTCGGCTTCTACAACATATTCATGTTTGGTTCTATAAATATAAAGAATACGAATGGAGGAAGTAAAAACCATCCTATGAAGGCTGTAAATTTAAAAACGCGACTTGGTCGACAATCCCAGATATCACGCATCGACCAGTCATGGTGTGGCAAACGTCCCACCTTGCCCCACCGTGCCTACGTCCATGCTCAACACAACATATATTGAGGTACCTATAGTAACGACATCTGTTGAATGCATTGAAACTACACACATAATTCGATTCATCACGTTTTCTAAATTGGAACGGATTATGTTGAGAATTCAGACGAGCGATGTAATATCAATTTATAAATAAGTTCGATCCTTCCGACCGCCAACCGTTCAACAAACCCAGTTTATGTGTTTTTTTCTTTTAAATCTTTTTTTGACGTTTTGCTTCATCCATATAACTAATAACTAGTTGAACGGCCGCAGAGGTCGGCGAATGCGATCTTTTATATAATGTATCTACACTGACGGGCACGGGGAGTGGCCCGCCGCGCCGGCTACCGCGCACAATTACACCCGGGACACAGTGGGTGACCACGCTGCGGACCACCTGCCTTTATATTGTTCATTAAAGACGACTTCATTAAAATAATAAGCCGCTAGCGAATCGGCGGTTTGACGACTTAATAGCGCAGCTTTTCGGATCACTTTCTTTTGACTGCGTGAAAAACAAAACGATTTCTCGTTTTTAAGGATTCACTTTTTTTGTACATTTAGGTTGGGTTGTTTCACAGAAATTCAAATGAAACGTTGTTATCTATAACATTTGAATTTCAATTTTTACCTTAGCTCCACACAGGAGGCCCTGAGGAAAATAATTACCCTCAGGGCCTATTTCATCTTTGGGGATGCTGTGTGGAGGGTCTTTTTAAGGAAAGGAAGTTTTGGGAAGGAAAATAGTATGAGGGATAGGTAGAAATCAGGGGTTCAGTGTGTCCAAGTCATCCACCGCCAAAATATAGACAAACCTCACCCCAAGAACCCGGGCACCCTTGCTCACCAAACGTAGTGAACCTCTTGGGGTGACCTATGGCAGAGGTGTTGGTTATCCAATAAATGGCTCCCGGAGCGGCAGTACCCATTTTCACCCCCAAAATTGATATTGATTTCTATGAAGCAACTGGCCCTTGTATTTCTAAGGTTGAGTTGTTCCAAAAAAATGTTTACAATTCATCAAATATTTGAAGTTAATTTTCACGTCCTGTAAGTTCTGTGTTTATTTCAGTTTTATGAAGCAAGTGGCCTATAATGACATAATAACAGAACTTGAATAGAACTTACAGATAAAAAACTAACTTAAAACATTTGATAAATTGTTCAAATTGTTCAAAATTCAGACTGTTTGATGTTAACCAATTATTATCGGTTAACAATTATTATGTTTCGAATACTGAAAGAAATAACTAAATTTATCGGTGAATAAACAAACTGTGCAATAATGTTGCGGATTTGATTTTTCATTTAATGGCCATAAAATAATATGTAAAAGTGTTGTGTTTTTTTTTCATTCATTAGATCACGACTGGAAGCTAAAAATTGTTTTATGTTATACAATAAGTTTACAATGTCAGTTAAGGTGTCACGTTCTACTGTCGTAAATTTTGTGCAAGTGTTGCCATTTCTTATTGATAGAACCCAGTGATGCTAGAATTATGTATTTTTTGTATTTATTTAGTCTTCGACGAATTTTAATTTTGGATTTTACAATTTTGTGCCTGTTTCATTCATATGCTAACTTGCATGGTCTTCTAATATTGGGTGGTTTGAAACACCTTCAGGTTTAGTTACCTGCTTCGAATAGCCCTCAGGCACTTCTTTGTATGATTTACCCCGCGTGAAAGGGTTATTACAATATATTAAACGTTTTTTTTAATCTATTTTTACAATAGAGAGTTGGAATTGGAAAACAGCCGACCTTTTGCACAAAGGCATATAAATTGAAAACACATTTTAACTGTTGATTTCAATAAAAACATAAATTGACGTGAAGTAAAAAAAAATGAAGGTATAGGTAGCATAGCTGTTTAATCATATTAAATTGCGCTTTCCTGTTATTATGCACTAACATACCTACTATAAACTTTCAATTAATAATTACCCACAATAAACGTAGTACTCGTATACGCTATGACTTTTAATTTCCAGTAAAAAGACAACCTAAGATGTGCTGGATATCTTTCAAATAATATATAGGTTTGAGTGATTACTAGTTGGTTTATTAAGTTATCGTAAATATTTACATTGAAAATTAAACTGGACAGAAGTCCTTACTAGGGTAGGCTTTAAGTAGTTTGGTTGCTCCGGCGGGCAGACTGAGGGAGCCTGCCCAATTTTACTGAAGCCTTCGGCCATCATCGTAACTGTTCATATCTAAAACACGTACAGCGATAGATGGTACCTTCTGATATCCAACTCAGCTGCCATCTGTTGGGATATAGCAGAACTTCGCATTATAAAAAAAGCAGTCGACTTCTATTAAAATACGCTGAAAATACGCGAATAATCAATACTCTACGCTACACAAACTAAACTTTGCGACCTTTTTTACATGACACAACTAAAGTTTTCAATTCCATAAATAACATAGAATACATGAAAAGTGGAATAATGATACTCTCAGACACACAAGGGGATAGAGAGAGATTGGGAAGTAGGTAGGTACATTCAGCTCAGTTAAGTTACAAAAATAAGTTAAAGCAATTTCAAACAACTTATACTATTTAGATTTTCCAATAATTCTTCGTGAGGTACAAAATGTAAATAAAAAAAAAAATCTCCAAAGGCCTTAGAATTAGTTAGTTTGAACGCCACCAACAGACATTCAGTTAAGTATTTAAAAAAAGCAAAACTTGCAGATATAGAATATTTTCTTCTAATGTAATTGGTGACAAAAGTCAGATTTTGTAAAATAGTCATTGTATTTTTTGTCAAATTTTCTACTTACTAATCTGGCCAGGGAGGAATTCTGGGTGTGAATTTGGCCAAGCTAGTTGTCGGTGTCAAAAAAAACATATTTTCGATATCAAAAATAAGGTTATCATTTTATTATAGATTTTATGTGGTTCTATTTTGTTATTTCACCAGCCTGTATAAATTTATTGTTTTTTTTTTGGTTCAGTGGAAAAATTTCTTGTTCATTATAGTCACCACTTAACGATCAATTAAGTTTAACTTTTTCTTACGGCTCCTCAGATATTGGGTACTATTGGGTACTTTACCATAAGTAATTATAAATAATTTTAAAATATTTTCAACTTGTTTGATGCAGAACCTGTAATCTTTCGTCAGAAGTAAAGTTCTTACCGCTCTGCTACTGGTTAATAAACGAGTAAAGTAACTAGAAGCCTTCAGCATTTATCAGCATAATTGGCAGTCTGTACCTATAATGCCTCCATAATCTCAGTGTAAACACTGTCTTTCAACTAATACTGGTTCAACTAGCGCTGGTCATTGATAGGGACTTGAACACGGAGAGTTGAACGGTCAGAACATTTGCTCAGTACATATTATTTGAACATTTTACTTGTTGTAATAATTATCTTTTGAAAATCGCATTTACGTTCAGCAAGCCCAAAATCGATTACGCCTGCATACCAAGCACGATTTCTACATGTTTTAATTTTTATTTTCATTGATAGATTAGATTTTTTTTAATAAAACATTATTTCATAATGTGAGCCTCACTGGGTGCTTACCCGTGCTGAGTCCCCTTTTTCTAATATTTTCTACACATCTTTCATTGGCTCCGCGATGGTTTGGTCATAGCTCGACGACAGTCAGCAGACTTCCATGCCGAATCTCCAATTGTTTATATATATTTATATTCTTACGTTTAAAAAAATTAGTAAATAAGATCCCATTCATTTAGAATTCATAATTTCAATGTCGATTTATGTCTGAAATCTTAGAGTCGGAATTTATGAGGATTTTCTTTTGCTGTTAAACTGTTCAAAAGCCATAATAAATTAACATTATATTTTACTAAGAAAAACGAAAACATCTTTTAACGAATCTATCATTTAAAGACTAGCGCATCAAAAGATTTCTCCAAATGAAATGACAGTTTTTTTAATCAAAATGAAAAGCGTATAGAATCATATTAAAAACGACTCTACTGCGATCATCTTTTAAAAAAAAACTCCTAAACGGCCAATTTGGAATCACTTCGAAGTGCATTAAGTTACTAATAATCCGTTGAACGTGCTGCATCCTTTCTTCGTAGAGAAGTGAGCAAAATCAGGTACCACTAGTGATGGGTAAATTCTATTGGGTATATTCCAAAAACGGGGAATATTGTCGGAATTCCCACCCCAATGATGAAATCCCCAGGGTCACAATGTAGTTATCTCTCTCAATAAAATTCCCTGTTATTTACAAGCGTATCAAATTAATTAGAGCATGCTGACGACAGAAACTATAGAAGGTACAGAGTTTTGTGTACTTGGGCTGCAATGTAAATGACAGATGGGATCCTTCGGTTGAAATCAAATGCCGCATTGAGCAAGCTCGTGCAACCTTTATCCGCATGAAAAAGATGATCTGCAGTCATGGTCTCAACCTTGGATTATGAATACGAATGGTCAGATGCTACGTGTTTTCGATATTATTTTATGGAATGGAAGCATGGACGCTTACTGAAGAACTAATTAGGTTACTTGAGGCATTCCAGATTTTGTTTTGTTTTTTAATATTTATTTAGATGTATGCAAAATTTTTTTCATACATCTAGTAAGAAAATATAAAAAAATACAATTGATACAGTTACATTTTTAAAATACATTTTAAGAGGAAAAAAAGAAAAGATTACATAAATAAAAATACATTTTGAGGAAACAGATATGACAATAATATTGGTACGATTATTATGAATCAAAAAACATTCTTCACATATAATGCACACATCCTACGAAAAGTGCTAAGACTTGAGGCTTCCTTAACGGCATTCGGCAGGCTGTTAAAAAGTTTTTGTCCTTTATAAAACGCGCTATTTTGTGTGCACGAAAGTTTAGTTTTGGGAAGCCTAAAGTCTCCGCGTCTTCTCGTAGGATAGTTGTGAACATTTTCGTGAAACATAATGTTACTCTTCGGATAATTTGGTAGCATATTATTTTTCAGTTTGTAAATCATTGTTAATACATTATATGTTATATGTTGTTTTGTCGTCATCATATTTAGATTTTGTAACATAATTTTGACTCTTGTAAACATATTGTATTTTAAAATCATCCTCATCCCCCTATTTTGTATAACCTGTAGTTTATTATTTTGGGCTTCGTTACATAGGAATAAAACACTAGAACAATAATTTAAATGCGGAGTTACAATAGAATTGTAAACAAGGCGCGTTGTCTTGAGATCCAAGTTATTTCTGATCCTTTTTAAGAATCCAATTTTTTTAGCAATTTTTTTTGTTATGTATTCTAAGTGTTCGTCGAATTTTAATTTATCATCTAATATTACACCCAGATATTTAATACTGCTAACCCTTTCTATGTTTTCGTTATCGATTGTTAGTATTGCCTGCTCCTTTCCGCCTAGGCTATCCACAATTAAAAACTTTGTTTTCGTAACATTCAATTTTAATTTGTTTTGGTGAAGCCAAAGCGCTACATAATTTAAATCGGTTTGTATTTTTTCAATGGCGTCCTGTAAATTTTTACTGGCAATATATAACAATGTATCATCAGCAAAAAGTTTAATTGCACAATGCTTTAACACTTTGATAATATCATTCATGTATATAATAAACAACAATGGACCTAAGACAGATCCCTGCGGAACGCCTTTATTAGTACTATGTGGTTCAGATGTTTTACCACCATATTTTGTAATTTGTGTTCTTTCTGATAGGTAATCAACAAACCACTTATTTTCTTTACCATTAATTCCAATATTACTTAATTTTTTTATTAATCTATCTCTGTCGATTGTTTCAAATGCCCGCTTTAAGTCTAGAAATACTGCAATAATTTTATTTTTTTTATCTCTAAAATTTTTCCACTCATCTATTACATAGTTAAAAGCGGTTTCACAAGAACATTTATTTCTAAAACCAGATTGTTGTGGAACTAATATCTGCTTGGCCTCAATATATTCTGTTAATTGCTCCTTTACAATGTATTCCAGTATTTGTTCATATTTGGGTAAACAATTGATCGGCCTATAGTCGTCAAATTTTTTTGGGTTATCAATTTTCGGGATGGGAGTTATTACAGACGTCTTCCAAGTTTTGGGGAATACTCCACTATTCAAAGATTCATTGATAATTTGGACCATCGATTCGCCAATAATATTTATAGAGTCTTTGATTATATTTATTGTAATACCATCTGCAGATTCCTTCGATTTCATATTACTCAACACCCTCTTTAAGTACGGTAAATCCACATTTTTAAACTTAAATTCTTTATCAGTGCGTATAGGCTCATCTAGTTGGTTCTCAGGATGTTGTGGAATACTTTCGATTAAAAGATCTATGCTCGAAATAAAATGCTTGTTAAATTTAGTCGCTATCTTCTCTACTTCTTCTTCAGTTCCATCTGGGAAATCAATTGACTTTACAATTTCTTTTTGTTTACCCTTTATGATTTCTTTTAGAGTTATCCAAAGTTTTCTTGGTTCATTCTGTTGTGTTTCTAATTTTTGCTTATAATAATCGCATTTATGTTGTTTAATTAGTTTGGAGTATATATTACGAACTTTTTTATATGCATTCCATTTTTCTTCTGATGGTTCCAATTTTGCCGCTTTATATGCATTATCTCTTTGTTGCTGAAGGTTGTGTAATGGTTTCGAATACCATTTATTCGTATTTTTAAACTTAACCCTTTTCATTGGCATAATTTTATTGACTGCTGTAGTCAAAATATTGACGAAGTTTTCTGCTTTGTCGTTTAGGTTATTTGATTCGGTAACTTGAGAAATACTATTTTGTAAAGTTTCACAAAATTTTGTTTGCTCATATTTACTTTTATCTCTATATGTAATTTCCCTTGATTCATTTTTAATTATACTCGTTTCAAATATTGTTAATATATTTTTGTGGTCTGATATTTTTGGAGTATCCACAACATTAACATTCAAGTAAAAATTATTTGTAATAACTAAATCAATAATGGTTGCTGATGTATTTGATATTCTAGTTGGTTTGGTCACAAGTTGTTTCAGTCCTAGATTATTTACTAAACATTGAAGTCTATTACTGCAGGTATTTTTGACTTTCATGTCAATGTTAAAGTCACCGGTTACATAGAACATATCTTGATTTTTCATGTTTTTAGTACACCAACTTTCGAAGAAATCCAAAAATTTTGAATGGCTTTGGTTTGGTGAGTGATATAATACAGCGTATGTTCCTTTAATCAAGTTTTTTCTTATTTGTACTGCCAGTATCCATGTATTTTTTTCATCAAACACTTCATTTGATATTATTTTAAAAGATATATTATTTTTAATAATCATAACGACTCCTCCCGTATGCCGACTAAATGAATCGCATCTTACAGTTGAATATCCTATAAATGATACTTCAGAATCGTAAATATCACTAGTTATACACGTTTCACTTAACATTAAAATTTCTGGTTTGAGTTCTTGTAATAATACTTCAATTTCATTTAAATGAGCCAAAAGACTTGAAATGTTTAAGTAGTATATTGTTGCTTTTCTTTTTATCCTTTTAGGGTTTAGGAATATCAACATCATACCTATCCCCAAGCTTAGTGATGACTTCCTTTTGGATCTTTTTTGTTGCCTCTGTGTTCTTTAATTCCACTATAACTGATCCTTTTTTGAAATTCTTGATTCCGGCCACGCCCACATCAACTGGATCTATGTTGTTCTTTATGTCTTCTTGTGTTTTTGTGTTTTTTTGTTCTTGATTTTTAGGTTTAATTATAACAATTGGTTCATGTTTCTTTAATTTTTCTTTGAAATGTTGTTTATCATCGAATTCCAGAGATTTGCTTGCTTCATCAATTTTTTTTGTCATGTTTGTGAGATATTGACGGCTAAGGTCAACACTTTTTTTCATTTCTAATAGATCAATTTCAAAATTTTTCCTTACGTTTAGTGTCTCCTCTTCAATTTTTTTGAATAGTTGTTGTTTTAGATCCTCCATTTTTTTGTCTACATACTTTATAAATTTGTCATAGAGTTCTGTACCGGCATCAATTTCTGTTTGTTTCGACCGTGTTTGGACTTTATTTGTAGTTGCCATTTTAACAGTGATTTTGACAATGTTTAGTTCGTATTTCTTAAGACAGATGGTGTAGGATTATAATTTATTTAAATAAAAAAAAGCAATCTTTCGCCGGTGAAGGGATCGAACACCGACCGGCGACGCGACAGCCGAGTATTTATCCACGTTGCTACGGCTCCCTTGTAGTGATTGGCGAATTTCACTCTTATAAACTGTGAATTGCCCTACCACAGTGTATAATAACAGGAGGTTGATTTTTTGTTAACAACACTCTGTCACTTCACAATTGATTTAAAACACTTGTGAACTGTAGATGAGACCTTATAGATTTCACAAAACTTTATAATTCTCTACAGTGTTCTTTGGGGACACATTTAACGATAAATCTTATGGTAATTAGAAATTATAAACTGCAATTTTTGTATGTTTTTGTGGAGCGATTTTTGACGTGTACTCTGTTGAAAAATACTTGTAACTGATTGGATCTACAGAAGAATATTTAAAATAAGCTGGATGGACAGGGTTTCGAATGAAGATGTTATGGTTCAGATGAATAAAGAAAAATAAGTTAAAAATACAAAAATCCGAAAACTTCAATATCTTGGACATATGATGAGTCATCTAGAAAAGTATGAGATCTTACATCTCATAATGCAGGGAAAGATTGCCGGATGACGGGGCCCTGGAAGAACGAGAATCTCATGGCTAAAAAACTTGAGACGAGAAGATACCCATGAGCCGTTACAATTATTGCAACCGACCAATAATCTTGCGGTGTCACGGTACACACATCCCGCACGTTCCATAAACATAGCTACTAGCTACACGTCATATGTTTCTATGATTATTGAAAATGCAGTAAAATATAATAAAATAAACAAGTAAAATAAATAAAAAAAATGGAAAGTAAAAAAATACATAGATTAATGCAATAATATGATCAATTATTTAGGGCGTGGTCTTAAGTGAGCTCGAGACCAGTGCTCACCCAGGAGTGGCGCTTTGTGCTGGAAAGCTGCGTTCCCGCGATCGCGTTCGGAAGCCATTAGCCGACAACGATATATCCTGACAATGACAGCACTGCCCGACGAATTGCGATTTGTATAGAATTGCGTCTCGTGCGTCATCACGAAACACGAATATATGCGTTTTACTTTAGTTTACCTTGATTTAACCTAACCAACCTAACTTTAATTGCCGTTATTAATTTTTTCGATTATTTAAAAAAAAAATTAGGGACTACCTTATTTAGTACAATACTTTAATAAAAAAATAAATTCCCGACTTTGGAGAAGTTATATTAGGTCGGGGAATATTCCCAGATGCACATCACTAGGTAGGTACCTACCATAAGGGTAATTGTTATTGAGGCTTGCTGTAGAAATAACCACACGTCTGCCAGAAGGACTATCGGCTCCTGGCGTCCTTCAAATAAAAAAGTGCGTCTTGGAAAAATTATTATTGACAAGTTCTGCGGTGTCTTTAGAATACTGGTTATTCTGAAGGTGAGGGCGTGACGTCATATTACCCGTATGGTAGCTAACCGTAACTGAGGCGAGAATACAAAATGCAACTTTATAATATAAATGTGTCAAATGGGCCATTTTTTATGAAGTTAATGATACAATATATTTATTATAATATGCAAGTTTTATCGATTCTTATGCAGTTTATATATCGGCTTTATGTCGTGTAACACCTGGAGTCACAAATACACTCCTTATGCAGATAACATTAAGGTTTAAATTGCAGCTTAACACCATCCATCGGTTTTCATTAATACAAGACAATAAAAAAACGTCGCCGAAAAGTGTGTTTATAATTTAGTTTACGAAGTGTAGGCACAAATATTTAAATTGTAATACATTAATATTCTAAATAACTTAATTTTCCAGATTATACAATAAAACCACAATCGAAAGGGCGTTAGTGAGTAAGTTATATTTAACTTTAAAACGGTTTTTATATAGACACTTAAAATTTTTCAGGGCATATAAAAAGATTTATAATGTAACAAATAATCGATTATTTTAAGAGCTAAGACATCTGAAATCGTGTCTATACTATTCGATTTTAAAACCAAAAATACGTGAATTTGTATTAGTTCGATGTAAGGTGCATCATATTGGGCTCAAAGACATTAATACTATAACGTCATTGATTGGGCTATGTTTTAAGACTCACGGAAGTAGGAAGGGAAAATAATGGAAATAGAAAGTTCAGAAAGTACCTGAATCTTCAGATCTGTTCAACTGTAGATTATAGAGAACACCTATAGTTAGTATTATGATAGAGCCATGGAAAAATATATATTTGTACAGCGCCCATGAGGCAATCACATACATTTTGTATGGTGGTCTTTCACCAGAACGATACCTGCAACTCTGGAAAGTGCCCTGTTTACACTTGCCCCCTTACTAAAAAATCATTTACCATTAGTATTGGTCATTTATCAGTCGTGTAAAATCAAAAATATCAGATAACAAATATTATAATCAATAATTATCAGCCTGAAACACTCAACTCTACATTGAAAAAATCTTCCGAGAAAAGATACTGGCCGCCAACGGGAATTGAACCCGTGTCCCTCTGATTGCCGGTCAGGAGCTCTGACCACTGAGCTATGGCGGCTTATCTAATACCCGCCAAATAATTCAATATATGCTAGTGTTTCATTCGACAATTACTTATTATTACATTTTTCCAACTGAAAACAACCAACTTTATTTTTGTGAGAGAGGTATTGTTAAATACTAAATCTCCCGCTAAGTGGCGTCGAAACTAATTATGTCTGCATTTTTTGCTGAAATACTTTAACTTGTCAAATATATATTTTTTTAATTGATAAACTAACGTTTAAACAAGATTTGTATGCATAGCACAAAGGGTAGATAACAAATATTATAATCAATAATTATCAGCCTGTAACATTCACTTCGGGTTCAATTCCCGTTGGCAGCCAGTATCTTTTCTCGGAAGATTTTTTCAATGTAAATGAGTGTTTCAGGCTGATAATTATTGAATATAATATTTGTTATCTACCCTTTGTGCTATGCATAAAAATCTTGTTTAAACGTTAGTTTATCAATTAAAAATAATACCAAAAATATCGAAATTAAAACGTTATTTGAAATGGCATCAGCCCTGTTAAGTGGCAAAATCTGAATAGCCAGGCACCTTCCTCTTCCTCGTCTCCTTCCTCTCCCCATTACCTAAAGCATAATAAAAAACCCTAATTGGGGATGCCATATTCTCACTGGCTCCAGACAGGAGCAGTGGAGATTCTTGTGTAGACCTATTAATTAAACAAGAATCGAAACATTTATCTTTAATAAATTAATTTTAAAATTATACATTATATATAGATATTATCCAAATTAACCAAATGAGCTTCCACAATCGTACCCATTGATGCAACCAGATGCACCTCCTTATAACATTATATGTTCCTTCATTCCCACACCTAAACTCTTGTCCATTAACTGTCCCTGTCTAACAGTGTGTAGTACATACCTGAGTTATCGACCTTGCAATAATTGTACCAATCAATTTATTATGGAATCCTGTGCAGTGATCATCCGAGTGGATCTCTTAGTGTCATAAAATCGTTTCTTACCAAAACAAAATTTGAAAAAAGTATATTTGATCCAATCGATCCTTCATATTATTTCTGAAAAATACCTAATAAAATCTTTATGGGTCAATAATAAATTGAAATACGATACCAATCACTATTAAATATACAACAAACTATCCTGCAGTATATCGGAGCCACTTGAGCAAAGTCTATACTGAATATCCATCAGATATTATTATAGTTTCCCACTTCTATAGTCTGTCCGCTACACCTGTCTCCCTATAAGGGCAATACCTTCACTTTCATTGCAAGGGACCTACCTGTCCGGTACCGGCACACTGCCTACCAGCGGACGTACTGTATACTATGTACATCATGCAGTTTTATGCAATTATGTACGTTACACTTTACAAGTACAGGTGGCTATAGAAAAACTGCCAATTTTTAAACCGTGTTTGTAAATATTTGGAAAATTATAAGCAAATCATAAAATGAACGCGCATAATCAAAAATAATAATTCCTTCTTCAATTTTCGCAAATATACCTTGTGGCGTCATTATTGATATGAAAAAAACAAATAACTTAGAATGCACCACTATATTATTAACAATATCTACATGCTTCAAAAACAAGGTTTTATTCGTCAGGATAATTGTTTTTTTTTTTTTTTTTTAAAGAAAGACAAACATTCCCGGGTTACGAATAACCCAACAATGTTTGAAAATCTCCTACTACCACCACAGAAAGCCGAAAATGTTGCTTGTGTTGTGATGGAGGACTTAGCCAGCCGAGGAATCGAACATGCGACGCCCGGGTGGGACCCAAGCGCTATGCCAACTCAACCACTGACTGGTCATATATATAATATATATTTGTAACTTATCCTGAAGAAGAAAATATTATTTTTGAAACGTCTAGATATTGCCAATAATAGAGTGGTGCATACTAAGTTATTTGTTTTCATTATATTATTAATATTTTCAGTTTTCTTAGTGTCCTGCGTAATTCTAGTTCAATGAACTCGAATTTGATTTGAATTTATGCGCTATTTTAAAATTAGGAAGTAATTTTGTGAAGAATTTTGAGAAGCAATTAACTCTCAAAAATACTAATGCCCGAAATATTTGTCATATACTTTAAATTTGCTTCAATGAACTCAAATTAGTTTTGATTTTAAATTAACTAAGTTATTAATATATGTATTTGAGTTTAAAAAAGGAGTCTAAAAAATGCTACAGTTTTACCAATTTATAAAAATGGAAGCAAAAATGATATAAATAATTATCGCCCTATAAGTATCCTAAGCACTTTCTCAAAAATCCTAGAAAAAATTTTGAAAAGCCAAATCGTTCACTTTCTGGAATTTAATAAAAAAATTTCCCCGACACAATACGGATTTCGGGAAAATTTGAGTACCGTGAACGCCATTGAACATTTTACAAGAATATCCATAAAAAGTTTAGACGATGGAAAAAAATGTCTGGCTGTTTTTATAGACCTAAAAAAAGCCTTTGACACAATAGATCATAAAATTCTTCTCACAAAACTTTAAAAAATTGGCATATCTGGCACTCCACTAAATTTACTGATGACGTACTTGACAGGACGAACACAACAAGTACAAATAGGCCAACAAAAAAGCAATCCTCTTCCAATAAACTACGGCGTCCCTCAAGGAAGTGTCTTGGGACCAATCTTATTTCTCATCTACATAAATAAAATTACCAAACTTCCCATCAATGGAAACATAATTAGTTTTGCCGATGATACTGTTATGTTATTTCACGAAAAGGACTGGATGGACACTTATAAAGAGGCTGAACATGGACTAACTGTACTTCAAAATTGGCTTCGGACGAACTCTCTTACGCTCAATGTAATTAAAACTAATTATCTAGCCTTTTCAATAAACTCAAGAAGTCAACCGGGTAAAAAATACACTCTCAAATTGCACGAGTGTCAAAACAATAAGTCACATTGCTCTTGCCCTATTATAACAAAGGCAAAAAGTATTAAATATCTAGGAGTGGAAATAGACGAAAACCTTAGATGGGACATACACATAAATGGAATCACTAAAAAGCTCACGAGACTTGTATATTTCTTCAAAAACCTAAGAAACATACTACCTAGGAAAGACATAAAAAAAGTATTTTATGCCTTATGTCATTCCCGTCTTGAGTACGGAATTCTAGTATGGGGATCTGCTACAGCCAATCATATTAACCACTTAGATATTGCTCAGAAGAGCATTTTAAAAACCATACTAAAATTACCCATCAGAACCCCCTCAAAAGATATTTTTAAGTGTTTTGACGTTCTTAATTTAAAACAAATATATGCCAAGAATATTCTTATACATCATTTTAAAAACAGAAAATCTCCTAATGAAACTCGGATACATGACACAAGAGCCTCAAAAAATGATATACGAGATGTTCCAAAATTCAAGACAAGTTTTGGCCAAAGAAACCACATATATCTTGCAACTAAACTTTACAACATCCTTCCTCCAAGTCTGAAAAAGATAGAAAAGATAAATAAGTTTAAGGAAAAAATCAAAACATGGGTGAAAGAAATTAATGCAGACATACTAGAGAATGTATTAAAAACATCATAGAAACTAAATAACGGAAAATCAAAGAAATCTACAAGTCCGCCTCAGCACAGGACCACCTAGTGAGGAGGACTAAGAACAAACGGATTAAATATTTATATATCATCATATCTTGTAATTGTCATCAAACCTGTAACTAAATAGTCACTAATAAAAAAAAATAATAAAAAAAGTTAGTTTTCCTGCCAAAATTCTGTTTATTTTATGCATGGCAGCGAGGCATGGAACGTGCAGAGGAAGGATGAAAGTGTACTGAACGCTGTAGAAATGAGATGCCTAAGGCGCAAGTGTGGTAAAACTATGTATGATCGTGTGAGAAATGTTAAGATCCAACATCACAAAGAATGCAAGGCTGATGTGTGATGAATGAAAAAGATTTAGAAAGGTAACTTCAGATGGTTTGGGCATGTAGAGAGAATGAACGAAGAAAGGAGTATAAAGATAATACATAACGCAAATGTGAATGGTAAAAGCCGCCTGAGGAACACATGGCACGATCAAGTGAATCAGATAATTGAATCGAGCCATGTCAAGAGTCAGAATAATAGAAGAGTGTTTGTATGAGACGATGTGAATGAGGCAAAGAGTGTATGCCAAGAAATAATTGTTTATCGGTCCGTCCTCTCTGCCTATCCCTGCAGAAAACGGCGTGATGGTTAGTTATTTAGTTGAGATTAATGTGTTACATAAATTTCTTTAATCAACTAATTTAATTTCCTAGTTCTTCTTCCTTGCGATGTCCCAACTCATTGCCTAGGAAGGCTGGTGGGTCGGCTCTTCTCGTTCTCAGGTTGTAGCTTCTTCGATTCTGAGTATCGCCTTCATCCAGGCCGTTTCTCTGAAGTATTTTGGAGTATTGAGTCATCCAGGAGTTTTTTGTCTTCCTCTGGATGACTGTCGATGAAGGTCCATAGACATTGTCTGCTTCACTGTGTGTTTAATTTCTCGGTTAGTAGATAAAAATTCTCGGGTCTAACCGAGGAGTTAGTCTTTAATATTTACATTACGGGTACGGTGTGTGCGCT
This sequence comes from Limnephilus lunatus, assembly GCA_917563855.2. Taxonomy (NCBI): domain Eukaryota; kingdom Metazoa; phylum Arthropoda; class Insecta; order Trichoptera; family Limnephilidae; genus Limnephilus; species Limnephilus lunatus. The sequence goes on along the minus strand of OU830597.1, from coordinate 13,123,955 downwards.
AAGAACTACGTGGCTCTGCAAACTAATATATAAATCAATCAAATTTTCATGCGTTTCATCCACACACTGTACAAACAAAACAAGTATCGTAAATGAAGAACTCGCTTCAGTAGCCGTATCCATAATAATTAATCTCCGGTACAAATAAAATATTAACCGTCGGCGGCGTATCATAATTATGAATACAAACTTATGAGTATATTTACTTGAACGAGATATACGGGTATTCATACACAGGTAGGCAAGTACAGGAGAGGCTTGACACACCCATGAGAGATTATTTATAGGGTAAGGCAGTAAGGCATATCCCATGAATAACGCGCTCGGTAAATCACTTATTGGCGTCGATATTGACGATATTACCAGCAATCGGTGTGGTATTTCATCGTTGAATATACTTGTATAAATTTATTGTTTAATTTGAACAGCTTCAGTTTGGGAGGCGGGTATGGGTACTGCCGCTTAGTGGAGTATTTATTACCTTTGTTATAGGTGATCCCAAACGGTGCGTTACGTATGGAGAGTTAGCAGCGGTGCGCGGGTTCTTGGGGTGAGGTTTGTCCGGGTCTTACACCAGACCGGATCGAGAGAGACTTGTTGAAGGAGAACTTTTGATCCCTCCAGAAGGGCTCTCTTGGAACATCGTCTTGCACCGCAGTGAGAGGGATGGATCATACGTTCGGCACTCCCGGTGACCCACCCCTCATATTTTCCTTTCTCAGAAATGCATCTCCTTCCTTTCGTCAAAAAACCTACCATGCAGCATCCCCAAAGAAGACACAGACTCTGAAGGGAATTTAAATTTTTTTTATCGTTAGATAGTACTCTAAGTGACCAGCTTTGGGTACAGTGACAAGTACGGGGGCTCCATCGAAACCAAAGTTAAGTTAGCCTCTCAGAAACTGGGCGTACTGTACAGGGCCCGCAGATACTTTAATAGTACACAACTGCAAACCCTGTACAAATTGCAAGTGCGCCCCATGGTTGAATTTGGCAGCCACCTCTGGTCTGGACCTCCAAAATACCTAAAAAAAAACCTTGACTCTGTGCAGAAACGGGCGGTCCGTTTGATAGATTTTCCCATCTTAAAAGACGGATTGCAATCTTTAGGGCACCTGCGTCAGGTGGGAATGCTATCCTTGTTCTACAGGTATAACAATGGAAGATACTCCGAGGAACTGGCGTCATTAATCCCCTCGGCACCGGTGCATAGTTCGGGAAACACGCCAAACATGCGCCCAACATTTGTGCACGTTTGACATTAGTCACATGAGAACGGGTCGTTTCTACGACTCGTTCTTGAGTTCAACAGCTTGGATGTGGAACGATTTGTCGGCCTCTGTGTTTCCTCCCTCCTACAAAATGGATCTCTTCAAGACCCATGGTCACTCCTTCCTTTCGTCAAAAAGACTAAGGGAATTTTTTTTCCTCAGGGCCTCCTGTGTGGAGTTTGGAGTTAATGCAAAAATACATATCATTATGTTTTTTTTTAAATAATTGTATTACATGATAATTCATTACGGGTCATTTACATAGAATTATAGAGTAATTACTATAATAGGCAGCTGCCCGTTTCTTGATGTTTTAAATGTGTATTGATCGGGTAGATAATTATTTTGCATCCTGCTGTTTTTCATTTCACAACGTTTCAGACGGCCTTTCAGTACCCATCAACGGGACTGATGTGCAATACTTACTAACTTTAATACGAAAAAGCTAGAAGCGATTACCAAAGACGAGTAAGTTGAAGAGAGTGAACAAATAATTTCAATTGTCATTAAAAGTTGTAACGCCTTCGAAGAATATTCAAAAACGAACATTTAAAAGTAGTATTGGAAACTAAAAGGATTCCGTTTAAAATTTAAGTCCTCCAAACAATTTTTTTTCACAACAACTTGATTAGCAATTTTTCTCATTTATTAACAAAACATTTTTTTTTAAATGGAGCAAAAATCTCTCGAAAAAAGTCTTAAATAGCGTTTAAAGAAATATTGTAAATGTTTGAAACCTATAATATGCAAAACAGAACCAGGTGTGTTTTTTTATAATTTTCGCAGCACACATTGCGATTTTTTTTAAATAATCAATTAAGTGTTCAAGGAAATAATGTTAAATTTCATTACACATTCTGTTCACAATAGTTCTGCAAGTATTTTAGTTTTAATTATTGTAACGTGCGATAGCTGTTTCGGCTTTCAATGCCATTATATAAATGTGGTTATGCCACATCGAAACGTCTTATTCTCCTTCTTTAGCCAACGCTATCCGAAACGTTGGCTAAAGAAGGAGATCGAGCAACACGGCATAACACCCCCAAAACAAATAACGAAAATACTTTTAGCAACTATGAAAATAATATATGTTTAATTAAAATCTAAAAAACGTATCCCTCTTATTTATTTATCATGAGTTTGTTTAGTCCAAGTTAGAGATTTTCAAAGAGATCATTACTTATTAAAAAAAAAAAAACTAAAATTGTTTCTAATCAAGTGGAAATATTCCTTCCTTGGGAAGCTCTTCGCAGTATTTTCTCAGACAGCCTGGCAACTCCAGCTGGTCGGCTGGACGGGATATCATTTTTTAGTCCTTCATATTCACTGATCCGGAAGTTGCACATTCACCTGATGCGCAACTCAGACGCGCATTTGCAATATGGTTCGTCGAGGAAGTGACCACAGAAATATGATCGATCATCCGGTTGAATTTCGACACGAAAGCATTACATTAATGAGAAGATTAGTGACTAGAAGTACAGTTGATGTACTGGAGAATTTAGGGCTCGTTAGGGGTGGAGAATTTTTTAGAAATAACCTTTACAGAAGCTTACAAATAAGATTTTTTTACATTTTATTTACAACGTCGTGGGCAGTGCAGGAGAAGGTGAAAGGTTTTGGCTTTATGGACGCGACTGTCTGAAAAGGTGAGTTTAAGCTTATCAAATTCCGCCGTTGTTGTTGTCCGTTGTTTCGAAAACGGTAATGGTATATTTTTACTTGTACATTCTAAAAAGAAACCAGTCTTATTTTGGAAGACAAATAAATCAAACATTCTAGGTATTTTTAATACTTGACAAAATCACTATTATTATTATTTATTTCATTGGCGATTATTGTTGGCCATCGTTATGGACAGGATATCGACGGCCGGGCAAGCATCAAACCTCAATCCGAGCCTGGGAAACTGAATGCATTACAGAGCCAGTAGCCACTATGGCCTTACGCGTGTAAGTAGTAAATAATATGTACGTTTACCCGGAAACTGCGCCTTTAAAAGGATCTTATTATAGAAGAATGTTGTGGGAAAATCGCGAAGCCTATTAGCTTTACCGGAAAAAGGGATTCTGGATTCCAACTTGCTAAGGTTTTTATTTCTTTCTTGTCCTTATTCCTAAGTTTCTTTTTTCATTTCAATCATTACATGTCATAAAGATTTTTAAGAATTTATGATTCCTATCTGACAACAAAAGTAATAAAACAGTTACGTACTCGCTGTGAACTTGGTTTCAGAGAAGTCACGATATTTATAATTTTTATTTTTATTTATTTTTTATTTTTTTATTTTTTTTATTAGTGACTATTTAGTTACACGTTTGATGACAATTACAAGATATGAGGATATATATAAATATTAACATTGACTTTAGCAATTAGTACACCGATTGAATAACCGTAGTTAGAGCTTACAAATACATGAATTGTGAAGATTGTATATCATCTGTTTTCGCATTATTGTTATTAATATAGTATCTGTGATATATGGTAATGCGCGTTTTCATCCCCGAAAAAACATCCCCAACAAAATATCTGTAGTGTTCTCCTGTAGTGTTATGTATATTTACTTTACATAGACAGATTCTCCTATGGATGGAGATTACTAGGAATAATAGATTCTTTTGGTTATCTGCGTTTATTATTATACTTCACGCGGGACCACGTTAGTCGACCTAACTAGAAGCTTGCTGAAAGGATTCTCAACTGCGGGTTCCAGTCAACACCGACCCAGAGCTCCTTGGCCCTCTGTTGGTTCCCACATGAACTAAACTACCTGCCATCTATCGGAATCTAAAGACAGCTCATAGCACTGCCATCTGTGTCTAAAAGCTGGAAGCTTTTAGATACACTACAATATCCTACGACAAAATATCCTACGGACAAAACATCCCCCAACAAAATATCTACTAAACTTAACAAAAAATGGGACAAAAATAATAAAGATAACAATAATTTATTGTCTTTACAGGATGTCTGTTTTATTTTTTTTTACATTTTTTGTTAGGTTAGGTTAGGTTTTAGTAGATATTTGGTTTGGGGATGTTTTGTCCATAAGATATTTTATCGGAAGATATTTGGTCGGAAGATATTTTGTCGAGGATATTTAACGCGGAACGGTGGTATATAGTATGATACATGTAGTTTCAACATCCTTCAATGGAAGTAGTTATATAGATAGTTAATAGAAATATGTAGTTTTTAGGTGTCTCAACAGATGTCAGTTAAGTAGTAGGTACCTTAAAATAGTGTCGCTTCCTTTAGTATGGACATTACGACATCTAAAGGCAACTTGTAATTTCGACGAATCTCAATGATATTGAAGTATATCATAGTATTCTTGAGGTATATCTAAATTTTAATTATTATAATTTGAATTCCGCACAGTTCCGAGAGAAATTGACGAAAACCCTCAGAATCATTGTCATATTTAGGGATGCTGTATTGATGCCGTATGGAGATTATTTTTGAGGAGAAGAAGGAGAAACCTGGTGTGTGATGTTTCACTACCTTCGAAAATTCTAAACCTGAAACTTAGCTATTTGCAAGAACCATTCAAAATTACTATTATACGAATAGGTGTACAGAACACAGCAAGAACTAAGTAAGACAAATCAGTCACGATTAAGACTAAAACCGCTTCTCAGAACATCAAATGTGGGCCAGAACATCACCATAATTATAATTGTATGGTTTACTAACCAAGAGTAAGTTATAAGAGGAAAAAATATGCATCAATATTGAGTAGGTCTTGGGTTTTGATCGATACCCAACCTTCAGGCGGAATGAGGAAAAAACGATTCTCAGAACGAATCATTCAAATTTAAGTCCTGCTATCAATTCCGAAGAAAAGGTTCTTGGCACAGCCTCTTTTTCAGGGTCAAAATAAGTCGGTACAAACAGTTGTAAGACCAAAAAAATATTGAATCTGTTATTAGATTTAGTCATTAGAATCTGAAATTCACAACGTTATGTTTTGTCGTAGTTTTTTAATGTTATCTTAAAATGCAATCTTCCGGTCTTAAAAAATATACATGCCAAATTGTTGTTTGCATTGGCGTGAAGAATATATTATTATTTGAAAGAATTATTAAAAAATTTTGATACTTTTTTGCGTATAATTAATTAGAAACGACTTATGTTAGTAAAATATGCACTAAAGAAATATAAAATCGATGGAATATTTTACTTCTCTTACAATATTTAAATTTTTTTTCCATAAATGTTAGAAACATATATAATCTATGAGGTTTTTTACCCAGGGTCTCTATTATAAAGCTAATGTAAAAAAAACATAAAATGAGTTTTTTTTTTTATAATTTGTTTTAATCAGAATACCTCACAAGACTCCCAGCTGCTCCCGTCTGAAGGCAGTGAGAGTATGACATCCCCAATTGGGGTATGTTGTGAGGATAGAGGTAGTGGGGACTGGAAGGAGATGGGGAAGTACCTGGCTATTCAGATCTGGTCACCAAATATGGCTAAAGCCATTTACAGCAACCTTTAAATTCTGAATGGTGGAAGGGCGATACTGAGAGTATCTTCCACCCTGGAACATACCGCAAATAAACTATATATTATTTTTAATGAATTATTGTGAAGTAACACAAATTACAAATTAAATTTGCCTACGCCGGGATTCGATCCTGCGACCTTCGGATTACAAGTCAAGAGCCTTACCCCTAGACCTCGCCGGCCATCAATTTGGCTGTCCATATAATAAAAAAAGGCAAACACATCGCCGAAAGTACCTTCCAACTCGAAACACTACCAAAAACACAACTAATGACAAAAAGGTGTCGAAAAAAAACTTGCCTTTACTAATAGTTATCCACAAGTTTAAATATTTAGCACTACATATATATATACCCTCTAGCAAGGCCAAAAACTCTCTCATATTAAAAATATCAAACTGCAGACAGAAACAAATTATAATTACTCTTCTTCTTCTAACTTTTGAGCTGTTTTGTGGAACAATGGATAAGATTCCGTCACATGTCACGAGTGTCTTCCCACCCGGCTGTATAGCGCTAATCACCTGCCGACGTTTCCAAACAATAGTCGAACCCTTGCTCGGATCTCGTGGGAAAAAAACTAGCCCGTGGTAATAATATGCCAAAGGTGGATATAAAATTATGTGATTTTCATCTTAAGCCCGGATTAAATGGGCCTGTATTTCTGTTGGAATAAAAACTATTTAAACATTCTTTTACACAGAGGAAAAATTATTTTAGCTACTGATAATACATTTTTAAATTGGGTTAGATCAGGTTTTGTTATTTCATCATTGGCGAAGATAATATTATCACCTCTCAATGAAATACGAAAGTGATACAGAACAAAATTAAACATATACTATCTTTACATATTATAAAATAAAGTCGTTTACGCTGTGTGTGCGTTTAGATCTTTTAAACTACCCAACGGATTCTCATGCAATTTTCATCAAGAGATAGAGTAATTCATGAGAAACATTTTTAGGAATATAATTTGTCAAGGTTTTGTGTAAATTGGTTGAAATATATTGTATATCTGCCAAACAGCAGCAGGCTGCGGGCTGGCAAACGGGCGGTGTGGATTTGATATAATAGATGGCGTTGGTTATAAAGGTTAGGCAATGCCGTGGCGTTGTGTTTGGTTAGCCACAGCAAAGTGTGTCCGGGTTTGCTAGTACACAATAAATAATAATAAATAATGAAAGAGACACAGGAAAAATAATGTATGTATATCGAATAAATAATAAATAAAAATTATGAGAGACACAGAAAAAACAAAATACATAAGATGGGTCAGTGCATGAGTTGGCATCGTATTCGGCTCTCACACGGTCGCCCCGTGTTTGATTCCTCGGCTGACTAAGTCCTCACGATACAAGCAATATTTTCCGCTTAGTGAAGTGGTAATAAGAAATTTTCAATTTTGTCAGGTTATTCGCAACCCAAAAATGTTTCAACGTTTTTTTTAAAGTACATTATAATTTATTTATATTATTCGTTCGTATAAATTGCGCCTAGGTCTGGCGCCATCGATCGTTTTGTTCCTATTCAATTGTTTCAGTGAAATCTATTAGACGGTTAGAATGGAGAGGATAAAGAGTTAAAAGGCAGATGAGACATGAATGGGACAATAGACTTGAGAGGTGTGTTCACTGTCAGGTTAGATTGAAACATATTGTTATTACATATTTAAGCCAACACTATTGAATTCGTTTTGAATCGAAGTAACAAGAATCAATATTGTCGTATGGCGATACAATAAAGAATGGAAGCGACTGGATAGATAATAATATACTGAATTTCTTGGTTATTAACTATGTAACAATTTCTGGATATTTTGTTTTGAAAACCTTTATATTATTTTTTATTCACATTTAGCAAACATATTTTAATTTCACATGAATATTTTTTTTGTTGTTTAATTTATAACATTGTTACAGCATTGAGCATAATATTAGGCAAAACAAAATAGTGAAAAACATATCTTAATGAATTTCTACGCCAATTAAGAGTGCTAGCTCTTGAGCTTGCTGTGGGAGTTATTTCATAATTATTTCATTAATATAACATAATTTTACATAGAGTGTACAATAAATATAAACTTCAGTACTAGGATTTTGTGACGTTAATTTTTAATATGACATGATATTAATTTGTTTTTAAAGATTAATTTGACTTTTGCTTCTTCGGGAAGACTATTAAAATATTTATGCCTTTGTAAATAGAGGTATTTGGATGTTATATTTATGCCTTAATGATGATTTAAGTTTAAATTTTTTGATTAAATTTTTTTTGAATATTTGTAATATTGAATCTTTTTATAGACGTCGCTGAAGGGAATGTTGGTTGTTTTTTCTAATAATTTTTTGTACCACTATTACATGACTTAAAAAATGTTTCATATGCACCTTCCCATCCAATGATTCCATACTGAATTAATGATTGGACTAGTGCGTAATAGGCTTTTTTTAGGTTGTTTAACTTGGGAATATTTTTGAATCTAATGAATATATATATACATTTCCTAATGCGCTTGTTACTTAATTTTTATTTATTATCTGCTGCGCACAGTAGGAGAACAGATGCATCCGCCGCGAATCCCTGCTAAGTCACCAAACGTAACGAAACACTTAGGGTGACCGACGGTAGGGGTCATAAATGCATGTAACAAATGCGTCTTGGGTTCATTTCTTCCACAAGCTAAGTCGTCCATCATTACACAAACCACGTATTGTCGGGTTATTCGTAACACATATTGATTAAAAAATACGACAAAAACACACTATTTTCAAGCAAAAGCCAAACGTTTTCTTTGTCGGAAAATTAGCAAGCTTACTAATAATATAATTTGGAGTAAATTATCATTCGAAGACTGAATTAAATCAAGGCATTTATTAACTCTGATAAAGTTTAAAGACTAATCCGTATTTTGATAGCCTGTAGTAACACATCAATGGGTGTTATGTATCGCTTAATTATAATATTAAGAAATCCTAGCTTCAAAGTTTCTCGGAACTTTCGTCAAAGTTCAACAACCTGCCGTAGTTTTCTAGAAAACACCACGTTTGCGTTATAAATTAATTTAATTTGATTCACGCCTGCCAAAAACAGAATTAATGATTGTTACATGTTGTGGCGTTGCTTGGCAACCGCACAGCGTCAGAACCAAGGTAAAAACACGCCCAATATTGTAATTGAGAAAAGCACCCTCCTATTTTAATCAACCAAATATTTTGCTAGATAAATACATAAAAAAAATCATCATTATTCACGAGGAATGGATTCTTAACATCGTCCTAGTGAGGGACAGTAGTTAAAAATCTATGCATGAAATGCCTGAACCTGGTTTTGATTACTTACCTTTCTTCTAATATTCTCATTTATGTGAAAAGGGGTGGTTAAAAAAAGATTTCATTTTTTCTCAAAATCACTCGCCAACTGCCGACGCGTGTGCATTACGCAAGCCAAGACATTTACAAATGGTTTACCTTTGAAGGATTATAATTCATTATTACTTCACTCACAAGCGGGCCCATGTTTTATAGAAAATTTAAATCCTAACGACCTTCGCTATCCGCCATCTAGAATATAATAAGTCGGTGGCATTTCACCTGTACTTACAACTTCCAACATACCGCCGGGTTATTTTCTCTCCCTAAAATGGCGGCCAGCTTCCGGTCGAGTATTTCCTGCTTTTAATGTTTCCTTTTCCCCAATAAACTGCCCCGAACACAAGATGGCGATCAGAGACCACGTGATCAGCCCAGGGGGCGAAATTGTACTAGGGGAGGGGGCGGTAATATAACAGGGGTTAAATCAGACGCTAAGTAATTAAAAACATCTACCTTTTGTAGTTCGTTAGATTTTTTCGTTTGTGATTATTATTCGTCTTCAAATAAAAAAAATTCTATTGAATCGGTTCAGTTGATAATGATTTTAAGCGGATAAATACTTCTAAAACTTTTATTATTTAATCAAAAATTGATTTTATGAAAATATGAATGACTTTACATAATATTTTAAATAGCATGTCAACAAAATACATGATATCGTTCAGAGAAATTTGAGTAATTGAAATGTTCACGATCGGAATCATATTAACACAATAGTTGTATGTGTGAGGCAATTCATGAGCATGACTGTAGATAAAGCAACAATAAATTACCTACCAATAAAACTTTGGTTGGCGTTCTATCCTCCATGATGATAATTTAATAATTTTGAGACCTTCGAGTGTGGATGCCAGAATTTTACAAATAAGAGGAAATGATTTAAAATCACTAAAGGAAAATTGATGTTACCATTTTCACTTCCCCATCGATCAGCTGCCTTTTCAGGACCTAAATTTGACTTACATAATAGTTCAACCGACCCAAGCCACGAATTTCCTCCATTCCACGAATTATCATAAAAATGCCATAAATTACAGTCGGAATTTTGCATGGCGATGGCGCCCAAATCGTAGTTCATGTAGAGCTAGGGGCTAACCATGCGTCATAGTTTATTTCAGACTACAGGGGGAGGGGGTGTCGAAAGAATTAGGGGTGCAGGAGTGTGAGGGGGTGGAAGCAGTTAGCCGGTTAGGGGTAGCCTAATAATAATTTGGTAGCGATTTGCCACGGCAGGTGAGGGTAAAAAATCTTCGCGTGCGGGAACAGTACCAATGAGGGTGGTTTGGTGGCTCGTGGAGGTTATAGCCATGGTTCAAACAGGGTGGGTTTTAAAGCACTCCTCAAGTTGGGTTCTTGCGGATCAGTTGTTCGTTGGCCATCGTGGGAGTTTTACATCTCCGATCAAGATGCAGTGGTTTGGAATATTTCTACGGTTTACGTGGGGCAAGAAGTAAGATAATTTTACCTTTTTTAACATAATTTACTTTATTTTTTTTGTTATTTTTTTTTTGTTATATGAAACTTATTTTGGTATATATATAAAATAGAACTTATATTCGTAGTCCTCCTCACTAGGAGATCCTGTGCTGAGTGCGACTATGCTTTGGATAAGTTTTCGGCGACTTCTATGATTTAACTTCATGGTTTGGATAAGGTTTTCCAGAAACTTCTACGACGATGTTTTAAGTATACCAGTAAGTTCATTCTCCGATAGTTCCTTCAGCCAACATTTAATCTCCTTAATGTAGCTATTTTTTTGTTTTAATTTGTTTGATACTAAGTAGTAGTTTGTTATATAACTTTACTGCTAAAAAATCAGAACTTCTTTGTCCAATCGAAGAGTTACACTTTGGTATGTTTTTTTTTTTATTTTTATTTTATTTCATTGTGAACATTTAGTACCTATATTAAATATGTCTGTTTCTTTGGCTCTGGTTTTATGAGCACGTGAGGTGTCTGCCCCTGAATCATTTTGAGGTGATATACTAATACATAATACTATTCAAGGATAATTTTAATTCCGAAAGAGTCTCTTTGTCAAGGTTTAAAATAACTATGAAATGAAGCCTTTACAAACAGTTTTGAAAGCCAAATCTTCAATAAAAATTATTTTTAATTAGTTAATAGAATGTGTAGTAACTAATGTAAGACAAAAATTTGGACTCATTGTCATCAATGACAATAAGGTTTGTAGAAAGTAATGTTAAAATTGATATTCAAATATAAATAACGTTATTTTAGATCCCTTACATATATTGGGAATACCATGCGAGAGTCCCAACTACTCCCGTCTGGAGCCAGTGAGACTATGGCATCCCCAATTGGGGTATATCGTGAGACAGATGATAGTGAGGAGAGGAAGGTGACGAGTAAGAGGAATGTGGGAAAGTACCTGGCTTTTCATATTTGGTCACTAAACACGACTAAAGCAATTTTGAGCAACGTTACACCAGGGCGATACTGAGAGTTTCTTCCACTTTACACTATTACGATGAATTAACTCTTTTTAGAAATCTGTTCCGCCTAATTTGTACGTCATGGGATTTATCATTTAGACAACATTATAATACGAATAAATTAAAAAAAAACTTGATACCATTTTAATGAATATGATAAAATTAACCTAATACGTCATCTACATTTAAAAAGAGATATTTTATAATATTCCAATAAAGTGGTGTTCGAACAAAAAAAAACAACGTTTTTGTCAAAATTAAATTATTTATTTAAAATTATTCACAAAACAGAAAATTGTAAAGGTATTCTATTGTTATTTTTTTCAAATAATATCTATGGTATTTATATTGACGCGCTTTATAGAATGATTCGTGAGTTTGTTGGGACAGTGTTTTGTTATTCAGTGTTTGCTCTAAAACGAGGTTAACAATTGGAATTATCAACGCAGAGGATATCCGCTTGAATATTTAATACTTAAATATATGTGGCAACACGTATATTGCTTACAATGAACACGGGTAATGATTTCTATGAACATTTTACATATTTTCCACAGCAATAATGTATGTTTTGTTGTATTTTATAATTTTGCGAATAACAAAAAACTTGATGGTACATTACCTTGAATTAACTGTGATCACTAATGTAAAAACAAACTTTAGCACGCTGATTATTATTTAGAGCATTATTTTAGTGAATTAGCGATTAGATGGCACTGTAAAAATGTAGAAATTAAATTCCATTTATAAGTAAAATCGGCCTCCATTGAGTGATTAAGATTCTTGGCTATGAATCCGAAGATGGCGGGTTCAAATCCCTGGCCAGCCTGGTTTTGAAGTGAGGCACTGTGTACGCGCAAGTGGTATGTCTCTGGCTATAGCGATTTGTATTTTTGGTGAAATTGTTAGGACGGGATAATATAAATTTAAGACATTGGATACAGTAGATCCGCCTTAGTTCCATTATTTCAGTATCCTGAAATAACTGATTTGTGGGATTCGTCTTGGCCTTCTGGTAGTAATGATAGATTTCTGTGCAATTTCTAATGGTTTTACATGGTTATTGTATGTTCCTCCCCAGACGATAATTATATATTATTATAAACGATCTTGTCCATAGTTTTCCTGGTTTTTTTTGCTGCTGTTTAGAACATTACTTTCTCTTTTTGCCATTTAATATTTTATGTTTATCAGTTTTTGTACGTTTTTTAGATATTTTAGAGTATACACATTCCGCTTTTTAGTATTGCACTGTTCTATTCTTTATATTCTTATGTATGTATATAAATGTTAATAAATAAATTAAAATTGTAATTTCACAATTTATCAATTTAAAACACTGTGTAGTAAATTTGCTGCACTTTAATTTGCTTTGTAGATACTTTCAGTATGGTTCTGGTGAGATTCCATCATTCAGAATGGAAACGTTGCTTGAAATGATTTTAGTCAAATTTGGTCATCAGATCTGAGTAGACAGGAACTTCCCCACCTTCCTCTTTCTATTTCATTTCTCTCCCCAATACATTCAGCCTCACAACACACCCGAATTGGGGATAGGATGGTCTCACTGGTTTCGGACTGTTAGGAGCTGGTGGGACCCTTGTGCGGCACTAACACAAAAACAACAATAAATGCTTACCTTTAAAATATTATGTTTTTAATCTAAGTAGATATGGACGGCTAGTAATAACAATATAATTTTATTTTATATACAGTGTGGATAATTTTAAAAGTGATTGAAAGAAATAAATAATCCTTTTTTAAATTTTATTTTATTTGTAGGTGTTTGATCATATCATCTGATTATTAAGGATTTTAATAATGCGTTTTTACTATCATAAGACTAACGATTCTTTCTTTATTTGTTTCAGACATAAAAACAAACATACTGGATGAATCCAGTTCCACCAAAATGAAACTGGTAAGTCAAACATACTTAACATATTATAAAGCAAACCCAAATTCTAGATGAAGTGAACAAAAATCTCGTAGATCTCCCCATAAATATGAAAACTTATCTATTATAGTTTCTGCAAATACGTTTTGAAAATGAGAGTTTAACGCGATTTATATTTTCAAGAGCGTAGCGTCAAGATTTTCTAAAATAAGCTTGCTTTTATAAATTTTTTGCAGGTTTTAAATATTTTTCTACTTTACAATATTGCTTGTAATTTGCTTCATAAAAAAACAAATGGTTATTACAAAATTAAAACGATTTTCGACGGTTTTTACGGCCATGCGAGCATATCGTTACGGTGTAATAGCCTTTAACGTAGAATTTACGTTTCTTCGAAGCCTTAAGTACCGTAGCTTTAGGTAGATAAAGCCAGTGGGTAACCCAGTATAAGGTAGCTATGGTTTTGGTTTATATGAACCGATCGCGTGTCTTGAAGCAACTTCGCCTGAGTTTTCCAAGTAAGCTATAAGCTGTTAATGTCCTAAGTTTTTTCCACGATAAGAACAAAACGTTTTGCCTGCGGTTCTAACGATCGCTTCCAACAAAGCTGATGTCAAATATAAGGGAAGGTTTTTACGGGTTTTTCTCCCTTGCAATGATTTATTCATGCATTATACATATACATTAAATCACACACATAGAAGTAGCAACCAATAAAGTGTTTTATTTTTATTTTTGAATTAACAGAAACCTGTGGATAAAAGTGCTCATAATCTTCTCTGCTTTGATTAAAGATCATCATTCAGTATATAAACGTTGTGTATAATTTGAAATTGCTTTAGCTATATTTGATGATCAAATCTAAATATCCAACTACTTTCCCATCTTATTCCCCTCTCCACTCGCTTCAGTCTCAAAATATTCCGAATCGATTTCGAATAGCTAGCATTAACACTTTGAAAGTAGGTTAAAATATTTTAGGAGAAAGCAGTCGCTGTGTGATATGACGTATTTAATGAAATAAAACAATTATTTGTTAGTTAGCACGATTAAACTATTAGTTTAATTTTATACCCTGAAGATGCTTTTGTTAAGCGAAACCGATTGGTATTAAATAATTTAATAAATAAATCGTGGTTACAAACGTGGTTTTATTTCATTAAGGTTATAGATACGAAAAGACACGAAACTTTAAATAATTTGTGCTTATTGAAAAAGTATATGTACATACGGCGCACCTAAGATTTGCATTTTAATGGGGTTGAGTAAAGAATTATATGTATACCGACAGTCCTGTCATTTGCAATGAAGTCCGTAAATACAAAAAAATATATCCCGTATCTCCTGTTAAATCTACTCCACAATCTTTTCCACTGTGACAAACATAACACTAACCATACATAATATATATGTCATAAAGTATAACACATATTTATACTTTATGACATATTAAAAATCTCTTCGTCCTTCATCAAGCCAAAAATTATTAGTTCTGAATACGTCTTAAATGATTTTTAACAAGTTTAAGTTTCTACTATCATTTTTGTATTGTTTAACTAAAAAATAATGTTACTCTTATTTTTACCTTAGTACTGCTAGAAATAACTATTTAGTAGTTCATAATAAAGCCTGGTTAAAAGAAAATAATTTTTATTAGTTAAGGCTCCGTTACCGGCCCCAAAAAGAAGAAGATGGTGGGATACGAAATTAGGAATGTTAGAGGAGAGCGCTAACATTTACAGCGCCAAAATCGATGCAAAAACTGCAAAAATCTTTAATAAAACACGACTCGTTTAAAATAGAGCAAAAATCTCTTGGGAGCTGTCTAAAACAGTATTTAATGAAACACTGTGAATTTTTTTATACATATAACTTGTAAAATAACGGAAACAGACTTGAAAATAAAAAAATGGAGCATCCTTTGCGATTTTTTTCTATCGAGGGAATTTCAAATAATTTGCGTTTCGGCGTGGGGAATGTATAGATATTATCTTCAAAAATAACATATATTTTTTTAAGAGCTTAAAAACTTCAAATTTTTAAGGAAGGTTTCCAAGAAATCGGTAGAAATTCGGATAACGGCGTCTTTAGGGGGGAGTATAATCCAGCCTCCTAAACATCGATTTTTTTTCCAAAAATCTTCATATACCTACATGTGTATAATAAATTCCCAAAGATATAGCATCAAATTCGACCTTTAAATACAGTTAGTAGCAGTGCGCGCCAAGCAGGTAGAATGGAAAACAGAGCGGCCCATTTATAAGCGAAAACTTTCAACGCATTTTAATCAAAATCACATTTTTCAAGTTGACTGGAATCGTAACTCATCGATTTTTCATCAGATTTACTTCAATTAATGTTTAATTTTTAAAAAAAAAATTTATATGCGAATGGACTTCGACTTGTGAAAAATTCATTTTCTAAGGGTATATTTTTATTGGCTGCTTTCTTTATGTACGATTGTGAGATTCTTCCAGAACTAAACGCCAACTATCCATTTTATTTTAATTCGTGACATCTATTGACTTTATTGTCTTCAATTACTATACAAAATACCGTAAGAGAGGACTTGGCATACCAATAAAAAATTCTGTCCAAACGTTTAAACGAAAATGGCGGTAACGATTGATGCCGACATAAATCGTTTTCAAGGTTATCAAAAGATATTATTCAATAGCTTTGGAAACGGTCCGGCGTTGCGGCCCTCTTGGCCGCCATTTTTATACAACCGTTTGGACAGAATGTTCGATATGTATTTGGATCGGCACGCCAGTAAGTCCTTCTCTTATATATTTTATTAAGTCATTTCTTCTTCTTTATGTGCCTTATCAGGTCCCCCGACGTTGGCGATCACTCTTGAAAAGGTCTCTCTGTCTTGCGCTGCCCGGAATAGCTCCTCTACACTTCTAATGCCAGTCCACTCTCGTATATTTCGCAGCCAAGACAATTGTCTCCTACCAGGCCCTCGGCGCGCGGCGACCCTCTATCTCGCCTTTCAATATTAAATGGAGCAAGTGATACTTCTCCACTCGAAGTATATGACCCAGATATGAAATTTTCTTGATTTTAGTTAATGTAAGCAGTTCTCTATCTGCTCTAGCCCGCCTGAGAATTTCTGTGTTGTGCTGTGTTAAGTAATTGATTAAACGTTAAAATTTGAGGTTTCACTCATTAAGTTATATTAAAAAAAAAATTTAATCTTTAGTTTTGAAATTCGTTATAATACCATTTCATCAATGATATAATATTGTATTTTTATGAAGTAACGAAGTAAAGTTTGGGTGCCCTTTAGATGGGCGTGGAAATCAGTCCTAGGAAAACAATCTCGCAAGTATGTTTAGCTTTCATTAATAATGCAGGGAATTTATCAAGGGTTGCTCATTGCTCGGACTACTTGTAGCCAGTAGGTACCTACCAGTACCTTAATGACACAAGGCGCAAACACCGCGAGCTTTAGTCGCTATCATTAAACCAGTGAATTGAAAACGGTCATCGTAAACAATTTACAAACAAAAATCAATTAAATAAAAATAAAATCTATCTGTAATTACGAAGTTTAAAATACACAGGTTCAGATGCAACCTTGCCTTTGTGAGGAGAAAAATATATTTAAAAAGTAAAATTAATTATGTAACGACTTTTTTTTAAAATTTCATTTTTACATAAATATCATTTTTTCTGTGTCTTGTTCTCTTTCATATGTTCGTTCATTTTATTTGTGTTACATGAAGTTAAACTCAAATAAACTTTTTCAAGTGAAAAGATGGAATTTAGAAGTGGGGAGCACCGTTGTGTTTTGAAACTCGATTAAACGAAAAATAGCCACTAAAAAGAGGCAAAGACATATATGTATATAATTAAGCCTGCGATAGAATAAGATGGTATAATCGGTCTTCTCTTTGTGCGGTACTTCGTAGCCTATCGGTCTCCTCTTTATGCGGTGCTTCATTTAGTAGTATTTTAGGTTTTAGCCTTCCCACTTTGTCTACTTTAGTTTTCTGAAGGTTCCACTTCTACCGCGTGTGTTTTAGCCTTCCCACTCTTGTCTGCATTCTGATTTTTTGAATGTTGTTCGTAATAATTATTAATTTGAATATAGGTAGTTAATTTTATTAACATGCCTATATTGTATATCACAATTAACTTAATGAGGCCTCAGCACGGCTAAGCACCCAGTGAGACTCACATTACCATATAGTTTTTATGAAAAAATACAACCGATCCATACAAAATTTCAACAGTTTATATATAATCACCTATCTTTTTTTATCAACCATCATTTTTTTTATCATCCCACAATGTTTGAGCAAGGGAGCCTACTATGCCATAATATAAGGACTATTCCATTAAAACTGTGGTTTCAACAATTCCCACATTTAAAAAAAAAAAATATTTCCTCACTTATTCGAATGAGAATCGGACATTGTTTCGTTCCTTCTCACATTTTTTTTAATTCACGTCCTTGATTCCCCAGATTGTGTATTCTCTGGTCTAGAAGGGGGAACTTTGGAACTCATGTTTCTTGGTTGTCCCTCTCTAAAAAAATCTAAAAAATCAAGTGTTATCTAAAAAACCCCCCATTCAACATCTCATCTCTTAAGTCTGAACTCGACTCCAATCTACCATATAATTTTGAATTTTTTCCATTTAAATAAAACTAAATAATAAATTGACCTATCCATTCTCTATTACTTTTAACGATGGCCTGGAAATACAAAAAAATACCCGAGAACAATATGGTAAAAAATGGTTTTTACACTCATATATTTATCAGGATGTCTAACGTACCCGCAAGAACATTTTAGACGTGTTTATGTATTACGTGTATATAATTTATACGTATTGATGTTCAAACTCCATTAAAAACCACGTTAAATAACTTTAATTTACAAGTGTAATTCTTGACGTTACAATTTTAAGTCTACCAGGAATGATTAATCACTTTCAACTTATCGACCTCCTCTATCAAAAAGCATACCCTAGTAACTAAAATTATATCTTTGAGAACCTTTGGCTCTAGACCTGTCTGCAGTGTTTACCAGGTAGTACCGGGTAGGGGAGGGGAAGGAGATAGTGGCAGGTAGGGGGTGAGGGTGGGGGGTTGGGGTGGAAACGACGCCGCACCGTTGCCACGGAGACGACGCCCAAACAAACCGACGTCGCACGCGACCAACTAAAGCGTTGACTTAACTCCGACATTTCAGCGCCGTGTACATAATATTTGAACATACTTTGCGAAGGGGTTTAATGTTTAAAATAATCCACGTGAAATGACTGACAACTTTGGGCGAAGTAGAAATGCGAGGGCGGGGAATATATAATATACTCAACTTTACAATCTGATTTTTTTAAACATTTTCTTTACTTGCATTGTTGAAGCGTGTAAAAAAGCGTTCGTGAAACAAACGGTGGTTACGTTATTCACGATTCTGTTAACAGCATTAATAAAAAAAATAGCTCGTAATGATTGTAGGCCAGTAACATGCTATCAATTTACGACGCATGGCATTATGTCAGTGTGATGTACTATTATATTTTAAATATTTAATTATATTAGCGAAATTCAATCGAAAATCTGGAGATAGAAAAATCAGAAAAAGAATTTGACACCTCTGGGACTCGAACTCAGAACCTTCTGCTTTCATGGCAACAGTTCTACCAACTGAGCTATGGTGTCTATGTATAACCAATTCGGTCACTTTTAACTGTATCATACTTCGACTAAGAACTACCAGTATTATCTTCATATTCTTAACGCACATATTATTGGCTGCTATCCTTACATTCGTTTGCAAGATTCAAACAAATAATTCAATCAAATTCATTTCTTGCAATCATATATAAAGATAGCAGCCAATAACATGTGCGTTAAGAAAATGAAGATATTTTTGGTAGTTCTTAGTCGAAGTATGATACAGTTAAAAGTGACCGAATTGGATATAGACACCTTAGCTCAGTTGGTAGAGCTGTTGCCATGAAAGCAGAAGGTCCTGGATTCGAGTCCCATAGGTGCCAACATCTTTTTCTGATTTTCGATTGAATTTCGCCAATATTGTCTTCATTTAATTAAATAATTCAAATTTGAGGTTTTAAAGTCAAAATAAATATTATATTTTATATTTTAGACGTATTTCGCAATGTGCCAGGGAAATTTTAATGTAAAAAAGTTTGTGTGGTTGAAGTTTTCTTTTATTTAATGAAACTATTCATTATTTACGAATGATTTTTCTCTTTTTTGTTATCACCTCCGAGTAAATTCTGTGCATTTATTTACGTTTTTTTGCGTAATTAAGTTCTGTATAATTAATTAATCAGAAAAATATAAAAGATTTTTTTTAATTTCTTTTATTGTAATATAAAACATGAGTTCCATATATACATATACATTTTACAAAATATTATGATAAAGGTCGTTATTGGTCATGTATAATAAATACCTTATCAGAAAAGAGGAGCTCTTGTGCCTGATATAATGAGATGAATAGAATGATTTGTTAGTCCTTCTCTTCTTTTGTTGTGCTGAAGACGACTAGGTTAAATGGAGGATTTTCAGTGACCTACGCTTTAACACAAAGGTTTGACTAGGATATTTTCGGTGACATCTATTGTGATGCTTTTTTAAAAAAACTAGTTTAGGGAGGCGGGTATCGGTTCTGCCTCTCCGGGAACCATTTATTGGATTACCAACACCTCCATCATAGATAAATGGTTATACGCTACCTTTGGCGACTAAGCAACGGTGCCCGAGTTCATGGGGTGAGGTTTGTTGGGATCTAGTGGGTGGATGCGTCTGCCCACCAACTGCGTGGCAGGCCGGATTGGGAAGACTGGTTGAGGGAGACCTTTTGGCTCCTGGACACTCTGACCCTCAGATTCTTACCCACCACTCAAACCTTTAACCTTTCCTCCACACAGCATCCCCAAAAATGACAAAGACCCTGAGGGGAATTATTTTCTTGCTGGCTTTCAGTGCAGTTAATGTAAAAAACACTTCAGTTGTTTTTCTGATAATTCTTTAAGCCAAAATTTGGTGGACTTAGGTAGTTATTAACAGTTTTCTTCTATTTGATGCTGGGTAGGCTTTCGTTATATTAATATTGTTATAATTGGTCTTTCTTTGCTAACAATTATTATCCTCTTATATTATGTCTTTTCTCTGGCATTGTGAGAAATTATCCAATCGAGATTTTCAAAATATCATTCGTATCGTGTGCAGGTTCCCTTCAAATCTTAAATAACTCTAAATCATGGTAGCGTCTCACTACTTCTTTGAAGAAGCTCATTTTTGTAATCTGAAGCCTTCAAAGCACATTATCTGTTATCTAAGTTCTTTAGTTCAAAAATAGTAACTCATTTTAATAAACTTCCCAACTAAAGGTACCAACTCTGAGAATTTTTTATAAATTCATTAATCATTTTTCAATTATAATCTTACCTTTGTGAATCTTGTATTTAACGATAAACCTGCCACGTTATACATCCGTTCTCTACAGAGGAAATATACAGGAAAAGTCCTAAACTATATAGCTAGAAACTGAATACATTGAAGACTGGAGTTAGATCGATATCAACCGGATTACCGATTGAATCACGCAGTGGGGTTAGAATTAATGTTAGGGGAACCTTAAATCGGTGAATAGGAAAGAAAATAAAGTATAATGAGAGACCACACAGACTAATGGAGTGTTGAACTGACCCCTGAGGGAGCGAGGCTGTTATTAGAAATGTAAATCCGTTTCCTTGCCACGAATTTTCTCCGAAATAAACCGGTTTTGTGAAAATTGGATTCGGTGGAAATTTACATAATGACTACTGGCATTGAGGTATAGTGAGGTTGAATTTAGTTTCTTTTGATCACGTTAGTTTTGGCTGGTTATTTTTAAAAAAAAATGTACTGTAGGGAAAATGCTTATGCTATTCCTATTCACATATATTTACTAATATTCTTAAAATACTTGCACTGATTACTTATTTTGAACTTCATTTTCAAACCAATTCTTCACATTGGTTGGGCAGGTTTTTAACTTGACTTTAACTTGTTCTGAGATATAATTTAACACCAATTTCTGATGTTTAGGTTGACTTTCATGTGAAGTATTTTAGTTTTATATATTTTAAACGAAAATATCTAAATAGGACGTGTATTTACCATTTTAGAATATACCTAAACGAACGGATTGATCCAAATTCAAGGGTATGATAATTCATTGCATAAGGTTCTAAATACATTTCCCTAATGCCATCCAAATGCGGGGCACATACCATTTAAATGGTTTACTTTAAAATATGTTAAACTAAAACACTTCGTATAATATTTAACCCAAAAATCAGAAATTGATGAATAGATTATGAGTAATCGTCTTTACAAACTTTGACACTTTAGAACGTGATAACGCGAAGTTAGAACACTATCCAACCAATAACAATTGGATCAACATTGATCAACCGTCAAATACAAACATTGGAATATTTAAAACATGATGTTAAAACAATTTCATGCAAGTATCTTCAGAAATTCAACACAGATGGCTCCGAAAATATTATTTTGGTTATAGAAATGGTTTTGCATTCAAAGATCATTTTTTTAAAAAACGTCAGTTAGAGCCTTGTCCAACTACATTACTAATTTCTTGAAAATGTGTGAATATAGGATGAAGGCCATAAAGCTTCAGTCTTTACATCACACACTCTTATTATTATATGGTTAATATTTTAATGCTATGTCTTCTCTGGGCATCCCGGCATTTAAGTTCGTTAGCGGTATCCATTATTCTCCATTCTCGTTGCTCTACACAATATGCAAACCATTGTAGAGTTTCTTACTTCAATTAATATTTTTTGTCATTACCGAACAAAATTCCAACTACTCCTGTCTGGAGCCAGTGAGACTATGGCAGCTCCAATAGGGGTAAATTGTGAGGTTGAGGGGAGGGGAAGGAGACGGGAAAAAAAGGTGGAGAAGTATGGAGAAGTCAGATCTGGTCATTAAACACAGATAAAGTCGTTTAAAGCAATTTTTCCATTATAAATGGTAGTCTTACACCTGGGCGATACCGAGAGCATCTTCCACCATGGACCGTACTGCAAATATATTACATATTATTTTTAATTAATATATTGTGAAACAACACAAATCAATGCTGTGGAACGATTTGCCGGCCACCGTGTTTCCTCCTTCCTACAATATGGGTCTCTTCAAGACCAATGTTCATTCCTTCCTTTCCTCAAAAAAACCCTCCACACAGCATCTCAGATTACATAGGCCCTGAGCTTTTTTATTTTTCTCAGGCTCTCCTGTGGGGAATTAATTGAAAAAAAAAAAAAAAAATACTTGCGCAAGCCTGGATTGCTCGACTTATCAGATGGTCAATCCACCAAGAAGAGTATTAATAATTAATGTATTGAATTTGTAAAAATAAGCAAGTTGGTTTTTATGCTGGTCACACCAAGAGCATTAACAAATCTTTCTTTGACTTTAATTAACAACGAATAAATCGTTTAGCAGTTCGAAATGAAACCATTTACAAATTCAATTACTGAATAATTCAAAGTTTGTAAAGTTGGCATGTTTGTTTAGTTTTCGGGATTGACTACCCCCTTTACCTTCTGCACCCCCAGCCCCTAACTCCATACGAGCAAACAACCCTGTATTGTATAGTTCCATGGCGGTACAATGGAAGACAACGGTACGGAAAATGAATAGTCGATTTCTCGGACCGTACGGTACCACCTGAAATAAATTGATGAAATAACACATTTTTATTGTTATTTTCCAAAAGTTATGACGAGTCACCTTTTAAAAAGTTTCCCTACATGTACATAATATTCCAAGGCACCTAATTTGAGAATTTTCATTTACATGCTTTGTACAGAACAAATACAATATATTGTATTAATCATGTTAGAAATACTTGTTTAAAAATGTGCATTTTAATTATGTAACAACTATGTGTGTAAGAAGTAGTAATGTTGTTTTTGCGCGTAATATTCTTCGGGAAATTCATAATATAAGTTCATAAAGTTGCCTCCGTGGTCGAGCGGTCACGATACTAGACTACGAATAAGAAGGTAGGGGCTTCGTATTCCAGTGTGCACAAGTGAGTTTTATTGGTTTAATTTGAATGAATAAAAAAAAACATGTATTATATATAGTATATTTGCGGCACGTTCAAGAGTGGTAGACACTATAAGTATCGACAAGTTGAAAAACTATCATTCCAAATGAAACGTTGTTTGAATTGGCTTTAGTCGTGTTTAATTACTGTGTTTAAATTGCCAGGTACTTCCCTACCTTCTTCTTCCCATTCTCCTTTCGCTCCTCACTACCTTAAAGCTCACGTCGTACTGAGGATTCCATAGTTTCACTTTCTCCAGGCGGTTGGGAGCAATTGGAACTCTTGTTATCACATAAAAAAATACATGGAGCGCCACGGTGACATTTATGAGATCTGTCAATCATCAGTCCACTGAAAATGTGGCATTTTATTCAAAATAAACCAATCCTTAATTAATTGCATAGAAAAAAAGATTTAGAGTTTCCTATGATTCTACCTAAATATCTTAACTGTCCAAATCCAGTCTAAATGGTCTCTCATTTTCAGGGAAAGCCGTTCGACTGATGGAAATAGTTTGTAAGCTAAGGGATAAAAAGGTGAAGAGGGATATTAGAAAGTAGGCTAATCAGTACTAGTTACTGAAGCTTGCAAAACCAATTTAGGAAACGTTTTGAGTCTAAATAGTGGTCACTAATCAAAGTTAAATTGAGAATATATTATTCCACTCCCTTGTTACAAAACTCTTAATAAATACTTGAAATGAGCGCTGCAATTAAACATACACTCACTTTAACGGTACTACGCTTTTTCATCTTGTGACAAAATATCCCCGACACAATATTCCAAGGACAAAATATCCTACGGACAAAACATCCTCCAACAAATTATTTACTAAAACCTAACCTAACATAACTTAACTATACCTAACCTAAACTTACTTCACATTTTACTATTTTTGAACAAATTTATTGTCTTTACAGGTTGTCTATATTATTTTTGTCCATTTAACTATTTTTGTTAGTTAGGGTTGGGTTAGGTTAGGTTAGATTAAGTTAGGTTAGGTTTTAGTAGATATTTTGTAGGGGGGTGTTTTGTTCGTAGGATAGTTTGTAGGGGATATTTTCTCGGGGGGTATTTTGTCGCGGGATGAAAAGTCGCGTAACCCAATTTTACTAAAGAAATCATTTGATTTCTGATTGAACGAAACATTTCGACTTCTCTGCATTTTTGTGAAATTTCTCAATATCTTAAATAGAGAAAACTTGTTTAAAGTTATATAAAATACGCATGAAAAACATGTTTGTACTAAATAACAGAAATATATTTAAAAAAAAATAATAATAATAATAAACACAAGAGACAAAACTGCACAATCAATCTAAAAAAAATGAGATATCGTTATTAAACGAAGAAACATTGTAATACAATATTTGTTCTGATAATTCATAATATTCAAACATGTATAAACGCCTTTCTTTCTGCAAAAGCTAAAACTGATTGCATTTCGATTACTGGCAATAATTGAGTAACAGAATATAGTATATTGTGTAAGGAATTTTCCAAACAAAAGAAGTATTACCACAATGACGAATATAATTATAATTCGAAGAACGGCCTTTTGAGTAATCGTTCTCGGAGTATTTTAAATCAATATCGTGAAAATCGGATTTTCTTTGAATACTTAGTTTGTTTCATCCTCGTACCGCGAAACTAAGAAGAATGAAAAATTTCGGTATAAAAATGAATAACGCTTTTTTTAAGTATGAATTC
Organism: Limnephilus lunatus; assembly: GCA_917563855.2. Taxonomy (NCBI): domain Eukaryota; kingdom Metazoa; phylum Arthropoda; class Insecta; order Trichoptera; family Limnephilidae; genus Limnephilus; species Limnephilus lunatus. The sequence goes on along the minus strand of OU830597.1, from coordinate 13,098,621 downwards.
CACACAGAAGGCACAATAATTTTCCTCCAAGTATACGTCATGTTTGGGGATGTTGTGAAGACTATTTTTTAATTAGTCCAGCATCTTCGGGTGTTTTGCGAATACGTGCTAATGCGAATTATTTACGTTACTTTAATGAGTAAAAATAAAATTTAGCAAATAAAAATAGTAAATTCATGAAAATTTCCTATGAAATTTACTCCCAGAATTTTTTTTAACTAACTAACAAGGGATCATGCCATTTCCGCTCAAGGGGTAGGCAGAGACGACGAACCGCCAAACAACTCGGTCTTGGCACATACTCCTTGACTCATTATTACGAAAATATACCCTAAAATATATTCAGAATCTTAACGACGTAAGTAAAGAAGCCATGTATACAAATAGCGACTCGTGACCCGTCTATTGCACGGACCTACTGTTGAATTTGCCATATCAAAGAGAAGAAGACAAATAATGTGGGAATCTTAATGATGTAAGTGAAAAACGTGTAAACAAATATGCGCCCGCTGCACGGTGTATTGGACGAACGTACGGTGGAATTCATCCTAACAGGCCTGGAGATTAGACCTTTCTACCGCGTTCAATTGAATTAATTCTGAAGAACGTGTTACAAATATTTAAAATGTGTCTCCATGTCGCACTCCCGAAGTCATTAATTCATCTTCTAGAAAAATAAAATCTGGCGCTTACCGTTAACTTTATAGTTGAAAAACGGGTTATAAAATTTTAATTCGTTGTTCGTAAAATATATTAATGGTTAGGTATTGTTTTTATTAATCTTAAATACAAAAAACTTACATCCCCGGGACAAGATGTGAGATTGTGTACCGCCTTAACATTCACAAATCGCCTCATTTTTCTTAATATATGGAAATGCGTACCTAAATATAATATGTGTATGCATGTCGATCAACATTAATATCGAATTCATAATGAAATTAGCAGAAATTAAAAAAAGTGTCAAGTCACCTAAGTGCCGATTTTAGCTTTGTGTTGGAAATTATTTCTGTAATCTCAAAGTTGGTCACACTATAACAAAGAAAACGCTGTGCTATTATTAATCATGATAAATTCAATGTATTTCTTTCTTTAAAAGTGTAATATACAACGGGATGTAAAATAACGACAAAATATTATTAACATGAACATTTTGCTTTTACATGAATAATGTTCAAGAACCTTATAATTATTTTTGACAAATCGTTCTCCCGATTCGTTCCGAAGGTGATTTCATTAATGGCGACACGCAGCCTTAAATGTATAACATGAAAGCATAGAAAAAAGCTCAATAATAAGTCACCAACTTCACACGAAAAGCTCCCAGCTTGACTACTTTAACAACAATACAGGTTTAATAGAACCACTCTCAAAAGCTTCCTGTACGCGTTTGAAACTCCGCCAATTTATACTGCACTTAGATGGAGTTGTGACCGTTTTATGCAATGTAGCATTTTCAAACCTAGATATAATAATAAAAATATAGGTCACTTAAGTTGAGGTTTATTATCCAGTATATATTTTCCCTAAGAAAACACTAACGCCACTTAAATTCAGTCATTAAGGCCAGACAAGCCACAGTCATAGTTAGATAATAATAATAATAATATTTGTAAATTAGTGGAGGGCCCTTTTTGCGAAAATTAACCTCAAGGTCGCTGTACAATTTATTATAATTTCTCAGGCTCTATATAATTGTATTATTTACAAAATTCCGATAAATACACTTTTATTAGAAAGTTTATGCTTGGAGTAAATACGATTTTGCACGTGGAGGGCACTATTCTTAATTAAAACACTTGAAGGCGCACAATTTTACATTTGTTACCCACCATTACTGTTGATATTACTTATTATGACAAGATTAGTGGCAAGGAAGGACCGGAGAAATTATGACTCTTTAGGCCTGGAGAATTTTTATAAAATGATCTTAAAAAGCTTACAAGTTCTTATTTGCTTACATTTTTACCCAATTGGTTATTTACATTTTCATGAAAATGTTTTTGACTTTGTGGATAAGTTTAGCTCTAAATTCTGCCGAGTTTGTGATCATTCTTAAAGCATGTGGCAGTCCATTCTAGGTTATATGCTCTGACACTCCGAAAGCACGCTTACCGAACTTATAGCTGATGACGCTGCTGACCTGAGGGTTGACTGTAGAGAATTAGAATTTGAACATGTTATAGGTATTTCAGTCCAACCAGTGTGCCACACATCTAAGGTTATGTTAATGGACACTGTAACGCTGTCAAAAACGTTGGATAAAGAAGGAGATAGCGCAACACGGCCTAATAACCCCAAAATAAATTACTCTAACTTGACCAAGTAGTTAAATATTTGATATTTGCTTCATGCAAGGACGTATGATGTTTTACATACCAAGTTTTTTACAAGTGTTTTTACAGGCTCCTGACTCGCACACCGAAGGTCGCGGGATCGAATCCCGGCATGGCAAATAAATTTTACTTGATAAATTTGTATTATTTCACAATTTATTCATTTAAAATAATATATGGTATATTTGCGGCACCTTCCAGAGTGGAAGATACTCTCAGAATCGCCCTGGTGTAAGACCACCATTGGAATTTAGAATTGAAACGTTGCTTGAAATGGCATTAGCCGTGTTTGATGAATAGCCAGGTACTTGCCCACCTTCCTTTTCCCTATCTCCTTTCCCTCCCCACTACCTTCAGCCTCACAACATACCCCAAATTGGGGATGCCATAGACTCACTGGCTTCAGATGGGAGAAGTTGAGACTCTTGTGCGGTTTTCATATTAAAAAAAAATATATATATATATTGGGTTCTTGAAATATAGCTGAATATAGTGTGCAGTTCACACGCGGTAGAGGTTAAACATTTTAGAAAACTAAAGTAAAAGAAGAGTGGGGAGGCTATAAAGTACCGCATAAAGAGAAGACCGATTATTCTTAATCCTATAGAAGTATGTGTTTGTCTCTTTTTAGTCGCTTTTTCGTTTCACCAAGTTTCAAATCACAACGGTGGTAAAATTTCACTAAAAATAAACTTCAGTATAATGTTGGCCAGCTTTTACAAAACTCCGTACTTAAGGCATAACTTTAGGGTCACATGATTGATTATGATTAGCTCACTCAAGATTTGAACCCAGATTGGATTTCTTAATGACAGTGCGTGACTTTAGGACCCGTGATATGCCACTCGGTACTTTAGACTTTTTTGTCGGCGTCCGCACATTTTATTATTGTGTATCGTGTACGATAATAGGGCTCACTTAATCTATTCTTTCTACACAATATTCACCTTAAGGCCAGCCTTACGAAAGTGAGAATAATTGGATAGATTTGTTAGAATGTGGTGCAGTAATTGGTTCTTGAATAGGCAAATTTTGACTGAATTCATTTGCTCTGATAAATGATCACGACCCTTTAAAAGGCCTTATCCCTTTCAAACATTGTATTTGAAATGTCAACGAACAATATCGTGGCACGAGAGGGGATGAAATCCTGTAAATCTTTATTTGTATGGCGTTTTTTATAGTTAATCACAGGATTTGGTAATTGGAAAGGAGAACGCCCTACCGGTCATATGCTGCTTTATTGGTGGTGACTGGTATTCCACGATGATGGCACAAAGAGTGGTTACACTTTACTGTCACTTTTTGCATTAATCAGTATTTTTACGATTATTAAGCGATATTTCCAGAAAGAGCTGTTTATTTGAAAACACATTGATAAAAAATAAAATTAAATAAATCAATTAATTCATTAATTTAAAACACACACGCAATGGCATCAGATGGGATTGATGTCCTTCTTCTACAGGTATTTCAATGGAAGATGCCTGTAGGAACTAACTTCATTGAACTCCTCAGCATCGGTGCATGGTCGGGAAACACGCCAAACACGCCCAACATGTATTCATGGTTGACATTTGTCACGTGTGAACGAATCTATTCTACGACTCTCTAGTGAGTTCAACAGCTCAGGCCAGGCCTCTATGTTTTCTCCCTCCTGGAATTAATCTCTTCAAGACCCATGTTTATTCCTTCCTCTCCTCGAAAATACCTTCCACACAGCATCATCAAAGATGACATTGGCCCTAAGGGAAATTATTTTCCTCAGGGCCTCGTGTGTGGAATTAATGTAAAAAAGGCAGATTTTTTCCTCAATATCTCGAGCAAATATAAATTGGCGGTTATCGTTTTCCAATTTCTGATATAACTGGATTTATGCTCTATTTTGTAATTGAATTTTAGCTACTATTTCGTACGATAAACTTTTTTTTATATTTTGACAAATGATTTTTGTGTTTTATTGTGAGTTTTCAAAGTTTAATATGTATTATTTGTTAATAACAATATATATTGGTCATTTATGTAAACCATGCCCTCTGAGACCTAATTTTTAATTCAAACATAACTTCTAAACTATTGAAAGAGAAAACAAAAGAAAATTATTCATTTTGGTTAACTGAGGAACTATTTTATTTTGTCATGATTGATAATATTTCTAAACATATACAGCCATATCAAAGGATTTTACCGCTTTACCTTCAAGGACATCCATGCGTACACGACTAGCAAAAATATTTTTGTACACTTATAAGTCAATGCGTCTACCAAAACACGCAGAATTCAACTGTAACAAACAAATCAACGCCAAAACAATTTAGTCAAGGTGAGCCGAAACATTTTAACGTGACAAAGGAGTACCTACTTGTTAATTAAATTGCGGTATATCTAATTATGTCGCAAGGCTAAAACGACAAACGACACGTTATAAATTCGTATGATCAAATCTTTCTCTTCACGTTTGCCATGGTATAAAAAAGCTGCAAGTTATACGCACAAGGTATAGTTAAGAATTTCTCAACATTCATTGGCTCGTTGAGCAAATTATTAAAATTTCGTTCTCATCTGATTATAAGTGTAAAAAAATTGCAATGATTTCAAAACATCACGCTTTTATTAATCATAATATTATTTTTTATTTTAACTGCAGGTTATGAAACAATAAAGAATTACGATAACCTTTCAATAAAATGAGAATTTGGAGAAAGGTGTTTGATTTAATGCCGAAGACGAAGGTCAGATTGAAGGAATTATTATTTTTTTGTTATTGGCCAATAATAATTTGAAATAATTGCTGCTACGTTTGTTTGCGGGTATCCGACCAATTAATTGAAGTGACGTAAACCACAAATTGGTCTAATTATATTGCACTATTCTGCAGCTGCAATTGTAAAATTAAATGCCCCAACATAATTATAAATCTCATTTTCCGTGCTTTTTTTTTACATGAGCTCCACACAAGAAACCTTGAGGAAAATGATTTCCCTCAGGGCCTATGTCATCTTTGGGGATGCTGTGCGGGAGTTTTTATAAGGGAAGGAGAGAAGAGTTCTGGAAAGCAAAAGGATTTAAGGTGTTGGTAGAATTCTGGGTGTGTCCTGGTCATGCGCCTCCAAGACCTAGACAAACCTCACCCCATGAACTTGGGCACCCCTACCAATGAACCACTTGGGGTGACCTATGCCAGAGATGTTGGTTATCCAATAAAGGTTTTCCGGGCTGCGGTACCCATTCCCGCCTCCCAAATTGTGAAAATGTAAATTCTTAGCTATAGATATTGTAAATCTTATAGGAGAGAATGACAAAGGTAATGAAAAATAATAAAATAAACTATATTATAACATATTTTAAATAATTATTTTGCAATATTAGATTCGTTTTTAATTCATCGCCGATAAATCGGCATTTATTGAAATTAAGTTTTCACATAACCTACGACAACTAACACCTCTCCATAGGTCACCACAAGTGGTTCGCTACGTTTGGTGACTTAACAGGGGTTCCCACGTTCATGGGGTTGGGTTTGTCTATGTCTTAGTGGCGAGTGAGTTTGCCCACCTACTGCATGGTGGACCGGGGTGGGGAGAGACTGATTAAGGGATATGTAACCTAGACCTCTCCAGCCGGACTCTCTCGACCCATCGCCTTGCAGCGCATTGGGAGGGATTGATTAATGCGTCCGTCACTTCTGGATGCATTGACCCTCAGATACCTACATTTCCCTCATACATTTTCCTCCCAGAACTTCCTCTCCTTCATTTCCTTAAGAAGACTCTCCACACAGCTTCTCCAAATATGAATTAGCCCTGAGGTATTTTTTTCTATCGGGTATCCTGTGTAAAGTTAACATAAAAAAATATTTCAAACAAAAAAACGAGTGTGCTTTAGACTCTCTCACTCACTCACACACTGCTCTCTCTTGCTCCTACAGTGATACAGACACTATGCCTGCACTGTGTCGATATACAAAATGTAACGGGCTATGAGATAAAGATAGAAAGAAAATGTGTGATTGCACTTCTCTCTCTTGCCCCTTCAGTAATTCGAAACGTAACTCCCTCTCTTTCTATCTTCACTAATTTATATCTCCCTCTCAACTTTCGTTCGCCTCGCCCGATCACACTTTCATAACGATTCATACGTCCGTCACTCCTGGACACATTGAATCCTAGATTCCACCCCTTGTACCTTTTTCCTTCCCAGAACTTCCTTTCCTTAAAAAGACACAGTATCCCATAGATGGCACGGGCCTTGTGGGATTTTTTTCCTCGGAGGCTATTGTGTGGGGCTAATGTAAAAAAACATCTATTTGGCATTCATTTCAAATCTCCAAATTCATGAAATAATGTTACATGGTTTTACCACGCGTACGCCTCAATGATCTCATCTCTAACACATTCAATCTAATTTCGTTCATTATCAACCAACACCATTCCTAACTGACTCACTGCCACACATTGCTGGTATCAGACAGATATAGTTACTTGTGCTCATAAAGTTAAATAAAAATACGATAAAAAAACACTTTACAAATTTGTATTAAGAGTACTAAAAAGTAAATCAAATATTGATGCAACAAATAAAGTCAATTCTGAAATTACCACTAAACAGATTAAATCTTAAATTCTCACTTCTTTAAAAATTTTATTACATTCAGTTTAAGATGATCGCTTTTTTACCGCAATTTAAGTCTGTTAGCACATCGTTATATCATTTATCAATATCATTAACACGATACGATCCTCTTGCAAACTGGGTCATTAAAATCTCGAGATCATTTTTAATAAATAAACAACATATCTTATTAGTTTTACATCTATATTCAAGTGCACTTATTTCTTATTTAAATCTGGATTCCAACACATATCATAAAGAACAGGTCCTTGAGATTGCTACCGTATTATGTGAAGGACCCGTATTCAATAAATATCATAGTCAGTAACTGGAAAATCGTGTTTTACTTATTAGGAGCTTTATTATGCTATAAATTTTCTATTAAGCGATTCTAGTTAGTTCATGATTGACTAGATGGCGTTTTAATGTGATACCTCCGATACGTTGGCTAACAATTCCTCAGAGATTTCGTGCAACACGATGGCTCCCTTGGCTCCGAGTTCAAGGGTCGTGGATTCAAAACAGGCAAGGAAAAATACAGATTTTTTAACATATAGGTAGAATGAGCATCAGCTCGGCCGGTGAACGATTTTCCGGCCTCTGTATTTCCTCCATCCTATAATATGAGTCTTGAAGAGACATATTCACTATTTTTCGAGCTTCAAAAGGAACCTTCACACATCATCCTCGAAGATGATACAGGACTTGAGGGAAACACCAAAAAAGCACCTCGTGCAAGAATGTAACATATTTTTAGTGTCGTCCTGGTGAGAGACCACTGTTGAGAAACTAAATTTTGCTTCAAATAGCTGTAGCTGTGTTTAATGATCAGTCCTGAATAGTCAGGTAGGTACTCTCTGCCTTCCATTTCCGCGCTTCCTCCTCCCCACTCCATTTATTTAAATCAAACTACCAAAAAAAGACGCAATACAGTTTACCATTTTTTTTTTTTTCACATTAACTCCACACAGGAGGCCCTGAGGAAAAAAATCCCTCAGGGCCTATGTCATCTTTGAAGATGCTGTGTGGAGGGTCTTTTTGAGGAGAGGAAGGAGTGACCAAGGGTCTTGAAGAGACCCATGGTTCTTGGAATGTAAATATTAAAAATAAAATAAATTAAACCACACAATGAAAAAAAAACTGACTTCGGCAAGTAATGACTCAAAATATCGAATTTTCTGAAAATGCAGCTTTCTGCAACCGTCTAAGAAAACTTATCTGCTGCAAGAAACACAAAATTCTTGGATCACATTAAAATTTTAAACCACAATCTAAAATTCATGAAGTTTTTTTAACATTGTTGCTATCACGATTAGTTAAATTAATCGGTTTGTTTTTGTATAATATTTTTTTCAATCAAGTAATTTAATATTATACAGTAACTATACAAAAAAACGGCTTAACAGGAAGCAAAACTCAAATTCGTTTCGTGAAATTTAACCACGAGTTTTATCGATGGCATTTAAAGAGTGCAATTCAAATAAAAACGTGACTTGTTGTGGGCATCTCAGGTAATTATGTATCTTGAGTGACCTTGTAATATGAACACTAACAACCATATGACAAGTGGTGCGCTAAGATATCTTTTAATTTAATCGGTAAAATAACCAGACTTGCATCTGATATGTACACAACCAGATAGGCATCAAAAAATATATGCAATGGGTGCTGTGCACGCGGGCGTAAGCTGTATGGGCGGCCATCTACCGGCCGTCATTTAAAGGGGCAATTTTTTAACTGATTTACTTTGCTATCATTAATTTCAGATAAATTATTATCCGCACGTCAAACGAAAGCTTAGAAAACAAAGCTTTTATTTTAATTAAAAGACCTTTTGAGGCGTATTGCGAAACAATGTAAATAATATCAAACAATTTTTTTAAACAGCTTTAAAAATCATTATTATAACTTCGGACAAAAATCACGATAAAGTAAAAGTTACAACAACGCGTAGGTATATAATTTTGACGTTAATAAATTAAAATGTTTTCCCAGAAAATAATCTTGAAAAATCACCTTTTTTCGGCGTCCTGACGTACAACCCCTTCAACAGTTTTTAAGCTTTTCATCACGCGACAAAATATCCCCGACAAACGATTCTACGGACGAAACATCCTCATACAACATATCCTAGAGACAAAACATCCCCCAACAAAATATCTGCTAAAAGTAAATCTAACCTAACAAAAAAATGGGACAAAAATAATACAGACAACCTGTAGAGACAATTATTTATTGTTCAAAAATAGTAAAATGGGACAAAAAGAATACAGACATCCTATAAAGACAATAAATTAACATTCACAAATAGTAAATGTAAAATAAAGCTAGATTAGGTTAGGTTAGGTTAAGTTAGGTTAGGTTTTAGTAGATATTTTGTTGCAGGATGTTTTGTCCGAAGGATATTTTGTCCTTCGGATATTATGTCGAGGGATATTTTTTCGAAGTATATTATTGTGATGAGGATATTTTGTCGCTGGATGAAAACACCCTCAAAATGTCTGTTATTTTTTAAGTTTATCTGTATACATTTGTGAGGTTTGTCCAGATCTTGGCGACCGATAGTTGCTGCGTTGCGGGCCGGATCGGTATAAGCTGGTTGAGAGAAGTCTTTCTACCCCTCTAGCCAGAATTCCTCGACCTATCGCCTTGCACCGCAACACACTGACCCCCAGATTCCTATTCAACCCTCTTTCCTTTCCAGAACTTCCTCTCCTTGTTACTCAGAAGTATATAATACAGTAAACACGTAAAATCTATAATAAACCTAATTGTGACAAGGGCCTTTTATTCTTGAAGAGCTCAAACATAACAATTAGTGTTAGCCCGTGGAAAGGACAACCATTACAAAGGGATACAAAGAAAAGATATCATTTATTCTTGCACGTAGGCGGATGCACCCCTAGCGGTGGCCCTGCACTCCACTCTTATGTTTACGATTATAGTTTTTATTACCGTTATTATAATTCGCCTAGAGTTTCCACGTTTTGATGGTGCAAGATCGGGTTACTATTTATGGTGCAGTCATTTCCTTATGATTATTGCACTATAACCTTGTTATTTAAAGCCCATGACCCAAAACGTATGTATGTAGGTAAACTGTCTTCTGCCATAAAAACATACACTGGTATTGCACCTATATTTAATACTACCAATCATTTATAAACAGCATTTAAGCTGTTTTTTTAAACCATTTGTTTTCAATTCACTTTCAGTTTCGACATTTTTTAACAGGAGAAAATAAGAATACAGAAATTACATAAAACAATACATAACATTCATGAAAAGAACAGAAATAAGTAAAAAATATAAAAACCCGAAGGATTTCAACAAACAATTCCTAAGCATATTTGGGGTACAAATAGTAGGTGTCGTTTTGGTCTCCGATGATTTTTTTTTTTGCCACTGATTCCATCCCTACACGTCGCCATGGCCGTGCTGCTGGAACGAGACGGAGTGCCTATCCAGTTGACTACTGAGTTTCAAGGTGTGATGGAAAAATTATTGTTATTAATGGAAAAAAATGTCATCATACTGCAAAATAACAACAATTTTTTTTAACCCCAAATATTTTCAGAAATCACTGGTTACAATCCTTCGGCTACGTGCTGTTAGACCCTTTATAAATGTTTACAAAGACATATTTTTGTTAAGGAAAAACTACTGTTACAAGTTAAATAAATAAATAAATAAATGAGAACACAAATTTACAGAGTTTAATTATAATGGAGTTGTTTTTTTCGCTTTCAATGTTCTGCACGAATTCAAATAAGCGATAAAGTAAAGTAGGCCTATCTATAATAATATAACTTTGAACAGAAAATTATTTTAGTTTTTCATCTTCTAAATTGGAAGTAATGTATCAAGAAATCAAACAAAATTTGATCATTTACCTATCTGATCAAGAAAAAATATTGTTATTCAACAGTTGCCGTGTACAATATTTTTTCTTGTTATAATAATTTCCCTTGTTTAACGTGTTTCATAAATAAACGTTCAGCTTCACAAATCCTAAGATTTTATAATTTTCACGGGTCCACAGTATAAAATGAAACAGCATCAAATTAATAAATTTTATTTCTACAATAATGCTCGTGTAACTTGGATTAACCGTGGCAAATATACTCTTATGGATTGTTTCTCGGTACGAATTTCTAATTGATGTGTTTTTCCAACTTCTTGATTAACCCCTAAAGGGATAATTAATAGGGAACCACTGAATGATGACAGACCTGTCTCACCTTAAACAGTGTTACCAATATCCATATACGACTTCTTTATGGGAACATCTACTGTTAGTCAGAAAAAGATAAAATGTTAATTTTATGGACGGCCATCAGTCTTGCTGAATGCTTGAGAAGAAAAACCATCGCCCGAGGTGGAAAAATATCTTGCGGCTATAATCCTAATTGAGAAAAGTGAACGGTTCCTTGGGAAATATACTTATAAATAAAGCTTTAAAAGGTTTTCTGTTTTCTGATTGGGCTGTGACTCAGTTAGCGCAAGGTTGCAGTTTAGATTCGCGTTGAAATAATAACCAGTATTCCTCAAAGCCATAAAAATTATTCTTATCAACAAGAATATCATAAGACAAAGAGTAAGTCAGTTCTTAACAATATCCCAATCTTAACCAAATCCCATAGTCGTGTCAACTTGAAACGCATTTAAAATTATTGGTTACAGTCCACAGATTGATTTGCAGTCAATATATCTCCGAATACACATATTTTTTCATCAAGTTTTGTGTCCTCTTTTGGTTAGTATAACAATGAAAACTTTTTCACTTTTAGTCTATGAAATTCCGATTTTAGGTACAGTTAATAATGATAAACTGTTCTACCAAGAAAAATCACTTAAGCACATATAGTATACACATTAAACGGAACTTTTCTATGTAGAGTAAATACAGTTTATGTTCTGATTGGGTGTCATGAAATGTGAACTTTTGTTGAAACTGTTTTTATGTACTTATATAATAATATTTAAACCTAACGAATTAAATTTTTCATTTCGAAAACTGATAATATTTTATTTCAATTATATAATTATCATTCATTTATTCAGTAGAATATTGAGGCTCAAATATCGAAATTTGAAAAAAAAAAAAAAATGATACACACAGTAACACTTTTTCAGATAAATCCTAAATGTCTAGCATTTATATGCATGCAGGGTGGTTCGGGGGAGACTGGCTGAGAAAGACCTTGTTACCTCTCAAGCAGAACTCTTTGGGAACATTCGTTGCACCGCAATGGAAGGGATGGAATCACACGTCCGTCACACAGGGACACACTGACACCCAGATTCCTATCCACCCCTAATACCTTATTCCCAGAACTTCCTCTCCTTCCTTTCCTTTAAAAGGCCCTCCACACAGCATTCCAAAAGATGACGTAGGCCCTGAGGGAAAATCCTTTCCTCAGAGCATCCTGTGTGGAGCTATCGTAAAAAAAAGTCATAATTGGCAAGTCAACAAACCTTTGAAAAGTGATATTCAAAGCTGTGTTGAGTTTTCATGAAATCAAATAGTGCGGGAGCAAGACTTGGAAGTTGACAACATCAAAGGTGTTTCAAACTACATCATAAAAGATGATTGTAGTACTGCTTGTTTACTGTTGATCATTGTACAATCACCTAGACACTTTTAATGTGCACTATCTGCGGCCTGCGGTGACTGATTATTCCTTCGTCAATTATTAATAAATGTCAACACTTAACGGGCCGAAGATTGAAGTATCTCTCGTTCACAGAACATCACCCGGGGCGCCGCAAAACTGACTCCGGTTTTACTACAACTAGCAGCGTAACTCAGTCTTTCCTCACACGATGGAAGAATATTAAAATCAGCGTTCTCTGAGCAAAATTACGAATCTGCAAATATGTTGATGCTTATCATAAAATATGCAGATAATTTAATTTTTAATATTAAACGAGCCAATTTTTTTTATTTATTTTTATGTTGACGAATAAATCTTCCATATCTTTTTAAAATTTGGCATATTTGCTTTGCTGCCAAAACGACTCGTTCGTTTTTGTTGGCGAATTTGGCGGCATTGACGTCACGCCGGCCAACGTCGGTGATAGCCAGTAGCGTTTTCTATATCATAATGACGGTGTAGCCAGTTTGAATCGTTTCGGAATATGCGGTTTTAGATTGTTTTTAAAACAATAATTATGAAAGAAATCGACAAAATTAGGTATTTTTAGTACGACGATCAGAATCAGAAAAAATTACTTCATATCTTTCTAATTTTATGTTACGATTTGTGCGGCGGGTATGGGTACCGCCGTTCCGGGAACTATTTATTTGATAACCAACACTTCTGCCATACGTCACCCCAAGTGGTTGGCTACGTTTGGTGACTTAGCAGTGGTTCATGGAGCGAGGTTTGTCTAGATCTTGGTGATGAAATGCGTTTACCCACCTAGTGGCGGGCCTGATCGGGAGAATCTGGAGTAGGGAGATTTTATGACCTCTCCTGCCGAACTCTATCGATCTTCGCTTTGCATCGCAGTGACAGATTCCTACCCATCCTTTTTACCTTTTTCTTCCCAGAACTTCCTCTCCTTTCTTTCTATAAAAAGACCCTCCACATAACATCCCTAAATATAACGTAGGCCCTGAGGGATTTTTCCTTAGGGCCTCTTTTATTGAACTAATGTAAAAAAAATAACCGCTTCCAATACCGCCCATTTCTAACTTTATTCACAATTAGTGAAAATACCCCATTGTAGCCAATTGAAGTGCTGTTAAAAATTGGTGTGCTTACATCAAACCATAGAAAAATAATACGTGGTCTTGCCTTACTAAATGTGCCAAATGAAAACACAATTTAAGAATAATTTATTTTTGGGTCATTATAACATGTCAGAGTTCCTCCTTCTTTAGCCAACGTTTCGTACAGTGTTACAGTGACCATCATCAGGACATCATTAATATGTTAAATTAATTTAATTTAATTTGTTAAATCAATGTGATTTTCGGCGTTTATTTTTGGTGAAGCCATCCAGTGCCGAATACCAAGAACTGTTAAGCTTAGCCTCGTCGTCAATTCGCATACCTTCCCTGTCGATAGATACAGTAACGATGTATAAAATATTGAATACAGAAGAGGGAAGCTCAACACGGTAGAATAACCCAAAAAATAATCACGAATAATTTTGGCCGCGAAAATGACAAAATTCATTATGTCGTTAATAGCGAAAAGGCTATTTTCTATTTAAATTTCCTTTGGTCACATTCTGTTGTACTTTTTACTATAGTAGGCTGACATACTTCAAAGTTCTCGTACATCAGAATGTGACAATTGAAAATTACCATCTGCTTTTTTGCTTATGACGGCAGAATTACACCCAACAAGTTTTAAAAATAGCAATGCGTTCCAACCGATCAATAAGCGTCATAAATAAAGATAGGTAGGAACTTTCCTACATCATTAAAATATTTTCATTTGTAAACAACACTTCTACGGTAATGTGATTCGCTTAGATAAAGAGCTCACTCAAGTTTATTTATAATCCGTTAAAAAATCGATAAACCAAAATATCTCATTTTTCACAGTGTCAAATATAGTCTAAATGTTCATGGTTCGGATAAACAAATCCGCGTTTACATTATTGTATACATCTTTTTTCTTTCATTAAAAAGGAAGGTAATAGTAATAAATCTAAACGAAAATATGAATAAGAACAGAAAAAAAAGGTCACAAAAGCTTTTATTTTTCTTGTGCTTTTTTATATTTTCGAATTATTAGTTTTATTTTCTTCATTAATGATATATTACATTCAAAGAAATAACCTTCACAATGTGTTTATTAATTTTGAGAATATTTCCATTCCAAATTTCTTCTCAGTTATAACATATTTTCCTTGAAGACCTTATGTTTTTAAGTTCTTAAAAAGTTATGCTTAATTTTTTTAATATAATATTTATACTTTTGTTGAGTCGAAATAGTAATTATACGAAATTCCGTTCTGAAAGTTCCGAAAATTTTATAAAACACGTTTGGTTCTGTTATTTAACATGTTATGGGTATGAAAAATTCATAGCGTTTCGTTAAATGCTACTAAAGACATTTTCTGAGAGATTTTTGCTGTATATTAAACGAGTCGTGTTTTATTAAATATTTTCATAATTTTCGCTTAATTATTATCGTATTTTAGTATAAGCGCGCTTCCTCTAACATTCATTTAGATACATTTCAAACTAACTTCTTCTTCTTTTTGAACACTTACTAATAAACATAAAACTTTTTTGTATACCTACCTTTGCAAATGCTAAGAATGTTAAAACAAGAAAATTTTTACTGTTTAAACGGATACTCAATCTGCCGTAGATATATACAAGCTAAAGGAAAATTATAGAAGGCTACAATGAATTCTCAATGATAAAACCCAACATTAATTTGCTTCATTGTATCACGGATCAAGCCTAATCCCGTTAATTTCAAAGCTCGAATCTGAATAATTTATTACATGAATTGTATGGCTAACTAACTGACGGATAAGCTCGCCTTTCATTGAGCGGCTATCCGCTACATAAGATGTGGAGGCGTGTGTTAGTTAGATGCGGGGTAGCCTTAGGAAGGCTTACTTATCACCCGCTGACCGGACAATCGCTAAACAGTACCGGGCCTATTAAAATCATACTAGCCTACTAGGAACGCCGTTATAGGCAGGTGCTTTATGAACTGGTGAACTGTTGGATAATTTTGTTATGCAAGTGGGGCGGTTTTAAAATATATGTTTAAATTCAATGATAACAAAAATATCCTTGTTAAATATCGAAGTTTTATACGAGTTGAAATTATTCGAATTGCCTTCGTATTTTTAATTTTTAATTTTTTGAAGTGAAAAATTAATTAGCACTATTATGATTTAAAACTAGATTAAACGAAAAATTGCCACACTAAAAAGAGACAAACACATACATCTACAGAATTTAGCCTGCGAGATAATGAGATAGTATAATCGGTCTTCTCTTTGTACGGAGCTTCATAGCCTCCCCACTCTTGTCTACTTTAGTTTTCTGAAGGTTTCATTTAAACTGCGTGTGAACTGCACGCTCTGTTTTTTTTTTAATATTCCACTAAAAATAATTAATTTACCATATTATGGAAGAATATAAGCCAAAAAAACTGTTCAATATTAGCGAAGCTAGCAGTCCCCAATGGAGTGGTGTTACCTACCCTGATGTATGTATGGAAGGCATAGAACTGGAAGAGGAAGGATGAAAGTAGGCTGAATGCTGAAATAAGATCCCTGAGGTGTGTGTCTGTTAAACCATGTATGATTTTTCGAGAAATGCGAAGATCCGCATAGAATGTATAATGAGTAAGATTAAGAAAGATGGTTTAAGCATGTAAAGCGAATGAAAGAAGAATGGAGTTTAATGCAGAATATACGACGCAAATGTGAATGGTATAAGAAGTCGGAAATGCTCGAGGAAGAGATGGCACTCAGATACCTGAATAATACAAGAGTTTGCACGAGACGATGTATGAATGTGAATGAGGCAAGGAGTGTGTGCCAAGACCGATTTGTTTGGTGGCTCTTTCTCTCTGCCTAGCCTTGGAAAAACTTCGATAATTTACTATATTGAAATTGTACCGCACTTATACTTTATAAGTACTTAAATTTAATTAAAATTTTAATTGTTTTATTTTTTAATTTTATTATATTGTTTCCTCTATACTTATATCAAATTAAACTTTCAACTTTTCCCACACAAAATAATATAATATACGACATCTGTGTACGATGTAAATAAATAATACGTTTAGATTAATGATAAAAGAATAAATTTTAAAAAAAAGAACATTAAAATATGTTACATTCCCGGAACATGAATTAACACGACGATATGTTGTTTTAAAAAGATTTTTCTTTACATGGCATAGTAATGATGATGCCCAGAAACCATTTGAATTTATCCCACTACGAGATGGGAACTCGACGCTTTTGACAATTCGGCTACTAACCGATCGTAAAGTAAAGGTAACTGCGTATTTTAAATTTATGCAATATTATTTTTAAATATCTTATAACGTCACATTACCTGACATATCGAGATCTTCAGAGATTTTAAGATCTGAGAAGAATCAATTATTTAATTTTCATGTAAATAAGTACCATACAATTAGAGTCCCAACTGCTCCCAATCGTCGGAAGCTAATTAAATTATGGCATCCCCAAATGAAGAGAATATTGGGGAGGGTAATAAAATGGGGGAAAGGAATTTAGGGAAGTAGGTGACTGGTGACTATTCACCAGGTCGTCAAATTCGGCTAAAGTCGTTTCAAGCAACGCGTTTCGATTCTGAATGGTGGAATTTTACTGACAATATCTTTATTTAAAAGCAATGTATGTATTCAGAGTTGTAGTTTTTTTTACAGTTCATATTCCCGTAGCATTTTTGTGTGGGTAGATATGTATGTTACTTTCCATATCTCTCTTACAAAGCGCTTTGCATTTCCAACCTTTGTGTTTTGCCCATTTTGCGTTGCATTCTCCAGTGTTATCAGCGAACAGCCGCCTCCCGAGGCTGATTGACGCAATAGGCGTACCTTTCTTGATCTTATTCTTAATGAGGCTTTCCGCGAAAGGTTATCTGTATAACGGTAACGAGCCGCCTGCCTTAACAACTCTTACCCAAAGGCTGGAAAAATTATCTTGTATGATAATTTCTCTACAATAATTATACTACGAACCTTGTGAAATGTGTCTGCCCACAGCTAGTGAGCTATAACATCCCGATCGGGGAAAATTATGAAAAAATAAAAATAAGGAATAGCTGGGAAGAGCCATTATCATCTAGTACTTATCTAACTAAGAATATTCTACTAGTTAAATATATAATACTCGTTTTATTTAGTATATCCCTGGTGAACGACCACCATTTGGAATTAAATCTATGCTTGGTACGTGCTGGAATAGTCATGTCTAATGACAAGATCTAAATAGCCAGGGACTTCCCTACATTACAGTTCTCTCCCCATTTAGCCTGAAAATATTTAAACAAACAAATTTTGGTAAGTTAAAAAATTCTTCTACTACAAGAAACCTAACCTAACACAACCTTCCTCATCCAGATCTCCTTCCCTCCACACTTTTTACAAACTCATAATACACCCTAATTGGGAACTCAGCAACATTGTTTAATAAGTAAAATCTCGATCGTCCATTTGGTTTGTCAAATATCTTAAAATACTAAGTTTTGACATAATGAGAAAAGCAATATTCGAATGCTTGCCCGAAAAATCAAATATCATTAACAGGCATCAGTATTTTACACATCAAATATGCTATAAAATAAAACTAGGAAGTAAAATAATCTGGTACATTAGTATGATATTTTAAAATTTTCTACCATTAGCCGAGAAAGCGTAAATTTTTTTGTTTAATTCACAACAAGTTTTTGTGCATTATAATAGATTTGGTTGTGTTTATGAGTAATCTGAGTATTGTTCCAGATTGAGTGTACACTTTTACATATAAATATAACTGCGTACCCAATTCAAATTTTGATTTTTGGAGATGTCTAACTAATCAACTAGACGATCGAAATACTAAGTTTTTATTGAAAAAATAAATGTCAAGCGTTTGTAAAAAAAATCGTATCAGATGAATAAATATTTAAAAAAAATGTTTTGAATTGTGCTTATGGATCAGATGTAAATAGCGAGAATTTCCAATCATTCCATTCCCTTTCTCCTTCAATTCTCTACTATATTTAGCCTCATAATACAGCTAATCCAAGATCCCATAGTCACACGAGCAGTATTCGAGATAAATAAATAAAACATTTATGTATTCTGTTCTGTACCAGTAAGGATTTCTCCGATTTAACCGTTCTACCGTGATGGTAATAAAAACAGCCTTTTCTTAATTCCAGGGCTTTAAGTTAAGTAAATTCGGCTCTCAAAAACACGAGGACGTTTAAAACCGCGACCTTTTGACCTCTGGCAATAAAGCCTTCATCCGCGGTGCATAAATCATCCTCCGTAACTGTTACGATGATGCTCCCATGATGAATGGTTAAATTAATATAAGACTGCCATCGTATTAACATATTGTGGTGTGTTTTGGTTACAGATTTGACAGGACCACCTCGGGAAGCGAACAGGAGACCAGAAACAAGTGAAGATTAATGGTGAGTTTCTTTTTAAATTATTTAAACAAGTTTACACAAGCACGTTATAAATTTGTAAATTAATAACTTTATTTAATTAAATGAAGACAATATTAGCGAAACTCAATCAAAATCTGAAGACAGAAAAATCAGAAAAAGATATTGGTTCCACTGGGACTAGATAGCATTTAGTTCGGGTTGAATCTCGCAATCATATATAAAGCAGCCAATAATATGTGCGTTAAGAAAAATGAAGATAGTGTTGGTAGTTCTTAGTCGAAGTATGATACAGTTAAAAGTGATCGAATATTGGAAATGGGTTCCATAGCTCAATCGGTAGAGCAGTTGGCCATGAATGCTAAGGTATTTGGGTTCGTGTCCCAGTGGAACCAATATCTTTTTCTGATTTTTCTGTCTTCAGATTTTGATTGAGTTTCGCTAATATTGTTTTCATTTAATTAAATATTATTATTTGAGTTTTTAATCATAAAATTAAAAAAAAAAAAAAACTTTATTACTTTCTTCCACTAATTTGAAATAAGTAAAACAATGTTAAAAGGCTTTTAAATCAAACTATTAATTTAATATCATGTATTAAGTGTTAAAAATTTAAAAAAATATGTTTTTTAATTTATTGTGGGCTGTTTTTTAACACATCTTAAGGATGACGATTTTCCCCCTGATAATGTAAAACTTGATCAGTAGGTACACTTTAAAAAGATATATAGCAAAAATCTTACTGTAGAAAGCACCAAAAGCTGTAATAGTGAGCTGTGTAGTCATGAAAATCTTTGAAAGTTTTAAGTAATTATAAGAATTATCAGTTTCTAACATAGAAGCTTTCTATCATGATCCACGCAGTTTAGAAATCTCATAAATTTAACTTTCTAGACAGAAGAAAAGTTGATATATCGTTGAAGAAGAAGATAACATTAATAATTCAAACGTTAATATAAAAGACACAAAGAAATAAAAAGATAACATTCAAAACTGGGACTCCTAGAACCTCTCGTATTACCGGGACAAACGCCTTACCAATTCGGCTACTGCCGTCTCGTTTTTAAACGTTATATATTTCAGTCTCATATTTAAAATTTCAGAAAACAATAGTTTTTTCGACTGACGTTTTTTTTGTATTATTGGCAACTACCTTTTTATTGGAAATAATGGTTTGTAACTTAGATAGTGTCTCGTATCAATATACACGATTTTATTTACATGGAATACCTATTGACCTTTTTGTAAAAGTCTATTAAATTTTTATTAGAACAACTCTCTTTTTATAAATTTTGAAGGTTATTCCCATCAATGTAATATATCACTGAAGCAAAAGATAACACTTATAATAATTAATCATTCATATTTTTTCTTCAATATTTGCAAAATAACTTTTTGGCATTATTTATTATTTAAAAAGTGGTTTATACAAAGTTATCTGTTATTAATTAAATTCATATTTTTGTTTAGATTTTTAGTGTTTAGTTTTTCTTCTGTATTGATGATATATTATAATGATGTAACCTTCAAAAGTTGTAAAAAAAATAATTGTTCTAATAAAACTAAAAGATAAGGTATCCATATCGCGTGTACCTTTTTTTGTTTAATTGTTCAGTAAGATAAATATTTAAAAAAAGCATAAAGTGTTGAAACTATTGACCCACCCATATTTGTTTTACATTTCTACTAAAATCAGATCTTGTCTAATACCATGAATTTGACCTAAATACGAAGGCTCAAAGCGCGTGTAAAACATATACACTTAAAATAAATTAATTAACATCGCAATTTAAGCATTATTTTTAACAGCCGATTAATTATAATTGAAAATTATTTCATTAGAGATATCTTTGGGCGTTTGACTTAAGAGGAAACCGGGCAGCGTATTGTCAATTCAAATATATTACCCACTGTTTTCTCTTAATTTTTACACTACTGCAAATATGTTAAATTGTAATATAGATATCGACCACATACGCGTCGGTATTTTTTGCTTTTTTTATAAGTTACTTCTTATAGGAGTTATATAAAATATAGGACATATATATATATATTTTAAAAAAATGTATAGGTAGAGTATTTTGTTCTAATCCAAAAAAAAATCTTTAAAATCTGTCCAGTTTTAGAGAAGAAAAATTGGGAATACAAAACCTCGATTTTAATGATTTCATTTAGGTATTATTTAGGTGCAGCTGTCCGTTTCGCTCAGTATTTGGTGGAGTAAAAGCGACAGTAACAGCAACTGTTTGGTAAAATACCTATTGTTCAAATTTTTCTGCGACCAGATTTCGTCTTAATGATTTTGCACTACAAGCACGTCGATTATTATATAATTGGGTTATAATAAATAGAAAGTGATCTACCTGAATTAACTAATTGATAAATCGAGAAATAAATTATTCTGGTTTATATTATAATTTTAAACGGCAACTAATCTGTTGAATCATGAAAATTCTGTTTGAATTAATAATAATAATAATAATAGTTTATTCCAGAGTGTATGCAGGGGTAGTGCAATGCAATACATTCCATATTTTGAAACAAAAAATGGGTTTATGTTAAAAATAAAAAATAAAGTAAATAACAACATATAAATAAATTTAAAAAAAAAAACGAATAAGCATGAAAAACACGAGAAAAATAATAATAAACAGTAAAATTAATTCATGCAGCTGTTTACGGAGGGTATTTCATCGTCTCCCGTCTCCAGAGGGCCATCAGGGGGGACTCCAACCAGGTAGTCATGGCGGTGATGATTGCATTCTTCGATTGGCGTAGTCTGCGCCATAAACTTCCCATGCGGTGGCGGAGAAGTGCTCGGAAAGTGTGCACTCGTCCCTCCAGGAACATATCCGTAGCACTGCAGTATCTCGGTAGGCGGAAAAGTTGACGATATGCGTTGTTGTAAGCAACCTTTAACTTGTTCCATTGGGATGCAGTGTAGTCAACCCACAGTTCTGATGTGTACAGCGAGGTACAGAAATCGTTGAACAATATTCTTTTTACTTTTGGGCTGCATATAGGTAAAAACGTCTTGACAGCATACCCGCTCTAACAGATATCGCTCTTCTCTGCCTTTCCATATCCTCGATATCCTTAAGGTCGTCTGTGATGATGTGTCCCAGGTACTTAACGCTGTGATAAACATTCATTTTCCTGTCATCTAACCATACTGAGGGTGTTTGGATGGTTTCGTTTTTGTTTTTAAAAACCATAACTACTGACTTGGTAAAAATTATGATTTTTTTTTTTTTTTTACATTAACTCCACACAGGAGGCCCTGAGGAAAATAATTTCCCTCAGGGCCTATGTCATCTTTGAGGATGCTGTGTGGAGGGTCTTTTTGAGGAAAGGAAAGAGTTAACATGGGTCTTGAAGAGACTCATGTTGTAGGAGGGAGGAAACACAGAGGCCGGTAAGTCGTTCCACAGCCGAGCTGTTGAACTCAAGAACGAATCGTAAAAACGACCCGTTCTCATGTGACTAATATCAACCGTGTACAAATGTTGGGCGCGTGTTTGGCGTGTTTCCCGACTATGCACCGGTGCCGAGGGGATCAATGACGCTAGTTCCTCGGAGCATCTTCCATTGTAATACCGGTAGAACAAGGACAGCATTCCCACCTGACGCCTATGCTCTAAAGATTGCAATCCGTCTGTTAAGATGGGAGAATCTATCAAACGGACCGCCCGTTTCTGCACAGAGTCAAGGGTTTTTTTTTAGGTATTTTGGAGCTCCAGACCAGAGGTGGCTACCAAATTCAACCGTGGGGCGCACTTGCGATTTGTACAGGGTTAGCAGTTGAGTACTATTATAGTATCTGCGGGCCCTGTACAGTACGCCCAGTTTCTGAGAGGCTAACTTAACTCTGGTATCGATGGAGCCCCCATACCTGAGCTGGTCACTTAGAGTTACACCAAGCATATCAATGGAGGTCCTGTTCGGGAAAATGCTTCCGTTGAAGGAGACTAGATTTATTATTTATTATTTTATTATTTGAGACACTCCAGCCAAGAAACGAGTAGGTACATAATATTATATGTAAATACGTATCTAACTGTTCTGTTGAGTGTCCTAATGAGTCATCTCGACGAGTTTCAAGACTGACTACCTTAAGAGGCTCTCCATAAGAAGGATCCTCTGTCAGGTAATATTTATACTTATGAAGATATGCAACGTCCATAATACCTCCATAGTTCCTTTGGCGTAAATATCCAGGCTTTTAATACTCTATTAAAAAGAAATTGAATACATTTCTTTACAAAGAAAGGCAAATATTTCCGGGTTACGAATAACTTGACAATATTTCAAAATCTCCTACTACCATCATTATGAGCAAAAGATGTTGCTTGTTCTATGATGGAGGACTTAGTCAGCAGAAGAATTAAACCCACGACTATTTCCACCATGAATTAATTATATATTTCCTCGAGTTACAAATTAATTCTCTTACAAATAAGAGAAAAAGAGTTCTTGCCCTGTTTCAGCTCAGTTTAAACCGATGTGTGAAAAAATCAGACTATCGGTAAAGTACCTACCTTTGATTTAATTTTTTTAATAATTTTACGGTTTTTATTTGCTTAATGACACGTAAACACAGATTTTTCAAGGGTATGCGTTTTTTTTTCATTTTCAAGAAAGCGTTGTTTACTAACTAACCAGATTTAGTTACGAATTATTCCGTGATTTTTCACAGGTCTTCGCTAGAATTGTCTAAATGATATTAAATCACATTTACTACTGTTATGGGTCAGGTAGAACACTTGAGAGATATTACATAAAAGTAGCCCTTTACTCATTTTTTTTAAAATAAATGGCTACTTGAATTTGTGAAAATATAGATTAAGAAAGATGGTTTAAGCATGTAAAGCGAATGAAAGAAGAATGGAGTTTAATGCAGAATATACGACGCAAATGTGAATGGTATAAGAAGTCGGAAATGCTCGAGGAAGAGATGGCACTCAGATACCTGAATAATACAAGAGTTTGCACGAGACGATGTATGAATGTGAATGAGGCAAGGAGTGTGTGCCAAGACCGATTTGTTTGGTGGCTCTTTCTCTCTGCCTAGCCTTGGAAAAACTTCGATAATTTACTATATTGAAATTGTACCGCACTTATACTTTATAAGTACTTAAATTTAATTAAAATTTTAATTGTTTTATTTTTTAATTTTATTATATTGTTTCCTCTATACTTATATCAAATTAAACTTTCAACTTTTCCCACACAAAATAATATAATATACGACATCTGTGTACGATGTAAATAAATAATACGTTTAGATTAATGATAAAAGAATAAATTTTAAAAAAAAGAACATTAAAATATGTTACATTCCCGGAACATGAATTAACACGACGATATGTTGTTTTAAAAAGATTTTTCTTTACATGGCATAGTAATGATGATGCCCAGAAACCATTTGAATTTATCCCACTACGAGATGGGAACTCGACGCTTTTGACAATTCGGCTACTAACCGATCGTAAAGTAAAGGTAACTGCGTATTTTAAATTTATGCAATATTATTTTTAAATATCTTATAACGTCACATTACCTGACATATCGAGATCTTCAGAGATTTTAAGATCTGAGAAGAATCAATTATTTAATTTTCATGTAAATAAGTACCATACAATTAGAGTCCCAACTGCTCCCAATCGTCGGAAGCTAATTAAATTATGGCATCCCCAAATGAAGAGAATATTGGGGAGGGTAATAAAATGGGGGAAAGGAATTTAGGGAAGTAGGTGACTGGTGACTATTCACCAGGTCGTCAAATTCGGCTAAAGTCGTTTCAAGCAACGCGTTTCGATTCTGAATGGTGGAATTTTACTGACAATATCTTTATTTAAAAGCAATGTATGTATTCAGAGTTGTAGTTTTTTTTACAGTTCATATTCCCGTAGCATTTTTGTGTGGGTAGATATGTATGTTACTTTCCATATCTCTCTTACAAAGCGCTTTGCATTTCCAACCTTTGTGTTTTGCCCATTTTGCGTTGCATTCTCCAGTGTTATCAGCGAACAGCCGCCTCCCGAGGCTGATTGACGCAATAGGCGTACCTTTCTTGATCTTATTCTTAATGAGGCTTTCCGCGAAAGGTTATCTGTATAACGGTAACGAGCCGCCTGCCTTAACAACTCTTACCCAAAGGCTGGAAAAATTATCTTGTATGATAATTTCTCTACAATAATTATACTACGAACCTTGTGAAATGTGTCTGCCCACAGCTAGTGAGCTATAACATCCCGATCGGGGAAAATTATGAAAAAATAAAAATAAGGAATAGCTGGGAAGAGCCATTATCATCTAGTACTTATCTAACTAAGAATATTCTACTAGTTAAATATATAATACTCGTTTTATTTAGTATATCCCTGGTGAACGACCACCATTTGGAATTAAATCTATGCTTGGTACGTGCTGGAATAGTCATGTCTAATGACAAGATCTAAATAGCCAGGGACTTCCCTACATTACAGTTCTCTCCCCATTTAGCCTGAAAATATTTAAACAAACAAATTTTGGTAAGTTAAAAAATTCTTCTACTACAAGAAACCTAACCTAACACAACCTTCCTCATCCAGATCTCCTTCCCTCCACACTTTTTACAAACTCATAATACACCCTAATTGGGAACTCAGCAACATTGTTTAATAAGTAAAATCTCGATCGTCCATTTGGTTTGTCAAATATCTTAAAATACTAAGTTTTGACATAATGAGAAAAGCAATATTCGAATGCTTGCCCGAAAAATCAAATATCATTAACAGGCATCAGTATTTTACACATCAAATATGCTATAAAATAAAACTAGGAAGTAAAATAATCTGGTACATTAGTATGATATTTTAAAATTTTCTACCATTAGCCGAGAAAGCGTAAATTTTTTTGTTTAATTCACAACAAGTTTTTGTGCATTATAATAGATTTGGTTGTGTTTATGAGTAATCTGAGTATTGTTCCAGATTGAGTGTACACTTTTACATATAAATATAACTGCGTACCCAATTCAAATTTTGATTTTTGGAGATGTCTAACTAATCAACTAGACGATCGAAATACTAAGTTTTTATTGAAAAAATAAATGTCAAGCGTTTGTAAAAAAAATCGTATCAGATGAATAAATATTTAAAAAAAATGTTTTGAATTGTGCTTATGGATCAGATGTAAATAGCGAGAATTTCCAATCATTCCATTCCCTTTCTCCTTCAATTCTCTACTATATTTAGCCTCATAATACAGCTAATCCAAGATCCCATAGTCACACGAGCAGTATTCGAGATAAATAAATAAAACATTTATGTATTCTGTTCAGTACCAGTAAGGATTTCTCCGATTTAACCGTTCTACCGTGATGGTAATAAAAACAGCCTTTTCTTAATTCCAGGGCTTTAAGTTAAGTAAATTCGGCTCTCAAAAACACGAGGACGTTTAAAACCGCGACCTTTTGACCTCTGGCAATAAAGCCTTCATCCGCGGTGCATAAATCATCCTCCGTAACTGTTACGATGATGCTCCCATGATGAATGGTTAAATTAATATAAGACTGCCATCGTATTAACATATTGTGGTGTGTTTTGGTTACAGATTTGACAGGACCACCTCGGGAAGCGAACAGGAGACCAGAAACAAGTGAAGATTAATGGTGAGTTTCTTTTTAAATTATTTAAACAAGTTTACACAAGCACGTTATAAATTTGTAAATTAATAACTTTATTTAATTAAATGAAGACAATATTAGCGAAACTCAATCAAAATCTGAAGACAGAAAAATCAGAAAAAGATATTGGTTCCACTGGGACTAGATAGCATTTAGTTCGGGTTGAATCTCGCAATCATATATAAAGCAGCCAATAATATGTGCGTTAAGAAAAATGAAGATAGTGTTGGTAGTTCTTAGTCGAAGTATGATACAGTTAAAAGTGATCGAATATTGGAAATGGGTTCCATAGCTCAATCGGTAGAGCAGTTGGCCATGAATGCTAAGGTATTTGGGTTCGTGTCCCAGTGGAACCAATATCTTTTTCTGATTTTTCTGTCTTCAGATTTTGATTGAGTTTCGCTAATATTGTTTTCATTTAATTAAATATTATTATTTGAGTTTTTAATCATAAAATTAAAAAAAAAAAAAAACTTTATTACTTTCTTCCACTAATTTGAAATAAGTAAAACAATGTTAAAAGGCTTTTAAATCAAACTATTAATTTAATATCATGTATTAAGTGTTAAAAATTTAAAAAAATATGTTTTTTAATTTATTGTGGGCTGTTTTTTAACACATCTTAAGGATGACGATTTTCCCCCTGATAATGTAAAACTTGATCAGTAGGTACACTTTAAAAAGATATATAGCAAAAATCTTACTGTAGAAAGCACCAAAAGCTGTAATAGTGAGCTGTGTAGTCATGAAAATCTTTGAAAGTTTTAAGTAATTATAAGAATTATCAGTTTCTAACATAGAAGCTTTCTATCATGATCCACGCAGTTTAGAAATCTCATAAATTTAACTTTCTAGACAGAAGAAAAGTTGATATATCGTTGAAGAAGAAGATAACATTAATAATTCAAACGTTAATATAAAAGACACAAAGAAATAAAAAGATAACATTCAAAACTGGGACTCCTAGAACCTCTCGTATTACCGGGACAAACGCCTTACCAATTCGGCTACTGCCGTCTCGTTTTTAAACGTTATATATTTCAGTCTCATATTTAAAATTTCAGAAAACAATAGTTTTTTCGACTGACGTTTTTTTTGTATTATTGGCAACTACCTTTTTATTGGAAATAATGGTTTGTAACTTAGATAGTGTCTCGTATCAATATACACGATTTTATTTACATGGAATACCTATTGACCTTTTTGTAAAAGTCTATTAAATTTTTATTAGAACAACTCTCTTTTTATAAATTTTGAAGGTTATTCCCATCAATGTAATATATCACTGAAGCAAAAGATAACACTTATAATAATTAATCATTCATATTTTTTCTTCAATATTTGCAAAATAACTTTTTGGCATTATTTATTATTTAAAAAGTGGTTTATACAAAGTTATCTGTTATTAATTAAATTCATATTTTTGTTTAGATTTTTAGTGTTTAGTTTTTCTTCTGTATTGATGATATATTATAATGATGTAACCTTCAAAAGTTGTAAAAAAAATAATTGTTCTAATAAAACTAAAAGATAAGGTATCCATATCGCGTGTACCTTTTTTTGTTTAATTGTTCAGTAAGATAAATATTTAAAAAAAGCATAAAGTGTTGAAACTATTGACCCACCCATATTTGTTTTACATTTCTACTAAAATCAGATCTTGTCTAATACCATGAATTTGACCTAAATACGAAGGCTCAAAGCGCGTGTAAAACATATACACTTAAAATAAATTAATTAACATCGCAATTTAAGCATTATTTTTAACAGCCGATTAATTATAATTGAAAATTATTTCATTAGAGATATCTTTGGGCGTTTGACTTAAGAGGAAACCGGGCAGCGTATTGTCAATTCAAATATATTACCCACTGTTTTCTCTTAATTTTTACACTACTGCAAATATGTTAAATTGTAATATAGATATCGACCACATACGCGTCGGTATTTTTTGCTTTTTTTATAAGTTACTTCTTATAGGAGTTATATAAAATATAGGACATATATATATATATTTTAAAAAAATGTATAGGTAGAGTATTTTGTTCTAATCCAAAAAAAAATCTTTAAAATCTGTCCAGTTTTAGAGAAGAAAAATTGGGAATACAAAACCTCGATTTTAATGATTTCATTTAGGTATTATTTAGGTGCAGCTGTCCGTTTCGCTCAGTATTTGGTGGAGTAAAAGCGACAGTAACAGCAACTGTTTGGTAAAATACCTATTGTTCAAATTTTTCTGCGACCAGATTTCGTCTTAATGATTTTGCACTACAAGCACGTCGATTATTATATAATTGGGTTATAATAAATAGAAAGTGATCTACCTGAATTAACTAATTGATAAATCGAGAAATAAATTATTCTGGTTTATATTATAATTTTAAACGGCAACTAATCTGTTGAATCATGAAAATTCTGTTTGAATTAATAATAATAATAATAATAGTTTATTCCAGAGTGTATGCAGGGGTAGTGCAATGCAATACATTCCATATTTTGAAACAAAAAATGGGTTTATGTTAAAAATAAAAAATAAAGTAAATAACAACATATAAATAAATTTAAAAAAAAAAACGAATAAGCATGAAAAACACGA
This sequence comes from Limnephilus lunatus, assembly GCA_917563855.2. Taxonomy (NCBI): domain Eukaryota; kingdom Metazoa; phylum Arthropoda; class Insecta; order Trichoptera; family Limnephilidae; genus Limnephilus; species Limnephilus lunatus. Next base: position 13,069,282 of record OU830597.1, on the reverse strand, counting down.
GAAAAATAATAATAAACAGTAAAATTAATTCATGCAGCTGTTTACGGAGGGTATTTCATCGTCTCCCGTCTCCAGAGGGCCATCAGGGGGGACTCCAACCAGGTAGTCATGGCGGTGATGATTGCATTCTTCGATTGGCGTAGTCTGCGCCATAAACTTCCCATGCGGTGGCGGAGAAGTGCTCGGAAAGTGTGCACTCGTCCCTCCAGGAACATATCCGTAGCACTGCAGTATCTCGGTAGGCGGAAAAGTTGACGATATGCGTTGTTGTAAGCAACCTTTAACTTGTTCCATTGGGATGCAGTGTAGTCAACCCACAGTTCTGATGTGTACAGCGAGGTACAGAAATCGTTGAACAATATTCTTTTTACTTTTGGGCTGCATATAGGTAAAAACGTCTTGACAGCATACCCGCTCTAACAGATATCGCTCTTCTCTGCCTTTCCATATCCTCGATATCCTTAAGGTCGTCTGTGATGATGTGTCCCAGGTACTTAACGCTGTGATAAACATTCATTTTCCTGTCATCTAACCATACTGAGGGTGTTTGGATGGTTTCGTTTTTGTTTTTAAAAACCATAACTACTGACTTGGTAAAAATTATGATTTTTTTTTTTTTTTTACATTAACTCCACACAGGAGGCCCTGAGGAAAATAATTTCCCTCAGGGCCTATGTCATCTTTGAGGATGCTGTGTGGAGGGTCTTTTTGAGGAAAGGAAAGAGTTAACATGGGTCTTGAAGAGACTCATGTTGTAGGAGGGAGGAAACACAGAGGCCGGTAAGTCGTTCCACAGCCGAGCTGTTGAACTCAAGAACGAATCGTAAAAACGACCCGTTCTCATGTGACTAATATCAACCGTGTACAAATGTTGGGCGCGTGTTTGGCGTGTTTCCCGACTATGCACCGGTGCCGAGGGGATCAATGACGCTAGTTCCTCGGAGCATCTTCCATTGTAATACCGGTAGAACAAGGACAGCATTCCCACCTGACGCCTATGCTCTAAAGATTGCAATCCGTCTGTTAAGATGGGAGAATCTATCAAACGGACCGCCCGTTTCTGCACAGAGTCAAGGGTTTTTTTTTAGGTATTTTGGAGCTCCAGACCAGAGGTGGCTACCAAATTCAACCGTGGGGCGCACTTGCGATTTGTACAGGGTTAGCAGTTGAGTACTATTATAGTATCTGCGGGCCCTGTACAGTACGCCCAGTTTCTGAGAGGCTAACTTAACTCTGGTATCGATGGAGCCCCCATACCTGAGCTGGTCACTTAGAGTTACACCAAGCATATCAATGGAGGTCCTGTTCGGGAAAATGCTTCCGTTGAAGGAGACTAGATTTATTATTTATTATTTTATTATTTGAGACACTCCAGCCAAGAAACGAGTAGGTACATAATATTATATGTAAATACGTATCTAACTGTTCTGTTGAGTGTCCTAATGAGTCATCTCGACGAGTTTCAAGACTGACTACCTTAAGAGGCTCTCCATAAGAAGGATCCTCTGTCAGGTAATATTTATACTTATGAAGATATGCAACGTCCATAATACCTCCATAGTTCCTTTGGCGTAAATATCCAGGCTTTTAATACTCTATTAAAAAGAAATTGAATACATTTCTTTACAAAGAAAGGCAAATATTTCCGGGTTACGAATAACTTGACAATATTTCAAAATCTCCTACTACCATCATTATGAGCAAAAGATGTTGCTTGTTCTATGATGGAGGACTTAGTCAGCAGAAGAATTAAACCCACGACTATTTCCACCATGAATTAATTATATATTTCCTCGAGTTACAAATTAATTCTCTTACAAATAAGAGAAAAAGAGTTCTTGCCCTGTTTCAGCTCAGTTTAAACCGATGTGTGAAAAAATCAGACTATCGGTAAAGTACCTACCTTTGATTTAATTTTTTTAATAATTTTACGGTTTTTATTTGCTTAATGACACGTAAACACAGATTTTTCAAGGGTATGCGTTTTTTTTTCATTTTCAAGAAAGCGTTGTTTACTAACTAACCAGATTTAGTTACGAATTATTCCGTGATTTTTCACAGGTCTTCGCTAGAATTGTCTAAATGATATTAAATCACATTTACTACTGTTATGGGTCAGGTAGAACACTTGAGAGATATTACATAAAAGTAGCCCTTTACTCATTTTTTTTAAAATAAATGGCTACTTGAATTTGTGAAAATATGCTTAATTAGGGTCAGTTGTTTCACAGAAATTAAAATTTAACATTGTCATCAAATGACTATTCAGCGTCATTTTGTTTCTTTGACACTTAAAAGGTCCCCGTTAAATGCCGATTCGACTTCGTATCAAATTGTGATCAGCCGTCAAACCTAACATGAAAATTGTCCTCTTCTGTCGATCATAATTTATTCCAACGCTGAAACGGACTTCAGTATTTAACGAGGACTTTTCAATTGTTTAAAAAACTAAACTGCTGAATGGCTATTTGATAACAATGTTACATTTGAATTTCTGTGAAACAATTCGTCCTTAGTTTCGACTAGGGTAAAAATATCCTAACAACATTTTTTTACCTGAATTAATGGTTAGTTACTTCAATAACACTTTAAAAAATATATTTTAACATCATAATACAATTATTATAAGCAATAATTATTAGCCAGAAGCACTCATTTACATTGAAAAAATCTCCCGTGAAAAGATACATGCCGCCGACGGGACATGTATCTTTCCTCGGGAAATTTTTTGTCATAAACATTAGTTTATCAATAAAAAAAATAATTTTCATAATACAAATGTGATATTGTGAGTAAGCTCTTTGTTGAAATACAGACATTACATATTGTACCCATAAATAAACCAAGCCACACACATTGTAGCTACCAAATACTAAATCAATGTTCCATTAATAAATACACGTGCCATAATTAATTGTTCGTGAAATTTTTGTTTTCTACCTTTTACTCATTCTTGTTTGTTATTTACTTTTGCATATTTAGTTAAATATTTATAGTGCTATTTTTGTTATGATTTCTATTGTACGTTGTATTTAAATGTTTGTTGTTGTTGTTTAAGGCAATTCACTCTAAAGAATTCATATCATTCATGTGAGTAAAGTTTTTGGCAACATGCCTATTTTATGTAATAAAATAATTTTAAAAATCAGAGTGTGCTGTTCACACGCGGTAGAAGTGAATCCTTCAGAAAACTAGCGTAGACAAGAATGGGGAGGATACAAAGTTCCGCACAAAGATGGGACCGATAGGCTACGAAGCTCCGCACAAAGAGGAGACCAATTAGCCTATCTTATTCTCTCGCAGGCAGGATGTATGTGTTTGTCTCTTTTTTTAATCAAGTTTCAAATCACAACGGTTCTAAAGAAGTTTTCAATTCAATAAAAATAATATGACAAATTCACTTTGTATATGCGTCCAGCTCGATATAATTTACATTAAAGTGGATACCACTGGCAAACGCTTTGCAATATTTAAATGAACGCAAACGATGTATAAAAAAATGTTAAATTGTTTCCATGCAAATAAGTTACACTGAAAGCGATGCTATCATCACAATTACGTAATACCGCTAAAATATCTACCCGTGGTGTGGAAAGGCTATCTCCTGGTGAAATAACAATATTATTTGCCAACATAATAGAAAATTATAGTGCAATTATTAACATGAACGATCTCTGCATTGTGTAAGTTGTATGGGTCTCGTCTGAACTTTACTTATAATGCAGTATTGGTTAATCGTGCAATTTGGTCAATTTTATGCATCTTGGTGCTGCATTAACCAGTGGCGGTTCGTGGTCATCCATAATGGGATTTCTATCACAGTTTAAGGCTATTGTAGGTATTAAGCGTTCAAAAAGTAGAAGAAGATGGTTTGAAAGGGAGATATGTACGTACGGATATTAGTCGGAGCGCCCTAATTGGCTAATATTAATAACGATATTAACTAAGCTAAAAATAGGAAAATATTTAATAAAAGACGCTGGTTTAATAGAGCAAAAATTTCTCGAAAAATGCTTATTTTGCATTAAAAGGGACACTGTAAATTTAAAGAGACGATTTTACCCCCCTAGGTGCGCCAAAGATGTTTCACATCAAAAATCAATACAATCTCCGTTCATTTAAAGATTGGTTAGAGTGCAAATGCTAACAAAAATACTGTTTTTAAAGTTTGGGAAAAGTAAAAATGACCACAATATATGTATTTTTTTATTATTTATTTAATAAATAAAGGAAATCTTGTCAAGATTTCCGGAGTTTTCTTAATAGTTCAACCGTTACGCACAATATTCACAGACATAAAACCGGAATGAGCACCGCTCCAAATTACTAATATTTAAGCTCTGGCGATAGAGAGGCACCTAACTTTAAACACACGAAAAATAATATATACCTATATCTTGTAAAATTTTCCATAGGCGTGGTTGTTTATAGGTGCGTTCAGGATTCCGCACTTGTGAATGGATATAAAAGGCGGAATTTTATAGTCGAATTTATACTTTTCATTATAAGAAATATTTGGCGAGTTCGTTGTTGATATCTTTAGGAGTACACTGCACACACACTCCTTAGAGAAAACCGCCGCTGGCAGAAATGCTCCCGTATATATTATATTATAGAAATGCATTTATGATTCTACAGTAAAACGTCGTTGATCGGATAATTATCGTGTTCCTAATAAGCGACGTTATAGCCACATCGTAAGCCAATACGGAAATTACAGAAACGCAGAACAGGTGTAAAGTTCTTCGTATTGTGGTTTAGAATCGTGTTCCCGAGTTATGGACATGTCGTGTATTGATTGAGATATAAATCATTGTCATTACTGCCATATGCATTGCTGATTATGCAGTCACTGCCGAGCAGATACCGATTTGGCTGATGGAGGACTTAATTAAAACCATTAACAATTCTTGCACAATCAACTAACTACTTGTGTGTAAAATATAATGTTTACGGTTTGCATTAGCTACTCAAGTAAACCACATTTCTCGAATAAATGAATAAGTTTAGTGGTTATTGTGACCACTGGGATTTTATAAACTATAATATTCAATTATGGAAGAAAAAAAACACTTTGAGGCTTGAAATTGAACAAATGAAAAAAGTTCTTTGTTTAAAACCGCTTTATTTGATTTATACACGTCGATCGGTTTCGGTTGATCTTAACGTTCGTAAGGACAATAAACATATAAACTAAAATATAGTACGGAGGAAGATTATAAAGTAAATAAAAGAGAAAGAGAAAGTATGTTAGAGAGGAAGAGAACATCAAAGCAAGGCTTTTTATTTAAATAACAAACTATTTTTGATGAAATAACCCAAAAATCTATACAATGTACAAAGTTCTTGTAATAAAAAAATTTTATCAGTAAAAAATTTTAGGCAAGTGTTTATGGTTTTTACAAAGGTTGAGATCAACCAAAACCGGTCGACGTGTATAAATCAAATATAGCGGTTTAAAACGAAGAACTTTTCATTTTTATAATATTTAAAGTAGAATCGTTGTTTATAATTTTTTTAATTTTTGGACATTATTTTCTACATAAAAGAAAGAAATTGTTTTGTGTCATTATTTGTTTAATTTATCCCTTATTGGCATTAAATTTAATACTTTCCAGGAAACTAATTTTACGACGTTTTCCCTGACCCCCATTTCTAGTTCACCCAATTTTTCTTCGCCCTAACATGGGGATGAGTTAGTTTCACAAGCTACAGGAAATTCGGAACTCTTGTACGATTTCCCATACAATTTATATTTATTTATTATAGAAATAAAAACATCAAATTAATAATATATGTGACAAAACATTCTATTTTGGCTAATTTAGTTAGAAGAGAAATACTCTAGTCTAGCAGGGAAGCTAGCGCATTAATTACGAACGCTTAAAAGTTGATTAATAATATATAGGTGTCAAACATAGGATTTTGGCAGTTTCGCTACAAGGGTTGTGTTGAAGCATCTACATATGTATATCTATCTTCCTTCATCCAACCTATCTTCCAAACCTATCCTATCTGAAAATGTGCGCCGATATCAACTACATATTACATATTGGAACCATAACTTCCAGGAGCAGCGAGTCTATTTAAAAAAATCCATGCAGTTATCGCCTCCTATGATATCTCGGTCACTTTAAAAAATCATGAGGAGACTTGTGCATTGATCAGCCAACTGATTCATCGGTTCCATAATATCACACGAATGTGCTGTGAGGAATAAAGGTGAGTCAGATTCTCTTCCAGTGTCCAGTGGTTGGCGTATTCCCGCAGGTGTGTCATTTTTAACATCAATAATTTTATGATAGCAGTCCATTGATTATCGCAGTCAATGTATCTGCGACTATTGGTTGATTTACTGTCAAAACTTTCCCTTTGTCGTTTATAAACGAGAAACAAGTAATATTAAACCCAAATATTATAAGGTTCCTATCAACATTAACCATTTAAATTTTCATTGCAAAACGCCGCGTAGTTTTCGCGCATCTCATCGTTACGATTCAAAAAGATATTGATTCAACCTTTTATACTCAGAATATTGGACATAGTATCACGCCCCATAATAGGCCCGACACCTCGTGGGGTCACTTTTCATGCAAAGCGCATCGCCGACACTCAGCGAGACTGACAAAGATACTGAACAGAAGGCAGTGGACACTCTGAACAGTGAATGCTCGTATGTTTATGTTGATGAGGTGATGATCTTCGACGAATTTCTGTCGCCCAGGATGTATGTAAATTATTTATTCAAAGCCAAATGATTTGTGCAGACATGTTAGAAGAATTATTTGACAGTGTTGTACTGGTGCTGGCTGCAAGTCGTATTGTATCTTGGGTGCGAGACAGAGATAAAAAGCTAGTTTGGATTTTTGATAGTTGAAGTATTCGGTCTAGAATAATAAATCTACGAAGAAATAGAAACAATTGGCCATTTGTCCAGTTCATCGAAACAAAAACAAAATAACGTGACTTGAAAACAGAAGCTATCGAATTTCATCATTACTTAAGGAATAAATGTAAACATTTTAACTTTCAATACTCAAATATGTGCCACCTCGTAATAATTCTACTGCATAGAATTTGGGGGATCTTAAAATGATTGCAATATTTAGAACATAAACGACTTTTCATGTTTAGTTTTAAATACAACATTACATGTCCCGAGTGGTTTAAATGGGTTTATGATGTTATGTCGACATACTTAGCATCAATAAAGTTGCGTTTAAAAGAAATGCTCCATTACTATTAGTGTCGTTTGTGTAGCTACTGTTTAATTTATATAATTCACAATAACAAATGTATTTAAAAACACACTAAAATGAAAAATTTTGTAATATTTTTATAACAATAAATTGAATTGAATGTTATAAATGAAATTTTGTCTGATCTTTGGTTTGTTTTAATGTGAATATTTTCCAAGATTTCCAATTGTATGGAGCCAACGCGACTACAGCATCTTAAAATTTTGGTGTGTTGTTAGAATGAAGGGAGTAGATTTCGGAAGTAGATGGAAAAGGGGAGGTCACTAAACACGGCTTAAGTCATTTCAAGCGAAATTAGGATTCCGAATCATTGTGCTGATTGCATGTCAGGTTGGAATGCACACATTTTATACCATAATATACATATATTTAACTCACTATGGTAATCAATCCATTAGTTAGAGGGGGGGGGGGAATTTATATGATTGAACTCCACACATATCATAAATGAAAAAAGACTAAATAGATTTTTAAGTAGTTTAATCATCAAAATATGAGAGTGAAAACATTGTAATGATATGTATTTATGTGTAATGTAATGTATATGTTTAAGTAATAACAGATCACTTTGTATAAACCACTTTATGTTTAGTTTAAAAAAAGTGGTTTATACAAAGTGATCTGTTATTAATTAAATAATAAATAATGCCACAGAGTTATTTTGCAAAGTTTGAAGAAGTAATGTTTATGTTATTACTTAAGTAATTTATAGATAAATAAGCAAAAACATAATTTTTTTTCTAAAACAAAAACCAACAAACAAATAATGCAGTTTTGTTATATTGTTTTTTTCAATTGAAGGAGCTAAAAATAATATAAAAATGTTCGACAATGTAAAATTAGACATTGTAATCTGAAAAAATCGAAGACGTAACAAATTTTAACGAAAAATATTGTGAAACAGATTAAAATGATACAAAACGTGTTAATTATAACAGTTGGCAAAGGTTTTTTTGCTCAATAGCTCAATGAAATATCAAATATGATTTTAGATTTTCACGGCCAAAAGTATTATTTTTTTTGGGGTGTTATACCGTGTTGCGCTACCTCTTTGTTTTGCCAATATTTTGGACAGCGTTACAGTGTAGCTGTAATTATTGCAGCTGTAAAGCTGTTCGAAACGTTGGCTAAAGAAAGACGTAACGCAACACGGCATAACACCCCAAAAATAAATTAACTATCATATTATTTCTCACCTCTAAACGATCGAAACAATAATTTTCTAGCGTTAAATGATGGGCATATATGAAATGTATTTTATATGCACGACGCTATATAATACCGTTACGGCGACAGAAGTCAAAGTAAATTCAATGTTAGGATAATATTTGTTTAAGATTCGAGACGTGTTCCGTAAGAGAGCTACTCGGGGAGAAGTGTTTGCCTACCAACTTAGAATCGGGACTCGAAATCTGAACAACTTTATATTATTATAATATATTTTACTAGATTGGTTATTGAACCTAACAACTATAATTTTAGATGATATTATTGAAATGTTCAGTGAGTATCTAAATTATTAGCAACATTAGAGTTTTTTGTCTTATTACTTAAGAATTAAGCGTTTTTAATGTACACGAAAATTTACGGATAACTCTGATGGCCTCCGTTTTCGAGGGTCCTCGAAGGCTCTCGACTAGCAATCTAATGGTTGCAGGTTCAATCCTGACGTGTACAAGTAAGTTTTATTTAATTGAATTGTGTTATTTCACAATTTTACAAGAGTCTCAGCTGCTGCCTTACGTTTGGAACCAGTGAGACTATGGCATCCCCAATTCGGGTATGTTGTGAAGATTAAAGTATTAGGGCGGGGAAGGAGGTGTGGAAGAGGAAGATATTGGGAAGTACCTGGCTAAAGCCATTTCAAGCAACGTTTGAATTCTGAATGGTGGTCTTACAGCAAGGCGATACTGAGAGCATCTTCCAATCTCATTAAAAATAATATACGGCATATTTGCGGCACTTTTCAGAGTGGAATATATTCTCAGTATCGCCCTCTTGTAAGACCACCTTTCAGACCTATATAAACGTTGTGTAAAATACATTTGACAACCAGATTTGAAAATCCAAGTATTTCCCCATCTTCTTCTGCCGCACTACCTTTAGCCTCCTAACATACCCCATTTAAGGATTCCATAGTCTCACTGGCCGCAGGCGGTTGAGAGCAGTTTGGACTCTTGTGCGGTATTCACATAAAGAAAAAGTTAATGAAATGCTAATTTTATTATTGAAATTGAAAGAAAAATATATTTAGTAAGACAGGAAACAAGTAAATAAGGAGGAAAGTGATTCACCAATCTCGAAATTAAGAAAAAAAATCGTTATGTTTGTCTGAAAAACAGGAGAAAATGTATGAAGAAGTTATGCTTGTTAAGAGTGCTTAGGACAAAAATTATAAATGAAGTCAGAGTTACTATTTCTACTAAAATTCAGAGCACATCAAAAAATGTGCAACTGTAACTGAAGTTAAAGGAAGTTCTATAAGTATGAAAATATTTTTCTAAATATTATGTATTGGTCTTTTCTCAAATATCTATATCTAAACATTCAAGCCCCCAGGAAACATACCCTTCAGCTCGAATCATCGATAGTCACTTTGTGCCATATGTGGTGCAAAATGAAACATCATCATAAAATTCGTTTTATCTTATTTTCTATTTTGGTCAAATACTCGTACATATCATATAAACGGTGACCGGGCAACTTAACATCTCCTTTGAAAAGTCTATAAAATTGATGATAAAAATTTATAAAAAAGTGGTTAGGTTATGGGCTGTTTTTAATTTTATTTTTATATCTTTTAATGACTTTTCTAAGAGGTGTTGAGTTGACTTGATTCTGTATTATCATGGAATTATATAAACAGAATAAGACAGAGGGAACACCCAGATTTGAATTTAAAAGATTAGTATATTATACATGTTCAAAAATTTGAAATTTAATGCCACGCGGGGAATATTTCTAACTAAATCTCTAATCTGACATATTTTATAACTAAAATAGTAATATATTATCTAGACTTGGCGGATATATTTGGAACAAAGATCATAGTTCACTAATTTCTTAATTTTAGCTTACTATTTTTATACATATCTTCATTTAAAATCGGTTATGTAAATATAAATGCATCAAAATACATTAAAAAAACATTCCATTCTGCAATCTTTAATCAGAAAACCAAATGTGTTTGTATAGTTGTGTAATAATTCTGCAGTTTATCACCCATTATTTTCTTTAATAGATAATAGTTTCTTTGGCTATAAATATTATGCAAAGTAGTGCTAGCATGCTAGTGCATAACTTTTTATGGGAAATTCGTTATCTTTTTTTGTGATTATAACAACGTTAATAAATTCAACAATAATTACATCTAGCGTATTTATGTGTACACTTATTAAATGTGTTAATATTCCATTATAATAATTCGACGTTTGGCCGTACATTTATTTTGAATTATTTTCCACCGTAGAAACTAATAAGAGTTTATCTATTTATGTCCACACAAATCGTGAAACTATTTCAATCAATTTTATGTGCGTACAAATCGATTACTGACGATTATAAATTTAATTAAAACCCATAACCCTGTAGAGTTTAAATGAGAATATAAACAATATGTTTCTCTTAATTGCAAAATAGTTTTAATACTAAGTTAATTTATTATTCCTGGTTATTATTTATTATAAAGAGTTTATATGTTGCGCGCAATGCAGTTTGTAAATGGATTTTACAATTTTATAGAAGTTGTAAATGCAATAATAATTTGTAACAGAAATAAAATAATTACCAGCAAATTCTTCGACGGTGTAAAATATGCGTAGAACCAAATGTTGATCAAGAGAAAACCTTCAATATTTATGCTTTATAAACAATATGAAGGTGTTGTTAAATTGATGTGTTTTCTTCTGATATATTCGTAATAATACGCAATAGTAAGTACAATCCTATTTTACCTTAACTTTATTTAAAACATGGAATTTACTACTAAATAATAAAGTAATAAAATGTTATTTATGGTTAAAACCGCATATTTTACTGCAAGAAGTTGTTCGTTATTGATTGATGTAATATTAATGTTATATCTTGCTTGTATATATTGGTACATGGTTTACAGACTTAAAGCGGCGATTAAAAGCTTATTCAGGGTTGAATTATAAATGTAATTTCACTCAAAGATTCTAAATTTGTCAATATCGTCACAGGTTGATAGATTTTTTAAATATTTCACGTTACAGTAAATGGCGTTCAACGTAAGCAATGTAACAAAGAAAAAATTTCAGTTATCAATATTTATTTATTTATAATGGGTTCTCACAAAAGATGTTCGCACATACAAATTCATAACAAAACTTAAAATACAAACAGATACTTAAAATTACAATAACCTACTCAATCAAAAGATCCCTACATAATATCAGTGAAAAATTATAAAATTAAAATAATTCATGGACTGGCAAGAGACACAATTAACACAAAATATAATTAGATCAAGAATCGTTACATGTTTTTGAACAAAAAATGTTTACTTCAGCACACTCTCTCTTATTATACAGTCGATACATTTTGGTTAGAAAACTAAAATTCAGTATCAAGATGACCGCGAATAATTTTATGATAACATATTAGATCTATCAATTATTGCTATGTATCATACATATGTATCTTACTGACACTTGCATACTGCTTACTAACAACATATGCAGGGACACTGGAGGTCTAGATTCATTCAAAATTAAATGTAAATTCGTTCATTCAAAGTCCTTCTGTTACCTATACCAGGGCGGGTAAGTGGTGGATAACCTCCAATGCCTATTATGTGTGGTGTATCTTCTTGAAACTGCGTTATTCCAACAAGAGGAAATACTTGGCAGCTTTGAACCTTGGCACTGGGAGAATTCACAGGAGTTATTATGCCCGTGGATTTCCTGCTGCCTCAGTTCAAGGCTGGCCCATCCATCATCAGCCATCAGCAGTCATCAGTTATCAGCCATCCTCCAACAGCCGACAACAGTCAGCGCTCTTCAGCCATCAGGAGCCAGCTATCCCGAGTAATCAAGGATTACTGATCCCTAGTTTTAAGGTGTCAGAGGTTGCAAAGGAAGTAATCCATCACTTGAAAGTGATATTAAATTAAACACTGGAAGCCATTATCCATTTAAACTGTCATGGGTATATCGTAATTCGCGTAAAGACTGTGAGGTGATTGTTTATCATCTAGGAAATTAATTATTATAATGTGTTAATCCTTCCCTCATTGCTTGTTATAATTATAGCATTATCTTTCTTACTATTATTCGAGATTGTTTTGGTCATTAGATTTATCTCGTACAAAAGATCTCAACAATTGGTAAAGAGCAAAACCTGCAATTATTAGAAACGAGAATGGAAATTTGAATATATACAAAGAAACCCCGTACCAGTCTGAATGAGAACGTCTCCTATTTTTTAATTGTGATTAAACTTTATGAGTATAACAGCAGTAGAATTAGTTTTTTGCGAAGTTTCTCGAAGTTTTACTTATATAAAAGAATTCACAATCATTACACTTCAATTAAAGGATAAAAGAGAAAAAAATAAAATTATAAAAATAAAGATAAAAGAAATAAGGATTAAAGAGCATATGAAATCTTTAAACAATAACAGTTTCTCGGAGTTTGCTAACCATTTGTTAGAAACTAGTCACACCTTTAACTTCAACAGCGGAATAGAATAAATACATTGTAATGTCAATGGCATTCAGTTGAATAAACTAGAAATTTTAGAGATCAGAAAGAGTGTGAATGCGAATTTGAATATTATTAATAATCAAAAATTGTTTTTAAATGACCCAATTAAACCTATTTCCTTTGTAAATTGTTCCATATTGCCCCTCGTCCCCTACCCATTCTCATCTTTCCATTGTTATCATTGTCTATTTCTATTATTTTTTCATTGACACCATTGTCTACGTCTATTATTTAAAAATATTTAAAATTAGTATTATTAAAACCCTGAAGAAGTGCTCGTTGCTCACGAAACATGTCGGTTTTTATAAACAATAAAAGTGGTAAAAACTAAGTATTTTATTATTTGAATTAAAATGGTTTCACAAAATAATTTTGCTGTGTTAGAAAAAAATATATGTTTATTTCTAATTATAAAATTTGAAGGCGTATTTTATTACCTTTTTAAAACAGTTTTTAGTTTTCGAATACGTTTAGAAATATACCATTAATTTGGACGTTATTGCAGAGCGGAAATATTTTGACATTCCGAAAATATAGGGTCGAGAGGTTAAGTTGCATTATGTAATCGATATGGAATCTTTGAATTTTGCTATAAATTTATTATGAATTATTCGGTGTGGAAAACATAATTGCTTTGATTTGCAAACAACCCTTTTCATGTTTGTAATCGGTTTCTACTGGGAATGCTTGATTATTTGATGAAGTTTAGTTGAATCGTTTCAGTAGTGAATTATCTATTAACCACGATGAATTACTCTTCTTCCAAGAACAGACCGGGTGTCGTCCATATGATTAGCTGACCTTAGAAAACGACATAATTTCATGGAATTAGACATCACCCTACGTCTGGAATTTATATAATTCAGAACATACGAAGAACTGGGCAATTTGTAAACGTTATCAAACACTATACGACTTTAACAAAAATCAAAAAAGAACGTAATTCAAAGAAATCTACAAAACCAGTATGTGTAAATGAGATGTAATATAGCGTAGAATAAGGAATAATACAAGAAGTGCCCTGTGGGCTTGTTTCGTGATCTAAATGTAGGCCAAGTTTGGGCCTATATTTTAGGAGGCGGGTGTGTCTACCGCTGCCCCTGTAACCTTTTATTGGATAACTAATATTTCTACCATAAGTCACCCCTAATGGTACGCTACGTTTGGTGACTTAACAGGGGTGCTCGGATTCACGGGGTGAGGTTTGTTCGGGTCTTGGCAGCGAATGTGTCTGCCCACCAACTGCGTGGAAGGCCGATTTGAGCAGCAGGATTCTCACGCTTAGCACCGCAGTGGGAGGGATGGATTGATATGTCCGTCAGTCCTGGATACACTGACCTCCGATTCCTACTCACCCATCGTACCTTTTTCCTTCATATAACTTTTTCTCTTTTTTTCTAAAAAATACCCTACATACATCATCCCCAAAGATACCGTAGGCTCTGAGCGGAATTATTTTTTCTCAAGGCCTCCTTTGTGGAGCTAATGTAAAAAAAACTGTGCTTTCGAATTAAAAATGAGATGGAGATATATGAATTTAGACGAGTGTAACTGAGACGGACTGTGGGTGGTTTGTTTCCATTTAAATGTGAATAGAAGGCATTTCTAGTCTTGTGTTATTTATTATATGTTATGCAAGTACATATTTATGTCCTTAGATAGCCATGTAACGACAGCTACATCAATGGAAAATAAGCAAATACTTATGTAACACTGTGTTATAAATTAACCGCGCTATCTCAACATAAGGTTCTGTGCGCTTACGTAATGCTTGTTCACATGATTAACTATGGTAAACGCTGGAAAGCCTTTATGGAGGCATAACATTGATTGAACCAAATGTCTTAAGTCTAACCCATGGGAGTTAACAGCCTGTTAATTATGTTGTTAGCGAATGAATTTTCCATTGTAAGTGATTAATGTAAAAGCAATATAATTTACGGATCTGTAAACGATTATTTGTTTAATATTTCTCTTTTTGATTCTGACAATTGGTGGTTGAATTCCGTTATAATAATATAATAAAACACATATAAAACGTATTTCCACTTAATTTATATTTGACCATTACCGATTTCAGCTTGTTAAAGTCACTTCAGACAAGTATAAATAATTTTTAATCTAGAGTTTACATAGTTAACATACAGGGGAGAGGGAGGGAGGTAGTCTACAGGGATTTTATTCAATTTATATCGTTTTTCCATAATTGTTGCCATATCGTCTTTGACGATTGGATTGTTAGTTATTTGGCTGTTAGAGTCGGGTTTATAGATTTCTTCGATGTTGCCTGCCTGTCCCATTAATCTTTCCCGTCAATATCAGCCACTTCAGGTCTAGAGCCCTAAAATTCCGGAAAAAATGCTCGAATCTGTTTAGAAACGAGCAGTCCGTTTGATAGATTCATCTATCTTAACAAACGGATTATAATCTTTAGAGCACAGGCGTCGGGTGGGTATGCTGACCTTGTTCTACCGGTATATCAATTTCGGTACCGAAATATAGTCGGCAAACGCGCGCTTAACATTCGCTTTAATTGTTCGCGATTGACGTGTTTCACATGAGAACGGATCGCTTCTACAACTTGTTCTTGAGTTCAACGGCTTAACTGTGGATCGAATTGCTGGCTCCTGTGTTTTCTCCCTACTAAAACATGGGTTTCTTCAAGACCACACTCTTTCCTTTCCACAAAAAAAACCTACACACAGCAACCCCAAAGACGACATAGGCCCTAAAGGAAATTAGTTTCGGCGTCCTATGTGAAATGTACAAAATGAAATAAAACAAGAAATAATTCTACTTCGTCATTAAAATATTTCAGATATTTTAGAGGCTGACCCATGTTCACTCCTTCCTTTCCTCAAAAAGACCCTCCACACAGCATCCTCAAAGATGACATAGGCCCTGAGGGAAATTAATTAAATAATTTCCCTCAGGGCCTCCTGTGTGGAGTTAATGTAAAAAAAAAGAGGCGATAGGGAATGCCCTTCGTAAAAATACGAGGAGCAGAAAAGGTTATCATACGGATCAATTCTAACTTTTAAAACACATACATGAGAGATGTGTTAAAAATATTACGACAGCTTGTGCTAACAACTTATACATACGTACTTCCAAGATTACGTGCGTCGCGTCGATTGTATTAACAATTATTCGCATAACATCAGAAAAGAAGTGGTAAGTTCAACTTATGCGCTAAAAACACGCTTTTAAATGCTTTTTATTAAATATACTGACATCTATGTTTTTTTTTATGTACATAATTTAAAAAAAAAAAAGATTTTCATGGATTATCAAAAATATCCTGAAGTTTTTTTTGTATAAATGATGATACTGAGTTGTACCCGGAATAGATCACAGAATTATCTTAAGCCCATTGTGTTGACATCGTACACACATATTAAGTTGAACGTGACAGGAAGACATGGCTCGATCAATTGAATAAGATACTAATAATAGAGAAGTGTTTGTAAGAGAATAAATGAACGGGAATAGAGCTAGAATCCCATCCCAAATCTTTATTGGATTGGTTTAAATTTTAGAAACCAACCACAGCAACTTTGTGTAGACCGTTATTTGCAGAAACATACTTATTTTTAACTTGAATAGCTTTCAAGAATCCTAATTTCCAATTATGGCGAGCCTAAGTACCAAATTTCAGACAAAATCATCTCTTATTGTGGACTACGGCATGCAAAATTGCCGACTATGGCAGGAGCGATTGCCGACAATGGCATACCTAATCGCCGACTATGCCATGCCTAATTGCCGACTGGGTTTTGCCTAATTTTTACTATGGCATACCTAATTACCGACTATGGCGTGACTAATTACCGACTATGGCATGCTGATTTCAATTATGACATACGTAATTGCCTACTATGGCGTCCCTAATTGTTATTTATGGCATGTCTGTTTTCCGACTATGGCATGCCTAATTTTCAAATATGGCATGCTTAATTACCGAATACGGAATGCTGTAATTATGTTGTGATTTTAAAGAATAGGGAGTGGGAAGGGATGAAGAGGAGGGATTGGGAGGTTCCTTGCTATACAGATCTGGTCACCAAACAAGCATAAAGCCATGTCTAGCGACGTTTGTATTTCGATAATTGCTGTATAAATAAGCTCGTATCTCTACTTCGATGAAAGCACAGTTATTCCGGAAGCAATTAGCATGTTCGATGTTCGTAAATAAAATGGTGTACTCAGTTTGGGTCCCACCCGGGCGTCGTGGTGTGTTCAATTCCTCAGCTAGCTAAGTCCTCCATCATAACACAAGCAACACTTTCCTCTAAATGTGGTGGTAATAGGAGATTTTCAAATATTTACCTTTTATTCGTAACCGGGTAATGTTTGTGTCTTTAAAAAACAACATGTGTTTCATACGAAATTATGTTAAGAGAACAGAAAAATGTTGCATTAAGCCAAAGAGAATTCTTTCTAAACAGTTCAGTTGTGAAAGTACCGAGAAAAACCGTGATACATTTTTAAAACGGTGATATCGATTGTTGAAATTCCCTCACGTATACTTCTGTTCTCCTGACGGGTATATTTAGAGTCCAGACTTCCCTATAACCCGTCAAAGCAAAACCTTGTTCATTAATAATTCTTGTCGCCATATTTACCATCGCCTTAATCGACATGTCCGTCACGCGCCTCCCCACCTTCTCGGTACAAAACACAACCTCCATACGTCTCGTGTTCATCGGACATGGACATGTGGAAAGACACGTAATTACATGGAGTACCATGCGACTCCCTCCTTGGCTCTATAAAATCGTTGGTGAAAGCTTTGAAGACCATAATTCAACAAATAAATGAGTGCAAATGGAAATAGGGATAAAAATATGCCTAAAGGCGTTATGGCTATTAACCCAGATATCTCGGGTTCAAAATTGAACTTTGGCAACATAAATGTACAATTGTTTTTTAATATCCAGATTTTTGTTTTAGTTCCGCAAAGAGACCCTGGTCAGAGGCAAACATTCAGAATCAAATATATACCATCTTACCAATAAACGCATCGTAAATTTTTGCGCATTTGATTTGAAAAAAATATCCTCAAAATTATCGCTCCAAAATTTACGCTGGTATATACAGAACATAGATAAGTAGTTTTAACCTTGATGCATTTGAATGAAAATATGTTTTATATCTTATTATTTGGAAGTATATCCGCTCTGCATACCCCTTCAGAATACTTAGTTATGTTTTAAGTAAGTAGGTATACCGTATTTTCCCTAAACCTACTGTAAATTTTATATAAGTGTGCCGTGGGGCCAACTGCCGGGGGATCATACGTAGTGGAATCTCCCTTAACACCTTTATATTAGAAACACTACTGCGTTTCAGGAGAAATCTAGAATGCATAGCTGAGCAGTAACCCGTTTGTCAATTGAAACAATGACATATTAAAATATATATATATAAATAATCAGTTGTATAAATACGTAACAAGCTGTTGTCAAATGAGATTTTTTTTATTGTACTAGTATACGGATATTGGAGTCTTTTAATGTTTTATTTTTACTTGTTCGAGGAGGGCATAAAGAAACTTGTGCCACGGCTCACCACATGTATTAAACGGGATCGCGATTATTTGAAAAAATAGTCAACAAGTGTATCAACAATATCTTGTTTTTTTTTCAAACGCACTTAAAAAAAAAAAAAAAAAAAATTCAGTACACTTACTTTCTGAACATGCCTCGTATATTAATATTGAAGTTTTAATGTTTTCTTTTTACTTCTTCGACTCGTTCTTGAGTTCAATAGTTCGGCTGTGGAACGATTTTCCGGCCTCTGTGTTTCCTTCTTCCTACAATATGGGTCTCTTCAAGACTAATGTTCACTCCTTCCTCTCCTCAAAAAAATCTCATCAAAAAAAAAATCTGTTTATAATACGTAGGTAACTACATCTAAATACACCATCCTGTATAGCACAATCGAAATAACTAATAGGTGACGCCATGCATGTATTATTATTATATAAAAGCGTGTTTACTTGACACTAGGCAATATTCGTATCAGCGTAATAATGTAACACAATAATGTCAAACCATATGAAAACGTGTTGGGTAATCAAATATTTATAGATGAGATATGTTCAGCTTCTGGTGCTCACGTTCAGGGAAAACTCGTGAAACGGACTTCATAAATATCAATTATTTCGTTGATATTCAGTGTGTTAGGTTGGTTTTTTAACAAAAATAAAACAACAATTTTTTTTTGTCTTTTTTGTTAACGATTATAATTATAAAGAAAATATATGTATCTACCTACAATCCGCATGTACTAATTCATAACATTTTTGAAAACTTTTTATGTGAATATCGCCCAACAGTCCCAGTTACTGCCAACCGTCTGGAGCCTGTGAGACTACAAAACTAAAAAAATTGAATAAGAGAAATAAAATTATTTTCTACAATAAAAACACATAGTAATTTATTGTAGACCACTTTTATTTTATAAACACTCTACCGGTTTCAGAAGCACCCTTCCTTCGTCAGGAGAATATTATAACTGATTATAATATTGTCCTGACGAAGGAAGGGTATAAGAATATTATAACTGATTATAATATTGTCCTGACGAAGAAAGGGTGCTTCTGAAACCGGAAGAGTGTTTATAAAATAAAAGTGGACTATAACAATTTTTTATGAGTTTTTATTGTAAATTATGGCGAGTCATAAAGTTAATGTTTTTTTACAAATATGAAATTATTTACTATTTAATGCTTTTCAAATATTTTTTTTTTGATTTATTTGCAGTATTTTTTACCAAAAAGATTTTTTGGTAACGAGGGCCTCACAGGGCGCTTAACTGTAAGCTGAGGCCACCATTTAACAATTTTATGAGATATATATTATTTTATATATATATCATACATGCTATTCTATTATTCTGACTTTTGACATGGCCCGACTCAAGTATCTGATTCACTTGGTCGTGCCATGTCTTTTTTGGGCGTCCAATATAACATATGTGTAAATAAAATTAACGGTATAATATATATTATAGGTAAGTTGTTCATCGCTTCTCCGAATCCTTCACATAATCAGTTCCAATTTTCAAATTGTGACTTTTGACGAATTGACAGTGAATTTGAGTTTATCAGCACGTACAGACAGCCAAAACTATTTTTATTGTTTGAAAAAATTTGGGTTATTTTTACACGTTTTAATTGATATCTCGTAGATCCATAGCTCATTGACGAAGTTTTGTTGAAAATTCAATAAATTTCGATCAGCAAAAGCTAACGCAAACTTCATAGCGTCAGAGCTCACTATTTGAGAAGCGTAGAAGGTACTTATGAACAGTTTTATTTGTTTAAAAGTTATGACGTCAAAGAAACTGTTTTATGAATTTTAACAACATTAGAATATTTTTTAAGATTCTAGGAAGAATTAAAAATTTTTTGAACTTAGAGTAAATTATACGTTTACGTAATTATTTTCAGAAAGTATAGTAAATAACCATAAAAAGCGTAATAAATCACTGAAAATGAGTAAATCGACGAAATAAGATTTGCATTTTTCGCCGCTTATTTTGTTAAAAAGCGATTTATTCGTAGAAGCGAGACCTAAAAGAAAAAAAAACGATTTTCACATAACATGGCTACCGTTTAATTCCTAGTAATAAATTTCCATCATCATGGAAATCTTGCGAATGAAAGATTAAAGAACGCATTAAAATATAAAATGCCCCCTGTGAAGGCTTTAAACCTGTACAACCCTTAAACTAAACACCCCTTTCGTCAAGTTTCATGGAGATTGTATCTGTTGTTAGTTGGCGTTGCCAAGCAACCCTTATCAGATTTAGTAAGCACATAATTACCACCCGATTGGGGGGAAACCACCCAGCGTACACAGAACCTAGCCACCCAGTCTCATAGCATAAGGGTCGGTTATTTTACAACGTAGTTAACGGCCGAGGAAAGTAAAGAAAAGTTAATCGTTATGGGACTGATTTGAAATCTTTGACACAAAAGCAAATGCAGAACTGTTCGTGTTTAGATTGTTATGACCAGCGTTTTATTCAAATGCTTTTTTATTTATGTGAAAAGTCGCGGGATTTTAAAATAATTGTAGGATTGGTAATTGCATGTTAGCTGTAAAGCACAGACCTTTGAAAAATCTCAAATATCAAATGTCAAGAATAATTCTAAGAAATTTAAATTTAGTGAGCAGAATTTTAAAAAATTTCAGGTTAAAAAGCATTTCATTACAGGTAGGTACTTTATCGTTCTTCTGAATTATGGACCCAATCAGTTCCAATTTTGAAAATTATTTTCAAATTTAAACAAATTCGAATTCATTGAGCCAGAGTTTGTAATGTGGTGCCACTACTGGCTTTCGACTCCAATTGTGATGAACCCTACCTAGCTGATTTACTTTTCTAAGCTTCTACCTCGTAGTTTAAATCTCGTAGCTCCTGTCTCGTAGCCACGCTCATAATTCTACCCTTATGTCCTACTGATCACACCACTAGGTATGATGGCCTGACTCAACCCTCCTTTCGGTTTATTTCTACCTCAGGCTCGTGATTTCTAAACCCCTATACCTTATAATCTAGCTAAACCTACCCTATCTTCTTAAATCCCTGCGATTTTCTCACAGTAATCAAGATTTAAGATTTTTGTTCACATTATTTCTATAATCTGCGTTGTGTAATTTTTTTGTTTTAGATTTTACATCTGTTTGCATACTTAATATGCACACATATGTAGAGAAGATAATGTATTACGTGTGGTAACCCATAGATTCTTTTAGAGAAAGGGTGAGAATTTTCCGATCAATTTATTTATTATTATTTTAGAATATTTAACCGAGTTTGATAAACTACCCCCGCCCTAAACCTTGTGTCTATTTGATTTCCATAGGAATTTAGTGTGTTTATTTAATTCTTCCTATCACCGCTGATACATCGATAACATAAACAACAGTTAATAAATTAAACATTTCAAGAAAGCAAACCTTACCTTAGGATGATCGAACTCGAAGGTCCAGTTTTCTCAATTGAAGTCCTTGTCTGCAACTTCTCCTAACATAATGTGTTTGTAGTCATAGTTAGTGCTTTTGGTTAGTATTCGCAACATTGTTGAAAGAGCAGGAATGGAGGGATATGGGGAGGGGATAATATGTTTGCTTAAAAAGTCGGCACCTCCGCTAACCAAGTGAAAACCGATGAACAACAATTTCAAACTGGATTCTCCCAAGTACGTTTGCTAAACTTATCCTTAAGTCCGAGTTTTACTCTCTTCGACGAGCGTCTCTTGTTACGAAAGGGGCTCTTCACGCCAGATGGGGGAATACCAAGTCTTCATGCCGTTTTTCTGCCTCACTCCGACTTCCATCTCCGCCGGATTGAATTTAACTCTACTGAGTCTAGAAGGGGTATTTCATGTCTTCCCTTATCATGCCTCTATCCGTTAAATGTGGCGTAAGCTTGTGACGGGCAGATCCTTCCTCCCACGTAACCGACCCAGCGTTACATTCCACCTCTGACTAGCTGACATAAAACTCACCTCGTGAACCTTATGTTTGCTTTCAGGTTCGACAAGACTCACGGTATGCAAATAACCTGTGGCTTTAATGCCGCGTCAGCGTACTGTCCGCATACGTCCTTCCTCTTCCCCGCATGCCCACCTCGACAATACCGCCACAAGATCAAAGCCGTCCGTTCGAGAAAGGTTGACACTTACATTTCCAGATGGCTCATACCTACATACAGAAGCCTTGAAGTTTACGTTCGAAGACAAGTTAGGATTCAGGACTGTATGAGTATTTGAACACCAGTGTTGTTTAAATGAGGTCACTAGCTCCTCGTGTGTTAGGTATTTAGGATAATGGGTATTTATGGGTTCTTGGATACCTACTTCCTATAAGAAAGATTTAAAAATGAGATAAATCAAGTCGACATTGAATCAATGACCTCCTGAATAATTGTGATGTGCTCTCTTAGAGTTTGAAGCTAGTCGCAGTACTTTACTTTGCGAAATTTTTGCATGCTGAATCAATGCTACCTATTGGCGATCGCTCTAGTAAAATCAAGTCGTTTAGAATTGAGTGAATTTAACGTCAATGTCGCCTTCACATATTGACCGCAGATTTCATCTCAAGCTATAATTGATAAACTTGTCCCTGACGTTAAGTTTTGTTTTGTTTATTCGTTAATGAATTTAGGTGACTGGGTCAATGGATGGCCTTGAACTCAAATCGAAATTTTTGTACACTATCGAAGGTCATATAACCATACCCTAATCGTGCTAGTGAAAAGAAACAATAGGTATTTATCTTACAAATACGCTAAGATACCAAAATTGGTTTAGTGATGCGTTTCTATCTAATTATGTGTTAAGTATTTGTTTAGCAACATTTCATTCCGTATGGGAGGTGTGACATGCGAATGCTAATAAATTGGTTAGTTATTTATTTACCCTTTCTTGGCGTTACGTCCATCAGTGTCAGGATATCCACAGGAACCTGTAAAAGCTTAAATATTGTAAGGACTCACCAAGCTCTAATGTCTTAATTTCAGCTCCACCGGGTTACTATCATCGGCGAGAAACTTATTAGAGCATCCATACTACCTGTGTAACTACTCATCTCCTTCCTTTCTCCTTTGAATAGATCTCTGATGTAAAAATCCTCACGTTTTCCTTTAATATCTGCCGTTATTATTGAAGAAGAACGATCCTATCTAATTATGTTAAGTATTTTCCAGATTTCGGATCAATTATTATTATTGCGTTGTCACCTAACGATAATTAATATCTCGTAATAAAATTTCCAACTTTCGACCTAAACGTAAATTTTTTATTTAATGAAACTTATTAGACTGTAATTTTCTTTATATAACCTCGGACTAAATAACTCTATTTTAACCTTCATAGAACAAATTTAAAGCAATTCAAACACACTATATTAAACTCCTCCCGCATTGAATTTGTAATTAATTAATTAATTATTAGATTGTATTGAATCGGAAATTATTGCAAACACTGATTTTAGATTTATTATAAGATCATACACTCCGTTAAATTGCACGATTAACCCTATCCGGGCACTTCACTCCCTGTTTTATCAAAGTATAAACTGATTGTAGACTCTATTTTACCACTGAAATTTTTAAGTATAAAAACTGATTCTAGATTCTATTAATTAATTACCAGGGTAATTCTCACAACATGCGCGACGTTTTAATCAACCTTGCCAGTTGTCGAAGGACCCCTTTTTTTATTTTAATGATAAGTTGAATTTATAAATAGATATATTATTATTCAATGCTGTTATAAAATTCTTTAAACACTGTTGTTTCTTTTTAAATTCGCTACACTATATAAACCTTTTATTTTAATGACAAGTTGAATTTATAAATAAATATATTATTATTCACTGCTGTTATAAAATTCTTTAAACACTGTTGATTTTCTTTAAATTCGCTACACTATATAAACCTTTTATTTTAATGACAAGTTGAATTTATAAATAAATATATTATTATTCACTGCTGTTATAAAATTCTTTAAACACTGTTGATTTTCTTTAAATTCGCTACACTATATAAACTTTTTTATTTTAATGACAAGTTGAACTTATAAATAAATATATTATTATTCACTGCTGTTATAAAATTCTTTAAACACTGTTGTTTCTTTTTAAATTCGCTACACTATATAAACTTTTTATTTTAATGACAAGTTGAATTTATAAATAAATATATTATTATTCACTGCTGTTATAAAATTCTTTAAACACTGTTGTTTCTTTTTAAATTCGCTACACTATATAAACTTTTTATTTTAATGACAAGTTGAATTTATTGTAAAACTATATAAAACACTTTATTTAATTTTCAACACTCCACAGATTTAATCACGACCGTAATTTTTATAAGTCCCAGAATTCCCACTCCGAATTTTTCTAAGTCTCAAAATTTTACAACACTTAAGAAATTTTCAACTAATAACCGTTTTAGACGCTACGTCACGTAACTTCCACGTTTTAACCCGACGATTGGTCCCCGACGACTCCTTCACGACAACTAACACCGAAAACTCCTCCCGATTCTTCTAAGTCCTAGGTTTTATATGTACCTCCAGGATTAGAACATCTTAATTACGCGTTCATTGATTTTCTAATTCAAACTCTAACAACTCGAGATTTCATATATCAATTCTGTTATATTCGTATCAACGTGTTAAGTCCGGCCCCTTTGATTTTAGAAATCTTCCGTCTCTTACGTAAATTGTTCCAGTGTCGAACCTACCATTATGTCAAATTTTGCCCCGTCGTTCCTTTGTCTTCAGGTCTTACAAATTTAACTAAAATATCATGATTTTCGTGTCCCTTTTTCTCTCAATATATAATAGGTACGTCTTCAATAAACTGTATGTAATTCTCAATTTGGTTTATCGTTACCAGAACACGAACAAACTCATGTCGAAATCTTCATTACGCATTTTCCAATTTTCATTTCCCTAAATTTCCCCACATTTTCATGTTTCCTATATGAATCAATTCAATTTTAAGCTGTATTGTCTCTACTTATGTCGTAGACTTGAATTTTCTTATTTTCTTCAATTATATTTTATATACGACGTTATTTTTATGATTTCTCTGCTTCATTCTTATGTCATTGTCCATAACTATATGATTAGTTATATTCCAAGCCAAATTTACTGTTTTCATCAATACTTCTGAATTTTCATGAGTTTTCCTTACGGAATCGTCTTTAAACTGTCTTTACTTCATTCTTTACCATCATTTGCATAATTTCCAATGCTTATCTTCTCTTAGAAAACTTCACCTTCTAGTCATAAATATTCAATCTGCTATTTTTTCATAATTTTCATAGAAGAAAATTCCAATTTGACTCTGGGATATGTGTCCGGTTAATTGCTTCGTATAAAAACATATAAAATTGTGTCTCGTTTCATCCCAAAACCCCATAAAGTATCATCGCTGACATATGTTGATGTTTTCGATTTCTACGTACTTGGTCGTAAATAATAAATTAATATTAACTCGTTAAATTTAATCTCTTTTATCTTATCCAAATATTGCATAAGTTCCATGTTAACTTTTATTGCCCCAAAAGCAATAAAGACTATCATAATCACCCAAAACCATGTCGGAAATATTATTGTTTAAACAACAAAATCGTGTGTGAGCTCGACAACCTTTTTTTACATCAATTGCCTCAGCAATTTGTTCTATCGTCTATAGTATTTTCTCATAGCAAATGACGTAAAACGATCCCTTCCTTTGAATTAATCTAACGTAATATAACTAGAATAACCATCCTATTTCAAATATATAACGATATCTATTTAAACTCGTCTGAAACGCAAAATTAAGTCGAAATCTTATATTGTTCAATAAATACTTCCGTTTAAATGTCCGTTTTTTTTATTAGATTTTCTTTTCAAATCGTTTTCCCTGACCGTATTGCTTCATTTAAAAGTGACATTCCTAATTTCCATCGTTTTTCTTTCTTTTAAATATCAAACGTACGTTTTCCTCTGAATCTGGCCTCCTTTTGTTCTTCACGTTCTCGTTATGCAATTGAGTATCCCTACAGTAGCTTTTCCCACGTTTTCCAGGTCTTTTCTTTAATCTTCCGTTCATTATATTTCCTTGCTATTTTATTGCATCATTTTTTCAACATAATATGGATTTATTTGTTCGTTAACTGCGGTTGTCGATTCCTCTGTTGTACTCAATATTTACCTTTAAAATTAGGGTCATTGTACCAAATGCACCGAACGTGGGATTGTGTTTATCTTAAAGCGTATTGATCTCTCGGGTTGATGATGATTTTTACCCCATAAATCTCAGACTAATGGTCTAGTCCAAAGTCCATCTCTTTGTCTTGAAAAAAGGTAACCTCCCCCTTCTCTGATTGGTAGATCAATCTTAAGTGTTTATAATTGGATCCCTCTGTGTTCTATTTATCAAAACTTGACATTAATTTAATAATTATAGATCTCTGCAGTCTCCATGGCCCAATCAAACTTAATCAGCTAGATGTCGCTAGTGTGTTGATTTCGTTATAATTCTGAATTATTATTTATTCATTCGTAAGGTGGAAGCTACTATATTTTCGTATCCACTGCGATTCATCACAAGTTACAATCACAAATTGTCTCACAGTCGAAATTAGTTTGTTTGATTACGATTTGTATTACATAGGAAAGCATTAGCAATTCTAAATACTTGTGATTTTAAATTTTATGATTCAGTGTGTAAATATTACAACTTTTTTTTGGGGTTACCACAAATACATAGTATTGGAAAATGTTTTATGGGATATAGAAAAGAAATAAGAAAGGGATATGAGAACTATAAAAGGAGAATTACGATGCACCTATCTTATCAGGTCAGTTATAAGACCAACGCCACCTAATATTTAATATTGACTTTCTTTAACCAGTAATTTCGTGACACAGTATAACACATCTGCTCTGGTGATGGACACTCAGTGCTATCCACTCCGTTGGCTAAAAAAGGAGGTAGCAAATACGGCATAGTGACCCAAAAATAATTGACGATTATACTTTTGGCTGTGAAATCATCATACCAGTGATTTCGGAGCTTATTTGGAGTAAAAAATTTAATTAAGATGAAATTTCTATCGTCGGTGAATTTTATTATTTTTAATTGATAAACTAACGTTTTAAACAAGATTTTTATACATAGCAAAAAGGGTAGATAACAAATATTATAATCAATAATTATCAGCCTGAAACACTCATCTACATTGAAAAAATCTTCCGAGAAAAGATACTGGCCGCCAACGGGAATTGAACCCGTGTCCCTCTGATTGTACGGGTTCAATTCCCGTTGGCGGCTAGTATCTTTTCTCGGAAGATTTTTTCAATGTAGATGAGTGTTTCAGGCTGATAATTATTGATTATAATATTTGCTATAAAAAAATTCAATAGCTCGTTGACAGAAAGGGGTGGAGTGGGTGTTGGACATTGACTGGGCTTAGTTACTAGTGATGACTAGTGAAACAATATTATTTGTTAATTAAAAAAAAAAACAAACAAACAAAAAAAAGTCTAAGACTAAAATTTTATTTGTATTTTTACCCCAAATAATGTCAAGAATTTCTGGTCAAACATGTAAGTCATGTACATCTCTTTAAAACAATGTACATTAAATTAAATAAAGCCGTGTATTTTAAAGTGTGTTCATCATTTCATACACGATATCACACCCCAAAATTTTGCATCCTTCGAAAATTTTGATTTAGATTTATATCACCAATGAAACACAAGTTACGACAGTTAGCTACGTTCATACGCACGTAACAAACCAGAATCATTGATCCATTCAAACGCGAGCCTAATATACGCACGATTTTAATTAATAATTATTTTATGCTTTTACGGTAAATGTTTAGTGAACTGTGTATAAACGATACAAAGTAGCGAACAGTGAGGTGTTGTGTTTGGTTTATCTACAATATTCCTGTATAAAATCGAACAAGGTTTAAGTGGTAGTTTTAGGATCAGATCTCCGCATCTCGATTCCGGTTCCCGTTTCCGTTTTGTTGTTCTACTACCGCTTCCTCTGGCTCTCTGACTCCCCCAGGACAGGTTTACCACACTCACTGCAGGGGTATACATACACAGATACTTTATATACATAGGTATGATGGGGTATCGTAAAATAAGGTGACTTTGATCAATTTTCAACATTCAAACAAAATAACTTTTCCACCTCGGGAATTATTTCTTGGACAACCTACACCTCTGCCATGGGATACTCCAAGTGGTTCGCTACGTTTGGTGACTTAGCGGGGGTGCCCAGATTTGTGTGGTGAGGTTTATCGAGAGCTTGGCGGTGGATGCATCTATCAACTTTCTGGGTGGCGAGCCGGATCGAGAGAGACTGAATGAGGGAGGATGAAAAATGTTTTTTCTCAGGTCCTCGTGTGTACAAATTCGTTGCACATATTTAAATTATCTAAATATATATTAACAAACTGCAGTTGGAGGGTCACAACAAAGCATGGTGATCAAAATCACCCTTCGGAGTGGGGTGACTTTGATGTAGTTACCATTTTTATAATATCGCCTGTCTCAACACAGGTATACCCTAGCGAGACAGGCATCGAATAATATATTGTAAACATTACGTATATAGAATTTAAAAAAAAAATATGTATATATATATATATATATATATATAAATATATATATTACAAGACCCGCTAATCGAAAAAAAGTAGCTTAGGAAAGATCGTAGATGTTGTTTTTTTTTTTTTTTGACTGTACTCATGTGAGCACCCTTATTTATTATACTCCTTCGCAATTTGCCCGTGCCTCATTTGGTTTACATGTTACTATATGTAGAGATATTTTTTTTTTCAAGAATTTTTTTTTTTTTTTTCTTTTTTTTTTCTTATCCTATCTGTGTTATTATTTTTTTTTTTTTCTCTCTCTCTCTCTGTCCGAATTCATCCCCTTCGTTCAGTGGGTTACCCTTTTATCATCCAAGCATGCTTCTCCACTCGAACGTCTCCTTCCTCCCCCCTTTTTCCTTTGAAAACCCTAAAGCTATTTAAAATTTCGTTGCAATCTTAATCTTTTATTCTCCTAAATCTCAAGTTACATTTTTTTTTTTTTGTAATTTCCTAAAATCTAATGTCACACAAACTAAATCTAAGGTTAGATTCTTCATTTTCTATGTTTCCGTTTTCCTAAACCTAATGTTGAATTCTTAATTTTATAGTTTCCTAAGCCTAAAATTAGTTACTGAGTTGCCATTTAGCTGAAACATCTTAATATGTATTTCTCTCCTTGCCATAATCTGTATTTTAACATTTCTTAAAATAACCTTTGTTTTCCCGTCTCTCCCCCCCTCCTAAGCATAACATATTATTTTATTCTCTAAACTCGCTATCTTTCCCCTTTTTTTTCTAACATAACATAACATGGTGAAATCCCTCCTAATATCCCTAAAAGACGGTATTATAGATTAAATAAAACGTTTTTATTTTTCGAATTTTTCTAAATTACATTTTTTTTTCCTTATCCAAAATGATCACACCAAATTTCGAAATCTCGCAAAATAACTATCCCCACTTCTTCTTATTCTACACCTAACCTAACCGAACCTATCCTAACCTCGCCTTTTTTTTTCTAGTCAATTTCTATCACCTGTATTTCCTTCTGCTGTTTTTCCGTTTCATTAAAATAATATCTAGCCAGGTGGATCGCACTGTAATCGCCTCGTATCTCTTTTGTTTTTGGATCCATCAGCGTGTAATTGTTGGAATAGGGCACAGCTGCTATAACAAACGGACCGTCAAACAAAAGGGCGAATTTTTTTGTATGCTTCCTGAGTAAATTTGACTGAGTGTACTTTTTGAGTTTCACAAATGTTCCTACCTCATATGTCTCTAGCCTTTTCTTTATATTGTAGAATTGCTGTCTTTTTTCGGCGTTTCTTATTAGATTCTTTTGAACCGCGTTCCTAATTTCTTCTTCTGTTAATTTAGGTATGTTACTTTGACGCATATATTTATCTAAGCTATACTGTGGCTGTTTTCCAAATACTACCTCATTAGGTGAAAATCCAGTCGTACAATGTACTGTGTTATTATATGTTCTTTGAATGTCCTTTAGAAACATTGGCCACTTAGTGTGCTTTTCATGGCAGTATATTCTAAAAATCCGTCCCAACTCCTTGTTCACCCTTTCCGTGATGTTTGGTCCAGGATTTCGCACCGACGTATGCATGACCCTTATCCCCATCCTTTCCAGACCTTGGTTCCATTTCTTTGAGGAAAATTGAGACCCGTTGTCCGTTAACATAGCCTCAACCTTTACCTGTTTTATGAAAAGCTCTACGCACTTCAATACGGTACTAGTGTTGGCAACCTTTAATTTATACAACTGAATGAATCTACTGAAAGAGTCTTGGACCACAAAAATAAACCTCACCCCCCCTATGCTCCTAGGCAACGGCCCGTATAAATCAGCCATGGCCAATTCTCCTACCCTCTTCGTTATGATTGACCTACCCGGTCCTACCGTTGGCCGAATTTCGCGCTTTGCTAATTGGCAGAGATGACAAGCTTTCACAACCCATTTAACTTGTTTATACATCTTCGGCCAGAAGTACCTACTTTTCAACGCTTGAACTGTCTTTAACCCGCCCGCATGACCAATTTCCTGATGTACCAGTTCGATAAGATCTCCGGATAAATTACTAGGTATAGCTAATACCGTACCGTCATTTCTCGTTTTGTAATATAATGTCTTACCGTCTAACTTGTAATTTTTCAAATACCTAGCCACTCCTTTTGTGGGTGTCTTGCGAGACTTACCTCCCAAATGTTCTATCACCTCTCCCAAAAACTCATCTTGATTTTGTAATTGTTCTAGATTTTCTAAGTGCGATTTTATTAACTGTTTCCCACTCACTGCAAATGCGGCCACTTCAGGGCATACTACTTTTTCCTCCTGCACATTTACCGCATCCTGAGAATAGCGAGACAAGATATCGGGTCCGATGTTTTCCTTGCCTTTTACATACTCGACTTTAAAATTGAATTGGTTTAAATATAAAATCCACCGTGTCACCCTAGCGCTGTATAATTTCCAAGTCTTTAAGAACGATAACGCCTGATGATCCGTACGTATGATTAGCTGCGCGCCTCGCAGATAGGTTTCGAATTTGCGTAACGAATAGATTATTGCATATAACTCCTGTTCGGAAACGGTCCATTTTAACTCGGCCCCGGTTAGTGATTTGCTAACAAAACCGATCACATGATGATTATTCTCGTCGTCTAATTGATATAATTCCGACCCGATGGCGAACCCCGAACTGTCAGTTTGTAGGTAATAATTTTTGTTGGGGTTGTGATGAGTTAATATCACAGACTCAAGGAATAAAGTTTTTACGTTTTCAAACGCTTCCTGCTCTACAGCAGTCCACCTCCAAGGCTTATTTTTCTTTAATAAATTGCATAATACCTGTGTTGAAGCCCCATATCTATCTGCAAATCTCCTGTAATAATTGCACAACCCCAGAAATGCTCTTACCTGCTTCACTTTTTTAGGCGCTGGGAAGTTCTTAATCGCCGAAACTTTCCCTGGGTCCATGCGTATCCCATAAGGCGTTATAATGTGGCCTAACATTTTTACTTCCGTGAACAAAAATTGGCATTTTTCCAATTTGCAGGTCATATTGGCTGTTTGTAACCTTCCCAAAACTGCATCTAAATGGTTTAGGTGCTCGTCAAAATCTCCAGATGAGAACACGACTAGGTCGTCTAAATAGTTAGTGCAAAACGCTTTCATCTCACTACCCAGAATTTTATTCATGGCGCGGGAGAAGCTCCCAACCGATGTCTTCAGTCCTTGCGGTAATACGTTGTAGACGTATGACTTGCCATTATAGACGAAACCGGTGTATTTACGACTACTTTCACATAAGGGTACCTGGAAATACGCCGAGTCCAAATCTAGAGTAGTCACGTGCTTAACCCCGTGGAATTGCTGCAATATTTCCGATGTAAGTGGTGGTCTCTCCGTTTCCCCGGACATCCTCGTATTTAATTCGCGAGCATCAAGTAATATACGCACAGTACCGTCCTTCTTCATTGTATAGGTTAAGGGACTCGCGAAAGGAGTCGCCCGCCGGCTGATTATGCCTAAAGCTTCTAATTCGTCAATTTTCTCATCCACCTTATTCCTATACGCGAAGGGGACCGGATACGACCTCTTTACAAATGGCGTCTCGTCTATCATTTTAATTTCATGGATATACATATTTGTTAGCCCCGGTTTACCTAGGAACACTCGATTATGTTTGTCTAGTACCTTCTTTAATTTTTCCTTCTTGACGTCATCCAGTTCCAAACCAGCTACCATTGCCGCAATTCGCTGTTTAGTCTCCTCCGCAAAATCCGAAAGTTGGTTATTCTCTATGACGTTTATCGACTGGGTTGCACTATTTGTGTTTTCCTCACTCAACTGCTTTCCTAATTCACTTCTCACAACCCCGGAATCTATTAATTTAATTTTTTTTCTTCCCCGCTCAGTAGTGACTATCAATTCCCGCTTTTTCCCACACTTTACTTCTGCCGAGTAATTATCTAGCCAGTTTACCCCTAGTATTATAGATCTTATTAACCCTGATACTATGAGACATGATGTGTTGATTCGGATATCCCCAAAACGTAATGGTACTAGTACTAACCGTGAAATTTTCTGACTTTTCTGTCCCATAGCCCCCTTAATTTGTACTGAAGCTACCGGCATGATTGGATATAGCGATTGATCGCTCAAATGACATTCCCAAAATTCTTGTGCAATACACGTTATTTGGCTACCCGTATCTATCAAACAATTTACCTTTAATTCATCTATGTAAGCCCTAGCCTCTGGTAATTGCGGTAATGTACTTCCCCGTCCTATCTCTTCATAATCCTCGTCTTCAAATACGGTGTTAAATCCGATGCATTCTCTTCCTATGTCATTTTCATACATCTCCACCGCGTTCCACACGTCGCTTAATTGTTGCAAAGAGTTCACACACGCAGTCACTTCCCCCCTTTCATACGTCTTTTCATCATCTGCACTCTCGTCTCTGCGTACCGCCTTGCATGCTTTTATTGGTGCTGTTATTCCTTGTTCGTTTTTCCCTAAACCCTTTGTAACATCCCAATTATATTTCAACATTATTTTTAAAGCTACGTTGTGTCTTGGCGTCGCTGCTCTTATTTCTTCTGGAGTCGTAATCCTCAGAGCTCCTGGACCGACTCGCTGTCGTTTCCCGCATCTTCAACTCTGCATACTTTCTTCCCGCTGATTGGTGCTGTTTTACTGCTAGCTGCTGGTTGCGTACTTGGCCCGCAGCACGTCCTGCATCCCGTCGCCTGTGGTGCTCCCTCAATAACCCCAACCTTCGGGCGTATCGCGTGTCGACGGTCTCTGTTGTCGTGTCCATTCCTGTCATCCCTACCCCTCTTCTCTGTAGTTTTGTCCTGCGGGGCGCAGACCATATTATCCAGTTTTCTCAGGAATTCCGCCGCGTCCAACTCATCTCCTTGCTCGCGTGAAAACCACAATGCCTGGGTTTCTTTCGGGAAATGCCTCATTATCTCATTAATTACTCCTAATGGTGTGTCGGTGATTTTTAGTGCTTTGGCGAGCTCCCAGTACTTCGCAAAGTGCGCCAGCATGGTGATTCCCTTTTTTGGCTCCCATACTGCATCTGATAGCCTCCGTCTCATGTTTTTCTGACATATATCACCCCAATAATTGGCAATAAAATCCCTTTCGAAATCTTCCATATTATTCCAACGTTTAGAATAGAGCTTCATCCAGCTTTTAGCACCTCCTTTTAAACTCTCCTTAACTACCATCATGATGTCAGTGCGATTCGTACGTTTTGCATAATCCTTAAGGTCCTCTAGAAAAGCTATTGGGTTCTGAGTCCCCCCGCTGAAAGTGGGCTTTTCCTGCGTGGGCATCATTTCTACGAGTTGAAGTACGTTTCGCGCCGTACTTCCCTCCCCTGTCGTGGTTGTCACCGGCATAACCTCCCTTTGTTTCTCCATTTCTTGTATCTTACTGACCAACGGACCCAAGGCCTGCTGTATGATTAGGGTAATTTGCCCTACATCCATCTGAACATTGTTACTCGCAGCATTCTCGACGGCGGCCACAAATTCTATGCGTTCCCTCTCCTGCCTTGCCTCAGGACAACGTTTATTCCTAGGCATATTCCTTTTTCCCTTTAAAACCCGATGACAGAGATTGACTTATTTAAATTTCCAATTTTCGTTTGCTTACACTTATTTTTTTTTTTTTTCTGAAAAATTTACATATCCACATGTATATATATACATACACACACACATACGCATATATATATATACATATATACATACATATATATACACATACATATACACATATATAAGCATCCCTATACACTTATTCTTGCACTTCAAAACAGTTTAGGTATAATTTAACTTGTTTAACCGCAGGTGATTTAATCCCCGCTCCTAAAACACTTGTACCCAAACTAACTATTTCCACTTCGAAATACTAAATATAATTGCGCAATTTTTTTTTTTCATTTAAGACAGCCTTCCAAGTTCTGAATACGTTAATTGACATATCATTTATCTGCATTCAACTGCAGCGATATTAGTTTGAGACAATCGACAATACGACAAACATCTGAACATCTGAAAGGATAATGCTAAATGCATCTAACCCAACTGTACACACTAGAATCAAATATTGATTCGAGATGTTTATTCGTTTCAAAATGTTTACTAGAAACCTCTTGAGGGAATCAACTTTTATGTAATCTCTTCATATGCTGTTCTTATTTATCTTTTATCTGAGGTTTATTTGATCTATGTTGTATGTTTACTCATCCGAATGCACTCCATAACGTTTACTATCTCATTTTTTTTTTTTTTTCCACACCGGCTTTGTTTGTTTATTTATTTATTTGCACGTATACACAATTGTATAATGTACCTAAACCCCGTTTTAAACAAGCCCCCCCCTCCCCCTAAATTCGTATGCGTTTTAAACCACTCCGCTTATTTGCTCTTTATTGCAAATCGGAAATAAACCGGTCACCCGAGAAATATGCCAACCCCCAGTAAGGCTAAATTTCTAATTTATTCAGCTGACATCTATGTAATGGTGTATCTAAAGGTCCAATCCACCCCTGTTAAATGTTTGAATGCAACGATTTGAAAAGCTCACTTTTATGTTTTATGTGTAATATTTTATTTTATTTTTATCCGTCCTTTGCTTTGTATGTTATGTTGATTTTATTTATTTTTATGTCGCCGTGTCAAAAGAAGTATTTATTTATAAAATCCTTCAACCCGAAGGAACCAATAATACCCTCGACCACTATTAACATAAACAACGTCATTTTATTAACTATCTAAGTATCTCTTTATTGTTTAAAGTAATATCTCGAGATGTTCCAATGCGAACATAACAAAGATTTATCTATTCTGTTACGAACATATTTATCAGTAAGACCACTTATGTTTGTGGCAACACAAACATACCCTCGCGACGGTGTCTATTCAATCGCTTGTTTACATTCGGGCTTCAGTCAATGAACCAATTTGAATGATAATTTTATTGATCACCGAAGGAATGCGCTTTTATTTATATAACGGCTTTTTTTTTTTTTCCCAATACGCACCACCCTTCTAAATCTGGGTCAACATTCCTAGGCGTTATGTGATTTATGATTTTTATCTGGTATAAGGCACGTTTTTCACTTTTCGTTTTAAAATATTTGGTTTTTGAGTTATTATTTTTTTTTTTTCCGACTGTTTTATTTAATGGTACGTTTTTTTTTTTTCACTTGTTTCACGTTTAATGAAGATGTTTTAATGGCACGTTTTTCACTTTTCGTTTAAATTATTTTTTTGATTTATTGTTATATTTCTACTGTATAATTTAATGATGCGAATTTTTTATTCCACTTGTTTTATGTAATCTGAAGTTGTTTTAATGGCACGTTTTTCACTTTTCGTTTAAAATATTTTTTTGATTTATTGTTATATTTCTACTGTATAATTTAATGATGCGAATTTTTTATTCCACTTGTTTTATGTAATCTGAAGTTGTTTTAATGGCACGTTTTTCACTTTTCGTTTAAAATATTCACTTTTTTTTTCCAATTAATTATAATTTCATTTATTTGTTCATTCTATTTTATTTTTATAATATCTCAGAATTCTCTCAACTTGTAACCTTTACTCTCCTGGTCACGCGGCAACAGTTGTAATGTGGTGCCACTACTGGCTTTCGACTCCAATTGTGATGAACCCTACCTAGCTGATTTACTTTTCTAAGCTTCTACCTCGTAGTTTAAATCTCGTAGCTCCTGTCTCGTAGCCACGCTCATAATTCTACCCTTATGTCCTACTGATCACACCACTAGGTATGATGGCCTGACTCAACCCTCCTTTCGGTTTATTTCTACCTCAGGCTCGTGATTTCTAAACCCCTATACCTTATAATCTAGCTAAACCTACCCTATCTTCTTAAATCCCTGCGATTTTCTCACAGTAATCAAGATTTAAGATTTTTGTTCACATTATTTCTATAATCTGCGTTGTGTAATTTTTTTGTTTTAGATTTTACATCTGTTTGCATACTTAATATGCACACATATGTAGAGAAGATAATGTATTACGTGTGGTAACCCATAGATTCTTTTAGAGAAAGGGTGAGAATTTTCCGATCAATTTATTTATTATTATTTTAGAATATTTAACCGAGTTTGATAAACTACCCCCGCCCTAAACCTTGTGTCTATTTGATTTCCATAGGAATTTAGTGTGTTTATTTAATTCTTCCTATCACCGCTGATACATCGATAACATAAACAACAGTTAATAAATTAAACATTTCAAGAAAGCAAACCTTACCTTAGGATGATCGAACTCGAAGGTCCAGTTTTCTCAATTGAAGTCCTTGTCTGCAACTTCTCCTAACATAATGTGTTTGTAGTCATAGTTAGTGCTTTTGGTTAGTATTCGCAACATTGTTGAAAGAGCAGGAATGGAGGGATATGGGGAGGGGATAATATGTTTGCTTAAAAAGTCGGCACCTCCGCTAACCAAGTGAAAACCGATGAACAACAATTTCAAACTGGATTCTCCCAAGTACGTTTGCTAAACTTATCCTTAAGTCCGAGTTTTACTCTCTTCGACGAGCGTCTCTTGTTACGAAAGGGGCTCTTCACGCCAGATGGGGGAATACCAAGTCTTCATGCCGTTTTTCTGCCTCACTCCGACTTCCATCTCCGCCGGATTGAATTTAACTCTACTGAGTCTAGAAGGGGTATTTCATGTCTTCCCTTATCATGCCTCTATCCGTTAAATGTGGCGTAAGCTTGTGACGGGCAGATCCTTCCTCCCACGTAACCGACCCAGCGTTACATTCCACCTCTGACTAGCTGACATAAAACTCACCTCGTGAACCTTATGTTTGCTTTCAGGTTCGACAAGACTCACGGTATGCAAATAACCTGTGGCTTTAATGCCGCGTCAGCGTACTGTCCGCATACGTCCTTCCTCTTCCCCGCATGCCCACCTCGACAATACCGCCACAAGATCAAAGCCGTCCGTTCGAGAAAGGTTGACACTTACATTTCCAGATGGCTCATACCTACATACAGAAGCCTTGAAGTTTACGTTCGAAGACAAGTTAGGATTCAGGACTGTATGAGTATTTGAACACCAGTGTTGTTTAAATGAGGTCACTAGCTCCTCGTGTGTTAGGTATTTAGGATAATGGGTATTTATGGGTTCTTGGATACCTACTTCCTATAAGAAAGATTTAAAAATGAGATAAATCAAGTCGACATTGAATCAATGACCTCCTGAATAATTGTGATGTGCTCTCTTAGAGTTTGAAGCTAGTCGCAGTACTTTACTTTGCGAAATTTTTGCATGCTGAATCAATGCTACCTATTGGCGATCGCTCTAGTAAAATCAAGTCGTTTAGAATTGAGTGAATTTAACGTCAATGTCGCCTTCACATATTGACCGCAGATTTCATCTCAAGCTATAATTGATAAACTTGTCCCTGACGTTAAGTTTTGTTTTGTTTATTCGTTAATGAATTTAGGTGACTGGGTCAATGGATGGCCTTGAACTCAAATCGAAATTTTTGTACACTATCGAAGGTCATATAACCATACCCTAATCGTGCTAGTGAAAAGAAACAATAGGTATTTATCTTACAAATACGCTAAGATACCAAAATTGGTTTAGTGATGCGTTTCTATCTAATTATGTGTTAAGTATTTGTTTAGCAACATTTCATTCCGTATGGGAGGTGTGACATGCGAATGCTAATAAATTGGTTAGTTATTTATTTACCCTTTCTTGGCGTTACGTCCATCAGTGTCAGGATATCCACAGGAACCTCAGGAACCTGTAAAAGCTTAAATATTGTAAGGACTCACCAAGCTCTAATGTCTTAATTTCAGCTCCACCGGGTTACTATCATCGGCGAGAAACTTATTAGAGCATCCATACTACCTGTGTAACTACTCATCTCCTTCCTTTCTCCTTTGAATAGATCTCTGATGTAAAAATCCTCACGTTTTCCTTTAATATCTGCCGTTATTATTGAAGAAGAACGATCCTATCTAATTATGTTAAGTATTTTCCAGATTTCGGATCAATTATTATTATTGCGTTGTCACCTAACGATAATTAATATCTCGTAATAAAATTTCCAACTTTCGACCTAAACGTAAATTTTTTATTTAATGAAACTTATTAGACTGTAATTTTCTTTATATAACCTCGGACTAAATAACTCTATTTTAACCTTCATAGAACAAATTTAAAGCAATTCAAACACACTATATTAAACTCCTCCCGCATTGAATTTGTAATTAATTAATTAATTATTAGATTGTATTGAATCGGAAATTATTGCAAACACTGATTTTAGATTTATTATAAGATCATACACTCCGTTAAATTGCACGATTAACCCTATCCGGGCACTTCACTCCCTGTTTTATCAAAGTATAAACTGATTGTAGACTCTATTTTACCACTGAAATTTTTAAGTATAAAAACTGATTCTAGATTCTATTAATTAATTACCAGGGTAATTCTCACAACATGCGCGACGTTTTAATCAACCTTGCCAGTTGTCGAAGGACCCCTTTTTTTATTTTAATGATAAGTTGAATTTATAAATAGATATATTATTATTCAATGCTGTTATAAAATTCTTTAAACACTGTTGTTTCTTTTTAAATTCGCTACACTATATAAACCTTTTATTTTAATGACAAGTTGAATTTATAAATAAATATATTATTATTCACTGCTGTTATAAAATTCTTTAAACACTGTTGATTTTCTTTAAATTCGCTACACTATATAAACCTTTTATTTTAATGACAAGTTGAATTTATAAATAAATATATTATTATTCACTGCTGTTATAAAATTCTTTAAACACTGTTGATTTTCTTTAAATTCGCTACACTATATAAACTTTTTTATTTTAATGACAAGTTGAACTTATAAATAAATATATTATTATTCACTGCTGTTATAAAATTCTTTAAACACTGTTGTTTCTTTTTAAATTCGCTACACTATATAAACTTTTTATTTTAATGACAAGTTGAATTTATAAATAAATATATTATTATTCACTGCTGTTATAAAATTCTTTAAACACTGTTGTTTCTTTTTAAATTCGCTACACTATATAAACTTTTTATTTTAATGACAAGTTGAATTTATTGTAAAACTATATAAAACACTTTATTTAATTTTCAACACTCCACAGATTTAATCACGACCGTAATTTTTATAAGTCCCAGAATTCCCACTCCGAATTTTTCTAAGTCTCAAAATTTTACAACACTTAAGAAATTTTCAACTAATAACCGTTTTAGACGCTACGTCACGTAACTTCCACGTTTTAACCCGACGATTGGTCCCCGACGACTCCTTCACGACAACTAACACCGAAAACTCCTCCCGATTCTTCTAAGTCCTAGGTTTTATATGTACCTCCAGGATTAGAACATCTTAATTACGCGTTCATTGATTTTCTAATTCAAACTCTAACAACTCGAGATTTCATATATCAATTCTGTTATATTCGTATCAACGTGTTAAGTCCGGCCCCTTTGATTTTAGAAATCTTCCGTCTCTTACGTAAATTGTTCCAGTGTCGAACCTACCATTATGTCAAATTTTGCCCCGTCGTTCCTTTGTCTTCAGGTCTTACAAATTTAACTAAAATATCATGATTTTCGTGTCCCTTTTTCTCTCAATATATAATAGGTACGTCTTCAATAAACTGTATGTAATTCTCAATTTGGTTTATCGTTACCAGAACACGAACAAACTCATGTCGAAATCTTCATTACGCATTTTCCAATTTTCATTTCCCTAAATTTCCCCACATTTTCATGTTTCCTATATGAATCAATTCAATTTTAAGCTGTATTGTCTCTACTTATGTCGTAGACTTGAATTTTCTTATTTTCTTCAATTATATTTTATATACGACGTTATTTTTATGATTTCTCTGCTTCATTCTTATGTCATTGTCCATAACTATATGATTAGTTATATTCCAAGCCAAATTTACTGTTTTCATCAATACTTCTGAATTTTCATGAGTTTTCCTTACGGAATCGTCTTTAAACTGTCTTTACTTCATTCTTTACCATCATTTGCATAATTTCCAATGCTTATCTTCTCTTAGAAAACTTCACCTTCTAGTCATAAATATTCAATCTGCTATTTTTTCATAATTTTCATAGAAGAAAATTCCAATTTGACTCTGGGATATGTGTCCGGTTAATTGCTTCGTATAAAAACATATAAAATTGTGTCTCGTTTCATCCCAAAACCCCATAAAGTATCATCGCTGACATATGTTGATGTTTTCGATTTCTACGTACTTGGTCGTAAATAATAAATTAATATTAACTCGTTAAATTTAATCTCTTTTATCTTATCCAAATATTGCATAAGTTCCATGTTAACTTTTATTGCCCCAAAAGCAATAAAGACTATCATAATCACCCAAAACCATGTCGGAAATATTATTGTTTAAACAACAAAATCGTGTGTGAGCTCGACAACCTTTTTTTACATCAATTGCCTCAGCAATTTGTTCTATCGTCTATAGTATTTTCTCATAGCAAATGACGTAAAACGATCCCTTCCTTTGAATTAATCTAACGTAATATAACTAGAATAACCATCCTATTTCAAATATATAACGATATCTATTTAAACTCGTCTGAAACGCAAAATTAAGTCGAAATCTTATATTGTTCAATAAATACTTCCGTTTAAATGTCCGTTTTTTTTATTAGATTTTCTTTTCAAATCGTTTTCCCTGACCGTATTGCTTCATTTAAAAGTGACATTCCTAATTTCCATCGTTTTTCTTTCTTTTAAATATCAAACGTACGTTTTCCTCTGAATCTGGCCTCCTTTTGTTCTTCACGTTCTCGTTATGCAATTGAGTATCCCTACAGTAGCTTTTCCCACGTTTTCCAGGTCTTTTCTTTAATCTTCCGTTCATTATATTTCCTTGCTATTTTATTGCATCATTTTTTCAACATAATATGGATTTATTTGTTCGTTAACTGCGGTTGTCGATTCCTCTGTTGTACTCAATATTTACCTTTAAAATTAGGGTCATTGTACCAAATGCACCGAACGTGGGATTGTGTTTATCTTAAAGCGTATTGATCTCTCGGGTTGATGATGATTTTTACCCCATAAATCTCAGACTAATGGTCTAGTCCAAAGTCCATCTCTTTGTCTTGAAAAAAGGTAACCTCCCCCTTCTCTGATTGGTAGATCAATCTTAAGTGTTTATAATTGGATCCCTCTGTGTTCTATTTATCAAAACTTGACATTAATTTAATAATTATAGATCTCTGCAGTCTCCATGGCCCAATCAAACTTAATCAGCTAGATGTCGCTAGTGTGTTGATTTCGTTATAATTCTGAATTATTATTTATTCATTCGTAAGGTGGAAGCTACTATATTTTCGTATCCACTGCGATTCATCACAAGTTACAATCACAAATTGTCTCACAGTCGAAATTAGTTTGTTTGATTACGATTTGTATTACATAGGAAAGCATTAGCAATTCTAAATACTTGTGATTTTAAATTTTATGATTCAGTGTGTAAATATTACAACTTTTTTTTGGGGTTACCACAAATACATAGTATTGGAAAATGTTTTATGGGATATAGAAAAGAAATAAGAAAGGGATATGAGAACTATAAAAGGAGAATTACGATGCACCTATCTTATCAGGTCAGTTATAAGACCAACGCCACCTAATATTTAATATTGACTTTCTTTAACCAGTAATTTCGTGACACAGTATAACACATCTGCTCTGGTGATGGACACTCAGTGCTATCCACTCCGTTGGCTAAAAAAGGAGGTAGCAAATACGGCATAGTGACCCAAAAATAATTGACGATTATACTTTTGGCTGTGAAATCATCATACCAGTGATTTCGGAGCTTATTTGGAGTAAAAAATTTAATTAAGATGAAATTTCTATCGTCGGTGAATTTTATTATTTTTAATTGATAAACTAACGTTTTAAACAAGATTTTTATACATAGCAAAAAGGGTAGATAACAAATATTATAATCAATAATTATCAGCCTGAAACACTCATCTACATTGAAAAAATCTTCCGAGAAAAGATACTGGCCGCCAACGGGAATTGAACCCGTGTCCCTCTGATTGTACGGGTTCAATTCCCGTTGGCGGCTAGTATCTTTTCTCGGAAGATTTTTTCAATGTAGATGAGTGTTTCAGGCTGATAATTATTGATTATAATATTTGCTATAAAAAAATTCAATAGCTCGTTGACAGAAAGGGGTGGAGTGGGTGTTGGACATTGACTGGGCTTAGTTACTAGTGATGACTAGTGAAACAATATTATTTGTTAATTAAAAAAAAAAACAAACAAACAAAAAAAAGTCTAAGACTAAAATTTTATTTGTATTTTTACCCCAAATAATGTCAAGAATTTCTGGTCAAACATGTAAGTCATGTACATCTCTTTAAAACAATGTACATTAAATTAAATAAAGCCGTGTATTTTAAAGTGTGTTCATCATTTCATACACGATATCACACCCCAAAATTTTGCATCCTTCGAAAATTTTGATTTAGATTTATATCACCAATGAAACACAAGTTACGACAGTTAGCTACGTTCATACGCACGTAACAAACCAGAATCATTGATCCATTCAAACGCGAGCCTAATATACGCACGATTTTAATTAATAATTATTTTATGCTTTTACGGTAAATGTTTAGTGAACTGTGTATAAACGATACAAAGTAGCGAACAGTGAGGTGTTGTGTTTGGTTTATCTACAATATTCCTGTATAAAATCGAACAAGGTTTAAGTGGTAGTTTTAGGATCAGATCTCCGCATCTCGATTCCGGTTCCCGTTTCCGTTTTGTTGTTCTACTACCGCTTCCTCTGGCTCTCTGACTCCCCCAGGACAGGTTTACCACACTCACTGCAGGGGTATACATACACAGATACTTTATATACATAGGTATGATGGGGTATC
Organism: Limnephilus lunatus; assembly: GCA_917563855.2. NCBI lineage: Eukaryota > Metazoa > Arthropoda > Insecta > Trichoptera > Limnephilidae > Limnephilus > Limnephilus lunatus. The sequence continues at coordinate 13,025,143 of OU830597.1, read as the reverse complement.
GTAAAATAAGGTGACTTTGATCAATTTTCAACATTCAAACAAAATAACTTTTCCACCTCGGGAATTATTTCTTGGACAACCTACACCTCTGCCATGGGATACTCCAAGTGGTTCGCTACGTTTGGTGACTTAGCGGGGGTGCCCAGATTTGTGTGGTGAGGTTTATCGAGAGCTTGGCGGTGGATGCATCTATCAACTTTCTGGGTGGCGAGCCGGATCGAGAGAGACTGAATGAGGGAGGATGAAAAATGTTTTTTCTCAGGTCCTCGTGTGTACAAATTCGTTGCACATATTTAAATTATCTAAATATATATTAACAAACTGCAGTTGGAGGGTCACAACAAAGCATGGTGATCAAAATCACCCTTCGGAGTGGGGTGACTTTGATGTAGTTACCATTTTTATAATATCGCCTGTCTCAACACAGGTATACCCTAGCGAGACAGGCATCGAATAATATATTGTAAACATTACGTATATAGAATTTAAAAAAAAAATATGTATATATATATATATATATATTGACCTCTTCTCGTAATATGCTGATCCAGTAAGAAGTTATTTGACAGTGTTGATCCACCTTTAACACCGAATAACTTGGCTTTAATGGATTACTTCTGTATGAATTTGCAACAACGTTACATTAAATAGCAAGGTTGCCAGTTTCCCAGTAAAAGTAAACGAAATACTACACATAAAATTTTCGATGTTTGTATGGAAATCATACGCTTCGTAACTGTTGATCCGCCCAATTTACCATGCGTTGATGATCCGCCCAAATTGCCATGCGTTGTTGATCCACATAATCGTATATCTTATGTACCTATATGTGCTTTTACTATAAAATTGTTGATCTGACAATGACCAATCAGAATGGCGTTCAAGATGGCGTTATGAACGAAGCCTTCTGATTGGTCATAAAAAAACATATACCTATATCTGGTTTTACTGCTCATCGGTTGAGCCGATATGGAAGTTGCAAAACGTAATATTATAACGGCCGCGGCACCGACTTGAAAAATATATCTTTCTGTATTTTATAAAATTCTAATAATATACTTCCGCGGGTTTTTGTTGCTAGGCTCCGCCGCCCGGGAAACATTTATTGGATAAACACATCTGTCATACGTCATCCCAAGTGGTTCGATACTTTTGATGACTTAGCAAGGGTGCCCGGGTTCGAGGGGTGATAATGCGTTGCATTACGATCTTGGCTACGAATTCGGATTTCGCAAGTTCAAAATTGGCGTGCGCAAGTAAATTTTATTTTGTTAAATTTGTATAATTCCTCGATAACGCGTTGCATTACGATCTTGGTTATGAATTTGGAAGTCACAAGTTCAAAAATAATAAACTTTATGTTGGTAAATATTTAGATATAATTCCTCGATAATGCGATGCAGTACGATCTTGACTACGAATTCGGAAGTCGCAAGTTCAAAATTGGCGTGCGCAAGTAAATATAATTTTGATAAATATCTACGTATGATTACTCAATAATGCGTTGCATTATGATCCTTGACTACGAATTCGGATGTCGCAAGTACAAAATTGGCGTGCACAAGTAAATTTTATTTTGATAAAAGTCTATGTATGATTCCTCAATAATGCGTTGCATTATGAACCTTGACTACGAATTCGGATGTCGCAAGTTCAAAATTGGCGTGCGCAAGTAAATTTTATTTTGATAAATATCTATATGTAATTCCTCAATAATGCGTTGCATTATGATCCTTGACTACGAATTCGGATGTCGCAATTTCAAAATTGGCGTGCGCAAGTAAATTTTATTTTGATAAATATCTATGTATTATTCCTCAATAATGCGTTGCATTATGATCCTTGACTATGAATTCGGATGTCGCAAGTTCAAAATTGGCGTGCGCAAGTAAATTTTATTTTGTTAAATTTTTATAATTCCTCGATAACGCGTTGCATTACGATCTTGGTTATGATTTCGGAAGTCACAAGTTCAAAAATAATAAATTTTATGTTGGTAAATATTTAGATATAATTCCTCGATAATGCGTTGCGGTACGATCTTGACTACAAATTCGGAAGTCGCAAGTTCAAAATTGGCGTGCGTAAGTAAATTTTATGTTGATAAATATCTATGCATGATTCCTCAATAATGCGTTGCATTGTGATCCTTGACTACGAATTCGGAGGTCGCAAGTACAAAATTGGCGTTCACAAGTAAATTTTATTTTGATAAATATCTATGTATGATTCCTCAATAATGCGTTGCATTATGATCTTTGACTACGAATTCGGATGTCGCAAGTTCAAAATTGGCGTGCACCAGTAAATTTTATTTAATAAATTTGTTTTATTCCTCGGTAACGCATTACAATACAGTCGTAAGTTCATATTGTATTTTATTTTGATAATATATGTATATGCTCGGGTTCAAGGGATGAGATTTGTCTAGGTCTTTGCGGCGAACGGGTTTGCCCACCTACTGCGTTACGGACTGGATCGGGAGAGACTGGTTGAGGGAGACCTTTTTTCTTACATTAGCTCCACACAGGAAGCCCTGAAGAAAATAAATCCCCTCAAGGCCAATGTCATCTTTAGGGATGCAGTGTGGAGCGTATTTTTAGGAAAGGAAAAAGAGGATGTTCAGGGAAGGAATGGGGTAGTAGGTGTGAGTAGGAATCTGGGGGTCAGTATGTCTAGGAGTGACGGACGTGTGAATCCATCCCTCCCATTTCGTTGCAAGGCGATGTTCCGAAAGGTTCCATGTCAACTCAGAAATAAACCAACTCATTATAACTCAGAACCTCCTTAGAAAGGTCATTAAATGCTATGAAAATATAATTTTAAAAAAGCCGGTAACCCTAACCTAACTTAACCTATTCAACCTATGTTTTCTGAAGTGCTTCTCAGTATGTTTCATTATGAGTTGTTCCACCGTTCACCGTTCCGAAAGGCGATCATTCTAATCTAACACACTTCTACTATCTACTACACTATAAAGAGGTAAGATTTGTTTGTTTGTTTGTTTGTTTGTTTGCATTGAATAGGCTCCGAAACTACTGAATCGATTTGAAAAATTCTTTCGCTGTTGGGAAGCTACACTATCCCCGGTTGACATAGGCTATATGATATTTTCAAAAAAAATTAGGGATCGTTACTAAAAGTCCAATAATGTAACCCAAGGTGTATAAAAATTACCTAAAATATTCTTTACATCGCGTGCGCTGCGAAAACTATTAATGATAGAATAAAATAATGTAAAACGACTTTGTAGAACACATCATTATTTACAAAAAAGGTCGCGACAGCATATGTCTAACTATTATGGTTATGCCACAATAATTATTCTTTTATTTTAAAAAAATTATTAAAATGTCGCGCTTGAAAAGGCTATTTATTTGTATCTTGGTTTTAATCCTTATCAAAATAAATTACTTCATATTCAAGACTGTTTCAATATCTGTATACAACTTTTTGAATTATTTAATAAAATCTTTCTTTTTTATTGCTTTTGTGTGATATAGGTATGCAATAATACTTCAAACCAAATTTTTTTTACCAAGGTTTTTCTAATAAAGCACCGATAAAAATCGTCATCTATGAAGACCTATCTTTTTTAATTTAAAGACAATGTACTTAAATAAAATAGTATTCAAGCGTACGAAAACACACAACTTTTGAATAAAAAAACATGTTCCATGGATAAACCGTTGGTAGAATGCCAGTTTACTCCCTCTCTACATTTTTTTTATAATACATTACTAAACAACCTTTAGGCTAGTAATTCTGAGGCAAAATGAATTGGGATATGGAGGACATTTTTTTAAAATCGATGTGGACGGGGAATAATTTTAAATATGGGGAGAAATTTTAAATCGATGTATATGGGACGGGGTAAATGAAATACAGTTAATTACAAATAATAATATTATTTTATTTATTTATTTGTTTACGACTTGATGGATTTTACATGTGATTAAATTGTACAGGAGCATTACAACAAGTATATAGCATAATAAGAAGTACATAATACATAAAATAATAAACAGAGCATGAGAGACATAAGTAGGCACAACACAAGTGTTTATTTCATAAAAAAATATTTTGCATTATGATAAACTAATAATTATTATCTACTCTAAAAACAAACTAAATCTAAACTAAAAGCTACGAATCCGGTGGTTGAATTCCTTTGTACAATTCACTTATCGAATACTCATACCTCTCATACACAATGAGTATTCGATAAGTGAATTGTACAAAGGTTGGTTGAATTCCTTTGTACAATTCACTTATCGAATACTCATTGTGTATGAGAGGTATGAGTATTCGATAAGTGAATTGTACAAAGGAATTCAACCAGCGGATACGTAGTTTTTAGTTTCGTAGTTTTAGTTTGTTTTTAAGGTAGATAATAATTATTAGTTTATCATAATGCAAAATATTTTTTTATGAAATAATCCCTTGAAAAGAAGTTTACCAAATTTAGTCTCAATAAAATAATTAATAATGTGCAATAAAAGCGTCGATCAAGTATAAAGTATAATAATTTTTTTTTTAAATGTTACACAATCAAATACGGGTACTGTAAAAATGTAATTATATAAAATAAGATTCCAAATATTATAATCAATAATTATCAGCCTGAAACACTCATCTACATTGAAAAAATCTTCCGAGAAAAGATACTGGCCGCCAACGGGAATTGAACCCGTGACCATCTGATTGCCGGTCAGCAGCTCTGACCACTGAGCTATGGCGGCTTATCTAATACCCGCCAAAGCCATAAGCCGCCATAGCTCAGTGGTCAGAGCTGCTGACCGGCGATTTGCCTACAGCAACACATTTGAGCTACAGCTCAATTCTTATGAACTTTGATCGGTACGGTACTTGAACTACATTAAAAAATTGGTTTGGTTTAAGTCAAACCGGTAAACTACTATCCGGTGAACTTTGGTTTAAAGTGAAACCGGTAATCTACAATAATTTGATGAACTTTGGAGTCACACCGGTAGTCAAACAGTTGAGCTTTCACACCCTTCAGCCTCACAACATATCCCAATTAGGGATGCAATAGTCCTACTGGCTACGAGCATTGGAGGTTATTATCCACCACTTACCCGCCCTGGTATAAGTAACAGATGGTTACTCCTTCAAGGCTCTCGCAAGGACTCTAATTTTTTTGAAAGAACGAAGCTACATTTAGTTTGGAAAGAATTTCACAAAAAATCTAAAACACGATCTGGTTTGGGAGTGTACTTCATAGTATTATTCATTTACTTATAAAGTTTTTCAGCCACGCAATATGTTGTATAGGGACACCGTAGTTCAATTGATAATAACCGGATAATGATTAATTGTTAAAATTATTAATCTTTTATGCTGACGAAGATAACATTGTTTTTGAAACATGTCGATAATATTAATAAAATAGTGGTGTTTACAAAATTACTTATTCTCATTGAAGCAATAATGAAGCCACAAAGTTTATTTGCGAAGTTTGAAGAAAAAAAAATTACCTACACTTCATATTTGATTTCGAATGTGCATCATGCACTAATTAATATACACGATAAACAGACGTCATGATTACAGACATTGCCAAGTCTGGCGGTGATTATAACACTATTCACATTGATTAAAATTATAGTTTTCCCATAAGTTTTGGAGTAGAAAACTGTATTTCCTGTAAATGTTCAACAGAAATTATGGTCACCTCTGGTCGGAAATCGTTTGTTTACTTTTAAAATTAATATGTATCACAATATTTTAACCACTCAGGTATTTTGCGATTATGCAAGTTTTTTGTCTTAAACGAACTGCCAGATTTATAAAACTTTGTGTTATTTCCGCTTCACAATTAAGGGTCAATAAATGGAACATATCTGAACGTAGCCGAATACTAAAAACTGTCACACATCTGCCGGATCTGCCCTGATGAAGGACACTGCAACGCTGTCCGAAACGTCGGCCAAAGAAGGAGGTAGCGCAACACGGTATAACACCCCATAAACAAATAACAGAAAAAAACTAAAAACTTGAAACGTTTGTTTGAAATAAGGTTTCAAATTGTTATATTACAAAAAAATATTAACATTTATAAATATTAAAATTTAGAAAGCAAACATAAAAATATTGTAAAAATGACTCACGCGATGTTTTTATGTGGAAACGGTACTAAAATCACTGATTATGTAAAAATAACACTTATTCTATTGAATAAATAAACAATTTTGTCACCTACCTTTTACCATTTCATACAAGAATATTTAAAAAATTAATAATGTCTAACAGCGCGTAGGTGATTTGGGGGTGAAAACTGTTTCTACAAAATTAGTATTTTTTATGTACTTCTATGGACAACTTTGAATAGAAATGTGAAGCATTCAATATGGATCTTCTACTTTTTGTTTTAGGGTTATCACTAGAACAATAACAGAGTTATAACGACTTCTGTGGGAACACACGAAAAAACGCGCTTATTTTACGGCTATTGTTATATATATTAACACGCTTACGTATCCGAGTGGTTGAAATATTCTAAAAACCATTGTATTAAAGACCGGATGTCGGTAACTTGATATATTCATGTTGCCGCTATTTAAAAATATATCTGAATATTATTTTTAATTTTTAGCAAATCTACAGTGTGGTAACAAATTCAATAAAAATTAATCAATTTTTACGATTATGTTTTATGTTAAAACTTATTTCACAGTAGCCTCATTAGTATTAATTAATGAAAATGTGGGCCGAACTGCATTGGCAAATTTTATTTATTACATAAACATAAAATTTCAGGGACAGAAAGAATCGACTGTGTACCAAGTTTCATCTCGATTATGTGACGGAAAGTGGATTTTTTAAGCTTTTTGAGACTCAAACAAACTCAGAATTCCAAGTAAATGTGATACTTAAGAGGAATATAAACGCTAGAAGTATTTCGATTCTCGTGCCTGCAAAATTTGCAATCGAGCGTCTTATTTGCGCGCGGCAAGTAAGCGAAAAAGTGGTTTTTATTTATTTTGTCCATAATTTTATAAGAGTGAAAAAAAGTTAGAACATAGAAAACCTCAAAAATGGTCTTACCCATAAAGGAGTATTTTTATAAAAAATTTTCTTGTATTACTTCATAGTTAAGTCATGAAAAAACATTTTTTTAGTGGTTTACGCTTATTTTGTTTTTGTTATGTAAATAATAATTTTATTCTAATTCCATTACATAAAAAACCTAGTAAAAGCTTCAATTTATCCGTAGCATATTTTTTGATGTTGATACTGTAAGCCAATTCGTCATAAAGATTAATCTAAATAGGATTTCACGTATAACTTCACCTTAAAAGAACGCCTCTATATTATATGTAGATGGCGCGAGTTTAATTATTTTAGCGTAAAACTTTTTTTTTTAAGTTGTGCTTTAAAATATTAAGATGAATTAATTGTTTGCGCCCGTACAGTTGCAATATGAATATGAATAAATAGTTTTTTTGGTTTGAATAAATCTTTCAAGAAAGGCGTACAAATACAATAATGGATTGAATTACCGATACAATATGGTATTTGTTTGCCATTTTTGAAAGATTTATTTAAACCAAAAAAACTATTTATTCATATTCATATTACGCATGAATGGGCGCTAACAATTCATTCATCTTAATAAGGCACTACTTGTAAAAAGCGTGTTCCCTAAAATAATTAAACTTGCGCCATCTATGAAAGAGTAGATTGTGAAATCTTTTTAATATCACTTTAATATAAAAAGGCGGCTCCTTGGCCGTCGCCGTCGTAAGAAAGTATTAATTATGATTTCTAAAATATTTTCTTAAGTAAGGTAAAAACAATGATATAATTTTTTTTTTTTTTTAATTAAGCTAGTCATTCCCGAGATAGTATACTTTTAGTTAAAAACTAGCAGACCAGGCCACATGTTGCTGTGACTAACGAAACATAACGCCATCACAACGCCACGCCACTACCCAACCTTTATAACCAACGCCATCTGTTAAATCAAATCGACACCGCCCGCTTGCTGCCGACTGCCCGATGCCCACTGCCTGCTTGCCAGCCCTATTTCAGCCAATTAACACAAAACCTTGACAAATTATATACTCTTAAACCTTCCTCATGAATCACTCTATCTATTGGTGAAAACCGCATGAAAATTTGTTGCTTAGTTTAAAAGATCTAAGCGCACAGACAGCGGAAGCGACTTCATTTTATACTATGTAAAGGTAACACAATTTTTTGCCCAAAAAAATAACATAATAAATACCTACTCTAAAGAACTACTTTTCGAAAAAAATGTCCTTACTTATTAAAACGTGCTTTATTTTTTAAACAACTGATAAACAAAAATATACCACACATAATTTCATTTTTCTCAGTTAAAACGCAATTTTTAGTAATGGGATATGCGATTAGATGTTTTTAAATATTTAAAAAAGCGGGATTTCAATGGTTTTTACTTCGGGCATTCTTCATTGAAGTTCAAAGTTGATAAGCTTTTAGCCATTCCAAATAATAAAAACATCTATATAAATAAAATAATTAAAAAAGAAAAAATCGATAATTATTTTCTTCCAAACATTTTTAAACACCCAGTTTGTTTTGAACACCTGCACTCATGCCTAGCCAGAAGTGTGAACGGGCTCTACCACCCACAATGATAATCCACACTATGGAAACTATTTTCAAGGCACTCCGTAAAAAATGATACCGAACGAGTTGGTTTAATTTTTACGTAAAAGTAAAGAAAATACATTGCTGTGAACCGTTTTGAAATATTTGACATTTGTAATCCATTGAAGATATGCATGTTACATGATGTATGTTTTAAAATATTTTTGGCAGCAATTCAGCAAACCTACATACATTAATATTATATTTTCGTTTTTTGTTTTGTGTTGGCTACCTCCTTCTTTAGCAGACGTTTCGGACAGCGTTGCAGTGTTCATCGTCAGGGCGGATCCAGCAGATCCGACGATGTCTGCGACAATCTGCCGGATCTGCCCTGATGATGGACACTGCAACGCTGTCCAAAACGTCGGATAAAAAAGGAGGTAGCGCAACACGGCATAACACCTAAAAAACAAACAACGAAAATGCTTTTGGCCGTGAAAATCTAAAAACTTATCATTAATATTATAGGTATATTGGGAAGAGGATTACGCACACCACCGCCCCGGGAACCATTTATTGATTAACCAAACCTTTGCCATAGGTCATACCAAGCGGTTCACTACTTTCAGTGACTTAGCAGGGGTGCCCAGGTTCAAGGGGTGAGGTTTGTCTAGGTCTTTGAGGAGAATGTGTTTGCCCACTTACTTCATGGCAGGCCAGAACGGGAGAGACTGATTGAAGGAGACCTAACCTAGAACTCTTCTATTGGACTCTCTCAACCCAATTTGGGAGGTTGAGAGAGTCCGATTTGTTCCATCGCCCCGGGAACCATTTATTGGATAACCAACACCTCCGCCATAGGTCACCGCAAGAAACTCACTACGTTTAGTGACTTAACAGGGATTCCCGGTTTTAAGGGGAGAGGTTTGTCCAGGTCTTTGCGACGAATGCGATTGCCCACCTACTGCGTGGCGGGCCAGGTTGGGAGAGACTAATTGAAAGAGTCCTAACCTAGAACTCCCTCAACTCGCCTCTCAACTGGGAATAACATGGGAGGTGGATAAGTGTATCGTCGCCCCGAGAACCATTTATTGGATAACCAACACCTCTGCCATAGGTCACCCCAAGTGGTTCTCTCTGTTCGGTGACTTAGCGGGCGTGCCCGATTCCTCGGGTAAGATTTGTCCAGGCCTTGGCGATGGATGCCTCTGCCCACCTGCTGCGTGGCGGGCCGGATCGAGATCGAGAGACTGGTTAAGGACGGCCATTAAATTTTCTGCAAGTCTAGGATGAATATTTATTTTTATTTAGAACAATGAGTTAAACTTCAAATTGTAAAATTTAAATAAATGAAGACAATATTAGCGAAACTCAATCCAAAATCTGAAACAGAAAAATCAGAAAGAGGTACGGTCACATCAGGGACTCCAAGCCAGGACCTTCGGCTTTCCGGGCAGCAGCTCTAACCATTGCGCTAAGCTAATTAATTAGTCCCCATCCGATTCTGTCATTTTTAACCGTTTCATACTTCGACTAGAAACTACCAACATTATCTTCATTTTCGTAATGCAAATTTTATTGGCTGCTATCTGTATGAAAGATTGCAAAATTCAACCAGAACTAAATATAATCTAGATAGTGTCTTGGATAAAGTTATCAATTTTTATTTAATATGCGACGTCTATTGACTTTTCTGCAAGTCTAGGAGGAATATTTATTTTTAACTATGAGTAAAACCTCAAATTGTAATTTTGTAATATAATCAAATATTTTAAGATAATTTTCACGTTCTATTCAAGTTCCGTCATTATATCATTATAGGCCAGTTGCTCTATCAATCTGAAATAATACAGAATTTGAATAGAACTTACACAGGTCGTAAAAAAATAATTTCAAATATTTGATGAATCCGTAAAATTTTTTGAAACAACCCGTCTTTAGTTTCATTAGCTCCAGATAGAAGAGAGCATCTGGGACTATTGTGCGGTACATTCATAAAATACCTATATTAGTCCCTCGACCCGTCTCCCAACAAAGGAATATCAATTTGGAGGCGGATATGTGTAACTCCGCCCCGGGAACTATTTATCGGATAACCAACATCCTTGCCGTAGGTTACTCCAAGTGGTTCACAACGTTTGGTGACTTAGCAGGGGTGCCTGGGTTTAGAAGTTGAGATTTGTCTAAGTCTTGGCGGAGAATGCGTTTACCCACCAACTGCGTGGCGGACCGGATGGATTATGAATTCTCCAATCAGACTTTCTCAACCCTTTCCCCAAACGGGGCTATTTTTAAACTCGTGGTAACTTTAGAATAAAATGTCCGAATTGAATAATTCAAAAAGTTAAATAAAGGTATTGAAGCAGTCTTGAATATGAAGTAATTTATTTTGATAAGGATTAAAACCAAGATACAAATAAAGAGCCATTTGACGCGGCGTCATTTTAATTAAATTTTTAAAATAAATAAACACTTTTTGTGGCATAACTATAATAGTTAGACATATGCTGTCGCGAAACTTTTTGTAAATAATGATGTTTTCTACAAAGTCGTACTACATTATTTTATTCTATTGTTAATAGTTTTCGCAGCGCACGCGATGTAAAGAATATTTTAGGTATTTTTTTTACACCTTGGGCTACATTATTGGAGTTTTAGTAACGATCCCTAATTTTTTTTTGAAAATATCATATAGCCTATGTCAACCGGGAATAGTGTAGCTTCCTACCAATGAAAGAATTTTTCAAATCGGTTCAGTAGTTTCGGAGCCTATTCAATGCAAACAAACAAACAATCAAATCTTTCCTCTTTAAATAGTGTTAGATTGGTTCCATGCAAACTCAGAAAGAAACCAACTCATAATTCAGGTCATTAAGATGAAGCCATACTAAATAATGCAAAATCATACAAAATCGTATGTTTTTGTTTTGAAAATTTGACCGCTTAGACGTATTATAAATGCTTCAATTAAATACTTCGTGTAGAACATACCTTGGCCCTTAAAAATATCGGTCATTTTTTTAATGTCTTTTAATAAGCTTAGAAAAAATAAAGTATTAGGTCTATAAAAAACATTTTTTAGTGCAAACTCTCCTACTTATAAACACTTTTTCGGATATGGTTTTATTGCATAATGTGGCAAATTCAGTTTCTTATATAGCGGAGAAACAACGTGTTAGGGTCCGCGCTGCTTGTTTTCGTGAAATCAATTTAAAAATTCCGTTTTATTACAATAAACAATGCATAAAAAAGGAATTAATGTTTTTTACAGGCCTTTACGAAATCAACATGTAAAAAAAATTCTCAAATATCTTTTCCAACCTTTCCAAAAGCTTTTTCTCAAGTATTTTTAAACTCCTCCCATAAAAGGGCGTGAATTCAAATTTCGATTTTTTCCTGTACTAGTGGATCGCCTTAAAAGCTATGAAAACATAATTTTAAAATAGCCGGTAACCAGAGGCGGCCCCTGCCTTGTAGGCCAGTCAATAAAGGCTCAAAATGAGACTAACCCAAACATTAATTCCTCCGTCGATGAAATTTTGCAGTTACAATAAAAAATAAAAAATAAAACCAACCTTTATACCTTATTTTATTGTATTTTTGTTATATGTTTATGGTCAGTTAGTAAATGATCTTTGATGTTAGTTTCGCAAATAATGTTAGTAAAATGTTAAACTTTTTTCATATTATAATATATTTTGATATTATAATATGAAAAATGAACAATAAAACGATAAAAATAAAAACTGATCCCAATTGCTGTCATTTGTAAATACATAGATATTATAATGTCTTATAATTAATATTATTATTCAACAACAGTAACTAATTTTCAATCAAATAAATAGGCATTTGTCAAAATAATTAATTAGTTAAAATAACATTGTATTACGTAAGTATTTTAAAATTAAAATGAATGTAGAAGCTTACGTCTATTTCATTGATTTTTTTTTATTTATTTTTTTTTTTTTTATTATTAAAAACATACAACGAAGTTGCACTCCCATGAGTTATCAAAAACTCATTAAGGGATCGCCAATTGGTACTTTTGAGAAGTTAAACCCAACTCAACCCAATATGTAGACACAATTAATGAATAAAAAATTTACAAAACATTTCACAGAAGCAACATACAGATACAAACATATGAAGAATCACTTTACAAATATTTCACAGAAACATGTCTTATAACATTTTATGAATTTGTATAACTCATTGACTCATTTGATTTATGTACTTTGGGTTTCAAAAAGTTAAATTAAAGTTTCCTCCATGATGGACTAATGAGATGGACTAAGAAATGCATAGATAAAACAAAATCAGGAAAATACAATATAAGGTACGGGCTCAAAAATATACAGACCTAATACAAGATGTTTACATACAAATACATGACGAGATTTAAGTAAGGTATAAACCGCGCCCATCATACTACATATAAGTTTAGTATTTGAAGATAATTAGGGCTATCAGAACAGAGTTTGTACCTACTTATGACTCGTTTTCCAAATAACATTTGAAAAAATATGTTTTCAATATATCATTTCGAGATTTGTTGGAGGCATATACCTGTCTCAAATTTTCAGGCAGTTTGTTATAGTTAGTGTAGGCAATGTATTCTAATGATTTCAGTCCGAACTTTGTTGAGTGTATTTTTGATATGTGTAGTTTGTTGTGTTGTCGTGTATTATATTGGTGAACGTCGTTGTTATAGTTCAGTTTTATATTTGTGTGGGTGTTGCACTGAATAATATTTAAAATGGTGTTTGTTATCTCAAAGCTAGGAACAATCTTAAATGGCAATACAAGTGCGTGACGGTAAATATCTTTAACAGGTGTATCCCAAGGCAAGCTAAAAATGTTACGTAGGGCTCTATTTTGGATTATTTGCACCTCTGATATCATTTTTTTGGTAGCAAAACCCCAGATACTCGAAAGGTATGCCAAATGGGAGTGAATCATAGCATAGTACAAAGATCGCAGTATGGCTGTGGGAAGCAATCTACGTAGTCTGTACATTACACCGGTCACTGGAGCAATCTTTGATTTAACATGGTCAAAATGGTTTTTCCATGTAAGTCGTGAGTCAATTAAAAGTCCTAGATACTTCGCGACATCTGTTTGTTCAAGTTTGTTTATTCCCAGGGAAATGTTTAGGCGTTGTCCTCTCCTATTCCCGAATAGCACATAGTGAGTCTTTTTAATATTAAGGCTAAGTTTATTAATTCTCAGCCACTCGGCTAGATGAGCCAAATCCCTTTCCATGTCCTTTTCCATTTCGTTTAAATTAGTATTATGGTAGAATAATATTGTGTCATCAGCATAAAGTTGAAGTGTACCTTTAACTCCCCATTTTGCAATATCATTTATGTAAATCAAAAATAATAATGGTCCGAGAATCGAGCCCTTAACAACGCTTTCGGAATTGCCTGTTTGTGTTGATTTCTATTGAGAATTTGAGTTACGAAAAAACCTCATTTACAATGCCACAATAATTTAAAAATAGACATTGAGTTATTTTATATTGCACTTTTATAATCAAAATCAAAAGTCAAAATCTAAATCTAAATCGAAATCGAAATCGAAATCAAAAGTCAAAATCAAATTCAAAATCAAAATCAAAATCAAAATCAAAATCTCAAACCAACACCAAAATCAAAGTCAAAGACCAAATCAAAATTAAAATCTCAAACCAAAACCAAAATCAAAATCAATATCCGAACTTGCGACATCCGAATTCGTAGTCAAGATCGCACTGCACTGCATTATTGTTGTATTATACAAACGTTTCAAATAAAAATTACCTCCGCACGCCACAATTCGAACTGGCGACTTCCGAATTCGTAGCCAAGATAGTGAGGCAGTGCATTATCGAGGAATTATATGTATTTATCAAAATAAAATTAACTGGCGCATGCCATTTAAACTTGCGACATCCGAATTCGTAGTCAAGATCGCACTGCACTGCATTATTGTTGTATTATACAAACGTATCAAATAAAAATTACCTCTGCACGCCACAATTCGAACTTGCGACTCCCGAATTCGTAGTCAAGGTCGCAATGCCCCTTAGATATCGTTGAATTATACATTTAAATCAAAATAATATTTACTTTCGCACGCAACAATTTGTTCTTGCGACTTCCGAATTCGTATTGATCGTAATGCAATTTGTTCTTGCGACTTCCGAATTCGTAGAGATCGTAATGCAATGCATTATCGAGGAATCATACGTATTCCCCGATAATGCATTGCATCCCCAAAGAAGACATAGGCCTTGACGGGATTTATTTTCTTCAGAGCTTCCTGTGTGGAGCTAATGTAAAAAAAATAAGGTCTCCCTCAACCAGTCTCTCCCAATCCGGTCCGTAATGCAGTAGGTGGGCAAACCCGTTCACCGCAAAGACCTAGACAAATCTCATCTCTTGAACCCGAGCAGCCCTGCTAAGTCACAAAAAATCAGTCTCTCCCAATCCGGCTTGCCACGCAGTAGGTGAGCGAACGCGTTCGCCGCACGGACCTAGACAAATCTCACTCCTTGAACCGGGCACTCCTGCTAAGTCACGAATGTCACTGCAAAGTGACATATGACAGAGGTGTTGATTACCCAAAAATGGTTCCCGGGGCGGTGGTAATCATACCCGCCTCCCAAAATTAAGGTATACCTTAAGTGGTTCGCTATGTTTGGTGACTTAACCGGGGTGCCCAGGTTCATGGGGTGAGGTTTGTGCGGGTCTTAGAAGCGGAAACGAAAACAAAATCAAAAGTCAAAATCAAATTCAAAATCAAAATCTCAAACCAACACCAAAATCAAAGTCAAAGTCCAAATCAAAATTAAAATCTCAAACCAAAACCAAAATCAAAATCAATATCCGAACTTGCGACATCCGAATTCGTAGTCAAGATCGCACTGCACTGCATTATTGTTGTATTATACAAACGTTTCAAATAAAAATTACCTCCGCACGCCACAATTCGAACTGGCGACTTCCGAATTCGTAGCCAAGATAGTGAGGCAGTGCATTATCGAGGAATTATATGTATTTATCAAAATAAAATTAACTGGCGCATGCCATTTAAACTTGCGACATCCGAATTCGTAGTCAAGATCGCACTGCACTGCATTATTGTTGTATTATACAAACGTATCAAATAAAAATTACCTCTGCACGCCACAATTCGAACTTGCGACTCCCGAATTCGTAGTCAAGGTCGCAATGCCCCTTAGATATCGTTGAATTATACATTTAAATCAAAATAATATTTACTTTCGCACGCAACAATTTGTTCTTGCGACTTCCGAATTCGTATTGATCGTAATGCAATTTGTTCTTGCGACTTCCGAATTCGTAGAGATCGTAATGCAATGCATTATCGAGGAATCATACGTATTCCCCGATAATGCATTGCATCCCCAAAGAAGACATAGGCCTTGACGGGATTTATTTTCTTCAGAGCTTCCTGTGTGGAGCTAATGTAAAAAAAATAAGGTCTCCCTCAACCAGTCTCTCCCAATCCGGTCCGTAATGCAGTAGGTGGGCAAACCCGTTCACCGCAAAGACCTAGACAAATCTCATCCCTTGAACCCGAGCAGCCCTGCTAAGTCACAAAAAATCAGTCTCTCCCAATCCGGCTTGCCACGCAGTAGGTGAGCGAACGCGTTCGCCGCACGGACCTAGACAAATCTCACTCCTTGAACCGGGCACTCCTGCTAAGTCACGAATGTCACTGCAAAGTGACATATGACAGAGGTGTTGATTACCCAAAAATGGTTCCCGGGGCGGTGGTAATCATACCCGCCTCCCAAAATTAAGGTATACCTTAAGTGGTTCGCTATGTTTGGTGACTTAACCGGGGTGCCCAGGTTCATGGGGTGAGGTTTGTGCGGGTCTTAGAAGCGGAAACGAAAACAAAATCAAAATCAAAATCAAAATCGAAATTGAAATCGAAATCGAAATCGAAATCGAAATCGAAATCGAAATCGAAATCAAAATCGAAATCGAAATCGAAATCAAAAATCAAAATAAAAACAAAATCAAAAATCAAATTCAAAATCTCAAACCAAAACCAAAATCAAAATCAATGTCAAAATCATAATTAAAATCTCAAATCAAAACCAAAATCAATATCAAAATCTCAAACCAAAAGCAATATCAAAATCAAAATGAAAGTAAAAATCAAAATAAAAATCAAAATAAGAATGCAAATAAAAATTAAAATCAAAATCAAAATTAAAATCTCAAACCAAAATCAAAATTAAAATCTCGATCCAAAATCAAAATCGAAATCCAAATCAAAATCAAAAACAAAATCAAAATAAAAATTAAATCTTAAACCAAAATACATTAAAAAAGAAATGAAATAGAACGAATTGAAATAAGAACGTACAGGTACCTACTAAAAGAAGCTAAAAAGTACGACAGACGGGCACCTTTGTTGGCGGTCAAAACTTGGCATTTATATGGATCAACAAAAAAAAACGTGTAAAATGTATAAGACACCGAACAATGGGCGTGGCTTACAGCGAAATCTTGATGGTATAAATTGATCCACATGGATCAGGATGTGTATGCCAGCTTGTGTAATGGATCAGCATATCCGGATGGATCAACACGTCCGAACGGATCAACTTAAAACTGGTGTACCGTCGCGCAAGATCAACGTTTTACGAGAGGAGATAAATATATATATATAAATATATATATTACAAGACCCGCTAATCGAAAAAAAGTAGCTTAGGAAAGATCGTACCCAAGTATATATATATATTATATCATTAGACACTGTTATATTTTACAATTTAAACAACACGAAACTAACATAATCATTGAAGAATTTATAAAATGAATTTTAATTTTTCTCTATCAAAAATTATACAAAATGCAGCGTCACAATCCATCCACCAATATGTTTGAATACCCTCGTAACTAGTAACAAACTATTTTGACAGTTATTTTCGAAGCGATAATGTATCCACGTTACACGAAAAAAAGTTATAAAGAACTCAGTAATTAAGTGGTAGCGAGAATTACGCAGGTATCCGGAATGATAAGTCACCTCCGGACCAAAAGTTTCCCCGTATTACGTTACAGTATATATAGGTAGGTAGTATGTCTGTGTGCAGGGCGCAGGGCGCGGGGAATACAGTTTACAATATAAAGGTAGTATAATTGAGACGGACCTGGGCGGGCGGTGATTACAGGGCGCTTGGTTTATGATGCATCACGCTACACGGATACTTTAGTATACTCAGATATACACACACACACTGACCAACATCCTGAACAGAATCGGAGTTTCAAATATAACAAACAATATTGTTTTCCTGTTGATGCAGGGTGTCCAAGGGAAACGTGCATTCACTCCGGGAAGTGATTCTACATGATAGCATAAGTAAAAAAGGTAAAAAACTTTTTTCGAAATTCGAACTTTTAGGGGTAGTTTTGTGGTAAAAGGGTAAAATTAGACTGGCCTGTGTGGCCAGCTTTATTTTTTTCCGCTGTTACGACGATACGGGCCAGCCACAACCATGTAATGTTGCTACAGTCGTAGCATATTTAGTAGGTACGTCTTTTTGTATGGGAAAAAATGTTGGAATTTCGGAAAAAGTTATAAATCTATTTTATTCCTACCATCATGCAGAATCACCTCCCGAAGTTAATGCACTTTACCCCCGGACATACTCGCTGTATATGCTCGCTTCAAGTAAATATTGGTCTCAAAAACACGGCAAAGAAAACCAGAAATCAAGATTTTCGCAAACTATTTTCAATCAATCTTTATCACAAATCGGCATACATTTTGAATATAAAAAAAATGTGCATGGATGTAATGAAGCTTTTTCTGTCGTTTCGCTTGAGTAAAATTTAAATTAAATTGTTTACTTTGTAAAAAAATATATGCCAAACTACAAAAAAATAAAAATTTTCATTAGAAATGTATGAACGCAAATATTAGAAACAATTTTTTTTTTTAATAATTTTAAGACTATCTGTGACATTTTCTTTTGATTAACTTTTTTGTTTCTTACAAAATTATTTACAACATAAATAAAAAATTCCTAAATCGACAGTTTCTTGATTCCGTTTGCCAAGCGATCTTTATGCATATTACCTATATTCGTGATGATATAAGGCATACTGAGAATATACACTTTTGTCTTGATGAAAAAAAAATATTGTTCTCATGAACCAAATAATGCAAATTGAGTTAGGGTTAGAAGTTTTCAACTTTTCTGGCATTTTTGTTCGGAATCTTTTGTAACATCAGAGATAAAAATGCTTCCACATATTTAAAAAAAAGTTTGAATTTGCCTATAAGCTCCCCGAGTCAGTGCGCCCCTGTGAGCTATCCACCAGTGCGTGCCTCCTGCCGCCGCCGCTGAACAAGAAACAGTGTGATGTTTAGATGGTTTTTTTCCCGAGATATCGGCAGTGGCGCCTCGTATCGCTACCAACTACCTACTACCCACCACCTTACACTTCTAAACACGTCTAAACACGCGTTAAAGTCTTCTTTTTCAATCATATCCTGTGATCGTGTAGATACGGACCTCCTGATACTAGAAAGAACAATTCCTTAATTGGTGTGATTCTAAGTGACCGGCTCAGGCACGGGGAAGAAGCTAGTGGACCCACAGATACTGCAGATAGTGATAGTACACAACTATCTGACCCTATACAAATCGCAAGTTCGTGTTCACTGTATGAATTTGGCAGCCACCTCTGGTATTTGAAAAAAACTCTTGACTCTGAGAATAAAAATCAGGTTCGTTTGACAGATTTTCCTGTCTTAACAAATGGATTGCAACCTTCACAGTACATTTTACAGCGTCAGGAGGTCAGAACACTTTCTTTGTTCTACAAGCATTTCAATGAAAGATGCTCCGAGGAACTAACATAATTTATCCCTTAGACACCAATGCATAGTCGGGATACACGCCAAAAATGCGCACAATATTTAAGATTTCGCAGGTCAAGCTAAATAAAATGGACCCGGTTTTATTCACAGTAGATATACCTACTCATAATAATGATAAGTAAACATTCATCAAGGATAAACTGCATTTCAGTGGTGCATACTTTATGGCCCAGTCAATATTAGATTTAAACTAGGCAGCGCGTGTTCTGAGAACCCATTAATGTTCAAAATACAGTTATTTAGTCGTGTATTGTTTTTTTTTTATATGAAGATAGTGAATGGAGCAAAGAGTATGTGACAAAACAAAGTTGGTTGGCAGTCTGTCCTCTATGCCTGCGTACTATCATACAGATAATACCGGTCAGTCGGTCAGTGGTTGAGTGGGCATCGAGTTTGGGTCTCACCCGGGCGTCCCCTGTTCGAATCCTAAGTCTGATAATCCTAAGTCTGATAATCTAAGCTGGCTAAGTCCTCAAATCATAACACAAGCAACATTTTCGGCTTTCTGTGGTGGTAGTAGGAGATTTTCAAACATTATTGGTTATTCGTAACCCGGGAATGTTTGTCTTTCTTTAAAAAAAAAAATTATAATAATACAAAAAAGTCGAAAAGCTGATAAAGTAAAAATGAAAAGAAAACAAAATATTATCAGATAACAATTTTCACAATTTTTATGAATCAGTTCTGCTTAAATCTATTATACATTTAGTTATTTTTGACCGAAGGAAAACAATTCAAAAGTTTTAAATGTGAAGCGATTTTAATATACCTTTTCGGTCTGAGGTACGTCAAAGTGGATTCATGTTAAAAATATATCCATACAGTGACCTGCAAACATATGTTTGCACTTTACAGCACGTAACGAGATCATCTCATTTGAAATACTCCGTTATGAATTTTAAACTCAGTAACTGAACATACTAAATGACGTGATTGTCTTATATTTTCTTTAATAAACCTCGGATATCTTCTTCTTTCAAATGATTTATTCACTGGTCCAATTCAAATTCGATAATTTGCTGAATTTAGAAATCAGAAACCTACAATTTGTTATTTTCCTGATAGGTCAACAATTATTATGCTTTTGCTCGTTTCGGGCAATTTGTGAAATCGGGGTTCCTTCGATAGTTTTGGGTTCACAACCCATCACGATCACGCGATGTTTGAAGTTGTATGGCAACAGTGGCAACCACAGAGAAACTTATAGAACTGTTTTGGGGGCCTTGTCTGTTTGTTCGAAGTAAGGTCCATTTTTCTTTTTTCTGGTGAAATTGGTCAAATATTTTCGGTTGTCAAAATTCTTTCTTGGACAGACAATCGATTGATATCTCTGAGGCCTAAGAGTTGAAAGGTTTTATGAAAATTGGTGACCACATATTATTTCAATCGGTATAATATATCTTTATTTTTTATTTACTCTTTTGATACGCCCATTGGGTACATTGAAATGTTTACGATTTCTTATACATATATGGATTGGTAAAAAACAATGGTTGCAAAAAAATATTTCCTACATTAACATTGGTTTACAACAGGGTATTTTCAAAAACTGTGAATATCGTTAAAATGTTTGGATTGTTTAAAGTTTATTTTTCTGATTCTGAACTTATTCTATAATATTTTGGTTCACAATTGTTTATTTGAAAAACCGCACTTTCCGAAACGTTTCTAACTGGCTACAACGTCATTATGACGTAGAAAATGCCACTGTATGGTAAAACGGCTGTCAACAACGTTGCCCAGCATGACGTCAAAGCCGCCGAATTCACGAATAAAAATTAACAGAGCGTTTTGGTGGCAAATTGAAAATGGTACATTTTAATTTGACGTAGTAAATTTAATCGCCAACATAAAAATATATTCATTGCCGTAGTTGTTTTATTTATTTTAGTTAAAAAAAATAAAAATACTCCAAATAAGGGTAATAAATTGAATATTATCAGAAAAAAATCTTGACATAATACATCGATTTTGTTACTTAGTTGCGATTTTGAGATCATTTGTTAACTATGTAGGTGAAGAAGTGGCGAATTCTGCTACATAATTTGTTTCTTTATGGTGATGACACTGAAATAGGTCCTTATGCCTTCTGTGTCGAGAGAGTATTCTTAATTTGATTAGACTCAGATTTTCGCAACAGTTGCTGCATCACACTTATAGAGATGTTTCTTTCAGTGTTGTTTGGCAACTGATAAAAGAAAGAACTTTCGACTGAAGGTTGAAGGCGGGCCAGTGAATTTGTAAAAAATATCGAC
Organism: Limnephilus lunatus; assembly: GCA_917563855.2. Taxonomy (NCBI): domain Eukaryota; kingdom Metazoa; phylum Arthropoda; class Insecta; order Trichoptera; family Limnephilidae; genus Limnephilus; species Limnephilus lunatus. The sequence continues at coordinate 13,003,370 of OU830597.1, read as the reverse complement.
ATTTGAAAATGTTTGATTAATTACACCAAAAATAAGGAATAATGTGCTTAATTAGGGCACACGGATACGCCAACAACGCGTTTCAATCAGTTTATTTCTTCAGTGCATACAATGTAGTGTTTCGGCACGGTCAATGAAAGTGGGAAAGAGCCGCAAGGGGTAATTTGAAGGAGTATAAAAAACTTTCATCGGCCCCTTTGTGAAGCAAGCCTTTCAATCTAGGTAGAGGTATGTCTTTACAATAATTATTACGATGTTATCTACTTACTGACGTCGAATAACTTCTTTTTAATTTTCTACGTGATATCCTGGGAGACCGCTTTAATAGATATAGTTCCACGATATAGTTCTTATCACTGCTAATTTTGTGATATATTTGCTGCATCATGGATGAAAATTTATGTGAACGTATGGCGCAGGTGCATAGTAGAAGTTGGCAAAACATGTGATGTTGATCGATTTTTTATATTATTTTCAAGTTGACGAATACATTTTCTATAATGGTTTTTGTTCCGTGAATATGACGTTATTGACAGTTGACGTCACAAAGACTAAGTGACTAGCCAACTGCATTATCTACGTCATAATGACGTTGTAACCAGTTTAAGCAGTTTAGGATTGTTCAGTTTTATATGGTTTTTTTAAATCAACTAATATGAATAAAATTATTAAATTTTGACATTTTTTATTTGTGTGTTACTCAAACTTTAAATATAATGAAATATAAAATTTTAAAACAAAACATTCACTTAAAAAAGCATTTCCATATCTTTAATTAAAATTACAAAAAACCGATTTATTTAATTAAATGAAGAAAATCTTATTTAAATTAAATATTACAATTTAAAGTTATACTCATAAAGGTTAAAATAAAATTTCTACCCGATAAAAGTACTTTTGTAAAGTGTTTTTTTTGTAATATATTTCATTTTAGTAACACAATATGTTGGAAAGATTATTTTTTTATTAATTACCGGTGACTCACAAAAACCTTGACAAAGTTGCCTTTAAAATCGTGAAAAATAAAATTCTATAATGATCTATATTAAATAATTTAATACACCAAAAAACAGCTCAAATCCGAAACTGGATACTTAGAATAACTTTTGATTTTAAAGAAATATATTCAGGCTTGTCGAGTATTTGGGCCTCAAATCCAAGGTAAAGCATACAAAAAGGCTGCGCAGTTGTTCCTTTAAGACGGTATTGACCAAAAATGAGTTTACCAGTGAATGTGCTACTTTTTGTTACTAAAAATGTGACTGAAGCAGATGGTTTGTCTCTTCAGCACGAGTTACGACATTATTGTTCCGACAATATTTTCTTTTTGCACGTTTAGCTCCATGACACATAAACACGATGAATTTCAGCACGTACCGTCTCATGTTCAGTGCGCATATTTTTGCACATAAATCTACGTAATTACATTTATCTTTTTTGTAATACTTAGCAAGATTCACTGCTTGCATCCAGTGGAGCTATGTCAACTACATTTTGGGAATGTTGTGGCTAAAAAATGATGTACATGAGGTTTATAACAGACTTACTGCATTTACTGATTTTTAAGTCGGTTCCTCATTGCTGAGGGTCGTGACCTCTACTCTAATTTCTATGGTGGACAAGGCTTCTTCACTTCACGCGGTTCTGCGCTGCAAGGAGAGCCAAGACACCGAACGCCTGTGATATATACTTGGTCATTTCAGCACATCGGTGACCTTCCACTGCTTCTTCTGCCTTCTATTTGGCCAGTGAATATGAATTCCTCCGGGTTAAAGTCTTCAGTTTAGCGAGCAACGCTTCCATAGAATCTACCTTAAAACGCGTTGAATGCTTAACTTTTAATGTACAGTAATAAAAATACAATGATGTGTTATTTCAACATAAAATTTAAAAGGTAAGTTCTTAAGCCTAATGCACGTCTCTTGAAACCTTTAAGGTTTGTGTAGAACACATCAAGAGAAACGTTGCTTTACAGCATCATGCCCTGTGTTCTGCCATATGATATGTAGTAGATCGTGGTGTCGCCACTAGCATTAGATATATGGTACAAACAACTTACAGCATTCCAGGAAATGTGGACTATCTATCAAATTACGGGTAATTGTGTACGCTGATCGTAAAATGAATTAAAGTGTAATCGGGTTATTCGTAAACTGTAAATGTTCGTCATAAATAAGGTAAAGAAGAACAGAAAAAAGAGAGAAAAAATAATTAGATATAAACTCAGGCTTTTCTAATATTGGCAAACATAGTAATTAAATTGGCAGCTAACTATTTTTAATCTACCTTTCGTTTCTAATTTGTGATGTCTAATCATTGGAATACAGAAAGCATTAACCACTATTTTCAGATGGCTTCTGTAGTATTTCGTGTTCTGATATGAAAATACAAATATTTTCCAACCTTCCATTTACTTCCGTTACCCACTCACATTCAGCCTCACAACATACCTCAATTCAAGATTCCAAAAGTTCCACTATATCTGGTCAGCCGGATCTCTTGTACGGTTTTCACATAAAATGAATCTAGAATGAAGCGCAGATATACAAATAAAAACCTATATCATTAAAACGCAGATATACAGATAAAAACCTATATCATTGAAACGTAGATATTCAGATAAAAACCTTTATCATTGAAATGTAGATATACGGTTAAAAAGCTATATCATTGAAGCGTAGATATACGGTTAAAAAGCTATATCATTGAAACTTAGTTATACGGTTAAAAGGCTATATCATTGAAGCGTAGATATACGGTTAAAAAGCTATATCATTGAAGCGTAGATATACGGTTAAAAAGCTATATCATTGAAGCGTAGATATACGGTTAAAAAGCTATATCATTGAAACGTAGATATACGGTTAAAAGGCTATATCATTGAAGCGTAGATATACGAAAAAAAACCTATATCATTGAAGCGCAGATATACAGATAAAAACATAAATCATTGACGGTAAATGTAAATTGCGGCATAGCAGTATTTTGACCCAATGACCTCTGGGCATAAAGCCAAAACTCTACCCTCTGCGACGAGAATGGTGGAACAGTGACTTCAAAATGTATTTTCCTACATGCAGTCATTTTTCCTCAATTTAATGAACGACTTTCCTCAAGCAATAAAGTCAACATATCTTATGCACTCTCCTAATCGACAAATTGGCAACATGGCCGGCCGTAAAGGGGGGAACAAATCATCACCGTGGATAAATCCTTTCAACCGATTACACCCCTTTCCCTGGCGGCCACAACCTTCCAACCCCCTCCCACCACCCCCGCCATAAAACCCCGATAAACCTGCGCCACACGGCACTAAATCTCGGCAAATTAAAATGCAGACCGGGAATTAAAATCGGGGATTAATTTAGTAGTGACAAACAATGGGAGTTGCAACACCCAAGAATTATGGAGCAATAAAATTTCTTTCTGAAATTTTTATTAAGTTATTCTGTTAGTTGATTTTTTTTTATGTAATCGTACTAACAGAATCTAGCATTGCGAAGTAAAGTGTATTCATATTCTGTTTAGTATACGAGAAAGTACAGGTAAATTACTTTATACAGACCCTTGTTTATGTAGTGGTTGTACTAGACGTTTGTACATAAATTGCAAAATAGGGAGCTGGACACAACTTGGCACGCCAATGTCTTTTACTTCTGGATTAATGACTCTAAGTTAAATTAGCAAAACTGAATCTATTACTGTTGTAAAACATTGAAAATTGATTCTAGTTATAATGGCCAAAACTGAATTTAGTTACTTAATTTAATATTGATTTGCACTTTGGAGACTTTTGGAGACTGTTGGGGTCAGGATAATGGGATACTGGGAGAAAGGTAGAACAGAATTTAATACTGATTAAAAACACTTTTTAAGTAGGTTAGAACTTGGAGACTTCAGTTTCTTGGAGACTTGTTACTTCTTGGCTGGTAGTTTTTGAACTGATTTCCTACCGGTTTGCCGTTTGTTTTATAGGGCAAATCCGGGTTGGACTTTTGGAACACAGAACCTCCCTGTTTCTGAAGGGTGCTTGCGTTTACGTATTTTTCCCAATCGCTATGATTTTCGAGCAGATGTGTTAAAAATCCGTGTGATAACCTTTGCCAAGACAGTCCTGTTCCAATAAACCGAAGTCTCACATAATTTTTATTGTTTCAACAAGAAAAGGTACAAGTTTACAAATGTGATACAAGATACAATATCTAGAAGTAAATATTTTCTTAAAGTGCAATAATCACTGGTAGACGACAGTTTTTTGAGGTTTTATTGTAGTATATACCTATTTTTAGGTGATGATATATATTTCTTGATTCAAATTATTCCCGATTTCCCGAAATTTAGCTCCGAGTTTTTCGGAATGTAAATTGGCTGTCGTAAATATTTACGATTCAAACATTTCCTTTGTTCAGCATTGACCAATGGCGCCGCGTCTGGTAGCAGGGTGGGGATAACGTAAATACTCAATCATTTCCTTGATTTTGATCATTGCTGTCTGGGGTCCCTGGTGGAAGTATTACGTGGTTATTCAGATGTGTTTTCGAGTCCAATGATGCTGCAGCATGTATTTATTATCAATTGCGTTTATGTTTTCAATTAATAAGTTAATTGTAGAATGTAATAGCATTGTAGACATCATTCCAAATGCACAGTGTTTCGTTGGCCAATGAGAGCACTCCCTTTGTTTCGTAGGTTATTGGAAGGGGTAACGCGCAGCGGCACGGTATTATGTGGAAGCGTAAATTCCATTCTTGAATTCTCAGGGTTGTCATACGCTTTCGTCGACACGTTCGATACACTCCCCCCAGTGCAGTCTCGACTGTGCTCAGCTACTTCGTCGGGCGTGTCCTTTTCCGATGTCTGAGTTCTGAATCGGGTGTCTTCGCAACTGGTACAGTTTCGTTAGTTGTTGGTGTGGCAGGCAGGATGACGGCGATTTTGACTGCCGGCCTTACGTATATCCCAGTACTGGTTTGGATCCGAGCAGTTCTGACCTGTCCATCAGCTGCAGGTGTTGCTTCGAGGATACGGCCACGTGGCCAACTGTTTCGAGGCAGTGCTGGGTCCATGATGATCACTAGGTCATCCTTCTTAATTGGTGTAGTTGGATGGTGCCATTTTTGTCGGGCAGCCATGGTAGGTAGGTATTCGTGCAGCCATCGCCTCCAGAAGGTGTCTGCAAGTTGTTGTCCGATGCGCCACTGGCGGCGTAGGCATACTTCCTCTTCTTTTTTGTCGTAGAAGGATAATTGGGGGCGCTTCCCAGCCGATCCCAGCAAAAAGTGGTTGGGTGTTAGAGGTTCTTCATCACGCGGGTCGACTGAAATATGGGTGAGTGGTCGGTTATTTACCACAAACTCGGCTTCTGCAAGTGCTGTGCGTAGAGTTTCTTCTTTTGGTGCTCTTTCTTTGAGTGTTGCGCTTAGGGCTTTCTTTACTGATCGTACTAGTCTCTCCCAAGCTCCCCCCATGTGGGGACTCAGCGGTGGTATAAAGTGCCACTCGATGCCCTGGGTAGCTATTGCGTCAATCATTCTGGCGTCTTGACTTATTGACAGCAGGGCGTCCCTCATCTCGGTGTCAGCTCCGTGAAAATTTGTTCCGTTATCCGAGTACATGGCTGTGGGTTGTCCTCTGCGGGCGGTCATTCTTTGAAGGGCCATGATGGCCGAGTCGGCAGTCAGTGAAGCGGCTAGTTCTAGGTGAATGGCGCGCGTTGAGAGGCAGGTGAAGATGGCTCCGTATCGTTTTTCTCGATGCCTACCGACCGTGATAGCCATAGGGCCGAAATAGTCAAGCCCGCAGTGTGTGAATGGACGGACGTGATGCATCAGGCGGGGTGGTGGTAATGCGCCCATCAGAGGTGGAGTCGGTTTGCTGCGTCGTATGAAGCAAGTGGGGCAGACGTGCGTTAGTTTCCTGATTGTTGTGCGTATTCGTATTATGAAGAAATGATTGCGTATTTCTGCAATTGTTTTCTCAGTACTAGGATGATCCGCCTTTTTGTGGTAGTGGCTGATTAGGAGCCGAGTGTAGGGTTCGTCGCCGTCCAGTATTATGGGGGTTCGGGCCACACTCTTTGTTCTTTCCAAGGCTCGTAGTCGGGTCCCCATTCGTAGAAGGTCGTCTGGTCCAAAGAAGGGGTTCAGCGAGTTGAGGCGACTGCCAGTAGGTAGTTTTTGACCTTGTCGGATGGTGTGTAGATCAGTTGTGAAAGCGTTTTCCTGGGACCTTTTGATCCATTTTTGTTCTGCTGCTTTTATCTCCTCGGCTAGTAGTGGGCCTTCTAATGGTTTGTTGGGCCCCATTTTGCATCGTCTGATAAAACGGAGGATCCAAGCTGTGGAGCGGATTAGCCGGTGCCATGAGGAGAACCGCTCTACTGATGGGAGTGCTTCGCCCTTGGTGGACACAAGGCCAACGTAGTGAGGTTTGACTTCTAGTGTTAGGTCGTCAGGCCTGTGGGCGGGTGCCCGTTCTTTCGGCCATGCACCCTCCGGGGAAGTGAGAAAGGCTGGGCCGGTAAACCACCTTCCTTCTGGTGTTAGGTCTGGCACCTCTAAGTCTCGTGTTCCTATATCAGCTGGATTGAGTTTTGTGGGTACCCATTTCCAGTCGGGTATGTTGGTTAGTTCGTCTATTTCGCCCAATCGGTTTGCCACAAAGGTTGAGTAGGCGCGTGGGTCGGTGCGTAACCAGCATAGTACAGTTGTGGAGTCTGTCCAGAAGCAGGTGCGGGATATCAGGGCTTTGCTTTCCTTTTGGATCGTCTGGGCTAGTCTCGCTGCTATGAGGGCGGCTTGAAGCTCGAGGCGTGGAATGGAGAGAGGCTTCAGTGGTGCTACCTTGCATTTACTTGCAAGGAATGTTACTCGTAAGGATCCATTTATTTCTTCGGTGAAGTAGGCCACGGCACAGCAAGCTTGCTCCGATGCGTCGCAGAAGAGGTGTAGAGTTACGTTGTTCTGTTTGTTTGAGAGGCAACGTCTCGGGATTGAGATGCTGTTTGTGTGCAGCAGGCTCAGCCAGTCTGTCCATCTCTGGGCGTGTTCGGGGGTAATGGGTTCGTCCCAGCCGACGCTTGAGCGCCACACTGCTTGCAGTAGCATCTTAGATCTGATGGTAAGGCAGGCAACGAAGCCGACTGGGTCAAAGATCTTCATTACTATGGATAATAGTTGCCGCTTGGTAGGTTGTGTGGCCGTGTCGGGGGAGATCGCCTCGCGAAATGAGTACAGGAAGCGGTCTGTGGTGGGGTCCCAGATCAAACCAAGCACTCGTTCTGTCTCTGGACCTCCACTGCTGATCTGTATCGCGGAGCTGGCACGGTCTTCTATGGGTACGCCAGCTAGGGCCACCGGGCTATTAGACGCCCAATTTGTCAAGTGGAACCCTCCTTTCGCGAGGAGGGCACTTACACTTTGGGCTAGTGTAGCAGCTTCATTGGGTGTGTCTGTTGCATCTAGGTAGTCGTCCATGTAGAACTTGGTGCGTACGGCTTTTGCGGCGGCCGGGTACTCGTGCTCGAATGTTTCGGCCACTTTATTTCGGATGAATTGGGCACTGCTTGGGGAGCAGGTGGCTCCGAACATCATTGATGACATTTGATAGGTGTCTGGTTCATGATGGGGTGATGTCCTCCACAGGAAAAGCTGGGACGGCTGGTCTTCTCGCCTTATTTTTATTTGCAGGAACATTTCTTTGATGTCTGCAGCAATGGCGATGTTTCCTTCCCGGAAGCGTATTATATTCCCCAGGAGGGAGGACAGCAGGTCAGGACCAGTAAGCAGCTGATCATTGAGGGAGGTTCCTCGGCATCGGCTTGCAGCATCGAATACCACTCTGATTTTTCCTGGCTTATTTGGGTTGATTACTGCGAAGTGAGGCAGGTACCATTTGCGAGGTGTGGTGGTGGAAGCTTCATGGCCTGATAGCTTCTTGGCATAGCCTTTGTTGAGAAGTTGACTTATTTTGTCATTGTAGGCCACTGCTAGATTTTTGTCTTTTGCTAGCTTTTTCTCCAGAGACAGAAGTCGCTTCAGCACACACTGCCGATTGTCAGGTAGCGAGACTTCTGGATTGCGCCATAGTAGACCAGTTTCCCACTTCCCTGTAGGAAGAGGACGGGTAGTTGCATTCATAAGTGCAATGGCCTGTTGTTCGCTTGCATTGACTCTGGTGGCTGATGTTACTCCGAGCGAGTCGATGGCGAAGTTGGTTTTTACTAGCTCCCTCAATTGTATGTCTGCGGCCGTTTCTGATTGTAGTGCCAAAGTGGTAGTCGTGTTATTATCTCTGGGGTTGACTCCCCCATGAGCGATCCATCCTAGTGCGGTGCGTGATGCTATTCGCGTAGTATCATTTGTTACGTAATTACGGTTTTGAACCGCTTGATTACAGACTTATTGGTAAATTAATATAGAATAAGACCACAATGTTATATTTAAATACTTACGAATTCTCACCGCTAGCTCATTCGGTAGATTATCGTGTTTGCAGTCCGCTCGGGTACTTGATTCAGGACAATCATCGCTTCATTGGTAAAATTAATACAGGTAAGGTGTAATAAATTAAAAGATTGATTGTCGCTTTAAATACTGAAGAATTTATTTATGCTTCGACGCTTCTAGGAAAAAGCTTTTGTTATCTCTTTGTGAACGGAAAGTTAATGATTTTAAACCAAAATAAAAGGAATGAATTGATAACATAATGAAATAAGGCTTACGTACGTTATCTCGCACGGGTTACATCTGCAGAGCTGGCTCCTCGTCAGAAATAAATCACTGAATTTATTTTAATCTCTAAACACAAAAAACTGTTGTGATATTAAGGATCTCAGAAAACTACGAAGATTTCGTGACCAACCCTTAGGGAGGCTAAAATAAGAAGAAGCCCTGGAGAGCGCCCGAAGCCTCTCGGCTCCGTTACTTACCCCCTCCCACCGAAGTCTCGGCCAATCAAGGCAACGTCGGTGTGGCAAACATTACAAAAAATAATACTGAATTTAGTACCTAGCGCAAATCATCGTACAGGGGTTGGAAGTAAAGATTCAAGAAAGTACTTCATAACACATCCCCGAAAACACCAGCAAAAAACCGCCGTTGTAACGAAGGTTTTTTGACTTTAAACCCTTCAAAGAATTCCCACGATAAACTTTACAAAAAAACATCATTCACATAGAGATTCGGCATTAAAAAACCTAGGCAAAAAGTTGTACAGTTTACATACACAATAAGTTATAAAGTTTACAGTCTACATAAAAATATCAAAAAACAGCAAAATCAACACGTCCAAGCGGCCTAGCAGGAACATCGTTAAACGCAGCTTTCAGGTAGTAATGTCCATCAGGGCATCCAGAGCAACAGTAACGATCTTCGGCAGCGGAGAACGACTCAAAGAGAAGCGTCAACATGAAAGCAAAAAATAACATAATTAGAAAAGTACAAACATTTAGGCATCGAGGCACATAGAGTAAACAAAATTATCTGAATGGTAAATGTATTTGCAACAAGAGATCAGAGCATAGGGGAACTCCACATTATATGTTTATCGTGATGTATGTATACGAAGAACATCAACCCCCGTTTAAAGGACAGGCAATGTATAAGTGTAGTCAGTATTCCACCTTTTAATGGTACAGATTACTGGTTTAAGACATATTAAAAACAAAACAGACAATAAAACAGACAACAAAAAATAAAAGTATTTCAGTGATCCACATTGTTTCCTATAATTCAGGACAACAATCAGCGCTTCCTATAATTCAGGACAACGCTCATACCTTCCTATAATTCAGGACAGCACTCATACCTTCCTATAATTCAGGACAACACTCATACCTTCCTATAATTCAGGACAACACTCGTACCTTCCTATAATTCAGGAAAACACTGGAAATGAATGAGTCCTTCTTACTTAAGGCCACCCAAAAATTTCCAGCCACACATTAATAATACCACAAGTTTTATCACAGTTCACTGCAAAATAATTGTCGTCGATGTATTGCGTTTTAAGGCAATATTTATAATTATTATACTCAGAGCATTAGGGGTATCTTTTTAATGCTGACAACAATAATAGTAATTCAGATTTTATTTAATGTTGGCTAGAAAATAGTGTTAGAATATATTACATAAGAATAATGAACTACGTCATGGGCGCCAGCTTATTTTTGTACCGAGAATAAGACAAACTCGAATCAAAATAACGAGGGTATCAATGACCCGCGTTACTCCCACCAGAGAACTGCAATATTCAGATTAAGTAATTGTTACTATAAAATACAATAAAAATATTGTATGATATAGCCGTATTATAAAATGTGAAGTGTGGTCATCACATTCGGTTAATTACTCCGATGCGATTGTAGGGTGAATTGTATGTACACACTGTCTCAAAAGCGTCCTTTCAAAACAGTGCTATGTGAAAAGGGTGTGTGGAAATGTGTAGTGTAAATTTCATATCTTATTTTCATAATGCGTTGATTTGTCATGTTCTTACAAAACCACTTGAATGATAAATCAATCGAAACACGATTCACGTCGCAAAACAAAAAAAATTCAAAATTATTTGGAGAATTTTCCACTTGGTATGGGCCAACATTTCTAATTGGATTCCATCTCGATCTTCTTATCAACTTATCAAATTCCTGTAAATAAGTTCGCTCCTTATCACCACCGGCGGGTGATTCCGAATAATCACATTAAAGTTAATTAATGCCTATTGATGTCGTATGCAATCAGTCTTCCCCGTTAGTTGAATAAATCCAGACACTTGGCCTATGCTGAGCTTTATGTATTAATCTAATCATTATAAATCGAATTAAACATCCAAACAATAAATCGAACCCACCTCCTTTGCTACAATATGATTAATTAATAAATACCGATTATATCAGTCTATTTAAAAAAAATCAGCCATTGTACTTCCGTTTTCATTGATTTCGTTTTCCTATCAATTTGGGTTGCGGGTATGGGTACCGCCGCCCGGGAACTATTTATTCTTTAATCAGCACTTCTGTTAATTCCTACGTCTGTCACTCCTGGACACTGACCACGATATTCCTATCCGCTCCTCATACCTCTTTCCTTCTTCTCCTTCCTTTCCTTAAAAGGACCCTCCACTCAGCATCCCTTAAGATGACATAGGCACTAAGGGAAATTATTTTCCTCAGGGCCTCCTGTGTGAAGCTAAATTTCATCGTAAATAAGTCTCTACTCTTCGTTGGAAAGATCGGTGTGTTTGGAGATATGTAAATTCGCAAGGGATCGAACCCGCGACTGAATCTTAAAGTAAGTTGATTACATCGGTGTGCTTTGCATTATATATTATTTCAGATTCGAACTGGGAAATATTTATATCCTATAAAGAAGGCACTAAAAATGATATCATTGAACACTAAAAATGATATCTCACGGTTATATCACGAGGATTGAACTCGAATTTAGGACAGTTCTTTATTTCTGTCGTCATTTTAACTGGTAGGTATAACTCTCAAAAAGTAAATACTGTTTTGTCAATCAAACTTGGATCCACAAGGCTAATTTGAGCTACCTATAACTTTTCTAAGTATCAAACTTATCTTTTAATATCGTATGTAATACAATATCATTAAACACTAGTCAATAATATCGGACCAAGTACCTGCTTTCCCATATTTGAAATAAATGCTAATCCCAGAAAATAATAAAATGTGCATTTCTCCAATCCTAGCAGACAATAGAACTTTCTATTTACAAATGGACCCAAAATATCCATTAGCCATCTGCCGACGGGTCATAAACTGGTCTGTTGCTTTATCTAACTTTTATGAGGGTGTCTACATTTAATTTTTAAAGAATTTAGAATTCCATTATTTGGGTACTAGCTAGGTACCGGTCATAAAATAACTCTAAGCTTTATGGAGTTCTCCGAAAAATAGTAGAATAATATGTTATAAACATAAGACCTTTCTGGGGTGCCATAAAATTAACATTGGCAATGGGTTTTTCTGAAATGCCGAAAGCCGAATAATTACAAATAAACATAATATTTGTTTTGACTATTAATTTGGAAATATTATCTCGTTTAAAAAGATTTACATTTAGTTTGTCTTAAACTATATAAATAAATCCATAATATTCAGATTCTTTTATCATTTAGACTGAGTTCAAATCACGTCGATTCTAGCAGAAGTTCACATTATGTGGTCTCCGCATATGTCTAAAACCATTTCGAGGAAGGTTTCGATTCAGAATGCTGGTCTAACACCACTTTCATCGTGATGGGAGACACTGAACCTAACCTGTGGTAACGTATTTCATTTACAACCGGCTTCCCGTATTTCTACCGATTTATCGCATTTTTTTTCGCTCTTTAAAATATAGATTTTATTCTACATTTTTTTTTCACGCCGAAACGGCAATTATACCAAATTCTTTCGATAGAAAAAAAACGCAAGTAATGCTCGCGCATTTTCTAGTTATGGTGATTCTATAAATGCTATTAGACAATCCCCACGAGGTTTTCGCTCTAATTTAAACAATTCATGTTTTATGAAACACCTTCACAATTTTCGCCTAAATATTATCGTTTTCTATATTGGCGCGCTGTCTCTAATATTCGAATTTAAAAATGGTATCTTCTTCTTTTTGAGAGGACACACCGCGTCTTAAGTTTCAAATTTGGCGGTAAAACCAAAACGCGTGGGTGGACCAACGGTTTAAAATGGCGTTCTTTCGAAAGACGGCGTGCTTCCAAAACAGAGCCTGTCGATTTTGATTATTCAACGGTCAAAACACATGCTGGTTTAAGATAACGGCATTTGAAAAGACGCGCGAACTTTTTAAAATGCGAACACTTGAGATGCGTGATTTAAAATACCGGCGTTTGAAAAAACACGTGGGTCAAAATGGATGCTAGCGGTTTAAAATATCTCTTTAAAAAACGGCGTGTTTCTAAAACAAAACACGTGGATTCACAGTTCAATTAACAATTCACAATCACTTATTTACCTATATATTTAAAGGGAAAAAATAGTTATTATTTACATATGTATACATACATCACGAAAAAAATATGGAGTTATGAAAAAAATCAAAGAAGCGATAAATATCCCGAATCAAGTTGGCCTCACGTTGGAAGGCGCAAGTGTTACGTAATTACGGTTTTGAACCGCTTGATTACAGACTTATTGGTAAATTAATATAGAATAAGACCACAATGTTATATTTAAATACTTACGAATTCTCACCGCTAGCTCATTCGGTAGATTATCGTGTTTGCAGTCCGCTCGGGTACTTGATTCAGGACAATCATCGCTTCATTGGTAAAATTAATACAGGTAAGGTGTAATAAATTAAAAGATTGATTGTCGCTTTAAATACTGAAGAATTTATTTATGCTTCGACGCTTCTAGGAAAAAGCTTTTGTTATCTCTTTGTGAACGGAAAGTTAATGATTTTAAACCAAAATAAAAGGAATGAATTGATAACATAATGAAATAAGGCTTACGTACGTTATCTCGCACGGGTTACATCTGCAGAGCTGGCTCCTCGTCAGAAATAAATCACTGAATTTATTTTAATCTCTAAACACAAAAAACTGTTGTGATATTAAGGATCTCAGAAAACTACGAAGATTTCGTGACCAACCCTTAGGGAGGCTAAAATAAGAAGAAGCCCTGGAGAGCGCCCGAAGCCTCTCGGCTCCGTTACTTACCCCCTCCCACCGAAGTCTCGGCCAATCAAGGCAACGTCGGTGTGGCAAACATTACAAAAAATAATACTGAATTTAGTACCTAGCGCAAATCATCGTACAGGGGTTGGAAGTAAAGATTCAAGAAAGTACTTCATAACACATTGCATTCACGAACTTCCCTTGACACAATTAGGTGAGCGTTGTCTTGGCCTATTAGCAGCTTCGGGACGACAGACCTTCCTTGGATCTGTTGCTCCGGCAGGTTGAGGTTGCTTATTGTGCTGGCAGAGATGTGGTATGTATTACTGTTGCCCGCACCTCGTATTCTTAGTCTCACTCGTTGGGAGAGATTGTCAGAGGTGCACATTCCTTTGGCACCGTGGATTCGCAGTCCGTGAACTGGGCCGTTTGCTCCGACTTGTATTGCGGTGTCAGTGTCAACAAGTGTTACTGTGGATCCTTCGTCCAGGAGAGCAAACACTGACACTTCTTCTTTGTTGGGAGCGCTTAATATTACTGGCGCAATTTTTAACAGTACTCTCTGTCCGGAGTCCTGGCGTCACAAGTTGACATTTTCCACGGTGCTTTTTCGTACGAACTCGGGATTATGTAGCAGGGGGTGGTGTGGGGATCGGCAATCCCCTACTTTGCACCATTGGTTTATTTTGCAGCTTCGTGAGTGGTGTTTTTCTAAGCACTTGCGGCATAACCTTCCCATGCGTACAGTTTCCCATCGAAGTTCAACATCTTTGGCTGCGAATTCTTTGCATTCGCGGGTTTTATGATCGCCGCCACATTGGGCGCAGCTTTCGTCGGCTGTTTTTCTTTTTCGGCTTGGTCCAGGGTAAGTATGTGCCTCATTCATTTTGCGTTTCATCGGGGCGATCTTTTCTTTTGGGCCGTCCCCGATTTCTTCTTGATGTCCGGCATGTATTTGCTCATGGCTCGGTAGAAGTCGCATGCGATCACTATCTTCTTCCTCCTGGTACCCGGCATGTATTTGTTCACGGCGTGGTCGGGATCGTATGTGGTCCACCATCCCGCTGTTTGGAATTGCGTTTGATACCTCTTTCAGAAAGGCAGCGAGCTGGGTTATGGTGGCCGGGGCATGTTGTTTGCGGATCTCGATTAGCCATGCCAGCCGCAGGGAACTCGGCATTTTGTCAGTGACGTCGTTCAGTAATGCAGGATTGGTGAGATAACCTTCGGTTTTTAAGATCCGGAGGGATGCCACCAGGTTTTGCACCGTCCCGGAGAAATCTGCCAGGTCCTCGAGTGATACCTCGGTCGTGAGGTAAGGTAGCTTTTTAACCTTGTCTAGCATAAATTTTGCTATGGAGTTAGCGCTGCCGTATCGCTGCTCGAGGACGCTGATGATCTCTGGGACTTGCGCAGGATCCATTAGTAGGGGACCCACGGTATCTCGCGCCTTGCCTTTGAGGGCACGCTGCAGCCGGATGAGATTTTCGCTCGGAGTCAATTGGCAGGTGGCGGTGGATTGAGCGTACTGTGCCTTCCAGGTAGGCCACTCGAGGGGGTCTCCGGAGAAGGTAGGCAAATCTTTTGCTGTGGATTGCCTGGCGATTAGGGCTGCCATTCTTGAGTCATCTTCTAATGTGCGAGGGCTATCTTGCGTTCTGGAGGAGCGGAGCGCCTCTGCCATCACAGAGGCGATCTGGGCCAGTGGGTCGTTGCCGTGCTGCAACCATTCTCGGGTGTGCCGTGCTGTCTCGTTGGCTGTATGCGGTGGTGTAAACAATGGGGAATCCTGGCCGGAGGAGGCTGGCTGTTGCTGGTACCCCGTTGTATTGTAAAGTGGGCGCTCGGGTCCGAGATGGCTGTATTCGGCCGTAGGGATGTTCTTTGCAGGGCCCGTCAGTAGTGTGTAACCTTGGGTGGCGGCATATCCAGTTGGATCGGTTACTGTAAATTCATTGGTAGGCTGACCGACTGGTGTGTGCATTTGAGTAGTTGCATATCTCGTTGCAAACTCTCCGGCTGGCCTTTTTACTTGAGTGGCATATCTCGTTGCGAACTCATTAGTAGAAGGGCCGGTCGGTGCGTGCACTTGAGTTGTTGCATATCTCGTTGCAAACTCTCCGGCTGGCTTGTTTACTTGAGTGGCATATCTCGTTGCGAACTCATTAGCAGAAGGGCCGGTTGGTGCGGGCACTTGAGTTGTTGCATATCTAGTTGCAAACTCTCCGGTTGACGGGCCGTCTGACGTGTGTACTTGAGTGGCATATCTCGTTGCGAACTCATTAGCAGAAGGGCCGGTTGGTGCGGGCACTTGAGTTGTTGCATATCTAGTTGCAAACTCTCCGGTTGACGGACCGTCTGACGTGTGTACTTGAGTGGCATATCTCGTTGCGAACTCGTTAGTAAACGGGCCGGTTGGTGCCTGGACTTGAATTACTGCCTGACTGAGGTTGGCTCGCAGGGTCGGGCTGGTTGGTGCTGGCTCCTGGGCAGGTTGGCTGACTGCTTGGCGTGTCGCAGCGTTCAGGGCTGCGAGCAGATTGGCTGTCTGCTTGGCGTGACGTCTGTCCCGAATGCGCATCTCTCGGCGCAGTAATCGCAGGGAGTCTTCAGTTGATTCAGAAGTTGTTTCGCTGCTTTTACTGTTGGATTCGTGGAGGCTCTCGGAGACAGATTCTGGAGCAGGTCGGTCAAGCGTGATGAGATCAGAGTTCCTGGCTGGGCTCGCACTAGATAGATCGTGGACCTGGCGGGGTCCTCTAGATGGCGTCTCATCGGTGTCTACGGTGTGTGGGCCCGGGGTCCGTCGGGGCGCCACTGGCATATTTCGGCTTGTCCCCGGGGCGTCAGGTTTAGATTTAGACAGCGATGTATCAGAAGATGTCGGGGTCTTACGGCCACTGCGAAGAGACGGCATTTCCACTGGGTAAGACTGAAGGCGTGTTATGTGTAGATCCGGCACGAAGGACCAAATGTACTAGACGTTTGTACATAAATTGCAAAATAGGGAGCTGGACACAACTTGGCACGCCAATGTCTTTTACTTCTGGATTAATGACTCTAAGTTAAATTAGCAAAACTGAATCTATTACTGTTGTAAAACATTGAAAATTGATTCTAGTTATAATGGCCAAAACTGAATTTAGTTACTTAATTTAATATTGATTTGCACTTTGGAGACTTTTGGAGACTGTTGGGGTCAGGATAATGGGATACTGGGAGAAAGGTAGAACAGAATTTAATACTGATTAAAAACACTTTTTAAGTAGGTTAGAACTTGGAGACTTCAGTTTCTTGGAGACTTGTTACTTCTTGGCTGGTAGTTTTTGAACTGATTTCCTACCGGTTTGCCGTTTGTTTTATAGGGCAAATCCGGGTTGGACTTTTGGAACACAGAACCTCCCTGTTTCTGAAGGGTGCTTGCGTTTACGTATTTTTCCCAATCGCTATGATTTTCGAGCAGATGTGTTAAAAATCCGTGTGATAACCTTTGCCAAGACAGTCCTGTTCCAATAAACCGAAGTCTCACATAATTTTTATTGTTTCAACAAGAAAAGGTACAAGTTTACAAATGTGATACAAGATACAATATCTAGAAGTAAATATTTTCTTAAAGTGCAATAATCACTGGTAGACGACAGTTTTTTGAGGTTTTATTGTAGTATATACCTATTTTTAGGTGATGATATATATTTCTTGATTCAAATTATTCCCGATTTCCCGAAATTTAGCTCCGAGTTTTTCGGAATGTAAATTGGCTGTCGTAAATATTTACGATTCAAACATTTCCTTTGTTCAGCATTGACCAATGGCGCCGCGTCTGGTAGCAGGGTGGGGATAACGTAAATACTCAATCATTTCCTTGATTTTGATCATTGCTGTCTGGGGTCCCTGGTGGAAGTATTACGTGGTTATTCAGATGTGTTTTCGAGTCCAATGATGCTGCAGCATGTATTTATTATCAATTGCGTTTATGTTTTCAATTAATAAGTTAATTGTAGAATGTAATAGCATTGTAGACATCATTCCAAATGCACAGTGTTTCGTTGGCCAATGAGAGCACTCCCTTTGTTTCGTAGGTTATTGGAAGGGGTAACGCGCAGCGGCACGGTATTATGTGGAAGCGTAAATTCCATTCTTGAATTCTCAGGGTTGTCATACGCTTTCGTCGACACGTTCGATACAGTGGTGTACTGGATAAGAATTTAATTTAATTATAGTTTTGCTCTGTTAGGAAGCTGAAGAATGAAACAAACAAAAAATGAAAAGAACTAAGTATCAATCAAAGATTTTAAATGTTCTTTTCATTGTTGATTAATACATACACTTTCTTATAACTCACGCGCATATCCACTTTTTAAAAAAAAATTTTTTTTCAAGAATAAATAATTTAGTATGGGAAATAATGAGGAATAAATGTTCCTCACAAACTAACAATTACACCACAGTAAAAAAATATTCAGAAGCTTCTCTTCATATGAACTAAAAAGTATATTTACATACCATGTACTAAAAAGTTTCACGGAATTTTATTTTCACTTTGTATTGAGTGTTTGATTATTTAGTATTTACAAACCACCAAAATATTTATTGTAACATTTAAATAAATTCATGGAAGTAAGGGTAAGGATTTTGAAAACCAAAACCACCCTCACAACAAGGGCGATCAAATCGCCCGTTATCTAGTCCATATCACTGCATCGATCTGAGCACAGGCCTTCACATTCCTTACGCTTTCCATCCCTTTCCGGTTCGCCCTTCCAACCAGCGGATCCGATAAGAATGGGCTGATGACGTCAATCCAGACCATGGGGCGGGAAAGCCTCTACACCGTGGTACAATATAGCCTTCATTTGAGGGAGGGGGCAGCAATCTACCTGTCGAGGTGGGGCCGTGAAAAATGACCCTTGCAGTCGAACACTTTCACAATCTAAGTCATCGATGATTTATTGGGATATGATAATAGACTGTCAGGGTTTAGTCGTTGTGATGAATGCTTTTAGCTTTCTATTTGTTGCCGATACACAAGCTGAAAACTTTTTGCCATTTTGAGGAACAACGGATATTAGAGGTCAACCTTTTAATACCTACCAAAGCAGACTGTTTCGCGATGTAAAAAGGATACCTGATTTGCTAATTTTATTTTTATTTTATTATTAAACCGTGCAAGAGTTCTAATTTCCCGGGATACAAGTGATCCAATAATGGCATCCAGGATATTGTGTAAAGCTGGATGAGGTGAGAAGGGGAAAGATATGGGGAAAGTAAGATTGGGATTACCTAGCTCCTTGGTTCACTGAATACTCCACGAGGGAAGAATCCACGGAGGTGTCCTTAGCTCTACTAGATTTACCCAAAGGCCCCGTAGTTTTTGAAGGGTCCAATTTTTGTACCAGGAGTATCTATGGAAATAAAAGATCCCCATTGTTGGGGAAAGGTCTAAATACTCCTAGATGCAACCCTGTTTCTCTGAAGCACCGTTCGTGACACTGTTCCCGACACTGTTCCATAGTCTCATATCCAAAGTCAGTCCAGCCTGAGCACGGTAGCTCACACCTTAACTTTGAATGGCTTTAGATTGCACATCGTGTTTCCACTCCCTGAGTGATGGGTTCGCCATACTCCCTACGCTCGATTGTGGCGTGTAGATATGTACAAAAATATCTGAATAATAACTTAAAATCATTCTGGCGAAGTACATTATATGTCGGAAGGAATGCGGAAAGCGGTATTTCATATAGGTACATTACTCGTTTCGAAATAATGTTCGCACTATGCAAAATGCTCTACTAATCACAAGGCACATAAAATTTTGTAAGAACGAACACAATAAACATAAAGATTTAACGCTTATGATCTAATACCAGTACAATAAAGCATTATTAATAGTACTATAATGATTCAAACCAGCGTATTAACACCACCATGATTACTTGAATATGCCGTTAAAGTCTGCATAGAAGCTAAGAGAATAACATAGAAGCCCCTTCATATTCATACACGAACGTAATGATACATCATACAAAATCAAACGTCAATGATTGATTGATAGAGTCGTGGACAAGTACAGTAAATATGTTACCCATAATTTGCTGGACAAGACTGTTCTACAATAATAATAATTTGTAAGCAAAGTAGTTTGAAATAAGTGTATACTTCAACTCCTGGCTACATTTTAGTTGTCTGCTGCTTGTCTGGTTGATGGACGACGTGTTTTTGAATATTTAATGTGTGCGACATGCTTTTTAAAAGCAATTGCCTATAAAATAGAGCAAGTAGGCTATTGTTACCTAATTGGTTTCTGATGTTAAAAAAAATTGATTCGTTTGTATTGAGCGATTGAATTTTTTTAACTAATGATGGAGTTCGTTTCAACGTGAAGACTTAATCACTAATCGATACAAGCGTAGAGAAATATTTTCAAAATACTAAAGAAAACTCAGTTGGTCTTACGAAATTTTTTTACAGCCATGCAAAGCCGATGTAAACTTAATAACTCAGAATAAGAAAGGGTAGCATAGATGTCATCTGTCATGTAGAGATTTTGAACGAATAGAAGAGTTTGAAAAGATAAGTTGACGTGCAAGTGGATGGAGAAAGATTTCGTGGATGTCCCAGATCGCAGTCAAGTAACAAACATCTTGCCAGAGTCAGCGCGACTCTGACATTACCAATGTCTGTGGTTGTGGGACTGAAGGGACTGGGGAGGGTGTGAGGAAGATTCGAAAGTATCTGGCTGTTCAGGTCTTTTTTATATATTTTTTTTAGCCCAAGAGTTCCAACTGCTCCCGTCTGGAGCCACTTAGAATATTGCATCCCCAATTGTGGGGTACGTTGTGAGGCTGAATGTAGTGGGCAGGGGAAAAAGATGAGAAAGAGGAGGGTGGAGAAATACCTGGATATTCAAATTTGGTCACAAACACGACTTCAGTCATTTCAAGCAAATTTTCAATTCTTACACCAGGGTGATACCGAGAGTATTTTCCACTCTGGAACGTGGCGCAAATATACTATATATTCTTTTTAATGGAAAAATTGTTAAATTACACAAATTGATCAAGTAAAATTTATTTGTGCACGCCGGTATTTAAACCCGCGACCTTCGAATTGCTAGTCGAGAGTATAACCCTTAGACCACTGTTTACTAAACAAGGATAAAGCCGTTTTAAGCATTAACTTTTCGATTCCAAATAGTGGTCTTGCACTAGGGCGATACTGAGAGTATCTAACACTCCTCTCTGTCTGTTACACAGAAAACACACTATGATCCCATTCTCAAATATCCTCAGTTTTAATGGTTTCTTATTGTTCAGTGTTTGTACATAGATCGTAACATTCCACTTGTGAAAATTCCACCCATAAAGAAATTAAACGATTTATTCTGAATGCCAATAAATCTTCTTCACTGCTGATTTGCAACGTGCCAACATAATACAAGAACTCTGGGAAAAATTGTGAATACTTTCAGTGTAATTGACTCTAAATGAGACATACGAACAGATTTTCTGACAAGATAATATCAATTACAGTCAGAATGTATTAAGAACATACCAACGTAACAATAGCTAACACTGAAGTTTAAAATACTTAGAGGAAAGTAACCAAATATGGAATAAAGTTTTGTTTTTTACCCATAAAAAAAACAAATACTGACAATCAAAAACGTTTAATCGTAATTACTATTAGTCATACATTTACGCATTACATATGTAGTAACAGTTTTGCTTTTTTTTATTATAACCTTAATTTATTAAGTTACATAGGTGATTGCGCTGTGCCTGTCTCACTAGAAATTCCTGTGTTGAGAATAGGCGCATTTTAGCCTAAGTAGTTTAACACAAAAATAAGCATAACAACAACAATGTTATTTACATTTAAAATAAAAGTACAAGGACACGCAGAAATTTACCAATGGGAAAGCATGCATTAGGAGGTTCTAAAAAGATTATTAATGTTAATTGAAAATTAATCAGTGGAGGTGTATTATAAAATTTTGTTGCAAAGTACCTGAAATTTCTTTGACCAAACGTTGTTTTGGCGAAAGGGATGAATAAGTAAGAGATTTTGCCCTTTGGGTCTCGTATCACGAACATTTTCTCTTTTTAAGCGACTTCGAAAAGGAGGAGGTTATCAATTCGACGGTATTTATTTTTTTTTTTTTTTTCGACAGTATTTTTTAATTATTTTTTATGTTTGTTACCTCAGAACTTTCGATTGGGTAAACCGATATTGATGATTCTTTTTTTATTAGAAAGCTGATGCTTTCCGTGTGGTCCCATTTTAATTTGGTCCAGTTCTGACAATGGGATCCATGAGAAAACCATATATCTCTTAAATGTGCAATAAGTATGTGCGCGACAAATGGACGAATAACTCAATATTACGCCAACAGATTTCGATGATTCTTTTTTTGAAGTAAAACTTCATTACGCACTAAAACGCTTACGCTCTTCACTAAAAATCAAAAAATAAACAAAAATTTTAACAAAACAAAAAACGACTTTAAAAATGCACTAAAAAGTAAAAAAATAATTTTGTACGATTGTTATTTTTGGAGTCGGTGTCAGCAAAGATCTCCACAACTCACCTATAACCACCTATGTATGTAGTTACCTTGGCTGACACAGACTCCAAAAATAACAATCGTACGAAATTATTTTTTTACTTTTTAGTGCATTTTTTGAAGTCGTTTTTTGTTTTGTTAAAATTTTTGTTTATTTTAAAAATAAAGTCAAACACTCCCGTGTTACGAATAACTTGACAATGTTTGAAAATCTCCTACTGTAACGAAAACTGTAACCACGGCAAGTGGAAAATGTTGCTTGTGTCATGGTTGAGTAATACAGGACGCCTGGGTGGGACCCAAACGTGATGTCAACTCAACCACAGCAAAAGATTTATTTTGTAACTAATTACAAATTACAATTACATTTGCATTAGTATAGATTACACGCGTTTGTAGATATTTTGTAAGCATAATTTTAGGCATTCGAATTCAGCAATTTCCCCGATACATTTTTTAAATTACTTACGCACAAAACAATACATATTTTGGTAAGTTTCTCATCATAGGACCTAACTTTGTAACATGACGTGGGTAGTGCCTATGTACTAATGTAAAGCGTAAGCTGGGGTATTTTAAGATTTCTTTCAGTCCATAATATCACAGGTTGGCGTGTCCCGCGACCATTACCGGTGGCGTTCCCCGCCCTTAGAATACCCGCCGCGCCGCCTTGAACCACCCGAAAGGGAAAAAGGGGTTGGCGCCGGTAATGAGACGGAAATATTGCTGTGCCAAACCACGAACATGGAATTAAGATGGCGGACTTTTACACAAAATGTAAATTCGCTCAAATTATTTTAGTCATTATTTAAAATGTATTTTGTTGTTTCAAATTGAAAAATTATGCGTTCGTGTACTGCTACACAATTTTCAGCAAAACCGCAATAGGAGTAGGTACAATAGGCAGGTAAATAAAACATAAATTATTTAATGGAATATTTTAAATCTGAATATTCCTGGCGTTCTGTCGCACGAAACTCAACGTTTTCATAGGAAAACCGTCCGCTACCTAACTAAGTATCTGTCGATATTTCCACAGAGGTAGGCAGAAATAATAGAACCCGAACCACACACCCAAATCAGGCACCCGAACCAGACACCCGAATAACACCTTCCTTCATCATTTATATCCAGACGTAAAGCCGCCGCTACCCTAATTTCTAACGATTTCTTACATATCTCCCTTAAACGCGTTAAGTTTTAAAGCTCTTAATAAAATATATGTTATTCTTGAAGATAATATCCAGAAACGCAAATTATATAAAATTCCCTCGATAGAAAAAAATCGCAAAGTATGCTCCAAAAATTATTATAAACACGTTTGTTTCAGTTATTTTACAAGTTATCTATATGTATGAAAAAAATCACAGTGTTTCTTTAAATGCTCTTGAAGACAACACCCGCGAGATTTTTGCTCTATTTCAAACGAGACGTGTTTTATTAAACATTTTTACAATTTTGCATCGATTTCGTCGCTTTAAATATTAGCGCGCTCCTCTAACATTCATAATTTCATATCTCTCCATCTTCTTCTTTTCGAGCCCTATTGCGGCGCCTTAACCACGATACAGGCTTCATCCTACCGAAGTAATTTATGTGTTTTTCTTTAGGTATTCGTATAAGTTTTTGTACAAAGTTTTGAGATGCTTTCCGACTAACACACTACGCCCGTATAGTGTAGTCGAAATTTGTTCAAATTTATTCAATAAACACGACTAAAGCCGTTTCAAACAACATTTCATTTCTGAATTGCGGTCTTTCACCAGGGAGATACTGAAACTATCTACCACACTGTGACCTGCCGTAAATACACTTTAGTGATTGAATTGTGAAATTATTTTAGCGAATAAATTGTGAAATAACACAAATTAATCAAATAAAATTTATTTGCGCACTCCGGAATTCGAATACCTCCTTATTCGTAGCCAAGGATTATAACCCCTCAACCACGGAGGCCGTCAATCAATATGACGTAGGTATGTAGCAAAGTGCAATTACTACACAAGTTTAACTATCTATTCTAGTGTCTATGGCTATTTTCTCTTTGTGTCTATAACTCGCGGTAATTCTTTTCAAAAATAGCTCTTCAAAAATTATCATATTTTTTAATAGTCATTAGTCAAATTTATCATAATATAATGCACCACTCCGAAAATAAACAATGTTTTTAACTTTTTTATGCCTATCGTAAAAACACTCGAGTGACACTAATCGATAACGTGTAACGGTACCTAATTAATATCAATGCATGATTTTTTTTTATTCCTCTTATAATCTATGATTTATTATGATGCAGTTATTTTGCTAGCAAAAAACTTCCAACCGCTAGAATAAAAAAAAATTGCTCTCTTCATTTTAATTTGTTGGACTTTGACTCTTTTATTCTTGTTCAGTTTATAAATATTTTACTAATGATTTCCGTGATGTTTTCATTTGTGAATGACTAAATTACGTAAATTAAGAAAAAAATTCACACGAAATTCATGGAATCTTTTGAAAACTAACGGATTCTATTTATTCAGTATGCAAATTTGATTATTTTTTAAGTTTGTAAAATATTGCAGTAGCTATTTATTACCATCTTATCCACAAACTTACAGTAGTCAGTAGTTAGGAAATTAATAATGTTACAATTTGTTATAAGCCATTTTTAAGGGAAATATGAAAAACATCAACCGATAAAAAAACAAAGATAAAAATATCAAAAATTTTTTTTTTGCTTTAACTCAGTTTTGAACCATCCTTCCCAGAGACTTTTAAAATGATGTGAACTTTAAAAATGTATTTTAACTCAAAACGACTTAAAACTTTTTAAAAAAATTGACTGGGGATTATACCTTTCCCCCATAGATTAATTTCGCATATTAACTGCAATAATTAAAAAAAATATATTATGTCATCCGATAATGTTTTAATATATCCACGTGTTTATTTGCGTGATTGCCACCAAAAGTTCATGAAATACATTGTCATTGAAGTAGTCCAATATTCTATTCTATTCATTCATTCAATTAAAAAACAAAATTTAAATTCAAATAGAAGTACTTAAAAAAACATGATTCCTTGCCTTATTGGACAGTTTGGTAAATTGATATTTAGAAGCTACATGCTCCAAGGTTTGAGTTGAAAATTGAATAAAAACAATGTATTTTAATATGATTTCAGATTTTCACGGCCAAAAGTATTATCACGATTTGTTTTTGGGGTATTGTGCCGTGTTTGTCCGAAACTTTGGCTAAAGAAGAGGTAGTGCAACGCGGCATAACACCCTAAAAATAAATCACGATAATATTTTTGACCATGAATATCTCAAATCGGTTCCATGACAACTCGTACAACTTCAACATCCCTTTGAAAAGTCATTGAAAAGTAGGATGTTTTTTGAAATCCAAAACCTAACATAACGTAACCTATTTAACCAGATGATGAAGTTGAAATTGAATGATTCTGAGTTGTTCTATGGCCCTCAAACCTAATCATTGTTAGAATTTATGATTATTTTTATGGAATTAGATTATTTCGTTAATAGGTCACTGTGATAAATTCAATTTGAACATCTTCTCAATAATGATTCATTGTAGGTTATCAAAGTTTTACTTGTTTACATATTGAAATTCTTTATAGTTTATCATTACATAGTATAAAATAAAGTTGCTCAAAATGTTTGTGCGCTTAGATCTTTTAAACTACGCAACGGATTTCATCATGCGGTTTTCATCAATAGATAGAGTGATTCAAGAGAAAGGTTTATATGTATAATACATGCTTATTATACCGGAGAAAAGCCGAGAAATACAAATATTTAATTCAGGCAGCGGGCAGCGGGGTATAAAATGAAGTCGCTCAAAATGTATGTGCGCTTAGATCTTTTAAACTACGCAACGAATTTTCATTCGGTTTTCACCAATAGAGTGATTCAAGAGGAAGATTTATATGTATAATACATGCTTATTATAGTAGAAAAAAGCCGAGAAAATCAAATATTCAATTCAGGCAGACGGCAGCGGGCAGCGGGTGGCGTGGATTTTATAAAGGTTGGGTAATGGCGTTGTGTTTCATTAGCCACAGCAACGTGTGGCCGAGTCTGCTAGTAATATATATAATATAAGTGCTGTGTTTTTGAATTTTCAACATCGTTAGCGGTTGTATACATAATTCATCAGTGGTTAGTGCAAAAAACCTAGGAGTGGCATTTTGTCATAAAAATTAAAATGGTGCTTGCGATTTTGACACTGGTAGGTGCCGCAGAATGAGGTCGACGTGGGACGAATAAAGATATACTGCTGATAGTTCCATCGTCACTTCTCCCTCTTTCTCATTAACGACACGTGTCACAGAATGAGAGGATAGAACGCAGTCCTCAGCGGTAGGACCAGAGTCGTATACATATGCTGCTGCGTGGAATGCACTGAAGTGATATAATATGATAGAAATGTATTTGGTAGTGTCACTGTACCCGAAGGAAGCTTATTTTTCCACGCTTTTTATGAAAATGAACATACACTTTCAAGTATAAAAAATCTTTTCTTTTTGGGTATGTCGTAAGGTAGAAAGGGGGGGGGGGGGGCGAAGGAAAAGAAAGCAAAATTTCGTTTTTGAATGGTGTTCTTTAAGGCAATGCAGTGCGCAATAATGATAACTATACTTTAATTAAATACTGCTAGTAGAACACATCTTGGCCTTTGCTAAGATTTTTTTTAAAGTAATTTTGTAAGCCTATAAAAAATAAAGTTGCAGGTCTTTGAAAAACACTTCGAAGTGCAAAATCTCTTTCTTGCGAATCTCTTTCCTGATAAAGTTTTATCGTGTATTTGTGGAAAATTAAGTTATTTAGATCATGATGTAAAAGCATTTTATTTTGGGCCTGAACTTAAAAATTAAAATAAATCTTGCATTAATCAAAGCAATTAATAAAGTCAACTAACATTAGATATTAGTTAATATTATGAATACAAAAAAATTTGCTTTGGATAAATTTAAACTTTTCCTAGAACTTGGCTTGAGAAGAATTAAAATAAAATTGTTAATAACTTTGTAAAAATATAAGCGTAAAACACTAAAAAAATGTATTTTTTGTATGAACGCGTCTAAGAAACTTTTAAAAAATACGATATTATAGGTAAGATTATCTGTGACAATTTTCTTTCATTAACTTTTTCTCACTTATAAAATTTATAACAAAATAAATTATAACTATATTTGGGTTTGAAATCGAACTTTTCTAAATTCCATTTGCCAAGAGATTTTTATGCCTATTTTGCTATATCTAAGTGGCGAAGTAAGGCACACTAAGTATGTACACATTTTTGGCTTGTGACTTCCTCTACCGTGAAAGTAGTGTAAGATTTCGACCGATTCCGAATGGGCGGATCATGATACTTTATTGCATTGTCAAACTATTTCATTTTTCACACTTCTAGGGATATCGTCTGTTCAGTGTTGTTGAAATCGGATATTTTATAGCAGAAGGATCTCAAACGGGTCTGTAATGATTTTAGGTGTGAAATGCTATTATTTGAGAAGGCAATGACTCGGTTACTAAATAAACAAAACGTTTCGTAATGATTGTGAGCAAATATAAATACGTATATAACATAGAGCTCATAATTGAAATGAATTATTTCATATAATGTGTAAGCACGTAACGTAATCGCTTGATAGCTTCACAGAGCGGTAAGCTCATCGACTCTGAACCTAGAAGAGTTCAGGAGGTTCAAATCACCATTGAAAGGTAAATAATTTAAATGTAAAAGTAAACGGTTTTTATTCACAGGTATGCAGAATTTGAGTATTATCTTCAGTATTCATATTATGATATTAGCACCTTGTTTTTTTACCATATCGTTCAGGTGAGAGATGTCAGATCACAATTTCGATTAGAAACGTTTTAACTAATCTGTTTAGTTAACCTTTTTAAATGTGAAAACCACACAACAGTCCCAACTGCTCCTGTAGTCGAAGATGAATTGCGAATCAATTGGTTTGTATTCAATAATTAAGATTTGATAAAAAAAATTGCCATTTCAATATGACACAATTATGGGGATATGTGAACAGTAGACACTGGAAGGGAATCTGACTCACCTGGATTTCCCACAACACGTTTTTGTTATGTTATTATGGTAGCAGTAAATCGCTTGGCAGAGCACATGCACAATTTTCCGTTTGAATCGATATTAAAGAACCAAGGTATCAAGAGACTGATTGTTCCACACCACGGGTAGGTAATATAGGAGTTTGGCATTTTCATAGGTTTTGAAAGTAGGTAGGATGAAGGAAGGAATATATATACATGGTTACGTCAAAAACTCCCGACTGGAGGAAGTGAGACTGTGGTATCCCTAATTGGGGTATGTTGAGAAGCTGAAGGTAGTGGGAAGATGAAGAGGAAGATAGTGACGTACCTGGCTGTTCAGATCTGGTCACCAAACACTGCTAAAGCCATTTCAAGCAACGATTCTAGATAGTTCTAAAGTTCATTGAACCAGAGTTACAGAGACATACTCAAAAAAAATTGAGTATTTTTTATGGAGACGGTAAAACTGAGATCTCAGCGGCAGCACCATAAAAGTCGATATTTAATGCGTGCGAAAAGAAGGCGGTGTAATGAGTAATAGAGAGAAGAGATGTACTTAATATGTACAAGTAAATGCGAGCTGATGACCTTTGTATGCGCCAGAAGTCCCCTGGAGCGGATCGGCCACCTGACCTTTGGAAAGGTGGAGCGATGGAATATTAAAGGGAGGACAGCGAGAGAATAGGGATGCTACCCTAGACCTTTATACCCCTACCTAGAGCTGCTAAATATTGTATAGATATTTTGCAATAATTAACACGTGTCTTGCAACACTCGCAACGCTCTGACGGAATAAAAGGGTACCATCAAACACGGCTACCACCTTGACAGGATTGACCTGCAAGGATCACGCAAACAAATTTACATTCAGACGAAGAGCGAAGTGGTTGAATCAAAACAGTACTTCGCTACGTTCAATCAACTATTCTTAGACCAGGGTAAGAAGGTTTTCAAATTATTTTCGGCAAAAGAAGTTAATATAAGTGAAAGTAGCTAGTATTTTGCCTTGGGGTTTTTAAGAGAGTAAGGAAAACCCTTGGTTAGAGAGCTATATTGTAGGAGGGAGGAAACACTAATGCTAGCAATTCGTTTCAATGCTAGGTTGTTGTTAATAATGATCATTCGTAAAAACAATCCGTTCTTATGTGGAAATTTTCAACCGTACATGCTGACCTGACTTCAGGAATCAATAATGCTCCAAGACTTATCCCGAGAGAGAGCGAAATTGATATCGGAATAGACATAGTACCCCATTGCCTTCTGTTTTATAAATGAATCATGTGTGGAGGCGGGTATGGGGACCACTGCCCCAAGAACCATTCATTGAGTAAGCAAAACCTCTGTCATAAGTCATTCTAAATGGTTCGCTGTTTTTGGTTGCCCAGGTTTGTGAGGTGAGGTTTGTCCAGATTATTGTTATGACATCTAGCGAGGTCTTGACTTGACTTGTCAGTTCTATTTTCTTATGTGTATTTATATCTGTTGTCTTTGCTTAATCCATATACCATTATTTACTTATAGTTTAGACCTTTAT
This sequence comes from Limnephilus lunatus, assembly GCA_917563855.2. Classification (NCBI taxonomy): domain Eukaryota; kingdom Metazoa; phylum Arthropoda; class Insecta; order Trichoptera; family Limnephilidae; genus Limnephilus; species Limnephilus lunatus. The sequence continues at coordinate 12,973,544 of OU830597.1, read as the reverse complement.
TCTATTTTCGTGTTACTTATTTTGTAAATTGGACACAAGTCCGAAAATAAATAAAATAAATAAGGAATCCCATAAAAAGAATGAGCTTTTCATAGCAGTAAGTTTTTCACTTACCTACTTGCTTCAGATCTTAGATATCTTCCAAACTAACATAGTAAGGTGCATTCTTCCCCTTTCGTTCTCAAATAACAACTATCTGTGCAGAACCATTTAGTCTTTGATTTTGTCATGTTACTAAAACTCACAACACATCACACCAAGTGTTTGGGTTTTTAATTCAGAATATGCTTAGTTCCTATCGGGATGTCAATTATCCATTTTCTACCTCTCCATGGAACAATGGCAAGAAAAATAGCATAGATTCGATTGCATCTGCTTTGAAAACTCAATAAGTTTTTGGAACTACCTTGGAAGCAAGTTATTGGTGTTTATCGTGTAGATAATCTCGATTTTAAGTTTAAAAAAGGGAATTTTATCATCCTGGAAGTACATTATATCATTTTGAAGTCATTCGTTTTGTTGTCGCGATAATTACCCCGAAGTATCGCGGTGGAATTAGATAACTATAATGTGATTGTGTTGTGTGCTCCTTCGCAGAGATACATTGGTAAGTGATTAGTCATCCTTTTTCTCTTCCATACCTTGTTCTTTCCTACACATACTAACATCGAATTCCAGCATACACCACTTCGTTTTGTTTAGTTTTTAGCATTTACAGTCATCCATTACAAGTGCATCTGAATCTGTAATTCGTACGCAGTTTTGGACGCAACACCTTGCATTAAAGAAATTATGGGATATTATTAAGCTACCACGCTACTGATTGAATAAATAATAATGTATACAATGCTCACATCAAACATACTCGTGTGCGCATGATATATTTATAAATTAAAGTGAGTACCTTTGGGGCAGTGCCTGTTCGCTGAAGGAAACACAAAGACCCGTTATTTTTCTAGGCGAGGTTCCTTCACCTCACATTACGGCGTGCATTACCATGGGATGGCCGAGGCTTCAATTATTATCATTAGTCGATTCATTCATTGGAATATTCACTTCCACACACACTACCTGATACCTGTGTTGCTGTGTTACCTGTTAGCAGTTAGCGGGTACCGGGACATGCTTACAACGCAAATAATGGAGCAATTTAAGCGATCAAAAGCCTAAAAAAGCTTTGGGATTGAAAAAATATGTTTTAAAATTATCTCTGCAGTTTAGAAGATTGGTCGGAAGTTTGATTACTGTTGCTTCATTTAAGATCACCGACTAGTGATCACTGAAGAAATTCTGAATTGTGCCTGTGTCGAATTAAGGACCTATATTTTAATATAATAAGCGAAAATTGTGAAAATGTATTCATAAAAAATAACTCAACCATAAATAAAAATCAATTTGGATTTACAGAGGGAAAAAGTACCCAAGATGCAATCGCAAAAATATCGTCAAGTATCCAGAGTACCCTAGACAAATCGAATAAATGTATAGGAATTTTTATCGACTTACAGAAAGCATTTGACAGCATCTCTCATGAAAAACTCATATTAAAATTAAAAGAAAATGGCATTGACCATATAGCCCTTAAATGGATAAAAAGCTACCTAACAGAGAGACCTCAAATTGTAAAATTAAACCAATCATTTAGTACATCATTAACAAGTAAATTTGGCATCCCTCAAGGTACCGTCCTCGGACCATTATTGTTTCTTATATATGTAAATGACATTTTCCAACAGAAAATTAAAGGCGAATTAATCTCTTATGCAGATGATACTGTATTATTAATAAAAGGTCAAACATGGGAACTAGTTAACAAAATTGCAAACGAAGATATTAATATCTTAAAATCATGGTTTGATAATAACCTTCTCACACTTAATGCTAAAAAAACAACATATGTCTTATTCTCCTTACAGAAAATACCTAACCAGAAAGTTAATATTAAAATCCACGATGAAAAATGTGACAATGTAAGCTGTAAACAAAATGATCCTTTTTGTACTGTAATTAACTCTTCTACTGAAATTAAATATCTCGGTGTAATTATTGATCAAAACCTGAAGTGGAATAGTCACATTGCAGAGCTAGTAAAGAGAATAAGGAAATGTATATATATATTTGTTAGATTACGAAATATATTGAATGTAAAAATAATCAAAAATGTGTACTATGCCCTTGTTCACTCTTTGCTTATCTACGGAATTTTAGGTTGGGGAGGTTCTTACAAAAACAATCTAAACTCAGTAAAAGTTTCACAAAGAACCATCATTAAAGTAATCCTTAAAAAAAAACCTACCTTCTCAACAGAATCACTATTTAAATTATTTCCAGTACCAAATGTCGATGACATATTTAAGCAAGCTTCTATTATTAAAATGTGTAAAGAAAAAAATAATAAAGAATATGAAGAATTTTACACATTAATGAGAAATGGAAATCAATTTATTACACCAAATTTTAAAACAACACAAATGCACAACCATTATATTTACCAAGCTATAAAAAACTACAATAATCTTCCTTCTGAATTGCGCTGTATTTTGAACCAATCAGAACAAATAAATAAAATTAAACAATTTTTCAAAAAAAACTTACATTAAAAAATAAATATTTTATACAAAATATATTATAAAATGTAACCTAAGTAAGAACTGTGGCTCCCTTATCAGGCACAAGAGCTCCTCTTTTCTGATAAGGTATACATGACCAATCATGACCTTGAATATGATATTTTGTAAAATATGTATAATTAAAATGTAACCCATGTTTTATATTAAATAAAAAAAAAAAAAAAAAAAAAAATGTTTAATAAAACACGACTCGTTTAAAATAGAGCAAAAATCTCGTGAGAAATGTCTTTAATTTTAGTGAAACGATGCGAATTTTTTCATACATATAAATTGTAAAATAAACATAAAAAGCGTGTTTTTAATAATTTTCGGAGTGTACTTTGCGATTTTTTTATATCGAGGGAATTTCATATAATTACCGTTTCCGCCTGGAAAATGTATAGATATTATCTCCAAAAATAGCATTTTTTTATTTTATATGAATATCTACATCACAAGAGTCTCAGCTGCTCCCGCCTGGAGCCAGTGAGACTATGTCATCTCCAATTGGGATATGTTGTGAGGCTCAGGGTAGTGGAGAGGGGAAGGAGATGGGGAGGAGGAAGGTGGGAAAGTACCTGGCTATTCAGATCAGGTCACCAAATACGGTTCAATCCATTTCAAGCAACGTTTCAATTCTGAATGGTGGTCTTACACCAGAGCGATACTGAGAGTATCTTCCACTCTGGAACGTGCCGCAAATACACTATATATTATTTTAAATGAATAAATTGTGAAATAACACAAATTATTCAAATAAAATTTATTTTACGCGCCATGGGTTTCGATCCCGCGACCTTCGGTGTGCGAGTCAAGAGCCTTACCGCTGGACTACGCCGGCCGTCAACATTTGAACCGTAAGTTCTAAATCGTATACATGATTAGAAAATGAAAGAACGTGAAAATTTGTGCAAAAAAATATGGGCAAAATTCATGATGTCAGGGTTCTTCTTTCAGAGTTATTATTGAGACATACATAAATGTGTTGTGCTTTTTCAATTACGTTCTTATGCATATTGTGCCTGGATTTAAAAAAAAAACACAATATTTAAAACATCTAATTAATTTTAATTTTCCGGACTTTTATCAGCAGGCCAAAAATGCGACTCGTATTATTTCATTTAATAAAGTAGAAATGACAAAGAAACTGTGAACAACTTGGCACTTAACTGTCTCATTGTCTGATTCCTTCATTCAAATAACACATCACCAGTGCGGGAACAGTTACAGTCGTTAAACTCATTGACTATCAGCACTACTGGAAAACTTCTTTATCATAAAACCAACGATTCACTCTAGAACGATAAATGTGTACTTGAAAAGAATATAACTATGTAAGAAATAACTTGGATGTTAGTCATATCAACTAAATAATAACTTTGTGCTACGACAATGGATTTAGTTTGTGTCAAGAATTATAGTTTTCAACCGTGTAAAATTACAAACCGTAAAATTATATCTCAAGACTTTGCAAATACTATAAATAAATTTGAACTTTGAATAGTTTAAAGACTTGAATAATTACATTTATAAACATTTCACCAGAAGTTTTCGGAGGTTTCTTGAGAAATATACCTTGTCTTGAAGAGACTTGAAAAACCTAGATTTCAGGACATTTTTTTTTTAATTTGCTCATAAGGCTTTATAAAATCTAACTGTAGGTACCTGAAGCAGTTTGAATGATTTTTTTTTATAACATCTGGTTATTGGCTACTCATAGTTGACTTAAAGGTTGCTCAGATATTTTAGTGGTAGGTAGAAATTTTCTTGAACTGTAAGCTCTGGTGACGTAAAATTTATACAGGTAACGGGAATTTTATTTTACGGGGACTAAATTTTCAAAAAATTAAAAAGAAACAAGAATTTTAGTATTGTTAAACGTATATTTTTAAACCTCTGCTGAGGCCGGTCAATAACTGCGGATTCTAAATAGGAACTATAAAAATATGAGCAAAAAAATAGGTATATATATATAGTGGAAAAGATGGTGGAGTAGTGTATTAACTTTGAATGTGTCATTTTCAAAATTAGAAGCCTTGTGTGAAGAATTCAGACAAGCGAAATAGATTCCTACCTATAACATAATATAACTAACTAACCATCACGCCGTTTCCCCGCAGGGGTGGGCAGAGAGGACGGACCGCCAAACAACTCGGTCTTGGCACACACTCTTTGCCTCACTCATATTCATACATCGTCTCATACATTCTCTTCTATTATTCTGACTTTTGACATGGCCCGACTCAAGTATCTGATTCACTTGATCGTGCCATGTCTTCCTCGGACATCCCCGACTTCTTCTACCATTCTCATTTGCGTCGTAATATTCTAACCAAAAATTGTCGTTTAGAATTTGGAATAACTGGAATAGTCAAATATTCAAATTTCGGTTGTCTGTGCGTCCCCGTAAAATCTGGTTCAAACAACTTACTTTGAATTTAATTTTTATAAATTTTTAACTGATTGTGTGAGGGATTCAGAAAAGCTATAAATAAGGTATCTGTAAATAGAAAATAATTTTATTATAATTTATTTTTTGTTAAATAATAATTTTCAAAATAAGATCTGATTTATTGAGAATTCAGACTATTCCATGATTTTTCAAAGTATGCCTTAATTTATTTACATTACCTATCTTGTATTTTCACAAACAATAAGATAATCTTGGTCGATGCTATAACGTCATCATTAGTCCTTCTACTATCTAATAAACTTTTAGTACCTACTAACTTTTACTCAACTGATAACTAACCATACCTACGGTAAATGGTTGTTTAACAGTTGTGTAAAATTTTAAATAGGTTTGTTTATTAGTAAAGGGGTTAGTATATACCATTGGTACTAACAAAATACAGTATTCACAGAACGGACGCACATCGCATCGTTGCTTTGGGGCTTTGACCTCTTCCTTTGTTAAAACTTTGACCAAACTGCGTTACGGGAAGCTAGCAACGATCGTTCACTCGTATAAAAAATAATAATACCACATTACATACATACTTCAGATAGTGATTCACTACCACTAGAACAACTGTTCTGGAAACTGCAGCCGAATATCATGCAGTACAACTGAGTCATACTGATCTAATAATCCAAATAAATCCAGCAATTAAATTACTTCTGGTAATCGATTTAAAACAAAATAATCAAATAAAATCTAGTAACAAATTAAATTAAACAATCAAATTAAATTCAGTTTAGTAATTAATAAAATTCAGTAATCAAATTAATTAAATCCACTATTTAAATTAAAACTAGTAATCAAATTAAATTTAATAATGAATTTTTTTATAGAAATCAGATGTGGCTTAGTTGTCAAATAAAGTTTTATAATCTAAATAATTAAGCAGTACCTAATATTAATTGCAGTAATTTATAAAAATTCGGTAATCAAGTTAAGTTAAGTACTAAAATAAAATCTAGTAATCAAATTAAACGTGGTAGTCAAATTAAATGTTATGATCTGTTCTAATTACATATAGTAATCAAATGAAATTCAGTAATCATATTAAATCTTGTTGTAAATCTAATTATATCTTGGTACCAACCTATTGTTTTTACACCGTTTAAAAAAATGATTGTTTTAAAACGTACCCATTTTACTATATAATAAATTATTTTCAAAACATAGGCGATAATCTTAAAAATAAATAATTTCAAATGCATTCATCAAATCATACGTTTGCTTAATTTAAACGTAATATATTGTTCTATAAATCTTCTCATAATTACTTTAAAATTTAATTATTGTTTTTTAATTGATTAACTAATGTTTAAGACAAGATTTTTATGCATAGCACAAATGGTAACAATTATTATATGAGGCAATTATTATATGTTTTCAGGCTAATAATTATCGCTTATAATAAGCATATAATAAGCTTATATAAGCAGTATAAAATTTAAATTAATATCTTAAATTAAATGCATGCATTCAAAATATTTATTCATGAAAATGCACTAAGGTAAATATATCCATCCATTTAAATGTACATTTATCTTATTAATGTAATTGTAAAGCGTTTATTATAATCTAATACTTATATTAAATTGTCAGAACCGTATCAATTCTGATAACTGAAATTACACTTCTCGCAAATCGATTTATAAAGTCCAGCAATTTTACATAAATTTCAAAACCTCTTGATAAATACAGGTAGTCTGTCCACTTAGTGGACAGCGATAACGATTTAATTTCATCAGTATTTGGCATCACTTTGCATGAAATTGTATTTTAGTAATGAATGGCAACATGAAAACGAACTGACAAATTTATTTATTGTAATTATTATATTGAACTAGCTGGTTCCCGGCATGCGTTGCAATACCATATTCAAAGAAATAAATTGTTTCTCCCTGCATGTCCTTTCCCGTGCGTCCCCGTTAACCCCCGGCATCCCCTTCTTCCACTCCCGCGTTTTCCTTCCACCTTCCCCGCCTTCCCTTCCATCCCGCCAACCTCCCTCCCGCGTTCCATATATTCAGTCCCAGAACATTCAGTTTTCAAACAGCTCGCGTGCCATCTATTACATTTTTTTAATTAAAATTTTCATTTTACATACATTAAAAATATTAATTTTTGTATATTATATGAACAATTAATCAAATTTGGTACCTATTTAAAATATCTATAATTCTTGATTCAATTCAAAGTACTCGTACCTATTAGGCTAGTACTTCAAATAAATTCATTAATTTAAAGAGTTTCGAAAATGGAATTTTGTTTGGCAAAATGTCATTCTCAAATTTTGACATTTTTGACAGTTTCGCAAGAGTTTTTGTAATGATTAAAAAACTTTTATGATGTATTGTCATGTGGTTGTAATAATCCAGAAACCTTCGCGGGGGTTTAAAGAAGATATTTTGAAAGTTTCAAACATTTCCTATGCTTACTATAGCAATACACAGACATCTCATAGTCGTATACCTATTCATGTACACCCAAGCAAACATATTTTGATTTTTATCTAATATATAGATGTCTTGTATTTTTTATTCACTCTTACAACACAAACTCGTACAAATTAATCGGCTAGTTAGCTTTCAAATATTATTAACTAGCAAATTATTCTGGTAAATGCTGAAAATTGTGCGATTTTTGAAGAACTGATTTTATTGCCAGTCATTTATTGCAATATAACTAATAAAAAGCATGTGATGAACCAAATGATGTTTCATCCACCCACCAGTGTAATGTAATAAACCTTAATCACATGTTCAATTAAGAGTTTATCTCAATCTAACTGCTAGCCCCCACCTACGTTATTTTCCATAGATGGACATGCAAAAAACATTAAATATAATTATTGTTGGAGTTCTTCACAAAACGCTGGTTATGTGTCAACTCCCACAACAATTTTGGGACTCTTCCTTTATGGATAGTTAAATATTGTTTAGATAAGTTAAATACTATCGTTGAAATATGTAAATACAATCACGAACTATATATATCATCTTTTTGACCTCATTGATGCATTGGTAATTTTTTTGGCTCTGGATTGAAAAATTTCAAATTGACCTTATTGACAAAATATTTCAATTTTAATTCGACAGACATCACGTGTTTTGAAGCGAGGTGCGATGTCTTCCTCTGAATTATATTCTCCTTCAGTTGAGTAACCTTGCATTTGGAGCAACTCATGATTTGACCTGAATACTGCAGTATTCTTATTCTAATGTCCAACAAAATTCAATTTTTTTGGCATGTCGTCCAACAACTTCCATTTTACCTTCACATTTGTTTATGATATTTAGAGTACATGCCTGCGTTTACGTGCATAATATTTGTCGATAGAGATCATCGTTTCAAAAGCGCCTATCTTTCGTGTATACGAGAATTTTTGGAATAAAGTATATAACATATTTTTATACAGAATAATAAGAATAATTTTAGCTTTCAATGTCAAATTCAGCATTCATTAATATTTTAATTCAGCCTATCAAATATAGATAATTAGCAGACATCACTTTAAGGCGTGTCCTCTGAACCTTGTAATTATTACCTCTCTACAACACGCTTTGATTTATGAACATTTTTTTCACCAAAAGATCGTTAATGCTCGTGTTATCTCCGATGGTCTTGTGTTTGCTAGAAAATAAAATGGAATCAATGAAAACCATATGTTGTCAGTGGGATACCAAACTAAGCTTTAAAATACCCGCACCAGATCATTCAAATGAGAGATAAATTGTAATGAGCAATTCTTTCCATATTTCAAAGTAATAAAATTTAACAAATTAACTATACATAGAATAAAAACAGTGATAAAATATTAAATATACAACTCTTAATTGGCTGCATGTCTTATATTCTATGGGCTGTATCGATAATTAGGTACAATTATTACTTTATTAATATATTTAACCCCAACATCCCTTATGATTCTTAATAATTATGACAGGATTTACAAATCCTTTAACTCACCGTATCTTTTCCGGTTTACTCTATTAATTTTATAAAAAAATGTAATAGGGTTAAAACTTTTTTTTAATGACTTTGCGTTAAAATTTTTCCAGTTGTAAGAGTTAGTTTATATGACTAAACTCTTTAAATTCATAGTTATCATTTAGATTAACGAGTGTCTAATTAGCTTTTGAGTTCTCTCGCTCTATGAGTTTAACACTCTCTTCTTTAAAATAATTGGTGATAACACTAACGTACAGAAGAAATAACAGAGGTCCTAGATAGGATCTTTGGGGAACTTCTGTCGGTTTGGAAAACATTAAGAGATAGCTTTGCGAAATATCCCAATGTTCGAATCAGGGCGGCGGAAATTAATTTGCAATTAATATTGTGACAATATGCAAGCATTAAAATAATAGTAATGCTCGATTAAAATCCTGAAGGCTGGAGTTTGTGGTACGCTACTGATCTTCTTGAGTCACTTTTTCTACAGCTAGGTATAGTATAATACAACGGCCCCATATCCAAGATAATAAAAAGAAAAGATTGTTGTTCCGCAAGCCAAATGAACGGCGACGTAAGAAATTAGTCGAAAAAACGTGTTTCTAGGTCATTACGTTTCTTAGATTATATTGTACGTTTAACTGTCAACCAAGATGAATGGCTAATGATCCGAACAAGAGGTCAGGGGCTCCAAAATGTAGGTGAATCTAAACCTTCACAATTGTGATGCCATAAATTATTTAAAAACACGTTTATGATCGTTCAAACTTTGAACATTAGATAATTATTTGAAAGAGGATGGGCGAGATCTTAATCCTTACACACCTAGAAGATGCCTAACACATTTTCGACTATTAGGTAATAGTTCTGTTCAGGTGTTTCAAGAAAATAAATAGTGAATGTTAAATCGTGAAATTGAATTTAAACGTTTTCGTTTTCTAATTTTCTGCTATCATTTATTCCCACAATGATTATTAACGGTAACTGGTGAACATTTGTTGTGAAATAAATACAAGTATACTCTTTATGATGGGTCACATCGCATTGACTGAGACAATTATTTTTTCTATTCGGTATAGAAATAGTTCATGATAGCAAAAATTTTGAAACAGATGTAAAAAAGACATAACTGAGCAGATTCTGATTATGGATATTAAAACTTAAAGTGATGTAGAACTAAGCAACGCAAAATCATGTGATGAGTGTTTTTATTTATTATTTTTTTATAAGCCCAGAAAAAAGTAAAGCGCTAGGCCTATAAAAACTGATTTAAAGTTCAAAATCTCCAATTTACGAACCCCTTTACGGTCATGGTTATATTGTATAATCCGAAAAATTAAATTCTTTACATAATGATCGTAAAATATTTAAATATTTTTGCCTGCGCTTCGCAAAATTAAATAAAACACGCTTTTTGGTGGTGTTTTTTTCGTGAAGAAATCAAAACCGGCGACCGGTGTTGAACGAGAATTTAAACCTTATCGCCATCTACCCAAGGAATGCTATTGTTAGCAGCCTGATCCCGAATTTTACACGACGTGATGCATCACCTTAACGGTTTTTTTCTAAACTTCGAATATAAATCTATTATTTTTTGTTTCAGCAATTAGCTACCCAATTATATAATTCTCATTTATAATAGCTTGTCCAAATATTGCCCTAAACTAACTAATAAATTATTGGCCAATACAAAAGACTCAATCCTTAAAAATAGCTAAATAGGAAGAGATTCATTGAATAAAAACAATTTTTAACGGGTGTCTGTTCCACGTGAATGCATGATCTACATATACTTAATTAAATTTAAATATAGAAAAAAAAAAAGAAAATAAATTTAGGCAATCAGGTGAATACTTCAGAACTCAGAACCGCCTTCTTTGGTAGCCGACAGTTGAAGAAACTCTTCAATTAGAAGTGGTTTCCTGTTTTAAAAAAAAAACAAAGAAATGTCTCGGAGGTGTAAAGAACTTTTATATAAACACTTCATCAAGTTTTTTTCATACGATTTGTTCCCACGCAAGTGACACCTGCAAAAAACTGTAATAAAATAATACTATTATTTTACTACCTCCAGTCCCAAAAGATGTTTTTTTACAACTCTAACGATGAAATGACGAACGTTTCGACAATTTTATTTTAGACGGGTTAGAAAAAATGGCACGCGCATTACAAATTGAAATAATATATGATTTTTTTAATAATGACGCCGTTTGATAAAATAAACATAAAGTGGAATAAAATACTTCTGATTTGGTGATAGAGGTGACTAGTCTCTGTATTTTAGATCTTTAGAGGGGAGTACTGACATGCCTGGTAGTCAGATGGGGAGGAGACAAACCAAAGGGTACCTACTTAACCCTCTGCAGGCGTAACTGGAGCAGTCCGCTCCGGCGCCGACTTACAAAGGCGCCAAGGAGTCAAGCCAAAAAAATAACCTAACACAGTGCACTTGAGGTTTTTACTAGCGCCAAGCGCCTTTGAATCTGTACTTGCCGATTTGGTAATGAATCGTCAACCCCTTTTAACCGAGATTTTGCTTAGTGAAAAGGACTAAATATGTATAGTAAGAAACTCTCATTAGGTAGGTATCACTGTGTTGAAACACCTGCATCAGTAATCGAAATTACATTACCTAACCAAACCTTTCTCTTCCCTGTATCTTTCCCCTATACACTCCCTTCAGCCTCACAACATACCCCAATCGGGGATGAATTGCCTATGGTTCGTTCGGACAGAAAAAAGGCAAGAAGTAGGTATCTGGTAGCCATTGAGGTTCTATTAGAGTGTTATTGGTAGGTCACAAGGCTGACTTTGAAGTATCACGTGATCAAATCAATGCCATCAAGCAACGGCAGTTTGCAAATGGCGGCGATTGTTGTTGATGCTCGTTAGTACTGCTGATTTGAGTGTTGTTTTACCGCAAGCATAATTATTTAATAATAAACAGAGTGATACTATTTTGGAAAGTGAAATCAGTCATGAATAATTCAGATATTAGGTCTATTGTGAAAGAGACGACATGAGAAAAAAAAAGTACCAGAAACAGTGTTTAAGGTTGTCCAACGTCTCTTCTTCATCACATGTTTCTCGAGAACATATTAAATTGTGTTAATTACAATATGTTGACCAATATTCACCCATCCCAAATCAAATTAGGTATTTTTTTAGTTATTAAGAAATAAACGGTCATTGTAATAGGTAGATTAGGTACCTACTCGTCATGGAGCCTTGTTTTAAGGCTCTATGGAAGGTCTGTGGAGGCTCTGTGGTTGGATCGATGGGTATACCGCAGTGCTGGCTTGAGGCCTGGCACGCCATCACTATTTATATTCACAGGGTGGGACAAACCTACATTACTCACTAACAAATACAGCGAAATATGGTGGAAATCTGTGACTTGACTTGTAGTATTTAATTTTGGTTCAATATTCGTCACGAAGGGGGTTTTATAAAGACGTTTTTTGAGGTACACAAACTTGACATCAATGGCTTAAATTTAGAGCACTGGTATTGAATGTCCATAAACTGTTGAACAGAGATATATATTATTTAGTTTGATCTTTACTGATTCGAAATAAAATAGATGCCGCCAGTGGTACCTACCTATTGCGCGTTTTCATTCCGCGACAAAATATCCCCGACAAAATATCCTACATCGCTCAAAAAATATCTACTTATACTTAACCTAACCTAACATTACAAAAAAAAATGGGACTAAAATAATACAGACAACCTATAAATCATAATTACGACAAACAAATTATTGTTCAATTTGATCCTGATGATGTGAACATCGTTCATGAAACATGTTAATTGTGTACAAATAAAAGTGATGTAAACAAAGTTATTTGTCTATTCATTAAAATAAATAATACCATCACAAAGTGAAAACCTTACCGAAGAAGTTTTCTTCGAAAAATCAAAAATAAAAATGGGACAATAACATAATAAATTTTTTAAAATTTTAAGCAACCCCCGACACAAAAAAGAGCTGATGACCTTGAAACGCCCGAACAGATTTTCATAATTAATAAGTCTTAGTCGTAAGTCACTAGCTACATATAAGTCTTAAATGTGATTCCCTAGTTATAATTTTGAATCTTAGTTGTAAGCCTTAATCTTAGTTGTAAGTATTAATTTTATTTTATTGTATGCTTATATGTACAGCGCCCTTGAGGTGATTTTTCACGAAAACGGCGCTTTATAAATAAGCCAAATATTATTATTATTATTTTTATTAAGAACCATCTCGATCACGTCAGCTTTCAAACAACAAAAAAACGCATCCTAATCGGTCCATTCGTTTAGGACCAACGATGCCACAGACAGAAACACAGCCACACAGAAAGTCAAACTTATAACACCGCTCCTTGCGTCGGCGGTTAAAAATAAAACAGATAATAAACAATAATTTATTGTCTTTACAGGATGTATGTATTATTTTTGACCCATTTTCTGTTAGGTTCGGTTAGGTTAGGTTAGGTTTTAATAGTTTTGTTGGAGGATATTTTGTCTGTAGGATAATTTGTCGGAGGCTTTTTTGTCGGGGATATTTTTTCGCTGGATGAAATGTCGCGGAAACGTCGCAAGGTTACATAAGACCTCTCGTCCCGGAAGCCCCAGGAAAAAGTTGATTAGTTACGTTTTAGACGCACTATACTTTCACCGATTTCGTGACGCGCCATTTTGACGAACACAAATAATACCTAATCGCTTTCCGCGAAAACTCTAAGCGGTGGAGCTTTGTATTGAAATTATAATATAATAATATATGTATATCTACATCGTTATGCGGTTTAGTGCAGTGAAACACGCGATTTATTCATATAGACCGCGTATACTGCGGATACGAGTTGGTACCTACCTACCTTCCTGCCTGTCGATAGAAGAGGGGACCAACTCAATCGTAATCCAAAATGGCAATAGATTTTGTACTATAACTAGCTAACCCGGCCACGCGTTGCTGTGGCTAACGAAACACAACGCCATTTACTGGATGATTACCCAACCTTTATAAACTAATCAAATCCACACCGCCCCTTGCCAGCCCACTCGTCCACCATATACAGATTATAATTTCAAACAATTTACACAAAACCTTGACAAATTATTTACCTAAACCTTCCTCGTCACTGTATCTATTGGTGAAAACCGCATGAAAAATCGTTCAGTAGTTTTTGAGTTTATCGCGAACAGACAGAGGAGGCGGAAGAATTTATAACATGTAGAGACTAGCAAGAACCTGGCATGCATTGCAATGCGATTCAAAGAAATAAAGTCTTTGTTTTTTAATTCTGTTCATTTTAGTGTTTCTGAATACGTGATATTTTTTTGGTTTTTCCGTCTGGTGCGTACACGAATAATCAGAAGGTTTTCCGACCCGTGAGCAGGCCACATACAGCTGTCCGTAAGAGAAGCATGGTCTATCCAAATTGCTCTGCCCTTCCCTTGTCCCCACCCCTCCCCTGCGTGTCCTTTCTCAGGCGTCCCCTTCCCTGCCTTTCCCTTCCCGCGTCCCTCAAACCCCCTCCGTCCTTCTCTCCCTGTTAAGCTTTATAAAAATACACATACTTCTCATAGCTGCTTCTATTAGAAGCATGTAACCCTGCTTTCCCCTATCGCTATTCTGTCTTCTTTTAAATCCCACGCTTTGAACCTCCCTAATCATTTACCCTTTACCACGCGTCCCCATTCCCGCCGCCTTTCCCCTCCTGCGTTCCCCTTGTACCTTCCCCGCCTTTTCCTACCCTCGTCCCCCTTCCCGTGAACCCCCCTCTCTTTCGTCGTAAAGATATATGTAGGTATTACATTGATGGGTAAAACCTTAAAAAGTTATTATAACAAGAGTTATTCCAATAAAAATTCAATACCTTTTCATTTGTCTTTGTCTGTTTCGTAATATGTTTTCTTCTTCAATGATACTCACAACAGTTTGCATCACTAGCACAAATAATGGAATTCGGGACTCTTATAGCGTTTATGAAAACCTTAAACTGTGCGTAGTTTCAATGAGCTCTGTAGCTCATAACAGATATGACATTTATACTTGAAAATAGTTGCGTTTCTGTAGAAATTCCAGGCAGATAAACCTTTGTGAATTTCATGATGCCAGACCCATCGTTTGACTGTTTTTAATGCTAAGTATTTCTCAGATTCTTTCTGACAAAGTTAGATTATGATTTGGAGCCCTCATTTCAAGCTCTTAACTCAGAAATTTCAAAAACTGAGTTAGTGCACGGTGGTTTATGACAGTCCAATTCATATCGGCCTCAAAGGCAGCCAAGCTTCAAGTAAACTCCTTGATCCATCACCACCAACGGAGCATGAACCTTACCGAAGCGACTATTGCGGAAGAAGTGAATCTACTTTACATTTTTGTAACTCCAACAAATTACGTTGAATCAGACTTGCTGTCTGAGGTCGTATTAAAGAAGTGGTGCATAATAGAGTATTATATATTTTATTGGACGTTGTAAAAGTGAGGAACTATTTTAGTTGTGAAGACGTTTCTATAAATCATATTATACCTACTCATGATGAAAAGAACTGTGGGTTCAATATTGAGTCACATCTGTTCTGACGATGAACACTTGAAAGTTGTCTAAAACGTTCGATAAAAGAGGAAACGGAACACGGTTTATTACCTACTTTGTTGGTTTTTTTTTTAGAATAGGAAGGAGAGGAAGTTTTGGGAAGGAAAAGGTACCTGGTACCTAGTACCCAGTACCTATTACCTACCGATAATAATTATTCATCTTCTTCATAAAACTTCTTTGCTAGTGATTTGTATCAGATCATTCCCCAATCTGCGCGTCTCAGATTCTCGCGAACAAATCCATTGGTCAACCAAAAAGAAAATCCGATACAACTGTGATATATGTCGATTTGAAAGAAAATTTACGTTACCTTTCAACTCCTAGACTACAGACAGGTCAATGAAATCGAGTATACCTATCTTCAAGGAAGAATTGCAATAGGTGCCTACCTATGTATATGAAAATGTTTGATAAGAGGGGGAGTTTAACTTTTATCAAACATACACGCCCACTTCATCTATCTATCAGTTCATATATCTCTTCAATGGTAGATACAAATCTCCTATGTTGGAACTTAAACAAAAGATTTGAAGGTCCTGCCCAAATGAATTATGGTTGAGCTTACTTGTTTACCTCTGTGTAAAGCCTTGAGTGCAGCAAATTTGGATTATAAAGTTATTTTATTTGATGTTTAACGGTTTTTTCTCCCTTTTCCAGGTGCGGCGCGATGGAAGCTACTTGCCGGGAGGTGCGGGCCGAGCGATCCGACCGCCCGTTCGAGCGGTCCACTGACCGCGCCCGCAACCGCGCCGTCAACCGCCCGCCTGACCGCGCGTCCGACCGCACGCCGGACCGCAGGCTCAACCGAGGTGGAGACCGCTCCTCGGAACGCGCACCAACTAATAGAACCGCCGAAACAAAAACCATCCGAGGAAAAGACAGATCAAGAGATCGCTTAGAAACCAATGAAAGGATTTTGGGCGACTGCGTTTACGAGGCAAGAGCTCTAGCACATAAAACCATCGGAATCAAAGAAGGGTTTGACCGCGTTCCAACACTGTATAACGAAGGTTTTGAACATGCAGAAACCAGGACTTCTGGATATAGAACCGTAGGACTTAAAGAGAAGTTAAATGATCGCGTTCCACAACTGTACAGTGAAGGTTTAGATGCCACAGTACACAGACCCATAGGAATCAAAGACCAGCTAGTTCCAGATCTTTACAGGAATGGAGATTCAGATGAGAGTGAAGAAGATGATTGCGAGCAGGCTGGAGAAGAAGTGTGCGTTTGGGTGGATGACCGCCAGTTGTGGGTGAGCGGAGTGTTGGCGGGCACGACGTGCTCGGAGCTCGTGCGCGCGTTGCTGCCTCACCAGCCCGGTCACGCACGCTCGAGTGAGGCAGACTGGGTGATCACTGAGAGATGGAGGAGTATGGAACAGCCGCTGGATGGGGACGCTACTATCTTGGATATTTGGAATGCATGGGGAGATGCCCAAAGCGAGGTAAGCATCGTAAACGATCTATTCCAATATTATGAATTCATCAATCTGAATCAGATATACGGCCAAGAGCGTTGCTAAAGTATTCACATACGAGGTACGAGGGGTTCGACCCTAAGGGGGTGGTTCGATCTTTGGGGAAGAGGTAGAAAAGGGGGGGGGATTTATAAGAAATTTATTGGTTAGGTAGGTACCATAATGTATTTTTTACTTCGCTTTGATAAACGAGACGATGCAAATAATATTGTTGCATTTTTCAGGAATGGTAGGTAGGTACCTAATCTACACAAATATTCTCAATTTTCTATTTGAAAGCTGGAAAAAAAAGTTATGTATATTTTTATAACCTAATACTAATTTACTTCTTTTCCCCTTTCTATTTTCTATTTTCTATTTTCTAAATCCATATGTTTACCGCATATTTCATAAAACGTAACAATACTCCATTGGTCACCATGAAACAGGCAGCCGCCTAGTGCCTAGTATTGTGATCCAATATATCTACACTATGTTAATTACTCAATTATGTATCATGTATTTTATAAATAAATAAAATAAAAGGCGGGTATTGGTACTGCCCCACCTTAATTTAACCTGGAACAATTTATTGGATTTAATGTTATTCAACACCCCTGCCATAGGTCACCCAAGTGGTTCGCTACATTTGGTGACTTAGTAGGGGTGCCTGGGTTCATGGAGGGAGGTTTTTCTATGTGTTGGCGGCGAATGAATTTGCCCACCAACTGTGTGGCGGGCAAACGCAGGATCGGGAGAGGCTAGTTGAGGGAGATCTCTTGACTTCTCCAGCCGGACTCTATTGCCCCATCGCCTTCCACAGCAGTTGGAGGGATGGAGTCGCTCCTAGACACACTGACACTTAGATTTCTACACACTGTCATACGCATAATAATTATACGTCAATTATTGAGTTACCATTAATTTCTAACACATTAACTGAGTAATCTTTCTGATTTTATTTGGCAGGAAAATTCACCATTGCTTAGGCATGTATTATTTCTTAATTTAACGACAATTTCCGCGTTTAACTGGCAGACTATTAAAAGATGGAACGTGTGTGTTGTGTGTCGGTATAGAATTTCTTTAAATTCGTCATGTCCAGTTGACAACGCGAAAACACGCCGGGCCTAGTTATTGTACCCGACACGCAATTGCCTTATTTGCCGGCGGGTTCGTGACAACTCGCAGTAAACGCCACAATATTATATGCCTAGAGAGCATAAAACATCATGTTATGTTTTTCCACAACCCCCCTCGTATTATTCAAGTAGCTAGATACCGCAAACTAACGTCATATTTGTGGTTTCGTGATAATACTTTTTTTATGGAAATTGAGATCCATGAAGAAGGTAGGTACAACAACGATTTCTTGACGAAAAGTTTTATAAGTTGCTATATTTATCATCTGGCAGCACTGGATACAAGAGACAATAATTACTGGTAGCGTAGACAACGTGGAGTACCTATTCAACAACTAAACAGAGATGGGCAACTTTACCAACATTATCAATAACATATAATCCAAATTATTTATTGTTTATTTACTACCCAATTTACCATCTCAATTTGGCAGGCGGGTATGGGTACCGCCGCCCCGGCAACCATTCATTGAACTCCCTCTTCCGGACTTCCTCTCTTTCCTTTCATTAAAAAAAAAACCCACACAGCATCCCCTAAGATGACACAGGCCCTGAGGGAAATTATTAATGTTTAAAAAAATAAATATTAGATAAAACGATAACCGGTTGAAAAGAACACAGTGAAACAATAGGTTAGGTTAGATTAGTTTTTTCGTCACTTATCGAAAGTGTTCTGTTTTTATTTATTTATTTACGGTACAAGGACATTTAAAATGTCAAATTGTCGTGGAAACGACAAAATGGAAAATTTCCAATGACTTTTCAAAAAGTAATTAGCTTTTCCACTAACCGATACTGTCGAGATTCCCCTTCTTAACAAAATCTTATTGAATATTGCTTCGGCAGGCAGCTCTAACTAACTAGTAACTACATATTGCTGATGCAGCGGTTCTAACCATGCTTTCTCTTGTCTCCAGATCCGCTTCACCCTCCGCTATGTGGACAGCTCGGGAGACTCGGGCCGCGGCAGTCCACCTTCACCTCGCGGGCGAGAGCGGCGACGTCCAGCCACCCACCGTCGCCGCCCTCGCCCACAACAGCTGTTCCCGCAGCTTCTGCGAGCACAGGGCGACACCCTGACCCTGCAGGCCGACAGGTTGAGGTAACTACTTACCTAACACTTACTCTACTCAGAGATCTGAATCACCATCTGCTGCATGGACATCTCTGATGACTCGACAATTGTTAATCAACAGATACAAACTTATCATTGCAAAATTATGACAGGATGTACCGCTAATAGTTCCACTGTAACTTCTCCACCCTTCTCATAAACGAATCGTGTAACAGAAGATCAAGAGGTTACATACCAGAGCTCTCAATTACAGGACCATAGATCCGGCAATAGCTTTGTGGCTCGGTATAGTTCTACTTCTACATCTTAACTTTATCCTGACACCGTGAAGCCTGGGACGCTTGACCTAAGCAAGACATAATAGGAAGACCTGATATATAATTATGGTCACAATTGATTTCGTTTGCACCTCTGACTGACATTTTTTTTTCGAAAACTGCCTCCAACACTTGGAGAATGGTGTGAAGGCTACTAGAATTCACTTCACTGACACTTCGGTACAGTGAATCCCAATGTGGACATTGTCTCCACATTGGAAACAATGTCTTCCCGCTGTAGATATCCAGGGGAACGTTGGAGACATTGAAGAGCAGTAATGGAATAAGGCACTGAAAATTGTTGGATCTGTTTAAAAAAATTCTCACTGTCCAAAGATTCAAAGTTACCAACACACATTTTCCCGGCTCCACATTTCGAAATAAGATAATGGAAAAGTTTTCTGATATTTTTTTTAATGAATATATTTTGTTACAGGGAGCAAGACAGGCAGATCAGTCACCTCGAGGAGCAGACTCACAAAACCCGGATGGCCAAACACGGCCCCAACTACCTCCTCGAGAGCTACCTCCGCGACATCGCCCGCAACAACAACGAACTTGCCAATAGCGATGACAGAAGAGACGAACTTGCCGGAATCAGCGAACTAAACAACATAGCACAGTATGACCACAAGAACAGGGAACCCACGGAGATCAACGATAGCGGAACTGTTCAAACGGGCGAAGGCTTAGATAACCACGCAAGAAGTAGTGAAGCAACGGACAGTCCAGCTGCCAATA
This sequence comes from Limnephilus lunatus, assembly GCA_917563855.2. Classification (NCBI taxonomy): domain Eukaryota; kingdom Metazoa; phylum Arthropoda; class Insecta; order Trichoptera; family Limnephilidae; genus Limnephilus; species Limnephilus lunatus. The sequence goes on along the minus strand of OU830597.1, from coordinate 12,953,199 downwards.
GTGACAGTGGAGTTGGAGTAAGTGGAAGCCCTCCTCGTGCAAACAAACGTAGGTCCAGAGGACGTCATCTCCTCAGAGAACATTACCTCACTAAAGAACTAACAGATATCTGTCAGATCAACGCCAACAGAATCGTGCAAACCAAATCAGACGACAATTCAGAAACATCAACAGACGAATTGAGCAGGATACAGCAACAGATAGACATCTTAGAAAAACTGACAATCGTCAACAAAAGATTACAGAGAGAAGAAGAACTGATTGTTAGGTTAGGTGTGAAGCTCAGAAGATATCTCTGCGAAGATGAGATAAGCTATATCGACAGTCAAGATCAAATTGTTTCAATGCTGAACACGTTAAGATCCCAGATGGACAACAGTTCAAAAGAAATAGAAAACGCAGCAATCGAAATGGAGCGTGCAGATTACCAATTGGAGAAGAGAAAGAATCTTTTAGACATCTTGGCTAAAGAAATGGAGGATGTGGACTTGGAAAGCCAAACGCTCGAAGTTCAAAATACCATCGGGGAGAGTGAGCAAATGTTCACCGATGTGCAATACGTCACCATGCAGACGCCTTATGAAGACAATGCTTTATGTAACTTACCTTTAGACATAAGTAAAACCCAATTTGTAAATGTTAACTACAATATTAATAATGTACCAAATTATCCTTTGGATACATTAGTATGACAACTTGTTTTGTATTCTTCGTAAGTCAAACCAAATTGACTTCCATGACTGTTGACTGTCTTCCATTAAAAACAGAAAAGTTTTATAATAAATTAGTTGTAGTTCTAAAAGTAACGGCATTCTATAAAATTTAATGAAAGCTTGGAGAAAAATTAATTATTATTTCTTTTTCAAAACCAACCTACTTAATATTATATTTCAGTAGCTCTTATTCATTCATAAAGATTTCATTACAAAAAGTGACTTGGTAGCTAGCTGAAAAAAGGGCTTGAATTGTTATAGAGAAAAGATACATATAAAAGATATCCCAGGGTTTAAAGCAGAACCAACCAACCCACAGCCAGCGCCAAGTACTCGTATAGCAACCAATACTATACATTGCTCATGAGACCTCTAATTTACAATCTCAAATACCCATATTCTGTATTCTTTATCAAAGACTTTTTAAAAAAAACTTCTTATTTTTATTATTCTTGAACCTCTTTAAATTTTAGATTAGGTACATATTTTATTCTTATAAAGTTATGTATATGACGAAAAGTACAACGAAATAATGTTAAAAATGGTGCTCTCTTTACGAATATAAACATATTTTTTTACATTAACGTTGATAATAAAATTAAGAATGATTTGAAAATAAATACTTATTACATAAACAACGATTTTACATGATTTATACATTTGTACATTAGGTAGTTATCATAAATACTCATTTTTGTATAATGTAAATAGATGTTAATAAATAAAAGATATTTTTACAAAGTTAGAAACGCTTCTTTATTTAATTCAATTTATTAATAGAATTAATGCAAATTGACAACATTTCAGCAACAAATCAGTACAGAAAGAATATACAATTGTATTCAATTGATGAACAGGTTAAAATAATAGTGCACAGGTTTAATTAAAATGCCAGCATTTTTATACTCTTTTTTTCCATGGCCGACAATAGTGAAAAAAAAATAAAAACATTTTGTGATTCACAGAAATATTTTTTATCAGTTCACTACTGCCGGCCATGGAAGGTCTTTGAATTTTACAAAAAGGGGGAAAAGTTTTAAAATGAGCTTGGACAACTCAAAAACTGAGTAATGGAGGTGGAATACCAAAGGATTTGTGGTAAAATCCACCGGGAGTTCAGAAGTCGGAGAGGGTAACGAATTCGGCTGATCTGAGTGATGTCCAAGTCTGTCTTCTTCAGGACTTATTCTGTATCCATTGCCACCTGGAATAAACAATACTAATATTGTACAACAAATAGGAATGTAGGAGATTTTTTAGATGAGGATATGATTTACGATCAGTGCAGCTTAATTGCAAAAAATCTATACAAGTAACTTTAAAAGTACGTATGTATTACATTTTATTATAATATAATGTATGGTGAACATTGACGAATTGCATTGAAGGCATTACTAATATTGAGCATTTAAGTCATTTTCAAAAATAATCTTTGAATGAGCATTTATTTTGCTCATTTCTATACCCATAATAATTTCAGAACCATCTGTGTTGTATTTTCGTAGATATACATATGTATGACAAAGTTCTAACATCAAGCATTTTCTATAATCATTCATTTTACAAGGTTCTAACATCACTTACACTCTATATTTTGTTTGTGTCTGAAAGTTGATCGTAAATACAAGGCGCATTATGATTTGTCACTTCATTTGGATAGGGTTCTAACTATGGCTTACCATTTTCTAAGGTTTCTAAGTTTCCAAAGACAAATTTTCGTAATCTATTTAAAAAAAATTGTTGAAGTATTTTAGCTTATCATATTTTAATGGAAAATATTTAAATAGGACGTAGCCCTAGCTTGGAATTGCATTAGTGAAATGTAATTAGAACCTTGTGCAATGAATTATTATGCCCTAGCTGGTTGCACATAGTTCTATTTGCATGCGTAGGTATGTTCTAAAAGGGTAAGTATATGTCCTATTTAAATACTTTACACAAGATTCAACCTCAAAATCAGAAATTATTGGTAAATAGATTACGAGAAATCAAACTTTGACAAGGTGAAATGAAGTTAGAATCCTATACAAATGAAGTGACGATATGTCAATAATAAATAATGATTGTTATTCAATCAAATAAATTTGAAAAATAAGGCTAAAATATTTTGTTACAAAATTAATGCCATCTGCAGAAACTTTACTCAAATAATGTTAACCATCCAAGATTCTCACCATTCAAATAAATATGTTTCACAAGAAAGGCGACAGATGGCAGTAAAAACAAACAAAAATGCATTACCTTTCAGGTAGAGAGAAACTTCATTCACCACCAATTAAAATCCAATGAATGTCTGTTTCTTAATTATTCGTATGCTGAAATTGTTTGCTACTTCGATTGCGAGACAATCTAACCTAGAAATAAGGCATCAAGAGAGGATGTTAGGTTCTATTACCTGCGGCACTGGTTCGCGCCGCTCCTTTGGTTCGTCCCCCTCCCCCGACTGGGAGCTGGGCACTGTGTGGGTGGCCGGGGGGCCCCTCCTCTCCTCTCCTTCCACCAGCGTCAGGTACTTACCAGTCTCCTCCTCATCCAGCATCAGGAAGGGATGGTTCTTGCCCACAATACCGATAGAGATGTTCTAAAAAAAAATATAAGTAAGTCACTACGGTTTTAAAATAAAATTAAGAAATATAAAATGTAATTAAAATTAAGATTTCTCACATTCAAACTTAATATAACAGAGTATTTCACCAATTTAGGAGGGTGGGATGGGTACAATTTAGGAGGCGGGGATGGGTACAATTTAGTGATAGTGTTTTATCACCCAGCTTGCAGAACTAACTTGACAATGGTTATGCCAGTCGGGAGAGCTGTCTTGTTGTTAATTGAATCATTTCAAATATCGATATGTTTAATATCAATGAAGCACAATTCAGGCGACAAGCTTTGTTGCCGTTAGTATGATTGTGCTTCATTGATGTATAAATTGCTTAAATCTGTTTTATATCTTAATATTTTATCTCGTTTTGAAATTTTAAATTTGTAATGTTTTAAAAGTGAATAAATTTAATTGAATTGAATGATCTATGACCGCTTAGGTCATAATTATCACTGTGATATTAAGGGAGATATATATAGCTATGTATTTATATAAGATCTAAGTGAGCTGGGAAAAATTTGGTTAAACAGGTTGCTATGTTTAAGTTAATAAGAACAAAAAGCTGATGAACAAACCTTAGTATTGAGTTCCATCTCGTTGGGCAGAGTGTCACGTATGGCACGGAGTCCGTGGGCCACGAGGGCGGCGAGATCGCAGGTGGGAAGCTCGTTCAGCTGACGCTCCAGGTAAGTTCGGGCCGACTGCGAACGAGCGCCGATGGCCATGGCGCGACAGTCAAAGTAGTTAGCCGACGGGCATGTTTGGAAGATGTGCGGGCCGTTGTCCTGTACCAAATAAACATAAATCTGTATACATAACCAATAATAAACATACAGTCTACTTTATCAAGTAATAATAGCTTTTTTGAATTGTTGAACATTAAGTTGAAAAGCATCTATGTCAGGGGACAGGTAATTTAGTAACGGAATCATTTTTCCGAGTGGCATTACTAATGGTAAGTTAGTTCTGCATCTCGGAACAACAAAAGTTCGGTGTCTGCGTCGGGAACTTAAACTCAAATTTTTGTATTATTTCGGGAATACAGATATTACCGTTTAGAAGATTGTGTGCTGTTGTCAGCAAGGCAGTTTTCCTTCTATCGGCGAGGCTATAACACCCAACATGCTGAACAAAAAGGCTGATGGATATAACCAGGGATAATATCTGAAGTCTCTAAGATATAAATATCTCAGAAATTTCTTTTGTACTTTCTCTATCATTCGAGAGTAAGTTAAATCCACTGGTCCCCACAGACAAGAAAGAGCTTCCACAGTGTCAATTTCTATAGATCGAGAAAGAATTGTTTCTCCGATTATTTTATTACGTAAACCGACAAGCAGATTTATTTTTATCCCACTTTTAGAAAAGGCTGCTGAATATAACAAGCAATGTAAAGCAGCACTCTGTTGGTGATTGACTCATAAAAGACACTATGGAAGCTAGGTTGATAACTCACGTCGTATCCACAGACTAGCAGGCCCACTCCGAGGGGGCGCTTGTCATAGCGCTGCGTACAGATCTGCATCTTGTTGCCCACGGCGGTGATGAGGCGCGACACAGCCATCGGCGCATCATGTGAATAGCGGTGGTTCAGGCATTCTGTACGCATGTAGCGGCTGAGGGCAAAACAATTGTCAAATGATCAAACAAAAACCAAAAATACATTAAGCAGAACACACCAGCGAAATTGAGAGAAGATTTTGATAGGCTGCCTTCAAACTTGAACATATCCTAAAAAAACAGCAAGATATTTCTCCAAACATCTATGAATAAACACCCCAAAAATTAGACTTCTAGGATTAGCATTAGGAGTGCACACATGGATTGTAACCACAGATAATAGAAACAAAGGGAGATATGCTACGTTGGCCGCCAGACCGTGGGCGGACTACGGCGTAATACGCGTAGTATGAATACGGAAAGAATTCGTTCATTTATTTGATTTTGTGTCGTAACCGAGCACGGTTTGTGCCCGTTTTATTCAAAATGCCGTCTTGTTCAATGCAACTTTGTAAAAATACGACAAGCAATGTGAACTTCAAGATAAATTGAGTTTTATTTCACCGCTAAGTACAAAATTAAAGTGAGTTATCATTTTTTAATGATTATTCAAAGTTATAATTGACGTAAGGCCCCGGTCAAGCAAACATCGCCGCCATGACGAAGCTAGTGAGGGGGACGTTTCTTTTAAAAACCGACTATCGATATTTCGTAAAATAAGCAGGGCTATGTAAAAAAAAAATATACATATACAAACATATTATTTCTTTTGAATTTTTTTTTTGTAGATAATTTTGTGTCAATGCTGATTTGTGGTAGAAAAAAATGCCATGCTTTACTTTTCAAATCTTTAGTTTTTATAAAAAAATTAATTGGTTGTTTCGCATGTGTACCATTTATCCGATTTTCAATGAAACTTTGCTGATTTTTTGTGCCCGAGCCCGCGGAGGTTTCTATATATAGGAGTATAACAGTGGGCTCTAGCATTATGAAATTATTTCCTTTACCATACATCCGAATGGGATGAAACTTTGGTATTTTGGTGTGGGCACGTTCGTGAAGGTTTATATACATTTAACGGTAATCTCTGGCGTTATGAAATTTGTATATTTTTTGACGCGTGATCAGTTTGAAAAATGTGTGCAAATCATAAAGTTAAGCGGCAGGAAGGGAAGGAGTAGGGGAAGGGAATCCGGGACGACTGATCCGATAGGGAGAGGATAACGGGGGTGGGGGAGGGAAACGAAGGGGGGGGGGGGGTTGGCAGGGGTGAGAGAGGGATGAAGGGGGGGGGGGGTTCGCGGGACGGGGAGAAGCATAACAAAAAAGACATTGGGGTGACATATGAAATTGGGGTGACATATGACCATGGGGTGACCTATGACCCTGATGTGACCTACGACCGTGGGGTGACCTATGACCTTGGGGTGACCTATGACATGGTTAGTCAACAAATGATTCATTTTGCTCGCACCTCTCCATAACATTTTTCGTTACGCATTCGCCAGCTTACTCCCCAAGAAGTTGAAGTAAAACTTCTTTACGCACGCTCGACTTGGGGGGTAAGCTGGTGAATGCGTTACGAAAAGAGTGATGTTGCGAAAAGTGTGATGCGAACGGTGATAGGGCGAGGTGAACGGTCGGGCCTTGATGCACGCTTGACTTAGGGAGTAAGCTGGTAAATGCGTTACGAAGTGTTATGGAGAGGTGCGAGCACAAGGAATCATTTGTTGAATAACCATGCCATAGGTTAACCCAAGGTCGTAGGTCTCCCCAAGGTCGTAGGTCACCCCGAGGTAGTAGGTCACTCCAAGGTCATAGGTCACCCCACAGTTTTAGGTCACTCCAGGGTCACAGGTCACCCCATAGTCATATGTCACCCCAATGTTATATGTCACCCCAATCTCAATGTCAATGTCACCCCAATGTCATGTGTTCTTTTATAAGTTAGTGAAGTTTTACTTCAGTCGTGTGGTCTAAAGCACACTCGTTTTTTTAAAAATGAAAGATCAACATTCCCGGGTAACGAATAACCCGACAATATTTGAAAATCTCCTACCACCACCTCAGTAAGCAGAAAATGTTGCTTGAGTCGTGATGGAGGACTTAGCCAGCCGAGGAATCGAACACGGAACGCCTGGGTGGGACCCAAACACGATGCCCAATCAACCACTGTCCGGTCATACTATGTTTCGATGTGTTTTCTATTTAGTTTTTACAAAGCATATTTAAGATGAGATGGCTGTTAGACAGCATTCAGAGTGGGATAGTACACAGATGCATGGGACTCTTGTGAAGTACTCAAATACAAAATAAATTAACATAAGTAAAAAATTAGAATTTCTTTTTATGGATTTTTACAACAAAAGCACAATTTGAATGTTATTGTGATTAATATTATTGAACAAAACCAAAAACTGTTAAAATTCTAAATAGATTAGAAACAATTGATGTGGATTTGTTACGAATGGGACACGTTACGATTTGGACACACTCACTACGATTTATCGGTTCTGAGAATAAGAATTTTTCATCCAAATCTCAACTGGAATAATTTTAAAATTAAAATACCGATTGCTGTCGATTTATATTGTTGCAATCTTTATTCGTTTTCATTTGAATGTATTGCTAATTGCGAATGCAGCCGATGCGTGTACGAATAGAAATCTGTCCTAAGTAATAGTGCCAACGAAAACGACAAGTTTCAAGTGTGAGTTCGAAAAGGGGCGGATACTTTAGCGTAAGCGAAGGTGTGTAATAGTATTGGTTAGCAATATCGGCGACACGAGGTAACGCAGTTCTAAAGGGTTCAAACTGCCTATAGCATATCTTGGGTTTCTAATATCTTTGATTGTAACCAAAAACATAGTGGCAAAAATGGCCACAAAATAAAGAGTCATGCTAGGCATCTCGCCTAGGAGGTCATCACAATCTCCAGCCTCAAGTGGATCAATAATAATATATATGGCGCTGTCTGTATGTTGCTTTGTTTTCCAACCACTTTATTAAAAGTTTGATCAAGGTAGTTAAAAGTTTTTTCCAACCACTTTTGGGAACAGCTGATACAGGTCCCATAGAAATCGTTTTATCTCCCTTGCTGTTATGATGAGAAATATGATGTAAAAGGAGGTAGAAAGAGAAAACATTACGTTTTATGCTAAAATGTAAAAGTTAACCACAGAAAACATAAAATGCACACCTACATGAAACCAACATTTCCAAAGTAAGCAATTTGAGAAAAATTTATGAAACTTCTGAGAATTTTTTATTAATTATTTTTTTATAAAATACCACAAAAAGTGAGGTGACCATAAACATTTATAATACATGTGTATAATCAAATATGTGTTTTTAAGGAAGGGAGAGGAGAATTCTGGGAAGGAAAAATGTTTAAGGGATGGGTAGGAATCTGGGGTTCAGTGTGTCCTGGTCATCCGCCTCCAAGACCTAGACAAACCTCACCCCATGAACCCGGGCACCCCTGCTAAGTCACCAAATGTAGCGAATCACTTGGGGTGACCTAAAGCAGAGGTGTTGGTTATCCAATAAAGGTTCCCGGGGCGGCGGTACCCATTCCGCCTCCCAAATTGAAAATGCTTGCATTCAAAAATTTTATGAGTAGTTAAAAATTATATGTTAATTCTAATAATAAAATTAGAAAGCATATTAGAATTAGAATTTGAAATATATATTATCATGTTAATTCAAGAACCTTTATGATTGTAATAAATAAATTTTAAAAAATAGCTTCTTCAGGATAGTATTTATATAATATGTACATTATATTTAAAAGATGACGCAAAAATCAACAACCTATTGCAAGATATATCTATTTTTGCAATGGCGTTGTGTCGCAACTTTGACAAATTTGGTTGTCTCAACCAGTGAAGTTTCCGCTAATAACAGATGACTGTAGAAACCACTGTCTCAATGGATTGCGACCTTGGTTGGGGAAGAGAAACAAAAGTAACACAACATTACCTCAGCATCCTCGCGTCGGCCGTGAGCCCCGCAAAGGAGATCCCGATATGCGTGTCAATAGGCACGATCTTGTTCTGGTGCGTGCTGAGCTCGCCCGCCGCACGGTTCAGCGCGATGATGACGGCGTACTCCGTGGACTTGAGGCCAACCGTGGCCGAGCCAAGCTTCACGGCCTCCATGGCGTACTCCACTTGATGCAGGCGGCCCTGGGGACTCCATACCGTCACGTCGCTGTCATATTGATTGCGGAACTGAAAATTGAATATTATTTATTTATTAATCTAAACATACTTTATATAAGGGAAAACAAGGCTCTGTTTGAAAAAAATCAAGTGAAAAAATCAAGGATGACAATTTACAAACCCTACTAAGTCACCAATCGTGGCCAACCACTTGGGGTGACCTATGAAGTGTTGGTTATTCAATAAATGGTTTCCGGGGCGGGGGTACCCATACCCACCTCCCAAATTAAATATCACATAAAAATCAGTGATGGTACAATTCCTAAAAGACATTTTCACTGAAACGTTTTGGTAAACTAGCATAATTATTAAGCAGATAGGTATGCAGAAACAACAAAAAAGCAGACTTTTCAAACATGTATTTTTTTAACATAGTCCAGTTGGTAATTTAATTATCTGTGGTAAAATTATAAAAATAACCAATCTAAGACAAGCATTTTGTGACATCATATTGAAAATGTTGTACAAGTATACCTCCGTAAAGTTAGTATAGGTTAGGAGTGACTTGGCATAATTGACAACAACTAGTCGATTTAAAACCTCTTTTACACGAAAGAAACAACACCTAACAAAAATATTCATTATTAGTGTACATACCATTTTGAGAGATTAGGGAAAAACGCTACGGCACTAAAAATATAAACGTTTTCACAATTTTGTAGAAACCGGCGAAGATTTCAATAATGACAAACGAAAACGAAATTTGATTTTCTCTATGGCGATTGGCGAATGACGAGCAGGGTTGCCAATACATATGATTTAAATTACCCACAGCAAATGTTCAAATACCCCACAAGTTCCTTTACCTTTAAAACGAAATAAAATTCTTTTGAAATCATTTTTTATAATTTAGTCATTTTCGGATTTTCTATTTTGTCCAGGCTTTAGAAACATAAATTGCTATGAAATTTTCTGCCAAATAAAAGGAAAATAAGGTGCATTCTCATGTCTCACCATTATTGTAAATATTTTTTAAAATGGCAGGATTATCAAAAAAAGTCCAGAGAAGACAGCATTTTTCCCACATTCCCACAAAAAGGTTCTTCTCACAAAATACCCAATTCTGCAAAAATCTTAGTAATTTCCCGCAATTTGCGGAATTTCCCACAAACTGGCAATCTTAGTAACGAGTGTGGCGGGCTATCAAAAGTGCAGCCAGTACAAAAAAAAAAACAGTTTTTATTTTTCTAATATTATGCTTATATCTTTTTGTTTGGTTTTCTAGAGCGCGAATGTCATGTGGGGGTTTGTAAATATAATAAAAAATAATACTATTTATTCCCAGTGGCGTAGCGTGGGGGGGGGGGGGGGGCTACCCGCCCAGGCGGCACTTTTAAGGGGGGCGGCAAAATTTCACAATAAATAACAATATTATTTTGTAAAAATTTACACCCTTTTCATTTCATATTTTTGTCAAGGGCAGATCCACCGTTGTGGGCACGGTGGGTATGCCCACAACCCTAAATAGACTTGTAACGTCACACTTTCACGGTCTATTGAGATCGGTAGGCTGATGATAATAAACGCTATGCCTTAATAAAATAAAATAAAAACACAATCAATCATGCATTGTTATGAGTTGCCCATAAATCGTACGAACGGACTATACAAGCGGCAGGCAGCTGTGTGTCACGTGCACAGTACATGTACATTCTCGCATGATTATTGCTGTCCCTCTCAGGCTGGCAGAAGACATTACCATATATGGCCACACGGCGCGAATTCCAGCCAATGGCGGAAGACATTACCTTATAGGGCACGCGTTCGAGTCTTCCGTCTCGCTCATCACGGGCAGAGAGATCCAGCCACCGATCGCCAAAGCAAGAGACATATTTCAGACAACGGCGCGAGCGGTCGTACGCACTACTACGTACTGTCGGGCAGTATGCCACCCTTCGACGCGGCTAATTAAGTCTTCACCTACGAACCAAGTATGGCGCTATCACCACAGCCGCCTGTATAATCCTACTGCCGCCTACCATGGCAGCCCAGACGCGCCCGGCTTTTAATCCGCCTACGTGCCGACGAGCCGAGTAATTCACAACTGCCGCCTACTTAATACCATGGCAGCCCAGACGCGCCCGGCTTTTAATCCGCCTACATTGCCGATAGCCACTTAATTCACCGTTATCACCCACCGGTTCGGTAAGCTGACCGAATCCGCCCACCATGACGCCGAGAAGCCGCCCTCTCCCGCCGAGCCGCCCAGTTCCTGCGCACAGTCTATGAGCTTTGCTCTAGACCTCTCCACTTCGTAGGGAAGCTGCCTGCATCCGTACGACGCCACATGAGATTCTAACCCTCTTATAGTCTTTCCGAGCCTAACTTCCGTAGTATTTCTAGTGCCTCACTCTCTCTAATGCTAGGCCTTAAACAGCTTACCTGGTTGCCTGTACTGTTCACCCTTGCATTATTGAATACATTTGAATTGTGCCCAAACCTTGTTTCATTGGAGTCAACCATCGACAGCCTCGGAGGAGCCCTACGACCCTGAGCTGAGCCTTCCAAGCCGAGGCATATGGCCCCCGGGGGGCCTGCTTAACACTTGTCCCCCCCCGGGAGGGACATATTTCTGGAGACCAGAAGTATAACACTGGACCCTACGTGGCTTCAGTATCACCCTGGCCCCAGGAAGTATGACACTGGCGCGCCAACTGGGCCGAAGTCTTGTCGATTGTTGTCTCCCTAGAAACATAATTATGTAATCTTAGCTATAAATATTTTATATTTGTGCTCCCATCAACAACGGTAGCTCTGTGTGAATTATTCCAAACGTCGCGAGTCCGTCGGCTAGTGCTATTCGAGGTTAGGTATTTTAAACATCGCTTATTACCGTAACGTTGTAGCTCTGTGTGAATTATTCCAAACGTCGCGAGTCCGTCGGCTAGTGCTATTCGAGTGTTAGGTATTTTAAACATCGCTTACTACAGTAGCATTCTCACGCTATTACGTTTCTATCGCGGCAGTCAGAGTTGTTCGTCATTCGCGCGGAATTTTTTTTAATTGAGTAATGAATCTCGTTATTTTAAAATCTCCACCTGGGTGCTGTGTAAGTTGTATTATTTCTTCCTTGAAGAGCAGTGGTTGTTTCCAATAAAAGGTAGTAACTACTGTCGGATTGTGCTCGTCCACATCCGTTTCCCTGTAATAGGTGGATATAATGTCGACTGCCAGCAACTGCTCTCGTCTTCTATAATCGCCCGAAATTTTTTTTTTTTGCTTTGTTCATTATAATAACGCAAAATCATGGAGGCCACCATACCAATAATGGATAGAATATTAAATTTCGAGAAAGCAAACGCGTCGGTAATAAGAAAAATGTTGATGGATAGAGGCATAGTCCCCAAAAGGGCTTTGTTGTCTTTACGGAAACAATGTGTCGAGTTTAATGAATCCCTTAGTGGGCGGGTTGAGTCTCCTGCTATTTTATTAAATTCTCCAAGTGTAGCAACCACCCCAAAAACTAGTAATTCGGGAAACCTCGTTAACATAGTATCCTCGCCTACGCAAAATCACTATGGAAGGACTACCACAAGGTACGTTGAAAGAAAAATAGTTAATTTAACAAATTGGAAAATTTCTTTTGACGGGAATTCGGATGTCCGCGCTTTTTTAGACAGAATCGCCGAATTACAATACGCGAGGGGCGTTGATTGTCAAGATTTGGCTAGGGGTTTTGTCGAACTTCTCACTGGTTCAGCACTATTATTCTATAGGAAAATTTTCAAAACTAATCTAAAGTGGGAAGAAATTAAAACAGCCTTTTTGAAGAGATTCGAGGACCCGACGTTTCAAATGACTGAGAAGTCGAAGTTATTTAACTTGTGTCAGAAAAATAACGAAAGAGCTGCGGATTTTATTTTGGAAGCTTTAGCTATCAATTCCAAGCTGAATTTGCCGTTAGAGGAATCGGAACTTTTATCGTTAGTCACAAAAGGTCTCACGCCAGATTACGCACAACTGAAGATCGGTAAAAATATCACCAACGTTTCGGAGTTACAAGCATTATGTGAGGAGATGGATAAAATCAAATTCAGTCGCGCATCAAGTAAAAAGGCAGTCGAGCCGGAGGTCGTCTCAAGTTATAAGGAGGTTGACAGTGATTTGGGAATTAAATCTAAAATTCACCGTTACAAGCAAATGTATAACGTACCGGTTCGGCAGTATGTAAATCTAATATCATCCCTGAATGATAAGTTATCATCACCATTGTCTGAATTAGACTTGGTTCTTATAATTAAAAATGGGTTGTTGCACAAATATAGTAAACTATTCTCGTACGATGTGCCCCGTACTTGCGCGGAGGTAATACAAAGATGCGAGATCTTAGAAGATACTCATTTCGATAATTCCCAACAGAATCACAGGGTTAGAACTTTCGGACGTAATAAAAACTCACAGCTCGCGGCGATTTCACAAAGAACCACGGATATCGCTAATCGTGCTTGTTTTAAATGCAATCAAAACGGTCACTTTGCAAAAAATTGCAATAAAATTAACAGCAACAGCGTCCCGCGCCGTAGCCCACGATGGAAAAAGCCTGATTACAGCAGAGCAAACGATTTTCCTGATCTCTCTAAACCACCCCCGACTCATTGTAATTCGAATCAAAAAAACTTCTAGGCGGTCATTTCAGTCCAAAGCCATCAGCAGAGACAATCGAAAAGGAATGGAATGACTGGTTAGGTTACGTGAAGGTTTTTCTGAATACCGATCCACTCGAGGCAGTGAATGTGAAGTGTAGCGGAGATGGCCGGCCACATGTCACATTCAAAGTTAAAAATCGTGTTTTATCAGGTTTACTAGACTCGGGTGCGTCACTATCTTGTATAGGTGGGAATTTGCACAAACAATTCACGTCTCGTGCGCTGTCCCCTTGTGATCTGGTAATTACTACAGCAGATAACAAGAGACAGGAAGTTTCTGGCAAGCTGTCACTTCCAGTAGTTTATAACGATAAGTTGCAGACCATAGACTTTGTAGTGATACCTTCGCTCGGCCGGAAAATTATTTTAGGCGTGGATTTTTGGAAAAAATTCAACATAGCTCCAAATTTATTTACAGCAAATCAAAGTATTACGTATACTTCCATCTCAGAAGTTAACGTAGTAAGGTCAAAAAACGATCTCACACCCGCGCAACTAAAAACACTTAGTGATGTGATAGAGGAATTTCAATCCATATCTTTTGCTAAACGCGGCTTAGGTAAAACTAATTTGATCGAACATGTTATCGAAACCGAAGGATCCCCAATAAAACAACGTTATTACCCCCTGTCACCAGTAAGGTTGAAACAGCTAGAATGTGAGGTGGATAAAATGTTAGAATTAGGCGTAATCGTTAAAAGTAAATCTCCTTGGTCAAACCCGGTTATTTTAGTTCCCAAAAAGGACGGAACAGCTAGGTTCTGTTTGGACAGTAGAAGACTCAATGCTGTTACAAGGGCACAAATTTATCCGTTGCCAAACGTTCATCGTATTCTTGATAACTTACGGCATGCAAACTTTATTACTTCCTTAGACTTGCTTAAAGCTTTCTGGCAGATACCCTTGCACCCTTCGTCTTGTGAGAAAACTAGTTTCGTAGTTCCAGGTAGGGGTACCTTCATGTTCGTAAGACTACCCTTCGGGCTACGTAATGCTCCTAGCGAACTGCAACGCCTCGTGGACACCTTATTTGGTCCAGAATTCGAACCCAACCTTTTTGCATATCTAGATGATCTAATAATTATCTCACGTACCTTTGAAGAACATATTGAACTCCTTAAAAAGGTTTGTAATATTTTAAAGACCGCCGGATTAACATTAAATATAGAAAAGTCGGAATTCTGTAAATCAAGACTCAAATATTTAGGTTTCGTAGTGGACAAGGAAGGTCTCCGAACAGACCCGGCAAAGATAGATACTATCAAAAATTTCCCCCGACCTCAGAATACAAAACAGGTAAAATCATTCCTTGGATTATGCAGTTATTATAGACGTTTTATCAACAACTTTTCAAATATTGCAGCCCCTTTAACTCACATAACTGGTGGTAAAAAGAACCTACCTAATTTTACGTGGAATGAGGAGATAGAAAAATCATTTTCCGCCTTGAAGAATGCCTTAATTTCAGCGCCGGTACTAAGCTGCCCTGATTTTAAGTTACCCTTTATAATACAATGTGACAGTTCCAATTTCGCCATCGGAGCGTGCCTTTCACAACAATTTGAGGACGCAGAACACCCCGTCGCGTATTACTCCAGAGTACTCTCTAAAACGGAGAGAAACTATAGTACAACTGAACGCGAATTATTGGCCATTCTCGACGCCGTACACAACTTTCGCTCGTACGTCGAAGGGTCAAAATTCACAGTGGTCACGGACCATTCAAGTTTAAAATGGCTTATGTCACTCGAGAATCCAACAGGTAGACTTGCCAGGTGGGGGACACGCTTGTCTCAGTTCGATTTTGACATAATTCACCGTAAAGGCTCCCTTCATGTAGTTCCAGACGTACTATCTCGTATTGAAATTACCCAATTAAATTCATTACTTGGCACGCCTGGCTCTAAAGACAAGTGGTACTCAGAGCTGTATAATAAGTGCGCCAATAACCCACAAGCTAGTCCTAATTTCTTAATACAAGGTAATAGGTTGTATAAGCATTGTAAAGCTGATTTTTCCTTACATACAGACTACGAATGGAAATTAGTATCCCCGGTAGAGGATAGACAGGCCTTAATCTCGGAATGTCATAATTCACCCACAGCAATACACCCAGGTGTGTTTAAAACCTTTAAAAAATTATCGTTAAGGAATTTCTGGCCCGGAATGTATAATGATGTAAAAAAATTAGTGTCCAATTGCAATATTTGCAAGGCTTATAAACATTCAACTAAGCCAGCCTTAGGTCATATGTCCCACCCCAAAAACGTAGATCGCCCAATGCAAAGTCTTAGCGTAGATTTGATAGGTCCCTTTCCGAAAGGTTATGACGGAAACTTTCATATTCTGAGCGTGGTAGACGTTTTTACTAAGTACTGCTGGTTATTCCCATTACGCCACGCGACGGCAAAAACCATAATAGAAGCCTTGGAATACAATATATTTTTACCAATCTCTGTACCTAGAACACTCATAGTTGATAACGGTCGCCAGTTCACTTCAGGTGCTTTTAAAGCCTTCTTGTCTCAATACGGCGTTCCTGATGTATTTTATAATTCTTTCTATACTCCTATGAACAACACGGTAGAGCGCTATAATCAAACCATCGGAACCTCGTTGGCTATTTTGGTGGGTAACGATCACCGTCAGTGGTCAAAGCACGTCAGAACGGTACAAGCAGCAATTAATAATACGGTCAACCTTACTACTGGATACACCCCGTTTTTCCTCATGCACGGCTTTGAACAGACAGTGCATGGCACGTCACATTGGCGTATCTCCCCTGGTGCTAGTCAAAATAACACACAACCAGATACGGTGGCGGATTATGCAAATAAACTACAAGAACTTGTAGCCGTGTATGACAAGGTGAGCGATTCACTCGCCGCCGCGTATAAACAAAGCGCTTTTCGTTATAACACTAGACACAAGTTGGAATCCTATAAAATCGGAGACAGAGTTTGGAGAAGAAACTTCCCTCAATCTAAGGCAGGCGTATATTTTTCAGCCAAACTAGCACCCCGTTTTGTAGAAAACAGAATAAGGGAAAAAATCTCTAGCACGGTATATGTACTAGAGAATTTAAATGGAAAAATTGTCGGTAAATTCCACATTAAAGACATAGTAAAAAAGGGTAGTGACACCCCGGTCGTTGCAACCTTATAAGTGTTTTTATTTATGTTTTTGTTGTTATTTCCTCTGATTAGTCCGGTTATTAGTTGAGATATAATTATTACCCCTTATGTACAACCCTAGGACGTCATGAACCCTAGTGGTTAGTACGAGGTTATAACGCATATAACTTAACCTTTGTTATTAGAGAAGTATACAATTCCTTTCTTAATGGATCGTCATCACAAGTGTTGACAATCCGGGACGCCGGTATGTCTGCACGTGAAGACTTGTGTTATTATTGTTATTATTATAAAAAAAGAGGTAACTCACCTTACACTAGTGAAATTACTGATGCGATATTTAGTTCATTTATTGTAATGACTATTATTGGTAGTAATAATTTATTACTTTCTCCTAGTGCGTAGCCACTTAGGTTGTTTTTTTTTTAAAAAAAAAAAAAATGTTTTTTAAATTTATATATGAATATGGTTACATAAGTATATAAATTCGTCTAAGAAACACGACACGATACACTGATTGAGGGCGTAGTTCAAGGAACCCTAAATTAGGCTAGGTTTTTCATTAGAAAAAACTGCGTTAGGTATTCAGTATCCTGCCCGGGACCGAAGTAGAGACCTAATTTATATTTTCGTGGAACAATTTGCATTCTAAAAAGTACTTAATTTTAGATGCAATGAAAGAATATGCAAGCATATTCTTTTCTTTTCGTTGGCAAGAGACGGCATAAGAAAATTCTTGTACAAGTGGTAGGTATAAAGGCACCTAGCTCTCATCATACTGGGGTAGGTCATTGAGTAGTAAGAAACTTAGGAACCTTATGGTTGTAAATAACCTTGTGTATATATTAATATAAGGTCATGTATAAATGAAAATATCATTTCAATTATAATTTTTTTTTATTTTTTGTCCTTTTTTTTTCGGGTTTTTCAATCTCTTTCATTGTCGAATTATTCTCACATGAAGGTTAAATCGTTATAGTATTGGACATCTCACACGTTGCGATATAGGAGAAATTGGGGCGGTAAAACGTTCACAATCGGGTAGTTACCCACTCCTTAACGGGGTATGTCTCAATTCTAGCGTATGTTGGAGTGAATTCACGATGAAAAGGCAATGTAATAATTATATTACCACATTTTTGTTATCAGAATAGGCCCAATAGACAACACTATTCGGTTCACATAGGTTGTGGTGGTATCGAATTTTAACCTTCTTCCGCGATCATATAACAACGGTTACTCGTTGTGTGGTATTATAGAGCTGTTACAAGTCCGATAGGATGGAACTTGGGTATCGACCTAACGTGTCATTCGGCTGTTAGCTATAATCCAAAGCGTGATAGGATGGCTAAACTCCTTAGAATTAGAGCAGGAAGATTGTTGGAAACGCGAATTTCCGAACAATTAAAGTATATATGATTCCGGTGTTAGGAAGAAATTCGTTACTCAATTAAAAATTTTTTCCTCTTCTAATAACATTGTCGGTAGTATTAAATTTTCGTATTTTTTGGTAAAAATACGTGGCGTTGTTGTTATTTATTTTAATTTTTTTTTTCTTCTCTCCTTACGTAGTCAAACCCTGAGAGTTTAAGTTGAGTTGAAACAAACTCGAATTGAAAGTTATTTAACAAAATTGTACTCACACACATAGAGTTTTTGGTGGGTAAACAAATGTATATTCAAGTGTTTTAATTATGATAAATGTAATTAATTAAATTACTATATAAATATTTTGTAAACACGTAATTGATTACTTCGGTATCAATATGGTAAGCCAGCGTGTAAAGTCCTTGCCATATCAGGACGCAATTGTACGGTGTTTTGTAACTTGCTATATCACTGTATTCAAATAAGGAGTAGTACTTCTCGTAGTAAGAAGATTTAAGAGTATGCACCCAGTTGAGTAAATTAGCTCGGTAATGTCATAAAGTTATGTCATTCGGGTCGTATTGTTCTTATTAGAGAATAATGTAATTGCACTTATGGTCATTACGGTTCGTCTGGTTATTTTGGTGGGAACACCTAGAGGGTGTCCTATGTGGTTTCGTCGAACGCAAGTTCACCGTGAGGATTCCAAGGGATCTATCCGGTTGTCTATGTCGTTGCGGCAAGGGTATATTTCTAGTATACCAAGTACAGCGCTGTACGGGTCACCGAGGGTGAGTCGAGAAAACATGAGAGGATTCATATTATGCCTGAAAATTAATATTCATGATAGGTTTTGTAGCATTACCTTACAATTATATGCGAACATGAGAGGATGGTCGTTTATGCCTGATAATTAAATGCAAACCAGACAAACCATGACAAGCTGAGAGTGCGGGAAACTAACATTTGGGTTAGAATTGAATTGTGAAAATAGCATAGTATATAAAAACAAAGTTGTATAATTTTAAAAAAAGAATTCCATTGTAAGACGCGAATATGAGTGATTTCGATCATTTCATGACATTGGTCAGCGTACAATATTCCATAACAGGAATAAAGTGTATAAAAACAAAGTTGTATAATTTTAAGAATTCTATTGTAAGACGCGAATATGAGTTGGTTTCGATCATTTCATGACATTGGTCAGCGTACAATATTCCATAACAGGAATAAAGTGTATAAAAACAAAGTTGTATAATTTTAAGAATTCTATTGTAAGACGCGAATATGAGTTGGTTTCGATCATTTCATGACATTGGTCAGCGTACAATATTCCATAACAGGAATAGGGTTGGAAATTTTTTGTCTAATTTTAAGATTTTACATGGTAGTAATCCTTCTCGGAAGGGTCATGTTTTCCTTATTTCTTCATGCACCTTCGTTAGCGTGTCTTGTATCGCACTAGGTACGTCACATTTTTATTAATTTCTTGAGAGAGTTGGCAACCTTTGTTCAGTTTTTTGCTAGTTTTTTTTAGCTTGGCTCACAGGTAGTTAAAATTTTGTTGGCTCTTAGGTAGGGAGTGTTTAAATCCTGGTGAAGAGGTAGCTCTGTACCTCACATTGTGGCAACCATCGCATCACATGCTGTATGGAAGGTCGTGGTCCCCTGCATCAGCCTCGCTGCCTTTTCCCTTCATTTTTCAGGGGGAGGAGGGTAGTGTTATGAGTTGCCCATAAATCGTACGAACGGACTATACAAGCGGCAGGCAGCTGTGTGTCACGTGCACAGTACATGTACATTCTCGCATGATTATTGCTGTCCCTCTCAGGCTGGCAGAAGACATTACCATATATGGCCACACGGCGCGAATTCCAGCCAATGGCAGAAGACATTACCTTATAGGGCACGCGTTCGAGTCTTCCGTCTCGCTCATCACGGGCAGAGAGATCCAGCCACCGATCGCCAAAGCAAGAGACATATTTCAGACAACGGCGCGAGCGGTCGTACGCACTACTACGTACTGTCGGGCAGTATGCCACCCTTCGACGCGGCTAATTAAGTCTTCACCTACGAACCAAGTATGGCGCTATCACCACAGCCGCCTGTATAATCCTACTGCCGCCTACCATGGCAGCCCAGACGCGCCCGGCTTTTAATCCGCCTACGTGCCGACGAGCCGAGTAATTCACAACTGCCGCCTACTTAATACCATGGCAGCCCAGACGCGCCCGGCTTTTAATCCGCCTACATTGCCGATAGCCGCTTAATTCACCGTTATCACCCACCGGTTCGGTAAGCTGACCGAATCCGCCCACCATGACGCCGAGAAGCCGCCCTCTCCCGCCGAGCCGCCCAGTTCCTGCACACAGTCTATGAGCTTTGCTCTAGACCTCTCCACTTCGTAGGGAAGCTGCCTGCATCCGTACGACGCCACGTGAGATTCTAACCCTCTTATAGTCTTTCCGAGCCTAACTTCCGTAGTATTTCTAGTGCCTCACTCTCTCTAATGCTAGGCCTTAAACAGCTTACCTGGTTGCCTGTACTGTTCACCCTTGCATTATTGAATACATTTGAATTGTGCCCAAACCTTGTTTCATTGGAGTCAACCATCGACAGCCTCGGAGGAGCCCTACGACCCTGAGCTGAGCCTTCCAAGCCGAGGCATATGGCCCCCGGGGGGCCTGCTTAACACTTGTCCCCCCCCGGGAGGGACATATTTCTGGAGACCAGAAGTATAACACTGGACCCTACGTGGCTTCAGTATCACCCTGGCCCCAGGAAGTATGACAGCATCGTGCGTAATTCGGAATGCAGCAAAGAGCGGGGTGACCCGTAGACGATTAGCTCATACCTTATGTCATATTTTTATATCTCATCTACAAATTATCTGTATATCATCTACAAATTATCTGTTTCTTTTTGGCACATGAATACTTGTATTGGAAAAAATATATGACTATTGGCCGGGTGCATACTTTAGGTAACCTAACCTATAATGTAATTGTAATTTAAAAAAAGATTACTATATTAAGTTTTTTCTTAATGCTAGTCAGGGTAAATTGCTCTGATTGATTTTTCGATACAATGTATTTATTATTGTATCATGTTAAGTTATTTTAATGAAATTATTTCTATTTTGCCGCTCTAATGCAAAGCTCTACGCTATGTATCATAATTTGTAACTTTGTTTTATAATAAAACGAAGTTACATATTATGAAATAAAACACTTATTGCATTGTTTATTGATTTCTTGTTTGTTTGTGTGGTGTGGGTTGGGTACCAAAAAGTTTGTTTTCTCGGAGAGGTTTTTGTGGCGTTTACTAATAGATAAGGGGGCGTTCAAGTATTACGTAAAGCAATTTTGAAAATGTTTGACCCTCCCTCCCCCATGTAACGCGCCGTAACGTTTTTCTGTAACCCCCCCTCCCCCTCCCTAAGCGTTACGTAACACCCAAGTGACGATTTTTTTTACCTTAAAGCTATAATTAAGTTGCGCAAAGTCGCCTTAATACGTTTGTTCTTGTTTTTATCGCGTTTGCGGTAATAATAATTTCGTTATTTGTTTTTGGGGTATCATGGGGGTTGCGCTACCTCCTTCTTTAGTCAACGTTTCGGACAGCATCGCCGTGTCCATCATCAGGTCAGATCCAGCAGATATGTGTATTGCATTACAGACATGCGTGTAGTGTTTATTTTATTTATTTATGTTGTTATTTATAAACATTTGGAAATTAATATTATTTTTATCGGCCTTGTATGTATGTATATATGTATTTGTACCTATCTCCATGTATCAAACAAATTTTGCTAATAAAAAAAAATCTAATCTTAATTTTGTATTTGTTATATAAATAATAACGAACTGAGTTTTTTTTATGTTAAATATGTTTTGGTTTAGTTGAGTGAGTCCTGATAGCGTCCAGTTATTTTCTTACGGAACATTTTCCAAGAGTTAACCCTATGTAGGATTTTCTGTGGTTTACCCAAAGGTCGTTTCATCAACAGGCCACTTGCATAACTTCCAAGACATTCTGTATTTTTTTTTAATCTAATTTTTGAGACCCTGGCTTTTTTTGAAAATTTCAATCCGAAAAATCAGACCGTTTTTTATAAACCGGAAAGATGGGACATAATTTTATGGGTGCCGAAAATAATTTAAAAAAAGAACGTTTTCCACACGAATAAGTACCCTTTACACGTAGAGTTCGGAGCGGGACGTGCCCCGCGCCACTTCAGGGCCGCGCAGAAAAGTCTCAATTGCGCTGTAAACCGTTATGCTACGGCCAGACCCTTGCGACAAGCTGCTTGTCGCAAGCTCACGCAAGCTCTGGCAAAAAAATTGCTGGCGTCCCCACACTTGCAAGCGCGCCAGTACATTCGCTGCGCGCGCAGCGCCCAAAGATGGCGGACGTCGAAGCAGCTGCATCAGCTGTCATTTTTGAAAAATGCTATTTCTATTTTAAAGCGAAACAAAACGAAAGAAAGCGAAGAATTCGAAAGAGAAGATAGTGGATGATTAAAATCCATAGAAATCGTACCAGTTAATTCATTTAGTATTCTAATATTTTGTTTATTGTCCGTAAGTTGGACCAATGTGTGGATAACACGCCAGCGTTTGCCGCAAGCGCTTGCCGCTTGTGGCCAAAATATCCGACCTCGATCGGATCAGTGGCAAGCTCTCGCAAGCTTACGCAAGCTTACGCAAGCCAAGCCACACGCGCGCTCCAGACGCTGGGACTTGTGGACGCTTGCGGAGGCTTGCCATGTGTTTGGAGCCGGTATTAGCTTACTTTCGGTCCTTACTTTTCTGCGCAGTGGCCTGAAGTGGCGCGGGGCACGTCCCTCTCCGAACTCTACGTGTAAAGGGTGCTAAATGTAAAATTTCCAGAAAAAGTTCGGAACTTATGTTCCCTTTTGATTTGCAACTTGCGTGAGGTTTTTTATCCAGTAAAGACTTTTTCCTCACGATGACATTAATGTAACTTAAATTCAGTCAAGTAAATACGACCTTCAGAAGGAAATAGTAAAAAGGCCAAATGAGCCGCAGTACTAGTAGCTAGAAACACGAAAGGGTATTGCAAAGCCCTAGCTAGTTAGAGGATTACGAAAGAATCCGTTGAATCAAAAAAAGAACAAACAATTAATCTAGTGAACGTTAAACGCAAATTCAAAAATTCGCCAGAAATCAAAGCGTTGCCATATAAAAAAAAATTAATCAGTCTGGAATTTTACAAAATTAAGGGAACATAATCGGAGACGGGACATTTTCATGTAGTGACCTCACGAGCTCAAATAATGGATTTATTTATTTAAAAAAAAAAAAATAAAAAAACTATACATTTCTAAACATTTTTACTAACATTGTCGTAATCTTAGTAAAAAAATCTATCCACACGATTTTTTCCAAGTCGTTATGAAATCCATGCAAGTGGCCTATGGTAGGAGAGGGAGATTTTTTTGGAAAAGGAAGTATTTAGTAACGATGTAAGAGGGAAGTAATCTAAAAAAATATATTTATATGGAAACATATTTTTATAACATTGAAATTTTTTTTCTTTGATAACCAGTTTGTTTAGAACCCCATAAAGAAAAAAATAACACTAAATATTTTGGTGTTTAGCCTGAATCTTCCATTTGCTAAATAAACAATAAGGAACTCCAGTGAAAAATATTATGGCTTTAAAAAAATATGTTCATATAGACCAATAAACGCTGATTCTGAATATATAACTTTTATTTAATAATATTAAACGTAAAGTATTTAAAAAAATATTAAAAAGTGCATTTTTAATATTCTCGTTAAAACACAGCGTTAAGTTGGTATGCTGTGTAATGCTGTCATGGTGACGTCACGATGGAAGATTCACTGATGATTCACTGTAATTCATTTGGGTCATTTATATAGGAATTTAGGTATGACACAAGCGAATGTTCTATATATTTCTTATTTTTGAAGATGTCGTAAAAGCATATACCTTTATAGAAAGTTGATAGAATTGCCTTTTAGATTTTTGTATCTGACATATACGATTGTGTTTGAAAAATGCAGTATTTTAAGTTTCAAAATGAAAAAATTAAAAAAAAACAGCCGACTGTAAACATATTCTATTAAATGGTCGAAAAAATTAGGAAAATTCAAAATTTAAAAAATACAGTCCTCTTACTTTATGAATTTGGAATAAAACTGTCACTTCACTTTTTATCTCATTCATACAATTAAAAACGATAAAAAAATATTATAATAATTCCGAAAAAATAACTGAAAAAATCCGACATCTTGGACTCGGTTTTACGCAATTAATGCGTTGATTTCTCGAATTTGTATTTATTTACACATGCATAAGGCTTTTACATTATTAAATAATACTACTTTTATGGAAGCTTTATTAAATATAAACAATAATAACAACAATACGGAGAATACACGCATTATTTTTATCCTAACAAATTCGTCTAAAGTAGTCACAAAAAGTATTAAAATCAAAGTGTTTCACTGAATTATATTAAATTAATACTGGCTTAACGTTGACGAATCATCAGAAAAGTATATAAGTAGTGTATTCATAAATATACCAAACCACCCACATTGTATTTAAAGTGTTTAAAACTACGATTAGTGCAATCAAGTGACAGTTGATATAAGCCCCCCGCGCCCCGCGCCTGCACATACACCGCTGTCAGCCCCGCTACTTACACGCCTTACCTAAAATCCAGGGGTATACAACTGTTTACAAAAAATATATAAAATAATAAAAATAAAAATGGCTCTAAGTGACAAAGCTTCGCACTACATTACCAAAGTAAATGAGATAATTAGTGGATTGATTTCATTGGTACATGACCCGAACAATAAATTCTCGAAAGAAAACATCGTTAAAATAATACCAAAAACTACCGAACTTATGGCTACGATAGGAGAATTAGTTGTTGATTTTGGCGTGATGCAAGGAGAATTGAATTCGATAAAAAATAATCCGCAAATCATGACTCCAATCAGGACTAATCATCCGAATGACTTAAATATGTGTGAAATTGTTAGCGAAATGGAAGAGAGGGCAATCAGATCCAAAAATGTTATATTGTATAACGTGCCAGAGAGCTTGTCCGATGAAAAGTCTGTCATCATTACGGAAGATAGAGACAAAGTTTCTTCCGCTGTAAAAAACATCGACCCCTCACTAGATCTAACCAACATCAAAGTTTTTCGACTGGGAGCCAAGAAAATTGCTAACAAAAATCGACCAATAAAACTAGAATTTACGGATAACATAGCACCACGAACTGTCTTACGAAACAGCATCAAATTTAAAGACGGCATAAAAGCAAGCAATGACTTAACTATCTTTCAACGGAATCAACTCATAGAACTAAGAAAGCAATTATTGTACCGTCAAGAAAATGGTGAACCGAACCTAACAATAAAGTACATAAACTCCAAGCCAACCATTGTATCAACTATACCAAAAAACGACATAACCAAAACAAATTGAAATGCTATTATCAAAATGTCAGAGGCATGAAAACTAAACTTAAGGACTTCAAAACACATGCCCCGACTCTGCATCATGACATCATCATTCTAACGGAAACCTGGCTGGAACCATCAATCAACTCTGCTGAGCTCGGTCTACCCCACCATCATATTTACCGGTCTGATAGAAGTCAACACACCAGCTCTAAATCTAGAGGCGGTGGCGTAATGGTAGCTGTCAACAAGGAACATCCCTCCAAACTTCTGAAAACCAAAAATTCTAATGTGGAACAAATTTACATCTTATTGAACGGTAAAAATCAAAAAAATATCATAGGTAGTGTTTACATCCCGCCATCATCGGATATAAGTGTATACAAGAGTCATTTTGAGGATATTGAACAACTGTCATACCAATTTCCTAACAGTAAAATCACTATCATCGGTGACTACAATTTACCAAGAATCAATTGGGGCACCCGCAAAAATTCCACAGTACCACAAAACTCTAGCTTATCTGAAATAGACAAAGAAATAGTTGAATTATGCGATTTCCTTAACTTAGCTCAATTAAATAATGTAAAAAATGACAATAATAGATTACTAGATCTTGTTCTTTGTACCGACATGGCAACTGCGGTTGATAAGTCACTCGATTCAGTTCTTGCTCCTGATTCTCACCACCCACCTTTAGACATTACTATTTTATGTAACCCCATAAAAAGCCAAATTAAAAACCGTATGCAATTTCCTAACTTTAATAAAGCCAATTACGTCGCAATACGCGATTACCTATATAAAACCGACTGGTCTATACTAGAAGGAGATAATCTCGATGAAAATATTAAAGCCTTTTATCAACATCTATATAAAGCCATAGAAAACTTTGTTCCAATAAGCTATAAATCATCTTCAAATTTCCCTAACTGGTTTAGCAAGGACCTCATTAACATAGTAATCGAAAAGAAAAAAGCTCATAAAATTTATAAAAAACAAAAAAACTTTCCGATTTTACAATTTTTAGCAAGCTACGTAAAGACTGTAATAAATTATCAAACATTTGTTATAATAATTATATCAAGAATGTTGAATTTTCTATTGTTAACAATGTAAAACATTTCTTCAACTATTGTAAAACACAAAATAACAATAACCTTGGCATACCTGAAACTATGCACTACAAACTGAAAACCTCATGTAAAATCAAAGAAACTGTCAATCTATTTGCAGAATTTTTTAAAGATGTGTATGAAAATGATATTCCTGATGAACACATTCCAAACTTTGAGTCCGATATAGATTTACAACTAAGTCAGTTACATATTGAGATTAAAGAAATCACAGCATGTATTAAACTTCTGGAACCTAAATCTAGCTCAGGTCCAGATAAAATTCCCCCCATATTTCTTAAAAACTGTGTAGGTAGTGTCTGTTACCCACTGTACCTACTATTTAATCAATCACTTTTAAAAGGCAAGTTCCCGCAAATATGGAAAAATAGCTTTCTCACTCCAATATTTAAAAGCGGAGACAAGTCTCTGGTTGAAAATTACAGACCCATATGCATACAATCGTCGATACCAAAAATTTTTGAAAAGTTAATTCTTCAAAAAATATGTTCTTGCATAAATTTTAATATCTCATCATTTCAACATGGTTTTATCTCTGGACGATCTACCTTAACTAACCTTACACTTTACGAACATTTTATCTCAGGTGCTCTTGCTAATAGAGAACAAGTTGACTCAATTTATACGGATTTTAGTAAAGCCTTTGATAAGGTTTGCATTAAAATTCTTATAAATAAATTGTCTAAACTAGGAATAAGTGGTAAATTATTATGCTGGATTGAGAATTATTTATCAAAACGTTTACTAACTGTTTATATTAAAGGATACTTGTCTTACGAATTTGAAGCCACTAGCGGTGTGCCTCAGGGTTCGCACCTTGGTCCAATATTGTTTATACTATTCATAAATGATGTCACTTCCATATTCTCTAATGTAAAAATTTTATTATTTGCTGATGACATGAAAATTTATAAAATCATAAAAAATATATACGACTGCTTGTCTCTTCAATCCAATTTTATAAAATTCGTAGAATGGTGTTCCATTAACAAACTTACCCTTAACATTAAAAAATCTCAAATTATGAGTTTCTTTAGAATAAAAAACCCTATCAAATATAGTTACTCCTTTAACAATCACAGTTTATTGTCAGTACCTGTAATAAGGGACCTCGGAATAACCTTCGATTCTAAATTACTCTTTACCAACCACATTGATATAATAACTGGTAACCCAATGAAAATGCTTGGTTTTATTCTAAGAATTTGTAAAGATTTTAATAATATCCAAACATTTAAACTACTATATACAACTCTGGTTAGGAGTCATTTAGAATATAATTCCCCCATTTGGAACCCTTTCTATAAAAGCCACGCAAATTCCATTGAAAGAATCCAACGCAAATTTTTGAGATCAATTAATTTTAAATAAGGAATAAGGAAGTTGATTGAAAAATATTTTGACTTATAAAAAATATGTTCATGTATATCAAAAAATATCGATTCTAAATATATAAATATATTTCTATATTGTTATTCTTAGAATTAATTAAACCTTCTTAAAAATCCATCAAAAAGCTACGAACTAAAAACGCTTCATGAATGGTCGAAAGAATTCTGACGTCATTGGAACCTCAGTTTGTATAAAGAGCGGATCACCGAAATGTCTACGGTGCATCTCTTTCTATTACACGAGAGATGGTTTGTGTATGATGAGAGAGGTGTATAGGCAAAACGTCGTTTACTTATGGGCCAAACGGTTTTGCATTCTATCCCCTAAAAGTCTTTTTAAGTTTAGTAATGGGTGGTTTGGTATATTTAATGGTTTAGTAAACAAAGTTTATGTAATGCAAAATCTGTTTAAAAAACCACATACCATGTCAGAAATCGGATATATTCAAGGCCAGTCCGACTACCTACAAATCGTTGATTCTGACATGTTGATTTTATATTTAAAATAGATAATACTGACCACATAAGTGCTGAAATTTGTGGAGTTAAAGCTTCCAAGTAAATACATCAAATTATTAATTGTGTTCATTTGTATGTTACAAAAAGTATAATACATTTTTTCAGTAGGTATAAATAATAATCATTACGTATTCTCTACTCATCTGACATCTGATGTTTCGCCGTAAACCTCACTAGTTTTGTGCAAGTATATTAAATTTATTGATTGCGCAGAAAAGTCTCACAGTGAACTGCGCTGTAAACCGTTATCTTACTTTCGGTCTTTACTTTTTTGCGCGGCGGCCTGAATTGGCGGGTGATACTTCAACCAACGGCGATCGGCCAGCGATGGTAATACCGTGTTTGTGAAGAGTTTTGGCGCGAGAAACAAAAATTCTACCTTTAAATATTAATTTAACCATGAAAACTTGATCAATTTTCTTTTTTTAAAATAACATCAATTCTGATAGACGGTTAACATTGATAAAAAAAATTACTGGAATTCCTTATTGAAGAATTTAAAAAATCTCCATACAAAATGCCCAAGCGACGGAGTTTTCTCAGTTCAAATGACGTCACACCCACACCCCGCTTCTTACCGCTCGGATCCGCTCGTTTTGGCGGGCTTAATAAAATTTAAACTTTGAGAATTAATTTTACTATGAAAACGAACTTTAAAAAAAAAAAAAAAATACCAGTATTTAAGTTTGAATGCGAACATTGATAAAAAAAATAAAAAAAATGGACTCAACTTCCTTATTCCCGCGGTTGACTTAAACTATGACACTCTATCACAAAACATGCGACTCTTATCGTTAAAAGATAGAAGAATATTCAATGATCTCATTTTTTTATTTAAAATAAACAACAATTGGTTTGACTCCCCTGAATTGGTATCGCTAATAAATTATCATGTACCTTGTAGACCGACTCGACTCAAAACACCTTTCCATTGTGACAATACTTTGACGAACGCAGAACAAAACTCAATCATAAATCGCTTGCATATTTTAGGCAATGAAAATGCTAATATCGATCACGCCGCCAATAATCTGGCCTCATACAAAAGATCCATTAAACTAATTTGTTTGCAAGTACCACGTAAATATTATAATACATCATGTAAACATAATATGCCTACCAGTAATTCACACTAAACTAATGTACAAGAAATCATAGGTACTTGTAAAATGTATCATATTATATCGGATAACATAATCCAGGATTTTTTACTTGTTGTATTTTATATTTAAATCTTTGTAGGTACCTTTTATATCTTATATATCTTTTATATCTTATATCCTTTTATATCTTATATTTTTAAATTTTACTTTTTATTGTTTTATTTCTCACTTTAAATTTTTATTTTTACTTTTCCCTAATAATTTATAGTTAATAGTTTATATTTAATATTTTATACTTTATAATTTACTTTTATACATTTTACATTTTATTCACTGCTTATTACCTTACTTGTTTAGCTTTTTTATTAAATTTCACTAACATTCTTCATGTTGTTGAACTATTTATAAGTATGTCAATTATGTTAATGGCACGTGTTGTGCCGTATGTATGTAAATAAATAAATAAATAAAATTCACGCGGAAAAGTCATAAAAATTATAAAGTAACCTTTGATTATGTAATGTCAGTAACCTAAAAACCGAACGAAACTAAATCACCAACAAAACATTATTTAAGGACTAAAACTGGAAAAAAGTAAAGGCAGCATTGGTACTTATGCTGAATTACACTAATATCACAGTGAATTAATCATTTAAACGAAAATTATCATCAAAAACATAAAACTGCAAGTAAAATTCATCAACGTCATTCATTGTTTTGCAAAGAATTTGATTTCGCCATTTGCAATAAATAAGCCATTAGCCAATCAACGCGTTATAATAAACAAGATGGCCGCGCGCCTGCGCAAATCTATGTGAGATTCAAGAAAACCAACATAAAAATCATAAAATAGTAATCGTTATTTTAGTAGATGACGTCACAAAATTCACCATAGATATGGGTGTTTTCGAGGGATCTCCAAAAATTAAAACTTTGGAAATTATTTCAACTATTAAAACTAACTCTAAAAAAAAATATGCAGTCATTTAAGTTAGAAGGTCATTTTTCATAAAAAAAATAAAAAAAATGAACTGGACTTCTCTATTAGAGTATCCATTTTCAATTTGGGAGATGGGTCTGGGTACCGCTGCCCCTGGAACCATCGAATGATAACCAACACTCCTACCATGGGTCACAACAAGTGGTTCGCTACGTTTGTTGACTTAACAGGGGTGCCCGGAAATGGGGGTGATGTTTGTCAAGGGCTTGGCGAGGGATGCGTTTGCCTATCTACCGCGGATCGGGAAAGACTATCTGAGGGAGACCTTTTGACCTCTCTAGCGGGACTCTCTCGACCCATCACTTTGTACGGCAGTGGGAGGGATGAATTTGTACGTCCGTCCTTCATGGACATATTGACCCACTCCTCACACCCTTTTACTTCCCAGATATTCCTTTCCCTGAAAAACCTCAAAAACCCAAGACCTCAAGACCCCTCAAAGATAGCGTAGGCCCCGACAATGCCCAATTTTAGATAATATGATAATTGTGTTCTCCTTCTGCTTCCATACACCCTCTTTTTGATTTTCTTACTTAGTAGCTTTTATTCCACGAAATTCGGAACTTACATAGTCAGTATTATATTTGAAATACATGTCTAAAAAATACGAAAATAAACCAATAATAACACGAAATGATGAATGGCTTTCAATACAACGATTGGTTTGTTTACGGTACAACTTCAACATTCTATCACCAGGTGAATGGCGAGCACTATGAGCAGCATGTGATCAGTGACGTCACCACTCAGCATACCAACTTGACGGCGTGTTTCAACGACACTATTAAAAATGCACTTTTTAATATTTTTTTAAAAACTCTGCGTTTAATATTATTTACTAAAACTTACATATTCAGAATAAGCGTTTATTGGTGTAGGTATATGCACTTTTTTTTTATCCATAATATTTTTCACTGGAGTTCCTTATTATGTTTTTAAAGCATTTATATTAAAAAAAAAAGGAATGGATTGTAAGTTGATCTTGAAGCGTTGCATTCATTGCGTACGCGGGCTTAAGCGTGACCTTACCTTTATTTTCCTTTTTCGGCTAATTGAATGATTCGTATAGCGCTCAAAGTCGCTGTGTTAGGTGTTTTCAGCGTCTTGGCTCCTTGACGCCTTGGCAACTCGGCGCCGGGAGCGAACTGCTCCGATTGCATCTGCCCAGAGCCGGCCCTGTACCTTATACTTACCAAGAAAATAAAATACTTAGCTCTATTTAAAAAAAAAAAATTGTATTAACATGAGGAATGAAATAAAAGAGATCGATAGGTGTTGATTGCCCCAATACATTTATTTATCATTAATAATATCTAATCTGTAATTTAAACTCTATCAATTGTACAGTGACGTAAGAAGTGGTACGTACGGTTCATTATAATAAAATTTTAATACTGTGTTTCAGTTAAGTATAGAATTTATATAAATATATTACATGGCTATTGGCTACTCCTTTATTTTACAATCTCTCTTTCCCATTAATAAACATAAGTTTATAATGTATATAGTTTTATTAATAATTATAAAAAGATACATAATTTCAAACATTGAGATCAAATTTCTGTAAAACAAATCATAACAATAATATATACATGTATATATATAACACACCTTCATGCTAAAATATTATTTGTTAGTAATAATAGGTAGTGATAATAATGATATAAAAACAGTTATTTAAATCTACGCCAAATTCCTACCAGCCAAATAAGCATTTGGCAGAGATTTTTTTAAGAGTAACTGATTAATAATTTTGACAGAGTAAAAAAATAATTTTTGTAAGGAGGTAATTCATAGTTTTATATCCAACCCATAATCCTTACGATTTTTAAAAACATTTGTAATAAATTCAAATAAAAATTTTAGTGTAGATATAAAAATAGTGAAGGAGTTTTTGAAATGTAGTTTTTTATGCTTTTTTTTCACTAATGTCGAAAACATTTTATTTCTTTTGAATTAGGTATAGTGTAAAAAAAATATACACGTTATGGAACATAAACGAATGGAGTGGCACGAAAAAACTCGCGCGTAAAGGTACAATAAATCTCAAATAAAATCTTAAAGTACAGGATGTCCTCTGCGGGAGGTTGTTTATAATTCAGGTTTTATTTCAGCGTGGTGTGTTTCTTATTTTACGATGCGTTTTAACTTTGGGATGTTCGTCGCCACATCTTCCGGCCGGTAATACAATTCTCGTAGATGTTTCGAGCCTTCTCAGTTATTGTTGACTTTGACGAATATTATGTAAATGGTGACAGAGTGAAATAAAGTCATACAAATGAATTCTTTTATAGTCGCGAACTTTTATAGGCACGTTACATTAACATCCGTGTTAAAAAAACAACTAAGATGTTTACATGGTAATGGCTTCTCCGAATTTGCGATCCATCTTATTGAAACAGACCAACCACTAGAGCGATTACGCGAAATAAATAAATTTGCCTCGATTGCTTGAGATTTCCCAAAATGTATTTTGTTTAATTTTTCGCCAACATTAAAAAAATCATACCTTCGAATTTTAACATGGGGACATAAAAAAATATTATAAAAATATATAGCCAATAAATTTACCTGTATTTAACCGTCCATCCCATATTTGTAGGATTTATTAAAAAATATAAAAAAATCGTAATGTTTATAATCGCGCGAATCCTGGGTATTTTTTACTTGATGCCGTGAGGGATACTTATTCGGGTCAACATAGAATATTTTCGGTTTCTGTATGTTGTCTGTGGTATACTTGATAATGAATGGTTCATATATATGGAAAAGGGACTTAATTTTAACTGTAAACAGCTGTTAAAAAATTCGGCGTTAAAAATATTTTTGACATTGTTCTGAAATAGTCTACAAAGTTCGGATTTGTGACCTTTATGGACATATGTAATAGATATAAGCTTCGTATTAAAATAAACGGCTGGCCAGAGAAATGCTTTACGAATGGTAGGAAAATGTGGTCCATTTTTGGACCGAAATCAATCGCAGAAAAATAAAAGTGGTCCATTTTTTGACCGAAATCGCTCCAGTGGGTATGATAAAAATATATGTTAATAAAAGTATATATGAATATGTATAAAAACGAAATAGGTATCCGACTGATAACTTAGAAGCACTATAATTAAGGCATGCCAAAAACATTAATAGTAAAGTAATTAACAATCAAATAAATTTAAATAAATGTCCAATACTCAGATTGTTCCCTATTGACAAAGAACATTCCATTTCCTTTCTCAATTCTCCTATGCCTACTTCTTCTTTCACTGGAGAAGTGCAGCCTATTTTGTTTTAAACCATATATTATTTATAACAAATGTAACTTAACATTAATAGAGTCAAGTAGAATATACTGCCCTGAAGAAGCTACGATAGTACCGGAACCCGGTCGGCATAAAGTATAAAAAATAAAAGTGGTGTTTACAAAGTTTTAAAATTATTTAAATTATTAAAATAAGTCCGCAAAGACTTAGATAAAAGTTTGTTACAAAATAGCCTATTTTCCTTTGGTTGTATAATATATCTCATAGTATAATAATTTAATAATTTCGCGCCCGGGAGAGTAGGTAATAATGTATTCATTTGGACTACTGGCTATTTTAAGTGAGATCTGACTGTTCACGATGTCAGTATTTTGTGAAACTTTAAATTGAAAGAGAAAATTTTATAAATTCTTGACAGATTATTTACCAGGTTAAGAGAGCAGTATCAATGGCAAAAAGAAATGGTTTTAATTCAGATGATAATTAAAAGTCGGATATATAATATTTATATATTTTTATGATCATTTGTGTGAAATTCCATTTTAATAATCGATACATATGTCAAACTTTTTTACAATTATGCCTTACAATAAACCATTCCGAAAATGAATGAGTGTGGATGCACCAACTTGAAAGGATTATGATTATTCATTTTTGGGGTGTTATGCCATGTTGCGCTACCTCCTTCTTTAGCCAACATTTCGGACAGCGTTACAGTGTCCATCATCAGGGAAAATGTGTGATCTGCATCTGTCCTGATGACGGACACTGCCAAGGACTGATGACGAACACTGACATCTGCCCTGATGATGGACACTGTAACGCTGTCCGAAACGTTGGCTGACGAAGGAGGTAGCGCAACATGGCATAACAACCCAAAAATGAAAAACGATAATTCTTTTGGCCGTGAAAATCTAAAATCATATCACTTTGAAAGTGAACCTAAAATTACCCGTTAGAAAAAGAACAATACTCAAAACGAACCGGATTGAAAATGAACTAAGCTGAAATTTACATGGTCTGAGTACATTTGAAAAGAAAACATGGTTAAACATTATTCGACTAGACTGAAAACGAACCAAGTGAAGAATCAAAATTATAAAGGTTTATAAACGTAATAATGTCCTAGAAATTAGAAATATAAAAGCCTACTAGGCCAGTTCGCTCCTGACGGTTGAAGGACATTAAAGTTATACGCTTCCCTCTTTATCCCTACAAAGATTTAGTGCGATGCTCCATTAACTCGTAAGATTGCCGCGTAATGAGCCCTTTGAAAGAAGATGGTGATGAATTTAACCCTTAAATAGGTTATTAAACCCATTAACACCACAATATCCTGTTGCTTTTCACCCTTCAAAACCTACTCCACCACTTCACAAACAACTTAAACTTTTGGACAAACTCGAGTCGCAACAAAAATTAACTTTATTATTTAAAAAAAAATTCAAAACGAAAAAGAACGAATTTTCTGCGATCAAATTAATGAAAATTAAATAACGACGAAGAATTTTCTCTCTCTGGAACAATGCGTTAACTTCTCGGCCAAATTTCAGCTTTAAGCTGAAATTTACCGACCATTTAACTTTAAGATAACAACGCTGGTGTAAATAATTTTGCACGTTTATCTGTTTAAACTATTATGGTTGAATTAAATTGGCTTTAATTGAACGATGAAAGAAAATGAACAGTTGTCTTCGCGAATAAGAATTGAAATATATATTTTGTCGCTGTCAAAATTTTAGAAAATACTGGATGTTTCAAAAAATTTGAGTAATTCATCAAATATTTTAAGTCAATTTTCACGTTCTATGTAACTTCTATTCAAATTCTGTGATTATTTCAGATTCATGCAGCAACTGGCCTGTAATGATATAATAACAGAACTTGAAAATTAACTTCAAATATTTGATGAATTCATCAATTTTTTTTAAATAACCTGTCCAGTCTATACTGTTTCATTGATATCTCTAATGCTTTCAGAACATTTTCAGAAGAACTTTTCATTCATCAGGACGATTGTTATACATTAATCTTTTAAATTGTCTTACATGAATTGGTTTGCAATACTCGTATGTAACTGACTTCTTGACGAATAAAGAGTTCTTTTGAAACTGATTGTATAAAACTTTAAAATTTGCAGCACAGCTTTAAAAACAGTAAGAATTTAAACATAATTTTATATCAATGCTTTTACGAATAATAGGCAATTAAAAGTTTTTCGTTTTTGTTTTGTTATTTTAGAAATTTATTTATTTCAAAATTGTTTCGGACTGTACCCGGAGACCTTTGAAAAACATATTTTATTTGATTTTTTTAAAATAATTTGATAATATTTTGTGCGTGGTAAAGGGTTTTATTAGTTAGGGCTTGTTTAACATTTCACTATTTATAATATGAGGCCAGTTAAGACGAGCGTAAAAAGGCAGAAAACATGACATAATATTGACGAAACTACACTAGAACTTTAGTATGAGGATGTATAACCGACGGGATAGGAGATTTATATACTTTGTAGAGGGGAATTTTACCAGGGAAGCAGAGAACAGAGGAGAAATGATGAACAGTGTGAGTTTATGAAATATTTAATGAAATAACTCGGCGGGAGTTGTAGTAAGTGACGAATTTACGAGGTCTAAGGAAATCAATTTATATCTAGCGGAGAATGGATGGTGACAACTGATTATGAAACGACCATTATATTATTCTGATTTCCGGGTAAAATCTATTTAGATTGCTCCATTTTCACAGCGGTTTAGACAAATATTTTAAAGGAGTTGTTTTGAAATGGGCTTACGCGTTGTGCTTATGGCTTTTATATGTGAATTCCGCAGTTAAGTTCATATTATAACGCGTTTGATTTCAGTAAACATCTTCAAAAAGAAGATGGGTTATGCGAGTATTGAAATATAATTATTTTTAATTTATTTGTTATTTTCCAAGAGTTGAAAAGGATTCATCGACTTATTTGGCACTCGAATTAAACACATTAAATAAAATGAGAAATAGATTAAATTTCTGTGTTGAAATATAATATATCACGATAACAGCCTGCAGAATAAATTAAATTACGTTCTATTAAATAATGTACATATTTAAGTGTGCAGTGTGTATGTCTTTCAAGAATTGTGGATATAGTTTTGTTTAGTGAGAAAATAATAATTAGTTAAAAGAAGACAAACTTTAATAATAAATTCATTTTTATTATGTAGGTTCAGTTTTTAATATAACAAAAAATGTTTTCAGCAAGAGCACATTCTTTGGAAATTCCTAATTATTAATCTTGTTGGTATTTAGAAGGGACAGATATAATTGAGTCGATGTTTAATTACGTAGAAAATAAGTCATATTAATGACGTAAGGTCCTGTAGATGAAAATAGAATATTTCATTTATAAATTAATGTTAAGATAGATAATATAGGTATTAAAATAATTAATGCTTTTGTTATGTTCTTAGAAGTATTGTAAAATAAATATTAAAAATAGACAAATATATTATGATAATAATGCTAGTTAATGATAATTTGTTTGGGAGTGAAATGTTAATCTCTTTTTGGAAAATAGTTTCTGAAAAATATAATAATTGTGTGTTTATAAGCGTAAATATCCCAAAATATTTTTGGAAGTTTTAAATGGTAAGCTTAGATTATTTCAACTTTTATAATATTTTATGACCGTGAAATCAGGTTTATTATGATTTTTTGGCATTTAAAATCAGCCTGTTTCAGCCTTTGATCAAATCGTGATCGTCTGACAAGCAGACCATCACGAATGTGGTACTTTTAGTAGTTAGCTCTGTGAAATACATAGGCATTAGAAGCACATTTGTGTAACTATCGATATTGTAGGAATCTATAATATCAAGATAAATATTCCTACCGCATTTTAATAAAAACATTGGCCAACTGGTTGGCGTTATACGGAAACTAATGTTCTGATCGTCGATTTGAAGGTCATCAAATGTTATAGAGTTAGAAAAATATCATCCAAAGATTTGTTAATTAAAATGAATTGTAATCAGTAATTAAAAGACAAATAAAAACTTCAGCAAAGATATAAACTAACCATTCATGTACGAATTTAAAGATTAGGAATATTAATATTATAAATAACGTCATTTATACATTTTCAAGGACATAATAATACTTTCATCGTAACGAGGAGCACGCCATTTTTGAAATAAATAATTTATAGTGATTTAGTTAAAATACTTTGATATATAGGACTTCAGTGAAAATAACATTTTGTTAATGCCGAGTGACCACTTAAGGATGCACTCCAACCGGCGGAAGGGTCCTGAGTTTCACGAATTGTTGCATTTTGAGGTTCCTTCGGAGTGGACGAGCCTGACTCCTTTTACATCAGATTTGTTATCCATATCCGCGTTAGTCCCAATACCTTGTTCTGCTTTCTTCACCAGGGACCTCTTCTTTCTAGATTCTTCTGGGAACAGAACGTCAAAAGCGTCGCCGTCTTGGTTGTCCATATTGCTTCCTCCCATACGCATGTAGTTCTCATCGATGAACATCTTTAGTTTCTCGTTGGCTTCTTTGTCGTTCATTTCAGCGCTGTCTTGTATGTCATCTTCTTCGTCTTCGTAGTTCTTTTGCAGCAAGGATCGTCCTAGCCTCATGAAGTTGTCGTTCTTCCTATCGGCGTAGTTGACTGCTTTAGGTTCTGGGGGGTCCTTGGCCGACCTTTCTACCCTGACGTAGGAGTCTGACGCAATTGTGGGGATTTGTTCTTCTTCGTTTTCTTCAAAGTTAGGGTCCGTTTCGTAGTTGGCGAAGTCCTCGTCAGATCGTCCAAATCTCATCAAATTGTTGTTTGCACGTCCGAATCTCATCAAATTGTTGTTTGCACGTCCAAATCTCATCAGATTGTTATTGGCTCTTCCGAAACGCATCAAATTGCTGTTTGCACGTCCAAACCTCATGAGGTTGTTGCCTCCCCTTCCGAACCTCATAAGGTTATTGTTAGCTCTTCCGAACCTCATCAGGTTGTTGTTTGCCCTACCGAATCGCATCACATTACCGCTGCTTCTGCCGAATCTCATCAAGTTTCCTGGTGATCTGCCGAACCTCATGAAGTCTGAATTCTTGGCTCTGCCGAGGCGCATGAATCCTGATTGTTTGCTGCGACCGAATCGCATCAGATTTCCACCGTTCATCTTTACTCTGGCTTCTGTCGGCATATCGGGATCGGAGCGTCCAAATCTGTTGACAAAAAATATGCTTTTTTTATCATTCCAAAATTGTTACCAGATCAAATATACGGAAATCAAACAGTAATAAGATGAGGGAAATAGGTTGTTATCTGTATCACGCTTCTCTTCCTCAAATTATAAATCATTCTCATTTTGTGGGGAATGTCTGGGGAATACCGTTCTCGTAAGTATATTATTACAGTAGAGGTATAAAGATTGAAAAGATGGGTGCCCAACCCGAATAGGACAATACGGGGAAGAAGATGCGATGAGAATATTAAATCTCAAAATTTTCAAGCCCTTCCCATAAATGAGTGTCTTTTAAGAATCTAGTTTGGTACAATACCAACCTCATGAAAGATTTATCAAGCGCACTCCTTCTTCTGGCAGCGATCTCGCTGATGGACCTCTTGACTATCTGACTTCCCTCCCCCTCCCCGGAGTAAGGCTGTTCCTCGTCCAGCAGAGGGTTGTCCTTGGAAGGGAGCTCCTCGCCAGGCAGCTCCTTGACGCAGAACACGAGTGGGGACACCAGAAGGAGCAAGCAGAGCCGCATGATGGTCTGGAATAAACAAGCAATTTCCATTGTTAGAGCTAATGGATGATATATTTTCAAATTGTGTGAGGGTGCTTTTTGACGTTAACACTACACAGAATGGAATTTTTTAAATGCTGTATGGATGGCATTTTTAAGTAAAGGAAGAAGATGAAGTTATGGAAAGGATATCGTAAAAACCATCCCCGCACTGCGGTGCAACGCATTGCGTTGGATCGAGAGTCCGGCTGAAGAGGTCAGAGGGTCTCCCTCAACCGGTCTCTCTCGATCTAGCTAGCCACGCAGTTGGTGGGCACTGAAAACACATGAACCCAGGCAAGGGACACCCCTGCAAGTTACCAAAGGTAGCGAACCACTTGGGATATTCTACGACAGAGGGGTTGGTGTTTGTATATTGGGATCCATTGAATGGTTCCTTGGGCGGCCGTACCGATTCCCGCTTCTTAAATTTAAAACTGTGACAGTTGTATTACCGACGAAAGAAATTATCGGAGTACCAACCTACGTAAATAATGATGTGCTTGTATGTGTTGGTTATCTCCGTCACCGACAGCGTAGACTATTTTAACTCCCGGCTTGCAGAACTAACTTTGAAATGGTCATGGCAGTCGGGAGAGCTGTCTTGTCATTACATAGAATCACTTCGAAAATCGACATAGCACAATTCAGAGAGCAAGATTTTTTGCGGTTAGTCTGATTGATCTTCGTAGATGTTTAAATTGCTTAAAACTGCCTATCTAATCTTAATATTTTCTCTCTTTTAAAAATGCTTTGAAAATTTTAATTTTCGTAATGTATTTAAAATGAATAAATTGAATTGAATTAAAATGTAAAAACTATTACTACTTATTTTTTTATGGAGCATCTTATAGTTAGACATCATGTTATCGATGCAGTATGGTAATCACTTTCCCTACTTCTCCACCTTCCTCTTCCTGACCTCCTTCTTCCATATTCCCTTCAGCCTTTCAACACATCCCGATTGGGGATGCCTTATTCCCAAAGTCTCCCAGAAATTGGCACAACTTGTGTGGTATGCAAATAAATAATATGTGATTTACATTGTTTGAATTCTAATCTTTCAGCCTTTCTATTGACTAGAATGACTAGATCATCCACGATGCCATTTTAGACAGCTCAGTAATAGAATATGAGTTTTTTTTCTCACGGGAATAATAATGCACAGCGTGATGATAGTACAAAAAACGAAATGAAACGTATTCCCCAAAAGTCGTCGCGACCAAATTCTGAATTTCCCCAGAGAAATACTACTACTAGAATAACATATTTAATCGGTAAAATCTCTGCACTATGGACTTTATATTTTCCTGGTAGAGCCTTGTCACAGTAGCGATTAATTTTGAATGATTGAAGATGGCAGAAAGTTCAGTTTATAATTCAAGTTCATATTAATAAAAAGAGATACTATCTAGTTGTCCAAATCCATAAAAATAAATATTTGTAGTTTTCTACTATAACACATTTTCCCTTCTAAACTCGGGCGTATTTTGTCAGTAGGTAAAAATATTTCCACTTTGCAATAAAATTCAAATAAATGGAATATTTGTGAACGTATCTGAAAACTAAAAACTATTTTTGAAAGGTTATGAAATACGCTTTCAAATTTTGTTATTAGGAATAACTATGTAATTTTTAAATATAAAATTTTTGAATGCAAACTTTAAACTTTTTTTCTAACTAAAATTGCTGATAACGAAAAAAAATAAAAATACACACATATTTTATTAGACAAATGATTTATAAATGTTATAGATACCTCACTTTTTTGTCGTAACGTGTAAAAAAAATGTAAAAAAAAATCAAAAAGTTCCATTATATTTTTTCAAACTGCGGTCGGAAACTTTGGTTTTATAAAGGTGTACGTTTTAAATATTTTGTGATTATCTGATTTTTTTTTATATAAGAGTGTTGTTTTCTCTTTCCAATACCGTTTAGAGTTTAGAACTTTAGATCATACTTCTCACTATCATAGTAAGGGAGACACATCGATTTCAACCGGTAAAACGGGTTAATATAATAAGTTTATTGTTCATTTAAAGCAGATACTTTGTGATGTGACAGTGTAATTTAAAATAAAACAATAACATAGTAGACACTACCTTCTATTTTAATATACTTAAAGCCAAGTGGGTTTTGCTACAATGGTAGCTTCTTCAAGGCAGTATCCACTAAAAATCTTAAATCTACAGGTTTTGTAACACATTAATGCATACCGTGTGTTTTCACGGTGGGTTGGAAAAACTCCACGGGAGCTCTGCTAGTACATACTGCTCTGAAAAAGCTATAGTAACAGCGAAACCCGGTCGGGATTACGTATTTAAAAATAGAGAAGTAGTATTTATTAAGTTATTGTTTTATTAAAAAAAAGTTTACATGAAAATAAAATTAAAACACGCATGTTAACATTAAGCATGATCAAAGCTGCGGCTGACAAAAATAGTGAATTTGGAAAACCTTGGGTTTAGCGGGAAATATAACTCGAAAAGCAGAGAAAAAAAAGATAAATTACTTTTAC
Organism: Limnephilus lunatus; assembly: GCA_917563855.2. Lineage (NCBI taxonomy): Eukaryota > Metazoa > Arthropoda > Insecta > Trichoptera > Limnephilidae > Limnephilus > Limnephilus lunatus. The sequence goes on along the minus strand of OU830597.1, from coordinate 12,910,842 downwards.
ATTTTATTCATTTTAATTTAATGAAAATTAAATACGTTTACGCCATTATTTATTAAAAACTAGCGAGATCCCGGCATGCGTTGCTATGACACTAATAAAGAAATTGTTTCTCCCTGCATGTCTTTTCCCATTCATCCCGTTTCCTTCCGTCTCCCTTTCCACTCCCATGTCCCCTTCTTTTCACGCGTTCCCCCTCCACCTTCCCTGCCTTCCCTCTCCACTCTCCCTCAAACCACCCTGCAACGATCTCCTCCCCTCCCCCGCGTTCAATTTATTTAGTCCAGGTACATTCAGATTTTCAAACAGCTCGTGTGCCATCTATTGCAATTTTTTTAATATTATTTTATTTTTTACATGCTACAAACATTCATTATCAAATTTGGTACCTAAAATAGGTACCTACCTATTTAAAATAAATACAATTTTCAATTAGATTCAAAGTATTCGATTTTGATTAGTACCATAAGTGAGTTCTTTCTATTAAATTCATCAAGTTCATTTGAATATTGAATTTTGATTAAACAATCGGTGTTTTAAAAATGTCATTTTCAAATTGTGACATTTTTTGTAAGAGTTTTTGTAATTATTAAAAAAACTTTTCAGATGTATTGTCATGTGGTGGTCATAATCGAGAAACCTTTTAGAGGGTGGAAAAAAGGTATTTTGAAAGTTTGAAACATTTCCTATGCTTAATATAGCAGCGCATAGTGGACATACATAGAAACATTTTTATATTTTTATATATAGATAATCGCCGTGTTTCAAAACAACGGTCTCTTCGTCAGGATATAACGTAAACTATTGATGTGTTGATCAAAGTCTAGGATGAGCAAGTAAAAGTAAGTCAAGGCTTCTCAAAAGAGCCCTTTATCTTTAAATTGCTTACATAAAACATCATCTGTTTTATTTTTCCACCCGTATGTAGATTTATTTTACATCGCTTTCCACTTCCAAGGCCTCCTGTGGCATTATAAATACGCCTTACCATACTCGTAACTTACCCACGTGTTACTACCATGGTAAACAGTTTTAAAGCGTTGTTAAACCATGGATAAACTAAAGTGAAATAATGGTAGTTTTATTTTGACTGTATAACTATATCTGCATATAAGTTAAATTCCTGCAAATTTAAGGTTACATTCATACACCATAATAATATTAATGATTGCTAACAGAGAATTCCTGGTTGCCAATTTACTTAAGATGTTTTGACTCCGAGGCCTCAAATAGGTCAATGAAATTGATTATCTATTCAAGAAATATTTCTGGTACCCATTTGAAAAAGTTTGATCCGTTAGAATTTTAAAAGTTAAGGTTTTTATAAAAAAATGTAATTGGCTGACATTATGAATGCATAACTGACTGCCTTCATTTTCTGTATATCTATAACTAGCTTTTACCCCCGGCTTCGCTCGAATATTTGTCCCCCCCCCCATCCCCCCCCCTCTCCAGCACTACCACTCCCCCTCCCCCAATCAACCAAAATCAAATACGCATTCATAATATTAGTATAGTTGTTGGCTTAGGTCAAAATGTAGATAAGTACCTATTTTATATTTGTATCTACCAACACTAAATATTCATATTCGAATACTAATATTTGAATTTTCGCTATCAAAGAAATAATATTGACAGCCCACTTCAAACATTTACTTAGTAACACACTTTGCCAATAAATGTATAATAGATAATTTCATAACGCCACAGCTTATTCATAACGCCAGAGCTTACTAATATATATAGCCCATGTTACTCGCAAATAAAGCAGCTTTCGATTAGTGAAAGAATTTATAAATTCCATTCGATATTTATTGCGTGAAAGAGTAAGGACCATCCATACAAACTTTCGCATTTATAATATTATTAAGAGACATACAAATGAAAATGAACAGTGGGTATCAGAAATACAAAGGTGTGTTATTTTAACAGAAGAGTTAATACAATTTATTTTTAATTATTAAAGAGGCTTTGTTTACGTCTCGTGAATACGTGTTTATGTCTCGTGAAACCGTTTTTATTTATTTTTTTTAATGCCGGTAACCCGGGCGTTTATTAACATCTATAGTATATACAAATCATGTGCGCTACCCGACTCACTAGACAATATCTGTTCTGAGGGAGGCGGTTATGGGTACAGCCGCCGCGGGAATCATTTATCGGAAAACCAACACCTCTGCCGTGGGTGACAAAAAAGAAAGAAAGTAAAACGACCCTCTACACAGCATCCCCTAAGCTGATGCCGCGCCGGTTCTCTAGGAAATTATCTAGGGCCTCCTGTGTGGGGCTATTTAAAAAAAACCTTCAAGCTTTGTTATGAAGATATCAAGATCAAGAGATATATATTGTTGTTTAGCAGCACCTCCCATCGTGCTGTACTGATTCAATAAACCTGTTCCCCGTGTGGTACGCAAAGCAGATCGCGGTGACGCCCTACGCAGTAGTTGTTTGGTACAAACAACTTGTAGCAGCATTCCATCAGGTATGTACTTTCTATAAAAATTATTAATTATTTTATTCGATGTTACTACAAGGACCCCACTACCTTCTCGACTGGTTGATAGGGTGTCAGAGAGCAAATCTTAATGATGCATTAACTGCGGATACTGCAGGTCGTGCATTCTCATAATGACACCTGATAAGTTGATAAGCTCTAACCGTGTTCCACACTCAGACCCCGAAAATTTCGGGGGGGTGATTTTGAACGGAGAAAGAAATTTCAGACGAAAAGTTAGAAGTTACGATTGTCGAAAGTCGTGTAGCCCTATTTGCAATATTTGACTTCATGATTTTTTTTATCATTATTTTTATAATTTTTATTTTTTATTAATATTAAGTAGGTAGGTATGTATATTTCTTAGGCATTCAAATATTGTTTTAATTTCATTTTGCTTTATTATTTACACATATTATTTACTACTGTTTAGTGTCCTTTGCCGTTTTAAACGCTCGATGTTTTTCATTACCTACTCAATTCATTTTCTACCTGTCTACCATTTATTTTCATAATTTTACCATTATATATTTAAATTCATCTTGCTTCATTTCCGCACATGAACTCTTTTACTTTAAATTTCACGTCTGTCTTATGTTATTTTAATTTTTGTACTTCAAAATTGTCTTTTTAATAATCATTTTATTGTCAATGCTTTCACGAAAAGCAAAGATCAAATCATTTAAAACTATTGTTGTCAATTCCTTGTTTAAATTCAATCATTCCGTTTCTAAAATCATCTTACCTTTATTGTATGTTCATCAGAGCTATTTCGAGTATAATCTCCAAACAATACTGTGCGTCAACCCGTTTGGAAGACAAGAGAAGTCAACATTGGAGCTCGATTTAAGTCCGATTCCAGACCTCCAGAGACCTACAGGGGACCGCACCAGGATATTGTTTGATCGATTTTATCCTATAAAATTCGTAGCAAACTTCAGACAAACCAGTTACACTTCGAGTAGTTTATATCTGGTGGTTCACACAGCATGAAATTATACATTATAACTGGATCCATTATGAAGCTGCAAAGTAAAGTTTATCTTAACGCGTAATTATTGTCGTAAAGGTGCTTCCTTTGAAATCATTTGATAGTAATTTGCTCACGTACCACTGCTATCATTTAAACTTAACGTTAAACGTCAACTAGTTAAGTTATTAAGACGTTAGATGCAGTAGAATGGCACTCGACTAATTCTCACTGAACTCTATAAATGATGCAGCCGTTTTGCATTAAATGTTGCAAATTACAAGCTAAAAGCGTTCGTGATGGTTCTATGCAATGCTCACCATTCTCATCAAGATATTACACGTGGGCCAGTTGTTAATAAGTTAAATGTTCAGACACGAACTAGCAAATCAAATTATGACGTGGTTCCGTTAATATGCTTAATTTTTTGTCACTATTTCTTAATTTTCCTCATTTACTGGTTTCCTTTTCAAAATAGAACTGCAGGTTCTTCTCACAAAGTTGGTAACATGACAAAACAAAATGTAATCCCACCTAGAAAAAATTCTTTATTTTGAGGGAGATTTTATTTTTATTTTATTTAGGAAACAAACAGTCATACAAAATGATAATATAACGAAGAACATTCATATGTTGTAGACCAATTAAGTTCCATTAAGTTAAAATTTTGATATAGTTTTTTTACCTATTTAATTTATGTGACAAAAAAATAAACATAATAAGGAAAAACATAAAAAAGAATAACATAAAACGTAATAATGAAAAAAGTAAAGTTATTAACATAGTTATACTGTTTACTACTGATAATAATATTATAAATTTTCACAAAAAAGAAAAAAAAAAGTATTTTAAGTTATTAATATTTTAAGCTGCATTTTATATGATTTCAAGTCATGGTTGAAAATGTCTACATCTCGTAAGGCATTGTAAGTTTCACAGATACGTATTATTACAGAGTTTTGCGCGTATTTGGATTTACTGTGTGGTATTCTAAATAAGTCGTTCGATCTGGTATTTTGTTTGGGGCAACGAAATGCAATATTTTCTAACAGATATGATGAATCAACAAGGCAGTTCATGATTTTGTAAAAGAATAATGCATCAGAGATTTTTCTGCGTTTATATAAGGCGATAGGGTCAAATTGATGATCACTAAAGCGATACGATAGGTGTTTTATAAATTTTTTTTTTTTTTTTTTTTTTTTTTTTTTTCTTTTTATTTAGCATATAAAATATAGTATACATTTAGATAATGTTATAATTAGTATACATGTTCATGTTCGAATGTTAATACCACTCTTCCATAGAAGCATTAGCTTGTGTCTGGAAGAGTAGTGTACATTTTTTAATGCTATATTATGTTATGAGTTCTTAAATTACTATGTGAATGTAAAAAACAATAAGTTGTAAGTTCGGTGATATGTAATTAAAAGTATTTTTCTACTAATAAACAATTTTACTATTAGAATAAAGTATCTTGAGTTATTGTAATTAGTTGTTAAAAACAAAACAAAATTTACCTTATTTGAAAAACGGGGTATCACTTGGAAACTGAGTTATAAGTTGTTCTTGAGATTAGATTAGTCGGAAACTTTTTTTTTGAGATTATCTTTAAAAAAATTTTTAACAGAGTTTATTAATTGGATTTTATCATTAATTTTTCTAATTTCATCCGGTAATCGGTTGAAAATAAGTCTTCCTTGATAAGTATAATAATTTTGTGCGAAGGAAGTGTTTAATTTTGGGCATGAAAAAATATATTTATGTCTAGTACGATTTTCAGTTATAAATTGATACTTCTCTTTTTCTTTTATAATTTGAATCAATGTATTTCTATTGTACAGATCTTTGAAAGAAGGTACTTGGAATTCCTTAAATAATTTATCCGTTGGGTAGTCAGATGGTTTTTTTAATATGATTTTAATAATTAGCTTCTGCACAACTTCAATTGGGGAAAGATTAGTTTTGTATGCGGATCCCCAGCTAATGATAGCATATTGTAAAGTTGATTGAACCAAAGCGTAATATATTAGATATAAATTTTTTACAGATAAAAAATTTCTGATTCTTAAAAATATGTAAATCAATTTTCTAATTTTTTTTACAACTTGACAAATTTGTTCCTTCCATTTTAAATTTTTATCGATAATAACTCCTAAATATTTTATTGTGTTTGTTGTTTTTAATATTGTGCAGTTTTGGATACAATAATTTTTACTATGTGTTGTAGAGTTATCATGGATGATGATATCAATGTTTTTAGGGGTATCATTTTTGTGTATTGCAAATGGAATTACAAATGTTTTATCACCATTTAGTGATAGTAAATTTACGTCGAAGAAATTCTTTAAAATATTTATGTCTTCGGTGGCTTTAAATGTTACTTTTTCCCAAGTTTTATCGCTAATTATTAGTACCGTATCATCGGCATATGAAGTTATTTGGCCATGTAGTGGTTGAAAAAAAATGTCATTAACATATATGGTAAAGAGGATTGGTCCGATTACTGTACCTTGCGGGATTCCAAAGTCTGATATTTCTTTATCGCTATTAATCTGATTTATTTTTACGACTTGCGGTCGATTTTTTAGGTAGTTCGAAATCCATTTAATCGCATTGTCTTTTATACCTATATTGTTCAGTTTTTTTAGGAGAATCTCATGGGATATACTATCAAAAGCTTTTCTGAGATCGATAAATATACCGGCACATTTTTCACCTTTATCCAATGATTCGTTGATGTATGAGGTTACATTAGCAATAGCATCTTGTGTGCTAAGTGACTTTATAAAACCAAACTGGTTTTTATGAAGAATTTTATTACTTTCTAGGAAACTGATCAATTGGTTTTTAACAATTTTTTCAAAAATCTTTCCAATGTTTGAAATTAGACAAATTGGGCGGTAGTTAGTTACTTGTTGTGGATCTCCAGATTTATAAATAGGTGAAATAATTGTATTTTTATAGTTTGTCGGAAATATTCCCTCTGTTAAACTTAAGTTTATCAAATGAGTAATTGGTTTTATCAAATAAATTTTCATGGATTTTAGAAAATGTACTGTAATATGGTCAAATCCGGGAGACGAACCTCCTTTCATGCCTTCTATTATTTTTAAAATTTCACCTTCTGAGGTTGTTTCAAATGTTGATAAATTATTTTGATTTTGTACATTTTCAATCGTTTGTGTTTTCGGGTTAAAAGATTTATTGATATTTTTCGCAAGATTTTTTCCTACATTAGCAAAAAAAGAATTAAAAATGTTTGCACATTGTTTAGGTTGAATATTAGCATCTATGATTTTATTTTCATGTTCAATGTATTTTATTTTTTGTGTTTTTTTAGTGTTATCCATGGCTAAGTTGACTGTTTTCCATATTTGTTTACTGTTATTGTCTGTAGAAAGTATTTTATTTTTGAAATAGTCTTCTTTATTTTTTTTGATACAGTTTGTTAATTTATTTTTAAATGTTTTGTAAAAAGTGTATGCTTTTTCATTTAGAGGATTTTTCAATGCTGTTTTATAAAGTTTTTCTTTGTTTCTAATTGATATTATAAGTCCTTGTGAAATCCAAGGCTTTAAAATTCTTAGATTAGGTTTAATGCGGACTGTACTTTCAGTAGTTGAATCTTTTATGTGTTGAGATAGTATATTTTCTAAGTTTTTTGAGCAAGTCTCGGTATCATAACTATTTAACACGTTGTTCCATTGTTCATTTTTTAGTTTTTTGGATAAAATTGTCATATTTGTGTAGGATTTTGTCTTTGTTAGATTAAATTTTTTATGTTTAATTTTGTTATCATACAGAAGAATGCATGCATGGTGGTCAGTTATATTAGTTTTCCAAATAATTGATTTCATTTTGTCGATATCTTTAATATTTATATTAGTCCATATATGGTCTAAACAAGATGGTGTGTGATTTTTTATTTCTCTCGTATTTTTATTAATGCACGATATGAAGTTAAATTCAGTCATACAATTAATATATTCATTTTTGAAATTATTTTCTACGTTTTCATTAATGTTTATATTGAAGTCTCCTGCAATAAAGCAGAGTTTATTACTGAATTTTAACAGTATATGTTTAAATTCATTTATAAATGTCGAGATATTCGAGCCGTGTGTTCTGTAAACAGCTATTAAGTGGTAGTTTGTTTTGTCGAGTTGTAATTGTATTTCAATACAATTTACTAGATGTATTGGATGTTCAGTTATTTTGACAATACTAAATTTATCGTGAATGAATATGACGAGACCACTGTTTTTATTGATGTTAATTTTGGTTGTAAGATAATTATATTCTGGTAAATGATAAGTAGGTGATTCGTCATTAGTAAATGTTTCTGATAATATTATGATGTCCGGTTTTTTATTTAGATTGTTTAATTTTAGAATTAATTCATCCCAATTTCGTTCCATACTTCGTATGTTTATATGAAAAATGAAAATATTATTGAGATTCTTTGAGATTATGTCATTACATGATTCGGTGTATACACACTCATATTCTTGTATTTTAAAATTATTTTCTAATTCATTAGCTATGAAGTCATCCATTTAGTAAAAATATTAATGTGATATTGATTTCTTTTAAATATATAGAGTATTTTCAAAGTAGAGTGTGACATAGAGTTATTAATCCATGTATAATGTATAGATCATAAAATTATTCTTATTTATATCTTTTGGATATTCAGATGTAAATATATAAGACATTGAGAATAAACATAGGATACTTTTATAAACAACTCTTAAATTAATATTAAAATTCATTCTTCTGTTGTGTAGATGCAAGTAATTTTTTGTAATATTTACAATTAGTTGGAACAATAAAAATATATTTTCATTTTTTAGCACACAAAATTTATAGAAGTGATAGGGCAAGATATGCGCCAGTAACGTAAATAATAATAATTTTACTATAATAAATGTATAAATAAAGCATAGAATCTTAATATTTTTCAGTCTTTCATACTGGCATGTTGTCATTATTTTATCTATTTTCTGGTTATAATTTTTTTTTATCCTCAATAAATATGATGTCTTTAAGTTGTTAATTTTTATAAAATTTTTACTGATTTTATTTTTTGTAGACTGAGAGATATACATATTATGAAATGAAAATAATATAAAATGCTTATGTTTTGACACAGACAGGAGATAAACAGTTTTACATACGAGTAGATGAGATATTGAGAACGGACATGAGATACTTTTAAAGAAATATCTAGTAGTCAATTTTTTGTAGCGCAAATGCGAGCATTTTTTTGTAATATTTACAGTTAGTTTTATCGTTCGCATTATGATTGACAGGAAACGACAGTTTATATCTATTGTTTTGATCGATGCAGTTGGAACAGTTTGGCGAGGTAGCAATATTTACGCAGTCCTTATGTTGGTGGGCTAGGCCACAGTGCGAGCAGGTGGGCGATTCATTTTTCTCCTTCTGTTTGCAGGTACGAGAACTGTGTCCGAAACGTAAGCAGTAGTAACATTGCATTGTCGGACTTGCGTCGACAACGGTGATACGTTGGTAGCCGATATTTATTTTTTCTTTGTTTAGTAGAATATTCCTGGTCGTCTTGTCTACTTCGACTATATAGTTTGCGGTTTCATTATCTTTATTTTTTATTATTGCCTTCACATTGAATATAGTTTTTTTATCCATTTCCTGTGTTAGGATTTTGATGTCTTCATTTTGTTCTATGACGTCATCAGTAAAATCTTCTTTGGTATAATCATTATAAATTCCTTTGAAAATCATCGTCGGTTTTTTTTTTGTTAGCTCTTTGCTTTCAATATCCTGGATGTCTTTTGAGAATACTGTTTGTAATTTTGTCGCGTCATCTTTTTTTGCACATTCGATTATGATCCTGTTGCGGGAGATTTTTTTAATACCTTCGATGTGTATTCCTCGTTCGCTACTTTTCATGTGTTTTTGAATTTTTTTCTGTATTTCCGTGGATGTTTCATTATTTTTTGGAGTAATTAGGATGCAGTATTTGTTTTTAATGGCTTTTTGTTTTTCAATATCATTGTTTTTAGTGTTTTGCCATGGTTGAGGATGATGCGGTTTACTTTTCAGGGCAGTTAATTCACCCTCGAGCGATGCCATTTTAACAGCCATTTCAGTTATTGTTTCCAGTATTTCATTCGTTTTGGGAAAAATTTTGGCAAGTTGTTCTTTTGTAAATTTATTATTTGGGTCAGTTACCATTTTCGTGAGCAAATTTACCGCGTTCTTCGCCTGGTCGGTGTAGGTCAGCGAATCCATTGTTACCCCTGTTTTGGATATTTTCTGTTTATTGTTTCTGGATATTTTCTATTAATTGTTTCTGGATATTTTCAATGCGATGAATATATGTTTGATATTGAGGATTCCAAATTACTGAGGCGAACTCGAGTTGTGACCGTACATATGACATATATAACAGAATTAGGGTGTGTGCTATAGTATTTTTGTAATGCGAATAATGAAACCCAATTGCTTATGAGCTTTTTCTAGAATATTTTCAATATGATCCCTAAATAACATTTTAGAGTCTAGTATTTTATATCATAACCTTCATAAAAAGGTTATTAGATACGGAAATATGGGATACAGGATAATTTTTATGTTCATTTTACAAAATACTAGCAAAGGAACCATGAAAATCTTGGGATATTATAAAACTGTGGGATTGAAATTTCATATTAGCAAAAGTCAATTAAAAATCAAAAATCAAAACAATTAAAAATCACGAAATCACCCTAAGAAATTTAAGCAGAAGAAGTTATTTATTGATTTACGAAAAGGATTTATGAATCCATCGTTACCATTGTGGTGCAAGGCGATGGTTCGAAAGAGTCCGACTTCGGATCTCCTGATCTGGCCCACCACGCAGGAGGCGGACAAGCGTATCCGCCGCGACGACCTAGACAAACCTCAACCCATGAACCCGGGCACCCCTGCTAAGACACCAAACGTAGCGAACCACTTGGGATGACCTGTGTCAGGGATGTTGGTTATCCAATAAATGTTTCCAGGGGAGGTACCCAAAACCCGTTTGCCAAATTTAATACAAATAATTTCTGAAAAAAAAAATGTTTGTAAAAAATTATATTTATCGCTTGATCCTGAATTTTTGACAAATAAGTTCCAATTTTTAAAATGATACTTAAATTCAAAGTAAATCCGAGTTCATTGAACCAGAGTTACAATCACCACAGATAGGCACACAACAACATGTTTGATATTTCAGTATTTCAAATTATGCTCCAATTTCAAGTTCATTCAATGGGTTTCCTCAAGACTGCACCGCGAGTCCGGCACTGTCCGGTGCAGCACGATTCTGCGGTGTGTCTTGTGTTATGTTATCTTGTGTTATGTTGTCTTGTGTGTTAAGTTATCTTGTGTCGTGCGGTGTAGAGGAAGTATCAAGTTGAAGCTTTGCCTCCGCGGTACGGGTTTGATGCGCCCGTTTCCTCTCTGAGGCGAGGCGAAAGGTAGCCCAGTCGGGTGTCTTTATAATTAACATGTGAACTCAGGTACACTAACGGCTACCTAGGTGTCTGTTCGAAACAGAATGTGCTGTATAATCTCTCAATTCCCATATCACACTCTTTGGTTAAGCATTGAAATATATAAATTATTTTGTTGTTGTGGTTAATTTATAATGAGATTAAATGGGTCTTAAAATATTGTGTTTCATGCCCCTGTGTATTTATAATTAGCTTGTTACCGGCACGCGTTGCAATGCCATATTCAAAGAAATAATTTGTTTCTTCCAGCATGTCCTTTCCCGTGCATCCCCTTTCCCCTCCCGCGTCCCCTTTCCATTCAGCGTTCCCCTTTCCACCTTCCCCGCCTTCCCTCTCCCCTCTCTCGCTCCACTGTCCCACCAACATTCAGATTTCAAACAGCTCGCGTGCAACCTATAACAATTTTTTATTCAAATTATCTGTTTTCATATGTCACAAATATTAATTTTTGTATATTATAAGAAAAATTAATCAACTTTGGTACTTATTTAAAATATCTGTAATTTAAAAAAAAACCACAGTCAATTCTTGTAACAAAAAAAATCAGCTGCTAAATTCACGTTCATCAAACGCGCGAACTGTCAAACTGTGCGAAGTGAAAATAGTCGTTGTGTTATCTGAAATTATCCAATTTTCTGCGCAATTTTCTTATTTTTTCTTTCCGTAAGAACCTTCTACAAAGTATAAGAAAACATTAAAAAAAATAATGAAATAGGTAAAGTCGTTCTGAAGTTATTGCGTGACCAAGGGAAACAGGGATTCATTTAGGTACTTAAGTACTTACCCAAATGCGGGGCGAATGGTAAGTTAGTCTATTTTGGTTGTAAAACGATTCAAAATAAGAATTGTTCTTTGCCTGTTTATCTGTGGTCAAATATTATTTTTCTTTTTATGGAAAAATTGGTTTTCTGAGAATATGGATTTCAAGAAGAATTCAAGATACAACACGGTTAACCTTTGAGCATGAGATTCAAATTTGATTTTGAATTTTCCGGCGAAATTCTTACTTAGATCGATTTTTTTATTCTCGACTTATTATTACTATTTTTAATTCGATAATATACTTATTTTACCTGTTTTATAAATACTTGTAATTAGAAACTAAGAATAAATTATTGTAATTAGTAGTTTAATCATTTTTATTCGAACCAACATTTTTCTTAGAGAATTCAACAAAATTGTCCATTTTTATATAAAACTATTAATAGTTACACATAACATTGATGATGAATACTGTGACGCTGTCCAAAACATTGGCTAAATCAGAAGGTAGCATAAGACGGCAAAATATACCAAAAACAAATCACGATAATGCTTTTGGAAGTGAAAATCTCAAATCATATAGGTAGACTTAAAAAAGTAAAGTTTCTTATTTTCCAAAACCCAAATATCCCCAAAAATCGTAAACTTTTCAATTTGTTCAAAGAAATGTCACTATCTCAATGATTATTATTCTTTTTTTTAAACTTTCTTCAGGCAGGTTACCATAATATTGAAAAAATGCCAATAAGAAATTCCAAATATACCTACACGATGATTTCACATTTTGAAAAAAAAACGGTCTTCTCTGAATCATTAAAACGGCCACCATCTTGAAATGGTAACAAATAAATTTACAGAGACTCGAAATGCAAAACGGTCGAGTTAAAACAGATCTAAAAACTCCACACAGCATATTCAAAGATGACATTGGCCCTGAGGGAAATTGTTTTTCCCTGGGCCTCCTGTGTGGAGTTAATTTAAAAAAGGACTTCACTACGCCCAGTCAACTGAATAATTTGTTTCAATTACCTACCAAATTGGACTTTTAACATATTTCGTTAGCTTTTGTTAAATATTCCTGTTTCTGAGAGAATTTAAAGTGGAAGCGAGTATTAGTAACAATATGTACTTAATAGTCAATTGATGTTATCGCCAAGATAATTTCATTATTCAGTAGTCGTCCGAACACAATACCCTCGACTCGGTAGCAACTTATTGAATTCCAACATTTATACTCTGTATTTTGAGCAACTGATAACATTAATGTCAGAATACAATGTATATCTAATATATGTATATTTTTACAAAATTGAGCTAAATATTAATGCGATTGGAATAGTTTTAAAATGTGTTAGAGCTAGTTGTTTCATGTTGATTTTTAAGTTCTCTGAAAATTCTGACATTGTATCATTGTGGGCCAGTTGCTTCACATAACTGAAATAATAACATAACTCGATTAGAACATTCACAGAATTTGAGTTCCTACATTATGTGGACGTTTGTATTTAGCAGCATTCCACAAGTTTTTCAATTTTTCTAAATCAATAAATAGTTCTGTTATTGTCTGATCATTGAAATTTTTAAAGTATTAAACTTTGCAAGACATAATCAGTATCCTGCTTTCTCTTTTACCCGGAAAATTTTGTTTTGACAAACCCCGGAAGTTTTCGGAAAACTGCATTTTGATTTTCTAAGAGAAGTAAAGAAATGCAGCTGTACACCATGACACTTCTTTAGAATTTCTTAACCCTTTTTAATATAAGGAACAATTAATGTTAATTTGATAATGTCCAAACCCCTTGTGAGACTAGAATAAATGGGCATAATCTCTTGCTTATTCTCTTTGCTAAAACAACTTTTGGCCAAAGAAATTTTAAATATTGTACGACAATGCCCTGCCACTGGCCATTATACAGAACACAGATTATTCTAAATGTAGGCTTTGGACACCAAGTCTTGGCTAACCAGCTTAGGAAGATTAACATCAAAGATTTTATTAAAACATATTTATTAGTATGTATTACCAATGTTATACCAATTACCAATGAAATAATGCGTTTTAAAGTGCGATTGTGTTGTAAACTTGATATACTTTTAGCATTTTATTTTTGTTGTAAACTGATTGTATTATGGACTTGATTTACTTTAAACTTTTATGTTTGTTGTAAATAACTGATTGTGTTATAAACTGCGACCGCTCTCAGCACAAGATTTCCTAGTTAAATAAGCAATGTACATCATCCGTGTAATGTAATTTACACATAAGCTTTTTTTTTAAATAATTACCTGGTAGTAATTACCCTATGAGATATTTTATTAACTCTATTGGAAAGTTAGATGTTCAATTTCTTTTTTCTAATAGTGTTGTAATATTGGATTTCTTGACCGGATAAGAATGTCAATCAGACAAAAATTGAGCTATTTTTTATTGTATGTAAGAACCATTGATAAGTTTATCTGAAAATCTCAAGCTATTCTAATAATAAGAATAACTTTCTTTTATAAAAAGTTTTGAAGATTATTCCCATAAAATTTACGGTGCTCCAGATTTTATGTCCGGGTTGAATATTTCCCAAATGAAAGACTAAACCCTTCCACACACTTTTCCACAAATGAATATCTAGTAAATTAACGCAATGTAAGTGCACTATATAAGAATAAAACAATACAAGAACAATACGTCAATCCACCAGAAACATAATGGGAAAATATTTCACCGACTCCAGATATTTTCATATCAGAGGGTTCGGCTCTGATGAAATCCTAACTGGTCCGATAAATCCTACTGATCCCTCAATATAAATATTTAAAAAATCTTTCGTAATCCAACATGTATTTAAAATGACCGACTTTTGCATTTTTATGTACAAATTTTTTGACAAATCTAATACGCCTAAATTTAGAATGAGAGAGCTAGGTATAATGCCAGTAGCCGAAATAACAAATGGTAATATTTTTATAGTCTGAGAATGCCAAATTCTTTTAATCTCATTTCCTAAATCTGTTTATTTTCTTATTTTTTCAGTAACAGTTTTCTGAATATTACAAGAATTTGGAATAGCGACATCAATGATATAAGTTATTTTCTTAATTTTGTCATGTAAAACTATATCGGGTCTATTATGACTAATTGTTCTGTCTGTCAGAATAGTTTTATCATAATAAATTTTATAAAATTCATTTTCTAAAAATGAATTTGGTTCATATTCATAATATGGTACATTACGGCAGTCAATCAAGTTATGTTTAATTACCAAACTTTAGTGAATTATTTTTAAAACTTGATTGTGCCTAAATGTTTACTCGGACGGCGCTAATACAGAACATCCCGATATAATATGTTCTATAGTTTCCGGAAAAGCCAAACATTTTCTACATAAATCATCAATTTGATTTTCATCTTTGATGATATGCTTCCTATAATTTTTAGTATTAATGACTCTATCTTGTATGGCAAGCATAAAGCCTTCTATTTCTGCGCTCAACTCTCCAATACTCAACCATTTGTTTGACGAAAATTTGTCAACATATGTTTGGTTGAGATAATTGAAGTGTTTTGCGTGAAGAATTTTATTTGACCAGGAATCTAATAATTCCTGGTTGGTATTTATAAGAATGCTGGCATTCTCGTCGTATAAATTTAATGGTGAAATATTTCTATCTGCCTTGCAAATTATTTTGTGCATTTCTGAACTATCAGCTTTCCTATGGAAAAAATTTCTTAGCATTTCAACCTGATTATGTTTTAAAGATGTTATTTTGACTATACCTCTACTTCCTAAATTTCTGGGTAAATTAATTCTTTAAATTAATTATTATTATTGGATGATTTTTTTAGCGCCATTTTCGTGAGAAAATCACATCATGTAATATATCATAAAAGAAAAAGATAATACCAAAAACTTAAACGAAATATGAAAAAGAAAAAGACACAGATAAATAAAAACCCAACTTTCGCGACGGGACTCGAACCCACGATCTCTGGTCTTACCGGGACAAGCGCCTTAACCAATTCGGCCACCGACCTCTTATTTTTAAGTCAAACTCATTTTTCAAATTCAAAATTAACAATATTACCTTCGAATAATTTTTCCTACATTTTTGGTTGCTACCTTTTTAAATGTTATCCTATGAAAAACTGGTTTATAACTTAGATAGTGTCACGAATAAACATATCTAATTTTATTGCCTGCCAAAATATGGTAATGGTAATGACATTATAAAAGAATCAAAACTTGTATAAGTTTATCTGAAAATCTAAACTATTAATTATTCAATATTTTAATTTATCTAGCAATAGATAAATTGTCATTTAGTCATAAAAAAATATTTTATTTATTTACGTATGAACATGTTCTTCTGTTATTAAATATTGCTTGGTTTTCTTACAAAATAAGACAAATGTTAAATAATATCTAAGATTGTCAAAGCACATATTGTATTCGCTTGCTACGAATAGTACCTAATGTTCGCCAAAGCACGTCCTTGCTTTAGAATTGGGTGCCCAATAAATTTAAGGAAATGTACTTTGGCTATCTCACTCTTTGTACTACCAAGCTTTCAGCGGTTTCGTTTCTGTTGAAAAGTCTAAATTGCCAAAATACAGTTGCAAATAATTTTATCTTCGTGGTCCAACGCACCAAGAATAAATTTTATTTATGAGCTTTATCTAATTAATACGGGATGAAGATGGAATACTTTAGTAGCCATTTTTTCAATTTAACGAGTTATATAATGTTAAGTAGGGAACAAATTATATTTAAATATTTAAAACATCATTCCAAAGTGTAAAACTAGGCACTGGGTATATATCTAGTTAATTTGAAAGATAATTATTTTTTTTAATAAAAATTTAACCCATAACTAAGAAAACTAACCACATGAACTACAATACTATAAGATTCCATATTTGTTATTATTTTTTTATATAAAATCTGTTATTACGATGTCCATGTTAAATCTTCCCCTCAGGAAAAACTAAACCCTTCCACACACTTTTCCACAAATGATCATCTAGTCAATCCACGCTATGTAAGTGCACCATATATTATATAAGTATAATAAATACAAAACAATACAAGAACAACATGTCAATCTACCAGAGACCAAATGGGAAAATAATTCACCGACTCCAGATATTTTCATATCAGAGGGTTCGGCTCGGTAGAACTCCTAACTGGACCGATAAATCCTACTGATCCCTCAATATAAAAATAGAAAATCCCTTAATATTGTCTCTTTTTAAAATTATTTACGATATTTTATTATTTGTTTACTTACATGATTTTATATTGGGTGTAACCACTGACCCAAGAATTTTAATCAGCGATTAAAAAATGTAGATGTGATTTTGCTGTACAATGATTTTTTTTTTAATTAAAAATATTTTAAATATAATCTTAACTGAAGCCTGTTTGTTATATCTGGACCAGGAAAACAAGTAAAACTTTTGAGACAGATAGCGGGTAATCGTAAATTAATAATATAAATAAATGAAAAACCCCTTGACTGTCTACAGAAACGGACTGTCCGTTTGATAAGTTCGTATGTCTTAACAAAAATATTGCAATTAGAGCACAGGTTTCACGTGGGAATGTCGTACTAGTAGTTTTGTTCATTAGAATTTCAAGGGAAGATGCTCCAACGAACTCATTGATCCCTTCGGCACGGGTGCGTAGTCGGGAAACACGCCAAATGCGCGTCCAACATTTGTACACGATTGACATTTGCCACATGTGAACGAGTCGTTTATTCGAAATATAATGTGAGAGAAATTAACTCGAGTTCACCGGATCGGTTGTGGAACAATTTATCAGTCTATGCATTGCCTCCCTCCTTCTTCTCTCTTCTGGTCTCTTCAAGACCCATGTTCACTCTTTTCACTCCTCAAAGAGATCCTCCCCTCAGGATCCCCAAAGTTGACATAGGCCCTGAGTGATATTATTTTCTTCAGGTCCTCCAATGTAGAGTTAATGCAAAAAAATTATTAACAAATGTAAATTTCAATTTCTCAATTTGCTAGGCCGAAAACCATTTATTGAATAACCAACACTCATGCCGTGAGTGACCCCTAGGGGTACGCTACGTTTAGCGACTTAGCAAGGGTGCCCGGGTCTATGGGGTGAGGTTTGGCGGAATGCGTTTGCCCACCTGCTGCGTGGCGTGCCGAATAGGGAGAGACTGGTTGAGGAAGACCTAACCTAGACCTCTCCAGTCGGATTCTCTCGACCCATTGCCTTGCAACGCAGTGGGAGGGATGGATTCCTACTTCAGAACTTCCTCTCCCTTCTTTCCCTAAAAAAACCTCCACACAGCGTCCCCAAAGATGACATAAGCCCTGGGAGAATTTTTTTCCTCGGAGCCTCCTTTGTAAAAATAAAAAAATTGTACATACACATAATTCGCTACCTATGCCTAACAATTCATTTGAAAATGAATAATGTACATAACTCGGACTGGAATCAGCAGAAAATGATATACATTGGTAGGCATATACCCGCCTCACTAGTAGGTTATGTATAAAGAACACAAAGTTCATACGTTGAGGTTTCTTATAACCCGCCTCACTACGCTAGTGTTTTTGCAAATTAATTTATAATACCTACCTATTAATATACCTACACTCGTATTACAAATCCAAAATACAATTACTGAGGCAGCTCAGTTATGTACAATAAATACTTTATATTTCTTTGAAAAAGAAACATGTTTAAATTTAGTAAATTTAACTTAACTTTGTAAATTTATATATATTCATATATATATTCATAAAAAATATATATATTTTCATTCTATAGTTTTGTCGCATTAGCTTCGAAATTGGAGAGTGCACCGGTAAAGGCCCTATCATTATTTTTTATCCAAATTTTTACGTAATCTTTATGAATAGATGTGTGAGAATTGTTTTTGCATCATGTCTGCCAAACGTCAAACACAATCATAATATTAAAGATTAAGTTCAAGTTTTTAATCAGAGGTAGCCTAAGAATTAATTAAAAATAGTTCTGTGCCTTTATGATTCGGTCTAGTGCAGATGCAGTACCACCTCCCCATGCTATGATACCATACTCAAAAATAGATTGACAGACTGCAAAATAAATCCTTTTTAAGTGTTGTAAGTCGAAAAAGTTAAGTATCGTTTTGAAAAAGTGGATGATTTTTAGTAGGAATAGAATATTGTTAGGTTAAAAGAAATTTTGCAAATGAAGAATTAAATGCCCGCTTCCACAATATTCCACATTCTCGCCCTTTAATAAGGGGCGTACAGTTTTTTGCAGTACAGTACAATTTCTACTGCTAAAACTTTGTATGCGCTTTTGAGTGCTTTTTGTTACGTTTTGCTTATCATGTTCACAACTTTCCAATTAGAGCGACAAAAGTTTTTCTATTCGCTTATTTAGTCTATATGCATTTTTAAGAATGAAAATAATGTAGAAGCTTAAAATAATGTTATATGAATAGTGTTAAGGAGTTACCTGTGTGCAGGCATAAGCCATAAATATTATTTAAGAAAGCAAGCTACTAAAAATACTACCGAAGATTATTCAAAGTTTTTAACCATTTTTCTTTATTTCAAAGAAACACTAAAAGAATGTAGTAATAATGATAAATCTCAAACACAAAATGCTTTCATGGATAGCCAATAATGGCAATACCTACTCAGAATTTCAAAAAAAAATTTTAAACAATTATTTATTAACGCCCTTTTCTTAAAAAGTGGCTCCGATGGATGAGAGGGGGAACATTTGAAGATGTTCAGAATGACTCCAAAAGTTCAGGATCTTCACAAATAACGATATCATTAACACGGTGTCGAAATATTTTTCGTTTTCGCTGCAAGACATATAGGATGAGGAATTCATCGTCACTATCATGATAATATTAATATATTGAATATCTTCTATAAAATTAATCATCATTAATAATCAATGTTGAAGCTCATAATGTCTTACCTTACCTCCGCCGGAACTATAATATATCAAAATAACGGAGTAATTCTAGAGTAACTATCGGTTTTCGAAAAGTAAAAGCAAAAGTTGAAAGTGACATGTTAAATTGATTGAAAAACGAATTTTAGAGAAACTTAACTTTAGCAATTTCTTTTACTCTTACTTTTACAAGCGTTGAAACAGACGGCCCTTGATGATCCACAAAATTTTGTTTAAATTTTTAGAATCCATTTATTCATTCAATATTTATTTTAATGGTTCACCTTTCGAAGAAATGGTCCATTACTTATTTAGTTTCCTTCTCCGTAATACACAATTAGTAACATAATACACTGCGTGCAAATTGTTTGCAAAGAAAACCACATAACAGTCCGGAGTAGTTCCCGCGTTCCCGGTAACTTTATAATTAGTGTAAATTAATACAAAAGCTTTGATGCAAATTTCTTACTGCAAAAAAATTTATACATTATTTTTATGGCATGTTTTTAGTAGCCTTATTACAACAATTTCTTTAGATGTATCGATGTACGTGTCAATTATTACATTGTTATTTAAAATTCTATTAAAAAAGTGCTTAATTATTGAAGTTTAATATTATTTGAAAACAGTAGGGAACATTTTGTTTCAGAAAAGTTCTTAGGAAGCAAATTCTCAATCACGACGAAGGTGATTAAAAGTGAATAATAAAATAAATACTTCTGAAATTCGCAATTAATGGAATAACTTTCTATATGACTGCGGAAACCCAATGTCGAGGTCTTCGAAAGTCAACAGAGCAACACTTATTCAGGGGAATTTTAATAAAAACTTTATATGTTTTCTTTAAAAATTATCTTCGTATTCAGTTAGCAGATATTAATATTGTCCTCAAATTTTGAATGATGATACAGAATTTCCAATCAATCATTGATATTTCAACAACACTCAATGAGTACATGCAACAGGCAGACTCAGAACATGAAAAGTTAATAGTCTCAACTGGAACTCGGACCCCGGACCTCTCCTAGTCTAAAACCTCGATTACATTGAGCGCGTTTACAAGCTACTAGCCGGCGTATTCACTATCTGCTAGTGAACTCGCTCAGTGTAATCATATTAATAGCTAATTAGCAGGTTTACACTGAAGGAGTTTACTAGCAGATAGTGAATATGCCGGCTAGTAGCTTGTAAACTCGCTTAATGTAATCGAGGCCTTACCATCTTACCAACACTTGTTGTTGATATTATCTTCGTCAGTGTTTAGAAAATACTATGTACATATAAGGTAAAAAAGAAATGTTAGTAATTAAAAAAAATTGCGGTAGGAGATTGATAAAAATAACCGAACTTAATAAGGTGGTTGGTAGAGTGCCAATCCTGGAAAGGACATAAGTTCGCGTTCCAGTTGCGACTGTTACCTTTTTATTTTCTGTGTCTGTCTGTTTCATATTTCATTGAGAGTAGTTGATATTATCTTAGTCAATGATTAAATATTACAATAATTTTTCCTAAATAAAAAAAACAACAATATATGTAATCAAAGTAACATAACGTAGTGATTGCTTCCTTACATTTGAAGTTTAGGGTCATTATTTTCTTTGGCACTGATTATAGGTGATTATCAGGCAAAATATTAAATCTCCTACCTGAAAATTCTGATAAGATAGCAAATAAATATGAGATTAAAGAGCTAAAAATAACTTCAGGAGTTAGTTCACTTTCCATTTGATCAAGTTTTGGCAGTTAAGGTTCGCCTAAGCACCAAAGAAAAACGCTTTGTAAAAATACGTTGCGCTATTATGTGCGTGTATTGGGTTTCTTCTAAAGTTATAATTACAAAGATTTATAATACGCTGGTCCCAAAGGATCTCCTCGAATAATGATTTGTTAGTTATACGTGTAATAAATTGACTAGAAAAGTGATTGAAAATAAGCATTTAGAAAATGATGCCTCATAATTCGAACACCTGTATTCAATAAATATGTACTACAAGTGATCACGTTTGAAGCTCAAACATAGACATAGACACCCAATGAAATAATACCCACTCAATAATAAAAAGCTGAGCGAAAGCAAACGGAAGGAAAATTTTCCAAAATGGAAGACTAGGTAGGTAGGTATAAGATTACTTAATTCATAATAAGTCAACGTTGAAACGCAAATTATATAAATTCCCAATAAAAGCGAGTGGGCATTGCTTCACAAAATCTTTTCCCATAAACATCTGAAATTGAAACCGCTATATAAAATATCGTGTTTATACCAAGAGAAACTAAAAAATTTTTGAAAGCAATTTTTTTGTCATTTAGGTACGTAACAGAAAGTTATTTGTGGCTAGCAATAAATAATCGTTGAAAGTTTCATTGATGAGTGAATGTTACTCAAAGCTTTTAACGCGATTGCTAAAATTCTCTTGTTGGCTAACTAAACGCACCTATGTATGTCTAATAGCCCTTGAAAGCTTTTACGTAATGTCATACGTGTATTTTGGATTTTGAATGTGACGCATTTGACCACGTGGGCCAAGGGTAAGAGCTCCGTAGTACAATGAGCAACGTATTTTTGACTTTTGTATATATAATAAATGGTTTATATATGGATCTTTTAAAAAATATAATGATATTTTCCCTGGCGGTTTTGAATCTTCGTGCACCGCAAGTTTATTTAAGTTTTTCGAACCTTATGTAAACGTTTTATAGCTGTAATAAGGAAAACTGAAAAAAATAATTAAAATGCGGTATTAATAAATTTTAACCAAACATGATCTTAACTACTAAAATACATTTTTGGACGAATAAAGACATTATATCGGTAATAAATCTCAAACGAAAAATTCTGACGTCATAAAATTTGCTCAGTTTTTTTGATTGGTTTGTTTAGATTCACGAAATTGTTTTCTTTTCCAACATAAGTTATTTGTTTCGAAATATCAATTCTTCTGTCAAAGATGGCATTTTTAACATTAAATTGTTTGGTTAGCACACTTAGATTTCTTTTACACACAGAAGAAATTTGTCTAGTGAGATAGGTAAAAGAAACCTATATACATAAATGAAAATAAAATAAACGCCCGGGTTGCCGGCACTAAAACTGAAGATTAAGAAAATGTTTCATAAAATGCAACTTGTTTAAAGTAAAACGAAAATCCCGTGGCAAATTAAATAGCGAATTAAATAGAGTATTAAATAGCATTTAAAGAACTGTGATTTTTTCATACATATAACTTGTAAAATAACAGGAAAAACGTGTTAAAATAATTTTTGGAGCTTACTTTACGATTTTTTCTATCGAGGGTATTTGGTTTAATTCCCAATTCGGCGTGGAAAATGTGTGGATATTACCTTAAAAAATTAAAAAAAAATTTTAGAAACTTAAATTAAAGTTTTTAAGAGAAATTTGTTATAAAACGGTAGACATTCGGAATGCTGCGATTTAAAACTGAAAAAAAATTATTATTTGTTTAAATCTTAGGCGAGGCCCGGTACTTATTAATGGTAATTAAAAACCTGATTAATTTTAGTTAAAACCACACTCTTTTAAAACAAAGTAAACCGTTTTCAGAAAAACCGTACGAGATTAAAGGGTGAGCTTAAAATTAGCATTGTAGATTTCCTTCTCTTATATGCTAATTTCTGTCAGAAAGCTATCTATTGAAATTTAGATTGTGGGAGTTGAATTTTTGTTGCAGTAAACGTATATTTTAATGGTGGATCAGATATTGGAAAACCATTTTAAAACCAGATTTCTTTTACATATTACATTTTACAAGGCAAACTTTGCACTTAAATTCCACGGAAGTGTATGAGTGATGAATGGAGGTGATAAAGTGTTCCACACACGATATTTCAGCTTTCGTTTAATATTATTACATGCGAGGTTTCTCCATAAGTGATCTATCGAAGGACCGTGGGGCTTTCGTCTATGGGGCCAGCTAAATAGCTCATATACACGACTGGAATGGAGTTGAATTGCCTACATATTACATGTCACGTATCTATGTGTGTTGGCCTGTAAACATGCAGTTATTAGTAGATGATTATTGTAAATTGGTCATCGGCTTCAAAAATAAGTATAACAAGTTTAAGTTAAAGCAGTAGATTGTATATATTTAAAAAAAAAAAAGTTATGCGGCGTGGATGACGGGTGCACTGCGGTTCCGGAGTTCCAGGTTCACTCGGCAGTAATTCGGTAGACTTCGCCCCCCCCCCCTATATGAATGTCGCACAAGAGTCCTAACTACTCCCAACCGTCTGGAGTCTGTGAAGTTATGGAATCCCCAATTGGGATATGTTGTGATGCTGAAGGTAGGTATTGGAGAGGGGAAGAAGAAGGGGAAGATGAATGTGGGGAAATAACAAACACGGCTAAAGCCATTTCAAACAATGTTTCAAATCTGAATGGCGGTGTTTCACCAGGACGATACTGGGAGTATCTTCCACTCTGCTATGCACTATTAGATGTATATTATTTTAAGTGAATTAATTGTAAAACAACACTAATTGATGAATTAAAATTTACTTGAACATGCAGCCTCCAGATTGCTGGTCGAGAGTCTTACCCCTCGACCACGTAGGCCATGGTATGTCAGCTTACCGCCAATAGCTCTGTTGTGCGCTTTCTATCGATCTCATATTAGAAAAAGAAATTGCAATGAATCTATCAGTGGCAGGGTGTTAGTGTTCGCTAGAAACACCAAATAGTTTTTGATTTTCTGATTTTTTTTTCGAAAGAAATATAATTAAATTCTAAATAAAATAAACTTTATATCTTTGGGTAGGTATCTACATCAAAATTAATAGCAGGAAGAAGTTAACGGGTTTCGACCAAACTAAAGTTTGACCAATTTTGAAACATTTTAGTCGAAACCAGTTAGCAATTTAGTGTAAAGAAAGGGATATAGGTACCGATACAAAAATATAGCGTTTCTTCAAAAACACTGTGTTCTAAATAATTAAAAATATTTCGTCTCGTAATTTGTTAAGATAGTGGTGAAAATCCTGATTTGGGAGTTGAATTGTGATTATGGTGATTAATTTTAGAGTTATTACACCGTGTGGCGCTTCTTTAGCCTTGTTTTCGAAGGCATTGTAGTATTCATCGTCAAGACTGATCTGTAGATGCAGAAGTGTGAATTTTGTGTATGTAGAAGTTGTAGACGTGATACTGTGTTGCAATCATCAATACTCGTGGTTTTCTGTGTTCAGTCTGGAATAGCCAAAATTTCAAATAATTTCCTCCTGGATTAATTTGGTTTAATTTTCAGAAAGTATTTGAGTAGTTTTAAAATTATTATTTTTGAAAAAAAGACACGATATAAATTGTGTTATAACGATCAAATCTTTCGGGCCACCAAAAAGTGAAAAGATGGACGTCTCCAAAGCATTTACAAGTGTTTCGGAATAAAATAACACACTTTTAAATGTTTCCTAGGTCTATTCGCCCTTCTCGCAAAACCGGCCGTAAAAGCTCTTGATTGCTTTCTTTCCCAACTTTCTCCACAATCCAATTATCTTCTTCATCTAACTCTCTGTTTATCCTCAAAGATTCCGCTGCCTTAAAAACCTTAAATGCTCCTGAAACGAAACGTCTAGTTAGTTCATTATTGAGGTGGGTGGAACTAACACAGTGTTCTACGAGAACTGATACAATCAACTTGTTACTTACCTGGAAATGGCAAACACAAAAATTATAAGGAAAGCCAATCGGTTACGAATCACATTCATCAAAGAAATTTATTATGTAGGACTTAAGATGTATTTATTCTAGGTACTTTATTGTGTTAGAGTTTTGTTTTGTGTGAAGGATTTTTCCGGTAATGTCGATTTCGCATATTTTTGTTAGTTTCGTAATTTATCCTCACTTTGTAACACTCGCCTCTTTGTTGTACTGGTCGTTATTTAACACTTGATTTAATATTTAGTAACTACATATTTGAGATATTATACAGTGAGATGTAGGATAATAAGTTGCCGATGTAGTTACCCGAATAGATCAACAAAAATGGAGATGGACAGGTCACATTCATGATCCGCGATCCACAAGAGAAATGGTGTAAAAATGTTACTGACTGGTATCCCGGAGATGGTAAGAGAAGTAAAGGACGTCAACAAATAAGATGGGAAGACGACCTAGAAATCACGACTGGATATAATGGAGAAGAGTAGCGCGTAATAGGTCTTAGCGGAAAATGTTAGAGGAGGCCCATGCCATGAGGCTAACTGAGCTTCGGGATATATTATAACAAACAAGAACATGTCTAGTATTCATACTAACAGAATAAAAAGGCTTATTATTATATATAACTACACATTTAACAAGGGAAATAATATGTTTGAAGTGAGGAAAGAAAATAATTACAATAAAATTTATAATTGATAAAAAAATGCATAAATAACAAAAATATCTATAAATGCAGAGATTGAGTAGGTTAATAGAAAAAAAACTGATGGTTTGGGAGAGGGGTTGGAATAAGAATTTTGTATGGTCCATAAAATTCAGAAAATTAACCCTAAATATGTCAATGTCACCAAGTATTGGTTTCCCATTCTGTGAAAACGCGCTGTATCGGGGAATGAGCAATACAGTCGTGCTTGCTACTAAGTAATGCGAAATCATGTGACTTTGGTTTGAAAATTAGATCGCTTAGAAATTTTTTAGATTATTATATACATATTTGCCTTTGAAATAATTGAGCATTTTTTTATTAGTAAGCCTAAAACATTAAATGTCAAGCCTATAAAAACTGTTTTAAAGTTCAAAATCTACTACTTACAAACCCCTATTTGGTTATGTTTTTATGGTTTAATGTGAAAAACCAAAATTCTGTATAAAATGGTCAAAAGCATTTAAATACTCGTGTCAGAGCTTCGCAAAATAAAATGAAAACATTTGGCCATGTTTATTCTTTAATAAATCAAAACAGGCAATTGGTGAAAAACGGTAATTTAAACCTTATCGTCATCTACATAAGAAGTGTTATTGCTAGCGGTCCGATTTAAAATGTTACACGACATGGTGAATCGCCTTAAGCATGCTGCAGCGGAATAGTGTATTTCGTAAGGTTGTTCTTGTGGGATTACGTAGATTTACGAGCAGAATTTCGAAACAGTTGATAGGATGATAAATGTAATTGAGATCTGTGAATGTACAGTATACCTATAACGCATGGTGAATATTCTATCATTTTGGGAAAGACCACCATTCATGATGGAAATCTTGTTTGAAATGACAGTTATCGTGTATATTTTTTTTCAGGTTCTCCAACAGTTTTACACTAACATATTATAGAGAAGATTACAAAATTTAAAAAAAGGTGCACGGGGTGCAGTTTTACTATGTTGCAACGTATGTCAAAAGATAGTTACTGAACTCTCTGTAGGTGACATTGAAGATATCGATGGTCAATGCAGAATCGTTAAGCAGTTGAATCGCTCTATTTAATGGCGCGTTCTGATAGGCAGAAGCTCTCGCTTTCGGAGCATAAAAAAGTGCATGAGATCTCCCACGAGTATACGCGTTAGGGAAATATTAGTTAATCTCTTTCAAAATGTGCGGATTTAGAATAGTACCGGAGATTAACTGAAAAAATATTAACTTAAAAAATATTTTTCGGCGCGCTTTTAAGGAATTCAAATCGAGCATTCCTGTTAAGAACAAGGATGAATACAGGAATGGGTAGTATGTATATTCCCTCATATACAGGTAACGCATAAACCTTTTTTGTACTTTTCTATTTCTAGGATATGGTTTTGTTCAGAAGGGGCCCAAATAATGGAGCTATATTTGCTGGATATAATGCGGATATAATGCACTTGCGGATATAATGCACTTGGATATAATGACCCCATCCAGTTATTCACCACAGCTACCGGGGTTTTTCTTTCCTCCCTTATTTAACACTAATACCAGCATATCAAATCTCTTTTTAAAGTTATTTTCATTGAATATCTTAAATATAATACCTTGCTGTATACTTCGAATGCACAAGTATCTTATGCTGTAGGTATGTCAAGAAATATATGGCTTGCATTTGTACAAAGTTTTTGAACGATTACATAGGATAACGAAACATCATACGAGTAATTCTATAGGCTCCGAATACCTGGGATCAATTAGCGATAATCACATAAAATAGTAATTTTGTGCACCTTCTCAGATTCACAGAATTCCAACGTTTCGTCAGCTTTTTGGTAAATTTCATCGAGACAGATGCGATGACGGACAGAACTAGGCTATCCGAAATGTTGGCTCAAGAAGAAGAAGTAACAAAATAAACACAAAGTTTGAATTTTTTATAATTTTTGAAAAGTTTAATATTCACGATTCATGATAAAATTCCATTCCATTATAATTTTCTTAAAGATTAAAATAGTCTAATAACCCTAGCAAGAAAGTTATTGAAGTGTTTTAACCCATAAAAAATAATGTTTATTAAAAATACGCTATTATTTCTATAAAAATCAAAAGAAGTCGTAAATATTATTGATCGAAAAAATTAAGTAAGAATTATTTATTACTTGTTTCATTGTTGTAATAAATTTATCTGTTTTCTTGGGTAGGTACTGGTTACGTGAAACGCGAGCTTCTTCTTTACGCTATAATACAGGGTGTTGGTAAGGCCAGGTATCCAATGGCCGCTATTTTCCCTCCGGAGCGATACTTCGCGGTTATAAAGCCTGGCTGTAACCAAAGCGGGCTTAATGGTGTTGCTCATTATTGTTAATTTCATAAAATTCATCTTCCCTTAGTAACTTGGTAAGATTCTGATATTAATTGTTGGCATAAAACGCGACAGTTTTATATGTTTCTGGCTTCAACGAAGATAATGTCAAATATGACCTTCAGGTGAAAAATTATGGGACATTAACTTCGACCAAGTATACCCATTAAACAAGTCATGTGAACTCACGTCTGACAAAAAATAGACGATAATATTAAGATTATGAACCTACAATTTTGTTTACCTGAACACAACTTCTAGGGGTAAATTTTTGAACTGCGACATTTACATATCTGAATCATCTGATCAAAATTGTGTCGTTCATTGTAATAGTGGTGAAACTCCTTTTTTTACTCATTTTCCCTCATTTTAATAATTTTTTTAATAACGAGCTTATTGCGTATTAAAGTGTAGGAAAAAAATAAAGGCGTTCATTCAATGTTTTCTATGTTTATTGAATACAAATCAAAGAAAAATTAATTTATAGTAACTTGATAAGAGTACATGTGATACCATTTCAATAAAAAAGGGGTTTTAAAAATATGGAGTTACATCACTTTTCCAACGACACAATTAAGACTTTAAATGTAAATGTAAAAGTTCACTCAATAGTATCTCTGTACACTTCAAAACAAAAAAAATCAATACACTGAAGATATAAGTCCATAGAAGTGTGCTGTGGGGTTGTCTTTGTTCCCAAAGTAGGCTTAAATTGTCCTCACTTCGTGTGAAGTTGATCAAATTACTATGATAATTCACTACCACTATCAACATTTTTTCTTAAACGGAAAATCATTCGTAGTATTATAATACTAATTTAAATGGGTAGGTGAGGAAAATGGCAGAGGAACCAAGCTTTTTTTAAAATTATTTATTTAATCCAAAAAATATCATGAGTATATAATATAATATCAATTACTACATAGTCGTGTATTGGTTACATTTTGAGTATATTTTCCCTTAGCTAGACAGATATAGTAAGTAAGTTAGTAAGCTAGTAAGCAAGCCAGTCAGTATATAACAACCACTCTGTAAATTGGTAACTCAACACAGGCGTTTCACTCCTCGTCATTACTGTAATTAAATGTAATACTTCTTCTTTATGTGCCTTATCAGGTCCCCCCGACGTTGGCGATCACTCTTGAAAAGGTTTCTCTGTCTTGCGCTGCCCGGAATAGCTCCTCCACACTTCTAATGCCGGTCCGCTCTCGTATATTTCGCAGCCAAGACATTTATCTCCTACCAGGCCCTCGGCGACCCTCTATCTTGCCTTTCAATATTAAATGGAGCAAGTGATACTTCTCCCCTCGAAGTATATGATCCAGATATGAAATTTTCTTTATTTTAATTAATGAAAGCAGTTCCCTATCTGCTCTAGCCCGCCTGAGAATTTCTATGTTGGTGATCATGTCGGTCCATGGGACCTTGAGCATTCTCAGGTGAAGCCACATTTCGAAAGCCTCTAACCTGTTCATGGTATTTATTTTCAAGGTCCATGTTTCACAACCATACAGCAAGACCGACCACACATAACATTTTAGCATTCTCTGCCTTAGTTTTAAGCTGATATTGTCATTGCAGAAGAGGGATTTCATTTTTATGAATGCAGTTCTTGCTGCTTCAATTCTGCACCTAATCTCTATATCTGGGTCAAGAGTCTCCGTGAGGATACTGCCGAGGTATTTAAATCTCTCCACCTTTTCGACATTACAACCATTTAACTGTATCATTGATCCAGAGTGATCTAGTCGTCCAAAAGTCATCCATTTAGTTTAATTGACGTTGATTGCTAGGCCCAGTTGCTCACCAGCATTATTAACAAGATCTAATAGGTCTTGGAGGTCACTGATACTGTCAGCTAGTAATACAGTATCATCTGCATATCTTATGTTATTAATGACAACTCCGTTGATCTTGAGACCCTTCTGGGTATTACTTAGGGCTCTTTTGAAGACATAGTTGGAATAGAGATTAAATAATAGTGGCGACAGGATACAGCCTTGTCGTACTCCACGCTGAATGGCGATTGCATTAGATCTCTCATTCCCATGTCTTATTTCTGCTGTTTGGAACCAATACAGGTTTTTAATGAAATTCTGGTCTTTGGTGTCAACGTTACAATCCGCAAGCATTTTCATTAGATCAGCATGTTTTACCCTGTCAAATGCCTTTTCGTAGTCAATAAAACAGGCAAAGACTTCCTTTCTTTGGTCACGACACTTTTGCAATAGTAGGTACGTCGACAGAAAATAATGCTTCACGCGTACCGAACGCATTTCTGAAGCCAAACTGAGTGTCATCCAAGTCCTGCTCGCACTTATCGCGTATCCTGGCATGTATTATTTTAAGGAATAATTTAAGGACATGACTCATCAAGCTTATTAATCGATAGTCACTGCACTTCTAATGGTATTGTTTTTTAGGTAATGTCACGAAGGTGGATTTTAGCCAATCTTGGGGTATATTCCCTGTGTCATATATAGAGTTAAATGTAATACTAAAATAATGAAATTAAAAAAACAGTAATTATGTCATCCTAGACTAGAGAGTAGTTTGAAAGGTTGCCCATAGATGGCACCAAATAGTAGTTTAATAGTTTACCCATAGATTTATTTTTTTTCTTTGATTTACATATTTTCAGCGAAAAATGTGTCCTTACTGAGGTACCCCGTTCTAAGCACACATTGCACAATTTTTTTTGTTTGAATATAAGTAAATACCTATGTTAAAATATTACCGACGAAAATTATAAAGTTTAATCTAAAAGAAAGTACAATACATTAATATTTGTTCGGTTGCAAAACTGTATTTATCTTCTTCCTTCCTAACTAACTAACTAACTAACCATCACGCCGTTTCCCCGCAGGGGTAGGCAGAGAGGACGGACCGCCACACAACTCGATCTTGGCACACACTCTTTGCGTCGTTCACATTCATACATCGTCTCATACATGCTCTTCTATTATTCCGACTCTTCACATGGCCCGACTCGAGTATCTGATTCACTTAGTCGTGCCATGTCTTCCTCGGGCGTCCGCGACTTCTTCTACCATTCACATTTGCATCATATATTCTCCTTACACTCCTTTCCTCGTTCATTCGCTCTACATGCCCAAACCATCGGAGAGTCTTCCTTCCCATGTCCTTAATCCACATTTTTATGTTTCTTTTGAAGTCGGTTATTTTTTTTAATTGTTTTTATTGTAAGAGGGAGTAAATTAAATAATTTTATAGAGAAGTACTGCAAATTTCTTTGTCCAAATGTCGTTTTAGTTGTAGTTGGAGTGTATGTTGTAGTGTATGTTGTAGTGTAGATCATATGAATCGGCTCGAGTTTGTCTGTGTAAAATTATCCTGGTTTTTGAATGCGTACATTAGAATATCTTTTGTGTATAATAGTTTCAGTGACATTAAATTCAGCGTTTTAAAAACATAGTCTGTAGGGCTTCTGATGGGGACTCCAAGTATAATTTTCAAAATTACCTTTTGTGCAATGAGGACTGGTTTTTTTGTGGAATCGCACGAGCTTCCCCATCCGATAAGACCACATTGTAGATGAGATTGGGCTAATGCGAAATAGATTTTAATTAGCTGTTCTTTATCTAAAATGTTTCTTATTGTTTTGAAAAGATAGGTTAGTTTTTTAAATTTGTTGCTCACATTTTCCACTTGGGAGTTCCAATTTAAGTCACATAGCTATCGGTAATTTTTGTATTTTACTCCCAGAGGGCTTTTACTTAAATATATAGTACAATTTTAATGTAATGCGGGGATTGAGAGCATAATAAATACTGTTGCAACCTCAAGGTCGGTGACTAGATTAATTCCTACCGCCTGCTAAATAAGCCATCAGACCTCAATGTCTATCTATCACAAAAAAATTCCAAAATGTTTTGTTTACTATAGCGTTTTATATTTAAGAGTTTGTGAGACAAACCCGGAGTTACAACAGTAATTCATTAATTAATCTGCATAAACCATGCTCTCATGAGAAGCTACTAAATTAAAATGACTAAGATTCCAAAGGTTGTTCCCGATCTCTAGGTCAGGATGAAGCCTATTTAGTTGAAGATTTCTGCACCTTACAAATATATTACATGGCGATTCTTGTAAAAGCTTTGTTTCCGGAAGGACTAGAGTTACGTATTCTATGATATTCCATCATGAAATATAACATCTAAATTTAAATAGTCATAAAAGCTAGAGTATTTTAGCTTCTTGTAGTCGTAAAAGCTTTGAGTCTTCATGGTGATTTATTCAAAGTATTGCATTGGAGGACATATATTATCTCCCATAATTCTAAATATGAAAACTTTGTCTCTGGAGTACAATTATTTGAGATCTCATATTTTTCTTTATATAATATAGGTATAATAAAACCTTCACCGTGTTTCATATGCAT